>OY856412.1:1424635893-1426095893 GCA_963693085.1 Alisma plantago-aquatica
AAAAGTTTTAAATTTTTAGTGATTTTCAGTAATCCGCTGCAATTGATTCTCTTCCGCTTAAGTAAATTTCGTTTTTATAAGTTGGATGCCACAATATCCATAAGATCAACAACATGTACTCGAGCAAGAAACATAACATGCAATGGTCAATCATTCACATATATGAATCATGCAACATAGAGAAGGTAGTATAGCTAGGGTTAGAAGTTATGTAACCCACCTTAAGCAAACTCATCAAGCTCCAAAGATCCAAGCTTCTAGCTCCTAGCTTCAAGCACACCACTTTCGGCCACCTCAAGAAAAGGAACAAGGATCATAACCACTATGGCCGAAGGGTAGGCAAGATGGAGAAGAAGATGCTAAGGAGAGAGGAAAGATGCTTACCAAAGAGCAAGACCCACCTAGGGTTTGACCACCAAGCTAGAGGAAGAAGAAGAGATCTCCACCAAGGGGAAAGGATCGTCCACCAAGCTCTCCAAGGAAGGTGTGTCATGGACACAAGGAGGGAAGAGCAACAAAAGAGCTAAAGGATTCCCAAGGAAGAGAAAGGCAAGGCATATATAGATGAGGATTAAGGTTAAACAAGGCAAGATGTCACCTTACTAAGGGACACATGCCCACTCGTTTTGCCACCTTGCAAAACACATGCACATGCCATGTCACCACTCAACCAAGGATCGGCCACATCTCCAAGCTAGGGTGACATAACCAAAGAAAGAGGGTCAACAAAGGCAAAGGCTGACACACCACCACCACCTTGGCCGACACACCCATGGGCGATACCCCATGGCCGATACAAGGCATGGCTGACACACACCAAGGCCGACACAAGCTACCATGCCCGATATAGGGCTCAACCAAGCAAGGCAAGGCCCAAACAAGGAAAAACAAGGCCCAAAAGAGCTCAACCAAGCCCAAGGAAACTCAAGGCATGAACACAAACCTTCCTCTCAACCCTAGAGGAAACAAAGAGAGAGAAAGGCATTTCTCAAGGTGGAAAACTTGCTCTTCAACCCTAACTTAGGCTATTTTGCAAGTAGCACCTCCAAAACTCAACGAAACACAAGCAAACCCTAATCACCACTAAAGGTGATTAGCAAGCAACCAAGCACAAGGTTTAAGCAAAACAAACAGGGTAAGACCAAAACGGAGGTCATGTCCTTACAATTATGATGTTAACTACACCTAATATTTAATCAATGTTAACATTTAAATCTAGAATGAAGACTCTAATTGTGACTGCTCTTAATGAAACATGTTATATATCTGTCGTATCAATCTTGTTACATTACCTTCTATATACGTTTAATTCCATAACATGTCGTAAGCAATAAATGTTGTTGAGAGATATATCTCTTGATGGGCCATGGGTCTCACACTGTGGGTCACCACATATTTTTAGGTGGTCGTCAGTAGCACCAAGAGACTCGTGGCAGTGAGGAGTAGGTATTTTGAAGAACCCTAGAAGAAGTTTGTTTAGTTATTAGTGTGTCCTAGAGTTGTCCCTGCACTCTCAGGTCTGGGCGGGAAAGTTTGTATATGATGTTTTACCGATTCGAGTTTTTGATAATATTTCAATGTTTGTACATGTTGTATATGTAAATAACACATTTTGTACATATGTTGTGGCTGAGGCCACGGAGTAACTATAAAAGATACTTGGTATGATATACAAATTTATGTAAGATGTTGGGCCTTCATGTAAATGTTCTTGGTCATGTTGAAGAGAATTAAATCGATTTTAATTATTCCATTTTAGCGATGTGAATAATTAGTGATTGATCATGTTTTGGTTTTAGGTAATCTCATTTAGCATGGTGGGCTGCCACACATATCCAAGGATTTTCTTTGGGATGTACCTATACTCATTCAAGGAAAAGTCCAACCTACTAATCTTATAGTACTCAATATGAAGGACTTTGATATAATCCTAGGAATGGGTTGGCTTGCACAACATGGTGCCTGTGTGTTGTCCAGGGACAAGAAAGTCATGTTTGGGAATCCTACAAAGCCTTCCTTGATATTTAAAGGAATAAATGAATGGATTGATTGACTCCTCATATATTCTCTTAAGGCTTTGAGAATGTTGGAAAAGGGATGCAAATCATTCCTAGAAAGCATTGTTATGGTAAATGTCCAATTGTCTAATTTGGAGGATTTAGAGGTGATCTTCAAATTCTTTAATGTCTTCATAGATGATCTCCCTGGAATACCATCTCCTACGGAGATAGAGTTCAACATTGGTATTTTTCTAGGGACCTCTCCAATATCCAAACCACCTTATAAAATGGCCCATGCCAAGCTCAAAGAGTTCAAGAAGTAACTACAAGAGTTAATCGAAAATGGGTTCATACACCTAATGTTTCACCTTGGGGATCCCCCACCCTATTTGTGAAAAAGAAGTATGGATCCATGGGATTGTGTATCGACTATTACAAGATCAATCAAGTCATGGTGAAAATTTGATATCCCCGACCTTAGTTCGACAATCTTTTCCATCACATTTTCTCATTAGCCTTCTCAAAAATTGATCTCCGGTCTGGATAGCATCAACAACAAATTAAGGAGGATGAATTAAAAAAAGATAGTCTTTCATTTTTGAGATGGACATAGTCTTTCATTTTTGAGATGGACACTTTAAATTCTTGGTGATGTCTTTTGGTCTGACGAATGCACATGATGCATTCATAAACATGATGAATCACATACATAGACCATTTCTTGATTAGTATGTGAACATATTTGATGATGACATCTTGATATATTCTCAAAATCGAAAGAATTAGAAGGAGCATTTAAGAATTGTTCTCAACACTCTTAGAGAGCACAAAATCTATGTTAAGTTATCAAGATGTGAATTATGGCTTGGTCATGTAATGTTTTTGGGACACAAAATTTATAAGGATGGTGTATCTATTGACCTTGCAAAGGTTGAAGCAGTTATTGAGTGGAAATGACCAAAATATAGGCTGAAATCAAAAGCTTCTTGGGTTTTCTTGGGTACTATTAGAGGTTCATAGAGAATTTCATTAAGATTTCGATGCATTGGCAAAACCTGACTAAGAAAGGAGTAAAGTTCTTGTTGAAAACAAAATTTCATGAAAATTTCTTGGAAATCAAAAGGCATTTAACCTCCACCCCTATCTTGACAATTCCATTAGGTAGTAGTGTCTTCTTCATATATACGTACACATTTGGGTATGGTTTAGGTTGTGTATAAATGCAACACTGTAAAGTGTTTGCTTATTCCTCTTGATAATTGAAGAATCATGAGACGAATTACCTGACCCTTGATCTTGAATTGGGTATTGTAGTGCATGCCATGAAGATTTGGCATAATTACCTATATTTAGAGAAGTTTGTAGTGTATACTGATCACAAAAGCCCGAAGTATCTATTCTTTCAAAAGGATTTGGATATGTGTCAATGCCGATGGATTGAGTTCCCAGATGATTATAACTTATCCATATCCTACCATCCTAGGAAGTTAGATATAGTTGCTAAATCCTTAAGCCAGAAATGGTAAAGGAATATAACCACTCTGAGAGTGGAGCTATGGTAGATGCTAGAGAACATGACAAAATGGTAGCCTAATCCAGATGAATATTTGATTCTCGTGACCACCCTCAATATCCAATATGAGATCATGAATATGGTGATCTAATCTCAACATGTTGACCATGAGTAGAAGTGGATGAAGGAAGCAACTGAAAAAGAAGATTTTGAGTTCCAACTAGATCATGATGGGAGTATATAGTTCAAAAATTATGTCTGGTTGCCTAGTGATAAATCCATGAAAGATGGGCTACTAGAGGAAGCCAATAGATCTAAATGCTTCATACAAGTGCAAAAAGTTACAAGGACATGCAAAGGAATTTCTAGTGGAAAGGGATGAAATATGTCAACAAGTGAAGATCGAGCATCAATGAACTGTTGGAATGTTGCAACCTCTAGAGGTCCCAAAATGGAAAAGGGAGCATATAACTATCGACTTCATTACTAGTTTCCTAGGACAAGTAAGAACCACACTTCTATTGGGTGATTGTGGACAAATTTTAAAAAAAAATCTCATATCTTGTCTATAAAGATTAGTCAATATGTTGATAGTCTTTCTTGTCTCTAAATACAAGAGATTGCTAGAATACATTGAGTTCTTTCATCTATTGTGTCGGATAGAGACCCACGATTCACATCTACTTTTTGGAACAGTTTCCAACAAGATACAAGTACCTTGTTTTAAAGTACTACTTTTCATCCTTAGACATATGAACAACCAGAGTGTACAATCCAAACCTTGGAAAACATGTTGAGAGAATGTACAATTGACCTTCATAGATGTTAGGGATGACCACCTACCCTTATAAAAGTAAGTATACAACAATAGATACCATGATAGAAGCAAAACAGATCCTTATGAAGCTCTCTACAGACATCCGTGTCATTCCCCAACGTGATGGAATAATGTGTGAGAGAGAAGGCTTATTGGGCCGGAGATAGTCCAACTTTCTATTAAAGTTAATCTAACTCATAAGAGATTCTTGGAAGCACATGGTGGGTAGAAGAACTATGTTGAAAAGCAAAGAAGGGAGAAGACATATAATGTAGATAGGGACGGAACCAGAAACTTGAAATTGTGGGGGCCATGGTCAAGTAATGGAATTTGGAAAAAAAATTATATGCATAAAATGAACTATTATTCTGATAATATTATGATAGTTAATTGTTTGAATTTTGCTTTTTGATTCTTCATAGCATAAATTTCATCAATAATAATACTATTCGACTAGTTTTTCTCATATGTGTGAGTTAACAAATAAATAGTATATGAACAACATTATGTGTACCAATGTGATGTAGCAATCTAAGAAAATAATATTCAAGGTATATAAAGATCGAATGTACCTTTTTTACCATTTAGAGAACTCTTGTTGTCAATATATATATTACAACATCTCCACCTGGAAATATATATGCAGTTGTTCCTATTTTTTCTTTGCCAATGAATGCTTCTCTTTAAGAACTAGACAAAGATGGTGTATAACAAGTTGTGTCTCTCTGTTTTCTATTTATTTTAAATCTGGTGGCATATCATCTTGGACTAGTGGTGGTTTTCATACCATTATATCAAAGTCACAGTTAGTTTTTTATAAAAATCAAAACGATATTAGGAAAGTAGAATGTAGAAGAGAGACATTTTTTCTTTAAAGCAAAAGTTTGTACATACCATATGCGTGCATGGAATAATTAAGGAGATAACTCCCCATGGACTGTGTATATCGGAAACCCTTTGACTTCTAAATTTTTGTGTGAGAGGAAAGTTTGTATAAATAGTGCTAATAACTCCAAAAAAGTCATATGTACCATAGTAATATATTTTAACTTCCACATAAGAAGTCACTGTTGGATCCATGGAAAGTATGATTAATAGATTTACTTGTATTTCATAAATAAAGGATATTTAAAATACATGAGGATGGTTCTCAAAAAATTAAATAATACCATCAATAAAAAGTTGTGATTGATTTTTTTGATTAACTAAGACGAGTATTACTAAAATTCAGTTTGATTTATTGGTACATGTTTTACTTAAATGTTAAATCTTTCTATTAAAAGCACATTAATTTGAATGGTTGTCACTGTAATTTATGTATATTAATGGATAAGAGAGAAGAATGGTTGAAAGATGAGACATGTTTCAAACAAAAAGAAATGAAACAAAATGGTTGATATTTTAGAAAGGAGGAACAAGAAGAGGAGAAAGATAATTAAGAATTAATTAACAATAACTAATTATAATGTTTAAAAAATTTTGTGGGGGCGATACCCCAGCTGGCCCCCCTCTCTGTCCATCATTAAATGTCGATGATTGTGTATACCAAAATATATCACCTACTAAAGGAATGATGAGGTTCAATAAGAAAGCAAAATTGAGTCTGAGATGTATTGGCCCGTTCATGATTTTAGAATGCATTGGATATTATTCATATAAGATAGCCCTCCAACCAAGTCTTTCCAATGTACATAATTTGTTCCATGTATCTATGTTGAAGGACAATGTGCTTGACCCATCCCATATCCTAGAGAATGTCATACCTGATGTACGATTAGATATGAAATATGTGGAGTGACCACTCAAGATTGTCGAACATTGTGCGTATCAATTGAGGAGAAGGATTATTCACATGGTAAAGGTTACATGGAAATATTGTCATGAGGAGCATGCAACTTGAAAGATGGAAGCTGGGATGCGAGAGATTATCTACATATATTTGGAAAGTATTTTAAAATTCAAGGATGAATGTTATTTCTAAGGGTGATGATGTAATACCTGTGTCTCCAGAGAGTTCCAGAGAGAAGGTGTTGGCTCTGAAGCCATTCAGTCTCCAAAACTTTTTGGGGAACATCTAACCCGCCTTCCTCCTCCTTCTCGCCCTCTTCTAGACTCTTCATCCTACTCCCTCCACATCCCTTCCCTTTGCCTTGATGACTATAAAGGAAACCAACCTTAGAGGTTCTCCTCACTTCACATTATCACATTTTCCCTTTATACATAGTTGTCCTCTCCTTTCTACCAACCACTCTACCTCCTTTGATTCTTTTCTACCTCACCCTCCACCCTCACTCCCTACTCCCTCTGTCTAATTTCCCCATCTTGTAATACAAGCCCTGATATTGATCCTTCATACTACAACATGGGGTGAAGGAAATAATAGAATAAGGCTCTAGTTTGTGTAGGGAAATAGTAGGTACCCATTGGGTAAGCTATAGGAGATGTTCTCATAACCCTTCCCCAAACTAGGTATGTAGACCGTATCCCACCTTTAGAAGAATGGATGAGACTATCATTGCCTTGGTATCATCTTAACACATTACATAAATTAAGTAAAATAATTTGTTACTTTTTTAACCATACTCAGTTATTGTTGATACATTGTGTTTCTATGTTATACAGATAGTCATCTACCAAATATTGAATGTATTAGTAACTATGTCCTTAAATAAAAATATTGATGTTCAAATTGTTAATTAATATATTGGACTTGATATTGCATGCATTACTAGTTATACTTGTTTTGGCTATACGTCATACGATTGCTCTTTTCAATTAATAAATACTTACTACAAATATTTATTAATTGAGTAATGATGATTGATTTTATATGTTGTTGAGATATAATTGTAATGGTAATAGAACTCATAGAAAAATTTATGAAACTATTAATTGTTAAAGAATTGGGTTCGAAAAACCCCAACATTATGTGATGCCTATGGGTACCTTAGGCTCACATGTAATATGTGATTGTTGATCCTAATTAAGGCATAATTATTGATTGATTGATTCATGCTTCTTTGCGGTGAAGCACATTTTTTGGTAGGATGGTCACTCAAACTCATCAAACGTCTATTGATTGATTGACAGGATAGGACATGAAATCCATCAACAAATTATGAATTAGGTGACCTATTGTTAATTCAATGGGTAATGATGGTGGAGTTGGTCTATCAGGGCCGAATCCATGCACATGCCAAAAGTAGGGATTGATTGGGACAAAAAGGCAATTGTTTAATTGATTGAAAATACATTATTGATCATCAAAATTGTTTATAATTGTTATGCACTAAAAATGATAATTGAATGACTGATTGGCAATACATAACTAGTTCATTAGGGTCACTTATCAATGACTAATTGTAATTATGAGTCAACACCTGAATGAATGTGTTTGTGTCTTAGTCTATGAATGGCCAATCTACTTGCTCTGGCTTGTATTATCATACATCGGTCTTTTCACCTTCTTACCCTTTTTAATTACTTGTGATTACGAGTCACATACCTATGGTTGATTAATTGAGATCGAACTAACACCATCCAATGTAAATGATCTTTGATATAAGTATATGATGTCCCGTATGAGACTATAGTGTGAAAGACATCCTTCCCCACTCCCTGTCCAATTTCAAATATGGTATCAAAGCCACTAGAGCTTCTCTCTAGATGATCCATGGAAGTGGGAAACTTCTAGGGTTTCTTCCTCACCCCCTTCTCAAGTAAGACTTATCCCCCTTCTCTTGAGCAAGCTCCATCCTATTCTCTGCTCCAGCTCTCTCTATCTTCTGAAGCTTCGTACAATGAAGAAAATCCAGGTTCTATCTCTTTGTACCTATGGAAAATAGATATCCCCATTCAAGTCTCTCCTCATCTCATCCTCAAAAGTTCAAGATGAAGACAACAACAACAACTGATATAACATCTTGTCTCTCAAATTATCTCTTCTCCTATCTCTCTATCGTTCTTCTCGGTAGCAACATCTGAGAAATTCTCATCTGAGATTTTGGTAATCGCCTCTTCTCTCATCTGATCTATAACCATGAGTTCTGATTCAACATCTGGAGTTTCATCACTATCAGCAACATCTGTATTGCCCTATCCATATCTGGTTGGTCTCAACGTTTTGAATTTTCTAACTATCAAACTAAATCTTGACATTTATTTACTGTGGGAGTCACAAGTAAGAACACTCATTGAATCCAATTATATAGAAGGCTTCCTACCAGGTATTGAACCTCCTACTCCTCTTATCATCCAATATGAATAAGGAATGCCTAATTCCAACCCAAGATATAAAGCATGGCTTCATACCAATCGATTGTTCAAAGGGTGGATATCAGTGTCTGCCGTTGAAGAGGTCATGGGAGAAATCGTGGGATGCAAAACATCATCAGAGGTCTAGTCTGCCTTGGGGAAGAGTTTTATTGAATCCACTCAATCAAGAGAATTTTAGTTAAAATAATAATTTAGGATATTCTCCAAGAACTTGGATTCCCTAGATGTGTACCTATGCAAGTTCAAGGATATTTGTGATCAACTGAATTCTATAGGATGTCCTGTAGCTGAATAAGAGAAGGTGTTTACTCTGTTGAATGGACTTCATGGTTCTGAGTATGAGGGGTTGGTAATATCTATGATAAAGCCTCCTATACCTCAGTACACTGAGCTGGTCTCTCTACTACAAGGTTTCAAAAGAAGAAAATGTTGCATGTTAGATCTTTCACAACCTCTAGTGTTCTATACTAATAGAAATGAAATTGAGAGATAGTCTGACCAGACTCATCAAAGCTACAACAATTACAATTTTTGAGGCAGAGGTGGATTTTGAGGAAGAGGAAGAGTTCACAACTCAAACTATATGCATGGCATATTGGGAAGTGGTCCTACACAGAGTATGGATCAGTTCATCTCTCAAGAGGTTTCTCTCAGGTCACTCAACTAACCAGTTGACTTATCAACAATATACAAGAAAATGTTATCCATCCTCCTCTCTTCTATCAGATATGTGGAAAAAGGGGTCATGATGCCTTGAGATGCCGGCATCTCATTGACAATGCCTTTCAAAACACAAACTCTCCAAAAGGTCTTGCTAACATGATTGCTACTGCTCTTGCTTCCCTATGAGTGAATGAGAATGATTTTGAAGAATGGAACATCAACTCAAGAGCAATGGATCATATAGTTTAGAATGCTCTATAATCTAATAGTCTTTTGAAATGGTGATGCCAACATGGTAAGAAATGGGAACTTCATACCTATTACATTCACTGGTGATAACTATCTATGTAACTTCAAATTTGTTACTATGGAAGATGTTTTAGTCATCCCTGACATCAAGAGAAAATTCCTTTCTATCTCTAAACTAACCTCCACTTTTCCCTACTTTGTTTTTTTACTGATGATATGGTTTGTATAAAGGACCTAAAGACACAGCAGATCCTGGAAAGGGGCCCATCTAAAGATGATATGTATCTGATTCCTCAGGTCAACTACAAGCATGCTTCACCAAATAAAGACTACATAACTTCTTTCTCTTACAATAGGTTCAATAATTTCCCTAGAGATATCTTGCACAGATGACTTGGTCACTCCAATAAAAAGGTCATGCAGTGATTTGTTCAAGACAATGTGATACATAGTACATCCACAATTAGTAGTATATGTAATAGCTGCAAGCTAAGAAAACATAGGATGTTACTAGTTTCTCATGTTCATATAAAATCCAATAAACCTTTTCATCTTATTCATTGTGATGTTTGGGTCAAGGATCCTATAATTTCAATTCATAAACATCAACATTATGTTCTATTTACCGATGATTGTACTAGGTTCAGTTGGTTATTTCCTCTTAAGCTAAAAAGTGATGTTACATCTATCTTCAAAAGTTTTTATTGTATGATTACCACATAGTTTGGTACTTGTATTCAGATAGATCAAAGTGATGCAGGAGATGAGTTCATTAATAACCAACTATTTTAGTTTTTTGATGACAAAGGAATCAAACATCAAAAGTCATGTCCATATGATCATGCTCAAAATGGAACTATTGAATGCAAACATCGCCACATTGTTGAACTGGAATTAGCTATGATGATATAATCTGGAGCAAAAGCTTTCTATACTACTAATAACTTAATAAATAGGTTGCCTTCACCTACTCTTGAGAATAAATCATCGTTTGAACAATTTATGATGAAAAACCCTCTTACAATCATCGCGGAATCTTTGGGATGCTATGTTATCCGTATCTAAGAGACTATGCAAAGGATATATGAGATTGTATATGTCTACCATGTATCTTCTTTGGGTACATTATGCAGTATAAAGGATACAAATGCCTACACTTTCCCACAAAATGTATCTACATATCAAAACATGCAGTCTTTAATGAGGAGGTTTTTCCTTTGAAATTTGAACTAACTAAACAACAATCCACCTGCTTGTTGCTGAGTATGTTTGAAGATGAAAACTGGAGTCATCCTTCTAGAACCCATGATATATCTCCTACAAACACTACTTCTTGGACTTACTCCTGTAGTAATATTAACATTATTCATGATGTATCTGATATGACTATCTATGAAAGATTAATAAGCATTATTGAGCCTGCTGTCCTGAACACTCAACACTCGACTCAACCTGAAAATACTAAGGATAATAACATCTATAATGAGCCCAATTCCGTTATCTATGACTCCAACCTATCTGCTACTGATGATTTAGTACTTCAGAACAATCAATAGATCATTACTGGAAATCAAGCCCCTAGTACAGAAGAAGTACAATCGACCACAAAAATCAATCCTGATATAGATATTCATGCTAGTGCTCCCAATGCCATTGTTGAACAACAACATCAACAACTAATTCCTTATATCAGTCACCCTATGACTATGAGAAGAAAAATTGGTGTTACCAAACTGATTTCTAAATACACTCTTCTCAGTATGAACATTCCTTTTCCACCCAATAACGTCCAAGAAGCTATTCAACATAGTGGATGGAGAAATGCTATAATCTTTGAACTTGATGCTCTTATGGAAAATGAAACCTGGTCCTTAGTTCCACGATTTCCAAATATGAAAGTAGTAGGTTGTATGTGGGTCTTTAAAACAAAGTTAACTTCTAATGGCTCCCTAGACAGATTGAAAGAAAGACTTGTTGTGAAAGGGTTTCATCAAGAAGAAGGTATTGATTACCTAGAAACATTCAACATTGTTATAAAAGCTCCAACTATAAAAACCATTCTAACTGTTGCTACATCTTATAAATGTCCTGATGTATTCATGATAGAACCACCAAGATTCTCTGATATGAATTGTCCTAATCGTCTTTGCAAATTAAATAAGGCTTTATATGGTTTAAAACAAGCTCTATGAGCTTGGTACAACATAATCAACAATTTCTTAAATGAAATCAGTTTTCTTGCCAGTACTTATGATTCATCTATGTCTGTCTTCAATGAGAATGGAGTTCTCGCCTATCTAATTGTAACATACTAGATCTCAGACCCTACCGTGGAAGTTGACATTTTGGACTTAGCCAAACAAGGTTGAAGGTTAGACCTAAATAGATGTTTAGTATAACCCCAATGAGCTAATGCATGTATAGATCACCTTAATGTAACCTAATGTTCTAACATTAATTGTAGGTTTATAATGGATACATAAAATATGCCACATAACTCATTTTGGTGGTAATATGAAGATAAGAAACTTAATTGGATGAATAATTTAGATAATGGTTCGTTAATGGGCCATATGACATATCTCATAAAAAGAAGTCTCAAAAGTGGAAACAAACTTCAAATTTGAAAACTACGTATCAAAATTAGTGTACATGTCAAATTTCATCTAATTGGACAACCTTGAAATATTAGGATAAGTTTAGGAGAGAGAAAATTAGTAAAAGGCATAAGTAATGAATAATGTGAATATATAACTTCAAAATATGTAAATAATAGAAAATTCATATTCAGCGCATCAAAGATAACATGTGGATGAAGTTTGGTCCAATTTGGATGTTGTTTGTGCAAGTTATGCAATTTTAGGTACATTCTGGACTTTTCTATAATTTACCCAATTGGGAGGTTTTCTTTGCAAATTGTCACATCCATTATAATCCTTATATATTCCCTTACCATTCTCGAGTTTTTGAGCCATGGGGCACCTAGTTGCATCTTGGTTTGAAGGTGTTTCTTTCCAAGGGCATTATAGGGATTACCCTCTTTATAAATGAGCTTATCTTTAAAAGCTATCAACCAATGGGGTTATTTCTTTGATTGGAGGATGGTGGAGATGGCCTAGAAGTCTCCATGGGATTTTAGGACCGACCTTGGATATACAATAAGTCTCTATGAGCTGTCCTCTTGCATGTCCATGAAGCCTTGGCCTAAGGATACATGGAAAGTCCCATAGACACCTCATGCTTGCCCCCTTCTTTATAAAGCCATGCCTACTTCTTCCCACCTCCCAATATAAGAATCAATCCTCTCCTTCTCTTTTCCTCAGCTTAGAGCATCGTTCCTTCTATGTTTGGCCATGAAGTTTCTATCCCAAGGTAAAAGAGGTGCCTACCTTGGTAGGAAGGCTCCTAGGTTTCCAAATATCTCTATTTAGGATTTCTTAAGCTCCTCCTTGGTGATTTTGACCAAAACTAGTAACTATCCTCCTTTCCTTCCCTATTTTCATGTTTTTTGTCTTCCTTCCACCTTCCTCAAGGTCAAAACCATAGCCTTCCATGGTGAAACCCCACCTAGAACCCATAAACACCCCATCTCCATGTTCTTTTGTTAGGGTTTTTCACCTCTATAGTGGAGAAGGTGCTTCTTGTTCGAGATAGGAGATTTGTTAGAGAAACTAGCCTCTATAAGCTTGGGAACCTTACTTATTGGACCTTTCCACATTCCCTATAGGTTCTTTAGAAGCCCAGGCTTGGATCTAGAACTGACTTGGACTGTTTAGACTCTAAAGTTGAGGTATGATGTATCCCCTATTCTTCTATGTTGAGAAATTCACATATGCTTATTCATTTTGTTGCACACCGTTTGAACAAAACGTCATTTAACTAAGCGGAAGCGATCATTAGATGAAGATTACTAAAAATCACTAAAAAATAAAACCTTTTTGCAAAGAGATCTAATTCTAGGAAACTCTTAATAACAAGAACCAAAGTATTACATGTACATTCTCGTCCACAAGTACATTCCATGTACCATCTCTTCTCGAGGATTACATACATCAATTGCTCTGTTAAGTCTACACATGAGCAACACACAACCTCGAGGCATTCAAGCCAAAATCTCAGATTGATTATGAAAACACTAAGTACTGACTCCAAGGACCTGAGAGTACAGAGATGATACATAGGACTCTCTATACAAAATATGATAACCAGTATCTCCACCTGAGATGTTACTAATGTCCCTGATGCTGCTATCCTTCCCCTGTAGTATGATTTCTACCTCCTCACTCGCGTCCACCTAAAAATGTTGGATCTCACGAGGGTGAGACCATTGAAATTGTCCCAGCGAGAGATATAACTCTCTGCCATAAACATTATTATTGCATATAAACATTATAAAACCGAGTAGGGGTTCTTTTATATTAACAGGAAGTATTAATCATTGCATGAATAGAATAATATAATCTCCTTTCTTAAGGAGAACATTGCATCTACCCATGGTAGAATTATACATCATCT
The DNA here is from genome assembly GCA_963693085.1 of Alisma plantago-aquatica. NCBI lineage: Eukaryota > Viridiplantae > Streptophyta > Magnoliopsida > Alismatales > Alismataceae > Alisma > Alisma plantago-aquatica. The sequence goes on from OY856412.1 coordinate 1,424,649,926, forward strand.
TTCTACTTTGCAAGGAATGTAAGGAAACATATATATATCATCTATCAATTAAAGATGCATAAAAGAAATACAATATCAACCAATGATTTTCATATTCAATCCTTAAGTAAAAATGCTATATGGCTGATTACATTTTACAATCACACTTATACCCTAAGGAGATGAGGTATACCGCTCTTACTCCATCCGACAATTGCAAAGTCGAAATCGGTACCATACAAGGTCAATGGAAGAGCTGGACTCCATGACCTCATCTGTCTCGGTCAGTGTGAGACTAGATGCAGGACATCTTGTGTCTCTTGCTAAAATATCTTTCCAGGGTATATTGGTAACTTCGCTATATAGTTATAGCCCGTAGCATATACTCTTTTTAGGATATGGCCCGTAGCCAATGCATGGTATTGTGGAGTTATGGCCCATAGCCATACTCTTATTGGGATATGGTCCATAACCATTCATGTTCATAGGATATGGCCTGCAGTCATTCCTATGAGGCGTAAGGATATATTTGCCCGTTACCCCCACATACTCAAAAGTATGCATTTCAGGTTATGCCGCGGAGCAACCCGTTTCACCATTCAGCAAATTCTGACATTGATGGATCTATGGTCAAGGCTCTACATGATAAGATTCCACTTGATTATTTAAGTACATTACCATATTCTTTTAGCATCAGTCAAGTTTTCAAACAAGAATTATTATGACAAATGCTACAAAGAAACAATACACCTTTCAAGTACTTTTCAAACTTTATAAAGCATTGGGATCTCAATCCCTTATCTCATTGCTGGGAATTGACATCCCTAAACATCACCATCATCATATTTGTTGTATTTGGGTATTCAAACCCTTAGTTCATCACTCAACATGGTTACCACTTATCAGGTAACTATTACCTCCAGGTCTCCTGACCAAGGTATTCAGGATACTTGTTACACAAACATCTCACATGGTTCACAAGGCCCATTAAGTATCTTGTCACCTCTCACTAGGCAATAAATTAGCACATGGCTCACAAGTCCCATTAAGTATCTAGTATCTTGTCACCTCTCACTAGGAAACAAATTAACACATGGCTCACAAGGTCCATTGATCATTATACTTTATTCAAGTATATAACATGCCTTATAAGATTTATGCAACAAAAGAATTACAACCTTCCCATCATTAGGGTTAGGGTTTCCCTTCCTTGTCGATTAGGGTTTCTCTTACATACCATCACCCTTCATTAGGTTTAGGGTTTTCCATTATTAACCATTTAGGTTCTCAAGATCATATTATTAATGATCAAGCCCTAATTCATTGGTCCATACAGCTAGGAGCTAACATTGATAACATAAGTATTCAATCATGCTTATTTATTCTCATCATTTATCATTAAATGAATTATCAACACAAGATATGAGTTCCTCTCTTAACTTTACCAGAATATGATTACATCATACTTTATTAACTTGGCTTAACCTTTTCATAAGGTATGTTAGCCTAAACATATCAAGGTGCATTACATCTCAATGTAACAATTGACATGACACACTTCATGTGTTACTCATCCAAGTATATTGGATTTAAGATACATTAAGGTATATCAACCTTGAGGTACTGAATGGGATATCTATCATGTCTTGATGTATCACTTACCTCATCACTTTTAACTTACTTAAGTTCATCAACTTATCTTGTATTAGGGTAATTCCTATCCTAATACTTTATGCACCAGTTCATCACATTTATGATGTAATGTATTGGTCATAAGTCACTCATTTGAATTATTCAACCATTATCATTAATATGGACTCATCTCAGATTAAGGCATTATTGATATAAGGTTATCCATTATCAACCACTTTAGGTGTTTCACCTAACAATATATTAGTCACTATTCCATTATTAGGAATTGGGTTTCCCATTTTTATCAATTAAGGTTTTACATAACATCACCCTATGTTGGGGTTTCACATGGCATCACCCACTTTTCCCCAAATTAGGGTTTCATGTAACTTTACCCGAAATTAGGGTTTAATGAAGCACCTTCTTAAATTAGGGTTTTTCATTATATTACCCTGAATTGGGATTTCTCATATCATCACCCTAGATTAGGGTTACATCATTACCCTATATTAGGGTTTCTCCTAGAATTGCCCTAAATTAGGGATAGGGCTCATCAACTTTCTCGATTAGGGTTTCATGATCTCTTTATCAAGGATCATACCTTAATTACATATTTTATTCATGTTGAAAGTATTAAGGCTTACCCACTACATGATTATTATACATGTATGAATTCCTCTCTCTCTCTCATCCTCTCTAGGATGTTGATTACTTCAAACTTGATTAGATTAGGTCAACCCTTCATTCAAGTACATACATTTAGGGTTAACATAGTGTATTGAGATATTGCTTTCATAAGAATCAAAGGTTAACCCCTCTAAGGGTACTAATCACCTAGGTACTTGACAGTTACAACCATTGTAATTAACTTTGAGATACATCATTAACAACCATAGGGTTAATTGATCTCTCATAGCTTTGAGACTATTAGGTTTCCAAACGGTTTTGATACCTTTGAACCTTCAAAAGGTTTTGACCTCCTTGACCTTCAAACGGTCTTGAAGTCATTGACCTTCAAACGGTCTTGAAGTCATTGACCTTCAAACGGTCTTGAAGTCATTGACCTTCAAAAAGTCTTGACCTCAACAACCTTAAACATTATGAAGACCGTTAGACCTTAAACGATCTTGGTTCAATTGAATCTCCAAACGGTCTTGAACCTTTTGTACCTCTAAACGGTCTTGAAGATCGTTAGACCTTAAACGGTCTTGTTTAAATTCTTCAAACGGTTTGAGACCATTAGACCATCAAACGGTCTTGATCCCTTTTTCTCACTAAATGGTTTTGAAGACCGTTATACCCTCAAATGGTCTTAGTATACATCTTCAAATGGTCTTAAGACCGTTAGACCATCAAACGGTCTAGGTCTCAAAATCCCTAAACGGTCTTGAACATTTATCAACCCTAAATGGTTTGAGACCGTTTGATCTTTAATTGAATTGAATATTGATCAACCCTAAACGATTTGAGACTGTTTGATTTAAATATTATTTAACCCTAAATGGTTTGAGACCATTTAGTCCTCAAACAGTTTGAGACTGAATGGTCCTCAAACGGTCTAAGACCGTTTGGTCAATTCAGCTTGAAACCATTTAACCCTAAATTAGGGTTTCTACAATCAATCGATTTAGGGTTTACTTTATTGAATCATTCATCAATTGGACCATTGGAAATACATCAAATGATTACCCTTGGATATCCACCCATCCATCACATCCCTTGACCTACAAATGGTCTTGAGACCGTTTGGTCTCAATCGGTCTTGAGACTGTTTGACCTCAAATGGTCTAGAGACCGTTTGGTCACCAAAAGATGAAACCGTTTGCTCATGATTTTTATTGAGGTGTGTGCTAAAATTACATCATCATCTTCAAGCTTCAAACCTTCGAAATTTTCTGTGATTCTTGTGGTGATTTTAGAAATTAATCAAAAGGAAATTCGGGAAAGAAGAAAGATTCAACATATGATTAAGAAATGAAATCAATAATAACATTTAAGGGTTCAAGTTATATAACCCGCATTCAAATTTGAATCCAAGATTCAAGGTTCATGTCTTTAATGGTGAATGAAGCTTTCTCAACTTCCCAAGGTCCGTCCTCAAGTCTTTGAGTGAAAAGAATGGCTAAAGTTGAAGATTGAATGGAGAAAGGAAGAAAATAAGCATTGAATTTCGATTTCCACCACGAAATCAAGGTTGAAGATGATTAAGGAGCTCACCTACAGGTTGTGGGGTACGTCATCCTGTTGATCCTAAGCTCCCTTGTGATCGGACAAAGCAAGGAAAGAAAGAAGAGTCGAAAAAGCCTCTCATGTGGGTGAAAGAATGGAGTGTATATAAGGCAAATTCAAGAGAGAGAAAGTGTTACAAAATCCTTCAATTCCCCAAATTGGTGCCACTTATCCCCCTCAATTCCTTGCATACGAAGCCATCATCCTCCCCTTCTAAATCCTCTTCTTTATCCATGAATTAAAAGAAAACAATTAAGCACCTTAATCAATATAATAATAATATCCAAAAATTAGTGGATATTACTTTTTCTTTAACTAATGTGAGTGGGCTCTCCACTCACTTTAGATATTTCGGTGCCATTTAAAAGCACAAGGACGTCCATACTTATATAAATTCAACCATCACATTTTTGGTTGAAGGGCACTTCCATTTAATATATTTATTTTTGCATTAAAGTGAATTAGGGTTTCAATTATGCTTAAATCTTGATTATTTTAATATCAAGCTTCTCTCTCCCCCAAAGAGATTCAAATGAGACACCCCTCTAATTTTCTTGTCTATAATTGATACCAAAAAACATTAGGGACTCTCTAGAAGTGGTATTTTGCATATTGAACTCTAGGTTTTGGGTAAAATTGCACATTACACCAAAACCAGGTTTTAATGCACAAACATTGCTTAATAAGCTCTTTCTTGGTGCTCAGGCTTGTGGAAGCCATACCAAAGCATATTTCTCATTCCTATGATGCTTCAACACTTTAGGAATATTTTATCATGTAACATTTGCAAGGTAACCCATTAAATTGGGGTAAATTGCACTTTAGTCCAAAACAAACAAATATTGTTTCAACATTATTCAAACAAGTTTAAACTTGGAATTTGGGCTTTCCACCAGCCACCACCTTGCATCATTTTCTCTATAATGATGCTAGAACACATGAGTCATGTTCAACATGTGACATATTGCAACATAACCCCTCAACTTGGGTAAATTGCACTTTGGTCCAAAATAAAGGAACATCATTGAAACATCATTCAATCAGGACCAAACTTGGAACATAAGTGTGTCAAATGATAACAAAACACCTTAGAGGATTATATTAAAGGTCTAAGAAACTTATTTAGCCACAAAAAATAGGGTTATCTCATAACCCACGTCAGGGATATTACAATTATAAACCCCTAACAAGAATTTCGTCCCCGAAATCCCAAGTAAAGGAAGACATATATTATTTATTCATTATTTCATCAACCTCCAACTAACATATTAATGTCATGGAGATGCCATAGAACTTTGATCATCACAAATTCCTATCACACAAGGTTATCATAGAATCGTTCACACAGGATACATACTCCATTATCCTTTTCATTATTATCTGTAGAGTCAACTCTATGTTAAATAATGCTTTTCTTTGTCAAAAAACATTATACATACCTTATTTAATTCAGGTGTCAAACCTCATTGATTTGTCACCTTTCTTAACTTATAACTTTTTGTGACATGATTCTTGATTCTGAGGAGTCTTCCATATTCTTCATTTAATTTAACATTTCACTTCCAAGGAAAGACCAGAGTTACATTTTGTCACCCACTTGTGACTACAAGTATTGTCATACAACTGTTGTGTCATTCAATCTACTGGCACAACACTAAACTTTCTTACTACTCGTACCATTTATCTCATTAGTTGTACATACTCTTGTCATAAGGGGGTTTACTCACCAATTAAGAACTTATCTTAGAAGTATCTTTAGATTTTATGTATAAGTTTCCTTAACAGATATAGATAGGGGTATTCTTAGGAATTATTTTTAGCTTGATAAGCTTTTTCCACAATGATTTTACAATTGTTCCTTCAATTAGTATATCCTTATCGATGTTATGTTTATGCAGAGCATAAACCCCTAACATGCGATGTTCATACTATTTTATGTAACTAGACTGATTTCACAGTTGGCTATTCCAGATAACCAACATTAATCATCTCAATTAGAAGTTATGTTTTTACTTTGCCATATCACTTGATACTTTTTGGATACCAGAATCTCTTACCTTGGTATGCATCACATGTGTAAAAACACATCACATCCTCATAATTTCTATCTCTCTATTATTATTACCAGAGCCACACATATAAAAGGATCTTTCTTTCATCTTTGTAATATTATTTGTTACACATATCTTTATCTTGGAGCCAGAGCCCAAGATGAACTGATACTTTTCTAAGTATCCATCATTAGATTATTTCCAATCCATGCACATCAAGTGTCATAGTACTCACTTGATTGCCATGTCCCTAGAAGGAGAGAACACAAAGAAACATACTCCTCTTATCACCTCATTACAACCCAGGGTTGTTTATCAAGGAGAAGGGATTATCATCTCCTCTAATTATAGCATGAACTTTCAACTGTTCATGAGTTATTTACTCTTGTTTCATCTTAGGTTCCTTGCTATCAGCATAGGAATTATAAGGATGATTACATGTCATTACTCATTTCTTTGTTATTGTCTAACATGTTTATGAACATTTTGTGATTTTATCACATTTCCTATTTCCACATCATGGGAAAAGATTTTTACTATACACACAAGATTTATCAGACAAGGACCATCTCCCTTGTCTCATTTTCTTTATTATGATGATTATACTTTTACTTCCTCATTCACACATACTGATATGGAATTATCTTAGATTCTTCTTTCTTGCTCTTAGGATGTGATAAAAATATCCATGCCATATTTCTAGTTTCTTTATGCTCACTAGATTGTTTCAGAATGACTACTTGATCAGAGTAATAAAAAAGATAACAATCTAAGACTTCCATACTTTCCCTATCCCCAATAATTATATACCTGGCCAGGGTATACAAGTACTGAGATTACATAGTATGCACTTTATTTACTATTATGTTCCTTACTTTTCATATAATTATAAAAACAAGATTTAACATTCCAGAATTTCCTCCAAGCATCACATATATACCGTATCCCCTCTTCACAAAGATAAGAGAAATTATAAAGCATTTAAAAGAATACTGAGTAAAATATAAGTCATCGTCTTCCTTGTGTCCTTATATGAATAGTCAAAGGAAGCTAAAAAACAACTACTTTCTTATATATAACACATGAAATCATGAAATTATATATTAGAATGAAACTATTTTATCTGACCTGCCTCATCTCGTGGTTTGTTTACTGCCTCAGGCTGATTCTTTTCATAGAATCTTACCATTGCCTGATGTTGACTTTGTGCTTTGTTATTTAATACAGTTGATCCTGCCTGGGACGTCAGTCCACATCCTCAAGCGCCACTAGAAAACTATTTCCTCTGATGACCTTGATGTCTCTACCTCGGTGGTTGGGTTACCATTGTGTTTCCAACTGGACAATCCCTTACTAGATGTCCTACCTGTCTACATTGGTAACAAGTTCTATTCTCTTGATATAGTCTAAAAGGTCATTTACCCTTTTCGAGTAGCCCTTTCCCTAGTGAACTAGACCTTGGTTGTACCGATGGTACCAAAAACTTCCTCTTTTTGGAACTACTAGGCCTCTGATCCCGAGTTTGGAGAGGCCTTTTCTTAATTCTTTCCTCATTATCCTTTTCTGGACAGTCCTTTCTGATATGTCCAGGCTTCCTACACCTATGGCAAATCCTGATTTTAAGTTGTAACATATTCCTTTCATCATTATTCATTGCTCCAACATGCTAATGTTGAGTAAGAATCTTGTTGGAGTCCAAAACTTCATCATTAGGGGCTGGTAATCTAGGCTGTATTGCTAATATATGGTCCACTATACACATCATTTCAGTCCTAACTTGTGCAACAATGATATCAAAAGAAGAATCCCTTATCATGGTTGGATCATCTTGGGGGTTCTCAGGCAGTCATTCTTCTCTCGTATGGTCCCTTGCACCTTTTGTTGGTGCAACAACATTGCTTTCAGCAATGTGCTCCTTCAGTAGTCCAGACATCTTTAAGCTTTATTCAATCTTCTGCATGAGCAGAAGTCACTATAAGATATACTGAAGGACACTAAAATAGACTCAACACCTTAGTCCTATGTATTTGTAGACTCAGCGAACCTTAAGCTCTGATACCACTAAATTGTTGCACACCGTTTGAACAAAATGTCATTTAACTAAGTGGAAGCGATCATTAGATGCAGATTACTGAAAATCACTAAAAAATAAAACCTTTTTACAAAGAGATCTAATTCTAGGAAACTCTTAATTACAAGAACCAAAGTATTACATGTACATTCTGGTCCACAAGTACAAACCATGTACCATCTCTTCTCGAGGATTACATACATCAATTGCTCTGTTAAGTCTACACATGAGCAACACACAACATCGAGGCATTCAAGCCAAAATATCATATCGATTATGAAAACACTAAGTACTGATTCCAAGGACCTGAGAGTACAGAGACGATACATAGGACTCTCTATACAAAATATGACAACCAGTATCTCCACCTGAGATGTTATTGATGTCCCTGATGCTGCTATACTTCCCCTGCAATATGATTTCTACCTCCTCGCTCGCGTCCACCTAAAAATGTTGAATCCCACGGGGGTGAGACAATTGAAATTGTCCCAACGAGAGATATAACTCTCTGCCAGAAACATTATTATTGCATATAAACATTATAAAACTGAGTAGGGGTTCTTTTATATTAACAAGTAGTATTAATCATTGTATGAATAGAATAAGATAATCTCCTTTCTTAAGGAGAACATTGCATCTACCGATGGTAGAATTATACATCATCTTTCTACTTTGCAATGAATGTAAGGAAACATATATATATATATATATCATCTATCAATTAAAGATGCATAAAAGTAATACAACATCAACCAATGATTTTTGTATTCAATCCTTAAGTAAACATGCTATACGGCTGATTACATTTTCCAATCACACTTATGCCCTGAGGAGATGAGGAATACCTCTCATACTCCAACCGACCATTGCGAAGTCGAAATCGGTACCATACAAGGTCAATGGAAGATCCGGACTCCATGACCTCATCTGTCTCAGTCAGTGCGAGACTATATGCAGGACATCTTGTGTCTCTTGCTAAAATAGCTTTCCAGGGTATATTGGTAACTTCGCTATAGAGTTATAGCCCGTAGCATATACTCTTTTTAGGATATGGCCCGTAGTCAATGCTTGGTATTGTAGAGTTATGGCCCGTAGCCATACTCTTATTGGGATATGGTCCATAACCATTCTTGTGCATAGGATATGGCCCGCAGTCATTCCTATGAGGCGTAAGGATATATTTTCCCATTACCCCCACATACTCAAAAGTATGCATTTCGGGTTATGCCGCAGAGCAACTCGTTTCACCATTTAGCAAATTCTAACACTGATGGATCTATGGTCAGGGCTCTATATGATAAGATTCCACTTGATTATTTAAGTACATTACCATATTCTTTTAGCATCAGTCAAGTTTTCAAACAAGAATTATTATGCCAAATGCTACAAAGAAACAATATACCTTTCAAGTACTTTTCAAACTTTATAAAGCATTGGGATCTCAATCCCTTGTCTCATTGTTGGGAATTCACATCCCTCAACATCACCATCATCATATTTGTTGGATCTGGGTATTCAAACCCTTATTTCATCACTGAACGTGGTTACCACTTATCAGGTAACTATTACCTCCAGGTCTCCTGACCAAGGTATTCAGGATACTTGTTATACAAACATCTCACATGGTTCACAAGGCCCATTAAGTATCTTGTCACCTCTCACTAGGCAACAAATTAACACATGTCACACAAGGCCCATTAAGTATCTAGTATCTTGTCACCTCTCACTAGGAAACAAATTAACACATGGCTCACAAGGCCCATTGATCATTATACTTTTATTCAAGTATATAACATTCCTTACAAGATTTATGCAACAAAAGAATTACAACCTTCCCATCATTAGGGTTAGGGTTTCCCTTCCTTGTTGATTAGGGTTTCTCTTACATACCATCACCCTTCATTAGGTTTAGGGTTTTCCATTATTAACCATTTAGGTTCTCAAGATCATATTTTTAATGATCAAGCCCTAATTCATTGGTCCATACAGCTAGGAGCTAACATTGATAACATAAGTATTCAATCATGCTTATTTATTATCATCATTTATCATTAAATGAATTATCAACACAAGATATGAGTTCCTCTCTTAACTTTACCAGAATATGATTACATCATACTTTATTAACTTGGCTTAACCTTTTCATAAGGTATGTTAGCCTAAACTTATCAAGGTGCATTACATCTCAATGTAACAATTGACATGACACACTTCATGTGTTACTCATACAAGTATATTGGATTTAAGGTACATTAAGGTATATCAACCTTAAGGTACTGAATGTGATATCTATCATGTCTTGATGTATCACTTCCCTCATCACTTTTAACTTATTTAAGTTCATCAACTTATCTTATATTAGGGTAATTCCCATCCTAATACTTTATGCACCAGTTCATCACATTTATGATGTAATGTATTGGTCATAAGTCACTCATTTGAATTATTCAACCATTATCATTAATATGGACTCATATCAGATTAAGGCATTATTGATATAAGGTTATCCATTATCAACCACTTTAGGTGTTTCACCTAACAATATATTAGTCACTATTCCATTATTAGGAATAGGGTTTCCCATCTTTATCAATTAAGGTTTTACATAACATCAACCTATGTTGGGGTTTCACATGGCATCACCCTAGATTAGGGTTTCACACATCATTATCTTCAATTAAGGTTCCTTATAACTTTTCCCCAAATTAGGGTTTCATGAAGCATCTTCTTAAATTAGGATTTTTCATTATATTACCCTGAATTGGGATTTCTCATATCATCACCCTAGATTAGGCTTACACCATTACCCTAGATTAGGGTTTCTCCTAGCATTGCCATAAATTAGGGATAGGGCTCATCAACTTTCTCGATTAGGGTTACATGATCTCTTTATCAAGGATCATACCTTAATTACATATTTTATTCATGTTGAAAGTATTGAGGCTTAACCACTACATGATTATTATACATGTATGAATTTCTCTCTCTCTCTCTCTCATCCTCTCTAGGTTGTTGATTACTTCAAACTTCATTAGATTAGGTCAACCCTTCATTCAAGTACATACATTTAGGGTTAACATAGTGTATTGAGATATTGCTTTCATAAGCATCAAAAGTTAACCCCTCTAAGGGTACTAATCACCTAGATACTTGATAGGTACAACCATTGTAATTAACTTTGAGATACATCATTAACAATCATAGGGTTAATTGATCTCTCATAGCTTTCAGACTATTAGGTCTCCAAATAGTTTTGATACTTTTGAACCTTCAAAAGGTTTTGACCTCCTTGACCTTCAAACGGTCTTGAAGTCATTGACCTTCAAACAGTCTTGAAGTCATTGACCTTCAAACGGTCTTGAAGTCATTGACCTTCAAATGGTCTTGACCTCAACAGCCTTAAATGGTCTGAAGACCGTTAGACCTTAAACAGTCTTGGTTCAATTGAATCTCCAAACGATCTTGAAACTTTTGTACCTCTAAACGTCTTGAAGACTGTTAGACCTTAAACGGTCTTGTCCAAATTTTCAAATGGTTTGAGACCGTTAGACCATCAAACGGTCCTGAGCACTTTTTCTCACTAAACGGTTTTGAAGACCGTTAGACCCTCAAACGGTCTTAGTCTACATCTTCAAATGGTCTTAAGACCGTTAGACCATCAAACGGTCTAGGTCTCAAAATCCCTAAATGGTCTTGAACATTTATCAACCCTAAACGGTTTGAGACCGTTTGATCTTTAATTGAATTGAATATTGATTAACCCTATAACGATTTGAGACCGTTTGATTTAAATATTATTTAACCCTAAACAGTTTGAGAACGTTTAGTCCTCAAACGGTCTGAGACCGAATGGTCCTCAAACGGTCTAAGAGCGTTTGGTCAATTCATCTTGAAACTGTTTAACCCTAAATTACGGTTTCCACAAACAATCAATTTAGGGTTTGCTTTATTAAATCATTCATCAATTGGACCATTGAAAATACATCAAACTATAACCCTTGAATCTCCACCCATCCATCACAACCCTTGACCTCCAAACGGTCTGGAGACCATTTGGTCTCAATCGGTCTTGAGACCGTTTGACCTCAAATGGTTTAGAGACCGTTTGGTCACCAAAAAATGAAACTATTTTCTCATGATTTTTATTGAGGTGTGTGATAAAATGACATCATAATATTCAAGCTTCAACCCTTCAAAAATTTCTATGATCTTTGTGGTGATTTCAACAATTAATCAAAAGGAAATTCGGGAAAGAAGAAAGATTCAACATATGATGAAGAAATGAAATCAATAATAACATTTAAGGGTTCATGTTATATAACCCACCTTCAATGTTGAATCAAAGCTTCACATTTCACGTCTTTAATGGTGAATGAATCTTTATCAACTTCCCAAGGTCCGTCCTCAAGTCTTTGAGTGAAAAGAATGGCTAAATTTGAAGATTGAATGGAGAAAGGAAGAAAATAAGCATTGAATTTTGATTTCCACCATGAAATCAAGGTTGAAGATGATTAAGGAGATCACCTATAGGTTGGAGTACGTCCTATTGTTGATCCTAAGCTCCCTTGTGTTCGTCCAAAGCAAGGAAAGAAAGAAGAGTAAAAAAAGCCTCTCATGTGGGTGAAAGAATGGAGTTTATATAAGGGAAATTCGAGAGAGAGAAAGTGTTGTAAATTGGTGCCACTTATCCCCCTCACTTACTTGCATACGAATCCATCATCCTCCCCTTGGAAATCCTCTTCTTAATCTATGAATTAAAAGAAAACAATTAAGCACCTTAATCAATATAATAATAATATCCAAAAATTAGTGGATATTACTTTTTCTTTAACTAATGTGAGTGGGCTCTCCACTCACTTTAGATATTTAGGTGCCATTTCAAGGAACAAGGACTTCCATACTTATATAAATTCAACCATCACATTTTTGGTTGAAGGGTTCTTCCATTTAATATATTTATTTTTGCATTAAATTGAATTAGGATTGCAATTATGCTTAAATCTTGATTATTTTAATATCAAGATTCTCTCTCCCCCAAAGAGATTCAAATGAGACGCCCCTCTGATTTTCTTGTCTATAATTGATACCAAGAAACATTAGGGACTCTCTAGAAGTGGTATTTTGCATATTGAACTCTAGGTTTTGGGTAAATTGCACATTACACCAAAACCAGGTTTTAATGCACAAACATTGCTTAATAAGCTCTTTCTTGGTGCTCATGCTTATGGAAGCCATACCTCAGCATCATTCTCATTCCTATGGTGCTTAAACACTTTAGGAACATTTTATCATGTAAAATTTGCAAGGAAACCCCTTAAATTTGTGTAAATTGCACTTTAGTCCAAAATAAACAAATATTGTTTCAACATTATTCAAACAAGTTTAAACTTGGAATTTGGGCTTTCCACCAGCCACCACCTTGCATCATTTTCTCTATAATGATTCTATAACACATGAGGCATGTTTAACATGTGACATATTGCAATATAACCCCTCAACTTGGGTAAATTGCACTTTGGTCCAAAACAAAGGAACATCATTCAAACAACATTCAATCAGGACCAAACTTGGAACATAGATGTGTCACATGATAAAAAAAACACCTTAGAGGATTATATTAAAGTTCTAAGAAACTTATTTAGCCACAAAAAATAGGGTTATCTCATAACCAATGTCAGTGATATTACACATTCTCTGTCCTATGGACATTATCTTATACACAATGTCTTTTCTTTTGAAAATCATGGTTCAGGTGAACTACCTTATTTGATATTGATCATGTGATCATGGATATTCTGTTGAACTCTTATATTATGATTTGTTCATGATGGAACTCTAAAAGATGACATGTGATGTCTTTTTCCCACTTATGAAGTGGATGTATATGTTGGTCACTTATGTGGTGACTAGTTTATATACTCTGACTATATTTTCTACTTGCCTCTACATTTAGCAGGCTATGTGATTCTGTAGCACTAGAGTAGTGTAATTGTATTGGTTTTTATGGTAGATGTATTATTTCCTACCGAGCAGATGTGATATTTCCTACTCTTTTGGGATGGAAAGGAACCTCATGCCCAGGGAAAGATGTGTAATTATTGGCCCATGTTTTATATATTTGGGAGATTGGAAGTATTCCTTTCTCTATCAGGTTTCAAGTTTATGAGACTTGGCTGCCATTATGTTTATATTGTTCTAGGGCTATGTTTATCTCGCATGCATGCAGGTTGATGATATGTGGTGTGTGCCCTAATTCTTTACATGTGCTTTTGTGGCACGATCTTTATGTTTTAATAATGGCAAGTATTCTTTTTTTATCATATGATTTCAATTCCTTTTTTCTTTATACCCATTTGGATGGTCCTTATCCTTTCTATGGGAAGCATTTTATATTTGATGTCCTTTATTCCATATATAGCTCAATTTCCCATTTAGTATGCACATACCAGCGTTTGCTGATGTCATCTATTTTCTTTTCTTGCTAGGGTATGCTTCCAACCCTAGGTGAAGGACTTGGATGAGAAGGCATGAAGTTTTGTACTAGCTTAAGGAGTTAAATCTTGGAGACAAAGTTGTTATGGTTTAGATTTCCCTCTACTAGATCCTTATGTTGAGTGATACATGTAAACCCTTATGGGATATTATGATGTTCTTTTGTAACCTTGTGATAAATTGAATATAGTCAACATTTTTATTCTGCTGCTATACTTTAGTTGCTTTGAATACCATTTATTGAAGTTTGAAAATGTTGCACCTATTCTAGCATACCTTTGAGTGTGTTTGGAATATACGTTTTATTCTTCAAATCTTTAGTAAGGGGGTGATCCTGCCTCCTTGCACTAATGCTATATGTGGATGAAATATTAATCACAGGAAATGTATCTATTATTGTTGATAGGTTTACTAGTCAACTTGAGTCAGAGTTTTCACTCAGGAACTTGGGAAAATACATTACTTCCTTGGTATATAGGCTGAACATAATGACACTGGTATGCTCCTGCACCAAGCCATATATGCTTACAACCTTCTTCATAGAGAAGGTATGTTGGACTGTAAACCCATATCATCCCCTGTAAGCCCTTCATATATAAGTGAACACATTAAACATCAAGGAGATCCTCTACCTAATCCCAATGAATATAGGCAGATCGTGGGATTGTTACATTATCTAACCCAAACAAGGCCAGACATCATGTATGGAGTTAACTTGGCATATCAATTTCTGCACAATCCAACAATTGTTGTATGCTTCTCATCAAATGGATTTTGTGACACATAAAAGGAACTACTCATCTTGGCATCCGATATATGCCGATTCAAATCTATAGATTGTTTCATATTCAGACGTTGACTGGGGAGGCTGTCCTTTAACATAGAGGAGCACAAGTAGGAATTGTGTCTTTCTAGGATGAACTTGTGTGTCCTGGTCATCCAAGAAACAAAATACAATGGAAAAATCCAATGCAGAAGCAAAGTATCGGTTCCTCTCTCAAACATTAGCAGAATTTTCTTGGCTTTCTCAAGTATTTAAAAACATCCACTTTTGAAAAACTGAACCAACAACTATGTTATGAACTTAGCACTCTATACTTAACCATCAATCTAGTTGTCCATGCTAGAACAAAACGCATTAAGATTGACTATCACTATATACGAGAGAAAGTTGTTCTCAGACACATTGTGACAAAGTATGTGACCTCTCAAAACCAATTGGATGGAATTTTCACAAAGGGCAGTTCAGAAGAGCATATTTTGTCGTCTTGTTCACAAGACTGGGTTTCAATTCTCTCAACACAAGTTTGCCAGGGGTGTGTGTGTGTGTTGAAGTATATACAAATATCTGTTCGAGACTTTTCCTGAATGAATGTGTCTATGTCATAGTCTATGAATGGGCGATCTACTTTCTTTGGATTATATGGTCATAGATAAGTCTTTTTACCTTCCTTCCCTTCTAATTACTTGTAGTTATGAGTCACAGACCTATGGTTGATTACTTGAGATCCAGGTAACACCATCCAATGTAAATGATCATTGATATAAATATATGATGTCCCGCACGTGACCATAGTGCGAGAGACATCCTTCCCTACTCCCACTATAGTCTCATGTGGGACATCATATATTTATATCAATGATCATTTACATTGAATGGTGTTACTTGGATCTCAAGTAATCAACCATAGGTCTGTGACTCGTAATTACAAGTAATTAGAAAGGGTAGGAAGGTAAAAAGACTGCCTGTACCCAACCCTCCATGTTACTACTATATTTTGTGCTTGGCCTTTGGCCTTGAGACCATCTTGTTCCTCTAGTGGGTCAAGAAATATATACATCAATTTTAGGTTGACTGAGGAGCGTGCTTTGTTAATCTAAAGCCTAGATATTTCTCTCTCCCTCCTTACACATCGTTTTCCATAGGTCTTCCCCTGGTTCCCAATGTTGTGGCATGGCAGGGTCCTATCCTTGTTCCCTACCGATCATGAGGCCAATTTAGGGAAGCATTAGGTTCGACCAGATTCGATGAGGCCTACCCATCTTCTTCTATTCTCCCAACTTTTTCCCTACTATGTGATCTACCTTGAGGATCACTATGAGTTGGAGCTTCGCTCAACCTGAGTTACATGCAACGTCTTCTATGGTTTGCTTTCCCTACCTGTGTACAACATCCTCTTGCTAACCATAATCTCTAGTGTTGGATTCATGACTAGTCTGTACAACAAGGCAGCACATCACCCTATCTACAACCCAATCGACAATTCATGTGTTCAATCACCTAGGTCTTATGGTCAACAGTTAACCTGAAGAAATTGGACCTAAATATACGTATATATGTTGTAAACATACCATGTCAATTTTGATGACCCAACATCGAATCAAGCCAAATCACCACCAGTAATAATTGTGGAATAATCATAAGCACCAGATTAACCAAATCACTAAAAATCGAAACCATTTCGCAAAGAGATCCATTTCCAAGAAACTCTTACAAAAATAACCAAACTTTATATACATCATGATTCACATTATACATACATTGTACCATCTCATCTCGAGGATAACATATAATAGTTGCTTTGTCAAAACATATGCATAAGCAACATAAAACCTCGAGGCATATATGCCAAAATCTCAAATCATTCTTAAAACCATTACGTACTGACTCCAAGGACCTGAGAGTATAATGATGACACATAGGACTTCTATCTACAAGACACGACAGATAATACACTCAACCTGAGCTATTACTGCTATCCCTACTATTGTTGTCCTTCCTCTATAGAACGGTCTCGGCCTCCTCCTGCATGTCCACCTAAAAATTGTGGATCACACATGGTGATGCAATTGTCCCAGCGAGAGATATAACTCTCTGCCAACAATATTATTATCACAGGAAAGAAGTATAAAATTGAGCAGAGGTTCTTTTATATTAACAAGCAAGATTAATAAATGTTATAAGCATAATAGAGTAATCTATTCTCTTAAAGTAATGCATCTATCTATAATAGAGCAATAAATCATCTATTCACTTTATAAGGAATATAAAGAAACATGTATAGCATCTATCCAATTAAGATGTATAAAAGAAGAATACATCAACCAATGTCATCCATATTTGATCCTTAAGAAAATATGCTATATGGTTGATTAAATATTTACAATCACACTTATGCCCTGAGGAGATGAGGTATGCCGCTCATACTCCAACTGACCACTGCTAAGTCAAAATCAGTACCATACAAAGTCAATGAAAGAGCTAGCTTCCAAGACCTCACCTGTCTCGGTCAGTACGAGACTATTAGAAGGGCATCTTGTGTCAACTGCTGACAAGACATCTTGTGTCAACTGCAACTAGCTTATCAGGGTATATTGGTATCTTCACTTTAAAGTTACAACCACAACATGCACTCTCTTCAGGACAAGACCATTGAGCTTTCCCAGATTATAAGGATAAGGAATATTATACATCAATTCCTCACCTGGTCGGGAGATTTATACATCCTATCCCGATACACACAGAATGAAGAAGAATTTACACATCAATTCCTCATTTGGTTGGGAGGTTCACATCATCCCGATATAAAATAAATAAGGTAGGTGCTACATTGATTCTTCATCGGGATGTATGGATATACTTCTTCCATCGCCCCCACATATTCAAAAATATGCTCTCTGAGTTAAACTCATTTCACCATTCAGCAATTTCTGACACTAAATGGATCTATGGTTAGGGCAACTACATGATGAGATTCCACTTGATTAATTAGGTGCATTACAATATCTTTTAGCATAAACCAAGTTTCAAACATGAATTATAACAGATGTTATAAAGAAAGGTGTAATACATTTATCAAGTACTTTTATAACCTTTGGAGCACTTTAATGCATAACACTCAGTCCCTTATCACATTACTAGGAATTCTCATCCCTTAACATTATCATCATTATCATTACTAGATATAGGTATTCAAACCCTTAGTCATCACTGAACATTGTTACCTATTATCAGGTAACTGTTACCTCTGGGTCCTCATACCAAGATAATCATTACACTTGTTGTACAAGTATATCACATAGCTCACAAGGCTCATTAAAAATCTTGTCACCTGTCACTAGGAAACAACTATCTTTTAAGATACCATACTATATAAACATTATACTTGTTGTACCAATATTTCTCATGGCTCACAAGGCCCATTAAATATCTTGTCACCTCTCACTAGGCAACAACTATCTCTTTAGGTCTTCAGACTTTTATACTTGTTGTACAAATATTTAACATGGCTCACAAGGCCCATTTAAATTTGTATCATATAAAACATCATAGCTCATACCTGGCTATGCTCATCATCTCATGATTCCTGCATGGTTAGCACTTCATGATAAAAACACTAGCAATATATGACATCACCATGCAATGAAAGAGAAATACATCCTTCCCATTATTAGGGTTAGGATTTCCCATTCTAATCGAATAGGGTTTCAGATTCACATCATCACTATGTGATATAAGAGAAATACATCATTCCCATTATTAGGGTTAGGGTTTCTCATTCTAACCGATTAGGGTTTTAAGTGCATACCATCACCCTTCATTAGGGTTAGGATTTCCCCTTATTAACCAATTAGGGTTTCAAATCATATCATCTCCCTTCATTAGGGTTAGGGTTTTCCCCTTATTAACAAATTAAGGATTCAAGATCATATTATCAAGAATCAAACCCTAATTCATACTCCACTCATTTTAGGAGTATCAATGCATGCTTATTAACATGATTATCACACATGTAAAAGTTTCTCTCTTATCCTCATTAGGATGTTGATTGCATCATACTTTATGAAATTGGCTAAATCCTTCTCTCAAGGTACATTGGCCTACACTTAACATGTTGCATTAAACTCTTTATGTCTTAATGTATTACTTGACATAACACAATTCATGTGTTACTCCATCAAGTACATGAAATTGAGATGCTTCCATCATATTGGGCATAAAAGTGTGTACTTGACACCACATCTTGCTTTCGTATCATGATTGAGGTGTAACCTCATCACCATATCATGTATAAGGTGTATCCTTATCATCATATCGTGTATAAGGTGTATCCCCCATTACCATATCATGCACCCATATCGGGTTGCCCAACATTTAGGGTTTGTCATCTCAAGTTAAAGGTACTTAGTTTCATATCATGTATGAGGTGAGAGATTGACCTCATACCATATTCAAGGTGTATACTTGATACCATATCGTGCACAAAGTGTGCACTTCATCATCATATCGCGCATAAGGTATATGCTTCGTCATGGTATCGTGTTAGTGGGGCATTCACCTCACCATATCGGGTTACCATATCGGGTTACCATATCAGGTTAGCATATCAGGTTAGAACCTTATGGTCATACTTTTTCATACCTTCATGGGATCAATCCTATCATGAGTTGGGTGACAGGCTATACAACTGGGCGAACCTTTCACAATCAACCCTTTACACAAAACGATAGGGGTGTGGGGTTCTAAGGTATATCGGGTTTCATATCATCATCTAGGGTTTCAACACCATATCGGGTAAGGGTGTATAATTGACACCATATCATGTACAAGGTGTATGTATGTGTCACTCATATCATCCATGAGGTATAAAGTCATCACTATATCGAGTTACCCATCATCTATTGTTTGTCATATCGGATTTAGAGTGTATACTTGACTTCATGTCTTGCATAAGGTGTATACTTGACCTCATATCGTGCACATGGTGTATGCTTGACACCATATCATGCACAAGGTGTATTCTTCATCATCATATCGTGTATAAAGTATATACATCCTCATTGTATCATTCTAGGGGTATATTCACCTCAACATATCGGGTTAGAGGTGCTTCAACCCAATATCGGGTTGGGCCATGACGATGTCAGCATGATCAACCTCTAGACTCTTATTCTTACTATTATAGTTCATGGAAAACAGTCCTAAGTCACTAATAGAACTCATGGATTCATCAATTATGCAAGAGATTTTGAAATTGAAAGTAGCTCAACAAGTATAACATGATTGAATGGTGAATAATAACATAATTGGGTTCAAGTTATATAACCCACCTCAAGATCAACTTCAAAGCTCCAAGATCCAAAGATTCACGTTCCTAATGTTGAAGATGAGCTTCACAACTCCTATATAGGCAATGAATCACCATGGATAATTATTTGGTGAAGAAGAAAAGAAAGGAAGATCTCAACTCTAGATCCATGCTTTAATCCAAGGTTGAAGATGATCATGGCCTCACCTTAGGGTTAAGACTTGAGATCCTTCTTGCTCCTTAGCACCATGCATGATATCCTACTACTTATGCACGATATTCCCTCACTTGTGTCAGATATCCCTTCACTTGTGGTCAATATCAGTTCACTTGTGGCCAATATCATTTTACTTGGCCGATATCACCTTGCTATGGCCGATATCACCTTGCTATGACCGATATCAAGGCTATATGAAAAATACCCCTTCACCTATGCATGATACCAATACTTTATGCTTGATATCTAAGAGGAGGGTGGTAAGATTCGAAAACTTTCACTAATAGGTGAAAGGAGTGGTATATATAGTTGAGGTTCGTGAAAAAGAGTGTATATGAGGTGTCATCATTTTAAGCTACTAGGTGCCACGTGTCCATGCATGGTTGACACGTGTAAATGCATGAACTCACATTTATCTTGACATGCAAAACACTTGAGGATAATCTAGAGATGATATTTTGGCCATCCCTTATATTGTTGGATAAGATATCTCAACTCAATCACTACTTTATTCACAACCTGATACAACTTTTTCAAGGAAGTTGTAAACCGATACACTTAACCTCATTGAGGTGTTTTTCTCATCATGGCCTTTTCCAAGAGTTCACAAAATTATATGGATCCCCTCTAGTTCTCCTTGGCTGATAGGCACTCCCATATCAAGTCTACAACTCGATACAACTCAAGTTAGGGTTTCACATTCAACCCCTTTCTTGGTCTTTTCATCACCAAGAATACTGCCACTCATAAATGTTTCAAACATGGTGTATACTTATTTATATATCCTCTAAATGATACATATAGGAAGTAGGGACACTCTAGAGTTGGTCATTTTGCATATCAACCCTACATTATGGGTAAATTACAATTTGTACCAAAATTGGTACACAAGGCACTAGCATTATTCAAACAAGTTCAAACTTGGTATTTAGGCTTTCCACAAGCCACCATCTAGCATCATTATCTCTCTTATGATGTTAAAACATGTGAGGTACATTCAAAATGTGACATATGCAATATAACCCCTCATCTTGGGTAAATTGCATTTTGGTCCAAAACAAGAGAACATTGCTGAAACATTATTCAAACAAGACCAAACTTGAAAGATAAGTTTGTCACCTGATAACAAAACACTTTAGAGGATTATATTAAAGTTATAAGAAACTTATTTAAGCCAAACAAATAGGGTTAGCCCTAAACCTAGGTCAGGGATGTTACAATTATAAACCCCTAACCAAGATTTCGTCCCCGAAATCCCAGATGAAGGAAGACAATTGTAATTCATGCATCATATCATAAAGTCTCCACATAACATCTTGATGTCCTGGAGATGCCATAGAAATTTGACCTGTACAAAGTCCTTCCATTCAGGGTCATCATAGAATCTGTCATACATGACACATATTCAACTATCCTTTTCATTAATGGATGTAGTGTCAATTCTGTGTCAGGTAACACTTTCTAAGTCAGAGAAGTAATATTCATACTTCAAATAATTTAGGTGTCAAACCTTATTGACTTGTCACCTTCTTATCTTACATCTTTTATGTGATAAGATTCTTGACATTGGGAGTCTTCCATACTCCTCACTTAGTTTAGCATTTCACCTCCAAGGAAAAACCAGAGTTATGTTCTGTCACCCACTTGGGACCAAGTCTCATCATACATCTGTTGTGCCACTCTAATCTACTGACACAACCCTAAACTTTCTTATGACTTGTAATAACTATCCCACTAGTTGTCTATTTTCTTGTCATAAGGAGAGGCTACTTATCAAAGAAGAACTTATCTTAGAGGTATCTCTAGATGTTATGTATAAGCTGCCTCAACAGATCTAGATAGGGATATTATGAGGAATTATTTTTAGCTTGATAATCTTTTTCCCAAAATGATTCTACAATTGTTCCTTCAATTGATACATCCTTATCAATGTTATGTTTATGAAGGGCATAAACCCCTAACAAATGATATCCATACTATAGTTATCTCAAATTTGGCCCTTCTAGGTAACCAAACATTATTCGTCTTATCAGGAGTCATGTTCTCATTTTCTCATACCATTGAAAGTTATTGGATACTAGGATTCTTTACCTTGGTATCCATTATATGTGCCAAAAACACATCACATCCTCATCATTTCCTTCTCTCTATTGTTATTACCAAAGACAAACATATAATGAGACCTTTATTTCATCTTGCGACATTACTTATCACATATAACTTTGTCTTGGAACCAAAATTCCAGACTGGATGATACTTTTCAAAGTACCCATCTATGGATTACTTCTAGTTCATACACATCAGGTGTCATAAGACTTACTTAATTGTCATGTCCCTATAAGGAAAGAACATAAGGAAACATATTCCTTTATATTGCCCCATCATTATCCCAGAGTTGTTTATCAAAGAAAGAAGATTATCACCTTCTTTGATTATTGCATGAACTTTCAACTGTCCATGAGTCATTCAATCTTGTTTCATCTTAGGTTCCTTTCCACCAACATAGGAGTTATAAATATGATTACATGTCATCATTCCTTTCTTTGTTATTGTCTAGTATGTTCATGAACATTTTCTGACTTTATTTATTTTCACATCATAGAAAAGATCTTTATTATTCACACATTCTTTATCGAGTAGGGATCATATCCCTTGTTCCCTTTGTCTTATTGAGGATTGTACTTTTTACTTCCTCATACACATAGACTATTTCGAGATAAAGTCAGTTTCTATTTCATTGCAGTTAGGATGGGATAGAAATATCCATGTCATATTTTTAGTTTCATTAGGCTCTTTAGATTGTCTCAAAATGACTACTTGATCAGAGTAATAAAAAAGATAACAATCTAAGAGTCTCATACTTACCTTGCCTTCAATAGATAAATACCTGGCCAGGGTATACAAGTATTGAGATTAGGTAGTATGCACCTTGATTATAACATGTACCTTACTTTTCATATCATCCAAATCATAGGACTTAGTATCCCTGGATTTTATCCAGGCATCTCTTTTACACCTCATCCTCTTTTATACAGTTAAAAGAAATTATAAAACATTTTAAAGATTACTGGACAAAATGTAAGTTCTCATCTTCCTTATGTCCTCATAGGACTAATCAAAGGAAGCTCAACTACAACTACTTTTCTTATAACTATCACATAAAATCAGGAGAAGATATATCAGAATGACACAATTTCATCTGACATGTCTCAACTCGTGGATCGATTACTGTCTCGCGCTGATTCATTGCATAGAATCTTGTCATTGCATGTTTCTAATGTTGTGCTCTATCGTTTAGTGCAGATGGACCTGCTTTGGATGCTTGTCCACATCCTTGTGTGCCACTGCTAAACCATTTCCTTTGAGAGTCTTGTTGACTTTGCCTTGGTGGTTGGGTCATTCCCTCCTTTCTTTTCAGACAAAAGGATCTAATATGCCCAACCTATCCACATCTATGACATATCTTATATGCACTCCCTGGTCTTGTCGACCTTATTATAGATGTAGAAGCTAAATTAAGAGTTCTAACTGGTAGACAATTAGGTCCTTTGCCCTTTCTTGGTTGCCATTACCCTGGTGCACTAGGTGCTTGTTGCATTGGTGGCACCAAAAAATTCTCCTTTTTAGAGCTACTAGACATCTGTTCCCGAGTTTGGATAGATCATTTCTTAATTTCTACCTCATTATCCTTTACAGGACAGTCCTTTATAAAATGTCCTTCTTGCCTACACTTGTAGTAGACTCTGATTCTGTGTCATATCCTAATCCTTTCTACATTTTAAACTGCTCTAATATAACTATGTTCATCAGAAATCCTGCTAGAGCCCAAAATTTCATCATTGGGAACTGGTAATATATGTTGTATTGCTTGTATCTGATCCTTGATACACTCTAATGTTGTCATAACCAGTCCAGTGAGAGCATTAAAAGAAGGGTTTTCTATCATGGCTGGATCAGCTTGGGGATTCTCAGGAATTTGTCCTTCTTTAGCCTGATCCCTTGCACCTTCTATTGGTGCAACAACATTGTTCTCAGCAATGTGTTCCTTATGTTCTCTAGACATTTTTAAGCTTTACACTTTCTTCTGCATAAGCAAAAGTCACTATAAGATATACTAGAGGACACTAGAACATACTCAATACCTTAGTCCTATGTCTTTGTATACTCAACAAACCTTAAGCTCTGATACCAAAACATTGTGACGACCCGACATCGAATCAAGCCAAATCGCCACCAGTAATAATTGGGGAATAATCACAAGCAGTGGATTAACCAAATCACTAAAAATTAAAACCATTTTGCAAAGAGATCCATTTCTAGGAAACTCTTATAGAAAGAAGCAAACTTTATATACATCATGGTTCACATTTTACATACATTGTACCATCAAATCTTGAGGATAACATATAATAGTTTCTTTGTCAAAACATATGCATAAGAAACATAAACCTCGAGGCATATAAGCCAAAATCTTAGATCATTCTTAAAACCACTATGTACTAACTCCAAGGACATGAGAGTACAGAGATGACACATAGGACTTCTATCTACAAGACATGACAGACAATACACTCAACCTAAGCTATTACTGCTATCCTTGTTGTTGTTGTCCTTCCTCTACAGAACAATCTCTACCTCCTCGTGCACGTCCACCTAAAAACTATGGATCCCACAAGGTGAGACAATTGTCCCAATGAGAGATATAAATCTCTGCCAACAATATTATTATCACATGTAAGCAGTATAAAATTGAGCAGAGGTTCCTTTATATTAACAAGCAAGATTAATCACTGTTATAAGCAGAATAGAGTAATATCCTATCTTAAAGTAATGCATCCATCTATGATAAAGCAATAACTCATCTATTTACTTTACAAGGAATATAAAGAAACATGTATAACATCTATCCAATTAAGATGTATAAAAGAAGTGTACATCAACCAATGTCTTTCATATTCGATCCTTAAGCAAATACGCTACATGGTTGATTACATATTTACAATCACACTTATGCCCTGAGGAGATGAGGCATACCACTTATTCTCCAACCGACCATTTCTAAGTTGAAATCGATACCATACAATGTCAATTAAAGAGCCAGCTTCCAAGACCTCACCCGTCTCAGTCAGTACAAGACTACTAGAAGAACATCTTGTGTCAACTGCTGGCAGGACATCGTGTGTCAACTACAATTAGCTTACTAGGGTATACTGGTATCTTTGATTTAGAGTTACAGCCGCAACATGCACTCTCTTTGGAAGAAGACCACTGAGCTTTCCCGAATTATAAGGATAAGGAAGATTATACATCAATTCCTCACCTGGTCATGAGATTTATACATCAATCCCGATACACAAAGAATGTAGAAGAATTTACACATCAATTCCTCATTTGGTCAGGAGATTCACATCATCTTGATATAAAATAAATAAGGAAGGTGCTACATCGATTCTATATCGGAACGTATGGATATACTTCATCCTTCACCTTCACATATTCAAAAATATGCTCTCCGAGTTAAACACATTTCACCATTCAGCAATTTCTGACATTGAATGGATCTATGGTCAGGGCAACTACATGATGAGATTCCACTTGATTAATTAGGTGCATTACAGTATCTTTTATCATCAACCAAGTTTCAAACATGAATTATAACAAATGATATAAAGAAAGGTGTAATACATTTATCAAGTACTTTTATAACCTTTGGAACACTTTGAATGCATAACACTGGGAAACTCATTCCCTTATCACATTACTGGGAATTCTCATCCATTAACATTATCATCATCATCATTACTAGATCTAGGTATTCAAACCCTTAGTTCATCACTGAACATTGTTACCTCTGGGTCCTTAGACCATGGTATTCATTACACTTGTTGTACAAGTATTTCACATAGCTCACAAGGCCCATTAAATATCTTGACACCTCTCACTAGGAAACAACTATCTTTCAAGATATCAGACTATATAAAAATTATACTTGCTGTATAAGTATTTCTAATTGCTCACAAGGCCCATTAAATATCTTGTCACCTCTCACTAGTCAACAATTATCTCTTTAGGTCTTCAAACCTTTATACTTGTTGTACAAATTTTTAACATGGCTCACAAGGCCCATTTAAATCTGTATCATATAAAACGTCATAGCTCATACCTGCCTATGCTCATCATCTCATAATTCCTGCATGGATAGCACTTCATGATAAAAACACTAGCAGTATATGGCATCACCATGCAATGCAAGAGATATACATCCTTCCCATTATTAGGGTTAGGATTTCCCATTCTAATTGAATATGGTTTCAGATTCACATCATCACTATATGATATAAGAGAAATACATCCTTCCCATTAATAGGGTTAGGGTTTCTCATTCTAACTAATTAGGGTTTTAAGTGCATACCATCACCCTTCATTAGGGTTAGGGTTTCCCCTTATTAACCAATTAGGGTTTCAAATCATATCATCTCTCTTCATTAGGGTTAGGGTTTTCCCCTTATTAAAAAATTAAGGATTCAAGATCATATTATCAAGAATCAAACCCTAATTCATACTCCACTCATTTTAGGAGTATCAATGCATGCTTATTAACATGATTATCACACATGTAAAACTTTCTCTCTTATCCCCATTAGGATGTTGATTACATCATACTTTATTAAATTGGCTCAATCCTTCTCTCAATGTACATTGGCCTACACTTAATACACTATTTTAAACTCTTTATGTCTTAATGTATTACTTGACATATCACAATCTATGTGTTACTCCATCAAGTACATTGAATTGAGATGCTTACATCATATTGGGCATAAAGGTGTGTACTTGACACCACGTCATGCTTTCATATCGTGTTTTAGGTGTAACCTCATCACCATATCATGTATAAGGTGTATCCTTATCATCATATCGTGTATAAGGTGTATCCCCCATTACCATATCGTGCACCCATATCAGGTTGCCCAACATTTAGGGTTTTTCATCTCAAGTTAAAGGTACTTAGTTCCATATCGTGTATGAGGTGAGAGCTTGACCTCATATAATATATAAGGAGTATACTTGATACCATATCATGCACAAAGTGTGCACTTCATCATCATATTGTGCATAAGGTATATGCTTCATCATGGTATCGTGTTAGTGGGTAGTAATGGAGAGGTGAAATTAGGGTTTTGGACCCCAAATCCCCCACATTCTAGCCTCGAGAAGGCTCCATGCTAATTGCACTAGAATTATCTAATCTAGCTACTTATATCTCTCACTTAGGTTTAGGGATATTGATTAGGATGTAGGAATATGGGAGGCAACCTAGGGATCTAAGATATGGACCTAGGGGCAAATCCCAAAATTCACACATATAAGCAATTTGCCTAAATTCCTAGGTGATTTCAGACACAAACCAACAAGAAATTCATGGAGAATGAGTTGCAAATAGAACATAATCATTAAAAAATGGAATTACAAAGTTTACATGTCATTTCCCCCCAACATGGTATCAAAGTAACATAATTTCCCCCAAACAGCCCCCCAAGGGGCTAGCTACTCATGGAAATGGAAAATTCAAAAAAGAAAGGAGAAAGAATGAGTAGAGGAGTGAAAATCAATGATGATCTCGATGAAGACTCCTCCTTCTCCACCTCCTAGCAGTTGTAGCTCGATCTCCCTCCTCCAAGGTAGGTGAATGGCATGGATGTATGGTGGAAAAGGGTGGAAATGGAAGGAAAGTGGGGTTTTGATGGTGGAA
The DNA here is from genome assembly GCA_963693085.1 of Alisma plantago-aquatica. NCBI lineage: Eukaryota > Viridiplantae > Streptophyta > Magnoliopsida > Alismatales > Alismataceae > Alisma > Alisma plantago-aquatica. The sequence continues at coordinate 1,424,678,439 of OY856412.1, forward strand.
ATGGTGAAATGGGGGTGTAATGAAGTGGGAATGGATGGATGATGAAATGGGGAGGCTAGAGTGGATGTATGGTAGCTAACCCCATGCCCCAGTCACCACCTAGGTATATATAGGTCTGGGGGGGAAGCACTAGGTTAAGTAGGGGCAATATGGGTAAAGCAGTGCAAAAATAGGTAGGTTTTGTGAGTAGCACGACCATGGTGGATTACCACGATTGTGGTGGGTAGGGGTGAGCACGGTCGTGGTGGGGTACAACGAGCGTGTGAATTAAAATTGTCAAATGTCAGGTTGGTAGTCGTTTTTCCACTGAAATTGGCATGACCGTGGTGGGTTGAGGGTAGCACGGTCGTGCTGGGTGCCACAACTATGGTGAGCTAGGTGATGGTGGTCGCGGTGATGCACTATGCCTCTTCTTCAGTTAAGTAGCATGGTCCTGCTATGTGGCACAGCCGTGGTAGTTGTCCCTTGCATGGCCATTCTTTGCTGCACAGTCGTGGTGCTTTCAGCTTGACTTGGGGGCGACTCTGTTGATTTGCAAGTGACCTAGCACGGCCGTTTTGTGGTACCACAGTCGTGCTGAGTCCTGGATCAGCACTTTGACTTTGTTCCTTGGATTTTCTTGGACATCTTTGCTTCAACGGATCTTTGGCCACTAGGGGTAGGTTGAGGGGGCATAGAACCTCACTTTGGGCCTCTCCAAGGGTAGAGAACCCCTAGGATCACTCCTTCTCTCTCTTCCTTCAAGTGAGGTCCAAATGCCTGAAAAACATGCAAATAATGTCCATAAGTGCATTTTACACAAATAAGCATATTGAGAGGAATAACATGTAATCTAACACGTATAGATGTGATAGAAGAGTAACATGACACAAGATGAAGCCCTAAAATAGGGTTTAATCACCACCCCAAATTTTAAACATACTTGTCCAAAAGTATGCTCCAACTCAATCTCTTTACAAATTTTCCACAAGCAAGAAATGACAAATGCAATGTAAAAGATGATTATTGCTGAATGGGATCAAAGATGACTGAGTACATACATTTCACCTCTCTCCTCTCCTTCTTCCGCAATCCAATCATGAAAAGAGCACAAAGTATATGACCTTCAAATATAGCGCATAGAATACACAAGTTATCCATATTTCTTCCATAAAGTTCCGGGTAAACCATTTCATGGTGGTGTCAATAAAGGATGACTAGGAGTATTGTTTTACATTCATGCATTCAATCTTATGTTTCAAATCATACCAAATGACCCACGTGGCTGTGGAAAATGGCAAAATGAGTTAGATTTGATGTTTCCTAGCTCAATGGGTATGAAAGTGGAAGAAAGGGTTACAGTAAGATTTTTGGAGTGCCATTACATAGAGCACTCATGTTTTCTTTATTTGAATGCTCTTAAACAGGAGCATCCTTTTATTTTCTTTTTGTATTTTGTATTTTTCTTTTTCTTTGCCCTTAGAGTGGATAGGGAATATGGTGATGAGAGTGAAGAGGTGAGATGTAGATGTGGCCACCCCAAACTTATGGAGGTGGCCACGACTGATATGTGCACTTTGACATCCTTTCATGAGGCGGACATGTTAGAAGATGGTGAGTGAATAGTCAGGTCAAAGAGGGGTCATTGGTATGATTCTCCACATAATACATCATGCATGAAAATTAATCTAATACTTTATCCTAGATATCACAACACATGAGTGAACAGGATGAAATTGATATATCAATCAAGTGATTCCACAAAAACTAAGCGTTCAAAGCTTGCTCAACTCACAATTCAACCAAATCGATCGCAATCATAAGAGAGGTGATGCACATGTAAAAAGTCAAACATTGATACTACTTAGCAACAAACAATGATAATTCACTTGCATTTGTCAAAGGTCATCATTTTTACTCAAAATAGTAGAGATTGGGTCAAAACACACTTTTTAGACAAGAAATCTCAAATTTGGGAAAAATTGGCCAAAATGGGGCCAAGTTGCCTCCAATCACATCTAAGCCTATATTATTGAACTTAAAATAGCAAATAAGAAAATCCTAGCTAAAACATGCAAAAATTACCAAAAATCTACATGATATGCAATGCATGGAGAAAAGAGCAAAATATTGAAAATTATGCAAAAAGCATAAGAAAGTAAACTACATGGCATGTAGGTATGCAAAGCAGTAAACTCTAGGCTAAAGAAAGCAAGAGCCAACAAAAAGGGGAAAAACAACAAACCAAAAGTAAACCACAGGTGAGATACAAAATGAGTGAAAATGGAACAAGGGCATACCGCCCTACCACTCCAAGCTTTTGAATCATGTTGTCCTCAACATGACACTAAAGTCTAGGGTGATATGGTAGACGATCACTGTGGTGGTGGTGGTGGTGGGGTGCTCCTACCTGTATGTAGTAGGCACCCCGGTAGTTTGACTGTGGAGGTGGACAACTATCTTGAAAAGCTGCTAAAGAACTCCACTAGTCTTCACCCCACTGTGGGTTCCTCTGGGCCTAGGCATTCTAGAACTAGTAAAGATGGTTGACCTAGTAATGCATATGCTGATGGTCCAACCACATGGCATCCTATGTCCACTGAAAGCCCTCCTATGCCCATAGTATCATGTCATGCGTCATCTGGATGCCCTCCAACTATGCATGAATGGTACCCATATCATATGCATTCACTAAGGGTTGTTGTGGCTCTGACGCTCCTATCCTGTCCTCTCTCTGTCTCACTCATCGTGACGCTCTATCCTCTGCGCCCATCTCTTCTCAATTTCCTGTGAGGGTTCTCCTAGACCCTCGGTAAAAACCACCTCAGGGATGCCATCTCCTCTGGGGTTCTCCTCCTCATACTTCCTCAATTTCTCCAGAAAATCCTGCGTGGGTCCATATTGTGCCATAAGGGGTGGAGTATGGTAGGGAAGCTCCAAGGGGACTCCTAGGTATGGTGGGTTGACTTGGTAGATGATCTTCTTCTCCACAACTATGATCATGGAATAGTGGGCCAAGTAATGCAAATCAACCAACTTTCTTCAATCTACTTTTGTGTAATTTGTCACATCATGTCCTAAGGCAGTGGCTATGGATGTCACAATCCCTCCCATTACAAATGGATTTGTGCTCTTGGAAGGAATTGTCCTCATATTCTCAATAAGTAAAGCTCCCAGGTTCACATTCTTCTCCTTAGTCATCCAACCAAGTACAAAAAGATCATTTTTTGTGCAGCTGCCTTGGTTCTCATATCTACCAAAGATGGTGTTTGCTAACACCTTCTGAACATAGAGGAGGAATGGATTATGCATAGCACTCGTTTTGGATTTCCCTACTACAAAATTACTCTATCCAGTGAAGTATTTCCACATTGCTGGATATGTGGAACTGGATTCATTCTCTATCTTTCCTTCATCTAGGAGGGCTGTCATCTCTTCACTCGGGGCAAAAATCTGATTCAGAAGTTTTGAGGTTATCGTCCACCTCTTATCCCCAATCATCACTTTAATGGAATTCTTGCCCTCATCAGTCATTTTCTCCAGTGAAGCAAAGAATTGTCGAGTCAGCTCAATATACGATTCTTTCTACAACGTTAAGATCTCAAACAATCCCATCTTCTCCATCAGGCCCTAGAAATAGGCGTAGAAGCCCATAGCATCCATTGTTGATTGGCATGCATAGCGAGTTGCTATCAATTTGTGTGTCAAACACTCTGGGTGCTTAGGTTCCTTTGCCCTACTGGTAGTGACCTCGGGCTATGGATGGGGGCACGACTGTGGTATCTAATTCTGCCATGCATCTGGCATCTCTTATCTTCTTCTTCATCAAGTAGGAGCCACCTCCGTGGTCATGGCTGTGGCTTTGGCTGTGGCTGCACTGCCAAAAAAATGGATGGTCGTGGTGCTGAAGCTGAAGGTCTCTCAGATGAGACAGAGGGTCGGGAAGCATACAGTAGTGTCTGTGATGCTCTCGACGATGACGGTGTCCCCTATCGTGGTTGTACGGAGGTTTCTTCCATGATAGGATCCACCAAGGCATCCAATTCGACCTCTGTCAATTGGGGGTGGTTGTTCCTTAGTTTCCTTTGATAGGAGATGACACCCCTAGTCTTCTCCACTACTTTCCTTGCAAATGTCTTCATCCTTGCTTGAAAATGGAGGTGAAATTAACAAATTTTAAGATTCTCTGGAGAACGGGGCTGTTGGGGTGGAATGGGGAGAAAATGGTGATTTGGTGGATGGAAACTGGTGGAATCTGGAGATAAAGGTAGTGGAAATGATGGGGGAATGGTTCAAGATGATTTGGGGGGTGATTTGGTGAAGATTTGAGGGTTGGAGAAGGTGGGTGGAAGGTTGCACGGACACTAGGGAACGGAGCATGACCGTTCTGTTCTTCGGAGAAATGAGCAAGTGACTTGGAATTTTGCCAAATTCTGACTTGAGTTGATGGAATCGGGTTGCGGCACGACCGTGGTGGAATCATGTAGCATAGTTGTGTTGCCTTGCACGACCATTCTGCCCTGATTCTATACATAGTTGATTTTCTTGAATTATTCTAATTTCCCTATTGAAAGTGAGAGCACCACCACGGTTGTTCCATGTCACCACGGTCGTGGTGGGCACTGTGACTGTAGCATGACACTCAAATCTTGATCAAACATCAATACTTTGATCTCAAGTTGATCTTCCATTGATTCTTTGTCAAAATTCCATCCATTCTTCTTCATTTCACTCCGTTCTCACCTGCACATCTCAAAACTACACAAAAACTATCAAATACAAGTGTGTGTGTTTTCTTGGAAAAAAGTAAAAACAAAGCAAAAGTATCAAAAATGTAAGGTTGGGTCAAAAATTCCCAAACCTAGGTGGGTTGCCTCCCACAAGCACTGAGTTTCTTGAATTCAGCTAGGCTTCTTGGTGACTCTTCATTCATTCATTCGTTTAGAATTCTCATGTGTCCATTCTTGCAAAAAATACATCCCTCATTTGCACTCAATCTAGGTTCCTCATCCCTTTCCTCACAATAATCATCACCAATTTCTTCACCTTGGTATCCTTCTCTCAAATGCCCATTTGGACTTGTGAAGTGATCATGTCCAATATCCCTATCTCGGACTCGCCGGGTTGGGGTCTTGTACATGTTGATGTTGATCTTCATGTCCATGAACGAGACTGTCATAGTGCCATTGCACACATGAATGTCAGCATCAGTTGTAGATAAGAACGACCTTCCCAAGATGATGGAAATCTTCCTATCCTCTGGCTCCATATCAAGTACAATGAAATCCGCCGGGAACACCATGGCTTTTTCTTTATCTATCATCACCAATACATCATTCACTCTACCCCTAGGCACTTTTATGGATCTATCCTCCAACTGGAGAGTGCAATGTGTCGACTTCAACTTTCCTAAACCCAGCTCAACATAGACATTATACGGCATCAAATTCACACCAGATCCCAAATCAAGTATGGACATGTCTATGCGATGTCCCCCAATGTAGCTAGGCATGAGTGGGGCTCCTAGGTCCTTTCTCTTCACAAGAAGTGAGTGTTGTATGATGGACATCACTTGTTCAGTTAATCTCACCTTCTTTGGAATTATCCCCATTGACCTTCTTTTCACAGTGCATAGGTTCTTGAGGAACTTGGCATAAGATGGGATTTGCTTAATAGAATCCAAAAGTGGAATGTTCACCTTCACTTGGCGAAACACCTCAAGAATATCAACATTGTGCTTTTGCCTCCTTTTCAATTCCAGTGGCTCATCTAGTGCTTCTACAAATGGAGGATCACTAGTTTTTGTCGTACTTGCATGATCATGAGGAAGAACACTAGGGATGGTAGCACCTACAAAAGTGATATGTGGTGGATCATATAGAATCCCAAACTCAACTTGCGATATCACAACATCATCTTCAGCAATATCAATCACAATATCACCACTTGGCTGCCTTTATTTTGCTTTATCAACCTTTCTTTGACTTGCGAGTTACTCAAGAGTTTTCGCACTCCTTAGAACTGTCACAGAACTACCTTGCTCATGGTGGAGAGGGGGAGCATGTTGTGGCTGTGGAGGAGGTGGAGGTGACACTTGGGGTTGAAATTGAGGTAGAGAAGAGAATTGAGGGGGAGGAGAGAATTGGGTTTGGAAAGTGAAGTTTTGGGAAATTTGAGGTGAGGGAGGTGGTGGAGGTGTGTAAGGCTTAGAATAGACTTGGAAGGAGTGAATGGGGTGTACTTGCATGGGAGTGGACTATAGCAAATGTGAGAGTAATGCATAGGTCCACTTGCTTCATGGTGGCTCATGATGGGTTTTAAAGACAATTTTTCATCTTGGAAAGCGATTATGGAAGATAGCTACTCTATTCTCTCTTCTAACCATGCAACATCTCTTTGAACATCATCAAATACTTTCAATCTAGAGAGAACCTCTTCCTCAAACCTTGAGCTATATGTGGGACTTTGTGGTTTCTGGTAGCTATAGGAGTGAGGTGTCTTCTTTTCTTCCCCATAGATCTCAATAGCATTGACCGAATGACAAGGAGGTTTGGTCACTTGGTTTCTCATGAAGCTCACCATTTCACTAAACATTTTCATCAATTGTGGGCTTGAATCATCATGAGTTGGAGATGTCACACCATAAGATAGGTCACTTCCACTAACCATACTAGAAGCTTTTATCCTTGAACTTTCTGCCAAACTCTCAAACAAGGGCCATGTCTCCTCAGGTAGTTTAGCCATAAAAACCCCTCCATAAGAAGAATCCACTGTAGCTTGACTTGCATTAGATAGATCGGTGTAGAAGGACTGAACTAGCTGCCATAAAGGGATCTCATGATGTGGACATTCTCTCAACATATTTTGAAATATCTCCCAAGCCTCGTGGAATCACTCATTATCTATTTGACTGAAACTTGCTATGGCATGCCGCATTTGTGTCAACTTTTCTATAGAGTAGAATTTCCTCAAGAAAGCATTTTTCATCTCTCCCCAACTCATGATGTCCCTCCTTGAATCATACCACTCTTTGGCTTTATCTTTGAGCGAGAAAGAGAATAAAGTCAACCTGATTGTATCATCACTTGTTGTCGGCGTCCTAAAGGTGGAGCATACTTCAAGATAGGAATCCAAGTGCTTGTAGGGGTCCCCACTCTCCGAGCTGTAGAAGATGGGTAGGAGCCCAAGAAGACCTAGAGGGATGGATAATTTCTCCCCTAGCATCTGCTCAACCCTGCTAGCAATTGGTGATTTATAGTTGCTAGCCATGAAGTAGTCTTGAAGCGGCTTGCGAAGTGCATGTTGGCCTTCCATCTTGTCTTCCCCCGAATGGCTTGTCACATGCACAAAGCACAACCAAACAAAAGAAAGCAAGTTAGTAAACCAATATACGCAAAGAATGCAAAGAATAATGAATAAAAAATATTAATGATGAGGGCAGTAGGAAAAGTCAAAGCAAAACTAACTAGCTAGGTCGAGTGCCTCCGATCCCCGACAACGGCGCCAGAAAGCTTCGTGCATCCGCCAGAGGTGCTACACACTATCCGATTTGACTTGACTAGATGAACCCCATGAGATCAAAACACACAGTGGATTCACTTTTTATATTTATAAAACCTAATTTAACAGCTACTCACACTAAAACAACTACACCCATAAGTGCACCAGGTCGTGTCGTAGTATAGGAAGGTGGAAAGTATAGGGTCGATCCACAGGGAAAAGAGGGGGCACTAGAGCTGGGTTTAGTTTTGCTAGGTTACTACTGTGGAGACTAGGGTTAAGGGTTTGAAGGTTGTTTTGATTGTTAAACTATTATGGACAAACAAGCAATTAAAGGCAAGAATGAAATCTAAGTTAACCCTAGGCTAGACTAAGGATAAATTGGCAAGAAAGGATTAAGCTAGATATGAAAAGACAAATTACACTAAGGCAAGCAAGAGAGAAGCAAAAGAGAAATTAAAGAGATGAACTAACATTAACTAGGCAAGAACAAAACAAGAATCTAACTAAGCAAGGAAAGAGCTAACTAAGCTAAGCAAGCACAAAACTAGGGTTTTAAGCAATAAAGAGAGGTATGGGTTGTTTAGGGGTATGAACTTATCACTTAAGTTGGGGGGTGACATATGAACATTATGATTACATTTAGATTATCCAAACCAAACAACAATTTAGAGTCTAATGAATTAACCTAAGCTACTAACTGGCCATGGATATGCTAGGTTGTGTATAGGGGAACTAGTCCCTAACACCCGCTACTACCCTTATGAGGCTCAATTAGGTTAGGGATTAGGTTCAATTCAATTAGAGACTAATCAAGTCTAGGTTTCTATATTAGACATTCCTAGGGCAATTAGGGGCCGAGGGTAGTAATGGGGAGGTGAAATTAGGGATTTGGACCCCAATTCCCCCACATTCTAGCCTTGAGAAGGCTCCATGCTAATTGCACTAGAATTATCTAATCTGGCTACTTAGATCTCTCACTTAGGTTTAGGGAGATTGATTAGGATGTAGGAAGATGGGAGGCAACCTAGGGATCTAAGAATTGGACCTAGAGGCAAATCCCAAAATTCAAACATATAAGAAATTTGCCTAAATTCCTAGGTGATTTCACACACAAACCAACATGAAATTCATGGATAATGAGATGCAAATAGAACATAATCATTAACAAATGGAATTACAAAGTTTACATGTCATTTTCCCCCAACATGATATCGAAGTAACCTAATTTACCCCAAACAGCCCACCCAAGGGGCCTAGCTACTCATGGAAATGGAAAATACAAAAAGAAAGGAGAAAGAATGAGTAGAGGAGTGAAAAGACATGAAGAGCTTAGTGAAGACTCCTACTTATCCACCTCCTACCAGTTGTAGCTCGATCTCCCTCCTCCAAGGTAGGTGAATGGCATGGATGTATGGTGGAAAAGGGTGGAAATGGAAGAAAGTGGGGTTTTGATGGTGGAAATGGGGAAATGGAGGTGTAATGAGGTGGAAATGGATGGAGGATGAAATGGGGAGGCTAGAGTGGCTATAGGGTAGCTAACCCCATGCCCCATCTACCACCTAAGTATATATAGGTGTGGGGGTGAAGCACTAGGTTAAGTAGGGGCAATATGGGTAAAGCAGTGCAAAAATAGGTAGGTTTTGTGAGTAGCACGTCCACGGTGGATCACCACGGCCATGATGGGTAGGGGTGACCATGGTCGTGGTGGGGTACAATGACCCTGTGAATGAAAATGGTCAATTGTCAGGTTGGTGGTCATTTTTGCACTAAAATTGGCACGACTGTGGTGGTCACTACGGTCGTGGTGGTCACCACGACCAAGGTGGGTTGAGGGTAGCATGGTCATGGTGAGCTAGGTGATGGTGGCCATGGTGATGCGCCACGCCCGTTCTTCAGTTAAGTATCACGGTCGTTCTATGTGGCACAACCGTGGTGGTTGTCCCTTGCACGGCCATTCTTTGCTGCACGGCTGTGGTGCTTTCAGCTTGACTTGGGGGCGACTCTGTTGATTTGCAAGTGACCTAGTACGACCAGTTTTGTGGTACCACGGCCGTGCTTGGTCCTAGATCAGCACTTTTACTTTGTTCTTTGGATTTTCTTGGACATCTTTGCTTCAATGGATCTTTGGCCACTAGGGGTAGGTTGAGGGAGCATCAGACCTCACTTTGGGCCTCTCCAAGTGTAGCGAAACCCTAGGATCTCTCCTCTCTCTCTCTCTCTCTTCCATCAATTGTGGTCTAAATGCCTGAAAAACATGCAAATAATGTCCATAAGTGCATTTTACACAAATAAGCATATTGGGAGGAATAACATGTAATCTAACCAGTATAAATGTGATTGAAGAGCAACATGACACAAGATGAAGCCCTAAAATAGGGCAGAATCAATCACCCATCCTAGTACTACTTTGGGCTGAACACGCTTAACCCCAGAGTTCTTAGTGATAGACTCCTTGGAAAAGAGGTGTAGTTTGGTGATATGGATAGTTCAATCATTCTTTATAAGACCATATTATCCTAAAGCTCAAATTATGAGGTGTTACAATCTCCTCTACTTAGACTCTTGAAGTCCTCGTCCAGGCTCAACTATATGATCTCATAATCTTCTCTAATTTTAGTAGAAACCCAAATGACCCATGCACACCCAACTCCCAATCATGACTACCCATCACAAGGGTGGCTCCATCACTACAGATAAACTTTTATAATATGTCTGGACTGCATGTCTCAAAGACCGACATGCCTTAGACCCATGTTGGCCCTGCCTACTAGAGGAGAATTGGCTTTGATACTATTTGTAATATTTGGGCCCACTCCCTAAGGCTCTAGTAGAGTTTCATAAATGATGACTGGCTCCATAGACCACCATTGGTCGTAATACCATGCTTTATCCACACTCACATGTAAGTCGGGATCAACTTCCCAAATGGTCACCCAACTTAGTACTATTTTGGGTTGAGTATGCTTAATCGCAAAGTTCTTACTAAGGAACTCCCTAAGAAAAGGTGCACCACGGTGATATGTATAGTCTAATCATTCCTTTTAAGATCACGTTTGTAACATCCCTGACCTGGGTTATGCTTTAACCCTAGGTGTTTTGATTAAGAAAGAATGATTATATGCTTAATCTTATCTTGTGAAAAGTAATCAGGGCTCAAGAGGAACTTATATTTCAATTTAGTCCTTTTTGAATAATGTTGAAACATTGTTTTTCTTAAATTACACTAAAGTGCAAATTACCCAAGTTGAGGGGTTAAATTGCAAATTGTACATGATAATATGTTCCTCATGTGTTGAAGCATCATGATATTGGATATGATGCAGAGGTATGGCTTGTGGTAGCCTGAGTACCAAGAAAGAACTGATAAAGTAATGTTTGTGCATTAAAACCCAGTTTTGGTGTAAAGTGCAATTTACCCAAAACCTAGGGCTCAACATGCAAATTACCACTTTGATAAGGTCCCTAATATTTCTTAGAACATGTTGAGGCAATAAAATGAGAGGGGCGCCTCATTTGAATTAAGTTGGAGGAGAGAGAATCTTGATATTAAAATAATCAAGATTTAAGCCTAACTGAAACCCTAATTCAATTTAGTGCAAAAATAAATATAATAATTGAAGGGCCTTCAACAAAAAACGAGATGGTTGAATTTTATCAAGTGTGAACACCTTTTTTCCTTTGATAGGCCACGAAAATATCCAAAGGAAGTGGATAACTCACTCACATATTAAAAGAAAAAGTAATATCCACTAACTTATGGATATTATTATTATATGATTTTAGGTGCTTAGTTTGCTTTCCTTTAAATCATGGATAATTGAGAGGAATAAGAGGCAGACAATATAGCCTCGGATCCAAGGAGTTGAGGAGGAAGAGGCGGCACTATTTTTGGGATTAAATGAATTTTTATAAGGCCTTTTCTCTCTCATCAATTTTCTTATAAAAGTACCCTTTCCAAGCCAAAACAAAGGCTTTTTCGGATTCCTTTCTTTCCCCTTGCTTGGAAAACGACCAAGGAGCTGTGGAGGATAAGGAGGACGATCCCCAACCTATTGGTAAGGTTCTTGACCTCTTTTCACCTTGATTCCATGGTGGAAATCGAAAATAAATCATGGATTTCTTCTTATTTTGATCTCCTCTTCAACCCTAGCCAATCTTTTCAACCAAAAGCTTGAGGACATGCCTAGGGGGATTGGCAAAAGCTTCATCCACCATTGTTTCCGTGATCTTGGAGCTTTGGATCTCAATTGGAGGCATGTTTTATAACTTGAACCCTTAATTTTATTATTGCAATCAATTCCTTATCAATTGGTGATCATTTCTACATTTCCGAAATTTAGTTTGGTTGATTGATGCAATCTCCATGGAAATCACAGAATATTTCATGAGTTTGGAGCTTGATGATGATGACATCATCATAAGCACACACCTCCCCAAATATCTAGGGCAAACGGTTTCAATGTTTGAGTCCAAACGGTTTCACCAAACCGTTTGGTGGTTTGGGTTCCAAACCGTTTGGAATGGTTGACCATTTGAGATGGTTGACCATTTGAAGATATATTCTATGGTACTTGGATCTTGATCCAATGGTTTCAATTGGTTTTATCCTGAAGGTTTCAATTGTGAATGATTCCTTAATTGCAAACCCTAATCGACTAAGTGCTGAATTTCCAATTGATTAAGTTGATGTTTTGGGTTGATTGACCCAAACGGTTTCAAAACCGTTTGGGAATCACCCAAACGGTCTAAAGACCATTTGGAGGTCAACCAAGAGCATTTTAAGGTCTAGGGTTGAGTATGGTTAGGTATTTGAAGAATCACAGATACGATATAAACCCTAATCGGCTAAGTGCTGATTTTACAATTGAATAAGTTAATGGTTTGGGTTGATTGACCCAAACGATTTCAAAACCATTTGGGAATCACCCAAACGATCTCAAGACCATTTGAGGGTCACCCAAGACCTTTTGGAGGTCTAGGGTTGAGCATGGTTTGGTATTTGAAGATCCAAAGATACCAAGTTGAATTGCAATCAATTGCTGATTTGATAATCGACCCAATGATCCAAACCCTAATTGGTTGACTTGGATTTCGATGTTGACTTAGGAAAATGGTCTCAAGACCATTTGGAGGACATCCAAATGACCTCAAGACCGTTTGGGGTCAGGTCATGTCCAATTTGGATGATGCTCCAATAGTTTTAAAGTAACTAGTTACACATTGATTAATGTTGAAGGATCATCGATTCCAAACCCTAATCCAATTGATTCAAACCCTAATTGATGACCAATTGAGGGTCAATTGAGGGTAAAATCAGTTGAAGTATGACCTATTTAACTCAATTAAAGTATGGTGATAGGTCCAATTGATTATTGGTTACATGAATTCAATGGTTGAAGGAACCAACATTGGAAACCCTAATTCAATTTTTGATTAGTTGAGACTATTTTTGGTCCATGCGGTTTTTGAGGAGGTTTGGACCAAACGATCCCAAACCGGTTGAGTTCATGCGGTTTCAGAATTTTACTTTAGCAAACGGTTTCAAGTGTTACCTTTAGCAAACGATCTCAAGGGTTCACTTTGGCAAACAGTTTCAACCTCAACTTTACTAAACGGTTTTGAGTATTCAACCAAGACCATTTGAGGTCTGATTGGTCAAGACCATTTGAGGTCTAAGTGACCAAGAACGTTTGAGGCCTAAGTGACTAATACCTTTTGAAGTTCAAATTGGTTAAACCATTTGGACATCTAATATGATCAAAGGTCAATTAGATAATTGATTATTAATGATGTAGATCAATGATGATTTTGAAGGTTAACTCTAGCTTTGTGTAGTCAAGTGAAGAGTTGACTTAGATTAATCCTGGATTATTTATCACCCTAAAGAGGATGAGAGGGAGAGAGAATGGGAGAGATGATGTCTTATTTAATAAACCCTAATTCTCTCATTATCAATAAACATGTAATCATGGTTTGATCCATAATATGAGATCATGAAGTCTTCATTGAAAAGATTGATGTACCTTGATCCTAATTTAGGGCAAGGTTATGTGAAACCCTAATTTAAGGGCAAAGCTCAGTGAAACCATAATATAGGGTGATAATGTAACCCTAACTTAGTGTAACAATGTAAGAAGCCCTAATTTAATGGGAATTGTACATCCTAACACTAATTTGGGTATGAGGTAAGAGAAACCCCACTTGGATGTGAATAGTAAACCATAATCCCTAAAATGGGATAAAGGTATATGAAACCCTAATATAGGGTAGTGCCATTAATGCTAATGTGAAGCTTTAACACTGGGTGATGTGTTGTGAAATATTAATTTCACATAATACTAGGTGAAACCCTGATATAGAAGGATGTTATGTGAAACTCTAATGAAGAGTGATCCTAGGTGAAATCTACATATATTTGTGAAATGCTAAGTGAAACTCAAATTATAATTGTGGAAATCCTATTCCTATTAATGGAATAGTGATTAATGTATTGACAAATGTAATACCTAGAGGGGTTGATAATGGATATCTTTACATTAATAGTTCTTGACTTAAGGGTGAGTCCATATCATTGGAAATGGCTGTATGTTCTAAATAGTGACTTATGACCAATACATTGCATGATGAATGTGATGAACTAGTACATAAAATATTAGGATGGGAAATACCCTAATACAAGCTAATTGGATGAACTCAAGAAGATAAAGGTGTTGAGGGAAGTGATACATCAAGATATGATAGATATCACATCAAACACCCCAATGCTGAAATTCCTTGATGAGATTTAAATCCAATACAATTGGAAAAGTGACATATGAAATGTGTCATGTCAATTGTTACATTGAGATGTAATTCACTTTGATGAATGTAGGTTAACATGCCTTATGAAAAGGTTAATCCAAATCAATAGACTATGATACAATCATATTATCATAAAGATGAGAGGAAAACTTATATTTTGTGTTGATAATACATTCAATGATGAATGATGAGGATATATAAGTATGTTTGAATACTTATGATATCTATTTTTTTGTCTTGTAGCTGTGAGAAGCAATGGAATAGGGCTGATAATTAATAATATGATCTTAAGAACCCAAGTGGTTATTTATTGAAAACCCTAATGAAGAGTACTGATGTGAAAGAGAAATCATGAACCCTAAAGAGGGAATAGTGATATTACTTAGTGTTATATGGTACTAATGTGAAAGAAAAACCATGAACCCTAAAGAGGGAATAGTGATATTACTTAGTGTTATATGTAACTGATGTGAAAGAAAAACCATGAACCCTAAAGAGGGAATAGTGATATTACTTAGTGTTGTATGATACTGATATGAAATCTTTATAATTGTTATCATGAATACTAATCATGCAGGGATGATGAGATGAGGAGAATAGCCAGGTATGGGCTATGGTGCTTTGTTTATTGAGAATGATTTATAGGGTTTATAAGCCTTAATATGCTTTGTGTAGTAAGAATCATTGAGCTTTGTGTACTATGTACAATACATTATGTAGTCAGAATAATGATGTCCTTGGTCAGATGATTTGAAGGTATTAAGTTACCCAATAAGTGGTAATAAATATCCTATGGTGAGATATGGGTTCAAATACCCAGATGCAATAATCATGATGATGAACTTGTTAAGAAGTGGGATTGTACTTGGTGAGTTGAGGGATTAAGATCCCAACACTTAGTGAAAAGAGTATGGCTACAGGCCATGACTCCACAATGACAATGCCAGGCATAAGATATATGATCTAAGCCTGAGGAGAGTTAATGTTGTGGTAATGATTTTGTAGTGAATAAATGTTATACGTATTCTTCATATTCCTTAACGGATAAGTGACATGTTGCTCTTTCAAGTTATAACTGCAATGTTTTAGATAAGAATAATATTCTAATTTGTTAGACATTGAATTAACTGCTGTCAAACAAATATGATTCCTATGTTCATATTTATCTTCTTAAGATGCAATAATAATGTTACCGGCGGAGAGTTATATCTCTCGCTGGGGAAATTTACAATTGTCTCACCCTCGTGGGAACTACATTTTTAGGTGGACGCAGACGAGGAGGCAGGAATCCTTCAGTAGGTGAAGGACAATAGTAGCAGCAGGGATAGTAGTGAAGTCTCAGGTAGAGACACTGGTTTTTATGGCTTGTATAGATGCATATAGAGTCCTATGTGTCGTCTATGTACTCTCAAGTCCTCGGAGTAGTAGTTAGTGATTTTGAGATTTTGACTCAGTGCCTCGAGATTTTATATTGCCTGTGTTTAGTTTACCAGAGCAGTTGATGCTTGTAATTCTCAGAAAGAGATGATGCAGGTCATGTACCTTTAAACCAGAATGTATATGTGTTACTTTTATTCTATGTGAGAAAGTTTTCATTTGATGGACCTCTTGGTAAAAAGGTTTTAATTTTTAGTGATTTTAGGTAATCTACTACTTAGTGAACGCTTCCGCATTAATTAATTACGTTTTTGTGAGTTGTATGCCACAATTAAGTGGTATCAGAGCTCTAGGTTCGCTAAGTCTACAGAGACATAGGACTAAGGTTGTAGAGTCTGTTCTAAGTGTCTTCTAGTTTATCTGATAGTATCTTCTGCTCACATAGGAGAAGAAGAACTTGAAGATGTTTGGACCACATGAAGAACATGCTATTGAGGGCAGTACTGCTGCACCAGGAGGAGGTGTAAGAGACCAGAATAGGGAAGGGCCTGTACCTGAACAACCCCAGATTGACCCAGTTGTGATAGAAAATCCAGCCCTCCATGCTCTATTTGAGAAATTCCTGACAACCATGACACATATTGCAGACAGGATGCCACCACCTGCACCTAGGGCATCAGCCCATCATGAGGGTTATGGAGCCAGTAAGACTTTTGAGAGACTTCACTGGGATGGAGCCATAGATTATGCTGGTACATCTGATCTAGCAGATGCTGATTTGTGGCGGACATAGCTGGAAAAGGCTTTCAGGATCCTTGATATTCCTGAAGTTGAAAAGGTAAGACATGTTGTGTACCTCCTAAAAGGAAGTGCTGGTCATTGGTGGATGATAGAGGAAGATAAGAGACCAGGTGAAGAAATTGGATGGGAGGTATTCTGACGAGAATACGTCAGTAGATACTTCCTTAAGACGTATCTAGATGAGAAGATCTCTCAATTTAAGAGGATCAAACAAGGACATATGAACGTTAGTGAATATGAAGATAAGTTCATGCAGTTGTTGCGGTTTTGTCCGCAAATGGCATTCAGTGATGAGGAAAGAATTCGGTATTTTTAGAAAGGGTTGAACACTGAACTGACCACTCCTATGTCTGCTTTAGAGAACAGGGAGAGGTTTGCCACCTTTTTGGAGTCGGTAAGGAGGATAGAGAGGTATGAAATCGAGAAATGACAGACTAGTGGCAAGAAGGTGTACACCCAGTCTCTAGGACAAAGGTCTGAAAGTTTTAAGAAATCGAGATTTTCTACACCGATAGCATCATCGAGATTCCATGCCCAGACGCAATGGACGTCAAGTAGGGGTAGGGATCGTAGTAATGTTCCAAGTAGAGCCTCCAACATAGCATCAACATTGGTCACTGGATCTCACAGACATTTTGCGCCTAGGATCTGTTACCAATGTAGACAATCGGGACATCTGGCAAAGGATTGTCCAGACAGGAATTTGATGATGACTCAACCTCAGGGGCAGAGTCAGCAAGGCTCTCAAAGGAGGCAGTTTTCTAGTAACAATAGAGGACGTGGACAGACGTCCCAGATAGGTCATATGAAATAGTTTTGTTTTGACATTTCATATCACGATTCTATGTGTTATAGATATGAAAGTAGTTGTTTTTGAATTCCTTTGACTAGTCCTATAAGGACAAAAGGAAGATGAGAATTTACATTTTACTCAGTATTCCTTAAAATGCTTTATAATCTCCCTTATCTATGTGTTAAAAGATGAGATATAGAAGTGATGCCTGAAGAAAATTCAAGAATAAAAAAAATCTTGTGTGTATAATGATATGAAAAGAGAGGAATATGATAGCAAATAAAGTGCATACTACCTAATCTCAATACTAGTATACCCTGGCCAGGTATATGATTATTGAAGATAAGGCAAGTGATGGAGCTTCCACTCATGTGGAATTGCATGCACCACTAAAAATCCTAAAGATAGTAAGTCTTTAGGTTTAGCCTTGCTTATACTAGATTGAGAACTCCTCCCACGTATGCTAGGATACATGGAAGTATTATCATAGTATAGTTAAGGGTCGAATCCACAGGACAACGGTCTTGTTGGGAACAACAAGATAGAAAACGATATAATTCCACTTAACCTCTTAACAGTTGGTATCTAGATCAAAAAGTTGGTTTGGTTGTTTTAAACTAAGTGCAAGTAAAACAAAGCAAGAAAGTAAACTTAATGTTGTAAACAATGATAAGAAACCACTAGGATGAGATCAGCTTTCACCACCACTACACATGGATCAAAACATGCAACATAAAAACATAACCTGCAATAAGAGTCTAAATAGTTAGTATCTTTGTAGATTTAGTTTCCTTTTGGAGAACTAACTACGAGAAGTGTGGGAATGTTGCAATGCCATCCATCCTCGAATGAATGGTCACTTACTTTACATCATTCCCTTCACAAAGTGTGTTCCTCGACTTATCAAGGTTGTACTTTCATACGTCAACTGATTCCATTTCATAGTATGAAAGTACAACGATGGAAGTGAGTTTACTCCACTTCTTGAAAGACACTCCTAGATACCGAAATAGATGCTTGGTGGATACATGCATCAAGAACCAACATTCAATCGAGATTCTAATCTAATAGTACAAACGTAGACAATTCATACTAAAAGATAAAAGGTAACACAAGTTGGTGATCAAGCAACAAGCATTCATTAAATGATTGATGTTGAATCGAAAAGAAAGTATATCTCTATTGCAAATGATGGATTACATTGCATGAAATGACAACATGGGTAGCGGGGCTACTCCCCGCACCCTAGTGTGTAAGACTACTCACTCATGGCAAGGACAAAGAAGGAGGCGAGAAGAGTGAGAGAGAACGTCATCTCCACGAAGGAGGGAGGAAGGTCAACCCCTTGGAGAGAGAGAGCGATGATCTTCACACTTTGCAGGTTGCTCAATGATGAATCCTCCTCTTCCCACCTTCTTTGGCGATGAGAGAGAAAGCAGCGTCTGGATGGAGTGTGGATCTTAGACCGGTAGCCTTGTGGCAGTTGATAAAGGACGGAACAGCTCTGGAGCAGCAGAGGCAGCCTTTGGATGTCTGAAATTTGATGCCTTGTGAGGACCCTTTGGGTCTTATTTATAGGCTTTAAGTGAAGTCCAAACGGTTTGGGCAGTTTTAGGTCCAAACGGTTTGGGCAGTTTTAGGACAAAACGGTCTTGGAAACCGTTTGGGTTCTGAGACCATTTGGTTTTATGCAGAATTGGGACCTTGTAACTCCATGCGGTCTCGAGACCGTTTGGCTTTGCACGGTCTCAGGACCATTTGGTTTTGTGCGGTCTCAGGATCGTGTAACTCCATGCGGTCTCGGGACTGTTTGGCTTTTCACGGTCTCAGGACTATTTGGTTTTATGCGGTCTGGGGACCGTGTGACTTCATGCGGTCTCGGGACCGTGTGACTCCATGCGGTCTCGGGACTGAGTGACTCCATGCGGTCTCGGGACCGTGTGACTTCATGCGGTCTCGGGACCGTGTGACTTCATGCGGTCTCGGGACCGTGTGACTTCATGCGGTCTCGGGACCGTGTGACTTCATGCGATCTCGGGACCGTGTGAGTTCATGCGGTCTCGAGACCGAGTAGTCTCCAAACGGTCTTGGGACCGAGTAGTCTCCAAACGGTCTTGGGATCGTTTGGAACTTTTGTGGTTTTTTTTGTATTTTTTTGTAAGAATAAGAAGGAGAAAAGTTAATCTAATGGTATATTTGCAATAAAGGAGGAAAGTTAAGGATTCTATCTAATTAATCTGAGAAAGAATGTGGAAAACTGAGGAAATTTACTAAGATAACATCACAAAATGGGAGGTTATCACCCCCCTAACTTAGAGTCTAGCTTGTCCTCAAGTTAGATAGAGCTGAGGCATGTAATCGCTAGGCAATTTTATTTAGTTAAGATTTCCATACTCTTGCTTCAAATCTAAACTAGTGATCTCCTAAGTTTGTATCAGAGATTTTGCTTGCCTTAACTCTTTCAGGTGTTGAGAGTTGCTTGGATCTCAGGTTTCTTCCATATCTCGTAGCCCACATTGGGACCACTTTTTATTCTGTGCATGTTGTCGACTCTAATCAGTTTTATACTTCTCTGAATATTCTGCTGGAAGCTAGAGTGGGTATGAAGGTTGGCTAAAGATTTGTTGTGTAACTCCCCCTTCAAGTGGGGGAGGGTTTGTCTATGTGTTTAGGGTCTCACTACCGGGCACGATACATCTGCCTTTGTGACAGCAGTTGAATGTACCGGCCGGGTGAGTCCTTTATCAACCTTTCATATATTAGGATACCTTAGGGTTTCACTACTGGGCATGACACATCTGCCTTTGTGAGGGAAGCTGAATGTACCGGCTAGGCGAGACCTTTATTGGCTCTTCATATAGATCCTTATGCGTGGCACAACTCTCATATTTTTATTCAACACTCTGGCTTTTATTCGTAAGCTCACAGACATAGGATTTGGGATTTTTAGGGGTTTTGGTTGGGCGGCCAAGCCTCTTTTATTTGAAGAGAAGAAAGTTGTTCTTAGAGTTTCTCGACATGCACTTATTTGGTTTCTAATTAGTAGTCCACTTGTGAGGCTTCTAGATTTGGATGTCATCTACTATCCCTCCAATCCTTGAGAGTGTTTGGCTTGTTTCAGCCCTAATGTTAACCTATGGAGAGTCAGGTGTAGAGTTGAAGCAAAAGCATGAAAATCTAGTGTGAAGATAAATTATTAATTTGCCATTACATGTCTATATGCTATTCTTGTTATTGCTCTTGAGGACTAACTGGATTCTAAAGTTAGCTGTGGATGACTTTTTCTAAGAGGGATGTTATTCTTATGTGTAGAGTTTATTTTAATAGGGGAATTACTTAAAACAAAATCTAAATGTGCAAAGAAAGCTAAAAAAGTTGTACAGAAAAAAGAAGGTAGAGAGGGAAGGATTTAAAAATGATACCTCGCCCTTGTCCAGTGTACTCCCCCCCTAACTTATCACTCACTCTATCCTCAGAGTGTCAAAGTGATAGGTTGAGAAGTACAAGGACAAGGGCATCGGGCTTCTATTAGTCCTTTATTATCTCCATGTGTGCGAAGAAGATTAGCAGCAAACTTTCCACGTAACGCGTGGTAATCCATGTCTGTCATGTCCTCTACTGGTCTTCCAAGGATCATGATGGTGTACATCCAGTAGAGAACGTGGAAACCACCGTCTTGTGACTCGCGAAGCTGCTGGGGATAGTTGTGGCTGAAGGCATGGCGATGAAAGTTTTCTCTACCGTATACTCATGTGTGCTTACTAAGAAGGTCATATAGTTGGCCAGCACACTCCTTCGACACCTCCTCCGTGGGTGTTCTTGGTGTTGTAGTATACTATTGCTGATCTGGATTGTGCTGGCTGTCGGAACGGTTATATATGATTATTGTTCTTTCATGAAGATTTGTTGCCAGTAGCATCCAATGCTTGGAATGAAGGAAAGGAAGCATGATAAACTTCGGAGTCATATGTCGGAGGAAATAAATGAGTGCCTCAATTGTTATGAAGTTCTTTAGCTTTAGGAGATCATCCTTCGTATATGCTGAAGCCATATAGGTCGTAGGGTGATTCTGTCTGAGAAGATATTGATAGGCGGCCATCAAACTCATGGATAGAGACCCTTTGAACTGTACAGTTTCACGTAGCACATATGCCATAACCAGAATATCTCCATCTAGAAAAATGAGATCATCTTTCTCAGCGTAAAGCCTAGACATGATGAGCCGAAGTTCATTGTCAGAAAGACTTTTGCAGGCACTGAGGTCCAAATTAGGGAATGTCGGTGTAATGGTAGACAGGGGACCTTTTTTGAAGACGGTCTATTAATGGTGGCCCCGATGAGCAACTCAGTGTCTCCTTTATCATCCGCCAAGTCAAAAGAATAAGGGTCCCATTATTTCTTCTTGGGGACCTTGGCGAGCTGTTGTTTCTCCAACTCCTTTATTGTTTGCTAGAATGGCTGCTTTTGAGGATGTTGGATGGATGAGTAAAGGTAGCGAGGAATGTCGTTAGGTACCATAGTTGGGTCCTTGAAGAACCTTCTGTCACATATTAGCTCCATGGCGTAACGCCCTCGTAGAGAATGAAAATCCTATGTGGCTAGCTCAGTGAAAGGGATTTGTTGATTGAGCGCTTGGATGTGGCATATATTGTAAAAAGCACAATCCCTAGATCCTTCTTGTGTTTGGACTTGTGGGTTGATGATTTGGAACCAGGGTTAGTTCCAACCATTTCGGAGGGATGGGCATGCAGCCCAAATCAATTTCAGAAGCTGGAAAGGGATGCATCTGGCCTCCCCAGCTTCAATACCAACAAAATTAATTATTCCGACCTTTAGTTCACTGGCACAAAAGTTGTACACCTTGGCGTCTCAAGCCGCGGTGTCCACGATCATAAGCAGCCAGTGGCTAGAAACTTGAAAGGGCACGGTTATATAGCGTTCCTTTCTGGCAATCCCCCTCTGCAACCGCTCGATAGATTTGCTTTGTAAATCTTTATATAATAGACTCATGGCCAGAGTAGGTGAAGCGTTAAGTACTGGTTGCTGCTATTTAGAGCTTCTATAGGTTTTGATAGAATTGGCAAGGAGGACAGAGAAGATTGCCATCTTCACCACTGATTGTGGTCGAAGGATGGTGCAAAAGTCTTCACGTGTCAACTTGCGCTGAGTCTTTGTATTTTGGTAAATAACATCTTCCCCTTCTTTGGAATCATCTAAGATAGTGTTTAGGATGAATATATCTTGAGCATCTAGCATAGAGATGGCCACCATGTCTAGATCATGCATCTTGTGAGGTAGAGGTGGCGGAGGGGGAAGCTCTTGCAGGAGGTGGGAAGAAGTCTACTCCAAATCATCTATGTAGTGTTGCAGATCGGTATCTTTCTCTGAATCAGAAGTAGATTCGAGATCTTCATCTGTATCTAAACTGACTCTGTCTAATTATTCGTGTTCTGGCAGAAGGGGTGAAGACTGCTCTGGGGCAGAGTGTTGTGGTTGTGGTTGACTCGTGCTGGTTCCGAATAAACATGGTTGAAACTCATTAAAAGCTTATGCTTTGGCGGTTTCCCCCAGAGATACCAATGCAGAATAGTCAAGAAATTGATCCCAATATGACATATTAACGTTGTCATTGTGAGTAGGGGATTTGGGATCTTTATCACCTTCGTGGTGATCTCTCTGTTGTTTTGGTGTAGCTCCTCAGCTGGGGCCCTCCCCAGCATTGTCTGGGTCGTCAGATTTATCGTCTGAGGAGGTGCTATTGTTGGAGTCAGCCAAGGAGTCAGAATCCTCATCTTCATTTTCTTCTTCATCATCTTCTTCATCTGTCACCTTATCTGTTGTCTTCTTTGGTGGAGGCTTCTTGCACTATCTGTGGAGTGCTTGTAGTTCGTCAAAAGCCACTTGCACATGCTCGTGTGTTTCAAGCAGTGCATCGTGGGTTTCTTTGAGATCTGAATAACGAGCCTCAGTGGAGAGGAGTCGTGAAGAGAGGTATGTCACTTGAGTTCTTAATTGGTTGATTTCATTGTTGGATGACTTCTCTTGGCAGTTTTTGAGTTGTGTGAGGGTGGTGTTGATGTCATCCAAGTGCGTGCTTAAAGCAGTTTGTTGCTGCTTAAGCTCGCACAGAGTTTCTGGAAATGGTTGATTTTGTGCAGAAAGCATGCCGACCTGCTTGGCCAGATCATCTTGCTGGCTCTTCACCCCAAGCACCAACTGTGGCAGTTGTTGCAGGCGGTCGTCAATGTTATCGACTTTTATGGTTGTAGCCTTTTGCTATTGGTGGATGCTTGAGATGATGCCTGGAAAGGCACAACTTTTCTTGTCAATCTTGGCTACTTGTGTAGTTAGACCCTGCACATAAGAAAAAATAGATTGTAAAATATTAGAAGGGTCGGTGAGGAGGTTTCAGATAGTGTCGAATTGACGTCTGAATTCCTCACCGACATTTATAAAAGGGACCCCAGATGCGGAAGGGTGGGGTGCTTGGGGTTGAGGTGGAAGGGTGGAAGTGTCTTGCGAAAGAGACACTATTGATGGTCCCGCAACATGCATGGTGACTGTAGATGAAGTCACCAGCGGTGTCGGGGTGGTGGCTGATGAAAACAATGGTGACATTCCCGGTGAGAATGGTGCGATCAAAAATGTGGAGATGGGAGCGGAGGTGAAGTCGGGTGTTGGAGTGGAGAATGGGATACCCGAAGGGAAAAAGGTTGAGGTGGAAGATGTGGGTGGAGGTGTGGATGTGGGAAAAGGAATGGTTGTTGGGGTTGTTGAGGAGAAAGGTGGGAAGGTGGTGGATGGTGGGATAGTAATGTATGGTAGTTTGGTAGGAGTGGTGGTGATGGCGAGCTCATCATTTAGGCTCACGATGAATGAGTCTAATGATGAGGTATTGATATGGTCCTCGGGAGGAGGACATTCTATCTCAGGATTTAGTTTTGATGTCGGCATCCTCGACAGCTGTTGTGGTTGTAAACGTGCCTTAGATGGTCGTTTTACTGGTATTTTTGTTAACCTGGTTGCCGAGGCTATGATACTAAGTTCTGTCTGGCCCGCTTTGATTTTCTTTTCGTGTACTTTGACTGAA
Organism: Alisma plantago-aquatica; assembly: GCA_963693085.1. Taxonomy (NCBI): domain Eukaryota; kingdom Viridiplantae; phylum Streptophyta; class Magnoliopsida; order Alismatales; family Alismataceae; genus Alisma; species Alisma plantago-aquatica. The sequence goes on from OY856412.1 coordinate 1,424,702,783, forward strand.
GCTAGGATTTTAGTTAGCTCTTCGTTAGTGAAGAGGAGATTTTCTTTGTCATAATCCACAAGCTCCGGAAGCAGTAGTAGAGTTCTAGAAGATCTTACTATAGGGAAGAAAATGTAGTACAATTTTGCATCCTTTTCTTTGATAATGTAAGAGTTCTTCAAGGTTTGCTCGTTAGTGAGGATGTCGCCCTTGATCTGTGTGCACCGAGGGAGTAATCTTTCCATCTTGAGGTATTTAAGAATGGAAGTTATGTGTACGCCCATGCAAATTTCTTTCCCTAGGGCGTATGTTGAAAACTTTTGTATCATGTGGCATCCAATGTTGACCGGCTTCCCATGTAGGATGGACCACATAATAAAAAGATCAGTGGTGATAACATTCCCACCCTCAGTTCCGGGGAAGAGCGCACTGGTGAGAATTTTGTGAAGCGTGTGCACTAACCCAGAATGAATATTGGAGGCCTTGCAGGTTTTCGCCTCATAATTTGGGATCCCAGTTAGGGATTTCCAAAAGTTGTGTCTATTGAACTGGGAGCTCTCCATACTAACGAATTTGGCCTTTTTTAGCTGCTCCTGGTTGTCTATGAAGATTTCATTCAATAAATTTTCAGTTATGACAACTTTGTGGCCAAAAAGTTTGGTGACCAGCCTGCGGTCACCTCCGTCCCTTGCTCTGTCCATAATGTCCACAGATTATTTGTTGAGATGTGTAAAGAATTCTGTTGTGGGCTCAACGTATGACATCTCGAGTACAAAGCACAGTCTTGAGAGATTTTCATTATCGAGCAGGGTGAGGATTCGACCATATATCCCCATCCTCATTAGTACGCTTGAGCAAACATACTTTGTTGGTTTTAAAGTTTTGTCGATGGATGGGATGGTGTGGATGAAAAGGTTTTTTGGTGGTGGTGCGGTGGTGGTGATGACGGATAATATAGGAGTAGTGGTGGATACAGGAGTGTTAGTGGGGGTGGTGGTAGCGGTTGATGGGATGTATCATACTAGGGTTTATTCCCTAGTAGTGGCGGGGTGAACCTACTTTCTTGCATGTTTCTTTGTTGGTTGTTCTTTGGTAGCTGTCTCGGCCTTATGCTTCCCCTTGGACTTTTCGGTTGGGGATTCGTCCTCAGAATATGTCTCGTATTCGGAGCCTTCATCACTGGAAGAAATTTCTTCCACTTCTTCGGGTTCCTCGGCTAGACACCTGTTAAGTCGTTGAATTTCATGCATGACCTCGAGCATGTTGACCTTTGGTGGGATCTGTCCAGTACTGTCGTAGATGTCAACTATCTTCTAGAGCTTGGCACGATCCTCCATTAGTTGCTCCATTGTCCAATGTGGAGCGTCTTCAGTGCTGGTGGCTTGTTTTACTGGTGAAGCCATTTTTGGAAAGTACTCCGGAGAAATCATGTGTGAGAAAAATTTTGAATTTGTATAGATAGCAAGTTTATAAAAGGGAAGGGGGTTGTTAACATTTGTAGTTTGTTGTGGAATTCAAGTGGTTTGTAAGGTCAAATGATTTCAAGACCGTTTGGCTCCAAACAGTTTCAAGACCGTTTGGTTTCAAACGGTTTCAAGACCGTTTGGCTCCAAACGGTTTCAAGACCGTTTGGCTCCAAACAGTTTCAATACCGATTAGCTCTAAACGGTTTCAAGACCGTTTGGCTCCGAATGGTCGAAACTGCGAGGAAGGTGGAACATCGGAGGCACAACGATCGACGGTGGAGAAGTGTTATCAGCGGAGCCAGTGATGGCGGATGCGATAATGATGGTGGTGGCGATAGTAAAAATAGGGATGGCGTGATGACGGAGGTACCGGTGATGGTGGTGGCACTGGTCTACCTTTTTGTTGTGGATGATGATTATGATGATGATGTGAAGAACGGCGGTGCAGACATCATGAAGTCACGCGAAAGCTAAGGTGGCACCGGTGATGGTGGCAGAAAATGAGCTGACGTCGCGGGCTTTGCGGGAGCGAGAATCAGAGAGAAATGAAATGGCGCTCGCGTGAGGGTTTAGAAAGTTTGAGATTCGAAAGGAAGAAGAAGGAGAGGGGGTAGGGTTATATTTATAGGATTTGGGGGTTGACTTTACAAATTCCCGATGTCAAACGGTTTGAGACCGTTTGGGCCCCAAACGGTTTCGAGACCGTTTAGCTCCAAACAGTTTCAGGACCGTTTGGCTCCAAACGGTTTCAGGACCGTTTAGGTTTTTGATTTTTATATTTTTATGTTTGTTTTGGTTGTTTATGTGAATTTTTATATTTTCATATTAAAGAAGATGAACCTAAGTTAAACAAAAGAAACAAAAAAAAAGATAAATGGTGATACTCAGATCTTGGGTTGCCTCCCAAGTAGCGCCTGGGTTTTACGTCGCTGGCTCGACAAAGTTTTGATTTTGTTATGGTGATGTTGTGGGGTCTCTGATCTCTATAGTCTGTCTCAGAATTTTGTCTACTGGAGTGTAGTATTTTTTCAATATTTGGCCATTGACTGTCCTCTCTCCTCCATTGTCGTCAATAATTATGATGACTCCAGTCAGATATATATGCTTGATGGAAAAAGGCCCGGACCATTTTGTACAAAGTTTCCCAGGGAACATTTTGAGTCTGGAGTTGAAGAGAAGGACTTTGTCTCCAATAATGATGTCTTTTCTTTTTGGATTACCATCATGCCACATCTTGGTTTGTTCTTTGTAAATCCTGGCACTTTGGTATGTAGTCATTCTGAGCTCCTCTAATTCTTGCAACTGGAGTTGTCAGTTTTCTCCAGCACTTTTAAAATCAAAATTATGTTGTTTAATGGCCCACCAAGCCTTATGTTCCAGTTCAACTGGAAGATGACATGATTTCCCATATACCAGACGGAACGGGGTTGTTCCAATCGGTGTTTTATAAGTTGTGCGGTAAGTCCAAAGGGCATTGGGAAGCTTGATGGACCAGTCGGTACGGTGTCTATTGATGGTTTTTTCTAAGATTTCCTTCAGTTGTCTATTCAAAACTTTGACCTGACCACTAGTTTGTGGATGGTAAGGTGTGGCATCTTTATGGTTGACTCCATATTTCTTTAAGAGGGCTTCGATGCTTCATTCCAGAAAATGGGTCCCTCCGTCAGATATGATAGTTCGGGGGACTTCGAATCTGGGAAAAATGATATCTTTAAACATCTTAATGACTAGTTTGGAATCGCTGGAAACTGTGGGTATATATAGCTTCTACCCATTTTGAGACATAATCCACAACAACCAGTATGTAAGAAAATCCATATGAAGAGGGGAAGGGACCCATGTAGTCTATCCCCCACACATCAAAAATTTCGATCGCTTGCCACATAGTGAGGGGCATTTCATTCCTTTTAGTTATACCGCCAGAAAGTTGACATTTATTGCATGATTTTACAAAATCATGAGAATCTCTTGCTATCATTGGCCAAAAGAAACCCGATTGTAGAACTTTCATAGCGGTCTTTTTCGAGCTCAGTTGTCCCCCAGTGGGGCTGGAATGACAATGTTCTAAGACAGGAGTAATCTCTTCTTTAGGTAGGAGCGACGAAAAAGTTCATCTGCACATAGACGAAAGAGATAAGGTTCGTCCCAGTAGTATTTCTTAACATCGTTGAGGAATTTCTTTTTGTCGTGGTGAGAGGTGGAAGGGTGGATGATTCCTGTAGCCAGATAGTTCACTATGTCGACATACCAGGGGAATCCTGTGGTAATTTTCATTAGCTGGTCGTCAGGAAGGGAGTCTCAGATAGGTACTTTGTCATCATCCTCAACTTCGATGCAGTTGAGATGATCAGCGGCGACGTTTTCCACTCTGCTTTTGTCTTTGATTTGCAAATCAAATTCTTGAAGCATCAACACCCAGCGGATAAGTCTGGGTTTTGCGTCTTGCTTATGAATTAGATATCGTATGGCGGAGTGGTCAGTGTAGACTATGACCTTTGATCCGATCAGGTAGGAATGGAATTTCTCAAATGCATAGATGACAGCTAAGAACTCCTTTTCTGTAGTGGTGTAGTTCTTTTGTGCTTCATCGAGAGTCTTAGAAGCATAGTATATTACATAAGGCTTTTTGTCAATTCTCTATCCTAGCACCGCTCCTATAGCATAGTCGTTGGCATCACACATTATTTTGAATGGTTGCGACCAGTCAAGTGCTCTCAGAATAGGTGTAGAGACTAGAGTGTTATTTAAAGTTGTGAAGCTTTTTAGACATTCTTGGTCAAAATTGAACTCAGCGTCCTTGGTCAATAATTGGGTCATGGGTTTTGCTATTTTCGAGAAATCTTTAATGAATCTTCGATAAAACCCAGCATGACCCAAGAATGTGCGTACTCCTTTTACATATTTTGGCGGTGGCAGTTTTGAGATGACATCAATTTTTGCCTTATTTACCTCAATCCCTCTGTCACTCACTCTATGTCCGAGGACGACACCTTCAGTTACCATAAAATGGCATTTTTCCCAATTTAAGATAAGGTTCATTTCCTCACATCTTTATAAGACTTGTCCAAGGTTGAGTAGACAGATATCAAAGGAATCTCTGTAAACTGAAAAGTCATCCATGAATACTTCCATTATGGACTCGGTTAAACCTGCAAAAATAGAAGAGATGCACCTTTGGAATGTAGCAGGTGTGTTTCACAGCCCGAATGGTATTCTTCTAAAAGCGTAGTTCCCAAAGGGACAAATGAAAGTTGTTTTTTCTTGGTCTTCTGGGTGTATAGGAATTTGATAGAACCCAAAATAACCATCGAGATAACAGAAGAACTTTTGATGGGCTAGGCGTTCGAGGACTTCGTCAAGAAAAGGTAGAGGGTAGTGATCTTTTCGTGTTGCTTTGTTTAGTTTCCTGTAGTCGATACACATTCTCCACCCTGTGACAATCCTCGTAGGCACTAGCTCATTTTTATCATTTAGCACGACAATGGTTCCTCCCGTTTTGGGGACCACTTGGACAGGGCTAACCCATTGGGAATCTGAAATTGGGTAGATAATACCGGCTTTTAGTAGTTTGAGGACCTCAAGGCGAACCACCTCTTTAAGATTGGGGTTCAGATTTCTCTGGTGCTCTCTTGAAAGCTTAAATTCTTCTACCATGGGCAGTCTATGCATGCATAAGGTTGGGTTTATACCTATCAGGTCAGTTATTTTGTACCCAATGGCTTTCTTATGTTTCTTTAATTCAACGAGAAGCCTTTCTTCCTGGTCTTTCATTAGAGTGGAACTGATGATCACTGGACATAGTTTTTCTTCGTCTAGGAAGACGTGCTTAAGTCCCGTTGGTAGGGTTTTCATCTCGGGAGCCTTAGGTGATTCTGTTGTTTCTAAAATAGTGACAGATTTGAGCTCTTCTAAAGCGGCTATTGGTGCTTCTTCATCTTTCTCTAAGTGTTGCAATCATTGTTGAACTAATTCGTTGGATGAGAATTCGACTTCTGGATTTATTAGGAAATTTTCTAACTCATCAAGATTGTTCAGATATTTCCAATTGGGACATTTGATGTATTGCATCTAAGAGAAAAACTTCCTCTTGAATGTCGGGACCTTTCATGCTGTTGAGAACCCGGAACTGATTGCTTCTTTTCCTATTCTTAGAATGATCCTGCCAGCTTTGACATCAATAAGCGCCCTAGCTGTGGAAAGGAAGGGTCTGCCAAATATTATTCGGTATCTGAGATCTTCCTTGATATCCATAATGACAAAATCACATGGGACATAAGCATCCTTGCCTATCCTGACTGGAATGTCTTCAATAATTCCTAAAGGTGCAGTGATAGTGGAATCAGCTAACTGAATTGTCATTGTTGTGGGTAGCAAGTCAGTAAAACCCAATCTTTTATACATGGAGTAGGGCATAATAGATATGCTAGCCCCTAAGTCAGCTAATCCCTTTTTGCTCAAAGCATTTCCAATACAACATTGAATACCGAAAGAACCAGGGTCCTTCTTTTTCTTTGGCATCTTACTAAGAATGATATCGGAGGTGGTCTGAGCTAGTTTGACTGTCTCTTTCTCTTTAGTAATATATTTCCTTGATAGCAAGGTTTTCATATATTTTGCCCAAGCTGGTACTTCAGAGAGAGCATCGAGGAGCGGGATATCGATATAAAGTTTCTTCATCGCCTCCTTGAATTTTTGGAACCTAGTATCCATTTTAGTCTCTCTCAATCTTCTTGGATATGGTATCCTGGGTTTATATTGTGGAACTTCTGGCTCTTTGGGAGCTTGTTCTTTTTCTTTGCCTTTTGCGGTCTCTACAGATTTCTCAATTCCTGGATTCAAGCTTGCATTCGGAGTAAAGACAGGTGTATCATGATCATCATGAGAGATTCTCGTAGTTTCATGAAAGACACAACCAAATCTTGTAGTGACGGCGCTCAATTGCTCTGGTCTATTTTGATCATGTCTAGGGTTTGACTCCAGTTGACCAGCAAAAGTACCTGCTGGTGGCTTTAGTTGGGCAACAATTTGTGCTAGATGAGCCTCCATAGCCTTCTTCTGAGCTTGCTGATTGGCAAGCATGGTTTGTTGTGAGTGTAACATCTGCCTGATCATAGTCATCTCATCTGTTGGCTGGGAAGGGACATTTTTATGACTAAGTTGTTGTTGTCCTTGATGTGGTTGTTGCGGAGGCGGTGTTAACTGAGGTTGTTGTGATTGCTTCAGCTGAGGGTGTAATTGTTGGCGTAGAGGAGGATGGGAATATTGATAGTAGGTGGAGGGATTTCTAGGGTAGTTGGATCTTGGGAAATTATTTCTGAGGTTCCCTTGATTTTGGTTAAAGTTACTTTGAAATCCAGGTGGCAACCTATTGGAGGATCCGCCTTGTGTTTGATGTTGCGGGTTAGCAGTCCCCGCGGGATTCCCATATTGAAAACCGGGGTGGTTTCTTGGTTGATTTGGATTATAGTAAGCTTGTCCCGGTATGGAATGAATGGAATTAACTTGTTTGGGCATCTGATCTTTAGGGTGTTCGATGATTGGTTCGTACTACTGTTGTGGTGGTTGCATATCCATCATCACATTATAAAGTAAGCCACATGACAATGTAGGGTGATCAGATGTGTGACAGGCTTCACAAGTCCCTATGGCAACTTTAACTTGTTGGACTTGGGGTTTTTTCTTCTTATCATATTCTCCAAATGAAGTTTCAAGTGTCTGCTATTTGTGAGATATGGTCTTTAAAGCTTCAGCAATAGCCTTCATTTCCATTGATTCCTCAGCCTTATAAACTTTGAGGACTCCCTTAGCGTATGATCGTCCCCAATTGTATTTGTTCTCAGCTCCAAGCGTAATGATTTTCCAAGCATCCTCGTAGTTCTTCCTCATAAAATTTCCTCCAGATGAGGAATCCAGAAATTGCGTGATATCATCACTCACCCCCCTATAGAACGTTTCTATTAATTGATTTTGGGAGATACCATGATGAGGGCACTTCCTTAGAAGCTCCTTGAATATTTTCCATGCTTCTGCGAGTGATTCTCTAGGAAGTTGGGCGAAGTGGTTGATCTGCCCCCTAATTTCATAGGTTAATGAAGGAGGGAAAAACTTTTCCAGGAACTTTTATTCCAAGGGAGCCCAGGTGGTGATGACTGGCTCCCTATCAAGTGAGTTGTACCAACTCAAAGCCCTTCCGGATAGAGTGAAGTGAAAAAGATGTAGCATTATTGCATCAAAGGCAACTCCGGCTTGTGGGACAAGTTGGAAAAGTGCCTTGAATCTCTTCAAGTGATCCATGCAGTCATCTCCAGAACCACCGGAGACTGAGATGCCCTGCATGATTTGAATCCATTGTGTACAGATTTTGAAATTGGGTATGTTGATGATTGGTGGCCGGACTGGATGATTATCTTCATAGTTCTTGGGGACGGCATAGTCCCTCAATTGCTTGTTTCTTAGCTCTAACTGGGAAGCTTTGTTAGCTGCTTCATTTTAGCTCAGATGTGGGCCTGTTCTTCAGCTCAGATTTCCACTTGGATCTGAGCACGAGTGTCAGCAATGAGTTGTGCTCTCTGAGCGGCTATGGCGGCGTTGACCCTTTCCATTACTAACGCAGCTTGGCGTTGATCTTCAGCCATTTGTCTGGCTCTTTGGCGGTTAAGTCTGATGCGGCGGTGGAAGCTTCTCTCTACCTCAGAGTCGTACTCTAGATCAGGGGAGAATCCGAGGTTATGTGATGGTTGCATACACATCTTCTACCTAAGTAGAGGAAGAAACACACCTTTTAGATGATGTAGAAAGTGTGATGAAATCCAAAAGATATGGAGTAATGTTTTAAATAAAAGTGTAAAACCCTAACCAACTGGCAAGATGATAAATGAAATTAAAACGCTCCGTTGTCCCCAGCAACGGTGCTAATTTTTTATGGATCTTCCACTCGCATGGAATTGCATGCACCACTAAAAATCCTATAGATAGTAAGTCTTTAGGTTTAGCCTTGCTTATACTAGATTGAGAACTCCACCCACGTATGCTAGGATACGTGGAAGTCTTATCGTAGTATAGTTAAGGGTCGAATCCACAAGACAACAATCTTGTTGGGAACAACAAGATAGAAAACGATATAATTTCACTTAACCTCTTAACAGTTGGTATCTAGATCAAAAAGTTGGTTTGGTTGTTTTAAATTAAGTGTAAGTAAAACAAAGCAAGAAAGTAAACTTAAGGTTGTAAACAATGATAAGAAACCACTAGGATGAGATAGGCTTTCACAACCACTACACATGGATCAAAACATGCAACATAAAAACATAACCTGCAATAAGAGTCTAAACAGTTAGTATCTTTGTAGATTTAGTTTCCTTTCAGAGAACTAACTACGAGAAGTGTGGGAATGTTGCAATGCCAGACATCCCCGAACGAATGGTCACTTACTTTACATCATTCCCTTTGCAAAGTGTGTTCCTCGACTTATCAAGGTTGTACTTTCATATGTCAACTGATTCCATTTCATAGTATGAAAGTACAACGATGGAAGTGAGTTTACTCCACTTCTTGAAAGGCACTCCTAGATACCGAAACAGATGCATGGTGGATACATGCATCAAGGACCAACATTCAATCGACATTCGAATCTAATAGTACAAACGTAGACAATTCATACTAAAAGATAAAAGGTAACACAAGTTGGTGATCAAGCAACAAGCATTCATTAAATGATTGATGTTGAATCGAAAAGAAAGTATATCTCTATTGCAAATGATGGATTACATTGCATGAAATGAAAACATGGGTAGCGGGGCTACTCCCCACACCCTAGTGTGTAAGACTACTCGCTCATGGCAAGGACAAAGAAGGAGGCGAGAAGAGTGAGAGAGAACGTCATCTCCATGAAGGAGGGAGGAAGGTCAACCCCTTGGAGAGAGAGAGTGACGATCTTCACACTTTGTAGGTTGCTCGATGATGAATCCTCCTCTTCCCACCTTCTTTGGTGATGAGTGAGAAAGTAGCTTCTGGATGGAGTGTGGATCTCAGATCGGAAGCCTCGTGGCAGTGGATGAAGGAGGAAACAACTCTGGAGCAGCAGAGGCAGCCTTTGGACGTCTAAAACTTGATGCCTTGTGAGGACCCTTTGGGTCTTATTTATAGGCTTTAAGTGAAGTCCAAACGGTTTGGGCAGTTTTAGGCCCAAACGGTCTTGGAAACCGTTTGGGTTCTTAGACCATTTGGTTTTATACGATCTTGGGACCGTGTAACTCCATGCAGTCTCGGGACCGTTTGGCTTTGCACGGTCTCGGGACCGTTTGGCTTTGCACGGTCTCAGGACCGTTTGGTTTTGTGCGGTCTCGGGATCGTGTAACTCCATGCGGTCTCGAGACCGTTTGGCTTTGCACGGTCTCGGGACTGTTTGGTTTTATGCGATCTCGGGACCGTGTGACTTCATGCGGTCTCGGGACCGTGTGAATCTATGCGGTCTCGGGACCGAGTGACTCCATGCGGTCTCGGGACGTTTGACTTCATGCGGTCTCGGGACCGTGTGACTTCATGCGGTCTTGGGACCATGTGACTTCATGTGGTCTCGGGACCGTGTGACTTCATGCAGTCTCAGGACCGGGTAGTCTCCAAACGGTCTTGGGACCAGGTAGTCTCCAAATGGTCTTGGGACCGGGTAGTCTCCAAATGGTCTTGGGATCGTTTGGAACTTTTGTGATTTTTTTTTGTATTTTTCTGTAAGAATAAGAAGGAGAAAAGTTAATCTAATGGTATGTTTGCAATAAAGGAGGAAAGTTAAGGATTCTATCTAATTTATCTAAGAAAGAGTATGGAAAACTGAGGAAAATTACTAAGATAACATCACAAAATGGGAGGTTATCAGCAAGTATGAAACTCTTAGATTGTTACCTTTTTTATTACTCTGATCAAGTAGTCATTCTGAAACAATCTAGAGAGTATAATGAAATTAAATAGGAAGAGCTAAGTGAATTTTTTTTTTCAAACAATTACTTAGTGAACATTCTCAATGAAGTTTCTCAGTGAATATTTTCAAAACAAATTACTTAGTGAACATTCACAGTGAACTTTCTCAGTGAATATTTTTAAAACAAATTACTTAGTGAACATTCTCAGTGAACTTTCTCAGTGAATATTTTTAAAACAAATTACTTAGTGAACATTCTCAGTGAACTTTCTCAGTGAATATTTTCAAAACAAATTACTTAGTGAACTTTCTCAGTGAATATTTTCAAAACAACATACTTAGTGAACATTCTCAGTGAACTTTCTTAGTGAATATTTTCAAAACAAATTACTTAGTGAACATTCTCAGTGAACTTTCTCAGTGAATATTTTCAAAATAAATTACTTAGTGAACATTCTCAGTGAATTTTTCCAAAATAAATTACTTAGTGAACATACTCAGTGAACTTTCTCAGTGAATTTCTCCAAATAAACTACTTAGTGAACATTCTCAGTGAACTTTCTCAGTGAATTTTTCCAAAACAAATTACTTAGTGAACATACTTAGTGAACTTTCTCAGTGAAATTTTCCAAATAAATTGCTTAGTAAACATTCTCAGTGAACTTTCCCAAACAAATAAAGGATTGTTGAATGAATTACCTCTATTAGATATATATGTTTCTCTTTTTATTCTTGGGTGATGATAGAAGTATGTTCTTTTATGCTTCTTCCTTTCAATAATATGGACATCATATGTTAGGGGTTTATGCTCTGCATAAACATACACATTGATAAGGTTGAATTAATGAAAGGAACTTTGTGTGAATTACATATCTATGGTATCCCCATAACATTAAGAAGTTATGTGGATACTTGAGAGCATGATTAATGAATAATCTATCCCTCCTTTTTCCTGGGATTTTGGGGACGAAATCCTTATTAGGGGTTTATAATTTGTAACATCCCTGGCCTGGGTTATGCTTTAAACCTAGGTGTTTTGATTAACAAAGAATGATTATATGCTTAATCTTATCTTGTGAAAAGTAATCAGGGCTCAAGAGGAACTTATATTTCAATTTAGTCATTTTTGAATAATGTTGAAACATTGTTTTGCTGAAATTGGACTAAAGTGCAAATTACCCAAGTTGAGGGGTTAAATTGGAAATTTTACATGATAATATGTTCCTCATGTGTTGAAATATCATGAGATTGGATATGATGTAGAGGTATGGTTTGTGGTAGCCTGAGTACCAAGAAAGAACTGATAAAGTAATGTTTGTGCATTAAAATCCAGTTTTGGTGTAAAGTGCAATTTACCCAAAACCTAGGGCTCAACATGCAAATTACCACTTTAATCAGGTCCCCAATATTTCTTGGCATCATTTTGAGGCAAGAAAATGATAGGGGTGCCTCATTTGAATTAAGTTGGAGGAGAGAGAATCTTGATATTAAAATAATCAAGATTTAAGCCTAAGTGAAACCCTAATTCAATTTAGTGCAAAAATAAATATAATAATTGAAGGGACTTCAACCAAAAACGAGATGGTTGGATTTTCTCAAGTGTGAACACCTTTGTTCCTTTGATAGGCCACGAAAATATCCAAAGGAAGTGGATAACTCACTCACATATTAAAAGAAAAGTAATATCCACTAACTTATGGATATTATTATTATATGATTTAAGGTGCTTAGTTTGCTTTCCTTTAAATCATGGATAATTGAGAGGAATAAGAGGAAAACAAGATAGCCTCGGATCCAAGGAGTTGAGGAGGAAGAGGCGGCACTATTTTTGGGATTAAATGAATTTTTATAAGGCCTTTTCTCTCTCATCAATTTTCTTATAAAAGTACCCTTTCCGAGCCAAAACAAAGGCTTTTTCGGATTCCTTTCTTTCCCCTTGCTTGGAAAACGACCAAGGAGCTGTGGAGGATCAGGAGGACGACCCCCAACCTATTGGTAAGGTTCTTGACCTCTTTTCACCTTGATTCCATGATGGAAATCGAAAATAAATCATGGATTTCTTCTTATTTTGATCTCCTCTTCAACCCTAGCCAATCTTTTCAACCAAAAGCTTGAGGACAAGCCTAGGGGGAGTTGCAAAAGCTTCATCCACCATTGTTTCCATGAGCTTGTAGCTTTGGAGCTCAATTGGAGGTGGGTTTTATAATGAACCCTTAATTTTATTATTGCAATCAATTCCTTATCAATTGGTGATCATTTCTACATTTCTGAAATTTAGTTTGGCTGATTGATGCAATCTCCATGGAAATCACAGAAGATTTCATGAGATGGGAGCTTTATGATTATGACATAATCATAATCACACTCCCCAAATATCTAGGGCAAACAGTTTCACCAAACCGTTTGGTGGTTTGGGTTCCAAACCGTTTGGTGGTTTGGGTTCCAAACCGTTTGGAATGGTTGACCATTTGAGATGGTTGACCATTTGAAGATATATGTTGTGGTACTTGGATCTTGATCTAATGGTTTCAATTGGTTTGATCTTGAAGGTTTCAATTGAGAATGATTCCTTAATTGCAAACCCTAATCGACAAAGTGTTGAATTTCCAATTGATTAAGTTGATGTTTTGGGTTGATTGACCCAAACGGTTTCAAAACTGTTTGCGAATCACCCAAACGGTCTCAAGGCCATTTGGAGGTCATCAAGACCTTTTGAAGGTCTAGGGTTGAGTATGGTTAGGTATTTGAAGAATCAAAGATACGGTATAAACCTTAATCGGCTAAGTGTTGATTTTGCAATTGAATAAGTTAATGCTTTGGGTTGATTGAGCCAAACGGTTTCAAAACCATTTGGGAATCACCCAAACAGTCTCAAGACCATTTAAGGGTCACCAAATACCGTTTGGAGGACTAGGGTTGAGCATGGTTGGGTATTTGAAGATCCAAATATACCAAGTTGAATTGCAATCAATTGTTGATTTGATAATCAACCCAATGATCCAAACCCTAATTGGTGGACTTGGATTTCGATGTTGATATAGGAAAATGGCCTCAAGACCATTTGGAGGACATCCAAACGACCTCAAGACCTTTTGGGGTCAGGTCATGTCCAATTTGGATGATGGTCCAATAGTTTTAAAGTAACTAGTTACACATTGATTAATGTTGAAGGATCATCGATTCCAAACCCTAATCCAATTAATTCAAACCCTAATTGATGACCAATTAAGGGTCAACTGAGGGTCAAATTAGTTGAAGGATGGCCTATTTAAATCAATTAAAGTATGGTGATAGGTCCAATTGATGATTGGTTACATGAATTCAATGGTTGAAGGAACCAACATTGGAAACCCTAATTCAATTTGATTAGTTGAGACTATTTTTGGTCCATGTGGTTTTTGAGGAGGTTTGGACCAAACGGTCTCAAGACCGTTTGGGACCAAACAATCCCAAACCGGTTGAGTTCATGTGGTTTCAAAATTTTTCTTTAGCAAATGGTTTCAAGGGTTACCTTTAGCAAATGATCTCAAGGGTTCACTTTGGCAAACGGTTTCAACCTCAACTTTACTAAACAGTTTTGAGTGTTCAACCAAGACCGTTTGAGGTCTGATTGGTCAAGACCATTTGAGGTCTAAGTGACCAAGACCGTTTGAGGCCTAAGTGAATAAGACCTTTTGAAGTTCAAATTGGTTAAACCATTTGGACATCTAATATGATCAAAGGTCAATTACATAATTGATTATTAATGATGTAGACCAATGATGATTTTGAAGGTTAACCCTAGCTTTGTGTACTCAAGTGAAGAGTTGACTTAGATTAATCCTGGATTATTTATCACCCTAAAGAGGATGAGAGGGAGAGAGAATGGGAGAGGTGATGGCTTATTTAATAAACCCTAATTCTCTCATTATGAATAAACATGTAATCAGGGTTTGGTCCATAATATGAGATCATGAAGTCTTCATTGAAAAGATTGATGTACCTTGATCCTAATTTAGGGCAAGGTTATGTGAAACCGTAATTTAAGGGCAACGCTCAGTGAAACCATAATCTAGGGTGATTATGTAACCCTAACTTAGTGTAACAATGTAAGAAGCCCTAATTTAATGAGAATTGTACATCATAACCCTAATTTGGGTATGAGGTAAGAGAAACCCCACTTGGATGTGAATAGTAAACCATAATCCCTAAAATGGGATAAAGGTATATGAAACCCTAATATAGGGTAGTGCCATTAATTCTAATGTGAAGCTTTAACATTGGGTGATGTGTTGTGAAATATTAATTTCACATAATACTAGGTGAAACCCTGATATAGAAGGATGTTATGTGAAACTCTAATGAAGAGTGATCCTAGGTGAAATCTACATATATTTGTGAAATGCTAAGTGAACCTCAAATTATAATTGTGGAAATCCTATTCCTATTAATGGAATAGTGATTAATGTATTGACAAATGTAATACCTAGAGGGGTTGATAATGGATATCTTTAAATTAATAGTTCTTGACTCAAGGGTGAGTCCATATCATTGGCAATGGTTGTATGTTCTAAATAGTGACTTATGACCAATACATTGCATGATGAATGTGATGAACTAGTACATAAAATATTAGGATGGGAAATACCCTAATACAAGCTAATTGGATGAACTCAAGAAGATAAAGGTATTGAGGGAAGTGATACATCAAGATATGATAGATATCACATCCCACACCCCAATGCTAAAATACCTTGATGAGATTTAAATCCAATACAATTGGAAAAGTGACATATGAAATGTGTCATGTCAATTGTTACATTGAGATGTAATGCACTTTGATGAATGTAGGTTAACATGCCTTATGAAAAGGTTAATCCAAATCAATAGACTATGATACAATCATATTCTCATAAAGATGAGAGAGAAACTTATATTTTGTGTTGATAATACATTCAATGATGAATGATGAGGATATATAAGTATGTTTGAATACTTATGATAACTATTTTTTTTGGCTTCTAGCTGTGAGAAGCAATGGAATAGGGCTGATCATTAATAATATGATCTTAAGAACCCAAGTGGTTATTTATGCAAAAACCCTAATGAAGAGTATTGATGTGAAAGAGAAATCATGAACCCTAAAGAGGGAATACTGATATTACTTAGTGTGATGTGAAAGAAAAACCATGAACCCTAAAGAGGGAATAGTGATATTACTTAGTGTTATATGGTACTTATGTGAAAGAAAAACCATGAACCCTAAAGAGGGAATAGTGATATTACTTAGTGTTGTATGATACTGATATGAAAGCTTTATAATTGTTATCATGAATACTAATCATGCAGGGATGATGAGATGAGGAGAATAGCCAGGTATGGGCTATGGTGCTTTGTTTATTGAGAATGCTTTATAGGCTTTATAAGCCTTCATATGCTTTGTGTAGTAAGAATCATTGAGCTTTGTGTACTATGTGCAATACATTATGTAGTGAGAATAATGATGTCCTTGGTCAGATGATCTGAAGGTATTAAGTTACCCAATAAGTGGTAATAAATATCCTATGGTGAGATATGGGTTCAAATACCCAAATGCAATAATCATGATGATGAACTTGTTAAGAAGTGGGATTGTACTTGATGAGTTGAGGGATTAAGATCCCAACACTTAGTGAAAAGAGTATGGATACATGCCATGACTCCACAATGACAATGCCATGCATTAGATATATGATCTAAGCCTGAAGAGAGTTAATCTTGTGGTAATGATTCTGTAGTGAATAAATGTTATACATATTCTTCATATTCCTTAATGGATAAGTGACATGTTGTTCTTTCAAGTTATAACTGCAATGTTTTAGATAAGAATAATATTCTAATTTGTTAGACATTGAATTAACTGCTGTCAAACAAATATGATTCCTATGTTCATATTTATCTTCTTAAGCTGCAATAATAATGTTACTTGCGGAGAGTTATATCTCTCGCTGGGGAAATTTACAATTATCTCACCTCCGTGGGAACTACATTTTTAGGTGGACGCAGACGAGGAGGTAGGAATCCTTCAGTAGGTGAAGGACAGAAGCAGCAGCAGCAGGGACAATAGTGAAGTCTCAGGTGGAGACACTGGCTGTTATGCCTTGTATAGATGTATATCGAGTCCTATGTGTCGTCTCTGTACTCTTAGGTCCTCGGAGTAGTAGTTAGTGCTTTCGAGATTTTGGCTCAGTGCCTCGAGATTTTATACTGCCTGTGTTTAGTTTACCAGAGCAGTTGATGCTTATAATTCTCAGAAAGAGATGATGCAGGTCATGTACCTTTAAACCAGAATGTATATGTGTTACTTTTGTTCTATGTGAGAAAGTTTTCATTTGATGGACCTCTTGGTAAAAAGGTTTTAATTTTTAGTGATTTTAGGTAATCTGCTGCTTAGTGAATGCTTCCGCATTAGTTAATTACATTTTTGTGAGTTGTATGCCACAACGTTATTGATCGCCTGCTTTCAGGAGGGCCAGACTTTAATTTTATGACCTGAAACCTTCAAGGACCCCGCAACTTTATTATGGGGTCAAAGTAGATATACGGGGTCGAACACAGGGACGTGGTGACATTTAGGACACTTGAGATCTCACCCTTAAGTCAGATAAGCGAAGACGATAATCGAGGAAAGTAAGGGATTAGAACTAGTCTAGCAGATTGTCATGAAAGGAAATAAAACAAAAAAAAGAAAACAAAACAGAGCTTGGGAGATTGTACTGATCTAAGAGAAGGAATTCTTGGCTATGTGACAACAAGTTGGGCAGTCTATGTACCCATTCTTAGGCATAGACAACCCTCAAACACCCCAGCAAGCAATCTACATCCAAACCTGGTACACACCATGGTATATGTTCCTGTGGGGTCATCCCATTCGCTGTCATATAGCATGACTAAAACCCATTGATGATATGAAACCTCTCTTGAGGATGACAAACCAACATCCTAGAATATTCTAGATGCCCTCTCAGGTCTAGAATATTCTAGGATGTTAGGAACATACAACCTTGAACCATCCTCCTTTTAGATTCTGATCCAAACTATCTTCTCTTGTCTATTTCTACAATGAATCTCTCGATATAGGTAGAAATAGAAGTTCAAGCAAGAAAGTGATCAACCAAACTAGCAATCATAACCAGAAAGAGGAGATAGAACATAAAACATACTAGATCAGAAATAAAACTACTTGCTTAAGGTAAAAGTACATAAACATGCCCAAAACGGGCTACATAGCCAAGAAGGAGCTCAACTAGCCATGGACAAGCATAGTTTGCACTGAACAAAGATGAAAGAACATCATTGTATAGAAACAAAGGAGAACAATAGAAGAAAGGAGAAGAAGAAGAGATTTATCCCGTAGAGGAGAGGTGGCTCTCACTCCTTAGACTTCGTATGGGCCAGATCTCATCTTTGGGTCATCCTCCTTGATCTTCTGGACTCCTTGGCCTCCTTTCTCCTTGATTCCGCCCCAAACAATAGCTAGGTGGATGCGTGGAGGTGGAAGATGGCTAGAAATGGTGGGAAATGGGTGAACGAAGGTGGAAGTGATGATGGATGGAAGCTAACTGAAGAGATAGGCATAGGACAAGTTCGTTGACCTTTATAGGTCCTTCGAACTCTCTCACGGGGCTCTGGGAACCAAGAGGGGTTGGTACCACCAGGTGCAGACTTCCCAGATCAGAACTCCTCTCCAGGTCATGGGGGGTGTGTATTTATAGGCACAAATCACCGACTTAGTACCGCAATCGAGGTGTGCACAGACTTAATTCCATGGTCGTGGTTGCAGTTGAGGTCACGGTCGAGGTCGTAGTCGTGTTCACGGTCGAGGTCGCAGTTGAGGTCACGGTCGAGATTACGGTTGAGGTCGCAGTCTGCCTTCCAACATCGCAGTCATGGTCTTGGAAGACATACCTCGGGTTGTAGTATCATGGACCAAACCCACCCCCACAGGGGGGGAGGGGTATTACTAGTGGTCGATGGGGTCCGCAGTCATAGTCCTGCTAGCCATGGTCGTAGTCACGATCACGATGTTATCATGGTTGATTCTGCGATCGCGGTCGATGCCGCAATCACAGTGTCGGTTCGGGTCACGGTTGAGGTGGATGCCTCGGTCATGGTTGACCCTTCAATCACAGTGTCGGTTCGGGTCATGGTCTAGGTGGATTATGTGGTCACGGTCCTACTCACCTCAGTCGCAGTTGATGGATGGAAGCCTAGCTACTACAAAAGCCATGTGTTGGAGAGAAATCTTGGAGAATAGATGTCTTTTCAGGTTTGGTGCCTGCAAGTCCCAAAATTGGCTAGTTTGAGCAACTTTATCTATGAAAAGATATAAATTACTAAAAGATAAGAAACATGGGATATTTTGGGCATATTAAGGCTATAGTTACACAAAACTATAGATAAGTGCTTAGCATAAATACATAAATTTGGGTGTTATCAACCACCCCAAGCTTAAACCCTTACTTGTCCTCAAGCAAGAATGTGCTCAAAGAACAAAAAGATAATATCCAAATTAAACTTGGCGATGAATTCTAAGGTTAAGAAAAAATAGTTTAAAACATCAATTCTCCTGATCCATGTCATTTCAGAACAAACCCCCACCAATCGAGCACAGTCCTACCAAAGTAAGATCAAAGGGTTACCAGGTAAGATTAAGTGAATTCACTGCAACTAGTCGATACTCATGAGGGTTTGAACCATACTTATACACCATAAATGCATTGTCACATAGATGATCACGCGGGCCATGAGAAATGAGCCATCATCACGTCTCCATGTAGACCAATCACGGACAACACACCTATCACTTATTCGGGTCCTAAGAAGCAAAGTAAAAAGACTCTAATGACTTCTAAGGATCCCGTTCTGCGTCAAGATGGTCCATGTAACGAGCAGTAGTCCCTATAGTCTGAGCCAGTTGGCACAGAGTAGTGAGATGAGCTCCTCATACTGTTCTCGAACCAACCCTGCTACTGGGACGATCTCATAGGTCTCCTACGGGTTCCTAGTGACTCTCTAATGAGCTTTTGGAGTGATACTACTAGGCACGACATTCCCACATTCATGAGCGTAGTCATACACCGGATGGGCATCATCCCCAACTCTCCTGAAAGAGAAAAACAAGCACTCATTTATTCACACTCAGGCTTTTCTTCACTGCATTCTAATTTATAGGCCTGGGTGAGAACTCTTTTGATGTTCTTTGGATTTTATGGGCAGTTAAGCCTCTTTTGCATATTTTTTACTTTTCATCTTTTTGACTCAATCTAAGGTAAAAGGGTGCATATTTGTTGTGTGGTTTCCACATCAACTTTTCACATGTTTTCACACACAAATTCAGTTCATTTTATTCTCATTTAGCCTCTATTCATATCATTCTTGCCACCTTTTTGTTATTTTACTTATCACATGATGTGTATTGTAGATTTGCATCAAAGGAATCAAATTGGAGGTTTTCCAACTCAATTTCATCTTATTCGGGATTTCTCCAAGCCTTGCAACATCCAGAACTTTAAAATTGCTGAAATAGCAATGCACATGCCATGTCTTATTTAAGACATAGCGTGTACATTTCCAGAATACCTATTGCTGCGATCACTGAAGAAAAGTACACGACGTGTCCATAAAAGACACGGCGTGCACATGGGAATTAAAAATCGAGTCAAGCCTTTCTGGAAAAGTACACGGCATGTATTAAATCATACACAGTGTATACCTAGGCATTCAGAACCGATTTTAGCCTTTTTGGAAAAGTACACAGTGTGTATTAAATCATACACGACGTGTACTTAACACAGAAACAACTGTCAAAGATAGGACACGTCGTGTCCAGAGAAAGACACTGCATGTGCCTGTCAGTTTTAGCAAATTTTCAAATACGATTCCTTTCATTTTAAAAGAGGAAACCACTCAAAGGAGCAGTTATCTTTGGTCATTATTCAAAACTCTTTCATCCTAGAGCAAGGCTAGAGTAACGAAGGTGATTTTGGAGGTAGAAGAGGGTGGTTTCTTGCAAAAGAACTCCATTTTTTTTTCTTTTCTTCTCCAAGCTTCTTCTCCAAGGTGCAGCAGAGCTTCTTCACTCCACCAAGATTCTTGGGAGAGAGGTTTGTCTGGTTTGGAGCAACTATAGAAGTGGGATTTCAGCCTCAAGTCAGAATTCTACCTTTCTTTGGTTACACCTTGGGATTACTTATTTTTTCCTTCTCTAAATCATGTTGAATTCTGAAAATTCTGCACATTTTCTATTGTACACTATCATGGACGAGTAGTTTCCTTTTCTTGGACATGGAAGAGTAGCTCCCATGTCATAGCATGCATGGAACATGACAATTTCGTACTAAATGCTATGTTTCTTGTTTTTCCACCTTGTGAGTACCGGTTTCTTCTTTTCTACATGTATGGTTGGCCACCTTATGTGTATGTTTTATGCTCTTTTGCTTGATCTGAGAAGATAGGTGGGAGAGTAAGGAGGTACTCTCTTGGCAACTCCTTCTTTACCACAAGAGTGGAAATTATGGAGTTGAGGAGTAGGTTTGTGATAAAAAAAAAATTCATACATGGGAATGTTGAATTGAGTTAGGATCGTTGTACTTGCACTGAGAGGTGAAGTACAACATACAACTCTCCTTTAAAACAAGTGCTTAGTATGTTTAAAATTCTTGCTCCTATTATATGCTATGATATGTGCATGAAATCCTAAGTCCAAGATTTTTCCATATCTGATGTTTAATCTCCTTTTGTAATCCATTAATGTTTGTTTAATTATGAAATTCTAGTCTAATCAACCAAATCACCTTTAAAATGGTCTAGATTGTTGAACCTTTGCACTGCTACATTTAATTGATTGCTTAAGCTCCTTGTGTTCGATCTCGACTACAACTACTTCCGTATACTTGCGAAAATTGGTTAGTTGAGTAAAACATCTTTCTTAAGATTGAAACTAGTTAGTGTAATAAACCAAAAAGTTTTTGACATCGTTGACGGGGAGCTACTGTCAATATAATTAGAGTAACAAGTGCTAATTATTATTTGAGACTAGATCATCATTACCATTTTCGAATTTCCATATATCTCTTAGTTGTGTTCTCAAATTTTTTGCTATTTTTCAGGTTGTATGCGTCGCTCGCAAAGAGGTTTTCAAACATCAGCGTTGTTAGACCTTGAAATCAAGTGTACCCTTTCAAGCTTAAGAAGAGCAAGGAGAGTAGAACAACCACTGCTAAGAGGTGTTCCACCATCATCACTGTGACCATCTTCTTCACCTTTTGAAGAAGCTACACCAAGTGATCCAACCATGGAGGACGACCATCATTTGAAGGATTTTGCAATGTCGGTCACCACAAACATTTGTGGGGTCATTGACTTGCCTACAGTTGAAGCGAACAATTTCTCTATTGCTCCTTACATGATGCAGATGATACAATAGAACCGCTTTGGAGGTATAGTCAATGAAGATCCAAATCTTCATATGGCTGAGTTTTTAGAGTATATGAATACTTTCTGAATCAACGGTGTATCTTCCGAAGGAGTGAGACTAATGCTATTTCATTTCACCCTAAGAGATAGAGCCAAGGCGTGACTTTTGTCTCTTCCAAAGAGGTCAATCAAGAGCTCGGACCAACTTCTAAATGCTTTCCTTGCAAAGTATTTCGTGTCGAGCAAGACAACCCAGCTAAGGAATCATCTCACCAACTTCTCTCAAAATTATGGAGAAACTCTATCTGATACATGGGAGTTATTTAAAGACCTTCAACGTCTTTGACCCCACCATGGGTTGACCAACTGGATGCTACTTCAAACGTTCTATAATGGTCTATTCGACAACAATATGTTGACACTAAATGTTGCATCTAATGGAGCATTGATGACTAAGTCTTATAGAGAGGCTTATGACATCATCGAAGATATAGCCCTCAACCATTGCCAATGGGGATCAGATAGGAGAGCACAATCATCCTCTACAGCTAGTTCTTCACCCAAGAGGCAAGGTGGGAAGCATATTGTTGATGTCGTTGATGTTATTGCTGCTAAACTTGATGTTCTTACACAGAAGTTTGAGAATATGACTACATTGCAAATCCAATCAGCTGAAGTGATATGTGAAGCTTATGGTAACTCGGGGCATACTTCTTCCTCATGCTTTGCTCCTAACATGAATGAAGGGAGCCTAGAACAAGCCAATGTCGTTGGGATGCAAGGGAACAAGCAGTACAATCCCTATTCCAACACCTACAATCTAGGATGGAGAGATCATCCTAATATCTCCTATTGAAACACAAGCAACGCTCAGAATTTCCAACATGGACAGCAGCAACCGTAGCAACAACAACACTTCAATTGGAAAAACAACGGAAATCCGTCGGGCTTCAACAACAACAGGGGTTACCAACAGCAACATAAACCCCAAAGTTCTTCCTTGGAGGCCATGATGGAGAAATTTATCTCCACACAGATGCAGCAGAATGAAGAGTTAAGGAGCAATGACAAGCTCTTGTAGGATGTGATTTCTCAACTCTCTCAAAAAGTGGAGGGCATTTCCACTCACACAAGAATGTTGGAAAATCAAATTTTCCAACAAGCTTTGACACAGCAAAAGAACACCCAATATGGTTCTCTTCCAAGCCAACCAGAGGTGAATCTAAGGTAGCAAGCTAATGCCATCACCTTGAGAAGTGGAGCTGAAATCCACAGATCTTCTTCACCCAAGGAGAAGAATGCATAAATCACCAATGATGAAAAGCTTGACACTCCTACATAAGATAATGGTAAAGGTACAGCTGAGGTACCACCTTTCTTTAAGGAAAATGCACCATTTCAACAAAGGCTTGCAAACACGAAGGAGGACTCAAAGTTTAGGAAATTTATGGACATTCTAAATAAACTTCATGTCAACCTTCCATTAGCCAATGTTATTGCAGAGATGCCTTCATATGCCAAGTTCCTAAAAGACATCCTTACTAAAAGGAGGAAGTTAGACCAAGTGGAGACTATGATGCTTTCTGAAAGAACTAGTTCTATCATTCAGAATTGACTTCCTGAGAAGCTAGATGACTTGGAGCTTTCACTCTACCATGCAAGATCAATGACACCACTTTTGAAAAAGGACTTGTAGACCTCAGTGCTAGTATCAGTCTCATCAAGTCTACTCTGTGGCAAGAGCTAGATCCTAGAGATCTAAAGCCTATAAAGATGGATATTGAGCTAGCTGATCATTCCATCAAATACCTAAAAGGTATCATGGAGGATGTGCTAGTGCATATTGGTAAACTCTATATCCCTTATGATTTTGAAGTGCTAGATATGGTAGAAGTTCCTTCAAACCCCATTCTTTTTGGGAGGCCTTTCCTTAGAACTGTTGGATGCCTAGTTTATGTTCGCAAAGGCAAACTCACACTCCGAGTTGGTGAGGAAGCCATGGAGTTTTCTGTATATGATGCTATGAAAGCACCCTCTCATGTAGAAGAAATATGTTTTATAGACTCTGTTGATTCTGTTGTAGAAGAAGATCATGATATTACCAACTTGATACTGAATTATTATGATGATGATGAAGGTATGAATAATGCATCTGGAAATTATGGGGTATTTTCTATTGCTAAACCAGATGCTACTAAATAAGACACTCCAATTTTTAATGACAAAACCAAAAACGATGCAACCAAAAGAAAGGTAGAACTTAGAGCCCTTCAACCAGGGCTAAGGTATGCATTTCTTGATTCTAACTCTAATTCTCCTGTCATAATAAATAATGAGTTAATTAATGAATAAGAAAGTAAATTGTTTGTCAAATTGCGTTTGTATAAAGATGTTATTGGTTACTCTATTGATGATTTGAAGAGCATTCATCCCTTTATTTGTATGCACCCAATAAATATGGAGGATGATGCTAAACCCACCATTGAACTGCCTAGAGGTTTGAATCAAAATATGCTTGAGGTGGTTAAAAAGGAAATCTTTGAGTTAGTTGATGCTGGTATCATCTATCCTATAAGTGACATCCCTTGGGTTAGTGCCATCCATGTGGTGCCTAAGAAGGGGGGTGTAACTTTCATCAAGGGAGATAATGATGAGTTGATTCAAACATGTATTGTCATGGGATGGCGTATGTGTATTGACTACCGGCGAACAAAGCAACCCAAAAGGACCATTTTCCGTTGGCATTTATTGAATTAATGCTTGAACGCCTTGCAAAACACTCTTATTTCTGTTACTTGGATGGGAATTCTGGGTTTTTCCAGATTCCTATTTTCCCTCCCGACTAAGAAAAAACCACTTTCACATGCACATACAAAACTTATGCTTATCGTCGTATGCCCTCTGGCCTTTGCAACACTCCTGCGACATTCCAATGATGCATGATGGCTATTTTTTCTGATTTCATTGAAAACATAATGGAAATTTTTATGGATGATTTTAGTATTTATGGAGATTATTTTGATCAATGTTTATGCACCTATCATTAGTCTTAGCCCACTGTAAAGAGGTTAACCTAGTACAAACTGGGAGAAGTGCCATTTCATGGTACAATCTGGTGTAGTATTAGGTCATGTTGTATCTCACAAGGGTATTGAGGTTGACAGAGCCAAGATGGAAGCTATTGAAAAGATGTCTACTCCTTCTTCAGTCAAAGACATCCTCAGTTTCCTTGGCCATGTAGGTTTCTATAGAACATTTATCAAATATTTCTCTAAAATCACAAAGCCATTATGTTCCTTACTTGCCAAAGATGCTGAATTCATATTCAATGATGATTGTCATATCGCCTTCACCAAGCTAAAAGAAGCTCTTTTTTTTGCACCAATCATTCAACGACTGGACTGGAACGCTCCATTTGAACTGACGTGTGACACAAGTGATTATGTACTGGGGGAAGTTCTAGGACAAAGGAAGGACAAGAAGCTTCATGCCATATACTATGCGAACAAGACCCTAGATGAAGCACAAATCAATTACACAACCACGGAGAAGGAGATGCTTGCTATAGTGTATGCTTTCAACAAATTTCGACAGTATTTGGTAGGATCTAAGGTGATTGTTTATACAGATCACGCTACAACCCAATAAGAAGGATGCAAAACCTCATCTCATCCACTGGATACTGCTTCTATAAGAGTTTGATCTTGAAATCCGGTATAAGAAGGGGACAGAGAACAATGTTGCAGATCACCTTTCCATATTGACTACAGATGTTGGAGATTGTTTTCCTATTGAAGATCATTTGCCTATTGAGAAGCTTTATGCATTATCATCTACCCAAGTGTCATGGTTTGCAGACATTGCAAATTTCCTTGCTACAGGACAGCTACCGCCGGGTTTGACATACCGACAAAAGAAGAAGTTCTTCCATGACATAAAGTCTTACAATTGGCACTACCCCTTATTGTTCAAACATGGGAGTGATGGACTTATTCGCAGGTGTGTCGCTAAAGAAGAGATAGCAACCATTATTTCTGAATACCACGCCTATCCTTATAGAAGCCACTTTGGAGGAGAAAAGACTACAACTAAAATCCTACAAGTAGGTTTCTATTGGCCAACGTTGTTTAAAGATGTCAATCTATTTGTAAAATCTTGTGATAAATGCCAAAGAACCGGAGGAATTTCTAGATGTGATGACATGCCTCTTAACTCTATCTTGGAGATTAAGGTATTTGACATATGGGGAGTTGATTATATGGGACCATTTCCCTCCTCATGTGGTTACCAATATATTCTCATCACTGTTGAGTACGTCTCTAAATGGGTTGAGGCCATCCCAACCCAAGCACCGGATGCAAAGTCTGTAGTAAAAATTTTTTAGAAAATCATTTTTCCTCGCTTTGGAGTTCCAAGAGATGTAATCTCAGATTGTGGTATACATTTTGTTGAGAAACAATTCAATAATCTTCTTTCTAAATATGGAGTCACACATAAGGTCTCTACGCCTTATCATCCTCAAACTTCCAGGTAAGTAGAGGTCTCAAACTGAAAGCTTAAAGGCATTCTAGAGAAAACAGTGTCTAGTTCAAGGAAAGATTGGGCATTGAAGATGGATGACACACTATGGGCATATCGGACAGTTTTCAAGACTACATAGGGACAACCCCATTTCAGTTGATATATGGTAAATCTTGTCATCTTCCGCTAGAGCTAGAGCACCGTGCACTATGGGCTATAAATTTTTTAAACTTTGATATGAAGAAAGCTGGTGAGAAGCATCTTTTGCAGCTACAAAAACTGGAAGGGCTAACGCTTGATGCATATGAAAATGCAAAGCTCTATAAAGAAAGAACCAAGTTATGGCATGACAAGAGAATCCAGAGGAAGGATTCAAAGAAGGAGACAAAGTGTTGTTGTTCAACTCAAGACTTAAACTATTTCTTGGAAAATTAAAGTCAAAGTGGTCTGGTCCTTTTCTCTTATTAAAGATTTTTCCTTATGGAGCTGTTGAATTGCAAGGAAAGGATGGAGCATTCAAAGTAAATGGGCAATGTTGCAAGATGTACACTTTGGGAGATGAAGTTCACAAGGGAGTTTCTTGCTCCCTTCAAGATGCATCAATGACATTGAAGAGTCTCACTCCGGACTCTAAATGGAGGACCTCGTGGGGGTTTAACCCACATTAGGATAGATTTCTTTTCAAGTCTTTTAAGTCAAAACCACTCTTTAGTTTTGTAAATAAGCTTGTCATGGATGAATGTAATAATCTAGATGATTCTATTGCATATTTGGTATAAACTCTATGTTGACAATGTTTGTTTTCTGCAGAAACTACAGAAGACACGGAGTGTCTTAATTTGCACATGATGTGTCCCCAATCTTAGAACTCAGCAGAACGAGTATTATCCCTAGGTACACGACATGTCTATATTTAGACACGCCGTGTCACAATCTAGCAGCTACAAATGTTCTCAACTAGAATAAAGAACATGGTGTGTCCTATTATGCACACGTCGTGTACTCATGCAGAGAATGAAGGAGTAGGAAATTTGGAAAGCAAACGCGACGTGTCTTTATTTGCACACGCCATGTTCCTTATTAAAGAAAGAAATGTGAATTACTCTGAAGATATACACGTCATGTCTGGTACTATACACGACGTGTATCACAACAGAAGGATAAAGAACAAGATTTCTGGAAATAATACACGATGTGTCTTTATTTGAACACACCGTGTAGCTTATCAGTGCATTTGGGTGTTTGAAATTTTCTGGAATGTCACACAACATGTACAAAATGGAACATGTCGTCTCTTTTATTACAGAAAATGAGTTCTGATATGAAATATGACGTGTCTTTATTTGCACACATCGTGTCTTTTATCGAAAAAGTAGATTTAAAACCTAGACACACGTCTGTCACTTTCACTCAAACTTTCATTTGAGACAAAGCAGTCGTGTTCCCTAGCACCTTCTCCCCAGCCATTGTGCACCCTAGCACAAGTCGTCGTCGTGCCATGTTCATCTCTCACGGCGTGTCCACCTCGACTTCGAGTAGCTCTGTCGTCGTCGTATGCTCCTCTTCTTCATGACATGTTTTCTGCAAGCATACGCCATCATTTCTTTCTCCTATGGCCGCACGCCCTAGCACAAGGTGGTGCTAGCCCCACTGTCAAGCTTGAGTTGCCAACCTCATCTTCTTCTTCAAGCTAGCTACCACTATCATCTTCAACCTCGAGCCGCAACCATCTTCTCAAGCAAGGTCGTGAGAAAGGATCCATCAACCTCATCTCTCGATGCCTCCACGACGCCAAGGAGATCAAACAAACTTAGCCATTTCCATCACCATGACCACGGTGTGAGCTAGTAGCAAGCTGCCGCCACCCCCCTCCTTTTTTTTCTTTCCCAAAAATTGGCTGCTCACGACCTGCAATTTTCCATAGCTATCTAGGTACACGATGTGTACCCGAACGCACACGGCGTGTGCATCATAGTCAGAGCCAATCCTCTGTTTTAGACACACGGTGTGTCTATTTTCACACACGGCATGTGCTTTCCTATTAGCGACAGATATGGCCCCAGTCAAGCAAACAAGCAACCGCAAGCATGACGCCAACCCCTCCCAAGCGTTGGGATATGTATCTACTATGCAGTTTCGAGTCACCCCAGAAGAGGACCCGACTTACCATTTATTGATTACACAGAGAGTTGTACCTACTCAGTTTGATTTCTAGCAGACCATGATGACTCTAGGCTTTAAGGATGAAGTCCTCATGTGCCTAGAAGACCTGGGGTTGAGCTACGTTTGCCTTACAGTATCGAACACTTACTGTCATCTTGATTATGAGTTTTTTATGACACTCGTCACCGAGCAAGACCCAGAGAAGAAGATCAAGCCATTTGGTATTATACGTTTTAGGCTTTTCGGTCGTCCTTTCAAGCTCACTTTTCGTCCTTTCACTGTGATGGCGTGATCAGTTACCCGAATACTTTTCATAGCACTAAGTTTTGGTTTGACATTTCTGACGAGGACCAGTATGAAGCAAAATCAGCCTGGGCAACCGATGTCCACAACCCTATCTTCCGATATATTCATCGCCTTCTTAGTACCAGAGTTTTTTCCAGGAAGGTAACACAAGGGGTTGTGGGGAAGCATGATCTTTTCTTCTTATTGGGCATGATGTATGAGCATGAAATTAATGTTGCTTTCTATATCCTGCAACATTTCTTTGACATCAAGAAGGTGAAGAAGAAGGATGTCAGTGACATCATGTGTGGAAGTTTAATTACCTTGATTGCAAAGAATCTTGATGTTGATCTGACAGGTCTTGAGGTTGCACCAGGTAGAAACCTGGTAGATATTCAATATCTTCTCTCTACAGGCTTGATCACAAAGATTCCAGGTTGTGACAACAAATTCCTTCAGTTCTTTGACGATGATCAGTATATTGACCTTCCACATCCAGAGCATGCCACCTTGGAGAAGAAGGACAATTGGAAGGTCTTGTTGGCCACTGAGGAGGAGATAGAAGTATCCCAAGCTGCTGATGATACCGGGGCAGGTCCTTTAGCCCCTTCTGGTTCTTCTTCTCCACCACCTCCCTCCACCAGCACCGTGATCGAGACCTCTATATGATGGTTGGTCGTAACACATGTTTGATGGTTTGGTCAATACATATACATGACCATAGGGTCATTACATGCGCATGAGTAAACAAGTAATGATTCATGTATAGTGATGTTTGGATGATTAATTAATTAACTATAATCATGTTTCATAACCCCAACACACTCCAATTATGTGGGAGGTGAGGAACCTAAGGTTTGCAAGCTTAGGGGGTACAACCAGCCAATATTGTAGTCTCTGTTTCATTTTCTTTTACTTTTTTCATTTGCTTTCATCATTTGCTAGTCATGTCAGTCTTCTATTTCAGTCTTTTACTTTAGCATGTTTCATGTTATGTATTTCCCTTTATGGAAAACTTGATATGAAATGAGGCTTTTGAAATGGGATGAACTATTGTATGTTTGAATCATCTTGTACCTTGTACTTCTTTGTGCCATATGAAAGAATTAGTAAAGGACATGCATGGATCAAATGGAAAATGAAATCCCCCATGTACATGATCTTGGTTTGTAATTGTAGCCTAAACTCTCAATTTCCACATCTTTGATTTCTAAATACATGTAATGGTCAAAAATTTTAGCGAATGAATCAACTCTACAACACTATTTAGAATATGAGATACTCTTGCCATATTCTTAGTGCATATATAATCGATTTTTTAGTGAAAAATTTGCAGATTAATAAATGAAATCTTGTTAACTTAACCTTCTAGTTGACTCTCTTATGTTGTGCAAAAACCTCCTTTATCATTTTCTCACTTTACCCAATAAAAACTAGAAAATAGCCCACATATCATGCTAGCCTAGTGTGAGTCCGATCTAGAAACGATGGTTAGGTGGTATGAAAATCAAAAGAGGGTCAAAATAACACTCCAGTCGGCACTCCATGTTTATGTAAGCCTAAATTAGCAGCCGAGTGCCAGAATCCCAAAAATCAATCATTATTTCTTTTTGAGAAGAGAGATCAATTGAGATTGTTAAAGTTAACTAAGATTTCATCTTTTACATCCATAATAGCTGAAAATTGTGTTCTGTGCATCCACTAGCTGTTTCGCTTGACTATCCAAATCCTATTTAGTGTTGTTTAGTTGATTGTTTTGTTTAATTTGTGACCACCTTTGCTAGACTAAAACTTCTCTATCTTTGATGTTTGAATTGAGATGATGGCTATGAAAATAAACCTAATGTACATGGTTGGTTGAGCTTATTGCATATCTTCATTTCTCTTAATCCATGCATGGACAGAAAAGTCCTTCATTTGTTTGGCTATGTTCTTTTTGCTTGAGGACAAGCAATGATTCAAGCTTAGCGGGATTTTTTGTGTGGTTTCCACATCAACTTTTCACATGTTTTCACACATAAATTCAGTTCATTTTGTTCTCATTTAGCCTCTATTCATATCATTCTTTCCACCTTTTTGTTATTTTACTTATCACATGATGTGTATTGCAGATTTGCATCAAAGGAAACAAATTGGAGGTTTTCCAACTCAATTTCGTCTGATTCAGGATTTCTCCAATCCTTGCAACATCTAGATGTTTAAAATTGCTGAAACAGCAATGCACACATTGTGTCTTATTTAAGACACGGCATGCACATTTCTATAATACCTATTGCTACGAACACCGAAGAAAAGTACATGGTGTGTCCATACAAGACACGACGTGTACCTAGGAATTCAAAATTGAGTCAAGCCTTTCCGGAAAAGTACACAATGTGTGTTAAATCATGCACGACGTGTATCTGGGCATTCAGAACCGAGTTCAGCCTTTTTGGAAAAGTACACAGTATGTATTAAATCATACACGACGTGTACTTAACACAGAAGCAACTATCGGAGACATGACACGTCGTGTCTGGAGAAAGACACGACATGTGCCTGTCAGTTTCACCAAATTTTCAAATACAATTTCTTTTGTTTTAAAAGAGGAAACCACTCAAAGGAGCAGTTATCTTTGGTCATTATTCAAAACTCTTTCATCCCAGAGCAAGGCTAGAGCAAGGAAGGTGATTTTGGAGGTAGAAGAGGGTGGTTTCTTGCAAAAGAACTCCATTTTTCTTCTTTTCTTCTCCAAGCTTCTTCTCCAAGGTGCAGCAGAGCTTCTTCACTCCACCAAGCTTCTTGGGAGAGAGGTTTGTCTAGTTTGGAGTAGATGTAGAAGTGGGATTTCATCCTCAAGTCGTGATTCTACCTTTCTTTGGTTACACCTTGGGATTACTTAGCTTTTCCTTCTCTAAATAATGTTGAATTCTGAAAATTATGCACATTTTCTATTGTACACTATCATGGACGAGTAGTTTCCTTTTCTTAGACATGGGAGAGTATCTCCCATGTCATAGCATGTATGGAATATGACAATTTTGTACTAAATGCTATGTTGCTTGTTTTTCCACCTTGTGAGTATCTATTTCTTCTTTTCTGCATGTATGGCTGGCCACCTTATGTGTATGTTTTATGCTCTTTTACTTGATCTGAGAAGATAGGTTGGAGAGTAAGGAGGTACTCCCTTGGAAACTCCTTCTTTACCATAAGAGTGGAAATTATGGAGTTGAGGAGTAGGTTTGTGATCCAAAATGAAATTCATACATGGGAATGTTGAATTGAGTTAGGATCGTTGTACTTGCACCGAGAGGTGAAGTACAACATACAACTCTCCTTTAAAATAAGTGCTTAGTATGTTTAAAATTCATGCTCCTATTGTATGCTATGATATGTGGATGAAATCCTAAGTCCAAGATTTTTCCATATCTAATTTTTAATCTCCTTTAGTAATCCATTAATGTTTGTTTAATTCTAAAATTCTAGTCTAATCAACCAAATCACCTTTAAAAAGGTCTAGATTGTTGAACCTTAGCACTGCTACATTTAATTGATTGCTTAAGCTCCTTGTATTCGATATCGACTACAACTACTTCCGTATACTTGCAAAAATTGGTTAGTTGAGTAAAAGATCTTTCTTAAGATTGAAACTCGTAAGTGTAATAAACCAACAATATTCCATCAAGGAAAACACTTCAACTTTATTATAGCTAAAAACTCATCATGACCTATTTGACACATGTGTGAGAAGTAGCAATTATGATTCAAGTATCCTTAGAATAGAGGCAAGCTTGTGAAACCACAACTAGGAGTCTTTGATCATGCTTAAGCTCTTTCCAACGGTCATATACCTTGGATTTGTCATTCACAACATAGATCAAGGGAATAAATCTTTAAGCTATGAAAAAGTCACATAACCTTAGATTCATTACCAAACTTAAGGAAAGAGTCAATGAGCAAGTCAAGTAAAAGATCAAGCAGTTTAAGATGAAAATTTTTAGGCATAAAGATAAGCATTTCGATATAAGATTTACATTGCATAGCCTTAATTGCAAAGCTACAAATTACTAAACAAAGTCTTACAAAGCTAAATTTTAAAAGTTTACGATAAATGCAAGGGACAGAAGATAATGCATGCATGCTATGAAAGAAATAAAAGGGAAAGGAAGAAGATAGAGGGTGGTACACCCTGACCAACCACCACCCCAAGCTTAAAATTTTTGCTTGTCCTTGAGCAAATCTCAAGCTCTGGATGGTGTGGAAAGTAGCTGCTATAGGTAATCACTATTTATAAACTGGTCCAGATCGTCTATGCCGCTTGATGTGTTTGCATACTCCTGATTTATTCCTTGTTGAAAATGAAATGACTGCCTGAAATCCTAGGCCAGGTGGTAGAAAGACCAGAGGGGTTGCTGAAATGGATGCTGAAAATTTGGTTGAGGCAGTAGAGGGAAGGCTATGTCGAACCTCTGTCTGAGGTACTACACATCTAGCTCCAGCGTGTCAAACTATCTGCCTGAGTCAACCCTAAAATCAGTCATGAATTCATAAAGGTTCCCCGAATTGGGGTTTGGGGTGTATTGCTTCTGCTGAGGAGGTTGTAGGTAATCTGCAGTTGGCATCCCTGTGTAGGGTCCTCCCTGATACGGTATGTCATAGAAGGTTGCCCCTGTTTGTTGTCCATCCTCCTGAGCCACTGGCACTGGTGGTGATGAAGTAGAAGCTCTGCCTATATGATGAACGTTACCCTAGGCATCCAATAGAGAGGCATCCATGAATGTCGTTCGACATGCGAACTCTGCATTTGCTGGTAGTAGTATTTTGTACTTGTAGTAGTCGAAGATATAAAGATATCATGTGATGCACTATTTCATCACTCCTGAGCAGATCAAGTGATCTAAGTACAACTTGGATCACTCGACTTTTTCTTGCATAAGTGCCAATTGTCCACCTCCAATTCCAAAACGGCGTGCTATAAAAGTGATAATGCCCTCCATTGACATGAATTGGACCTGCTTCTTGAAAGAGTTGTGAAAGTGGTAGATGACGAAATTCCCTAGATTCACTTTCTTTCCTATTGTTGCACACCACAAGATGTAGAGGTCTGGTGCAATGAGCGCCCCTTGACTGTCTTGTTTTTCCAAGACACAGTTTGCAATCACCTGATGCAGATAATGAAGTGTCGGGTTGTGGATGTGTGAAGATTTGGCGCCTCTAGCAACATATTTATTTTCCCCTATAAGCATTTTCCATGCTTGAGCAGTACTAAAGTTGTGGTCCCATGTCTCCAGCCGGCCCCTAGACATCTCAGTATAGTCCTCAGCAGAGCACGACTGATTCATCCCTATTTTAGGGCTTCATCTTGTGGCATTTTGCATTTCAATCACATCTATACCTATTAGATTACATGTTATTTCCCTTAATATGCATATTTGTGTAAAATGCACTTATGGACATTTTTTGCATGTTTTTCAGGTACTTGGACCACACTTGGATGGACGAGAGAGATGGAGGGGCCCAAAGAAGGCCCCAGAGCTCCCCCAACTTACCCCTAGTGGGCAAGAGTCAAGCTTAAGCAAAGAAGTCTATAGATAATGAAGTTTGAAGCTCAAAGTGCAAGCAAAGCCCCCAACACGGCCGTGGTAACACAGAACGGTCGTGCTACAAATGAAAAAATCATAGGAAAAATCTCAATTTTGAAGCAGCTGCAGAGCATACTCTACCACAGTCGTGCTACTTAGCACGGTCGTGCTGCGACCACACACCACGGTCGTGCCACGCAGCATGGTCGTGCTACCATCACCCACCACGGCCATGCCACACAGCACGGCCATTCTACCATCTTCCACCACGGCCGTGCCACACAGCACGGCCGTTCTACCAGATCCCACCACGGCCGTGCTACGCAGCACGACCGTTCTACCCTCAACCCACCACGGCCGTGGTGACCACCACGGTCGTGGCCTTTTTAGCCCAAATTTGATCACCAACTAGACATTTAGCCATTTTAATTCCCACGACCGTGCCCATACACCACGGCCGTGGCCTACCCTACCCACCACGACCGTGGTGACCCACCACGGCCGTGCTACTCACAAAACTCACCTAGTTTTCACTGTTTTGCCCATACCTATATATACCTAGGTGCTTCCTCCCCACACCTATATATACTTGACCTAGTGCTTCCTCCCCACACCTATATATACCTAGGTGGCAGCTGGGGCACGAGGTTGGCTACCTTCTACCCCTTCCTAGCTCCCCAAATCGCCACCCACTCCATTCCACTTCACCTCCACCTCAAATCCACTCCATTTCACCATTTCCACCACATAACCCTTCATATCTAAGCCTTCCATCCACTTCCCACCATCATGCCACTCCATTCCATCCAAGGAGAAGAAGGAGGACGTCCTTGCAGTAGCTGGAGAGAGGAGATTCCTCATCTACACCGAGCTCCATGGCTACTTCTTCCTCTATCTCCTTTCTTTTGGTGTTTTCCATGTCTATGAGTAGCTAGGCCCCTTGGGTGGGCTGTTTGGGGGAAATTATGTTACTTTGATACCATGTTGGGGAAAAATGACATGTAAACATTGTAATTCCATTTGTTAATGATTATATTCTATTTATATCTCATTCTCCATGGATTGCTTGTTGGTTTGTGTGTGAAATCACCTAGGAATTTAGGCAAATTGCTTATATGTGTGAATTTTGGGATTTGCCCCTAGGTCCAATTCTTGGATCCCTAGGTTTCCTCCCATCTTCCTACATCCTAATCAGTCTCCCTAAACCTAAGTGAGAGATCTAAGTAGCTAGATTAGGTAATTCTAGTGCAATTAGCATGGAGCCTTCTCAAGGCTAGAATGTGGGGGAATTGGGGTCCAAAACCCTAATTTCACCCCCATTACTACCCTCGGCCCCTAATTGCCCTAGGAATGTCTAATCTAGAAACCTAGACTTGATTAGACTCTAATTGGATTGAACCTAACCCCTAACCCAGTTGAGCCTCGTAAGGGTAGTAGGGGGTGTTAGGGACTAGTTCCCCTATACACAACCTAGCATATCCATGGCCAGGTAGTAGCTTAGGTTAATCCATTAGACTCTAACTTGTTATTTGGTTTGGATGATCTAAATGAAATCATAATTTTCATATGTCAACCCCCAACTTAAGTGATAAGTTCATACCCCTAAACAGCCCACACATCTCTTTACTGCTTAAAACCCTAGTTTTGTGCTTGCTTAGCTTAGTTAGTTCTTTTCTTGCTTAGTTAGCTTCTTGCCTTGCTCTTGCCTTGTTTATGCTAGTTTAGTTCTTTAATTTCTCTTTTGCTTTTCTCTTGCTTGGCTTAGCATAATTTGTCTTTTCATACCTAACTTAGTCCTTTCTTTCTTGTTTAGCTTTAATATAGTCTAGGGTTAACGTAGATTTCATTCCTGCCTTTAACTTCTTTCTTGTTCATCCTTAGTTAACAATCAAAATCACCTTTAAACCCTTAATCCTAGTCTCCATAGTAGGAACCCTACAAAACTAACCTAGCTCTAGTGCCCCTCTTTTCCCTGTGGATCGACCCTTTACTTTCCGCCTTCCTATACTACGACACGACCCCGTGTGCTTGCGGGTGTAGTGTTTTAGTAGACGTAGGTAGCTAGTTTAGGTTTTACAAATTTTGAAAGCATAAGATCCCATATCGCATGCGCTCTGACCTCGTGGGGTGTAAAAGCACCACTAGCGGGGACGCACCAAGCTTTCTGGCGTCGTTGCTGGGGATTAGAGGTGCTCGGCCTAGCTAGTTAGTTTTTCTTTGACTTTTCCTACTTCCCTCATCATTGCTATTCTTTATTCATTACTGTTTGCATTCTTTGTGTATATTGGTTTGCTAACTTGCTTTCTTTTGTTTGGTTGTGCCTTGTGCATGTGACAAGCCACTCCGATAAGACAAGATGGAAGGCCAAAATGCACAAACCCATCCATTTCCTCCACCACCCTACCTCCAAGGCTATCCTAAGCCTTACACACCTCCACCACCTCCATTGCCGCAACCTTCCCACTACTTCACTTTCCAACCTCAATTCCCTCCTCCACGACCCTACCTCTAAGGCTATCCTAAGCCCTACACACTACCACCACCTCCATTGCCACAACCCTCCCACCAATTCACCTTCCAACCTTAATTCATTCTACCACCTCCATCACCACAACCCTCCCACCAATTCACCTTCCAACCTCAATGCCCTCCTCCACCTAAAGTCCAAGGGCCATCAACACCGATGCCACCACCACAACTAGCACATGCTCCCCCTACTTCCCATGAGTAAATGGATATGATTGAGACCCCTCTCTTTGGTGCCTATGAAGACCCATTCCTCAAGAGAGAGAAAACCTATGGCATGAGATTTCTTAGGGTCTTAAGGCTTATTAAGATATATGATGATGATCCCCAAGGAGAGAGAATTGCTGAAAAAGACTTACAAAGCTCGCATGACCCTTGGGAGGAAGATCAATCAAGGAAAGCATTTGAGAGGATTTCTTATGATGGGGGTGAAAACATTTTGTTTTTGGACCATGGTTGATGGTGAAAGAACAACAAGCCCAGCTGAAGGCATGAAACTTAGCGCTTGTGGGAGGCAACCCACCTAGGTTTGGGATTTTTTCACCCAAACTTCAATTTTTGATACTTTTGCTTTGTTTTTACACTTTCCAAGAAAACACACAGACATACACTTTATGCTTGATGTTTTTTGTTTTTTATGTCATTTTAGGACAGGTACATTGGAAGGAGAGTGATGCATGAATGATATTGACAAGGAGGAGAACAAAAATGAAGAGAAAATTGCAAATCAGTAGAGAAGCTACGGAAAGGATATCAGCACGGCCGTGCCACACAACATGGCCATGTTGCATGAATTCTAAAACGGGCGCGGTGCACACCACGTCCGTGGAGGCTATCCCCTGTTCAATGTACACATTGGGATCTCTCTCCCCTCTTGGAATTTATCTACCATGACTCCATGCCCTCTACCCTACCATTCTAAGCTTCTATTTCATGTTGAGGACAACATGGTTTAAAAGTTTGGGGTGGTAGGGCAGTAAGCCCCTATTTACCCCCACTTTCTTCTATGTTCCTTGTTCTAAGTTTTTTCTCAAGATGACTGAACAGTATAACCATCTCTCATATTTGTGTATCCATACTTTGTGTGCTTGTTTTGCATACTTGCATGCCATGTAGTTTGCTTCCTTGCTATTTTTGCATAATTTTCAAAAAAAAATGCTCTTTTTGCCATGCATTGCATATCATATAGATTTTTGGTAATTTTTGCATGTTTTAGCTAAGATTTTCTTGTTTGTTGTTTTAAGTTCAATAATATAGGTTTAGATTTGATTGGAGGCAACTTGGCACCATTTTGGCCAATTTTGCCCAAATTTGAGATTTCTTGTCTAAAAAGTGTGTTTTGACCCAATCTCTACTGTTTTGAGTAAAAATGACGACCTTTGACAAATGCAAGTGAAATATCATGAATTATTACTAAGTGGTATCAATGTTTGACTTTTTACATGTGCATCACCTCTCTCATGGTTGTGATTGTTTTGGCTGAATTGTGAACTTGAGCAAGCTTTGAACGCTTAGTGTTTTTGGAATCACT
The DNA here is from genome assembly GCA_963693085.1 of Alisma plantago-aquatica. Lineage (NCBI taxonomy): Eukaryota > Viridiplantae > Streptophyta > Magnoliopsida > Alismatales > Alismataceae > Alisma > Alisma plantago-aquatica. Next base: position 1,424,741,165 of record OY856412.1, read on the forward strand.
TGTTTGATATATCAATTTCATATTGTTCATTCATGTGGTGTGATATCTAGGATGAAGTATTGGATTAACTTGCATGCATGATGTCTTATGTGGAAAATCATACCAATGACCCCTAGTTGACCCGACTCTTCTTCCACCATCTTCATACCCCTCTGCCTCATAAAAATATGCCCTAGTGCACATAATCAGCCTTGGCCACCTCCAAAAGTTTGGGGTGGCCATATCTTTATCTCCCCGCTTCACTCTATCCACCATATGCCCTATCTACACCAAGGTAAAGAAAAAAAAGCAAAATAAAATAAAAGGATGCTCCTGTTTAAGAGCATTCAAATAAAGAAAAGATGAGTGTGTAAAAACACTCCAAAAATCTTACCACAACACTTTCTTCCACTTTCATACCCATTGAGGTAAGAAGCATCAAACTTAGCTCATTTTGCCTTTTTCCGCAACCACGTGGGTCATTTGGTGTGATTTGAAATATAAGACTGAATGAATGAATGTGAAACAACACTCCTAGTCATCCTTGATTAACACCATCATGAAATGGTTTACCCAGAACTTTTTGGAAGAAGTATGGATAACTTGTGTATTCTATGCGCTATATTTGAAGTTCATATGCTTTGTTCTCATTTCATGATCAGATTGTGAAAGTAGGAGAGGAGAGAGGTGGAATGCATGTACTTAGCCATCTTTGATACCATTCAACAATAGTCATCTTTTACATTGCATATGTCATTTCTTATTTGTGGAATATTTGTAAAGAGATTGAGTTGGAGCATACTTGAGGACAAGTATGTTTCAAGTTTGGGGTGGACGACCACCAGCTATTGAGGTGATCTGTAGTGACTTCACGGGACTGGTTCAGGAGGAAAAAATGCATGACTGTGTGCTGGTGGTCCTTTGGTGTCTCTAGTGTAGCATAAAACTCACATGTGAGTCTATGATAAGCATTGCACTGTGCATACACAAGGACGTATAGGACAACAACTACAAGATATCTGTCGACCTATTCTTTCATCCCGAGCCTAATGAGTGTTACAGGATCGGCATATCTCAGGCCCACTAGTATGCTCTTGTCTTTAATCAGAGTATCAAAATTCTACTTTTTCTTTATACTTCTGAATAGGGGATAATGGAGTGAGCCTTGGTTGACACCATCAGGAATGAGGTGGCCTCTTCTCCCCTGAATTGAATCACATGATGAAGTTGACCGTCTTAAAGATGTTAACCGTTCTACTGACTATCGATGCTGGTCTCCTGCGAATGAATCTCTGTGCAACACTGATGGGCTCTCTTGATGCCCCGTCGAAGTCTGGAGCTCAGCATCATGGCATGCCCTCAACATTCTCTTACTAGAGGCTTCCTGTAATGACTCATCACTATAGGTATCCATAGGAGTGTCAGACATGTGGCAGTAGTCTGAATTGGTCTCTTGTGACCCAAACCCTATAGTGGGAAGTATAGCCTCATCTTCATATACTGGGTTTGTGGTTCGTGTGGCGCAGTTTGGGTATCAGATCACATACTTTGATAGTGTCAGGGAGCTTCCTTCCCCCTTCTTTCGCATCATAGTTTTCTTGAGTTTCTTAAAACTATTTTTCATTGCGTCCATGATGTCGATTTCCTAGTGCTAATCTGGTTGGCTCGACCATGGTGGGGGTTTGGTACTGCCACCCCAAGGCACTTCAACCTCGACCACGATGTTGACCACGACTGCCAAAGTGGCTTAGACACCGCGACCACCAAGGTGGCTTGGACACTGTGACTGCCAAGGTGGCTTGGACACCGTGACCGATGTACCTAAAGTGACCGTGACCTGTGTCAGTCGTGACCGCAACCGGTGTCAGTCGCGACCACGCCTTGTAATGGGACCGCGATAGTGATATCCAAGGTGACTGTGACTAGGATGGTTGAGACCGCGGCTTGTGACTTGACCGTGACCGTGATCACATGATCTGGTGCATCCTGAAGCATACATTTGACAGAGTGGGAGCTGTGACTTGTGGCCACAGGTGGTGGGGAGGGGCTCGGGGCAGTTGCTGCTATAGATGCCTATGCACCTGCTCCTTCCCTACTAGACGACGATGGAAATAAGAGGAAGAGAAAAATGGGTTGAGAACTGCACGATGGTGGGGGAAACTCGAGGGTTTGGCGAGGAGAGGATGGCTCAGCCCGGGGGTATTTATAGGTCGGGTGCATAGCTCTGCCTTGAGCCTGATTGTGCCAGGCCACGCATTGGGTGGTGGAAAATTAGAAAGGCACTAGAAACTCGGTCAAAATATTCGGTCAAAAGTGCTACAGTCGGTCAAAAAGGTGGAGACAAACTGACATGTTAGTCAGTCAGGCCGCAAAAGCATATCAGGACATGGGTACCCACATCCGCGTTCACACTAACCCACAGTCGCGGTCGAGGCACAGGCTCGCCCGCGGTCATGGTCCTTGACTTCAAACCGTAGTTGTGGTCTAGTTTACAGACTACGATCATGGTCTTAGCAGTCTCTCATGAGATGAAAAGATAGTGTCAGATTCAAACACCACGGGAGAGAAATAAGGCATGTCAATTAACTTCTTACAAAAAGAAAGACCAAAGGAAGTTGTCAGGGTGAAAAGAAGGCAAAAGCATGACAAGAAGAGTGAAAGAAACCTAAATGATGCAAAGGAAACCAAATTTGAATGATTAAAGGAAATATAAAACTTGAATTGAATTTATTTATGCATATTTTAAAACTTAAAGTTAAAGAGAAATTGTGTATGTAATAAGGGGTGGTTTCCCTACAACTCCTACACTTGGATCCCAAATACGTAGTTTTGGGGTCCGTGTTACCTGTCTATCGCTGCTCTATCTCACCATGTAGTGGCAGATTATGTAGAGAGGTGGCCCCTTCCGAGTCTGGAAAAGAGGAATAAAACTCACTGACTCAGCGAAGTCATCTTTGTGCTGATACTTACTTGGACTGCACTGAAATGAATTCTTCAGTAGAACATCCTCAAGGTACCTATTGATGTATAAATCTGAATAGGAAGGTCCTAGGATGTCGACAAAGGATGAGATGGAGTGGAAAGGTCGGATGTCTTCTAGAAGGATCCACTCCTCTCTCTCATCCCTTGAACTTGAGGTCAGATGCTCAGATAAACTTTCATGTATAGTATGAGTCATCCAATCATCATTCGAACAAAAAGTATGCCCAGGTAAATCTATTTGTGGCTCTACCACCCCAAGCTTATTACATTCTATGGGGTCTGGGGTGTCTTCATATTCTGCAACCATATTGTAGTGGGTTGTCCATCCCGCTCCCTTGGTGTCAACTCTTCCTTGAAAAGAGATTGTGGACAATGTCTACTCATGCTGGTCCAGTTTGTTTTCATCGTTATACTTGCTCCATAGGGATGAATTGTCATCATTACTTTCATCGAACAAATTTTTCCAAACCATGAATGGTTGACTTCTCGAAACTAAGTGACAAGTCTCAATATGAGAGCTATCACTCTGGTCTAGATCAATGTATGACTCTAGTTCCTCAAACCAACCCTCTGGTTGTGAGGTGGTTTGACTATTCTGGTAAGGATAAGAGTGTTCATCATCGTCATCATAAAACCATTCATACATATGACTTATATCGTCCATTGGTTCATCAGCTGGGTCATCTGGATGGAATGAAGGGCTTCCCCAAGTGGGTTGGTCTTCACATAAAAATCCTGGTGAATCTAGTTGATGGTATGAATAGGAGGGTGACGTGCACTCCTCTTCAAGACCAATATAATGGTCTTGCTGACTAAAATCTTCATCGTCAGGCAGTGGAGCTTGCAACTGTGTGGTAACCAAATTGAACTCTTTATTATGAAGTTGTTGGACTTGTATAGTAATGTTTTCAAGATTGGTCAATTCCGCCTTGCACTCCTGTTGGAGACTCGCTGTATCAAACTGATGTGCTTGAATGAATTCTTGCTCAGTAGTTTGAAGTATGCTTCTACTACAGTTGGCAATCTCTGTGGCTACTTGGAGTTGATGAATTTGCCTTTCTAGTGGTTGTTGGAGTGGATCAACATTTTCTTAGAGATCAAGGGCTAAGTAGTTGAGTGTGTTGACACTTTCTCTGACCAGATCCACTGCCTTAATCAGTTCTTAATCCCTTGATAGCATGGAAGTCGGGGTCTGACTGGAAGTCTCCGTTGTCGGAGCGTCTACATATGTTGACAGTGGGGGCGAATATAACTCAATGAGTTGTAAGGCACGACTTTCAATTATTTTCCAGCAGTCAAAAATGTAGAAAAACTTAGGAGGATAGGTGGACAACATGACTTGTCTTGCAGAAGCAAGATCCATGGATGAAAAAGTATAAGAAAATAAAAGTTATTCAGTATATATGAACAAGTTTGTTTAAAACAAAGTAAGAACTATGCACATATATACAAGCTTAAAAGTGATAGAACAAAATATTTTAGGCGTGTAAACGTGGAAAACCACGTCCCTGACAATGGAACCAAAAAGTTGATCGCCTACTTTTAAGAGGGTCAGACTTTAATTTTATAACCCGACACCTTCAAGGGCCCCCGCAACTTTATTGCAGGGTCAAACATAGGGACGTGGTGATGTTTAGGACACTTGAGATCTCGCCCTTAAGTCAGATAAGCCAAGATGATAGTCGAGGAAAGTAAGGGGCTAGAACTAGTCTAGTAGATTGTCGCGAAAGGAAATAAAACAAAATAAAGAAAACAAAATAGAGCCTGGGAGATTCTACTGATCAAAGAGAAGGAGTTCCTGGCTATGTAACCACAAGTTGGGCAGTCTATGTACCCGTTCTTGGGCGTAGACAAACCTTGAACACCCAGCAAGAAATCTACATCCAAACCTATTACGCACCACGGTATCTGTTCATGTGGGGTCATCCCACTCGCTCTCGTGTAGCGTGACTGAAATCCATCGATGATATGAAACCTCTCTTGAGGATGACAAACCAACATCCTAGAATATTCTAGATTCCCTCTCAGGTCTAGAATATTATGGGATGTTAGGAACAGACGACCTTGAACCATCCTCCTTTCAGATTCCAATCCAAACTATCTTCTCCTGTCTATTTTTACAACGAATTTCTCGATATAGGCAGAAATAGTAGTTCAAGCAAGAAAGAGATCAACGAAACTAGCAATCATAACCAGAAAGAGGAGATAGAACATAAAACGCGCTAGATCTGAAATAAAACTTCTTGCCTAAGGTAAAAGTACATAAACATGCCCAAAACGGGCTACATAGGCAAGAAGGAGCTCAACTAGCCATGAACAAGCATAGTTGGCACCGAACAAAGATGAAAGAATATCATTATACATAAACAAAGGAGAACAATAGAAGAAAGGAGAAGAAGAAGAGATTTATCTCATAGAGGATAGGTGGCTCTCGCTCCTTAGCCTCTGTATGGGTCAGATCTCATCTTTGGGTCGTCCTCCTTGATCTTTTGGACTCCTTGGCCTCCTTTTTCCTCGATTCTGCCCCAAACAACAGGTAGGTGGATGCATGGAAGTGGTAGATGGCTGGAAATGGTGGGAAATGGGTGAATGGAGGTTGAAGTGATGATGGATGGAAGCTAATTGAAGAGACGGGCATAGGATGAGTTTGTCGGCCTTTCCAGGTCCTTCGAACTCTCACACGGGGCTCTGGGAACTAAGAGTGGTTGGAAACACCAGGTGTAGACTCCCCAGATCGGAACCCCTCTCCAGGTCGCGGGGGGTGTGTATTTATAGGCACAGATCACCGACTTAGTATCGCGGTCAAGGTGTGTAATGACTTAATTCCACGATCACGGTCGAGGTCGCGGTATGCCTTCGAGCATCATGGTCGCGTTCTTGGAAGACATACCTTAGGTCACGGTATCATGGACCAAACCCACCCCCACGAGGGGGGGCTATTACTATTGGTTGATGGGGTCTGTGGTCACGGTCCTACTAGCCACAGTCGCGGTCGTGGTCGGGCTATTATCATGATTGATTCTGCGATCGTGGCTGACCCCACAATCGTGGTGTCAATTTGGGTCACAGTCGAGGTGGATGCCTCAGTCGCGATCCTACTCACCTCAGTCGCGGTTGACCCTACAATCCCAGTGTCAGTTCGGGTCGCGGTCGAGGTGGATGTTGCAGTCACAGTCCTGCTCACCTTGGTCACGGTTGATGGATGGAAGCCTAGTTGCTGCAAAAACCATGTGTTGGGGAGAAATCTTGGAGAATATATGTCTTTTCAGGTTTGGTGCCTGCAAGTCCCAAAATTGGCTAGTTTGAGCAACTTTATCTATGAAAAGATATAAATTATTAAAAGGTAAGAAGCATGGGATATTTTGGGCATATTAAGGCTATAGTGACACAAATCCATAGATAAATGCTTATCATACATACGTAAATTTGGGTGTTATCATTTATGTGAGACCTCAAATCTTAGAATGTTACATAATACCTCCTAAAATCTTTCTGGCATAGTATATATCAAAATATAGGGATTGTTTTGTATTTTGAAAAAATAGAAGAAAATGTTGCAGAGAAAATGATTTGAAATGGTCTCAAAAGAAATGTTAGATACACATGAATGAAATGGTGAAGTTAACATCAAAATATAGATATTATATAAACTTCAAATCAATAATCCTACTAGTTTGTTACCCTTGTCCATGTTTTTGAGTATGTATCTACAACAGACCCTATAAACTTATAAGAGTCCCTTTAAGTCGGAAAATACATCCAAAGTTTGACCCATAAGTGTGATCCATTGTGTTTATACACACATACCAAACTAGTCAGATACCCAAGGTCATGTCTGGAATTTTGGTCTATGGGACCAAATTCAAGTCACTCATAATGTGTTTTCTCACTTTTACTTACGTATTTTCTCCTTGTCAGGTTGTAAGTCCAATTAAACCCAAACCTCAATTGTATGTTCCTCTTAGGTATGTTTACTTACACACAAAGTTCTATACCCTAATTCATATCCATATTTTTCTTATAAAATTTCTCACAGTTCTTATCTAAGTTCCTAAATTTACTTGGTTCTAAGGCTTAAATATAGTGATAAAATCTCATGATTTTATCCCATGCTTCTACACACTTAGATCAAGCTTAGACATCCATTTCACCTCAAAATGACTTTCCAGTATATGAAATTGATTGTGATTCTCGCCTAGATCTAAATTAGTATTATTATGAATCCTATCATTGGTTAAGTCTATGATCTATGTTTGCTAACAAGCTCCAATTTATCTGATAAACTTGTATTTATATTTTAACTCATCTTTTGTCCAATTACTTTTATAGTTTTGGTAGACCCTATTTTGGGATGTAATATGGATTATCATTGAGGTGGATGTAAGAGAATTGATAACAAGTAAAGGCAACTTATCAATTAAAAGAAAGAATTTAGTACGTATGTTGTCTTATGACGACACATGGACTAATACATCTCAAAAAGAGGGGCAAACCAAGAAAAACCTAAGTGGATAATTGTTCTAGATATGGAAAAGGAAATATCATAATTCCACCTTGAGTATACGTACATATCAAAATTTCAATCCTTTCAGGGATGATTTACAGCCTTTTGTTCTGCAATGCTTCAGCTTGAGAGGGAAGGAGGTCGTCAATATGCCTCAATGTTAGTTAGCTTGTAGCTAGAACAATACAATCCTTTGGACATGCTGATCTTTGTCATGACCCAAAACCACCCACACTTGTGAGACTACGAGGAAATTTCTCATTGGTGGCTTCAGAAGCGTTTGTTGCATTATAGAGTGAACGGATCAATACACAAGTTAGGCTACTGAGGGACAAGTCATGTGCATTCAGTTCATACCTGTACGTGCAGGACTTTTGCAATATCCACAATGGGACAGGGTCCTCCAAGAGTACAAACCATAGGCACCTATCCTGAGTATATGACACAGAGGGGGCAGTACATCCAGCAATCTCCTCCAGGGACGACTACATTGGCTGATGAGGGTAGTGTCCATTTGTTCCACCCACTTCACTTTTGAAGTGTAACAATCAAGTAGACTTGCAAACAATCCCGTCCCCCGCACCCTCTCGCTCTGGTGACTAGGGCTTGTGCGCGGTGGACGTCCACTCCCTTGGATTAGGGCTTCTCTCTTGTAGGTTCAAGTGTGCAGGCGTGCTTTGGGTCTCGTCTTCATGGCGGAGGAATTAGCGGATCGATATGCAGGATTGAATCTATCATATGAGGAGGAGGAACCGATCGACGGCAGCTTGGCGGACAATGGGGAGGAGGAAGAAGACCAGGACGAACTGGCGTTGGTAGGACGTCTCTTAACTGACCGCACATACAACTTGAAGGCAATGGAAAGGACTCTAACGCAAGCATGGAGTCTCCGAGAGACAGTGATTTTCAAGAAGCTGGAGGGTGACATCTTTGTGATGCAGTTCTCGCACTGGCGCGACAAGTAGCGTGTGAAGGATGGGGCGCCGTGGAATGCCGTGGGAGGGAGGCAACGCACCACAGCGGTGTCGGCGACACAACGTCACAGTCAATGACGGGAGAAGGCAAGAGGCGTTACACGAAGAAGGACCTTCTGGAGATCAAGGAAAGGCAATGTATTGATGAGGAAGCTCCAGTTTCAGATCAAGATGGACTAGTTGAGACAGAGGATAGCAATGAGGGCGGAGGCGCACCAATGCAACAGCAGGGAAAGAGGGGGGGCTGAGGTGATACAAGAACGACGGCGTCAGACGGAAGAAGGAGTGGAGGTAGCACACAGCGGAAATTTGGGGGTGTCAGACAACATCAAGGGCATAGAGGCAATGAAGGAACACGAGGGCAGCACTGGACAGGGGCCAGCATTCCACGAGGGTATCAACGCACCTAAAACAGCAATCCAGAGAATAGTAACAAGGGCACAAAGGAGGAAAGAGGCAGGGATGCGACAGAGGAAGGGGCACAAATAGGCAAAGGAGAAAAAGAAACATCAACCATGGGTTTACAAGATGAGTAGAGGGGCGAGGCTGGGAATTCCGGATGAGGAGGTGGTATGGGAGCAATCAACAGGGAAGAGGGGGAGGATTGGAGAGGCGTGTGATATGGAACTGGATGAGCTACCTATGTACGAGTCCGGGGGAAAAGACACAGGAGGGTTGATGAAGTGGTGACGGACAGCTTTGGGGTCAACAAGACTCAAGTAGCGGAGATTGGCGGAGTCCAATCCCGTGAAGGACAATGAAAATCTTTAGCTGGAACTGTCAGGGAATGGGCGACCCTGACACGTGCAAGGCTCTCCGAGCGTGGGTTTGGAGAGAACGTCCAAACATAGTTTTCCTCATGGAAACTATGATTGCTGATAGGAGGCTAGATGATGTGAAGAAGAGTTGCAGTTTTACTGACGGCTTGTGTTTGTCCAGTGAGGGAAGGGAAGGAGGTATGGGTTTCTGGTGGAAGGACATTGATGTGGAGGTGATAAACTATTCTAAAAGACATGTGACAGCTGTGGTAAAAGACAAGGAAAATGGCGTAATATGGAGAGTAGTGGGTATCTACGGTTGGGCTGATCAGGCAAGCAAGTACAAGACTTGGGAGTTGATGAGGAAGATAAAGGGAGAGGCAGATGTTCCAGTCATTTTCTTTGTGGACTCCAACGAGATTGTATCCAATACTGAAAAGAGAGGTGGCCCACCCAAAGAGGAACGACACATGCAGAATTTTAGAGACGTGATAGATGATTGTGAACTGTTGGACTTGGGTTTTGAAGGGAACATCTTCACATGGAAAAGGGGCCTCACAGAGAGAACTCTAGTCCAGGAGAGACTTGACAAATTCTTGCCCGAGCTTGAATGGAGGAATATATTCACTTTTTGCAAAGTTTTCCATATGCCCATACATGAGTCGGATCATGCACCCATAATTTTAAAGGCGAGTAGGAGGGACTACAGCAGAAAGAGGAAGGGGCAATTCATGTTTGAACCAATGTGGGTGGGGGAGGACAGCTGTGGTGTGGTTATTAAGGAGGCGTGGGGGGCCGAAGAAGGAAGTGATCTACCTACAAAATTGTTGAGGTGTAAGGAAAGTTTAAAATCTTAGGCAGCAGAGAATTTTGGTGAAAGAAGAAGGAGGGTGAAGGAGATTGAGAATGAGATTAAGGGGCTGCAAGCTCTCCCTCCAGACCAAATAAATCTAGATAGGGCGGAGGAAAAATCAAAAGAGTTGCAATATTGGCTACAAAATAATGAGGAATATTGGGCAGCTAGAGCCTGGGTGAAGGAGTTAAAAGAAGGGGACCGTAATACTGCCTACTTCCACCAAAAAGCTTCAAATAGGAGGCGGAGGAACATAATTGATTGCCTAGAAGATGAGCATGGGGTTTTGAAAGCACAAGAGGAGGACATTAAAGCAATTATCATTAACCATTTTGTACAGCTGTTTCTGTCTAGCAATCCTACGGGCTTTGCGGAGGCTACAAGAGGGCTGAGGGAGATGATAGGAGAGACCCAAAAGGAGGACCTTGAGAGGGATATAGAGGATGAGGAGATATGGACTTCCCTAAAACAAATGCACCCAAATAAGGCACCGGGGCCAGACGGTATGAAGGCTATGTTCTATCAAAATTATTGGGAGATTGTTGGAAAGGATGTGGCGAGCTATATCAAAGGGTGGTGGAAGGGGGAGAAGGATATTGGAGAGGTAAACGACACCCTTGTTGTGCTTATTCCAAAGACAGACACGCTGAAGACAATAGGGGAGTTCAGACCGATTAGTCTTTGCAATGTGGTATATAAGATTGCATCCAAAGTCATGGCGAATAGATTGAAACCCCTTATGGATAGCATTGTGTCGGAGAATCAAAGTGCCTTTGTACAAGGAAGATTGATCACAGACAATGCCCTTATTTCTTATGAAGTGTTTCATTCTATGAAGAGAGACAAGGGAAGGAAAAAAGGGCAGCCTTGCTTTGAAATTGGACATGTCCAAAGCGTACGACAGAGTTGAGTGGCGTTTTCTGGATGCCACTATGGAGAGATTGGGGTTTGGGCTGAAATGGAGGATCAAGGTTCAAGAATGCATAACGTCCTTCAAGCATACGTTCGCCTTCAATGGAGATAAGACCCAAAGCACAGTGCCTTCACGCGGACTTCTCCAGGGAGACCCTCTTTCCCCCTACCTTTTCATTTTATGTGCAGAAGCTTTTTCATATTTGATTTCTACCGCTGCACGTGAAAACCTGCTGCATGGCATCAAGCCAAGTAGGGGGGCGCCACCTATCTCACATCTTTTTTTCACAGATGATAGCTTACTTTTTGCTAGAGCCAACACCGCAGAATGTCTGAAGATAACTAAAATTGTCAGCCAATATGAACAGGCATCGGGTCAAAAGATAAATTTCTCTAAGACGGAGGTTGTCTTCAGCAAAGGGATAGCAGCAGCCAAGCAGGAGGAGCTGAGGCAGCTCCTTGGGGTGAGGGTTGTCGACAGGCACGTGAGCTACTTGGGGCTCCCGACAGTGGTGGGGAGATCAAAAAAACAGGTGTTCAGCAACGTCAAAGACAGAGTTTGGAGGAAGCTTCAAGGGTGGACGGAAAGCTACTGTCAAAAGTAGGGAAGGAAGTCCTCATCAAAGCGGTAGCCCAAGCGATTCCCACATACGTCATGAGCATTTTCCAGTTGCCTGCGGGGACCATAGAAGAGATTCAGTGGATGATCACGAGATTCTGGTGGGGAGCAAAAGACAAAGAAAGGAAAATATCATGGATGAGCTGGGAGAACATGTGCAAACCAAATTGACAAGGGGGTCTTGGTTTTAGGGATCTCTACACCTTTAACCAAGCTCTTCTGGCAAGGCAGATGTGGCGGCTAGCAAACAATCTGGATTCTCTCGTGGCTCGTGTTCTCAAAGCGAGGTATTTTCCACGGACGACGATATGGGAAGCAAGAAGGGGGCACAATCCTAGTTTTTCCTGGAGGAGCCTTTGGGGAGCAAAAGCGTTGTTAAAAGAAGGTACACAATGGCGGGTGGGGGACGGTACGCAGGTGAACATCTGGGAGGATAGATGGCTGTCAAATGAAGGTGAAACGCTTACACATCTCAAAAGGGAGGGTGGACCAGATGTTAACACAGTGAGGGATCTAATGACGGAAGATGGTTCTCAATGGGACGCCGGGATAATCAGTGAATGTTTTCCAGTGAGCTACGTTAGAAGAATACTTGCTATACACCGCAGCATGAGGGACCCCGAAGATTCTTTGATGTGGTGGCCTTCAAGGGACGGGGAGTTCACGGTTCGCTCTACTTACTGGTTGGGGCTGCTAGGGAAGGAAGAGACGAGAAGGTTCGTACACCAGCAGGGGGATATGCTATGGAAACACATATGGCACGACGGATGGAGCCCGAAGGTAGAGCACTTTCTATGGCAGGAAAGCACGGGTGGTCTAGTGACACGGGGATGCCTCTTTGACAAACATTGTGTGGAAGATGGTACGTGCATGCTTTGCGGGGCGGAGAAGGAGACGATTCCTCACATGCTTTTCCGCTGCCCCAGTGCAACGGAGGTGTGGGAGCAGACGTCGAGGGAGGTACATAAGTGGGCGCACGACGTGAGGGACGCGGACATCATCTCGGCGTTGACAACAGCTATAGTGGGCAGGCCAATACAGGAAGCTGAACTAATGGTGGCGGGCATGTGGACGGCTTGGAAAACGAGGTGCAATCGAGTTTTCCGAATCGACGAGGTAGGCTGCGGATATCTCCTACATGGGGCACTGGCGACGGTGCGTCAGACTGGCAAGGGGAGAAGGAAGATGAGGGGCGGAGTGGGACGACGGGGGCGAGGGCATGAAGTCCGACGTGGGGACGACGAAGGGCAGCAGGAGGGGGGGGCGCTGACGAACTCCAGCCAGTGTTGCATGAGATGGATGGGCGAGGTAGGGGGGGAGATAGACGCCCCGACGGTCAGCAGACGGGGGGGGGAAGTAGGTGACGGGCGTCAGGGAAGTGAGGGGAGCATAACGGGGCGCTGTCGGACGTGATTTGTAGATGGAGGAAACCAGAGCATGGGAAGATAAAAATTAACGTGGATGGCTCGGTGGGTGAGGATGAAGGAGCGGGCACGGGTCTGGTTGCTAGGGATGAGACGGGACGGTTGGTGGCCATTGCGGGGGAGAAAATTACCCAAGGAACGGGAGTAGCCATAACCGAAATGCTAGCAGCAAGAGCAGCACTCCTGTGGGCAAAGGAAGCGAGGTATGATAACATAGAAGTCGAGACGGACTCACTGGAAGCAGTTCAAGCATGCACATCAAAGAAGCTACGGCGGGACTACCTATGAGCGATCGCCAAAGATTTTAAAACGCTGCAATGCCAGTTTTCTTCTTGTAGTTTTGTTTATGTCAATCGTAGATGTAATAGGGTTGCCCATGAGGTAGCCAATCTAGCTCGTAGAGGTCTAGTAGCTAGTTTTTCCTTCGCGCATTCTTTCCCTTCAAACTTGTTAGATCTTGTAAACATTGATTTATCTAGTGAATAGATTGTGTGTCGGGGAGCCCATCTTAGGTTTCCCATCCCACCCTCGAAAAAAAAAATCAAGTAGACTTGCAGACCACCCGGATCCGTGCAAGTCGCCTGGCTGGTGCAGGTATAAAGATCTGAATCACAGGATCAGTGAGTGAGGAGGATGAGGGACAATGGTGGCGGCTGGCCTTTCTTTTTCAGTTTCTTAGGAGACTGCAGGTCTCTGACAACTGACGAGGTTAGTCTGGTTGAGGGAGGAGAATGATGATGGGATCAGAACGGTTTTCAACTAAATCATTCATACGTGGGCGACATTGATTTATGATGGAATATGGCGTACGCAGATGTTCACGGTTCCGACAATGATGATTGCATCACGACGCCGTGTAGTTTTGCTCATACTCCGGATCCGAAGCAGTTGACCGAACATGGTTTGGTGGACATACACATACTTAAAGCATACTTTTTTCTTTCTAGGTGGAAAACAAGCATATCCAAATTAAGATTCGTTGCGGAATGCAGCAACGGGGTGGGGGACCAAACTGTACGCTAGTTAATTGACATGATAATTGAGGGGATTAGTAGGATGTAATCTTTTGATCGCACTCCTATGTGATGTTATTGATGCTTGTCGGTGACAGATGTAAGTAAAGCGCTGCGGCGCTGATTTTGCTGCCCCTTTTTTATTCTTTTTCTTTTTTACCTGTCACCTTTTTTCCACCCTCTGCCTTGGTGGGAAAGCACAAAGTTTCGATATTTCTATAAATTATAGTCGGTAGGCTGTGTAGGCGCTGGTCGTGGTACCGCGAAAGTCTATTGTCCTCCAAATTATTGAAAGCATGGAAATACAAAAAACACCATCGCTTGCGACCAATTAGCTGTGATGATCATGGTTAATAAATTTACATCACTCCATAACTGCTAACATTCCTCACGAGGAGTAAGATGTACCCATTTTGTTTGTGAGCTGATAACATATTAGAATGTGTCATTTATAATTTATGAATTAATATTCTACATGATTATTGGGAGCTAATATATATTAATGTATATAAATGAAATGGTAAAAGTTCATTTTTGGTACGACGTTCAACTACGGAGACATTGCATCCAAGGGCTTGTTTAGCTCTCTGCAAAACGAAGTCATTCGTTCAGTTTACCTCTGTTTTACATACTTCTCTTGTTTGATTGCAAATAGCTGAATTTATTAGTGGTAAGTCAAACCCATCCGATGTCTACTTTCGTTTTGTGTACGGTTCGATTTTCATCCCTTGTAGCCTTTCATATTTCATATTTGCATTTCCACGACGTACAATATGCAGAGACTGAAATACATATATTTTTGTTTCATTTTTCACAAAATCAAACAAAATAAATTAAAACCTGCAATACCTTCTCGTTTAGACCAGACAATCAACTGGGAAAATCATTTTCATACGTTTCTGTCAATGTTTCGAATTCATACTCAACAAGCAATTTCCCACGGCTCTAAGAGCTAGTTTGGTCGAAACAATTAACGTTGAAAATCAGTGCAGTTGAAGCTCACGTTTTTATTTTCAGCCCAATCAATCAGGACATAAGTTCAAGCCACATACTTCATAAAAAAAATTGTTCTATCTAGGAGTACATTCAGAACAAGTTTGAACTTGTTATGTCTGAAGACTCCTAGTCATAATTCTAATCCTACATGGTGTGACAGTCCTATTTTGGGTCTTGCCTTGGTTTAAGTCCAACTCATATTCCTACTTAGATTTGGATTAATATTCCTATTTGGAGTTGGAGATGGCTCTATCTACATACAACTTGGACTCCTATTATATACTAGACTCCTATTAGGATTGTTTTATTCCTAGTTGAAGCCTTATGGCATGAAGGCCATATATAGGACCCTAAGAGCATGCGAATTTCTTATACTGAGAAGGGTCAATGTACAAAATTGTACCGAAGAGAATTCCCTCTCTTCTTTGGGTGTAACCTTCTAAAGGTTTTTCAGGTTCTCTCTCTTTCAGAGTATCTCTTTATTGTAATCTTCTTGCAATAGTGAAATTCCCTCTCCTCCCCTGGAGTAGGTCATCTAGACCGAACCACATAAATCTTGTGTTTTTTAGTTGTGTGGTCGTTCTCTTCATTCTCGTTTTGTTATTCCGCTACAAACTCATCGTATTCTATCGTTCAAATCCTAACAAATTGATATTAGAGTCTCGTGTTCAAGATCCGAACGACGACGAGTCTATACAAGATTGAGAAGTGTGATTATAAAATCAATTTTGGATTGTGGTAGATCACGATGTGTTGTGTGCTTGTTCAACAAAGAGTCGCAGCGGATTTGGAAGGGATCAAGAAGATGTCAGCCACTATGAAGGATGAAGAAAAGAAGGAGATGGACCAGGATGCTCTTACAGCTATCCAGTTATCCTTGGACTATAAGGTTTTGGTTGAAGTTGTCAAAGAAACTATTATTGTAGAGATTTAGAAGAAACTTGAAGATATCTATATGGCAAGGTCTCTCCAAATCAAACTATATCATAAGCATCGTCTCTACTTACTCCGGATGGTGGAATGTACTTATGTTCGTGATCACATTGACGAGTTTACTTCTATTATTATTGATATGCAAAATATAGATATTGAACTCAAAGATGAACATAAAGCTCTTATCATGTTATGTTCTTTGTCCTCCTCATACAAGCAATTTTATGAAACTATTTTGTACGAAAAGTCCTCAATCAATGTGAATGATGTTATATCCTTATTGTTGTCAAAGACCATGGTTGGTAAAGATCTAATTGTTTCTTCTAGTGCGAGTCGGTTAGAGGTTGTTACAGTGAGGGGTCGAACAAAGGAAAAGGAAAATAACAAGAAGGAGACACACAAATTTAAGTCTAAATCTAGGAAGATCTATAAATATTATAAGAAGACCGTACACATCCTTGATGAATGTTATAAGTTACAGAACAAGAAGAAGAGGGAGAACGAAAAACAAAAACAACCTACAGATTGTAACGTCCCAGGATTTGAGGCCTCAGATAAAAAGATCTTATAAGAAATGATTGGACTACCCATTTCACCAAGGTGCACCTCCTTTTCCGGGAGCCCATTACTAAAGAACTACATAGTTAAGCGTGCTAAGCTTGGAGTAGTACTAGGATGGGTGACCAGTCGGGAAGTTGATCTTGGCTTGCGCGTGAGTGATATTATAGTGTACAGTTATGGCTAGTGATGGTCTGTGAGACCAGTCGTCATTTCTGAAACTCTACTAGAGCCTTGGACGGTGGGTTCGGGTGTTACAAATGATATCAGAGCCATAACCCCTCCAATAAGTGGGGCCCACATGGGAGCTGTGTGGCCCAGAAATGTTGGAAAGGGTTGTCCATGGTTGACGTAGCCACTCTTGCGCTGGTATTCCGTGATCGAGAACTGGGCGTCCATGGGCCATTTTGGGTCTACACTGAAATGGGGAAGTATTATGAATAGTTGAGCCTTGACGAGGACGTCAAGAGTCTAAATGGGGGAGATTGTAACGTCTCAGGATTTGAGGCCTCAAATAAAAAGATTTTATAAGGAATGATTGGACTACCCATATCACCAAGGTGCACCTCCTTTTTTGGAAGCCCATTACTAAAAAAACTCCATAGTTAAGCATGCTCAGCTTGGAGTAGTACTAGGATGGGTGACCAGTCAGGAAATTGATCTTGGTTTGCGTGTGAGTGAGATTAAAGTGTGCAATTAAGGCTAGTGAGGGTCTGTGGGGCCAGTCGTCATTCCTGAAACTCTACTAGAGCCTTGGGCAGTGGGCCCATGTGTTACACAGATGCTAATGTAGCACGAGAAGATCTAGATTATGTTCTTATGACAGCATCATCTTCTACCTCATGTGTGACGCCCCGTACCACAGCGAAACGAGATTACTTAAAACATAATCACGAAAGAAAGATTAAAAAACTTATTAGCGGAAAACACCAAAAATTAAAACCTTCTTCATAAGATAGCCATATAGAAAGAACCTTTACACATGAGTCTTTTCACGCCTCAAAGCATTCACAAGGCATGCTGTCAACATGCAACGAAAGCACTGTTCCAGAACATATATACATGATTCCATCATATCTGTTATACAAAGGCACATAATGATAACACGTACGTAAAACATCTACAAAACATTCCCAAAAACCTGAGTGTACAGGGACGACTCTAGGACTCTATCAATAAAGACATCCAACAATACTTCCAACCTTATCAGCTACTACTCCTTTGGCTGATACTCAACCTCCTCTTGATGATCTCTACTTCCTCGTGCTCATCCACCTAAAAAGGTTGTTCACCAACGGGGTGAGACACACAGTCCCAACGAAACATATAACACTCTGCCAACTCTATTATTATCACAGATAAGATAAACAGAGCAGTAATATAAATACAACTAAGATGGAACAGATAAGAATTACTAAAAGGAAGGGAAAATTCTATTGAATTATGAAACATCTTAGTAATTAAAAAGGAATATGAAGAACATGTATATTTTCTATCAAGAACATTGTATAATGATCAAGCAAGGCCTCAACTAATATTTTCATATTTGATCCTATACAATCATACTACACAGCTGATTACGTATCCATTAGGACCTGAGGATTTCAATCGTACCATCCAAATCCAACCGACCACTATATATATATATATATATATATATATATATATATATATATATATATATATATATATATATTCAGAGTCACTACCATACAAGGTCTAATTGAAGAGCCGGAATCCATGACCTCACCTTCCTCTATCAGTATGACTAAATATGCAACGACATCATGAGTCATCTGCTTCCAGGGACGTTTTAGTCTCGTTGTATAGATTTAGCCCACTTTGGTACAGGTTACGACTCTAGTGAAATTGAGACACGACTTACAGTAGTGCTCTTCCAGGATTTGACTTGTATTCAATCATGTGATACAAATTCTAGGTATGACTTACAGTCAATCATGTGATACATTTCCAGGTATGACTTACAGTCAATCCTGTGATATATTTCTAGGTATTACTTACAGTCAATCATGTGATACATTAACATTCAGGACACAAGGAGATACCTCAACTTGTACCCCACATATTCAACACTATAGTATTGAGTTAAACTCATTTACCATTCAGCAAGTTCTGACACTGAATGGATCTATGGCATAGGGCAAACTATACTATTAGATTTCACTTGATTAATTAAATCAATTCAATCATCTTTAAACATCAATCAAGTTATAACGTATAACCTCTAAATAAGATCTATATAAACATGGCATAACTCATCACGAGAGCAGATTGAATCACATCATCACTTTATGCCTGCTATTCATTATATGTCCATCTCAAGGACTAATGTCCATCACAAGGACCAATGTCCATCACAAGGACCACATGTCCATCACAAGGACTAATATCCATCACAAGGACCGCATGTCCAACACATCATAACCACCATAGCTCATACCTAGCTATGTACGTCAATTAGTATCACATGCATGGTTAGAAGATGATCACATGAAGGAAAAGCATAATCATCTCATAGAACTCATGCCATACATTTACTCCATACATATTACATCATATAAATTAGGGTTTCACTTTACCCGATTAGGGTTTACAAGGTTGGATCACCAACCACCCTTAGTTCATCACTTTCCTCATTATGAGAAGTATATTTATGAGATGTAGAAGCATATTCATATCACTATTATGAAGCATGCAAAGAGGTCTAGCTTTCAACATCATACACATGCTCACACCATAGGGTATCACATCACACCATGTAACCCTAGAATCAACAAGATGGATCACTACACATCACAAGATGTCTATTAGGGTTAGGGTGTCGGCCACCACACTAAGGTAGGGTATCAGACACCACACTAAGGTAGGGTATCAGTTCAATTTAGGTATTGGGCAACCACTCTAGATAGGGTATCGGCCTACCAACTCAATGATGAGTATCAACCACCATACTAAGATAGGATATCGGTTGATCACCACTTTTATCAGTTTATCATCACTTGTATCGGGCTCAACACCTCAATGAGGGGGTGACGGCCAAGGCACAACAAAGGGTATCAGTCTAGAGGTACAAGAGGAGTGTATCGGTCACACCATCTCATAAGGGTATCATCCTCACCATCCCTTAGGGTATTGGCCTATCCATCATCTAGGGTATCACCCTATGTGCCCCTTTGTGTATTGGCCACATAGATCTCCATAGGATATCAGCCATTAGGGTTTTGTTGTATCAGTTGAACCTCAAGGGAGATGTTTCCCTCACCAACTCTAGGTGTATCGGTTTGCAAGGTGTGTCAGATTGCACATGTATCAAATTAGGGTTACCCATGTCGACCTCCATACTCAACTAAAAGCATCACAGTTCAACACTCATTATCACTAGTCATCACTAGATCATGACAAGCCAACATCACAAGAGATATATTGGTCTAGACAAGGCATGTCGGCCTAGCATATCATATTGAATGCCTATTGGTTTAGCACATCATATCAGTTTAGTCATCTTCTACCTCAAGATGACGATACTAACAAGGCAAAAGAGAAGAGCAACTTATGGCAACAACTTAACAAATATTTATTCTCAAAATAGTACGTAAAGTTTGGATCACTATATCAAGCTCGCCCATCAAGCTTCAAGGGAGAGTGCTCTTCAAACTCAAGGTCTACCACCGAGGAGAGAAAGTATGGATCACTAAAAGGGTTCTCTTGCATGGGAAGCGAGGGGTATATATACATGGTTGATGAGAGAGAGAGAGCAAGGGGAAGGTTTTACCATCTTAGAACCCTAGAAGACACTTGTCCAAGAAGAAAGGACACATGTAACACCATGAAACAAGGTGATAGGATCTATGTCTCAACCACACTTGGTCACTAAGAAAGGTCAAGGTCAATACACTCATCCAAACGGATATGGATGAAACCTAGGTCACAAACCGATATGGCACTTCTCTAGGGTCACCACAACCTGATATGGTGATCCTCAAGATACCATCAAACTGATAGGATGTCCCTCAAGACACCCTCAACCGATACCAAGCCTCCTCAAGGCAACCACAAACTAATACAGGGTGTCACCAAGGCTCTCAAGCCCAAGATAACACTCTTATGAGCAAATCACACCTCAAACATGTGGCCAAAATATCACCAAGGATGTTACCGCTCAACCAAGGCCAAAACAAGATGCCCAACACTTCCTCTCTCCTCTCGATGATGCCAAGAGAGAGAAGGAACACTCTAGAGGTGGAAAACTTGCACAAACCCCTACTCTAGGTAAATTGCAAGTTGCACCAAAACCTCACCACAAAGCACAAACATCATGTAACAAGGCTCAAATAAGGAGCACAAACCTCCAACATTCCCTAATTACATCTTAGATGATTAGAGCAAAAAGCTAAGCAACATACTTAAGCAAAACAAACATGGTTAGCCCAAAATGTGGGTCAGGGTCCTTACAAGCCATAAACCCCTAACAGGGATTTTTCCCCCAAAATCCTAAGAGAAAAGAAAAGGGTACTTCCTCCTCATCTCCTCTTTGAGCTACCACGTGGCTTCCTCAATACCATAATGATGTCAAAGAACCTTCACAAGCACAAGGTCATTCTTCTTCAAATTCTTCACCCTCCAATAAAGGATCAACACCAGACCCTCCACATAGGTCATATCCTCATCCAACTCCACCTCTACATGTTGTAACATTGACTCTGTATCTAGATCGCACTTCCTCAACATACTGACATGTAACACTGGATGCAACCTATGTAACTCAGGTGGAAACTCCAACTTGTAGACTACTTTCCCAACTCATGCCACAACTGGGTAAGGTCCCATAAGCCTGGGAGCCAACTTATCCTTCTTCCCAAACCTCAAAATACCTTTCCAGAGAGAGACCTTTAGATATACTTTGTCTCCCACTTAGAACTCCAAAGGTCTGCGATGATTTTCTGCATACGACTTATGTCTGTCTTGAGCTACTTTCAACTATTGTTGTATCACCTTGATCTTCTCTGTCTTATGTTGCACAAGCTCAGGACCCAAAAGCTGATACTCCCCTATCTCATACCAACACAATGGAGATCTACAACGTCTACCATACAATGCCTCATATGGTGCCATGTCAATACTTCTTTGATAGTTGTTGTTGTAGGAGAACTCTATCAGACTAAGGTGTATATCCCAACTTCTGGAGAACTGAAGAACACAAGCTGTGGGCTCTGATCTCCAAACCATGACATAAACACGATTAAAACTTAGCGGAAGCGAATCGGTAATCAGCGGAAGACAAAAATCACGGGAAATTAAAACTTTTCGAGACAAGAGCTTGGATCCATAAAAGCTTCTTTCATAAATTGAGGTAAACTGTTTACATCTCAGGATAATTACTTCTTGAGTAATTATATACATCAAGATACAAAATCTCAAGATCACTAAACAAAAGACTCCAAGACCTGAGAGTACAGAGGACACATAGGACTGACTCTAACTACACCACATGGCAGGACAAATCTCCACCTGAGATTACTGCTGCCCCTGGTGCTGCTGCTGAGACTGGTCACCTGTAGGCTGGTTCCTTCGTCTCCGACGTCCACCTAAAAAGTTGAAGCCTACGG
Source organism: Alisma plantago-aquatica (assembly GCA_963693085.1). Classification (NCBI taxonomy): domain Eukaryota; kingdom Viridiplantae; phylum Streptophyta; class Magnoliopsida; order Alismatales; family Alismataceae; genus Alisma; species Alisma plantago-aquatica. The sequence continues at coordinate 1,424,763,297 of OY856412.1, forward strand.
GGTGAGACAATTATACATAATTGTCCCAGCGAGAGTTATAACTCTTCGCCAGAAGCTTTATTATAACATTAAAGAATATCTTAAACATTAAAGCCTTCAAAAGGTCAAAGCTATAACAGTTGCAGGTATAACAAGATCTCTACAATTTAGGAGATATGGAGAATATCAACATTATTGCAATGTAACATCAATCAACTAACTTGGAGTCATCTCTAACAAGTTATACTACATGTTTGATTATGTTTTACAAACAACATTATGCCCTGTGGAGATGAGGCTTACCACTCATACTCCAACTAATCGCTGAGAAGTCACATCAGTATCATACATAGGTCATTAAGAGAGCCGGATTCTCATGACCTTCACCTTCCTCAGTCAGTAAGAGGATCACTTGTAGGACATCTTGTGCCTCAACTTAATATAGCTCACCAGGGTAAACTGGTCCTTCGCTATTCTAGAGTCACAGTGGCGTTCTGTACTCTCTTCGTCATTAGGAGGTTTCATATTTACCTACCACTGATACGGATATTTGTGCTTTCTTCATCATCAGGAGGTTTCATGTTTACCTACCACTGATACGGTATGAAACTATAGTGAAGGATGGATGGATTACACATCTACATCACTTTACTACACTAGGATGTAAGGTTCTACACATCCATGTACCCCACATACTCAAACGTATGTGCTCCAGGAGTTCCCTGAGGAAAACCTGTTTCACCATCACTTAATTTCTGACAATGATGGATCTATGATCAGGGCTCTACATTATACTTGATTAGTTAGGTACATTCAATATTCTTTAACAACATACATTGTTCTTCAAACAATAACAGTAGCATAGCAGCTATAAAAGAAGAATACTAAATGTAACAGGCCTAACTCATATCAATCATCATTTCTCATTATCCTCATCACAAGTCATCTCTAAGGCATGACCTTGATGGTATTCATGGTTCTCATAGCCCATTATCAGCATAGGATGCCACTGGCAAGGCATCAGATTACTTTACTTATTCATAAGGCTAACAACATGCCTTTAATGAATATAACATCAACATCCATACCTGGATATGATTACCTTCTTATCAGAACCTGCATGGTTAATATATCTGATAAAGGTAATACAACAATAAGGAATGTACTTCCTACTCTTGTCATAAGAGTTAAATCTCTAATTCTTATCAAATAGAGTTTAATATTCAAAAGCATGCCATTACCCTTGAAATAGGGTTTACTATTCACATTAAGGTGAATTGGACTCATAACATCATCATGTATGAGTAACATCTTCATTGATGATCTTAGATTAGTTAAAAGTTCATCATTTATCATAATTAGGGTTTCTATGATCTCACACAGGTGGATCATACCCTAATTATGCTCATTTCTGTGTATTGGGGATGCTTCAATTGAGTTTCCGCTTAAAAAGGGTACTTTCTCTCTCTAGAAGTACTTTCTCTTTCTAGAAGTACTTTCTCTCTCATCATAAGGTTAGGTGATGTCAACATCACTCTAAAACAGGTTGGATTGAGTCATCATAGGCTACCATAGCCAAAAACATCATCATTATGTGATTTAGAGTTACTTTCTCTCTCTAGGGTACTTTCTCTCTCTATAAGTACTCTCTCTTTCATCATACTAATGGTGGATGATAACATTAGACTAGATCAAGTTGGATAGAGTCATTATGACTAAAAACATCATTCTCATGTAATTAGAGTTTGAATTGAGCAAGGTATAACTCAATTGACCCTTCAGGGGTATATTGGTAATTCACCCCATTGATCATCATCATGGTCAAAAACCTTAGTAAAATAACCCCTTACTATCCTAGATTATCATTAGGGTTTGATTTGGGCAACATTGAACCATTTACATCATCAAATGATTGAAAGAAGTCAACTTGGAATTACATTGATTGATTTCACTCATTAATCATCAATTGAGTTGAGATTGGTTGAAAGTGTTGACCGTTTGCCCACTTTGACTTTCCAAGACCGCGAGCCTCCTTCTAACCTCAAGACCGTGAGCCCCCTTAGGCTTCCAAACCGCGAGCCATCATGCATTCAAGACCGCGAGCCATCATGCATCCAAGACCGCGAGCCATCATGCATCCAAGACCGCGAAGACTCCAATTGAGGTTAAGACCGCGAGGGTCATGAAGACCGTTTAGCTAGTTTGACCTCAGGACCGCGAGGCCCTTCACGGTCTTGATACCGCGAGCCTCCTCTCGGTCTTGAGACCATGAGCACCCTCACGGTCTTGAGACCGCGAGCCCTCTCACGGTCTTGAGACCGCGAGGCTCTCATGGTCTCAGCCGCTTGGTCCTTCAATCAAGACTCAAAGATGCAACCGATAATGTCAATCGAGGTTGAAGCCTTCAAAAGGTCCCATATATGTTGACCCCCTATGGATTGGGTTAATTAAGGTTATGCTTAACCAATTGGTCATTCAATTGACCCTAAATTGTTGACCAATTATGATTGAAATCGATTCAATTAGGATCTATCAATGTTCACCCATCAACACTCAACAATGTGCATCAACACAAGGTTGGACCCTTCAATTGAGCTCCAATTGGGCCCAAACTTGGCCCAAACGGTCTTGAGGTCATGTGGGTGGACCCCACATGGTCTTGAGACCGTTTGCCCAATATTTCATTAAAATCTAAGGTGATTTGATAGAGAATGAACCATGATTGGGTCACTAAATCAGTATTTTAATCAATTGATAACTTATTTGCAATTGGGTCCTCAATTGGTCAAAATACTTAACCCTAGACCTTCAAACGGTCTTGGGTGATTGTCCTCTTGGTCTTGAGACCGTTTGGATGAGTTCCAAACGGTCTTGGGACCGTTTGCCCATCAAATTTTGGATTCTAGTGCAAATTCATCAAGGTCTGACCCATTGAGTTGATGATCATGTCAATATTTAATTGCAATGTAATTTGGTGTAATTGTACCTTCAATTGGTCAACTATACTTGACCCCAGACCTCCAAACGGTCTTGGTTGATTTCCCTCTCGGTCTTGAGACCGTTTGGGGGACCCCTAAACGGTCTTGAGACCGTTTAGGACAATCAACCCTAAAAACCCTAATTAGGTCACCATAATTTCAGTACTGATTTCATCTAGGGTTAGCCCTAGTATTCACCCTTCAACTCTTAGCCCGTTAAGAATTAGACCATCAAACTTGAAGAGTTGTTAACTAACATAATTTTGAACAGTAATCTCATACGGTCAACGACCTTACACGGTCTTGAGACCGTTTGCCCAAAAAGGAAATTTCAGACCGTTTGAAAATCAGGAATAAATTCAAATAAAGTTGTTACTTAAAAAGGTCATATCTCCCTATTCATTTGGAGTTAGCCTCCCAAATTTTGCGGGTAATTAGCCTATATAATTTGGAACATATTTCTTATACGGTCCACGCCCGGTCAAAGGGGCCAAACGGTCTTGGAGACCGTTTTCCCTGTCGCGGTCTCGAGACCGTTTGGTCACCTTGCGGTCTTGAGACCGAGAGAGAAAACTTTTGAGACCATTTAAGGAAGTGAAAAGCGGTGGGTTTTTCTTGGAAATCACGCCTTCATCTCCTAGCTCAAGAACAGTACGAATATCCCATGGCTTTGCTTGCAAAATAGCAGGGAAAAGTAGGGAAATACTAAGAGCTATCATCAAAACGCATATAAAGATGCACATAGTAAAGCATGGGTTTAGAGTTATAAAACCCGCCTAAAGCTTGCTTCTTGAGCTCCAAGCTTTCAAGCTCCAAGCTCTAATGGCTTCCTTGAGTTCTTACAGGTTGGCCAAGGTGAAAACTCCAAAGAAGGATGAAAAGAGACGGCTAGAAAGATAGGGTTTCGAGAATTAGCCATGAAGCTGACCTTGAATTCGAATTCTAACCATGGAATTAGGCAAGAAGAGGGGTTTAAACCTACCTTGCACCCCTTGGTCGTCCTCCTTAGCTCCAAGGCAGTCCTTGGTCGTCTTTGGTGAAATGAAACAGTAAGGGAACGAAGGGTGAGTTCCCTTGCAACTAAGGGAAGGAGAGCTTATATACATGGGGTAGGATTTTCAACATTAGTTCATAAGTTGTCCATAATTCCTACTAGGTCCCTCCTTCTTTACTTGATCGTCCCTTCCTCTTTATTCTAAGGACAAACATTCTCTTAAGGTATTTGGAAAAGAAGTTAAAGGAGAGCAAGCTAATAATGAGGTACATACATAAAGAAATATTGCACATATACCCTGATTATTCAACCACAAGGCATATCTCATAACTTGATAATTCAATTGAGGTGACTTCCTCATCATTTCTTCTCTTAATGATGGCAAGAGTCTAAAAAGATACATTAGATGACATATTTCGCAATTTGTATCCCTCAATTTGGGTAAATTGCATTTTACCCCAAACTAGGGTTTCAAGCACCGGGATTGCTTCCACAGCTGCACCTTGGTGCCTTAGCTTGGGAAATCCCTCAAACTTTGCTAAAAAGATTTCTCATGATGTTTAAACATCAGAGGAACATCTCATCATGTGCAAATTGCAAGCTAACCCTTTTAACTGGGTAATTTGCACATAGGTCCCTGTATATCAAAACAATGCTACTACTTTAAATAAAAAGGAGCAAATACTGAGATATATGTTTCTGAGAACTTAATTACATGCTCAGAGTTAATCACAAAGATTTAATTACATATTTAGGCAAAACACCTAGGGTTAACTCATAACCCAGGTCAGGGATGTTACAAATTTTCCACCCCTTACAAGGATTTCGTCCCCGAAATCGATAAAACATACTAAGAGAAAAGGGCAGGATACTTCCTTCTCATCTCATCCTCTAACTCCCAAGTGGCTTCTTCAATACCACGATGGTTCCAGAGGACTTTCACAAGACTTATATCTTTCTTCTTTAACTTTTTAATTCGTTTATCAAGGATTGACACTGGTCCCTCCTCATAGGATATGTCATCATTCAATTCTACTTCCATGGGTTGTAGAACTGACTCGGTGTCTGGGTGACATTTCTTCAACATAGAAATGTGAAACACAGGATGTAACCTCTGTAATTCTGGGGGAAGTTCTAGTTTATATGCTACCTTTCCAATCCGTTCAATGATTGGATAAGGCCCCATATATCTAGGAGCTAACTTCCCTTTCCTTCCAAAATGAAGGACCCCTTTCCAAGGTTAGACCTTAAGATACACTCTGTCTCCAACCTGGAACTCTAAGGGTCTACGACATTTGTCAGCATAAGATTTCTGCCTATCCTGAGCAGCCTTAATCTTATGTTGTATAACTTTAATCTTTTCTGTGGTTTGCTGCACCAGGTCAGGACCTAACAACTGATGCTCACCAGTCTCAAACCAACACAAGGGTGATCTACAACATCTACCATATAAGGCTTCATAAGGTGCCATATCAATACTATGCTGATAGCTATTGTTATAGGCAAACTCTATCAAGCTTAGGTGTAGATCCCAACTTCCGGTGAACTGGAGAACACATGCTCACAACAGGTCTTCTAAGGTTTGTATGGTCCTTTCCGACTGTCCATCAGTCTGTGGATGAAAGGCCGTACTAAACCTCAGCTTAGTGCCTAAGGCTTTGTGCAACTGTTCCCAAAAACGACTGGTAAACTGAGGACCTCTGTCAGAAACTATTGTGACAGGAACTCCGTGCAAACGCACTATCTCTTGAACATACAACTCTGATAACCTTTCAGCAGAATAGGTTGTTTTGACAGGTAATAAATGTGTTGTCTTAGTCAACCTATCGACAATTACCCAAATGGAATCATGTCCTTTGCTTGTCTTGGGTAGGCCAACAACAAAGTCCATGGTCACATGGTCCCATTTCCACTGTGATATGGGTAAAGGTTGCATTATTCCTGCAGGCTTCTGGTGTTCAGCTTTAACTTGCTGACACACGGAACACCTCAGAACAAACTCTGCAACGTCCTTCTTCATCCCAGGCCACCAATATAGATCCTTCAAATTCCGATACATCTTGGTGCTCCATGGATGCATAGCATACATGGAAGAATGGGCTTCTTCCAGGACTAACTTTCTCAAGTTGTCCACATCTGGCACTATCATTCTTCCATTATAACAAGCTACTTGATCTTTTGAGTCATGAAAACCATCTTGCTTCTCATTTCCATACTCAGATCTTATATGTTGAACTACAGCATCACCTAGCTGTGCCTCTTTAATCTGCTCCCTTAGGGTAGGTTTAATATGCATCTCAGCTAACAAACCGACTAACAATGACACCTTTAACTGTACATTGTCTTGCCTTAAAGAGATAAGCATATCTCTCCTAGAGCATACTAAAGAGTTTTGTTGTGCTCTATTCATGGTTGATGTTGCTGATTTCCTACTCAAGGCATCTGCAACAACATTAGCCTTGCCTGGATGGTAATCAATTGTACAGTCGTAGTCCTTGATTAACTCCATCCAGCGACGTTGCCTCATGTTGAGCTCATGCTGAGAGAAGATATACTTAAGGTTTTTGTGGTCTGTGAAAATCTGGAATGTCTCTCCGTAGAGATAATGCCTCCAGATTTTCAAAGCATGAACCACAGCAGCTAACTCCAAATCGTGTGTTGGATAATTCTCCTCGTGTTTCTTAAGCTGTCGGGAAGCAAAAGAAATCACTTGTTTATCCTGCATCAACACACATCCTAGTCTGTTCTTGGAAGCATCACAGAAAACTACATATCCTTTTCCTTGTTCAGGTAGCACTAGCACAGGTGCACTTGTCAACCTCTCCTTCATCAACTGGAAAGATTGTTGACACTTATCACTCCAAGAAAAAGGAACATCTTTCCGGGTTAACTTGGTCAAAGGTAAAGCTATAGGACTAAAGTTCTTAATGAACCTTCGATAATAGCCAGCTAACCCCAAGAAACTTCGAATCTCCGTCGGTGTCTTTGGTTGTTCCCATTGTAGAACAGATTCTACCTTTGTAGGGTCAACACGAATTCCCGAGGCGGATATTACATGTCCAAGAAAAGATACCTCCGGCAGCCAGAACTCACACTTGCTAAACTTAGCGTACAGCTTATGTTCTCTTAGCAAGGTCAAGGCTTGGCGAAGATGCTGCTCATGCTGCTGAGCATCCTTACTATAGATCAGAATGTCATCTATGAAGACGACAACACACTGATCAAGGAAAGGTCAAAAAACTCTATTCATGAGTTCCATAAATGTAGTTGGTGCATTGGTTAGTCCAAATGACATAACCATGAACTCATAGTGACCATACCTCATCCTAAAGGCAGACTTAGATATGTCACTATCCTTAATACGGAGTTGATGATATCCATACCTCAAGTCTATCTTTTAAAAGACTGTTGCACCACGCAACTGGTCAAAGAGATCATCAATTCTCGGCAGAGGATACTTATTCTTTATTGTTACTTTATTGAGTTGTCTGTAGTCAATGCACAACTGCATTGACCCATCTTTCTTTTTAACAAACAAGACCGGAGCACCCCAAGGTGAAGTACTCGGTCGGATAAAACCTCTCTCAAGTAGATCTTGAAGCTGTTTCTTGAGTTCTGCCATCTCGGCAGGCGCCATCCTATTCGGAGTTTGAGTTATGGGTTTTGTATCTGGAATCAGATTGATTTCAAAGTCAATCTCCCGAGGTGGTGGTATACCAGGAAGTTCTTCAGGAAACACATCTTCGAATTCCCTGACTATAGGAACTTCGGCAGGATTGGAACTTTCCTTGGTAACATCTACCACATGGGCTAAGAATGCATAACATCCTCGCCTCAACAGCTTATCAGCAACCATAGCTGACACAAGACAGGTGGGCAGAATCTTTCTTTCACCTTGAAAGATCCATGTGTTGCTTTCATCAGCAAACACAGCCAACTTGGACTCACAATCCAAGACAACTCTATACCTTTCTAAGGTATCCATCCCAAGGATTATATCAAATCCCTGCATATCAAGTGGTATAAGATCCACTTGAATGTGATGGTCAGAAAAGAAAAGGATGCAGGGAGAACATACCTCCTGCAAAACGGCAGACCCACTCAACGGAGTCTCTAACAACAAACTATCTGCACTATGGCTAACAGTCACATTGCAGTTACGAATCACTTCACGAGTGATGAAAGAGTGTGTGGCACCCGGATCAATCAGAACGGATACAACACAGGATGTAGACATATCAGAATATAAAAATTTCATCTGACCTGCCACTACCCGTGGATTGACCACTGCCTCAGGTGGGTTCATAGCATAGAACCTCGCAGTCGCCTGGTGTTTGAGGTGGTGCTGATGATCCAGCTTGAGACGCTTGTCCACGTCCTCGAGCTGCTCCTTGATGTTGTCTATTCTGAGATCCCTGTTGATTCTGTCTCGGGGGTTGTTGTGTCACACCGATAGGCCTAGAACGGCAATCCTTCATCAAGTGTCCCACCTTACCACAGTTGTAGCAACTCTTCTCCTGTTGCTGTGGTCTGGGTGGTCCAGTAACTGACACTGATGCAGAACTGTGCATCCCTTGAAGCGGTTGACTCCGTCCTCTACCTCTGCTTGGTGTCCATTGAGTTTGAAAACTCGATCTGGGTGGTGGAGGGTTAGGTGCAGAGAATCTAGGTTTCTTGGAATCCCTAGATGAAGAACCCTGGAACTGTGGATATCTTTTATGGGTTTGTCTTTTCTCAACCACAGATCTCTCTATCCTTCGAACTGACTCAACGAAGGTAGAGAATCTCTCTCTGTTTTCTAAGGCAGACACAGGGGTTGACATATCAGAATTCAAACCCTTCTCGAATCTTCTGATTCTTTCCTCATCCGTAGCAGCCATGTGCGGACAGAATCGCAACAACTCCATGAACTTAGCTTCATACTCACTAATGTTCATCATACCCTGCCTTAATTTCTCAAACTGAGAGATCTTCTCATCTAGGAAGGTCTTTGGAAAATATCTATTGATAAATTCCCGACGAAACTCTTCCCATGAGAACTCTACTCTAGGTCTCTTCTGCTCTTCCATATTCCACCAGTGACCAGCACTGCCCTTGAGAAGATAGACAGCATGTCTAACCTTCTCAGCTTTCGGAATCATAAGAATCCTGAAAGCCTTCTCCAACTCTGTCAACCATAAGTCAGCATCTGCAGGGTCGGCAGTCCCGAAGTACTCGGTAGCTCCGACACGACGAAGTCGTTCGAATGTCTTACCAATACCTTGTGCTTCAGGCTGGACAGGTGCCCTGGGTGCAGGAATGGGCATCCTATCGGTTATATGCATCATGGCAGTCATGAACTGCCCGAACATCGTCTGTACAGTTGGATCACTCATGTCAGCTGGGTTGAACTGGGGTGGCTCTCTTGGCGACTCAGGTGCAGGTATTTCTATTCTCGGAACTCTTACACCGCCTCGAGGTGCACTAGCACTACTCTCTGCCACGTGCTCATCATGATGTTCTGACATGCTTATGTATCTTCTTCTCCTGAGGAGCAGAAGATTCTATTAGATGAGGAAGGAGTACTAAAGGTAGACTCGACATCCTAAGTCCTATGCCTTTGTAGACTCAACTGAACCTGGAGCTCTGATACCACCAGTTGTGGGTTCTGATATCCAAACCATGACATAAACACGATTAAAACTTAGCGGAAGCGAATCGGTAATCAGCGGAAGACAAAAATCACGGGAAATTAAAACTTTTCGAGACAAGAGCTTGGATCCATAAAAGCTTCTTTCATAAAGTGAGGTAAACTGTTTACATCTCAGGATAATTACTTCTTGAGTAATTATATACATCAAGATACAAAATCTCAAGATCACTAAACAAAAGACTCCAAGACCTGAGAGTACAGAGGACACATAGGACTGACTCTAACTACACCACATGGCAGGACAAATCTCCACCTGAGATTACTGCTGCCCCTAGTGCTGCTGCTGAGACTGGTCACCTGTAGGCTAGTTCCTTCGTCTCCGACGTCCACCTAAAAAGTTGAAGCCTACGGGGTGAGACAATTATACATAATTGTCCCATCGAGAGTTATAACTCTTCGCCAGAAGCTTTATTATAACATTAAAGAATATCTTAAACATTAAAGCCTTCAAAAGGTCAAAGCTATAACAGTTGCAGGTATAACAAGATCTCTACAATTTAGGAGATATGGAGAATATCAACATTATTGCAATGTAACATCAATCAACTAACTTGGAGTCATCTCTAACAAGTTATACTACATGGTTGATTATGTTTTACAAACAACATTATGCCCTGTGGAGATGAGGCATACCACTCATACTCCAACTGATCGCTGAGAAGTCACATCAGTATCATACATAGGTCATTAAGAGAGTCGGATTCTCATGACCTTCACCTTCCTCAGTCAGTAAGAGGATCACTTGTAGGACATCTTGTGGCTCTACTTAATATAGCTCACCAGGGTAAACTGGTCCTTCGCTATTCTAGAGTCACAGTGGTGTTCTGTACTCTCTTCGTCATCAGGAGGTTTCATATTTACCTACCACTGATACGGATATCTGTGCTTTCTTCATCATCAGGAGGTTTCATGTTTACCTACCACTGATACGGTATGAAACTATAGTGAAGGATGGATGGATTACACATCTACATCACTTTCCTACACTAGGATGTAAGGTTCTACACATCCATGTACCCCACATACTCAAACGTATGTGCTCCAGGAGTTCCCTGAGGAAAACCTGTTTCACCATCACTTAATTTCTGACAATGATGGATCTATGATCAGGGCTCTACATTATACTTGATTAGTTAGGTACATTCAATATTCTTTAACAACATACATTGTTCTTCAAACAATAACAGTAGCATAGCAGCTATAAAAGAAGAATACTAAATGTAACAGGCCTAACTCATATCAATCATCATTTCTCATTATTTTCATCACAAGTCATCTCTAAGGCATGACCTTGATGGTATTCATGGCTCTCATAGCCCATTATCAGCATAGGATGCCACTGGCAAGGCATCAGATTACTTTACTTATTCATAAGGCTAACAACATGCCTTTAATGAATATAACATCAACATCCATACCTGGATATGATTACCTTCTTATCAGAACCTGCATGGTTAATATATCTGATAAAGGTAATACAACAATAAGGAATGTACTTCCTACTCTTGTCATAAGAGTTAAATCTCTAATTCTTATCAAATAGAGTTTAATATTCAAAAGCATGCCATTACCCTTGAAATAGGGTTTACTATTCACATTAAGGTGAATTGGACTCATAACATCATCATGTATGAGTAACATCTTCATTGATGATCTTAGATTAGTTAAAAGTTCATCATTTATCATAATTAGGGTTTCTATGATCTCACACAGGTGGATCATACCCTAATTATGCTCATTTCTGTGTATTGGGGATGCTTCAATTGAGTTTCCGCTTAAAAAGGGTACTTTCTCTCTCTAGAAGTACTTTCTCTCTCTAGAAGTACTTTCTCTCTCATCATAAGGTTAGGTGATGTCAACATCACTCTAAAACAGGTTGGATTGAGTCATCATAGGCTAACATAGCCAAAAACATCATCATTATGTGATTTAGAGTTACTTTCTCTCTCTAGGGTACTTTCTCTCTCTAGAAGTACTCTCTCTTTCATCATACTAATGGTGGATGATAAAATTAGACTAGATCAAGTTGGATAGAGTCATTATGACTAAAAACATCATTCTCATGTAATTAGAGTTTGAATTGAGCAAGGTATAACTCAATTGACCCTTCAGGGGTATATTGGTAATTCACCCCATTGATCATCATCATGGTCAAAAACCTTAGTCAAATAACCCCTTACTATCCTAGATTATCATTAGGGTTTGATTTGGGAAACATTGAACCATTTACATCATCAAATGATTGAAAGAAGTCAACTTGGAATTACATTGATTGATTTCACTCATTAATCATCAATTGAGTTGAGATCGGTTGAAAGTGTTGACCGTTTGCCCACTTTGACTTTCCAAGACCGCGAGCCTCCTTCTAACCTCAAGACCGCAAGCCCCCTTAGGCTTCCAGACCGCGAGCCATCATGCATTCAAGACCGCGAGCCATCATGCATCCAAGACCGCGAGCCATCATGCATCCAAGACCGCGAAGACTCCAATTGAGGTTAAGACCGCGAGGGTCATGAAGACCATTTAGCTAGTTTGACCTCAGGACCGTGAGGCCCTTCGTGGTCTTGAGACCGCGAGCCTCCTCTCGGTCTTGAGACCGTGAGCCCCCTCACGGTCTTGAGACCACGAGCCCTCTCACGGTCTTGAGACCGCGAGGCTCTCATGGTCTCAGCCGCTTGGTCCTTCAATCAAGACTCAAAGATGCAACCGATAATGTCAATCGAGGTTGAAGCCTTCAAAAGGTCCCATCTATGTTGACTTCCTATGGATTGGGTTAATTAAGGTTATGCTTAACCAATTGGTCATTCAATTGACCCTAAATTGTTGACCAATTATGATTGAAATCGATTCAATTAGGATCTATCAATGTTCACCCATCAACACTCAACAATGTGCATCAACACAAGGTTGGACCCTTCAATTGAGCTCCAATTGGGCCCAAACTTGGCCTAAACGGTCTTGAGGTCATGTGGGTGGACCCCACATGGTCTTGAGACCGTTTGCCCAATATTTCATTAAAATATAAGGTGATTTGATAGAGATTGAACCATGATTGGGTCACTAAATTAGTATTTTAATCAATTGATAACTTATTTGCAATTGGGTCCTCAATTGGTCAAAATACTTAACCCTAGACCTTCAAACGGTATTGGGTGATTGTCCTCTCGGTCTTGAGACCGTTTGCCCATCAAATTTTGGATTCTAGTGCAAATTCATCAAGGTCTGACCCATTGAGTTGATGATCATGTCAATATTTAATTGCAATGTAATTTGGTGTAATTGTACCTTCAATTGGTCAACTATCCTTGACCCCAGACCTCCAAACAGTCTTTTTTGATTGCCCTCTCGGTCTTGAGACCGTTTGGGGGACCCCTAAATGGTCTTGAGACCGTTTAGGTCAATCAACCCTAAAAACCCTAATTAGGTCACCATAATTTCAGTACTGATTTCATCTAGGGTTAGCCCTAGTATTCACCCTTCAACTCTTAGCCCGTTAGGAATTAGACCATCAAACTTGGAGAGTTGTTAACTAACATAATTTTGAACAGTAATATCATACAGTCAACGCCTGGTCAACGACCTTACACGGTCTTGAGACCGTTTGCCCAAAAAGGCAATTTCAGACCGTTTGAAAATCAGGAATAAATTCAAATAACGTTGTTACTTAAAAAGGTCATATCTCCCGATTCATTTGGAGTTAGCCTCCCAAATTTTGAGGGTAATTAGCCTATATAATTTGGAACAGATGTCTTATACGGTCCACTCCCGTTCAAAGGGGACAAACGGTCTTGGCGACCGTTTGCCCTGTCGCGGTCTCGAGACCGTTTGCTCACCTCGCGGTCTTGAGACCGAGAGAGCAAACTTTTGAGACCGTTTAAGGAAGTGAAAAGCGGTGGGTTTTTCTTGGAAATCACGCCTTCATCTCCTAGCTCAAGAACAGTACGAATATCCCATGGATTTGCTTGCAAAATAGCAGGGAAAAGTAGGGAAATACTAAGAGCTATCATCAAAACGCATATAAAGATGCACATAGTAAAGCATGGGTTTAGAGTTATAAAACCCGCCTAAAGCTTTCTTCTTGAGCTCCAAGCTTTCAAGCTCCAAGCTCTAATGGCGTCCTTGAGTTCTTACAGGTTGGCCAAGGTGAAAACTCCAAGGAAGGATGAAAAGAGACGGCTAGAAAGATAGGGTTTCGAGAATTAGCCATGAAGCTGACCTTGAATTCGAATTCTAACCATGGAATTAGGCAAGAAGAGGGGTTTAAACCTACCTTGCACCCCTTGGTCGTCCTCCTTAGCTCCAAGGCATTCCTTGGTCGTCTTTGGTGAAATGAAACAGTAAGGGAACGAAGGGTGAGTTCCCTTGCAACTAAGGGAAGGAGAGCTTATATACATGGGGTAGGATTTTCAACATTAGTTCATAAGTTGTCCATAATTCCTACTAGGTCCCTCCTTATTTACTTGATCGTCCCTTCCTCTTTATTCTAAGGACAAACCTTCTCTTAAGGTCTTTGGAAAAGAAGGTAAAGGAGAGCAAGCTAATAATGAGGTACATACATAAAGAAATATTGCACATATACCCTGATTATTCAATCACAAGGCATATCTCATAACTTGATAATTCAATTGAGGTGACTTCCTCATCATTTCTTCTCTTAATGATGGCAAGAGTCTAAAAAGATACATTAGATGACATATTTCGCAATTTGTATCACTTAATTTGGGTAAATTGCATTTTACCCCAAACTAGGGTTTCAAGCACCGGGATTGCTTCCACAGCTGCACCTTGGTGCCTTAGCTTGGGAAATCCCTCAAACTTTGCTAAAAAGATTTCTCATGATGTTTCAACATCAGAGGAACATCTCATCATGTGAAAATTGCAAGCTAACCCTTTTAACTGGGTAATTTGCACATAGGTCCCTGTATATCAAAACAATGCTACTACTTTAAATAAAAAGGAGAAAATACTGAGATATATGTTTCTGAGAACTTAATTACATGCTCAGAGTTAATCACAAAGATTTAATTACATATTTAGGCAAAACACCTAGGGTTAACTCATAACCCAGGTCAGGGATGTTACACAAGCCCTCAATAGATCCTCCAAGATCTGGATGGCCCTTTTAGACTGACCATCTATCTATGGGTGTAAAGTAGTGTTGAAGTTCAACTACGTACCCAAAGTTGTATGCAATTGCTCCTAAAAGTGACTTGTAAATTGAGGACCTCTATCAGATATAATAGTAGCTGGAGCACCGTGCAAACACACTATTTCATCAATATAAATTTGAGCAAGCTTCTCTACTGTGAACGTTGTCTTCACAGGAAGGAAATGCGCTGACTTGGTCAACCTATCAATGATCACCCAAATGGAATCATAACCTTTGGTTGTCCTAGGTAGACCAACCACAAAGTCCATAGTCACATGATCCCATTTCCACTTAGGTATAGGAAATGGTTGCAACGTTCATGCAGGCTTCTGATGCTCAGCTTTGAATTGCTAGCACACATCACATCTTGCAATGAACTTAGTTACATCTTTCTACAAGCCTGGACACCAATACATATCCTTCAGGTTGTGGTACATCTTGGTACTACCTGGTTGCATAGCATACATAGATGTATGAGCCTCTTCCAACACCATCTTTCTCAAGTTATCCGTATCAGGAACTACTATCATGTGATGATAACATACTATCTCATCTTTTATCTTGTAAAAACCATCACTCTTCTCGCTGCCGAACTCTGATCTAATTTGTTGTGTCACAACATCTGTCTGTTGAGCTTCTTTGATCGACTGTCTTAGCGTAGGCTTCACTTGTAACTGTGCCAACAAACTGGCTAACAGGGAGACTTCCAAATTGACATTCATCTAACGCAAGGAGACCAACATGTCTTGCTTGTGACACATCAAAGAACTCAACTAACCTTTATCCATAGATGAAGATTTCCTACTCAAAGCATCTGCCATGACATTTGCCTTTTCTAGATGATAATCAATCGTGCAATCAAAATCTTTGATCAATTCCATCCAATGATGCTGCCTCATATTCAACTCCTACTATGAGAAGATATACTTCAGGTTCTTGTGATATGTGAAGATTTGACACTTCTTCCCATACAAGTCGTGCCTCTAAATCTTCAAAGCATGAACTACTGTGGCTAACTCCAACCCATGGGTTGGATAATTCTCTTTGTATTTCTTAAGCTGTTGAGAAGCAAAAGAAACCACTTGCTTGTCTTGCATCAAAACACATCCCAAACCATTCTTGGATGCATCACAGAAGACTATGTATCCTTTTCCTTGCTCAGGTAAGACTAGAACCGGTGCACTTGTCAGCTTCTCCTTCAATGTGTGAAAAGCAGATTGACATCTGTCATCCTAAACGAACGTCACATCCTTTTGTGTCAACCTTGTTAGGGGTAAGGCAAAAACACTAAAGTCCTTGATGAACCTATGGTAGAAGCCTGCCAAACCTATGAAACTACTCACTTCTATCGGCATCTTCAGTTGCTCCCATTCTATCACATACTCTACCTTCTTAGGGTCCATGCATACTCCTTCTGTAGATATAGTGTGCCCCAAGAAAGATACCTCCCTCAACCAGAACTCACACTTGCTAAACTTAGCATAGAGATGGTGTTGTCTCAACATTATCAATTCCCAACGCAAATGTTGTTCATGTTGCTAACTATCCCGACTATATATCAAAATGTCATCTATGAAGACAACCACAAACTAATTGAGGAATGGTCAGAACACCCTATTCATCAAATCCATGAATGTTGTTGGTGCATTGGTCGGCCCAAACGGCATAACCAAAAACTCGTAGTGACCATGCCTAATCTTAAAAGCTGACTTAGGTATGTCATTCTCCTTGATCCTCAACTGATGATATCCTGACTGCAGATCTATCTTTGAGAACACTATTGTACCACACAACTGATCAAACAAGTCATCTATCCTCGGAAAGGGATACTTATTCTTTATTGTGACCTTGTTCAACTATCTGTGACCTATACACCACCTCATAGACTCATCCTTTTTCTTCACAAACAACACTAGAGCACCCCATGGAGAGGTACTCGGCCTGATGAAATCTTTGTTAAGTATTTCTTGCAACTGTCTCTTCAACTCTGCCATCTCTGTCGGTGTCATCCTATATAATGTCTGAGCTATGGGTTGCGTACCAGGAACCAGATTGATCTCAAAATCAATCTCATGGGATGGGGGAACACCTGGAAACTCTTTAAGAAATCCATCCTCAAACTCCCTAACCACCAACACTTCCTTGATACTAGGACTCCTCACCTCGGTATCTGCCACGTGTGCCAAAAATGCATCACAACCTTGTCTCAGAAGCCTCCTCACCACCATAGCTAGTATAAGACAAGTCGGGAGAATCTTCCTATCTCCTTACAAGATCCATGTCTCACTACCATCTACAAATGTCACTTTCTTAGAACTACAATCCACGACCACTCTATACTTCTCCAAGGTATCCATTCCAAGGATAACATTGAATCCATGCATGTCAAAATGTATGAGATCCACTTGAATGTTGTGCCCCAAAAAAGAGAGAGCACAGAAAAGACACACATCCTGCAACACTATAGAACTGACCAATGAGGTTTCTAGAAACAAGCCATTCTTCCTATGACTAATAGGAAAAGAACAACTAATAAGAACTTCTCATGTAATAAAAGAGTGTGTAGCACCCGGGTCAACCAAAACAAATATATATCAAGAAGAATACAAATCAGAATGAAATAATTCTATCTTACCTATCACCACTCACGGGTTGACCACTGCCTCCGACTGACTCATCGCATAGAATCTAGCCATTGCCTGTTGTCACCCCCATCCTCTGCTTCCCTGAGAAGATGATCCAATTTGGGATGCTTGGCCATGTCCTCGTCCTCCTGTGCCAATGTTCTGCTGTCTCTATGAGTCTTACTGTCTGTGCCTCAGTTGCTGGGTCACTTCATCACCTCTCATTGGACAATATCGCCTCAGATGTCCTATCTGCCCACACTTGTTGCATGCCCAATTCCCATATTGTGGCCTAGATGGCCCTATTACTGATGTTGATGCAACACTATGGGCTCATGAGGGTGGAAAACTACGGCCTCTACCCTTGCTCGATGACCACTGTGTCGAAGCACTGAAACTCTGTGATTCTAGCGGTGCAGAAAACCTCATCTTCTTGAAGCCACTTGAAGACTGCCCTTGAAACTGTGTAGACCACTTCTTGATACTTTCCTCTCTCTCTTCTCCTTCACAGATAATTCTATCCTTCGAATGGACTCCACAAATGCAACAAACCTCTCTCGATTCTCCAAAGCAGCAGCTTGGGTAGACAACTTAGCATTCAATCCCTTTTCAAAATGATGAATCCTCTTGTCTTATGTCACAACCATATGAGGACATAACCTCAACAACTCTATAAACCTTGTCTCATACTTGTTGATCATCATGGATCCCTATTGAATCCTCTCAAACTAACTGATCTTCTCATCCAGATACGCCCGAGGGAACTACCGACTTACAAACTCTCATCAGAATTCCTCCCAACCAACCACAACATCGGGTCTCTTATCCTCCTCTACAACCCACCAATGGCCAACACTCCCTCTCAGGAGGTACACCACATGCTTCACCTTATCCACTTCAGGGATACTCAGGATCTTAAAGGCCTTCTCAAGCTCAGTTAGCCACAGATCCACATCCTACAGGTAAGTTGTTCCATCATACTCAAATCGACCCAACACGGTGAAGTCGCTCAAAAATTTTCCCAGTACCTAAAGATTTAGCATGGGGAACATGTTCCCTAGGCTGAGGTGCAGGCATCTTGTCTACCATATGAGTCATCATTGCCAAAAACTACCCAAAATGTGATTGAAAGGTAGGGTTCTGTATCATGGCAGGGTCAAACTGGGGGACTTCAAGCACCCAATCTTCATGTGCCTGGTTCTTGACACCACCACCTGGTGCAGCAACACTGCTCTCAGCAACATGTTCTTCATGTTCTCCATACATATTTTAGCTTTACTTCTTCTTCTTCTAAATAAGCAGAAGCAACCATAAGACAGACTGGAGGACACTACAACAGACACAAACTCTTGTCCTAGGTCCATGTAGACTCAACGAACCTAAAGCTATGATACCAACCAAGTTGTGATGCCCCGCACCACAAAGAAATGAGATTACTTAAAACATAACCTTAGAAGAAAGATTAACAAACTTATTAGCAAAAAACACTAAAAATTAAAACCTTTTTCATAAGATATCCATATATCAAGAACCTTTACACATGAGTCCTTTCATGCCTCAAAGCATTCACAAGGCATGCTGTCAACCTGTAATGAAAGAAATGTTCCAGAACATATATACATGATTCCATCATATCTATTATACAAGGGCACATAAAGATAACACGTTCACAAAACATCTACAAAATGTTCCCAAAGACCCGAGTGTATAGGGACGACTCTAGGACTCTATCAATAAAGACATCCAGTAGCACTTCCAACCTTATCAACTACTGCTCCTCTGACTGGTGCTCAAACTCCTCTACACGATCTCTACTTTCTCATGTTCATCTGCCTAAAAAGGTTTTAACCAATAGGGTGAGACACACAGTCCCATCGAGAGATATAACTCTCCGCCAACTCTATTATAATCATAGATAAGATAAACTGAGCAGCATTATAAATACAACTAAGATGAAATAGAAAATGATTATTGAAAGGAAGGACAAATGCTATTGAATTATGAAACATCTTAGTAATTAAAAAGGAATATGAATAACATGTATATTTTTTACCAAGAACATTGTATAAAGATCAAGAAAGGCCTCAACTAATGTTTTTGTATTTGATCCTATGCAATCATACTACATGACTGATTACATATTAATTATGCCCTGAGGATTTGAATCGTACCATACAAATCCAAATGACCACTATATATATAGTCAAAGGCAGTGCCATACAAGGTCTAATGGAAGAGACATAATCCACAACATCACCTTCCTCGGTCAGTATGAGTAAATATGTAGTGACATCATGAGTCATCTTCTTCCAGGGATGTTTTAGTCTTGCTGTATAGATTTAGCCCACCTTGGTACATGTTACGACGCTAGTGAAATTGAGCTATATCTTACAACAATGCTCTTCCAAGATTTGACTTGTAGTCAATCCTGTGATACAAATTCCAAGTATGACTTACAGTCAATCCTGTGATACATTTCTAGGTATGACTTACAGTCAATCCTACGATACATTTTCAGGTATGACTTCCAGTCAATCCTGTGATACATTTACATTTAGGACACATGAAGATACCTCAACTTGTACCATGCATATTCAACAATATGCGTTCTGAGTTAAACTCATTTCACCATTCAACAAGTGCTGACACTAAATGGATCAATGGCATAGGGCAAACTATACTATTATATTTCACTTGATTAATTAGATCAATTCAATCATCTTAAACATCAATCAAGTTACAACGTATAACCTATAAATAAGATCTACATAAACAGGGCATAACTCATCACTAGAGTAGATTGAATCACATCATCACTTTATGCCTGCTATTCATTACATGTCCATCTCAAGGACCAATGTCCATCACAAGGACCAATGTCCATCACAAGGACCACATGTCCATCACATCATAACCACCAAAGCTCATACATGTCCATGTACATCAATCAATATCACCTGAATGGTTAGAAGCTAATCACAAGAAGGCAAACCATAATCATCTCATAGAACTAATGCCA
Source organism: Alisma plantago-aquatica (assembly GCA_963693085.1). NCBI lineage: Eukaryota > Viridiplantae > Streptophyta > Magnoliopsida > Alismatales > Alismataceae > Alisma > Alisma plantago-aquatica. Next base: position 1,424,783,732 of record OY856412.1, read on the forward strand.
TACATTTACTCCATACATATTACATCATAGCAATTAGGGTTTCACTTTACCCGATTAGGGTTTACAAGGTTGGATCACCAACCACCCTTTAGGTCATCACTTTCCTCATTATGAGAAGTATATTTATGAGATATAGAAGCATATTCCTATCATTATTATGAAGCATGTAAAGAGGTCTAGCTTTCAACATCATACACATGATCACATCATAGGGTATCACATCACACCATGTAACCCTAACATCAACAAGATGCATCATTACACATCACAAAATCTCAATTAGGGTTAGGGTGTCAACCATCACACTAAGCTAGGGTATCAGCCACCACACTAAGGTAGGGTATCAGTTTAGCTTAGGTATCGGGCAACCACTCTAGATAGGGTATTATCCTACCAACTCAAGGATGAGTATCGGACACCATAATAAGATAGGATATCAGTTGATCACCACTTGTATTGGTTTATCATCACTTATATTAGGCTCAACACTTCAATGAGGGGGTGACGGACAAGGCACAACAAAGGGTATCAGTCTAGAGGTACAATAGAAGTGTACCAATCACACCATCTCATAACGGTATCATCCTCACCATCCCTCAGGGCATCAACCTACCCATCATCTAGGGTATCAGCCTATTCCCCCCTTTGTGTATCGTCCACATACATCTACATAGAATATCGGCCATTAGGGTTTGGTTGTATCAGTTGAACCTCAAGGGAGATGTTTCCCTCACCAACTATAGGTGTATCAGTTTAGGGTGCATCAGTTTGTGAGGTGTGACAAATTGTACATGTATCAGGTTAGGGTTACCCATGTCAACCTCCATACTCAACTAAAAGCATCACAGTTCGTCACTAGATCATGACAAGCCAACATCACAAGAGATATATCGGCCTAGACAAGGCATGTCAGCCTAGCATATTGGATTGTATCCCTATTGGTTTAGCACATCATATTGGTTTAGTCATCTTCTACATCAAGATGATTATACTAACAAGGAAAAAGAGAAGAGCAACTTATGGTATCAACTTAACAAAGATTTATTTTTAAAACAGAACATAAAGCTACCAAGAAAAGATACTAGCATGTAAGCAATGACAAGCTAAGAGCAACTAGAAAAATAACACATAGAAAGGTGATAATAACAAAGTAGGTTTAGAGTTATATAACCCGCCTCAAGAACAACCACCAAGCTCTAAGCTCCAAGGTCAAGATCCAAGCTTTCCAATCTCAAGGTAGAAGAAGATTCTCCAGGCTCGACCTCCACAACACCTCCAATAAGGAAGATAGAACTGAGGCTAAGAGAGAGAAAAAGAGAAGAAAAAAAGTACCAATGTCCATGGCCAAGAAGAAGAAAGAAGGAGAGAAGGAAAGCTAGAAAACCACGGCTTACCAAGGAAGAAGATGAAAGAGAGCACCACTAGCTCAAGCTCACCCACCAAGCTCCAAGGGAGAGTGATCTTCAAGCTCAAGGTCGGCCACCAAGGAGAGCAAGCAAGGATCACTAAGGGCATATTTGGTTAGCTGGATTTACTGAAATCATGTATTATGTCCATCATGTATTGTTGAAATGTTTCATTTTCAAAATCCCACAAAGTAAAAAATTATGTTTGGTTTGCTAGATTTTCTAAGTGCGGGATTTATCTTTTTTCATGTTTGTTATCTTTCCCATAATGGATTTTGGCATCCAGGAGAATTTTGATGGAGACCAAAATGTGGGATTCCTATTCTGTCCAAAAATCCCAGGATTTGCCTCATTTCTCCAATCCCGCAAACCAAACATAAAATTTGTAGATTGGAGTCCAAAATACAATCCAATACGGTAGAATCCAGGTAACCAAATGTGCCCTAAAAGGATTCTCTTGCATATGAAGAGAGGGGTATATATACATGGTCGATGAGAGAGGGAGCAAGGGGAAGGTGTCACCATCTTAGAACCCTAGAAGACACTTGTCCAAGAAGAAAGGACACATGTAACACCATGCAATAAGGTGACAGGATCTAGGTCTCGCCCACACTTGGTCACTAAGGAAGGTCAAGGTCGATACACTCATCCAAACCGATAGGTATGAAACCCTAGGTCACATACTGATATGGAACTCCTCTATAGTCACCATGACCCAATATGATGATCCTCAAGATAGTACCAAACTGATAGGATGTCCCTCAAGACACCCTCAACTAATACCAAGCCTCCTCAAGACAACCAAAAATGTATACATGGTCTCACCAAGGCTCTCAAGCCCAAGACAACACTCTTATGAGCAAAGGACCCCTCAAACATGTGCCCAAAACATCACCAAGGATGTTACCACTCAACCAAGGACAAAACAAGGCGCCTAACACTTCCTTGAAAAACCACTAGAGGGGGGAATAGGGTTTTATGATTATTTTAAGATAATTTATCTCAAAGCAAGCAACCATAAAAAGATTGGACAAGGGGACAAGGATTTAGAGTGGTTCCAACCTTAGCAAATACTAAGGCAGTCAATCCACTACCCGGTTGCTTACCCAACTGGGATTTTGAAAGAATTAAATTTTATTACCTCGCAAGGATATTACATAAAATTACAATTCTTTCACCAAACCCTTCGGACAACCTTCACCTAGAAGTAGTTGCACCAACCTTGAAGCAGCCTTCTTGAAGTAACTTCAAGCTCCCCCTTGAAGTAGCGTTCTTCTTGAAGTAGCTTCCCGTTGCAACAACCTTCTTGAAGTAGTACAAAGTCCACCTTCTCCACCGAGAAGAACCTTCTCCAATCCGCAGCCTCCAACCCTAGGAGTAGCAAGGAGAATACAAAAGATAAAAGGAACAAGAAGGAAAAATAGAAATTACAATACCACTTGTAGCTCAAGGCTTGATTTCCTATATCAAGCATTTTGATCTCCTAACCAATGTATATAGAAGTGTAAGTGTTGTGGATAGGAGATGCTAGCCTATAGGACACAAAATTTGAGCAAAGAAAAGAATAGCCAATGCTAGTTTTGCTCAATTGCTCAAAATAGACTGCTAATTGCAAGTGTAAGTTCAAGTGTTGCACAAGTGTATATGAGTGAGTTTAGGTGTCCTAAGGCATGTCCTATTTATAGAAATGACCTATGAATGCTTAAGGACGTTCTAGACACTTTCTAGGGGGTTCTTAGTGCTCAACTAGTCGTTATGTGTCCACTAATTGCATTTGCAACAGCTAGTTAATTGACCCTAAAAAGTGCAGACAGAACTCTTCTCGGTCGAAGATTTGTTGACCGAGAGTCCTTCTCAGTCGAAGATTTGCCGACCGAGGGACTTCCTGGAGCAAGTGTTTACAACGTTCATTTCCAACTCCCAACCACCTTGTCTACTGGGTCTAACGGCTAGTAGGGTCTATTCTCGATCGAAGATTTTGTCGACCGAGAGTTTCTCGGTCTAAGTTTTTGTCGACCGATATTTTCTCGATCGACGATTTGTCGACCGAGAATATTACTGACTCAATGTATTCATTTATTAAGTGTGTGTATCAATGTGCAATTTTGATACTATCTTGGGGAATGACCTATCTAAGTGTTGTGAGTGGATAGGGAAGATCTAAACACTTGATTTACATGATATCTAATTACTTGTACATTATATACTTGTACAAGATTTTACATTTGATTACAATCATGAAAATAAAGTGATTTTATCAAATTGTTCTTCCAAGTCTTTGTTATCCACCACCTTATATGCTTGTTCCTGAAATACTCAAATAGCACGTTAAAACCACAAGAATGAAATGTTTGTCATCATCAAAATAAAGGGATTATCATAATGTCCAATTTAGCGAACAATCTCCCCCTTTTTGAAGATGACAAACATTTCCTAAATATAAAATAAGGAAATATAAATCATATGAGTTTCATACCTGAAGTTTACCTTCTGTAACCTTTCTTGTTTTGCAAGTGGGTGCTGGCTGAGATATTATGAAACTCATTTTATTTTATGTTTTTGATTTTATATTATTTCTCCCCCTTTGTCATTTCAAAAAGATAACCAAGATAAATATTAAGTATGACTTTTATTTCTCCCCCTTAATTTCATAATTTGATGCTCCCCCTTAATAAGATATTCAATTTGGAAAAACTAAGGGATTAATATAATTGTAAACCATTTTTGTCGAATTTAGCCACAATTTGTTTCTCAATCATTTGCAAAGGATGTTAAGCCTTGAAATGATATGAGTTTCTTTTAAGTTCATGGCATATGTGTATTGATTTCTCACCCATTTTACAAGGGATGTTAGGCCCTGAAAATGATATGAGAATCCTTTAAGCTTAGAGTACATGAAAAGTGTCTCTAACCAAATGCACGGGATGTTAAGCCCTGATTTGTTTAGAGAATTCCATTATATCACATTCATTAAATTTGTAGATTCCTTTATTTTCATAACCAAGATTAAAAATACTAAGGTCATAACAAGCTTCAAATGATGTTTACAACGTTTTGTAAGCTTATTAATCTTATAATCAAGATAGTTTGTGTGAGTTCCCCCTTAATCTTATAGTCAAGATAATTTAAGGATTCTAAGGTCATAATCAATATTAGATCATAATAAGTTGACCTTTTATGAGAGTTATGTACTAAAATTATGTTTTCAATATGATAAACACATTTTGAATCAAGATACTAAGATTAAGTGCAGTAAAATGATGTACAAATAAGCATTTTGTCAAGCTTATTTTAGGTCGACCTTGACTTCGACCATAGCGCCCCTTGGTCAAATTTGATTTCAACCAAGAGGCAATTTTCTGCAGATATACAGTTTAAGCACTTTCATTGAATTACACATTTATGTTAATATATGTGAAATATAAAGTTTTTATGTAATATGATCAAATGTATATTAATTTGAAGCATTTTGAGTGATACCTATTTTGAAGAAGTTTTATCAATTGAAAACTTAATATAGGCATCACAATGAAGTCTTTGTCATTAATTTTCCTAAACTGTATGTTTTACATTCATTTTGAATGATATCTCTTAAGCTTTGCTATAGGTGCATAAATATCAATTCCCATTTCTTCTTGTACCCTCATTTTCAGATTAATCATAAGATTCTTTAGAGACATATATCCTTGAAAGCAAGATTAATATCTTAAAATCAAGATTTTTCTTTTGATTTCTTAGAACAAGCAAATAGATAAAACATTAATACTTTTGTTCTAAGAGACATTGTTTGTTTTGTCATAGCATCATCATTCACAATAATCATTATCTATTATGTCAAGATGCATTTATACTATGACATTTTCAATGATCTGAATCACAATGATCATGAATAGTATCCATTCATGGTTTGTATATATGCATCACAGATTATTTTAGACAAACCAATGAAACACAATGATCATGGCACAAAAATTATGATAGAAAAGTAGAAGCATATCCATAATACAATGATCAGCATATAAATGCAATAATTATGATCATTTAAGCTAAATTTCAACACACATGGTTCCTATATAGATATACCAAGGAGTACTTAGGAAAAACCATGTGGATTATGATAAAATAGTAACTTCCTTGATTAAACCCATTCATAATTTTCAGTTTTAAGTCAAACCATGTAGAGGATAATGCCAAGATAATCTCATTTATGGTTCATGGATTTTCAAATTTAAGACAAACCATGTAAATGAATATGCTTAATAAACTTTTTCAATAAATGAATAAGGTTTGTTCAAAATCAGTCTTCATATAACACTTTTGCAATATGTTTAAGGATTTCATATAGTGTTATATCTTAATTCATGATGCAAAAGATCAATATGTCTTGTTTCAAAGATGATCCCCAAGATTTATTCTTGATTAAAGCATTTTGTATTATTGCTGAATTGATAGCAAATAAGAAACAGCAGAACATATTTTCCAGACTCTTGCTCGGTCGAATAATTTGTCGACCAAATTATTTTCGGTTGAAGTATTTCTCGACCGAGAATGTTTCTGCAGATTTTATTCAGCAATATGTATGTTCTAGTTTATGTGTTGTAATACTTTGTTATTAAATTGTGTGAAGTTGAGATAGATATAAGGTTACTCAATTCAAGATTATTGATCATATCTCAGACTTAATTAGTGCATATACATTTTGATGTCACAATGATATTTATTCTTTTGATTTTCTTAGAACAAATTATCTTTATCATTCTAATGGAAATTTTAAGATAGACTATTTATGCTTAATCATCAAGAAAGTAGCAATTGAAATTTGATAACATTTGAATTTTCAAAGAAAGCATAATCAATTTCAATATGCATACAGCTCAGAATTTCACAAGTTTTGGTTTGCATCAAGTTTAATAAGGATGTTATTAACATATATGTAATGATACATACTACTAATATTCTTGAGAAATTTGTCTTCAAGATATGTGACTTATTTATCCAATCAAGTATGTCTACTTGCAGTAAGAGTATAGATTTCAGTATCATTTTTTTTTGCAAGCAACATTTTTGCAACAATTTTAGTAAAATCGATCCTTTTATCTTGTATACTTGATAATTTAATCACAAAAAGTATTTTGTTTTGATGCTCATATATTCTTTCTTTTGATTTGGATCATTCAAATATTTAAAGCACAAGAATATATAAAGTTCATTATATGCTTAAGTTGATTATGATTTAAGTGTCTTTTATTTAAATAGTCTTGCCAGAGTTTTACTCGTTCGAACAAGATTTCGACCGACATTGTCTCGGTCGACAATTTCTCGACCGAAATTGTTACTCTTTCTGTATTGTTTTCAGTAATTGTTTCTAAATAAAACATATATCACTTTCAATTCAATTATGCAATTTAAAACTCAGTTTAGTTGAGATAAAACATATGAATATCAAGGTAACATTTAGATCTAATCTCAACTAATTATATACAATTTTCTAGGTTTTGAGAATCCAAACTAAAACAAGTTAGTTGAAGATGTATATTTGAAAATTTTAATTTCTTGGATTAACTTGGAGTCCTATTATGTTAAGTTGAGATAGACATAGAGATATACAACTTAGAGTCTTTGGTCATATCTCAACTTAATTTTATCCATTTAGTTTGGGGGTTTTGGAACCCATACTAACGCAACATCCTTTTTCTTGTAGGGACATGAGAAAGAGTAATGTCCAAGACGCAAACAATAATTACAACATATGGAATCAACCTCATATCTCTTTCTATGATTTTGTTCTAGGTTGTTCTTGGGTACATATGTATGTTTGACTTTAGGCACATACATAGATTGATTTTCTAATGCTTGTGTCTTTCTCCAACTAGGTTTTTGATAAGATTTTCCTTTAGGATTATAACCTAGTCCTCTCCTTCCAATTTGATGATAAGAATTATTTAAAATTTTATCGAGGGTATCATTGTTATTCAAACTGCTAATTTTTTGTTGTAGCTTGACAATCTCATCCATTCTCTTATTGATGTCTAGCTTTGCTTGATCTAAATTAGATAATAAGGAATCTCTTTCTTTCACAATAGTATCATAATCTAGATGTGTACACAAAAGAGGTTGTTTTTGAAGATCATTTAACTTTGCAAGTAATCCAACCTTTTCTTGAGATAAAATATTATAATTTGTTTCTAGAGTAAAAATCTTCACATTACAATCATTTAGAGATGATTTCAAAGTGTGATTTTCAGAAATAATGCCATCCTTTTCAAATCCAAGATCATTTAATTTTGCATACAAATCTTCATTTTCAGATATGAGAGCAAGAAGTTTAGCATGTAACTCATCATTTGCTTTATTAGACTTCTTTAATTTCTTCTTGCACTCAATATACTTATTATGTGTTTCTTCAAGACTAGCAATTAGCTCTTCTTTTGATAAATCAAGAAGGCTTACCTCTTCTTCTTCTTCATTGGTTGTAGCAATGAGGCAATTTTTGTGCACCTCTTCCTTCTTTTCTCTCCATGGACAACTAATTGTTGTGTGGCTTGTTCCTAAGCACCAACTGCAACTTGTTGAAGATTTGTCCATGCTTTTCTTTTGCTTGCGGTTGTAGACACCATCACCCTTCATTCTTCAAGACTCGATTAGAGCTCCTTGAAGCCTGCTCTGATACCAATTAAAAAACCACTAGAGGGGGGGTGAATAGGGTTTTATGATTATTTTAAGATAATTGATCTCAAAGCAAACAACCACAAAAAGATTGGATAAGGGGACAAGGATTTAGAGTGGTTCCAACCTTAGCAAATACTAAGGCAGCCAATCCACTACCCGGTTGCTTACCCGACCGGGATTTTGAAAGAATTAAATTTTATTACCTTGCAAGGATATTACATAAAATTACAATTCTTTCACCAAACCCTTCGGACAGCCTTCACCTAGAAGTAGTTGCACCAACCTTGAAGCAGCCTTCTTGAAGTAACTTCAAGCTCCCCCTTGAAGTAGACTTCCTCTTGAAGTAGCTTCCCGTTGCAACAACCTTCTTGAAGTAGTCCAAAGTCCACCTTCTCCACCGAGAAGAACCTTCTCCAATCCGCATCCTCCAACCCTAGGAGTAGTAAGGAGAATACAAAAGATAAAAGGAACAAGAAGGAAAAATAGAAATTACAATACCACTTGTAGCTCAAGGCTTGATTTCCTATATCAAGCATTTTGATCTCCTAACCAATGTATATAGAAGTGTAAGTGTTGTGTATAGGAGATGCTAGCCTATAGGACACAAAATTAGAGCGAAGAAAAGAATAGCCAATGCTAGTGTTGCTCAATTGCTCAAAACAGATTGCTAATTGCAAGTGTAAGTTCAAGTGTTGCACAAGTGTATATGAGTGATTTTAGGTGTCCTAAGGCATGTCCTATTTATAGAAATGACCTATGAATGCTTAAGGACATTCTAGACACTTTCTAGGTGGTTCTTATTGCTCAACTAGCCGTTATGTGTCCACTAATTACATTTGCAATGGCTAGTTAATTGACCCTGAAAAGTGCAGACAGAACTCTTCTCGGTCGAAGATTTGTCGACCGAGAGTCCTTCTCGGTCGAAGATTTGTTGACCGAGGGACTTCCTGGAGCAAGTGTTTACAACGTTCATTTCCAACTCCCAACCACCTTGTCTACTGGGTCTAACGGCTAGTAGGGTCTATTATCGATCGAAGATTTTGTCGAACGAGAGTTTCTCGGTCGAAGTTTTTGTCGACCGATATTTTCTCGATCGACGATTTGTCGACCAAGAATATTACTGACTCAATGTATTCATTTATTAAGTATGTGTATCAATGTGCAATTGTGATACTATCTTGTGGAATGACCTATCTAAGTGTTGTGAGTAGATAGGGAAGATCTAAACGCTTGATTTACATGATATCTAATTACTTGTACATTATATACTTGTACAAGATTTTACATTTGATTACAATCATGAAAATAAAGTGATTTTATCAAATTGTTCTTCCAAGTCTTTATTATCCACCACCTTATATGCTTGTTCCTGAAATACTCAAATAGCACGTTAAAACCACAAGAATGAAATGTTTGTCATCATCAAAATAAATGGATTATCATAATGTCCAATTTAGCCAACATTCCTCTCTCCTCTATATGATGCCAAGAGATAGAAGAAATACTCTAGAGGTGGAAAAATTTCGCATCAACCCCTACTCTAGGTAAATTACAAGTTGCACCAAAACCTCACCACAAAGCACAAACATCAAGCAAGAAGGCTCAAATAAGGAGCACAAACCTCCCACAATTCCTAATTACATCTTAGATGATTAGAGAAAAGAGATAAGAAACACACTTAAGCAAAACAAATATGGTTAGCCCAAAATATGGGTCAGGGTCCTTACATCATCTGTCAATTTTCAAACTTCCTAAATTTTAGACACTGACTGGTCACAATACATTTTTCCACATAGAGATTGGTTTTCTTCTTATGAACACTTTTATGGAGGCATAGTAAACATGGCAAATGATGCTACTAGCAAGAATATTGGCATTGGGTCAATCCGCATAAAGATGTTTGATGGTGTTATCTGAACTGTCTCAAATGTTCGTCATGTTCAGGCCTTCAGAAAAACCTCATCTCAATTGGCCTACTTGAAGCTAACAATTTTCCATACATGGCCGAAGATGGAATCTTGTCCATTACCAAAGGAGATGATGTTTTGATAAAAGGGAGTATGCATATCTGGAAACCTTTACAAGACACTTGGTGAAACTGTGACCAGTGTAGTTGTTGTTGCATCTTCCTTAACCACTTCAAATCTAGATACCACAACATTGTGGCATGTGAGACTAGGACACATGAGTCATAAAGGTCTCGAATTATTAAGCAAAAGTGGACTTCTAGGTGATATCAACACTGAAAAGTTGGATCTCTATGAGCATTGTGTAATGGGAAAGCATAAAAAGGTCATCTTTGCAACTACTAATCATACGACAAAATGTATTGTTGATTATATTCATTCTGGCATCTGGGGTCCTTCTCAAATGCCTTTCAAGGGTGGTGCCAGATATATGCTTACCTTCATTGATGATTTCTCAAGAAAAATTTAGGTGTATTTTTTGAAGCATAAGTCTGATGTTTTTGATCAGTTTAAGAAGTGGAAGATGCTAGTTGAAAATCAAACTAGAAGGTGCATCAAAACACTGAGGACAAATAATGACATAGAGTTTTGTTCTTCTAAATTCAATGAATTATGCCAATTTGAAGGATTACAAGACACTGCATAGTTAGACATACACCCTATAAGAATGACATTGTTGAACACATGAAAATAACTCTTTTAGAGCATGCATGATGCAAGCTAATCAGTGCATGTCTTAGTAAAGATTTCTGGGCTGAAGTCATCTTTATTGCAGCCTACCTAGTCAATCATTTTCCATCTACTCCACTTGGTTTCAAAACTCCAGAAGAGGTTTGATTTGGTCATCCTACACAATATTCAGCTTTGTGTATTTTTGGTTGTCCTGCATATGTCTATTCCAATGAAGGAAATCTTGAGCCTAGAGAAAAGAAGTGCATTTTTCTGGGTTATGTTGATGGTATGAAGGGATACAGATTCTGGTGCACTGAGCCAAACTACTCAAAGTTCTTGATTGAAAGAAATGTCACATTTGATGAGTCTGCCATGTTTTGTACAAAACAAGATGGAGTTAGTTCTCATGTTACAAGTTCTCAGAGTTCCACAGAGCAGGTGGAGGTTGAAGTTAGTGCACACAACTCAACACCTCTTGTTGATGTACAGGAAAATCTAAATGATAATGACAATGACACTCATGAGAACAAACATATAACATTGCCTCTGGGAGACCAAGAAGATAGATCGGACCACCTACAAGCCATTCAAATTATGTTATTGCATATGCCTTGGCTACTACAGAAGAGATAAATGATTCTGGTGAACCATCTACCTATGCTGAAGTTGTATCTAATCCATATTATGCTATGTGGATTATAGCTATGAAGGAAGAAATGGAGTCTCTTCAAAGGAACAACAATTGAGTGCTTGTAAATCCTCTTGATGGAAAGAAGATTGTTGGATGTAAATGGGTATTCAAAAGGAAGGAAGTTGGTCCTAAAGATACTACTGCAAGGCACAAAGCTCGGTTAGTTGTAAAAGGCTACAATCACGTGGAAGGTATAGATTACAATGTTGTTTTCTCTCCTGTTGTCAAACACACCTCCATTATATTTCTATTGGCATTAGCTACTAGATATGATTTAGAGCTTGAGCAACTTGATGTAAAGACCACATTCCTCCATGGTGACTTAGAGGAACAAATCTACATGTAGCAACCTAAAGGTTATGTTTCTACTGTAAAGAAGGTTCATGCGTGCTTACTGAAGAAGTGTCTTTATGGCTTGAAGTAATCCCCATGTTAGTGGCATCGTAGATTTGATTCTTTCATAGTCAAGCATGGATATTCCTAGAGTAGATATGACATTTGTGTCTACTTGAAGGAACTTCTTGATGAGTCTCTTATTAACCTATTGCTCTATGTTAATGACATGTTGAATGCAGCAAGAGATATTTCTAAAATCTGTAGTCTCAAGCAGTTACTTAGTGGAGAATTTGAAATGAAAGACTTGGGAGTAGCAAAGAAAGTTCTGGGAATGGAAATTATTAGAATTTGTAAAGTTGGAAGGTTATTTCTCAGTTAGGAAAAGTATGTGAAGAAAGTTCTACATCGATTTTCTATGTTTGATGCATCTTCTATATCTATTCCATTAGGTGATGATTTCAAGAATCTCTCATTTGCCAAGTCACCACAATCTGAAGAGGATGTAAGCTACATGTCTCGTGTTCCCTATTCCAGTACAGTTGGCAACATCATGTATGCTATGATTTGTACTCGCCTAGACATTGCTCAAGCAGTTAGCATATTGAGCAGATATATGTCCAATCTGAAAAGCTACATTGGCAAGTAGTCAAGTACATTCTTAGGTACCTTAAGGATACATCTTCTGTATGCCTTGGATTCACCAAAATTATAGAGATGCTTGTTGATTATGTTGATTTTGACTTTGCAAATGACAGTGATAAAAAAGTTCTCTTACAAGCTATCTGTTTACTCTTGGTGGTTGTGTTATAAGTTGGAAAACTACATTACAACTCACTGTTGCATTGTCCACTACTCAAGTTGAGTACACGACATTGACAGAGGCCATAAAAGAAGCTACTTGGCTTAGAGGATTGTGTGCTGAATTTTGTATTCTTGAGAAGACAACGACCATCTACTCTGACAGTCAAAGTACAATTAACCTCACAAAATACCAGATGTTTCATAAAAGAATAAAATACATCGACGTCAAGTATCGCTTCATCAGAGAGGTGATAGTGCAGGGGAAGATTGTGGTGAAGAAAATTATAAGTAAAGAAAACCATACTAACATGATGCCAAAGTCATTATCAGTTTCCATGTTCAAGACCTGCTTGGACTGGTTAGCCTTCACAGCTGATAGAGATGCCCTTAGGGGATGAAAGATAAGTAGTTTGCTATTTTTCTTGCAAGATGATGACTTCAAATCGCGGGGGGGGGGGGGGGGGTATTTATTATGCCTCGAAGACTCCTAGTCCTAGTCCTAATCCTACATGGTGTGACAGTCCTATTTTGGATCTTTCCTTAATTTGAGTCCAACTCATGTTCCTACTTGGATTTGAATTAGTAATCCTATTTGGAGTTGGAGATGACTCTATCTACTTGCAACTTGGACTCTTATAGTGTACTAGACTCCTATTAGGATTTTTTTATTTATAGTTGAAGTCTTATGGCATGGAGTCTATAAATAGGACCCTAAGAGTATGAGATTTTCTTGTACTGAGAAGTGCCAATGTACAGAGTTATACTGAAGAGAGTTCTCTCTCTTCTTTGGGTGTAACCTTCTAAAGATTTTTCAAATTCTCTCTCTTTAAGAGTATCTCTCCTTTGTAATCTTCTTGTAATAGTAAAATTTTCTCTCTTCCCGTAGAGTAGGTCGTCTAGATCGAACCACATAAATCACGTGTTCTTTGGTTGCGTGATTCTCGCCTTGTTATTCTGCTGTGAACTTGTCGTATTTTATCGTTCAAATCCTAACAAAACTCTATACCCCTGACATGTTTTCTTTTCTTCATGTATAATCTCCCAATGGTTTGTGAAAGAAGAGATATCAGTATTCTCGTGTGCTTGATCAATGCTTGTAGTCCGTGTTTGGCGAGGGAGTCGGAGGGATTGCATTTGAACACAGCCAGCATTTTCCTTAAACATTGTACTGACGTAATTGGAACGTGACTGGTGTAGGCGTTTGGCAAAATTTAGACTGCGATCAGACGAGTTGAGTTTCAGTTAGGATGTCCCGACCAACTCACTCCCGCGTTGAGCTGAATTTTGTGATCTGGTTTCAAACCACTCCTCTTCTGCCAACGATGTAAAATAATTTTTTAACCAGAATCCAACCGACTTCACAGAATTCCTTTTATTCAGATCGATACTATCCTTACTCCAACATACGGGATAACCATTTGTATTTCACCAGATTTTTATATCAAGACACGTGCCAAACATTGAAATCATTAGGAAACCTTTCAGGTCCCGTTTGTAATGTGGACTTTACACAGTCAAGCGACGTGTTTTAGGTAATACATATCATAATTTGACCATGACATTAGCAATTTAGGTGTTATGTATTTTGATTAAGTAGGATTTAGGACTTTCTAGTCAAATTTTCTTTTGAATATTAGGACTAATTCAATCCCGCTTTGGGAGGGATTTCAAAATTTTGACTGAACTAACTTCATTACTCCGGCATTGATGTACGCAACAATTATATTTATACCAGAACCAATCTGAGTTCTCAAACAACATTGTGTCTAGATCAGACTAGTATTGTCTTTCACCAGCACTACCCCAGTCTGAAACTTCACAAAATTTAATGGTCAATATACCGTTCCAAATAGGAGCTCATGGTGTCCGTTTCTTCCTTCGGTCATTTAATTGCCAATTGTTAACTACACACTTGTTTCATTCTTTAAACATGGGACGCACGAAGTGGCAAGTCAACACCAGGATGCGAACGCGATGCCACGCAATGCATGCACCCCAATCGGAACTTTGGGGTTGGTGCTTCTCTTCTCCTTTCCTTTTCTTTCCTTTGAATTCTACTCCAGCCGTGGAGGGCTTTTGTCGACGGTCGTGTGCGACGAATGTTTAATACTGAAAATTCATGGGCATGATTGCGGACCGGGTTTTAGGGGGGTTTTATATTAGAAATTAGGAAGGAAAGGAGGGTCTGTTAGCTCAACTGATGATGACGGCTGCGCCATTCTATGGCGCCCAACCAATCACCAATCTGATCTACCTGTCGGAGAATTGATCTGTCGAGAGGGGGCAGAGGAGGGATGACCTGCTAGGAAGGGCAGGAAAAAGAAAAGAAATTAGGGGGGGAGACTCAGAGTGGAAAGTACAAGGATAGTTTTGTAAATGTTTGCGCGCACTTTGTTTGGGGATGGGTGGGTAGGAGATTTTACCTAAAGATAAGAATAAGGAAGATGTGGAGGTTATGAGGTGGAGAACAAGGATTCGACAGAAGAAGGCGGAGGAGAAGGAGACGAGGCTAAGTACTCCTGAGTGTTGAATTAAACCGAAAGAACAAATGCATATTTGAGAAATGGAACTGGAGCCGTCAAAGGGTTGAACTATCTGTTGAGCCCTAAGAAATTAACCGTTTATTTGGGATCTAGATGAAGAGATACGAGGCCGGCTAAAATATTTACCCATAATGCACGTTACAAAAGACTTGCTAAATGTTAAACTAACAAATGTAGTAAACAAAAAAAGTGGTAGTTAATGAGTTGTGCCCATACGGTCATTTACTTTGCATATCTTAGACACCTAATTAACAAGTATAGGTCAACTGTTTTTTGATCAAACTACCGAACAAGATATGTAAATAGCAACTTCCAGCAGCTTGTCATTCTTATTGTTTGCCCCAGCGGAGAAACAATGGCTAAATGATAACATGATTCTCTATTTTTTATACATTAAAAGGTTATTTCAAGATTTTAGAAGAAAAAGATAAGTGAGCCTTCTCTCCACCCGTTCAAGGCTGTGTAATCTCAACCCGCAACGACAAAACCCATACTTGATCCGAATTAAAACCAACCTTCTCACTATTTTGACTTGTTTAGTTCAAATAACTACATATGCCGTGTGGCATGCATATTCTCCTACTTTTCATGAAACCAACTTGCGGCAAAATGTTCATGAATGAGACAATGTCATTTTGTTCAACTCAAGTATTAGGTTATTTCCTGGGAATCTGAGAACAAGGTGGTCAGGTCATTTTTCTGTAGTAAAAATATACCCATCGGGGGTGATGGAGAAAGCAGGAGAAAAGACAGGAACCTTCAAAGTGAGTGGACAGAGAGTGAAAAGACACTACAAAGACGAAGCTATTGTAAGGAGGACATAACTCAGTTTGGGGAAGCCAACCCAGTAACAAGTGGAATGAATGAGGAAGTAACTGCACTTGTTGAAGGAGAATGAAGACAGATGATAGAAAAAGTCAAGCTAAAGACTTTAAACAAGCGCTTCTTGGGAGTCAACTCAAGTTTTTTCTATTTTCCTTACTTCATATTTTCCTTTCTCTCGTTCTTTAGTATTATGAGCTATATACCTCTCATTTTCCAATATTTCTAATTTCCACATCTAGTAGGTGTGACATCCCGCCATCACAAAGACAACGAGACACCACACGAAAACGTGCGGAACCGTCATAAACATTATATTACCAAAAATATAGGTTAATTAAAACCGATTGCGGAAAAGCAGATAAGAAAGGAACTATTACAACCAGATCCACATCCTGTAAAGAAACATGTTATATAAATATACATAAACTTGATACATGTCCACAATTCATAGAATCCAGCTATCTCTTATCCATATGGGATTTGTCACATGTTTATATACATAACAGACCTAGCCAAGTCAACAACATGATAAGAAATCCATATCAACTATACATCTTGAAACCTCATCAAAATACCTCCAAGGACCTGAGAGTACAGGGATGACTCTAGGACTCTACTACAAAACACCCAAAACAGCAGCATATCCATCTCTTGCCTTCTACTGTTCTTCTTACTGCTCAACTGCAACACCACGACCACCTTCACATCTAACACGTCCACCTAAAAAGGTTTTAAAACCAACGGGGTCAGACACACAGTCCGAGAGAGAAACATAACCCCCGCTGAAACTATAAAATCTCAAAGGAGAGCTATAACAGATAAATCAAGTGACTGATATAAGCAGATCATATATGTGCAGCATATTGAGCAAAACTAACTTTTCATAACATCTTACCAGGATACTTAGGAAGCATATGAACAGATAGCAATATGGAACATGATTGACAAGACAAGTCTAATAAGAACTTATCATAACATCTGAGGAATATGTAATTAGTTGTAAGATAAAACTAGGGCAACTATACAAACAAGGCCTCAACCAATGTTCTGTCTTTGCCTTAAGAAAATATACTATATGGCTGGATTATGATTTATTATGCCTTAAGGAAATGAGCCGTACTGCTCAAATTCAACCTTCGGTTGCAAAACCCAAAGCTGGTGCCATACAAGGTCAATGGAAGAGTCAGACTCCATGACCTCACCTCCTCGTGGTCAGTTTATGAGAACCGAAGTAGGACCACAGTCTATTGCTTACATGACCTCAGTCATAGGGTCAGCTCCCACAGGCTACCCTTTCCTCTAGCCTGCCTTGGTACAGGTCTCAATGCTAGCGTATATTGAGCCACGGGCTTGTTCATCATGCTCTCGATCCATGAATGCATTCATGCTCCATCACACTGAGCCATGGGCCTGTTCACCATGCTCTATCATACTGAGCCATGGGCCTATTCACCATTCTCTTGTTCACATCTGAGTCCACAACTGTAGTTGCACTCTAATCCTCCTATTTTCGGCTAGGAGAAACCCCACATATTCAACAATATGCGCTCCAGGTTAACCCACAGGAGAACCTATTTCACCATCACCAGCTACTGATGATGATGGATCTATGGCTAGGGTAAACTATAGAAAAGGTTCATATGTAATTAATTAGTGTATATTAAGTGGATTGCAAGATTCAACCAAGTTATGTAACATGCAACTATAACAAGGATGAATAAACATAAAACTCATTATCTTGTGTTACATTGTCGCTAAGGCCTTCAGTGCCATCAACATCATCTTGATCCATCACAAGGATCCAACATCACATGTTACCACTTGGCCTCTTGCCAATCATCTAGATCCATCACAAGGATCAACATCACTGGGACTCAATCCCATCATCAAGGTATTCCATACCATTCCATGGGTAACACCCATCAGATAGTATTGGATTCATCATAACCCATGATGTTCCACATCATGCTAATATCATGCCATTACCATGGCCTCATCGTACAACTGTCACCTGCATGGTTAGTGAAATCACAATGGAGCAATGATACTTGTACAAGGAACATTTACAACTCCTTACTTTAATATGAGAGTATCCAACATAGATGAAGGTATCCAAACATAACATTCTTATACATATACATCAAAGCATAACAGACTCATATACAAAAGCATAACAAGCATTAGGGTTACCAACTGAACACAAGGTACATCCCTCACTATAGGTGTATCGGGTAAGGAACAACCTTCACCAAAAGTATCTCGGGTTAGGGATAGCCCTTACCAAAGGCACAACGTCTCTCACCAAAGAGTGTGATGCCCAACACTATATCAGTTAAGCATGCAACACTTCACCACCTACTGTATCAACCATCACCCATCTAGGGATACAACCATATCGGCCAACCACTATCACCTTGGTATTGGATAACATCAAACAAGGAGATATCGACCAAGGAAGAGGGTAAGCTTCATAACACCTAAGGCAGCAAACCCTAACGTCCACTTCATACCGTCCAAGCCACTAAGGCACCATGTCGGGCAGCACTACAAGAGCAAAGTGAAAGGTGCATGCCATATCACCCAACACAAGATCATACCCATATCAGCCAAAGAAAATAAAGAGACAGCAAGCTACCCTATCGTGCAACGCTGTGTCGTGCTACCTATATCGAGCAACGCCCCGAGACGGGCAACGTTGTGACGGTCAATGCACCTTCATGCGGTAACGGGAAGCACTACCTAAAAGGGTATCATGCAATGCAGCAGCAACGCCTGATGCCCAGCCCAAACGCATAACACCCAAGAGTATCTGTGACATCCAACTTATAAGAACATGATTTACTTAAACGGAAGCGAATCATTTGCAGCGGATTACTGAAAATCACTAAAAATTAAATTTTTTTGCAAAGAGATTCACACATAGGAAACTTCTTTCATAAAGAACCAAAGTATACATTTACATAATGGCTCATAAGTACATAACTTGTACCATCTCTTATCGAGGATTACAACATCAGCTGCCCTATTAACATTATATACAGACATCATAAGACCATCGAGGCATCAAGCCAAAATCTCAGATCGATTCATTAAAAACACTAACTATAAATTCTGAGGACCTGAGAGTACAGAGACGACACATAGGACTACTATCTATACAAAACTTGACAGCCGGTGCCTCCACCTGAGTTATCACTGTTGTCCCTATTGTTGTTGCTGCTTTTCCCTTTCTATAGGATTCTTGCTTCTTCTTCTGCGTTTACCTAAAAAGTTGGATCCCACGGGGGTGAGACAATTGTAAATTGCCCCAGTGGGAGATATAACTCTCCGCCAAAATATTGTTATAGCAGTTTATTATAATAAAACTGAGCAAGAGTTCTTATATATTAACAGCAGTATTAATCATTGAATGAAAAGAGTAATGTAATCTCCTTTCCTAAGGAGAGCATTGCATTTATCCATGATAGAATCATAATTCATCTATCTACTTGTAATGAGTATAAAGAGATATGAATAACATCTATCAACTAGAGATGCATAAAAGAAATGTAACATCAGCCAATGAATTTCCATATTCAATCCTTAAGCAAACATGCTATATGACCTCCAAATGGTCTTGAGATGGTTTGGGTGATCCCCAAATGGTTTTGAAACCATTTGGGTCAATCAACCCAAGTTTCCAACTTAATCAATTTGGAAATCAACACTTAACCCGATTAGGGTTTTGGTGATTGATTGATCTTCAACTCATGAACCAATTGGAACTAATCAATCATAATTGGTGGTCATTAACTGATTACATTTCAAAATCACACTTATGCTCTTAGGAGATGAGGTATACCGCTCATACTCCAACCGACCATTGCGAAGTCGAAATCGGTACCATACAAGGTCAATGGAAGAGTCGGCTTCCAAGTCCTCTCATATCTCGGTCAGTACAAGACAGCATGTAGGACATCTTGTGTCTCTGCTAGATATCTTTCCAGGGTATACTGGCAACTTCGCTATTAGAGTTATAGTGGCATGCTACACTCTCTTCGCAATCGTGAGATTTCTTATTTATCTCCATCCATCCGGCATTAATATTATTGGGAGATGTGTATTGCATCTATCCCAATCATCAGGAGATTCGTGATACATCCATCCCGATACAATAATGAAGGATTGTGAGGTTTAATGTTTACCTTTCCTCAATTCCCTCATTAGGACGTCAGGATACATTCGCCCATTGCCCCCACATATTCAAAATATGTGTTCTGGGTTTTATCGCAGAGCACCCGTTTCACCATCACCTATTGCTGACGATGATGGATCTATGGTCAGGGCTCGTGATGCGATGATTTTGAGTCACATTCATAGACTTGTTTTATTTATATTTTATGCATTTATTAGTCATTTTGGTGGTTAATATTGCATAATTCATCTACTTTGGTCTATGATCATTTTCTATGTCAAATCTCCCTTATTTCAGTATTTGGAGTATAAATTATTACAAAAATATGTTTTGTTTCGGCTTATGTGGTTTCGTGTTGTAATTTTAGGAAAAACAAGTATCTGCTGCTGTCGATACCATCGACAGTGGTCGATACCATCGACACGACCACAGGTTTCCAGCCGCAAGGAGCATCACAAAGTCGATACTATCGACAGGAGAGTCGATGGTATCGAGATACCATCAGGTT
Organism: Alisma plantago-aquatica; assembly: GCA_963693085.1. Lineage (NCBI taxonomy): Eukaryota > Viridiplantae > Streptophyta > Magnoliopsida > Alismatales > Alismataceae > Alisma > Alisma plantago-aquatica. The sequence goes on from OY856412.1 coordinate 1,424,804,324, forward strand.
GCTAGTGAGAAGACAGTCGATACTATCGACACGAGGAGCTTCAGTGATAGAAAAAGACAAAACTGACGTCTAAGAGAGTCGATACCATCGACACGCGTCGATGGTATCGAGCTAGCATCAGGCGCAACAACGAAGAGAAAGAAGAATTTCCGATACTGCACAAGGTCGATACCATCGACCTGTGTTAATGGTATCGACACCGTCAGATACAAGTTTGCTTCAGATCGATCTAAATCCGACGGTTGTGATATTTTGGTGACCTAACTCGATGATTATACCTAATGACGGCAGCCAAGAGCAATCTATCACGTCATTAGCCACTGCACACGTCCTGAGAAGGTGTAGAGAGAAGAACGGAGCCCATAAGCACGCCCCATCCGTTCCGGACACCAAAGAAGACGTTTTCCACCACCGAAAGGCGAGAGAACATGTATTCTACGCCAAGGAGCGCTTGGATCTTCTCTGTTTAGGGGTTTCACCACTAAATCACGTTTTTCTCCATGTTTCCCTTTTTCTCTATCACGTTTTGCTCTGAGATGAACATGCGGGGCTAATCCCCTTTGTCTTTAGGACCGGGAGTAGCCCGAGAAATCATTGTATGACAATTTTATCATAGTAATTCATCATTTATCTCTTAAATCCATGGTATAATTTCGTTTTCTCAATTATATTGTTATGCTTGATCACCATAATAATAATCTAATGCCCTTAATTACTTTGAAATAAGAATTAATGGTTGAAAAGAGACGGAATTTACATTAATTGACAAATCCCTTGAACAAGGTGGTGTAAGGTTAATGGTGGATACCGAGAGATCGACTCTAATGCACCTAGTTTAGGGTATAGGTTGCTACGACGGTGGAACTGACCTAGACATAGGTAGTGAATTGTACCACGACAGTGGGCAATTCTGATATCAGGCCACTACCCGGATAGAGAGATAAATATGAGTGACTAAATAGAAATTCATACAATGAAAACCTGCGGTGAAACTACGATCCTAAAGATTCCCACTTGAATTGATTAAACTAAACATTTAATCGATTACTTTGTTTTGTTTTATTTTATTTTCTTTTAATTTTACAACAACCTCCAACTTTTTAACCGGTCTAGCTGATTGCGAGTAGTTAGTAGTAGTCTCCGATAATTCACGTGTCCCTGAGTTCGACTTGGGCCTCACAAAGGCCTATATTATAGTGACGCGTACACTTGCATTTCTATGCACATAAAAAGCGTGTCAAGTTTTTGGCGCCGTTGCTGGGGACACGACAATTGTCGGCACTATGAGTGCTGCAAGCGGCCACTGTAGGCCATTTTTTTATTAGTTTGAAATCATTTCAAAAATTCATAGTCTATTTTCTAATTTGTGTAATCGTCAAGCATTGTACTGAACTTAAATTTTTATTTTGTAGGTATTGTGCATGGTGCAGACGCGTAGCACCGACTACACACGCCACATACTAGAGGTTCCTTTGTCGGGACCGGAAGATGAGGAGGATTACATTCAAGACCATCTGGAAGAAATAGACTCAGAATCTGAACAGAAAGAGATTGCAGAACCACAGACAATATGGGAGAAGATCAAGGATTCTTCTTCATCTGCGTCGAAGGGGCCAATCAAGAAGTAGGCGATCAATATTCCGACATACAAGATTGATCCTGCGTTAATTAATTTGGTCAAGTCAAACGCATTCCACGGGCTCAAGAACGAAGATCCAGTCACGCATATAAGTCAATTCGTGGAAAACTATGACATGGTAAAAATTGACAGGTTCCCGCAGGATGTGCTCTACCTAAAGTTGTTCCCGAGTTCTCTGACAGGAACTGCACGTGAGTGGTTGCACAACCTGGATGATGAATATGTGGAATCCTAGAACCACATGGTGGAGGTTTTCTTTGAAAGGTTCTTCCCGCTCGAGAAGACCAATGACATGATCAGGAAGATCCACAACTTCACTCAAAAATCAGGAGAGACCTACTCTGAGACCTGGGAAAGGTTTCAGATCATGCTTAGGCGGTGCCCGCATCACGGGCTTGATAAGGAGACACAGGTCAAAATCTTCTATTTTGCTCTCTTCGAGCATGATAGAAGTAACCTCGATTCAGCAGGCTCGGGATTCTTCTTGAACAACACAGACATGAGGTGTTGGGAAATCCTTAAGAACATGGCCAAGAAGCAATCTTGGGGCGACAGGGACGTCGTTGAGCACGTTAGAGTAGCAGGGGAGTCTAAAGCAATCAAAGAGATGAATGAGAAGATGGACCTTCTCGCGAAGAAACTGCTTGCAAAGGAGGATACTGAATCTGAGGATGAGGCTCAAGTCAAATGCATGAGGCAGCAACAAGGTTACAGAAATAACGATTACTCATGGAGGAAGGACAAGAAGTTCTCTTGGAAGGATCCAAACAACTTTTTGCAGGACCCCGATACAAAACCCCAGAAAGTAGCAGAGGACAAGAGCACAAAGTTGCTCAACCAAGTGATAAAGCAAAATCAAGAATTAATGACTACTTTTGGCCAGTAGATAAAGCAACAGGGGGAATTTATGAACCAGTTTGGGCAGACATTGCAGAGCCATGGGGCTCAAATGAGGACAATAGAGATGTCCATGGTGCAAATGGCAGCTGAGATAGCCAATCTGAAGAAGCCGGCACACCAAGGTTTTCCGGTTAACACTAATATTCCAGGAGGAAACCAACAGGCGAAGGCCATCTTGCTAAGGAGTGGCAAGAAGCTGTTAAACCCTAGAGCTGATGAACCAAGCAAACCCTAAGTAGAAATTGAAGGTGAGACCACTGAGGAGCTGCAAATACCGGTCACAGAATCAGTTGAGGATATAGCAGTGAATGCTACTGAAAATCCTATTGCAGATGAGGAGGAGACGCAGAAAAGGACACCATATGTGCCACCCCATCAAAGGGCACAGGCTGTCCCGGTCCCATATCCGAATAGTGCAAAGGCAAGGAAAGTGGATGCCCAGTTTAAAATGTTTCTAGACAGTTTCAGAAAACTTTCAGTCAACATCCCATTATTGGAAGCAATTGAGCAAATCCCTTCTTACGATAAATTTTTGAAAGACATCATTACCAAGAAGAGGAAAATCCCAGACACGGAGGTTGTGGTGCTTAAGGAGCAGGTGAGTGCCTTCATCATGGGCACATTGCCACCAAAGAGGCAGGATCTGAGCTGCTTCAACATCTCATGTTACATTGGGAAAGTGAAGTTTGGTGAAGCGCTATGTGACTCCGGGGCGAGCATAAACTTGATGCCCCTCTCTACATTCAAGAAGCTGGGATTAAAAGAGTCACGGCCGAGCAACGTGACAATCCAACTGGCGGACAATTCTGTGGTGAAGTCATACGGTATATGTGAAGATGTGTTGGTGAAGGTAGATCATTTTGTATTTCCAGCAGATTTTGTCGTAATGGAGATGCAAGATGAACAAGGCAAAGAGCTACTACTCGGACGACCCTTCCAAGCTACAGCTGACATGATACTTGAGATGGGGAGAGGTCATTTGACTTTGGGCATCGCTGATGATCGCTTCGAGATGGTCATGCCCTCCAGCACCACGTCACCTAAAGCCAAGGAGCAGTGCCACATGGTAAAGCATTTTGATCACAATATCTCACTTTGTCTAGGGAAGCCATTTTTAGATATGGCTCATGTAATGACCAAGGTGGAAAAAGGGACATTGGCTATGGACATCATGGAGCAGACCAAGGTGGTATCCCTTAGCAAGGCTGTAGGTTTTCTGAGTGATGAGGAGGAGTGTCACACCCCGATCTCTCACTAACCACTAATCATGAGATTAGGGCGCGACGGAGGGATTATCACATAAACAAATAACTGAGAACTTTTTCTTTTTAAAACCTCGTAATGATATCCGGATTATTGATGTAAACTAAAACATAAATAACTATTGCGGAAGCATTTCAATTAAACTGGCTAGAGAACATAAACATAGTTTACAACATGTAACATTGTTTAACAGAAAGTAAAACATAACAGTTAATTTACATCTTTATACACATTCCACATACACACTCTCTCTCACCCACGCCATGTCCCAAAGACCGAGGGGAAGGGACTAAGAGACCACTATCTAACTAAACTAATTACATATACCTTCTACTGATTAAGCGTTAGGACGAAAGGATCCTTCAGATTCCTGCTGCTGACGATAACCTGAAAATGTTTTGAGTAGAGGTATGAGCCTACTTGCTCAGTGAATAGCCTTTCATTTAGCTATCACTAAACAACTCATCAGGTTTATAGAATTGAAATAAACATAAATACAGTACAAGCTGGGCATTTCTAATGACATAGCAGATTACAGAATATAATCGCATTTCTATGCAACAACAGATAATTTAAACCAAATAAACAGATATAATGAATTGGCACAAAAGTTCGGATATATTAATTTACTGTGATCCTATATGATTACATAATTATATTATTATTATGCCCTAAATATATGCAGTGTACTCTGCATATAAAGATCCGCAGCAAGTTCATGCTACGGTCCCACCGTACAAGACTTAGCGACACACCCGGGTAATGCTAAGTCTGACTGCTGTCCTGGTCTGCTACAGGACTCTCAGGCTCACACGGCCTCACTGCACTCTCAAAAGAGTGTACTCTAGACTCCTCCTTGAACCTGAGCACACAGGCGGAGAGTCGGGGTTACCACCGTGACACACGCACGGATTATTGTTGAATAACCCCCATATACTCCAGTGCCACCGTGACACACACACGGATTATTGTTGAACACTGCCTTTCTGCCCTCGTGCCACCGTGACACACGCACGGATTATTGTTGAACACGAGTCACCGACCATCTAGACACACGCTAGGTAGGTCGTTTCACCCCAAGGTGCAGACCTCACGAGGGGTTCTACGGCGTTAGGGCACCTAAGTCTATTAACTGAATAACAAATAAACATTTAAACAGGAATATCACATTTACTGATTTCGTATCAAATCACAATACACTGTCATTCTAAACCGACAGAGCAATATATTTCAAATCATTGTAATTTCTGATAAATTCTCATACCATGCATTCAAGCAAATTAGAAATGCATAAATAACCCAACTTATTTCGATTTGGCACATACATAGTGAATTTACGCAATTGAACATCTTATTGCACAAATTAAAGAAATTTACTTCACATATGAGAATCATACTCAACAATTATCAATTCTCTAAATTTCTCGAAAAACGTGCACATTAACCCAAATCCTGGTTTGTGCATCACTTAACTCAATTAAGAGTTAATTACCTATCACAACACAATTTAATAACAATACTTGAGAATTTCTGGTAATATTTCAGAGAAATGTGCCATTTCATGTAAATATCAATTTACACATATTAACGTCAAAAGATATATACAATTAGGGTTTTCATGCATATTTTATTTATTCATATCTACTTTGAAATTGTACATCTGATAATTTATCAGAAATCTTCATTGTCTGGGTTCATACCCAAATCATACCATTTTCAGACATGAATTTCTAATTTCAACATTCAAACAAGCAATTTAGGTTCCAATGAACCATATAAATCTACCGATTCAATCCACACTGATCAATTGCTAAATTTAATCATATAACAGCGTCTAGAAGCAATTTATGAAATAAAAAGTCGGGCGACTCAAACGCTGCCCGACGCCTGATAACGCCTGTTATCGGCGTAATTCGCGCACATAACTGGAAATATTCAAACGCCTGAGTTATTTAATGATAAATGAATGAAATCCTACTCACATTGATTTGGTCTATCCAGATTCGTCCGGAACTGCGTCCAAGGCCGGATTCTGGGCGATTTCGAATCGTCTTCTTCCTTTGAATTAAATTCTTACTATTCCTGTTCACCGTTCTACTGTATACAGTAGCCGCAAGCTCTACTCAGGTTGGCGAAATTGGCTTTATTCATGGTTGGAAGCTGAAATCCTTGCGTGGACCTCTCATTCTGAGTTAAGAGTAGCTATTCCTGCTGCTAGGCGTACCCAAAACGGCCCCCCTCCTGGCCGTGCACAGCAACTGCAGCAGCTGCTGCTTGCCGCCGGCCAAGGTTGCTAGGCGGCTGGCTAGGACAGCTAGTGGAGGAAGAGAAAAGAAGAGGAAGAAGGGAAGGGAAAGGAAGAAGGGAGAGAGGGGTGAAGCTGCTGGACGCCAAGGGCCAGAGAAGAGTCGCCCTTCTCCTCTGCTAATCGATCGTCCAATTCGCCCTGTGCGCCGCTTCAAGCGGTGGTCTATCGGGAAACAGATAAGCAAGAAAGGAAAGAAAGAAATGAATCGTTTATAAGTGAAAATTTGGAAAAATTGCTAAATTGATCCCAGAAATTGGAAATCATCATAACTTTTTCCTCGGAGGTCCAAATAACCTGATTGCTTTTGCAACTTTTCAATCACGAAATCCTCTACCTTCTCAATGCATGAGAACATACTAATTATACTGTTTTACTGGTTCAAAGTTTCAATTGCATCCAAAAAAGATCACTTTACTCAACTTAATCATCTTAATTATGCACTAAGTGATCTTATGTGCTTGATTCAAATAAATCAAGTTATTAATGCACTAACCATCACATGAGCACTTAGGTTAGCTCAAATAACTTTAATTATGCTCAAATCATGATGCTTACCGATAAGCTTTGAAACGGGTCATAACAATCTCCCTCCCTTATAAGAATTTCGTCCCGAAATTCCTAAAAGAGAAAAGGAAACTTGTTACGCATCTCTGACTCAAGCTCCCACGTAGCTTCCTCTAGGTTATGATTCCTCCACAAAACTTTCACCAATGGTATCTCACGGTTCTTAAGCTTCTTGATCCTCTGATCAACTATCTGGATTGGTCCCTCAACATAGGACACATCTGATCTAAGCTGTGCAGGTTCTGGGTCAACTATCTTTTCTGTACCAGGGTAACATTTCTTAAGCATAGACACATGAAACACATCATGAAGATTTGCCAACTCAGATGGCAAATCCAACTTGTAAGCTACAGGTCCAATCCTCTCAACAATAGGATATGGGCCCATGTACCTAGGGGTCAACTTACCCCTCTTGCCAAACCTTAACACTCCCTTCCACGGTGAAACTTTCAGATAAACCTCGTTACCAACCTCAAACTCAAGAGGTCGACGTCGTCTCTCTGCATAACTTTTCTGTCTGTCCTGAGCAGCTTTCAACTGCTCCCTGATCACAGATATCTTCTCTGTAGTCATATCGACTATCTCAGGTCCAAGAATTTCTTTCTCGCCAACCTCGTACCAACAAATTGGTGATCTACACTTCCTGCCATATAGAGCTTCATATGGGGCCATCCCAAGACTAGAATGGTAGCTGTTGTTATATGCAAACTCTATCAGGCTTAAGTGTTCTTCCCAGTTACCTCTGAACTGCAGAACGCATGCTCTCAGCATGTCTTCAAGAGTCTGAATGGTCCTCTCAGATTGACCATCTGTCTGTGGGTGAAACGCTGTACTAAACCTCATCTTTGTGCCCAACGCACGATGTAACTGATTCCAAAATCTAGATGTAAACTTAGGATCTCTGTCAGAAATAATGGAAACTGGAATTCCATGTAATCTGATTACCTCATCCACATAAATCTTGGCCAGCTTTGGAACATCAAAGGTCGACTTGACAGGGAGAAAGTGAGCAGACTTAGTTAGTCTATCCACAATCACCCATATCGAGTCCGAACCTCGAGGCGTTCTGGGTAACCCTACCACAAAATCCATCGTGATGTGTTCCCATTTCCATTCAGGTATAGGAAGCGACTGCAAGGTACCAGCAGGTTTCTGATGCTCAGCTTTAACCTGCTGACACACTCCACATCTAGCCACGTACTCAGCCACATCTCTTTTCATACCAGACCACCAGTACAGCTCTTTGAGATTCCTATACATTTTCGTGTTACCTGGATGCATAGCATACATAGAAGCATGCGCTTCTTCAAGAATCTGCTCTTTCAGCTCACTGTTCCCAGGTACACACAACCTGTCATGAAGATACAACACACCATCGTCAGAAAACCTGAATTCTGACCTTTTACCTTCCGACATATCCTGTATAACCTGCCACAATTCGTTATCACTCTGTTGCAACACCTTAATTTGATCATAGAAAATAGGTTTGACTTGCATCTGAGCAATCAACCCACTCTGTCCTGTCACATCCAAGTCTAAATTCAATTTTCGCATATCTACAAGCAAGTCTCTCTTGAAACATGCCATAGAAAATGCATCTGCAGTTGAACTTGACTTTCTACTCAAAGCATCTGCTACAACATTCGCTTTACCAGGATGGTAATCGATTGTCACATCATAATCTTTAATCAGCTCAAGCCATCTGCGCTGTCTCAAATTTAAATCCTTCTGAGTGAAGATATACTTCAGACTCTTATGGTCTGTAAATACCTGACATGTCTCACCATACAGATAGTGACGCCATGTCTTAAGAGCATGAACTATGGCAGCTAACTCCAGATCATGAGTAGGGTAGTTCTCTTCGTTCTTCTTAAGCTGTCTAGATGCATAAGCCACCACTTTGCCTTCCTGCATCAGCACACAGCCCAAACCTCTCCTGGAAGCATCGCAGAACACTGTATAACCTTTATCTGCCTCGGGCAAAACCAACACTGGCGCTGTGGTCAACTTCCTCTTCAAGATCTGAAAACTCTTCTCACAGTTATCAGACCAAACAAACGGTGCATTCTTCCTCGTCAAACGTGTCAAGGGTGATGCTAGCACACTAAAGTTCTGTATAAACCTTCTGTAATAGCCTGCTAAACCCAAGAAACTTCTGATCTCCGTAGGAGTCTTAGGCTGTTCCCACTGAAGTACAGAATCAACTTTCTTAGGGTCAACGCTAACTCCATCTTTCGAGATAACATGTCCAAGAAATGCTACTTCAGCCAGCCAGAACTCACACTTGCTAAACTTAGCATACAACTGATGTTGCCTCAACAGCTGCAACACTACTCTCAGGTGTTGCTCATGCTGTCCATCATTTCTGGAATAGATCAGAATATCATCTATAAAGACTACAATAAACTGATCTAGGAACGGTTTGAAAATCCGGTTCATCATATCCATAAAGGCTGCTGGGGCATTGGTCAGCCCAAACGACATAACCAGAAACTCATAATGCCCATACCTGGTTCTGAAAGCTGTCTTGGGAATATCAGAAGCCTTTATTCTGAGCTGATGATATCCAGATCTCAAATCTATTTTAGAGAAGATCGTCGCTCCACGTAACTGATCAAACAGATCATCTATTCTTGGCAATGGATACTTGTTCTTAATAGTGATCTTGTTCAGTTGCCTGTAATCTATACAGAGACGCATGGTACCATCCTTTTTCTTAACAAACAGGACTGGAGCACCCCATGGTGAAGAACTGGGTCTAATAAAACCCTTATCCAGCAATTCCTGCAGCTGCACCTTGAGTTCCTTCAACTCTGCAGGTGCCATTCTATAGGCTGGCAGTGCTACTGGATGACTATCTGGATATACCTGAATTTCAAAATCCAGGTCTCTGACAGGAGGTAAGCCTGGCAAATCTTCTGGAAAAACATCAGAAAACTCACGAACCACGGGCACATCATAAACATTGGCGGTGCTTTTCTCTGCTCTGGTGTCAACCACATGAGCAAGGAACGCTTCACATCCTTTTTGTAGCATCTTATCAGCTACAGCAGCTGATACTATGCATGTAGGTATAACTTTCCTGTCTCCAGCAAAGACACAAGAAAATTCACCTAATTGAAAGGTAGCTTCCTTCTTCCAACAATCGAGTTGCACTCGATATGTTTCAAGACAATCCATACCCAAGATGACTTGGAAGGTATTTACATCCAAGGGTATGAGATTAGCAGCAAAGGTATAACCTCTAAAAGATAACAAGCATCCGGGACAGAACTCGGATAAAACTGTTGGTCCACCTAGTGGAACCCTCAACACTAACTCATCTGCCAACTCTTGAGTTAACAGATTAAGTTCATCAACCAAAGAACGTCGTATAAAAGAATGAGTAGCTCCCGGATCTATCAGAATTGAAACTGGTATACTATTAAACAAAAGCATCTCTCCTGTAACAACGTGTGAAGAGATTATACCTTCCTGAGGTGTCAAAGAAAAGAAACGTGCTGAAGCTCTCCCTCTGCCACGCTGTCCTCTTTGACCACTCCTGCCACTAGACACTCCACCACCTCTGGAACCAGAAGCCATAGAAGAACTCGGTCCTTCAGCTGGAGGTTGTCTCTGAACATCATAAAACTGAGACTGAGAAGCTTGTGATGCCGCTGGTTGAAGCTGAGGACAAAACTTCTTTATATGTCCTATCTGCCCACATTGGTAACATCCTGTATAATCTAAGCCCCAACATTTCCCAGAGTGAAACTTTCCACAGGTATTACATACCCGCATCTCCTGTTTCTGTGGACCAGTCACAGAAGTAGATGATCCAGATGGCTGCTCTCTAGACACACTGCCCCATTTCCCTGGTTTGTATCCTCCTCTGCCTCTAGAAGTAGTGACATCCTCAGATCTCTGTCTGCCGAAACAACCAAAACCACGCCCAAGTTTAGAAAAGAAACCTCTACCTCCACCTCTGTACCCACTACTCGACTGTCCTCTATTGAAGTCTGCAGATCTCTTCTTAGACTCGGGCACCTTGTCAGCATTCACAGATTCTTCAACCTGCCTAGCAGCCTCAACAAACTCACCAAAGTTCTCTCTGTTCCTCCTGCTAGTAGCAGAAACTGTATGCCGAATTTCTGGCCTTAGACCTTCTTGAAACCTTCTGCATCTTTCTATATTGTCAGGAACAAGCTGCGGACAGAAGTTCGCTAATCGGGTGAAAAGCGCTTCATACTCAGTAACTGACATGTTCCCCTGCTTAATGTTCTGTAACTGCCTGATTTTCTCATTAAGGAAGGTAGGTGGATAAAACTTAAGATGAAACTCTTCAGAGAAATCCTGCCATGAGAGCTCTGTACCTCTCCTCTTTTCCTCCACACTATGCCACCACAGCTCTGCATCGCCTGTCAAAAGATAAACTGCGTGATTAATCTTCTTCTCTTCTGGAAGATCCATCAAGCGAAAGACCTTCTCTATTTGTCTCCACCACTTATCAGCCTCGGTGGGATCTGTAGTGCCACTAAACTCTGTGCCTCCAAGCTTCTTTACAAGCTCATAAGATCGCATCAGATCCTTGCTGCTGGTAGAAGTAGAAGCTCGCCTATCAGCCTTGTACCTCTCTTTGGTTTCCAGAAACATCCTGTACATCCGAGATGCTTCATCCATGTGGTCACCACCACCTGGACCCAAGTACAAAGGATCAGGGCCAACATGGCTCTCGGCCTGATCATCACGATCAAGGCCTCTTCCCGCCATCTGCAATGATATAACAGAATATTTCTTGTTAGAAAACCACAGATAGAAGAAAGACACTTAAACCTTAATCCTATTGGTCTCTTATCGTCCCCTGATCTTGAGTAACTAAGTACTCAAACCTAGGCTCTGATACCAAAGCTGTCACACCCCGATCTCTCACTAACCACTAATCACGAGATTAGGGCGCGACGGAGGGATTATCACATAAACAAATAACTGAGAACTTTTTCTTTTTAAAACCTCGTAATGATATCCGGATTATTGATGTAAACTAAAACATAAATAACTATTGCGGAAGCATTTCAATTAAACTGGCTAGAGAACATAAACATAGTTTACAACATGTAACATTGTTTAACAGAAAGTAAAACATAACAGTTAATTTACATCTTTATACACATTCCACATACACACTCTCTCTCACCCACGCCATGTCCCAAAGACCGAGGGGAAGGGACTAAGAGACCACTATCTAACTAAACTAATTACATATACCTTCTACTGATTAAGCGTTAGGACGAAAGGATCCTTCAGATTCCTGCTGCTGACGATAACCTGAAAATGTTTTGAGTAGAGGTATGAGCCTACTCGCTCAGTGAATAGCCTTTCATTTAGCTATCACTAAACAACTCATCAGGTTTATAGAATTGAAATAAACATAAATACAGTACAAGCTGGGCATTTCTAATGACATAGCAGATTACAGAATATAATCGCATTTCTATGCAACAACAGATAATTTAAACCAAATAAACAGATATAATGAATTGGCACAAAAGTTCGGATATATTAATTTACTGTGATCCTATATGATTACATAATTATATTATTATTATGCCCTAAATATATGCAGTGTACTCTGCATATAAAGATCCGCAGCAAGTTCATGCTACGGTCCCACCGTACAAGACTTAGCGACACACCCGGGAAATGCTAAGTCTGACTGCTGTCCTGGTCTGCTACAGGACTCTCAGGCTCACACGGCCTCACTGCACTCTCAAAAGAGTGTACTCTAGACTCCTCCTTGAACCTGAGCACACAGGCGGAGAGTCGGGGTTACCACCGTGACACACGCACGGATTATTGTTGAATAACCCCCATATACTCCAGTGCCACCGTGACACACGCACGGATTATTGTTGAACACTGCCTTTCTGCCCTCGTGCCACCGTGACACACGCATGGATTATTGTTGAACACGAGTCACCGACCATCTAGACACACGCTAGGTAGGTCGTTTCACCCCAAGGTGCAGACCTCACGAGGGGTTCTACGGCGTTAGGGCACCTAAGTCTATTAACTGAATAACAAATAAACATTTAAACAGGAATATCACATTTACTGATTTCGTATCAAATCACAATACACTGTCATTCTAAACCGACAGAGCAATATATTTCAAATCATTGTAATTTCTGATAAATTCTCATACCATGCATTCAAGCAAATTAGAAATGCATAAATAACCCAACTTATTTCGATTTGGCACATACATAGTGAATTTACGCAATTGAACATCTTATTGCACAAATTAAAGAAATTTACTTCACATATGAGAATCATACTCAACAATTATCAATTCTCTAAATTTCTCAAAAAACGTGCACATTAACCCAAATCCTGGTTTGTGCATCACTTAACTCAATTAAGAGTTAATTACCTATCACAACACAATTTAATAACAATACTTGAGAATTTCTGGTAATATTTCAGAGAAATGTGCCATTTCATGTAAATATCAATTTACACATATTAACGTCAAAAGATATATACAATTAGGGTTTTCATGCATATTTTATTTATTCATATCTACTTTGAAATCGTACATCTGATAATTTATCAGAAATCTTCATTGTCTGGGTTCATACCCAAATCATACCATTTTCAGACATGAATTTCTAATTTCAACATTCAAACAAGCAATTTAGGTTCCAATGAACCATATAAATCTACCGATTCAATCCACACTGATCAATTGCTAAATTTAATCATATAACAGCGTCTAGAAGCAATTTATGAAATAAAAAGTCGGGCGACTCAAACGCTGCCCGACGCCTGATAACGCCTGTTATCAGCGTAATTCGCGCACATAACTGGAAATATTCAAACGCCTGAGTTATTTAATGATAAATGAATGAAATCCTACTCACATTGATTTGGTCTATCCGGATTCGTCCGGAACTGCGTCCAAGGCCGGATTCTGGGCGATTTCGAATCGTCTTCTTCCTTTGAATTAAATTCTTACTATTCCTGTTCACCGTTCTACTGTATACAGTAGCCGCAAGCTCTACTCAGGTTGGCGAAATTGGCTTTATTCATGGTTGGAAGCTGAAATCCTTGCGTGGACCTCTCATTCTGAGTTAAGAGTAGCTATTCCTGCTGCTAGGCGTACCCAAAACGGCCCCCTCCTGGCCATGCACAGCAACTGCAGCAGCTGCTGCTTGCCGCCGGCCAAGGTTGCTAGGCGGCTGGCTAGGACAGCTAGTGGAGGAAGAGAAAAGAAGAGGAAGAAGGGAAGGGAAAGGAAGAAGGGAGAGAGGGGTGAAGCTGCTGGACGCCAAGGGCCAGAGAAGAGTCGCCCTTCTCCTCTGCTAATCGATCGTCTAATTCGCCATGTGCGCCGCTTCAAGCGGTGGTCTATCGGGAAATAGATAAGCAAGAAAGGAAAGAAAGAAATGAATCGTTTATAAGTGAAAATTTGGAAAAATTGCTAAATTGATCCCAGAAATTGGAAATCATCATAACTTTTTCCTCGGAGGTCCAAATAACCTGATTTCTTTTGCAACTTTTCAATCACGAAATCCTCTACCTTCTCAATGCATGAGAACATACTAATTATACTGTTTTACTGGTTCAAAGTTTCAATTGCATCCAAAAAAGATCACTTTACTCAACTTAATCATCTTAATTATGCACTAAGTGATCTTATGTGCTTGATTCAAATAAATCAAGTTATTAATGCACTAACCATCACATGAGCACTTAGGTTAGCTCAAATAACTTTAATTATGCTCAAATCATGATGCTTACCGATAAGCTTTGAAACGGGTCATAACAAGGAGGACATTCCCCCTTCCACTGAAAATGAGGCCATAGCAAATTTGGTTTTTGACGCATATCCAGAATTACCACTTGAAGCCTGTTTGGTCAATATCACACATGATTGGATGAGAAGCAAGTCACTGCATGAGTGTGCCAAGATGCTTCAGGTGCTTCCGTGATTCTATGCTAAGTACTATGAAGACCTTGGCGAACTCCCACCACCACTTTAGTCGTCCTTAATCAGCCCGCCCGATTTGGAATTGAATCTGTTGCCACCACACTTGAAGTATGCATTTCTGGCTGAGGAAGAAAAGCTGCCTGTGATTATATCATCTTATCTGAGTGCCGAGGAGGAGGACCAACTGCTTATTGTGTTGAAGAACCACCGAGGAGCATTCGGGTGGTCAGTTGTAGATATCAAGGGGATCTCCCCTACATTGTGCCAGCACAAGATTCGGCTCGAGGAGGGAGCTAAGCCGGTGATTCAGCCACAACGTCGATTAAATCCCAGCATGATGGAGGTCATCAAAAAGGAGGTGATTAAGCTCCTTTCTGTAGGTATCATCTATGCTATTTCTGACTCAACGTGGGTGAGTCCTATGCAGGTAGTCCCTAAAAAGGGGGGAATCACAGTTACCCATAATCTTCTAAATGA
Organism: Alisma plantago-aquatica; assembly: GCA_963693085.1. Classification (NCBI taxonomy): domain Eukaryota; kingdom Viridiplantae; phylum Streptophyta; class Magnoliopsida; order Alismatales; family Alismataceae; genus Alisma; species Alisma plantago-aquatica. The sequence goes on from OY856412.1 coordinate 1,424,819,444, forward strand.
ACCTGTCACCACCCGCTTGGCAACCGGGTGGTGTGTTTGCATAGATTATCGTCGATTGAATGCCGCTACGCTTAAGTATCACTTCCGTCTTCCATTTATTGATCAAATTTTAGAGTGTTTAGCCGGCCAATCGCATTTTTGTTTTCTGGATGGTTATTCGGGGTACAATCAAATCTCGATTGATCCTAAGGACCAAGAGAAGTCCACCTTCACTTTTCCTTATGGAACGTTTGCATACCGCTGTATGCCTTTTGGGTTATGTAATGCACCGGCGACCTTTCAACGTTGTATGCTCGCCATTTTTTCTGATATGGTAGAACGTTGTCTAGAAGTTTTTATGGATGATTTCTCTGTCTATGGTGCATCTTTTGATGAGTGCCTTTACAATCTGGATAAGGTCTTACAACGTTGTGAGGACACAAATTTGGTCCTCAATTGGGAGAAATGCCACATGATGGTGAGTGAAGAAATAGTGCTAGGAGATAAAGTGTCTAGCAAAGGTTTGGAGGTAGACCCGGTAAAAATTGAAGTGATTTCCAAATTGCCCCCACCGAATTCGGTTAAAGGGGTACAGAGCTTTTTAGGTCACACCGGTTTCTATCGTCGTTTTATAAAAGATTTTTCTAAAATCGCCAAACCTTTATCTGAGCTGTTAGAAAAGGATGTTGTTTTTGACTTTAATGAAAAATGTCTACATGCGTTCAATGTACTTAAAGAAAAATTGATTTCCGCACCGGTTGTGCAAACACCGGATTGGACTAAGCCGTTTGAACTAATGTGTGATGCATCCGATTTCGCGGTTGGGGCTGTCTTGGGACAATGGGTGGACAATAAACCCGCTGTGATTTTTTATGCATCCAAAACTTTGAATGACGCCCAACTCAACTACACGACTACCAAAAAAGAATTGCTTGCCGTTGTTTTTACTTTTGAAAATTTTTGGCAATATCTAGTTGGATCAAAAGACGTGCTATGGATGGACCCCGCAGCCATTAAGTATTTGATGGAGAAAAAGGATGCCAAACCTAGATTGATTAGGTGGATCTTTCTTTTACAGGAATTTGATATTGAAATCAAGGATAAGGCGGGCATTGAAAATGTGGTCGCGGACCATTTGTCTAGGTTAGAGAGGGTAGATGAAAAAGATTTACACATACCCATTACCGAGACATTTCCGGACGAACAACTTTTGAAAGTGAAATCGAAAGACCTATGGTTTTCTTACATTGTTAACTATCTTGCTTGCAAAATCATCCCAGAGGATTGGACGTACCAAGAGAAGAAGAAATTTTTTCATTCCTTACGTTATTATTTCTGGGATGACCCTATTCTTTTGAAGCAATGCAGAGATGGTGTCTTACGCAGGTGTGTACCTGAGGAGGAATACGAAAGTGTTCTTAGCCATTGTCACACACTACCGAAGGGGGGCCACCATGCAAGCTCTCGCACTGCATCCAAAGTGCTTGAAGGTGGCCTATACTGTCCTACCTTGTTCAGGGATGCTTACGAGTTTGTGCGGCAATGTGATTCCTACCAAAGGGCGGGTAACATTTCGAAAAGACAAGAGATGCCCATTAATGTATTCCAGGAGGTTGAGGTATTTGACTTATGGGGCATAGATTTTATGGGACCCTTTGTGTCCTCAAATTCTAATTTGTACATTATTTTGCCTGTTGATTATGTGTTGAAGTGGGTAGAGGCAATACCCACAACGACTAATGATTCCGATGTAGTGTGCAGGTTTGTCAAAGAATATATTTTCTACAGGTTTGGTGTACCAAGGATGATCATAAGTGATGGAGGTACACACTTCCGGAATCAAAAGTTCGCGGCACAGTCGAGAAAGTACGGGGTCAAACAAAACATTGGTACCCCGTACCACCCGCAAACTCAAGGACAAGTGGAGGTCTCCAATCGGGATATTAAGAATATCTTGGAGCGTACTGTGGCTTCCACAAGGAAGAATTGGAGTACCCTACTACCGGATGTGTTGTGGGCATACAGGACGGCGTTCAAGACACCTATAGGCACTATGCCTTTTAGGTTGGATTATGGTCGGGCCTGTCACTTACCGGTGGAACTGGAGCATAAAGCACATTGGACGCTGAGGAAGCTAAATCTGAGTTATGATCAAGCGGGAAAGAAGAGGTTACTTGAACTCAATGAACTTGATGAGCTGCGAATGAATGCATATGAAAGCTCACGGATCTACAAGGAGCGCACAAAGTTGATTCACGATCACCATATTCAAATGCACATTTTCAAGAAAGGAGACCATGTCCTATTGTTCAACTCCAGGCTGAAGATGCATTCCGAGAAGTTGAAATCCCGATGGAGTGGACCATTCACAGTAGAGGAGGTCAGACCACATGGCGTGATCTTGGTGCGTGATGGCGAGACCACATTCTTGGTCAATGGATAACAGTTGAAATTGTACTTTGGTGAAGATTACATAAGGAAAGTGAATGAGGTCAAACTCATTACACTTCCTGATGCATGAGGAGCTTCATGTCATCTAGCCTAAGACGTTAAATAAGGGCACTTGTTGGGAGGCAACCCAGCCATTGGTAGTTTAGTTTAGTTTCTTTCACATTCATACTTTGGTTTGTTTTGACTTTGTTTTTAGTGTAAAAAAGGTACCATGATCATTTGGGTAATGTGTAGGACTAAGGCAGAGGCGATACCATCGACCCTTGTGTCGATGGTATCGACCAGGGTACAGGTTGGTGACTACAGAAATCGCTCTGCGTCGATACCATCGACGGCTTCGTCGATGGTATCGACACACCAACAGGTTGATCGCAAAGTCGAGGTCGATAGTATCGACATGCAAGTCGATACCATCGAGATCTCTGAAGATTTTCAAAAGAAATCATCTCAGTGAAGTCAATACCATCGACGGGCCTATCGATGGTATTGACCCAGTTACAGGCAGAAAATGGCAGCCGGGCCTCGCGAGGGTGTTTCCCTAACCAGAAGTCGATACTATCGACTCGCGTCGATAGTATCGACGCGACACGTCACCGATCCGCGAGAGAGAATCTACGGCGATCGCTGCACCGAGAGAGTCGATCCGTGGGACGGGTCGATACCATCGACACCTATCGATAGTATCGACACGTCATCAATCCGGGCCCCCACATCCAGCCATCGACGACCGTCGATACCAGCGGCAGTACGGATTGTGCTACCCAGGTCGATACCATCGACCCGCGTCGATGGTATCGACGGGCACACAACAACGCCGACGTCAGTTATTTAAGGGAGGGATTGTTGTCAGATGACGTCACAACTTCAGAGCAATCCTTTTCCACTTGTGCCAAGCGTCCTTGTGAGCAATTGAAGCCCGACGATGAGCATCCAGGAGCACGTTCTTCATCGAGCAGAGATAATCTCCTCCGACCTGCACCAAGCTCCTTCTTCTGTTTCTTCTTCTTCGATAATGGTGCACACCGCCGGTGCATCCTCTTCACGCACGACACTGATGGAGATCTCGGTGTTCATTCCTCCACCGACTGCATCCATTCTATGTCCACGGATTGTCCATCCGTCTGCGGAAGTCAAGAAGGTTTATGAGGAACTGATGAAGCGCAAGATCGAGCCGACCCGTTACGTCGAGAGCGACATGATACGTAATCTGGGGTTCGACGCTAATCTCGCCTACGTCTTGAAAGGGCAGGCGAGGTACACGGGCAGGAGGCCCGATGAGATGGAGTTCCATGTCGATGTCCAGCCGTTCTTCGGTGAATGGACGACATACAAGGAGCTAGTCGCCGAGTTCATGGCGTCGTTGTACATTTGTGTCGTTCCAAACGACATCATCACCACGGATCGGGAATGGATCAACGGCCGTGTTTCTTTCCGGCTGTACAACATTGACTACACCCTCACCCTCAAGCAGTCCAACTCCATCTATAACTGGAATCACGGGCGAGAGCAGTACCGGCGACCAGATAACAGGACTGACTATGATGCGATCTTCGCCAAGTTAGTAATTGTGCCGCCGGGCAAAGCTGTGAGCTACCACCATGCGGCGGTGGCGTATTTCGAGCATCCGTTCATGCGGGTTCTTCACTGCATGTTGTGCACCACTCTCTTCACCCGTGGTGATCTGTCTCTTAGCAAATTCTAGGAGACGGACTTGTTTTTCTTACATAAACTCCTGAAGAGCCAAGACTGCAACTGGGGAGCATTCTTTCTGCAGTGGGTGTTGGCGGTAAAGCGGAGTACGCGGAAGGCTCCAATTCATTTTGGAGGACTCATCACACCGCTGGCCCATTATCTTGGGCTGAACTTCTCAACCTTGACTCCTCTCTCCAACAGAAGCAAGGTCAATTTGCAACATCTGCACCGCTCCAATCTCATCCTTCTTCGTGATGACCTGGCGTATGCACACTGCCACATCAATCAAGCATATCAGGAATGTTCACTTGCAGACCCCATCTTCTACATCGAGGGTGCTCAACATTTATGATGGCCCATCATAGCCATTGCTGACTCCGATGAAGACGACAGCGACGAAAACAATAATGACGATGAGGCTGAAGTGGAAGAGGAGGCCTACACTCCTCTTTGGGCACGAGTAGCACATAGGAAGCGTCCTCGCATGCATCTGGGTGCATCTTCATCTTTGCAGCCTCTGCCACCACCACCGCCCTCACAGCCAAGTGAGGATGTTTATTCAATGCAAGATATGTATGCCATGCTGTAGGATATACAGCAGACGCAACAACAGCATACATCGACATACACAGGTATTCATGATACAACGAACCGCCTGCTTGACAACCAGAGGGCTATGTTTGAAAATGAGTGCCTCCTCCTCGACAACCAACAACAGATTCATGACAGGTTGCATAGGATGGAGATGCAGCAGCAGCCCTTTTATGATCATTACTGGAGCCAGAACTACTTTGGGGGGTATCCTCAACCTCCACCCATGCCCCACTATGATCCTAGCTTTCAGGGCAGTACCCATCCTGGGACCCCACGGCTCCACAGTACCCGCCTCCGCCAAAAGAGTAAATAGATACCTCTGTTCCAACCTTTAAGATTGTTTTTTACAATGAGGCCATAGTCGAATTCAAGCTTAGGGGGGAGTTGGAACAACTCTATCTTTTATTTTCTCAGTTTTTTTAGTTTTTATTTTGTTTGTTCTTATCATTTATTTCTTGCAATCTTAGTTTGTTTGTAGGATCCACATTCTATCTAGTGTAATTGTGGATGTCTTAAGTCTTGTTTCATCTCAATTTCTTGTACATGGGTTAAGGGAAAATTAAAAATTTGAGTGTTCGCAAGTTTGTGTTGTTCAACCTTGAGCACATAACTTAAGAAAATGATTGGTTTTGTCAACTCTAAAACAGAATATCACAATTGTACATTCCTCATGATTCATGAAAAGTGGAAGGATTTGGTTGTGTGAGCCTAAACTGACCAAATGATAATGAGACTCTAATTTGAAGTAAGAGAGAGAAACCTCTTAACTACTATACAGGTCAGTAAGGAGGGACACATAATAATTTTCAAAGGTTCAGTCAATTAGTCTTGTGATCTTTCCACCTCATTGTTTTCACAATCCACCATAAGAATTGGAAGTACGTTATAGTTTTAATCTTTTTGATTGCATCTCATGAAGATAGGTCTGGCATTGCAACCACTTTCACAAGTTTTGCATGAAAATAAAAAATTAGAATAGTTATACATGTACATTATCTTTAGGTGCATGTCATTTAGTTGCATTCATAATTCTTTTTCATAGAGCACATCATGTATCTTATTTTTTTAAGGGTGATTAACGTGTTCCATACCTTCTAAATAATTCAAATCTTTGAGCTATGTAGAAAAAGTAAGCCCAACAAATTATTCAATGTCATTTGTGGATATAAGGGTCTTATGAAAAAAAATGGAAAAAGAAAGAAAAAAAAGAAAGTATTGAGAAGCAAGTAGAATAAGAGGGAGAAAGGAACATAGTCTCACTCGCATTTTAAGATGAGTAAGTACATGATGTAGCTCAATCAGATATTCCATCTCATTTTGAGACGGGATGTTAGTGCATGCATCATTCCACCCAATCTTAGGCATTAGGGCATGTTCATGTGCAAATGCATCATTTAGGGCATTTTTTTTGTTTTATGCATGTTGAAACCGTATAATGCTTCCATTTCTTCCATGAGACACCCATTTCATCCACCCGTTGCTCAAATTGGTAGGCCACTGTGATTTTCTCCTCACATGTGAATTTAAGGAGAGTTGCTTCCATGTAGATGGTAGTTAGGGCGAGCAACGTAGTATAGGAGATCACAAGATGCACCGAGTCTAGACCGGCAAATTTTATTATGTTAACTGCCTTATGTGATAGTGTTCATCAGTTTTGAGGTAGATATCTTTTATGGATGATTACTGTCGCCTTTAGGGTAATTATCATTCTGTGGTTAGTGAGGGCCAAAATGTGAATGTCCAGTGGGGATTATATGGTAATGTTGTTGTGATGATCTGTTCTTTAGTTGACTCTGGCAGTTCTATTCTAAGGTTTTGTTGCTCGAGGGCGAGCAATGTTCAAGCTTAGGGGAGTTTGATGCGATTATTTTGAGTCGCATTTATAGACTTGTTTTATTTATGTTTTATGCATTTATTAGTCATTTTGGTGGTTAATATTGCATAATTCATCTACTTTGGTCTATGATCATTTTCTATGTCAAATCTCCCTTATTTCAGTATTTTGAGTATAAATTATTACAAGAATATGTTTTGTTTCGGCTTATGTGGTTTCGTGTTGTAATTTTAGTAAAAACTAGTATCTTCTGCTGTCGATACCATCGACAGTGGTCGATACCATCGACACGACCACAGGTTGCCAGCCGCAAGGAGCATCACAGAGCCGATACTATCAACAGGAGAGTCGATGGTATCGAAATACCATCAGGTTGCTGGCGAGAAGACAGTCCATACTATCGACCTTAAAGTCGATACTATCGACACGAGGAGCTTCAGCAACGGAAAATGACAAAACCGACGTCTAAGAGAGTCGATACCATCGAAACGCGTCAATGGTATCGAGCTAGCATCAGGCGCAACAACGAAGAGAAAGAAGAATTGCTGATACTGCACAAGGTCGATACCATTGAACTGTGTCGATGGTATCGACACTGTCAGATACAAGTTTGCTTCAAATCGATCTAAATCTGACGGCTGTGATATTTTGGTGACCTAACTCAGTGATTATACCTAATGACAGCGGCCAAGAGCAATCTATCACGTCATTAGCCACTGCACACGTCCCAAGAAGGTGTGGAGAGAAGAACGGAGCCCAGAAGCACGCCCCAGCCGTTCCGGATGCCAAAGAAGACGTTTTCCACCACCGAAAGGCAGGAGAACTTGTATTCTACACCAAGGAGCGCTTGGATCTTCTCCGTTCAGGGGTTTCACCACTCAATCACGTTTTTCTCCATGTTTCCCTTTTTATCTATCACATTTTGCTCTGAGATGAACATGCAGGGCTAATCCCCTTTGTCTTTAGGGCCGGGAGTAGCCCGGGAAATCATTGTATGACAATTTTTTCATAGTAATTCATCATTTATCTCTTAAATCCGTGGTATAATTTTGTTTTCTCAATTATATTGTTATGCTTGATCACCATAATAATAATTTAATACACTTAATTACTTTGAAAGAAGAATTAATGGTTGAAAAGAGACGAAATTTACATTAATTGACAAATCCCTTGAACAAGGTGGTGTAAGGTTAATGGTGGATACCGAGAGATCGACACTAATGCACCTAGTTTAGGGTATAGGTTGCTATGACGGTGGAACCGACCTAGACATAGGTAGTGAATTGTACCACGACAGTGGGCAATTCTGATATCAGGCCACTACCCGGATAGAGAGATAAATCTGAGTGACTAAATAGAAATTCATACAATGAAAACCCGCGGTGAAACCGCAATCCTAAACATTCCCACTTGAATTGATTAAACTAAACATTTAATCGATTTCTTTGTTTTGTTTTATTTTATTTTCTTTTAATTTTACAACAACCTCCAACTTTTTAACCGGTCTAGCTGATTGCGAGTAGTTAGTAGTAGTCTCCGATAATTCACATGTCCCTGAGTTTGACTCAGGCCTCACAAAGGCCTATATTACAGTGACGCGTACACTTGCATTTCTACGCACGTAAAAAGCGTGTCAGCTCTACATGATATGATTTCACTTGATTAATTAAGTACATTAGCATATTCTTTTAGCATCAGTCAAGTTCTCAAACATGAATTATTATGACAATTGCTACAAAGAAATATGTAAGCTCTTATCTATAGCTTTATCAAAACTTATAATGCATTGGGATCTTAATCCCTTATTACATTACTTGAAAGTTCACATCTCACAGCAACATCATTATCTTACTTATCAAAACTATGTATTCATACCCTCAATTCATCACTATGGCTGTTTCCACTTGTTAGGTAACTATTACCTCTAGGTCCTCAGACTGAGGTATACATGATACTTGTTACGTAAGCAACTCATATGGCTCACAAGGCCCATTAAATGTCTTATCACCTTTCACTAGGCAACAACTTACTCATATGACTCATAGAGTCCATGCACATTTTGTTACTTTTACTAAGCAACAACAACATTAAGGCACACAAGGCCAGTCAATATTTTATTATATAAAAGTCATAGCTCAAATCTGGCTATGATCACCATCTCATGATATATGTATGGTTAATAGACATGATAACAATTATATGATTCATTTATCACATCATGTGATACAATAGTAACACCACCATTCCTATATCAGGGTTAGGGTTTACTATCAAATAGGATTTTCCATTCCATTACCAAATTTAGGGTTAGGATCTCCCATTTCTCATTAGTTAGGGTTTCATATTTACATCATTAGTTCAACCCCAATATATTTCTCCACCCCTATAGGAGCATTCAATACTATCATAAGTATTTACTCATGATCATTACTTTCATCATATATCTTTTATGAATATCAATTCAAGGTATGAGTTCATCTCTCAACCTTACCATGGTATGTTTATATCATAACCATTATCTTAGCTTAACCCCTTTCTCATAATGTTTATCCAATACTTATCGGAGTGCATAGAATTCATTACATCTTCATTGTAATAATTTACATAACACACACTTCTTGTGTTTCTTATCCAAGTATGTTGGATTAAGATGCATCAAGGTGTATCAACCCTGAAATGCTAAATGTGATATCTATCATGTCTTGATGTATCACTTTTCTCCTCATTTCCATCTTACTTAGGTTAATCAATAAACCTTGTATTAAGGTATATCCCTCTTAATACTTTTAACCACTCACCTATCACCTTGATTATATAGCATAGGTTACACATTAGATTTGTCCAACTATCTTTAATGATATGGACTTATCTTAATGGTTTAGCATTGTTGATATAGAATAAACTATTATCAACTACTTTAAGTATTTCAACTCTTAGGATGTTATTCACTCCATCATTTAGTGTTGCATTCATCATTCCTAATAGTTTCTTGTCCTCATCTTTGTAAGGTGTATAGGGTTGTTACTCATGCATGGAGTTAGATAAATATTAATCTAGGCATCATCTTGTCCCTTATACCCCTAATCATTAAAGTATCAACATTACCATTCATAAGGTTTATCAATTTCACCCTCCATGGGTGTAACGTGCTCATCTTACCCAATTAAATTGGCCATACCCTACTTTAGTGTATTGGCTATTATACCATCACTAGGGTTTCATATATCATTACATGGCATCACCCTGGGTTTGAGTCTCACATCACATCATTATTCAGGGTTCCACATAATATCATTCTTATTTAGGGTTTCATATGACATTACTCTAGATTAGGATTTCACATTCAATAACCCACAATTAGGGTTTACTATTCATCCCAATTAGGGTTTTGAATCACATTACCCTGAATTAGGGTTTCACATGTCATCACCCTTAATTAGGGTTTACTATTCACATCACATCACCCTAGATTAGGTTTTATATTTAATAACCCACAATTAGGGTTTACTATTCACATCACATCACCCTAGATTAGGGTTTATATTCAATAACCCACAATTAGGGTTTACTATTCATATCACATCACCCTAGATTAGGGTTTATATTCAATAACCCACAATTAGGGTTTACTATTCACATCACATCACCCTCGATTAGGGTTTATATTCAATAACCCACAATTAGGGTTTACTATTCACATCACATCACCCTAGATTAGGGTGTATATTCAATAACCCACAATTAGAGTTTACTATTCATCCCAATTAGGGTTTTGAATCACATTACCCTGAATTAGGGTTTCACATGTCATCACCCTTAATTAGGGTTACATCCTTACCATAGATTAGGAGTATACCTAGCATTGCCCTAATTAGAGTTAAGGTTCATCAATCTTCTTGATTAGGGTTTCATGATCTCTTTATCATGGATCATTCCCTGAAATTCATGGTTTATTCATATTGAAGGTATTGAGGCTTATCCATTACATGATTATTCTACATGTATGGATTCCTCTCTCTCTCTCATCCACTCTAGGATATTGACTATGTCAAACTTGGTTAGATTGGGTCAATCAACCCTTCAACTAAGCACATTCAATTTGACATAGTATATTATAGTATTGCTTATTTAATCTTCAAGGATTAACTCTTCTAATATTACCAATCATTTGGTACCCTAAAGGTACAACCCTAGTGATTTTATTTAAGATAAATTAGTAATCAATAATAGGGTCAATTGGTCCTTCATCACATTAAGTTATCAATTGATTTGATCACTTTAAATCACCAAACGATCTTGACCCTTTGATCTCTAAACGGTTTGAAACCGTTTGGGCAACTTGCTTTTGAAATCGAATGGGCTTGGGTCTCCAAACGGTTTGAGACCATTTGGTCCCAAATAGTCTTGAGACCATTTGGACCCAAACGGTCTTAAGACCGTTTGGTCCAAACCATCTCAAAACCGAATGGACCAAAAAGTCCTTTCAACACTTACACGATTCATGATTTCAATAGATGAATCGATTATCATTTGAGTCCTTGATTTATTTACCACATGAAATATTGAACCAACCTTAAATTAGACCATCAATTAGGGTTTTGAATCCAAATGATCTAGGATTTCAACTCAAGGAACCTTCAATTAGGGCTTGGAATCGAATAGCCATCAATGATCAACATTGTGGAATTGATTCCATTGCAACTAATGAATCATTATCAAATGTTTTATATGACCAGACCCCAAACGGTCTTGAGGTCATTTGGATGACCTCCAAATGGTCTTGAGACCGTTTGCTCCATCCTATCCTTGAAATTTGTGGAATTCCATTAGGGTTTAGATCATTAGATTGATCATCAAATCAGCACTTAATTGCATTTCAATTTGGTATCTCTGGACCTTCAATTACTCAACCATACTTAACCCTAGACCTCCAAACGGTCTTGAGTGACCCCCAAACGGTCTTGAGACCATTTGGGCTCAATCACCCAAAAATCTAAGTTAACCAAATTGAATTTCAACACTTAACCCGATTAGGGTTTGCTAATTGAATAACCTTCAACTGATGAACCCTTTGAAACATTTTTCTACGTTGTTCCAAACAAGCAATCCTTCAGGTGTTGAGGTGGCTACAAAGGGGCTGTGGGAGATGGTGACGAAGGCACAAAGAGTGGAATTAGAAAAGGACATAGAGGATGAGGAGGTATGGGCAGCACTCAAACAAATGCATCCTAACAAAGCGCCTGGGTCGGACGGCATGAAGGCGATGTTCTATCAAAAATATTGGGGGATTGTTGGGAAAGATGTGGCCAGCTTAATTAAGGGGTGGTGGAAAGGAGAGGAATGCATTGGAGAGGTGAATGATACTCTAGTGGTGCTCATCCCAAAGACTGAAAAGCCAAAGAACATAGGGGAGTATAGACCGATCAGCCTATGCAATGTGGTGTACAAGATAGCATCCAAAGTCCTGACAAATCGTTTGAAGCCTATTATGAATTCTATTGTATCTAAAAACCAAAGTGCATTTGTACAAGGGAGACTGATAACTGATAACGCCCTCATTGCATATGAGGTGTTTCATTCTATGAAGAGAGACAAGGGAAGGAAAAAAGGAAACCTTGCTTTGAAGCTAGACATGTCAAAAGCTTATGATAGGGTGGAGTGGAGTTTTCTTGATGCCACCATGGAGAGGATGGGGTTTGGGCATAAGTGGAGGTCTAAAGTCCAAGAGTGCATAACGTCCGTCCAGCATGCCTTTGCCATTAACGGAGACAGAACCCAAAGCTCAATGCCAGCACGAGGACTTCTCCAGGGTGACCCTCTTTCCCCATATCTTTTTTATTTTATGTGCGGAAGCTTTCTCAACCTTGATTACTTTAGCTACCCATGATGGCCTCCTACATGGAATCAAGCCATGTAGAGGCGCGCCGTGTATCTCACATCTCTTCTTTGCAGACGATAGTATCCTTTTTGCTAGAGCAACCACCGCTGAATGTCTGAAGATAGCTGAGATTATCAGCCATTATGAACAGGCATCGGGTCAAATGATTAATTTCTCAAAGACGGAGGTCGTTTTCAGCAAAGGGGTAAAGGCGGACAAAAAGTAGGAGTTGAGACAGCTGCTAGGCGTGTGAGTGGTGGACAGGCACGCAAGTTATCTAGGTCTTCCAACAACCATGGGAAGGTCCAAAAAGCAGGTGTTCAGTTTCATAAGGGACAGGGTGTGGAGGAAGCTTCAAGGGTGGTCAGAAAAATTGTTATCAAAGGCAGGACAAGAAGTGTTAATCAAAGCCGTAGCCCAGGCCATACCCACATATGTTATGAGTATTTTTCAGCTACCCATTGGCACTATAGCAGAATTGCAAAGGATGGTAGCTAGATTCTGGTGGGGAGCAAAAGATAAAAAAAGGAATATGTCATGGCTAAGTTGGGAGAGGATGTGCAAACCAAAGAGACAAGGGGGAATGGGATTCAGAGATTTCCTGACTTTTAACCAAGCTCTCTTAGCTAGACAGATGTGGCGAATTGCAAACAACCCGGAAGCCCTCATGACCAAAGTACTCAAGGCTAGGTACTTCCCGAAGTCATCCATATGGGATGCGAGAAGGGGCTATAATCCCAGCTTTACTTGGCGGAGTTTATGGGGAGCAAAGGCGCTATTAAAGGAAGGGATTCAATGGAGGGTGGGTGACGGGAGGGATGTGGATATTTGGGAAGATAAATGGCTACCGAAAGAAGATGATACACTGGCACGGTTCAAAAGAGAGGAGGGACCAAACTACAGAAAAGTAAAAGAGTTGATGACAGAAGATGGCACACAATGGGAGGTAGAGAAAGTCAAAGAATGTTTCCCCGAACCATATGCAACACGAATATGTGCGATCCAGCTCAGCTGGCGGCGACCCCATGATAGCCTTATGTGGTGGCCTTCAAAGGATGGGGATTTCACGGTTCGTTCAGCATACTGGTTGGGACTACTTGGGAAAGAGGAAGCGAGGAGGTTCGTGCAGCGGCAAGGGGATGATCTTTGGAAGAAAATATGGCAGGCGGGATGGAGTTCGAAAACAGCACACTTTCTATGGAGGACATGCACGGGATGCCTAGCTACAAGAGGGCGGCTTTATGATCGACATTGTCTTGAAGATGGTAATTGCACTTTGTGTGGAGCAGAGAAAGAGACTTTACCGCACATGTTTTTCCGTTGCCCCAATGCCGTGGAGATTTGGGAGCAAACACCACCGGAAGTGCAGGCATGGGTGGAAGGATGTAGGGATGAGGATATATCTGTGGCTGTGTGTGAGGCATTGGACCGGAGTTCCATGGAGGAAAAAGTGTATATGGTGGCTGGGCTATGGACGGCATGGAGAGCTCGATGCTTACGTACTTTCCAAAACAGCAACGTCAAAATAGAATACATGCTGAGGAGTGCGCTGGCGATGATACGTGGGGGAAGACAGCATCAAAGAGAGAGAGGGGGGGGAGGAAAGCCATGGTGAAATGGGACAGAATCAAGGAGGAGGGACGAGTGCCATACTCGTACGTGAGGGGCTGGGGAATGAAGGTTTGCATGGGAACATCGAGGACGTTTTGGCAGGGAGTGCATGCACCAAGGTTGGCAACGGCACGGTGCATACCTACCGAGACGGGGAAGCGGGGAGGCGGGGACGAGAGGTAGTGGGGAATGGGGCTGTGTGTGGCGGCATGGCAGCGAGGCGGGCAGGAAGCTGGGCGGACGATGGACGGATCGCCGCAGGCAGGGGAGTGGGACGTGAGGGGGAGGAAGGCTGCGACGGACGGAGGGGCGACGAAGGTGTGGACGAGGGACGAGCTGCTGGGAGGGGTGGAGACTGGAAGAAACCACTGCAAGGCAGGCGTAAGATCAATGTGGATGGATCGGTTGGGTAGGACGGTGGAGTTGGCATTGGGTGGGCGGTCAGGGACGATATGGGGAGACTGGTCGAGGTCGTCGGGGAGAAGGCCAGCGAAGGGACGGACGTCGCTATGTCGGAATTGTTAGCCATTAGAGGCAAGATGCAGTGGGCAAAGGTGAAGGGATATGATGCCATTGAAGTCGAGGCGGACTCCTTGGAGGCCATCCATGCATCCACAAGCAAGAAAGGATGGCGGGACTATATCGGTTCGATTGCGGAAGATGTCAAAAACCTAGTTCATCAGTTTACTTCCTGTAGTCTACGTTATGTTAATCGTAGGTATAATAGAGTTGCCCATGAGGTGGCCAATTTGGCCCGTCGGGGGCATGCAGATAGGTTTTCTTTATTGAGGCATTTTCCTTTGAGCTTACAGCACCTTGTAGACTTTGATTTGAGTTCGTAGTAATAGAAACGGGGAACCCCAATCATAGGGTTCTCCGTCCCCCTTTAAAAAAAAAAACTGATGAACCCTTTGGAATTAATCAATAAAATTTGATGGGTCATCAATCATCAATATTAGCATCATTTTTTCCAAACGGTCAACCCTGGTCAACTCTTCCAAATGGTTGGAAACCATTTAGTTTCAAACGGTTTGATGAAACTGTTTGCTTTCAAACGGTTTGTTGAAACTGAATGAGCAACTTTTTGAAACCGAATGAGATACAATTTCTTTGGGAAATGAGTCCAAGATAATTTCATCATCATCTACCTTCATCCCTGAAGGTCTTAGTACTTCTGATTTCATGAAATTACCAATTTCAACCAACAATTAATCAAGAAGATGAAGGAATCAACGAAATTGCAAGATTGATAGTTAAATAACAATGTAGAGGGGTTCAAGTTATAAAACCCGCCTCCAATTGAGCTCCAAAGCTTCAATCTCACGTCAAAAATGGTGGATGCAACTCCTTTCACTATCCCAAGGCTCGTACACAAGCTTTGAGTGAAAAGGAATGGTTAGAATTGAAGATGGAATCAAGATAGGAAGAAATCATGCATTGATTTGTGATTTCCACCATGGATTCAAGGTGAAAGAGGGTCAAGAAACTTAACAACAGGTTGGGGCTCGTTCTCCTATTTCTCCCAAGCTCCCAAGGTCGTTTTGCAAGCAAAGGGTGGAAGTGAATTCAAAATTCCCGTTTTACTCTATGGATAAATGAGCTTATATGCAATTTTTATTAAAAATTCAATTAGGAGAGAGAAAGTAGGAATTATCTCCCCCTTATCCTTGCCACTTGCCCCCTTATCTTCCTTTAGGATGACGATATCCTCTTTTACTCTTATTCCTCTCAATTATCCATGATTTAAAGAAAAGAAAATTCAGCACCTTAAATCATTTTATAATAATATCCATAAGTGAGTGGATATTTCTTATTCTTATAATAATGTGAGTGAGTTATCCACTTCCTTTGGATATTTTCGTGCCTTAGCAAGGCACAAGCTCGTCCAACCTCTTTGCAAATTCATACCTAAACTATTGGTTGAAGGGCTCTTTAATTAATATATTTATTTTTGCATTAAATTGAATTAGGGTTTCAATTATGCATAAATCTTGATTATTTTAATATCAAGATTCTCTCTCCTCCAAATTAATTCAAATGAGGTGCCCCTCTCATTTTATTTGCTCTACATTATGCCAAGAAACATAAGGGACCTTATTGAAGTGGTAATTTGCATATTGAACCCTAGGTTTTTGGGTAAATTGCACTTTACACCAAAACTAGGTTTTAATGCACAAACATTGTTTTATCAGTTCTTTCTTGGTGCTTAGGCTTGTGAAAGACATACCACTGCATCATACTCACTCTTATGATGTATCAACATCTGAGGAAAATTTTATGATGTACAACTTGCAAGTTAACCCCTCAACTTGGTTAATTTGCACTTTAGTCCAAAATTAACAAAACAATGTTTCAACAATATTCAAAAAGGACTGAAATTGAAATATAAGTTCCTCTTGAGCCTTAATTACTTTTCAAGAATTAAGAGCAAGCATACAATAAACTTTATTAGGAAAAACACCTAGGGTTAGAACATAACCCAGTTCAGGAATGTTACAAATTAAAAACCCCTAACAAGGATTTCGTCCCCAAAATCCCAATTAAAGGGAGACAGATATTATTCATTCTTCATACTATCTAGTCTCCATATAACATTTCATTGTTATGGATACACCATAAAACTTTGATCAACATAAGGTTATTCCACACAAGTTTATCATGGAATAGTTCACATGGGACACATACTCCCATGCTCCTTTTTATTATTGATTGTGGAGTTGATTCTGTGTCAGGTAGCACTTTCCTTATTACATGTACTAACTATCTCATTAGTTGTACGTTTTATCATCATAAGGAGAAGTTACTGTTAGCTAAATGGACATTTGTAAATCCCTTTGTTTTGATAATGACAAACATTTCATTCTTGTTAATCTAACGTGCTACTTGAGTGTTGCAGGAATAAGGTGGATGACAAAGCAATTAGGGAAATCCATATGCTTACATATTTATGAAATGTAATCACTTTGTAAAAACTTGTACAAATATATAATGTACAAGTACTTAGATTTCATGTAAATCAAGCGTTAGATTCTCCCTAGCTAAACATCACATTTAGATAGGTCATCCCCTTCAAATAAGTGTCACATATGCACATTCATACACACACTTAGTGCTTTAATTGAAAAATTGAAACAGGGTCAATCTCGGTCGACTAACTCCTCAACCGAGACACTTTCGGTCGACAATCTTCTCGACCGAGAAAGACCCAAGTAGCCGTTAGACACATCTGACAAGGTAGTTGGCAGTTGGAGATAAACGTTGCAAAACACTTGATTCAGAGAGCCTGTCGGTCGACAAAAGTTCGACCGAGTAGGTGTCTCGGTCGACCATTTCTCGACCGAGATGGACTCTGACAGCAACTGCAGAATTAATTAATTAGCCGTTGCTAAAGCAACAAACTTGTACCTAACGGCTAGTTAAGCACTTAGAAACCCCTAGAAGGTGTCTAGAACGTCCTTAAGCACTTGTAGGACATTCCTATAAATAGGGCATGCCTTAGGACACCTAAACTCACTTGTTACACTTGAGAAATCTTTGAGCATACTTTGAGCTACCTGTTTGTGAACAAATTGAGCATAGTGACAATTGGCTACTTCTTCTCTTAGCTCAAAATTTGTGTCCTATAGGCTAGCATCTCCTATCCACTGCAATTACATTTCCATACACTTTGGTTAGGAGATCTACACGCTTGATCTAGGCAAATCAAGCCTTGTGCTAAAAAAGGATAAGTTGTAATTTCTATTTTCTTTCTTGTTCTCTATTGTTGTTTGTACTCTCCTTGCTACTCCTAGGTTGGAGGCTGCGGGTTGGAGAGGTTAAAGATCTTCTTGGTGAAGAAGGGGTCCTTGAGCTACTTCAAGAAGGCTGGTGCAATGGGAGGTTACTTCTAGAGAGGAAGGCTACTTCAAGGGGGAGCTTGGAGTTACTTCAAGAAGGCTACCTCAAGTTGGTGCATCTACTTCAAGTGAAGGTTGTTCAAGGGGTGTAAAGAAAGTATTGTATTTTGTGTAAATCCTTGTGAAGGTAATAAAATTAATACTTTCAAAATCCCGGTTGGGTAAGCAACCGGGTAGTGGACTGACAACTTTAGTATTTGCTAAAGTTGGAACCACTCTAAACACCTGTCTCCTTCTTCCATTCTTCATTTGTGGTTGTTTGAGTTAAATAATTGCTAAAATATTTAAAAACTCTATTCACCCCCCTCTAGTGTTTTTCAATTGGTATCAGAGCAGGCTTCAAGGAGCTCTAATCGAGTCTTGAAGTATGAAGGGTGGTGGTGTCTACAACCGCAAACAAAAGAAAAGTATGGGGCAACCTTCAACAAGTTGCAGTTGGTGCTTAGGAACAAGCCATGCAACACTTGGTTGCCCGTGGATGTCAAAGAAGGAAGATACATATAAAGAATGTCTTATTGCTACAATAAGTGAAGAAGAAGAAGAAGAGGTAAGCCTTTTTGATTTATCGAAAGAAGAGCTAGTTGCTTCTCTTGAAGAGACACACAATAAATATATTGAGTGCAAGAAGAAATTAAAGAAATCTAATAAAGCAAATGATGAGTTATATGCTAAGCTTCTTGCTCTTACATCTAAAAATGAAGATCTCAAAAAGGTTATTGAAGATCATGATATTAAGCTAAAATCTGTAGAAGCAAATTGTAATCTCCTTTCTCTAGAAAAGATTAATTTGCAGACTCAAGTGAATGATCTTCAAAAACAACCTGTTTTGTGCTCACATCTAGATTATGATACTATCGTAAAAGAAAGAAATTCATTATCATCTAATCTAGATCAAGCAAAGCTAGATATCAAGAAGAGAATGGATGAGATTGCTAAGTTATAACAAAAAGTTAGTAGTCTAAATAATAATGGGATTCTTGATCAAATCTTAAAGGATCCATACCATCAAGTTGGAAGGAGAGGACTAGGTTACAAGCCTAAAGGAAAATCTTATCATAAACCTAGTTGGAAAAAGACACAAGCACATCAATCTATGTATGTACCTAAAGGCACAAATACAAATATACCCAAGAACAACCTAAACCAAAATCATAGAAAGAGATATGAGGTTGATTCTATATGTTGTCATTATTGTTTGCGTCTTGGTCATTATTCTTTTTCATGTCCTTATAAGAAAAAGGATGTTGAGTTAGTTTGGGTTCCAAAACCTCCAAATTAAATGAACGGAATTAAGTTGAGATATGACCAAGGACCTAAGTTGTATATTTCTATGTCTATCTCAACTCAACATAATGGGATATCAAATTAATTCCAGTATCTAAACATCTAACTTGCATAATTGTGTTTTACTTGGAAGCAATTAACAGTTCAGAAAACATTTCAGAAATCTTGTCGGTCGAGAAACTGTCGACCGAGAGAACTGTCGGTCGAGAAATTGTCGACCGAACAGGTCACTGATTTCCAGTCTGAAATAAATCTGCTACTTTCAATTTCCAAGTTGCTATCTACTTGTTACACATGCAAAACAAAGTATACATTCTGGAAATCATCTTTGAAAACTTATATGAGATTAATTTGGTTTACTCTCTAAATAATTTTAGTTAAAACTATGGATCATATTGATTTAAGTCAAATTACTAACTACATGGTCTGTCCTAAGTATTCTTTGATTTACTCACATAGAAACCATATGTTGAATTTCATGTTGCTATTGTTTTATCATTACATCATGGATATACTCTCAACATTTCATACATAACGTTGATGCTTGTTGCATGAACAATGATTATTGCATTCTTGATGATACATAGGCAAGCAAAATGATTTGTTGGTAATATGTTGTTTTAAATGCTTGCATCACATAAGATAATTAGTATCTTTAAAGACCTAAGATATTAATCGTACTTTCATGAGGATACAAGAAGAAGTGAAATTTGATATTCATGTAACTGCAGCAAAGTTTATATTCTAAGAAAAATCAAGGACAAATGTTTTCATATTGAGTATTATGCTTCAAATTGATCAAATTATATGCAGATATTATACTTTGGAAATCTGCAAATTTGCCTCTTGGTTGAAATGAAATTTGACCAAGGGGAACTATGGTCTTAGTCAAAGTTGACCTAAAATAAGTTTGACACAATACTTATTTGAATATCATTTTCTATATAAAAATTGTGATTAAAAGAACAATTAATTTATGATCACAAAATTGTCCAAATATTGGTAACAATAATCACAATGTTACTCCCTTAGAAAGTGTATATGCTCTACAAATTTAGTCTATCATTTGCATTAAAAATCATCTTAAAAATTCATACTCAGTAAGTCTGTCGGTCGACGAATTCTTCGACCGACAACATTTCGGTCAGCCTATCTCTTTCGACCGACAGACTTCAGACAGAAATAACATCGGACACACTTCCGGTCGACAATTGTTCGACCGAGCTAGTGTCGGTCGACAATTGTTCGACCGAGAATTGACCGTTGGGATATGACTGTTGGAATCTAACCGTTACCGTTGAGCATCCGACCGTTACCAGTCGACCGTTGGATGACCGAGTGGCGCGTCTGGAATATGACCATTGCGGTCGATCGGTCGACAAATTGTCGACCGACCTGGTCACTGATTTGCTATAAAAAGGGCCAAAAATGGGTCATTGTTGCACACTCTCATATTCTTACTTCCATAGCTTCTCTCTAGTGTATTCTTGTGCAATCCTTTAGCTTCCTCATCCCCAAAACTTTCTTGCTTCTTCTCCACCTTAAAACAAAGAAATGGCTTCATCCTCTACACGTGGAAAGAAGAAAGTTGCTAGCAAGAAAGGAAGGGAGGCTACTCCACCATTGACGATCATCAACGACATCCCCTTCGTCGACGCAGATGTTGGTGATCGCTATCTCAGGCTCTCCTCCAAGACTCCTCTTCCACGACAGCCGGTTGACGTCTTGGACTTCCTCAGCATCGTCGACCTGGAAGATCTTTTTGAGGTGCAAAATTTGAAAGAATTTCTTAACCCTTCCTTCCCTTCCTACTCTTCAAAAGTGGTAAATGAGTTCTATGCAAACCTAATCTCCCATTCCGAAAATGACAATACCTTCTTCTACTCTATGGTCAATGGGCATAGCTTTCGATTTACTGAAGAGGATATTCTTGACATGCTCAACATCGACTTAGATGAATATCAAGACACTCTTGACCTCACAACTGGAAATCCACTCAATACATTTTCCCAAGGTGATCATACCGTCAGTCTTAGTGACATTAAACGAGCCATTTTTCAATCTAATACTACGTGTCATGAAGATAGGGGTACCTACTATGCCATTAATCTCAAACTTGCTGCTAGGATTGTCAATCTTATTGTTTCCACAAACATACATCCTAGAGCAAACAAGTCTGAAGTTCCTATTTTTCGCATGTGTTTAATTTATGCCATTATCAAACGTATTCCTATAAATTTTATCCGCATAATCCTTAAGAACATGCTTGAGTTTTCTGGCAATCCCCCATATGCTGATTTTGTATGCCAAATCACTCAACACTTTCTTAAAACACAAATTGAGGATATGGGATACACATGGGAAAGAAGACCACAAAAAATAAGCAAAAACACAGTAGAGAAAATGGGAATTGATTTTGGTCACAAGAGGGCTAGGACGGAAGGTGAGACATCTACTCAAGATATACCACCACCACCTCCTCCTACCAACCTACCCTATGATCCCATCCAAAACACCCTAACCTATGTTGCTGGGTCACAATATCATCTAAGTAGACAATTAGACTATAACCACTATGCCATGACCTACCTAAATCAAAGAATGCAAACCCTCTCTCCAAATCAACCAGATGAATATCCTTATTCTTTAAATCCTGGCATGCTCAACCCATATAATCCATCTTACAACTACTACCAACCTCCACCTCCACCATCTACAGATCTCACACACACTCAGTTCTCCTCAATACAATTACAAGACATTGCTGCTCATTTCCATTTTGATCGGGTTCCTACCTTCTTGGAAGCATATGCTTTAACCAAGACAGGTAATTTGGAGTGGCAAACTTTAGTCCAATATTATGGAGCTGAGCCATTTCTTGGAAAAGACCCTGATATTGATGTAATACTCAAGTCTTTCCAGTGAGATTTGGAGTGACCATTGTATTAGTTGTAATGAAATGACTATCTTTGCATGATTGTAATGAAATGGTTATCCTTGCATGATTGTAATAAAATGGTGATTTTTGAAATGAAATAGTTATTTTTACATGAAATGGTTATCTTTACTTATTCTATTGGATATTCCTCTATGTCATCATTCGAATATGGATTATAAGACTACTCTAGTAGAGCATACAAAGTAAGGGGAGTAATAAATATGTCATAAATAAAAAGGGATGACATTTTTGCAAAACCTGAAATTTAAAAATTGTGGCTAAATTGACTATTTATTCTTAAACGGATATCTTTTTGAAATGACAAAGGGGGAGAAATAAATATAAAACTTAGTATTTGTGCAAAACTCAATCAATGAGTTTCATGAACTCTTGGCTTTATATTGAAAGTTGCTATATTCCCTAAAGGATTGGATTTCATGTTCCATAATTCATGGGGAATAATAAGCACACATTTTATAAACAAGAGAAGAAATTTACAAAGGTAATCTTCAGGTATGAAACTCACATGTTTTATACTTTCTTATTTTATATTTAGGAAATGTTTGTCATCTTCAAAAAGGGGGAGATTGTTGGCTAAATGGACATTTGTAAATCCCTTTGTTTTGATAATGACAAACATTTCATTCTTGTTAATCTAATATGCTACTTGAGTGTTGCAGGAATAAGGTGGATGACAAAGCAATTAGGGAAATCCATATGCTTACATATTTATGAAATGTAATCACTTTGTAAAAACTTGTACAAACATATAATGTACAAGTACTTAGATTTCATGTAAATCAAGCGTTAGATTCTCCCTAGCTAAACATCACATTTAGATAGGTCATCCCCTTCAACTAAGTGTCACATATGCACACTCATACACACACTTAGTGCTTTAATTGAAAAATTGAAACATGGTCAATCTCGGTCGACTAACTCCTCGACCGAGACACTTTCGGTCGACAATCTTCTCGACTGAGAAAGACCCAAGTAGCCGTTAGACACATCTGACAAGGTAGTTGGCAGTTGGAGATAAACGTTGCAAAACACTTGATTCAGAGAGCCTGTCGGTCGACAAAAGTTCGACCGAGTAGGTGTCTCGGTCGACCATTTCTTGACCGAGATGGACTCTGACAGCAACTGCAGAATTAATTAATTAGTCATTGCTAAAGCAACAAACTTGTACCTAACGGCTAGTTAAGCACTTAGAAACCCCTAGAAGGTGTCTAGAACGTCCTTAAGCACTTGTAGGACATTCCTATAAATAGGACATGCCTTAGGACACCTAAACTCACTTGTTACACTTGAGAAATCTTTGAGCATACTTTGAGCAACCTGTTTGTGAACAAATTGAGCATAGTGACAATTGGCTACTTCTTCTCTTAGCTCAAAATTCGTGTCCTATAGGCTAACATCTCCTATCCACTGCAATTACATTTCCAAACACTTTGGTTAGGAGATCTACACGCTTGATCTAGGAAAATCAAGCCTTGTGCTACAAAAGGATAAGTTGTAATTTCTATTTTCTTTCTTGTTCTCTATTGTTGTTTGTACTCTCCTTGCTACTCCTAGGTTGGAGGCTGCGGGTTGGAGAGGTTAAAGATCTTCTTGGTGAAGAAGGGGACCTTGAGCTACTTCAAGAAGGCTGGTGCAACGGGAGGTTACTTCTAGAGAGGAAGGCTACTTCAAGGGGGAGCTTGGAGTTACTTCAAGAAGGCTACCTCAAGTTGGTGCATCTACTTCAAGTGAAGGTTGTTCAAGGGGTGTAAAGAAAGTATTGTATTTTGTGTAAATCCTTGTGAAGGTAATAAAATTAATACTTTTAAAATCCCAGTTGGGTAAGCAACCGGGTAGTGGACTGACAACTTTAGTATTTGCTAAAGTTGGAACCACTCTAAACACCTGTCTCCTTCTTCCATTCTTCATTTGTGGTTGTTTGAGTTAAATAATTGCTAAAATATTTAAAAACTCTATTCACCCCCCCCCTCTAGTGTTTTTCAGTTACTTATCAATTAAGAATTTATCTTAAAGATATTTTTAATTATTATGTTTATGTAAAGCATAAACCCCTAACATGTGTTGTTCATACTATTTTACATGATTAATCTAATTTCATGGTTGACCATTCCAGGTAGTCAACATAAACCATTTGATATTTCTTTAGATACCCGGATCTCTTACCTAGGTATCTATCACATGTGTTGAAAACACATCACATATTTATCTTCCTTTCAGCTTGGGACATCACTTGTTATATATATCTTCACCTTGGAACCAAAGTCCAAGATAAACTGATACTTATCTAAGTATTCATCACATGAACATTTTTATATTATGCACATAAAGTGTCCTAAGACCCACTTGATTTCCATGTCCTCGAAAGGAAAGAAAACAAGGAATCATTTTCCTCTTATTATTTCATGTATTTTCAACTATTCATGAAACATTTATTCTTCCTCACATCCTAGGCTCCTTGCCCTTAGCATAGGAATTTATAAGGATGTTTACATAACATTATTCCTTTCTTTGTCATTTATAAGCATGTATAGAATATATATATATATATATATATATATATATACATAAATATTCATATATATAGATATGTATATATACATATATATACATATGTGTATATATATACATATATATACATATGTATATATACATATATATACATATATATACATATATATATATGTATATATACATATATATGTATATATACATACATATATGTGTGTGTATTAGTTTGGTATTATGTGGTCTTTGGACGAATATGCATATGAGAGTAGTTAAAATATTTGCATCCAATGCAATAAATAAATAGTAAAAACAAAAATCCGATCATATCGACTATCCTAAAACATAGTAAATTGACATGGTTTTGATACCACTATAGGGAAATACAGACAAAGAGTATAGCAGTGGAAACAAAAAAATTATCTATCAGTATTCCCATAACAACAAGATTGCGTCAACTATTATCTAATAGGAAGTATGGTTTTAGAGATTTATACCTGGTCTTGGAGCAAGTCCAGCGACAAAAATCGCTTCTTTGCAACTACTAACTAGTTTCTCTTGGACGCTGGTTGTGTAGCTCCTTGTCTTCACCACCAACAACTATCTGTGCAACCTCTACAATGACTTTGTTGGTTTCACCATAGACTGCATGTTGACTTTGCTCTCCAAGTAGTATCCAAAGGACTCCTGCATCTAGAGTAGTCCACATGGACCAGCCAGAAATCATGTCATTCACCAAGAATAGATAGGAAGGAGTTGTTCCTCTCGTTGGTATAGTCACCATTTTACTCTTCCAAAAAGGCAACTTCTCAGTTGTTCTCTCATGTTGGCTATCCTGTCATGCTAGGTAAGACTTTCTTGGGCTCTCTTGGTTACCACAACCAGAGTGGACAACCGTTGTCTAAAGAATTGATTGTCAATTGTCTGTGTTGTGTGTTGTGTTCTAGGAAGCCCCCAAAATCCCTCCTTTTATAGGGGACGTTAGGATCAGGGTTCCCAGTCTATATTGGATTGTGTGGGAGTGAAAGGGACCGGAAGATCTTAAATTTCCTCAACCTATGAGATGCCAAATGGTCATCTGACACACCCATACGGTCGTCTGGTGTGTGAGACGGTCATCTCGCAATTCCAAACTGTTGTTTGGCAGTTTCCCAATAGCATACAAATTTGGCAATTTTGATCCAATTAATATCACATATTAATTTACTTGCACTCCAATTTTGTGCAATCAAAACTATTCAGGAAACATCCCAACCCTTCATTCAGCCCAACCGAGCCATCTCAATTAGGCAAGAAGCCCATCTCGCTCACCCACACGCTCGTCTGGTGAGTTGAGATGAGTTGGTCAGTTCAATCACATTGAACTGATTGGTTCAAGGGCAGAGCTTAGACAATTCGAACTTTGATTAGCCTAATAGCCTTAACGGCCATCTCAACACTTGAGACGCCCATCTGGCATGCCCAAATGGCCATCTAACTCAGTGGGATGGTTGTTTGGTAGTCCAATCTGCCAATCTGTCAATTTGTTCCGTGAATTGAATGTCTAAACACTTTAGTAATCAATCCAATTGTCATTCAAGATCAAACTCCTCTTCTATATGAGTTCCTATGTGTGTGACCCTATAGGTCCCATGTCACATTGGTAGTGAATTTCCATAACTAGCTTATGACATAACAAGCAAAGAGTGGTGCCTAGTCGCACATTAGTGCTACCCAAGTGAATAGAAAGTTGAAGAACAACTTCAACCTACAATCTATGTAAAGTGTTGTATGATTATACAATTCCTTTGTCGTTGATATCCATGATGAATTCGAGGCATGGAAGGTCATCCTATCAACATTCAATCCATGTTGTCTAAACCAAGAGAAGACTATCTGAGGTAATGTGACCTTAATATCATATATTGATTCACATGTGCATGTGCATGCATTTCTCAGTCTCACTTATCGAGTTTCCAAGATATCATATTCTAGTAGGAGGGAAAAATGTTATATCTATAACTCATAGTCTATCTCCATGTGTCAAAGTCACCCAATCATCACCTTTATAACAACCCATTTTTCAGGACTACGTTTGATTATGTCAATGTGTATCCAATGACATGTGACGAGTGTAGTGATTTCAAGTCTAAGAATCACAGTCACCACCTTCACTGTGAGAGATGACTATGACCACCACAACCATGTGTCACTCTCAAGGTGGGTCCATCCAATACATTGTTCCCTAACATGTTTCTATATGCTTGGTTTGATATAGCCATACCATGACTAATGAGATTTAGTCATCAACCAACTCACACTCTGATTTTATGTGCTAATTGTTTTCTATAAACCTTCTACAATAATAACCGATTAGGGTCATAATGATAATATGTATATGTACTTTTAACATCCTTATGATCTCATCCATAAGGGTAGTAACTTGAATACATAGGTCATTGAGTAATATTGTTCTTTAGACATTCATAGTGCTTCCTCATTATCTCATAACTGATTGAAACAAAATGAATTGGAAGCTTGACTATATGAAAATTAATCAAATCCTCTATGGTTTATGCCATGTCAATCATCTCATGATTGGCTCTCTGGGCATACCTTACCAACATTAGGTTCCATGATGTTTTTTTTAAACAACTTTCAAGAACCAATTGATATCATATTGGATTTGCTAGAAAATCTGAAGGATTCCAACAAACATAAGTTGTGATGAATTCATATTTTCCTCGTTAGAGAATTTTTAATTGAGAAATATTATTAAAGATAATCTTCTAAGTAGATAATGTTGGTTACATCTTTGCTTATATAAATCAGTAACTATTACTTCAATAGTGTAAATATCAAATGTATGTGATCCTTTTTGTTTATGATATTTCATTTCAAAGTTATTCATTAATTTTAAACACATTATTAGGCATTATGTTATTATGGAGACTTTTAAATGAAACTAATATAATGGTGACTTGAAGGCCAAGTAAGAGATATTCCACTCACTATATTTGAGTCATATTTTTATTATAGCAAGATAAATATAATAGGAATCTTATACTAAATTGTTGGAGCGATAGGAAACTATTATTAGAGTAGAGAATTCTACATGTATGTGTTTATCTAATAAGAAGTCAAAAATAACTAAACAACCAATTAATTGTCCTTGTGACTTCAAGGGAATCTAGACTCGGTCGTTGTTATGTGTTATGCGGACAATGGCCCTTGCATCATGATTATATGGTCCATGCTTCATCCCCTAACTCACATCAAAATAGTAAAGAGTCATGCACATCCAATCACCCAAATCTCATGATTTCTCTCTCTCTCTTTTCACCTCATGATCACTCGAAAACACTCCCAATCAACTCCACCCGATGTTTTGAAATCATTGACCCCGAGAAGGTAAGGAATCACAATGCAAGGAAAAAATGCCCAATACATCCTCTCTTTGACATATCTAGGTATTCAATAGTTGAGGATCTAGGGTTATCTATGTTCCTATATAGAGTCATGGGAAGGACTAAGGGGTCTCATACTCAAACCCCATCACCAATTGCATCCTAGGATCCCAAAAACCCTACACTAAGTACCACCTTCTTATCTAGTGACCACCAACCTCTCCTTACCAAACCATGTCATCTCAGTATAATTAACTTTGTCTTAATCTTACTGTGACCTTTGTGAGACCAACTAAAACCTTGGTTTGATGCACCATTTGGTGAGGTACCATTTTCAACTTCTTTGTCCTACTACTTCTTATTTGACAGTTTTGAGAAGCTTTAGACATCCCCAAGAGAAGTAGAAGCATCTACTTGACTCCTCAAAACCCATCTTCCTCTTCCAATAATCACACAACCCTGAGAAAGGTAACTCCCTTTCTATTCATATTCCTTCCTCTCCTTCTATTCCTGACAAACCAGTCCCCACCTCACCAGCTTTGACCATCCCCAGGCTTACGAGAAACCTCATTGGATATTGTAAGGCATGACAAATCCAACCACTTCCTTGGAAATTATGCTTATGGTATGTCATAGAGAGTCAACCCTTAGGTTGACCTCCATAGCCAAGCAGATCAAACTGCTTGGCACAAAACAAATCCTTAAAGTAATTTTATAACCTTGCCCTCTAACATGTTCCAATCCTAAGCATAACTTGATAGGCAAGGGGTTGATTCCCATTTTCCCCTTATTCGGTCCAACATATCATTTGAATTAGAAAAGTATGTAGAATTTGATGACCATGAGTTTAACCCCTTATTTATATGTTATTCCAAAAGTGCTTCTGGAACCACTTGATATGGATCATTAAGTGAAAAAACCATCCAAAGCATAACACAGTAGACAAGGGCCTAATCCCACTTTATCCCTTATTAGGATGAACATATCATTTGGAATTTCAAAGTACATAGAATTTGATGACCATGATTTTTACCCCTGATGTATATGTTACTCAAAAAGTGCTTCTGGTACCACTTGATATGGATTTTTAAATGGAAATCCCTACTTTGAATAATCATAAAGTATTTGACACATTAAATCGTAAGATAAATCTTATGAAGAATAATGATTTCCTTAATGTTAATATGTTTTCCCTAAATATGAATGATTAAAAAGTGGTATACTAATTCCAATGAAGAAATGTATTGTACAAGAGGATGATCAAGGTTTTTTCCCAAAATATAGGGTTCCATAGAAACAAAACCTAATTGTCAATGTAACCCTAAATCATACCAAATACAAAAACCTATGAACCTTTCCTAACCTCAAAACCTAGTTAAGATATTTCAAAAATTTAGTAACACTTCACTATGAATCTTCAAATGTCATCTTGTTTGGACATACGTCTTGAGTTTCTTAGACATCATCTACTCTTTGAATAAGGTACTTTGGTTAATTATGAGTATTTGTTCTTAAATCTTCTTTTGCTCATAAAGTTTCTTGGAGTTCTATTTGAAGTTTACCATTATGCAAATAATGTTGGTTGTTTTACTTCTTGCAAATTATAAAGACTCGTGTATTACTTAAATTCTAAAGTTTAAACCCAATAATTGAATCTCACAATGGTGGTTTAGGAAGATAATCACTTCTGAAGTTTTACAAATGATCACTAGGGGACTGATTAAGAACCAATATTGGAAGCTAAATAGAGTCGATTTCTAGAATAGTCACATATATTCTATTGCTGGAACATATTTTAGTACTCCCAATGAGACTAATAAACTAGAA
Source organism: Alisma plantago-aquatica (assembly GCA_963693085.1). Classification (NCBI taxonomy): domain Eukaryota; kingdom Viridiplantae; phylum Streptophyta; class Magnoliopsida; order Alismatales; family Alismataceae; genus Alisma; species Alisma plantago-aquatica. The sequence continues at coordinate 1,424,849,340 of OY856412.1, forward strand.
TGAAAAGGTCATTACTTGCCGACATATAAACTTTTGCTGCTATATATGTTGTTAATATTACATGAACAAACTTTTATTTTACTTATGCATACAACATATAATATGTTGAACCAAATTTTATTTGTCAATATTTTAGATTAGATGAATATCTAAAGAATGAAGTAAGGGTTCTAAGTGGAATAATTCACAAGGCATAGATCTCATGATACATCAAGGATTAGATTGTTTATTCCTTGGAGGATGTATTGTCTTCCTTATTTTTGTCTACAATACTTTTGTTTAGATTTATTAATTATTATTGGTTCTTTATTATAAATCTAGATTTTAGAAATGTTGGATAACTAATCTTGTCCCTATGGTCAACATCTATGTGGATTATGGGATCAGGGTGTTACAAATGGTATCAAAGCCCATACTCATACAAATGACTTTCAGTAATTAATGCTTTTCAAATATCTATAGAACCATAAGGGAATTAGTAGGGTTTTTTCTAAAATATGATGGTGTCTAGATTGGATCACAATTAGGGAACTGGAAGTATTTTTCCTCTACATCACTAGTTGGTCTATGATGAATCATAGTCCAATTATGTAGTTTACATAGACAAAATCTTAGGATATCCCAAAAATAACATACCTTTTAGGCATTCTCACATAAACTTTATATCTTTCTCATTTTTGTTCTTTTTGGTCTGAAAATTACATCTTTGTGAACCATAGAATTTGCTTCTCTCCTCATATGAGATAGGGTTTCAAGGAAAGATTAGGTTTCATGCATCCTCCCCAACTAAATAATATAAAATTCCAATTTGATGATTATATGTGTGTATATGTGTATATCCGTGTGCGTATATATATAAAAATATAAATATATATCCAATATTCATTACCCACGATGGTAGTTGAGGTTAGTTACCAATGGATCTATTTTGTGAAAGGAAGGTACAAAATTGCAATGAAAACACAAGAGTATAATGATATGGCCAAAACTTTGATAGAAAGACTTGTTTTATAATGTACTTTTACTTTTTTGGAAGACATAAAAAATTTGGTTGTATTTACAAAATGAGTCTTTCCATTAAAACTTTGGTCATCTCATCACAATTTTGTGCCTTCCTATTGTAAAATATATCCCCAAGTAATAAAAGTTAGTTACTCACATGGGAATCATATATATATATATGGGCCCATCTTTATTGCCCACACGGGTAGCTACCTGCCCACCCTTCCGAACACTTTTTTTCAAAAAAAAATTGCAATTGTAGAGGACTATTTTGTCTAGCTCTCCAAAAAATTTTATCCAAAAATAATATCATTTGCCCCTCGAAAATAAAAAAACCCGTCCTTATATATATCTGCTGTATATTTTGTACAGAGTTACTCTTTTGTTCGCGTAGTTACTTTATGTTCACCATAGTTACTTTTTTTTACAACAGTGTTACTTTTTTGGCCAGGAGAGTTACTTTTTTGGCTGTCGGGTAGCAAAAATCCAGGCTGCCCGCGTGGGCAAAGAATGAATGCCCTATATATATATATATATATATATATATATATATATATATATATATATATATATATATATATATATATATATATATATATATATATACATACATATACATATATGTGTGTGTGAGAGAGAGAAAGTGAAGTTTGTTCTATATAATGCATGCTTCTCATATAAGGAGAAACCGAAGAAACTTCTAATAACCTACGAACAAGTGGTGCATCCCCAACACACGCTATCAATTGTATTTGAATGGACGCACCTTAGCACACAATAGGGTGTTTTGATATTTTTCAAACTTGATGGACACACTCTTTCTTATAATATTCCTCAAGCGTGAGGGCTCAAGAGTAGTATAGAAGTGGTTAATCAGGATCGAACCCAAGGGAAAGAGGGGCACTAGATCTAAGTTCATTATGGGATAGATTCCTACAGTAGAGTCTAGGGTTAAAGGGTTTGACTTGGATTTGGTTTATTACACTAATGGTTTAAGAAATATATAAAAAGAAAGCAAGAAGCAAAACCTACTTTAACACTAGCAATAAAAGTAAAGAAAGAAGTGAAACCTACTTTAACACTAGACAGTCAAGTTCTAATTAACAAAGAAAACAATTTAAGAAATAAAGGAGCAATTTATACTAAGGTAAGCTAACACTAGAACTAGACAAACAAAGAAATTCTACTTAACAACCTAGAGATGGAAAGTACTTAAGCTAAGAAATAAACTATAATAGACTAGCAATTAGGAACTAGGGCAAGTCAAAGACTAAGTTAGCAACTACCTAGCTAAAGCAAGCACACACAAGCACAAATGAACACTAACTACTCTAACAAGGCCTATCTACCATGAACAAGCAAGATACTAATTAAGTAAGGGAAATGGCTAACTTAGTTAACTCTAGCTAAGAAAAAAGGCAATAAGGGTTTTAAGCAATTTATGGAAGTGTGGGTTGTTTGGGGTAATGTGACTAGAATATAGGTTGGGGTCATAACATGCAAACCAAAATCATTCATTTAGAGTGTTACACAAAACAACAAGATAGATGCCAAAGCATTTCCCTAAAGTACTAATTGGTTGTGGATGTATTAGGGAGTGTGAAGGGAAACTACACCCTAGCACGCCCTATCCAACCTTAGGAGGCTCATTTGGATTAGGGTTTAGGTGAAATACTACTAGGATCCAATCAAGTATAGGCTTCTAGTATAGAAGTTATTTGAGCAATTGGGATCCATGGGTAGTAATGGAGGGTGGAAATGAGGGTGTTTTGTCTCACATCACCTACCATCTAGCCTGTTGGATAGCTCCATCCAATTGCACTAAGTGCTTCTAAACTAGTTATTTAGATCTCACACATACGAGAAGGATAAGGGATATATATGTAGGAAGATGGCACTGTAGACAAGGATCCACTAGTTGGACATAGGGGCAAATCCTAAAATAGCTACATGTAGGTCATTTTCTCCTAGACCTAGGTGGTTCAAGAATAAATCACAAGATAATTCTTGGGAAATGAAATAGAAGTATAAGACAAGCATTCACAAATGAAATTATATATTTTACATATTACTTTCCCCCAACATGGTATTAAAGTCACATTTTAACCCCAAAGATCCCACTAAGGGGTTCAATTACTCATGGAACAAAAAATAGCAAAAGAATAAGAAGTGGAGAGGGGAATAGCCATGGAAGCTCAAGGAGGTCCTCTTCGTATTCAACTCTAGTAGAAACATATCGTTCTCCTTCATCCTTAGTACTTGGATGGCATGAAAAGGTGAATCAAAGTAGCCAAAACCCTAGAAAACTAGGGTTTTGAGGTGGGATATGGTAGAAATGAAGTGGGAGTAGGTGGGAGCTCAACGAATGTGATAGTAAATGCTAGGGTGGTTATCCTTTAGCTCCCATACACCACCCATGTATATATAGGGGCTTATCATGCATAGGGTTAAGTAGGGTTAAAATAGGAAAATAGTGGAAATATTGCTAGGATTGGATGGCAGAATGGATGTTTTGGGTGAAATAGTTGTGGTGGGTGGAGGGTAGAATGGTTGTGCTGAGGGAGAATGGGCATGCTCAGGAATGGGAAAATCACATATGTGAGTGTATTTTTGGAGATTGGTAGGACGACTGTACTGGGAAGCATGACTGTGGTGGCTATGAAGTTGCATAGTCATGTTGGGCAGCAAGAACATGTTGGGTCACTTGGGACATGGTCATTTTTCTATGCACGAGCATTTTGAACTTTAGGCATCATGGTTGTTTTGGTTGTCACATCAGTGCTAGGCTCTTCTTCGCATGGCCGTGCTGGCCAGGATGGTCGTGATACTAAACTTGTCATGGGTCACTTCAAGTCTACGATTTAACTATAATTTTGGCATTGGTAGTATGGTCGTCGTGTGTCACCATAGCTGTGTTGGGGGCTTTTGCTTGCACTTTTATCTTCACTTTAGCGTTTCTTGGAGTCCTTTGATCTAATTTGACCCTTGGCCACTAGGGTTTGGTTGCAAAAGATCATGGCCCTCCTTAGGCTCCTTCAAGGCTGGAAAAACCCTCAGATCATCCTCCTTCTTTCCTGTCCATCCAAAGTATGTTTAAGTACTTGAAAAACATGCAAAGAACATCCATAAGTGCATTTCATATAAACCATATATTGGGGTAAGTAGCTTCCATTTTAAGATGATTAAATGTGATTATAGTACAAAAGGCATAGATGAAGCCCTAAAATAGGGTTGCATCACCACTCAAACTTAAAACATACTTGTCCTCAAGTATGCTCCATCTTAATCTCACTTTCACTTCATTCAAGAAAAAATTGTGAGAATGCAATCATCATGATGTTCATTGGTTAAAGTAAGTTCATATGTGGAATTACATGTAATACACTACTCTACTTTCATATTTCTAGTTTTCCATGTGATTCAAGCACAAAGCACAAGAACCTCAAATATGGGATACCAATCACACATGTAAGTGATGTAGTTTTCATCATGCTCTGGGTAGACCATATCATGCATGGCATACACTAAAATGGTTAGAGTTTTTGTTTTACTTTCTAGAACTCTATCATACATTTCACTTAATCACTCATGACCCACTTGGTTGTGTAGGGGTGTGATGGCTATAGTTGATTTAGCTTTGTCCTACTAGGCATACATCAAGAAGAAAGTGCTATGAAAGGGAGTGAGATGATATTACATTGGAGCACCCATATTTTATTTATTTAGATGATAATACATAGGAGAATATTTCTATTTTCTTTTTATATTCTTTTTCTTTTTCTTTTCCATTGCATAGGGAGATCATTTGGGTCCATGCAAGGTAGTTCACATCAATGTACTTGGTCCCTTAGCTTTTGCAAGCCCTTCCAAATCATAATTTAGGGCTAAAGAAATGATAGTCACACCCCCATGATGAATGGATTTTTACTTTTTGAGGGAATTTTCATAAGATGGTCAATTATCATTGTTCCTAGTTTGACATGACCATCACTCACCATTGTGAATATCAAGAAAGTGGTATTTTTGATAGAAACTACCTTGATTGTCATACTGGCCAAAAAAGGTGTTGGCTAAAACTTTTGAAAGTATCTTATGAAGGAATTCTACAATCTACTTGTCTTATAATTCCATGCAGTATATGTTTCTTGATCGATAAGCTTCTTCCACCTCAGTGAGTAGCTATTCCTTATATGCTTTTCAAATTTCCAATAATCAAAAATTGTTTTCCATTTTGAGTGTTGGCTCAAATGTTTTTTTAAGTTGTAAGGTTGTCAACACATGTGGAGAATCATTCCGTCTAAATCGAGTGGCATCTTTACCTTTATACTTCACCTTCTTAGGCAACCTGGAAAATTCATGGGTGAGTTCAATGAAGGTCGCTTGAACATTGGCCCATAATTCAAACAACCCAAATGCACTCACAAAGTGGTTGATGAAATAGTTGATTCCTAGATCTTGCATAATGGACATGCATTTGTATCTCATAGGGATTACTCTAACCGTCATGCATTTGGGGTGGAAAGGCTTCACAAACACTTTCCTTGGTGCTTTCTTGCCAAAAGTGGATCCTTTAGGTTCTTTCCTCAAGATGTTCATTGTCTCTGCCTGCAATCTTGAAACCATGTCTATCGGCTCATCCTCCACCTCCTGAATTTCAGTTCCCTCACCTTCCTCCTCATGATAATCATGTAACCTTGAACTTGTGTCCAAGTTAAGGGTGACAACTTTAATCATTGTTTCATCCTCCTCTTCTTCTTTAATTAGCAACCTTCTTCTCATGGGCTCCTATGTGGCATGTAGTTGCACCTAAGATGTGGAGTTTCTTTCTAGAGTAGTCCATGGAGACGGGTATGAGGTTGAGGCAACAACAAATCTCTTGCTCCTTCTTTTTGGACCTGGAGCATCAACTTCAATAGAATTGACAACATTTTCCATTTCATGATTAGAAGGATCTTATTATTATCCTTGTTGGTTGTAGGTCAGATCCGTAGTTTGGAGTCTAGAGGAGGACCAGAGGCAGGAACTGCTCATCAATGTCAAATATGGAAGAGATCTAAATATGGTGTTTGGCGGTGGGGGAGTGGGGTTGTGGGGTTGTGGGAAGGTAGAGTGACATTTGAAGCTCTATTTGTGTGTTCTTTTCTTTTAATGATGGCTTGGATGCCACTTTGACCCCCTTCTTCATTGCTTTTCCCATTTATTCATATTGGATGGATTCTTGGATGGAAATGGAGGTGGATGATGTAAAATCTAGGGTTGGAAGAATTTGCTTTGGAGGTGAAGAAATGGAGGTGGAGAAGGGATGGAATGAGGAGATGGAGGCAGGGGAAGACCTTTGGGAGGTCAAGAAAGCTTCAGTGGAGTTTAGGGATGGAGATTCAAATTATTTAGGGAAACCAGATGTTTCCACAAATTGTCTCTCTTTGCAAAATGGTCGTTCTATTTGCAGTGGACAGATGTATGGTCCTAGTGCCAAGAAAACATATCACTAACTTAAGTGGTGGGGTCGAGCCAGCACGGTCATGTTGTAAAAGTGCCAGAACAGTTGTTCTGGCCAGCAAGGCTGTGTTGGATGACCATAAAATGTAAAATTTTAACTGTACAAATGATTTTCCCATCACACTCGTTAAGTGGCAACACAACAGTGTTGGCTACTTCTAGTACAAAAATCTCCAGTATTTCTCAAATATCCCAATGAAGTAAGTCCCAATCAAATTTTTTTATCTACACAAGATATTATTTATTTATTTTCATTAATTTGAGCCCTTTTCTTAGTCTCTCACTTTTTTCCCTATAAAAAATTTAAAATCAGATAAAATATATTAAAGACAAGTGTCTCTATGTGTATTTCATGTGTGAAAAATAACCAAAAAGTATAAAAATTGATGGTTATGTGCAAACGTTCCCAACCAAGGTGGGTTTCCTACTACTAGTGCTAAGTTTTATACCTCCAATTGGGCTTCTTTATTATTCAATCATTTATCCTCTTAAAAACTCCAATGCATCACCACTATAGTTAATTTTGTTATCATGTGAATTCAAGCACGTCTCTTCATCAATAGGAATTTCCTCAACCAACATAATAATGTCATACTTTGATTTTCCTTGTTCGAACCAACTACAACAACAACCTTCAACCTTTAAGCATTGACTGTGAACTCTTTAGAAAATTCCTTCTTGTTGACAATAATAGCACTGGAATGGTATGCATTCTTGACTTGATATGGTCCTTCCAATCTTAGCCTAAGTTTGTTGGGGGGAAATTACATCCTAGAATTGTATAGCCATGCCCATTTCCCAGAATCAAAAGACTTCATCTTGATTAACTTGTCATGCATGAGTTTGACTCTTTCTTTACAGATTTTAGATAACTTGTAGGATTCATTTCGTATTTCTTATAGTTCACAAAGTAGTATATTCCTCCTTACTCCAGTAGTTTCCATATCGATCTCCATAGATTTCAAAGCCCACAAATCCTTGTGTTGAAATTCTATCAACAAGTGGAAACTCTTCCTATAAATGAGCTTGAACAATGTGGTGTCAATTGGGGCCCTAAATGAGGTTCTATAAGCCTATAAAGATTCATTGAGATGTAGAGACCAATCCTTGTAGTCTGGTCTCACCATCTTCTCAAGAATAAGCTTTATCTACCAATTGGCCAACTCAACTTAACCACTAGTTTAAAGGTAGTAAGGAATAGCCACACGATGATTCACACCATGCCTCTTCAACAAATTTTCAAAATCTCTATGAATAAAGTGGCTTCCAACATCACTAATAATTTCCCTTGGCATACCATACTTGCTGAAAATGACCCATTGTCTTCTTCATATTTGTAACTTCATCATAATGTAATTCATGCAAAATAGGTGGTCGAATGCATATTTTCAATCTCTTCTTATCAAAAAATTCCAAGTCAAATTCCTAAAGCAATATAAAGCATTGAATCAATATAGGCTTCAAGTCCCTCTTTGACATGAGATACTTGAGAGTTTCATGGCCATTGTAGACAATCACCTTGTTTTATAAGCATAAAAACTGAACTTATCAATGGAAAAAATCATGATAAGCAATTTTTTTTCATGGTAGTGTAGTTCCTTAGAGCTTCATCCAACATTTTACTTGCATAATAGATGGCATGAGATATCTCCCCAATCCTTTGGCCCAATACAGCCTTCACTTCTATGTCGGATGCATCTGTCATGATCTCAAACAACAAAGAGAAATTTTTTTTTTGGGGGGGGGGGAGTTGCATGATAGGAGCAGAAATCAAGTTGTGCTTTAAGGACTCACTACATTTCTCATCACAGTTGAATTCAACATCCTTCTCAAGAAGTTGGCATAAAGGTCTAGAAATCTTTCTTAAATCCTTTATGAAACAATGATGAAAACCTACATGCCCCAATAAAGAATTGTCTTGTCTTACGGTGGAAGGAACGGTTAAGGTTAAGGGCCACTTTGTCCTTGTCAACATCAATCCCATCTTTAGATACTCAATGACCAAAAAAATACCTTCAAGTACCATTAAATGACTCTTCTCCCATGACAAAACTAGACAAACTTATATACATCTTTTGAGAATGGCAGTGAGGTGAGACAAGCATTCATCAAAAGACTTTCCAAACACAAAAAAGAATCCATGAAGACTTCAATAGAGGAATCAAGCATATTGACAAAGGTGGATGTAACATATTTCTAAAATTGGAGGGGGCATTGCAAAACCCAAATGACATTCTTATATAATCAAAGGAACCATTTAGATAGGTGAAAGTAGTATTTTCCTAATTTGCGAGATGCATTGTCAATTGGAAGTATCAGGAGTAGCCATCAATCAAGTAATAGAAGTTTTGTCCAACAAGTCTCCCCAAAATTTGATCAATGAATGGTAGAGGAAATTGTTCCTTCTTTGTCTTCTCATGTGTATTTATATAATATACATACATGTGCCATTTGTATTGCTCCCTCACATGTATCATTTCACCCTCGTAATCAAGTGAACAGTGATCCCACCCTTCTTGGGTACAACTTGGAGATGACTTACCCATGGGTTGTCAGAAATGTGATAGGTGATCCTGGCATCGAGTAGCTTTACTACCTCTTGGGACACAACCTCTTTCAGCCTGGGATTCAATATACTTTGCATTTTCTAGCTTTATCTTGCATCAACTTCAAGATATATCATGTGAACGTAGATGGAGGGGTCAACACCCCTCAAATTAGCAATATACCACTCAATAGCTTTAATATTCTTATCTGAGACAAAAATGAGAGAATATTCTTGGTCGGAGGTATAATAGATCAAATGATCATTGGGAGGGTGCCATTGGTTCTAAGAAATGCATACTTCAAACCATTAGGAAGTGTCTTCGACTCAAGAACATGAGGTCCCCCAATAAAGTTAAAGGCTTCATAGAAATAGATGGTAGATCTTCACTAGAAGCAACTAAAGCAACCTCATTCTTTTTAGCAGTGTCCTCATAGGCATATCAACAATGGGCTCTAGACCTCTACACTTTGTAAACGTATCAATCTATGAAGGTAGGCATTCCTCAACAATCTCCTCTAGAAAATCAACAAGACATCATTCTTCCTCAGTAGCACCTATCGCCTCGGCTCTGGCAAATGCTTTAAAGATGTTCAACTGGATCTTCATATGCATGAAGGTCACATACATGGCTCTGGTCCTGACATGTATCACAACATCGGTTGTCAATAGAACCCGTCTCCCCAAGATGATGGGTTATTTTATTGTGTCTTTCTCCATATCCAACACAATGAAATCAGTAGGATAGAAAGAACATGTGTCATCATCAAATCGTACCAGCACATCATCAATTCACCCTTGAGGGGTTTCCATAGAATGGTTAGATAATTGCAAGGTGCAGTTGGCTGGATCCAATTGTCCCAAACTGAATTCACCAGTACAGGATAAGGCATTAGATTCACACTAGAACCCAAGGGAGATCAGTATATGAGGTGTGTGCCAATGTAGCAAGGAATGATAGGGGCACCAAAATATTTTCTCATCTTTGGAGTGATATGTTGTAGAATTAAGTTCACTTTCTTAGTGATCTTGACTTGCTCAGGCATTATTCATGTCGACTTTCTCTTAAAAGTGCACATGTCTTTTAGAAATTTTACATAAGAGGGAATCTACCTAATGGCATCAAACAAAGGAATGTTGATTCTCACTTTCTCGAACATCTCCATGATATCTTTAATATGCTTTTTCTTTCTTTTGTTCGTGAAGGGATCTTCAAGTCCATCCTGGAAAGGAGGAAGCTGTGCACCTAACTTGTTCGCATCAATAGAATCCTCATTCAGTCTCACTACAATAACAATATGATCATTCAACATCACATTTTCACCTTAATTGTCAGGAAAAATATATCTACCCTACATCATGGTATCACTGTCATGTATCATAGTATCATCTATCTCTTCACTCACAAAACCATAAAATGTCCATCTCTTTGGCTTCTCTAAAGTCTTCCCACTTCTAAACACAGTCACAACCTTCTTTTGCTCATGAGTAGAAGAAGAGGAAGCTTGTGGTGGTTTTTGTGATCCTTGAGAAGGTGGGTTGGGATTTTGGAGGATGTATTGTAGTTGTGGTGGTTGTTGTGCATGATATTGTAGAGGTGGTGGGTATTGATGTGGTGGTTTTTGGTATTATGGAGATGGTTGTGAAGTGTATTGTAGGTTGAATGGAGGTTATGGTGGTGGTTGAGCATAAGGGTCGGGAGGACCTTGGTATTGTTGCATGGTGGGCTCTTGTGGTGGGAAATAGGTGGCTTGATGAGCACCCATGGATCCACCAACACTATTGGATTTACCAAGGTTTGAGAGGGAAGCATCCCCTCTTCATATCAAGAAAGAGATAGAGATATTTGATCAATCCTGGACACATCCTTCTTCACATAATCAAGGATTCTTGATCTCCCATAGACTTCATCTAAAAATTTGGCGTTGTATTTTGACCCTTAATGATGCCTGGGATGCCCTTGCCCTTCCTCCCCTATTTCCAAGGCAAATGAGGATTATTCCTCCATTTTGGAGTATAAGAACTTGACCTTGGGCCTTGGTTGTTCAGGCTGCCATAGGATTGCAATTTTTGTACCTCATTCCAAGGAGCCTCCATGGAGTTAGTGGAGTGTCTAGAAGAGCCTTCCACATGTGTCTTCATGAGATCCATCATGTCCTTTGAGATCTTCACCATTTGTGGGTTGGTATCATCTCTATCTTGAGGAGGGGTAGCTGGCATGGTTCTTTAATATGGACACCCACACTAGAAGCTCGGTGATGTGAATTTTCTACCAAGTGGTTAGAAATGGGCCTAGATTCTTTAGGAAGTTTTTCTATAAATGCACCATAGCAAGATGAATTTATAATGATCTGACCATCTCAGAAAGTCCAAAGTAGAAGGATTGGACTAGTTACCAAAGAGGTACTTCATGGTGGGGGCAATCTCTAAGAAACTAGTGGAACCTCACCCACATCTCTTGAAAATGTTCATTCTCCTTTTTACCATGTGATATATATCCTCATCTGAGTCAACTTGGAAATAGGGTAGAACACTCACTCTTCATGTCTTCCCAAGTCATGATTGTGGTCTTTGATGAGTGCCACTCTTTGACCTTATCCTTGATATAGAATGGGAACAATGTGAGTTAGATAGAGTCATCTATGGTTGCATGCATCTTGAAGGTGGATCATGACTCAAGAAAGGAGTCAACATGCTTGTAAGGGTTCTCATTCTCAAGGCCATAGATGGTGGGTAGGATCCCAAGAAGATCTGTACGGATGGAAAATGATTGTCCCGACATATAATCAAACCTAATGGCAATCAGAGGGTGATAGTTTCCCAGCATAAATTAGTCATGCAAAGGCTTTTCTAGTGGAGGAATTGGAGGGTTATGCAAATCCTCATTATCACCATCTATATTCCTTTTAGGATCGTTGGGATCCCTATTTGCCATTCTTCTAGATGAAGGTTGTGCATGTCTCTCCACCTCCTTTTCCCTATCTCAAGATCCACTAGGAAAGATTTGATAGAAAGAGAGTGGCATAAAAAATGTAACCATGATCACTTGCATAAGGCATGATCAATAAAAAAAGGAAATTTTAGTAAACAAGTTTGCACAAGTAACACAAATAATAATAAATAGTGATGGTGAGGGTAGTGGGAAAAGTCAAAAGAAAAATGACCTAGCTAGGCTGAGCGCCTCACTCCCCGACAATGATGCCAAAATCTTGGTGCATCCATAGCATACCCAATAATCTATATTATAATGGATGTGCTTTAGGTACACAACATGGTTTTTTGATATTTATAAACTTGATGTACACACTCGTAGAAGATTCTACAAGCACACAAGATCATGAGTATTATAGGAGCGGTAAGTCAGGGTCATACCCATGGGAGAGAAGGGGCACTAGAGCTAAGTTCATTATTGGATAGGTTCTAAGAACAGGGTCCAAGGTTGAAGGGTTTGACTTGGATTTGGTTGATTACACTAATGGTTCAAGAAAACAATAAAAGGAAAGCAAATGGTGAAACCTACTTAACCGTATATGGTTGAGTTATAATTAAAACAATAAAACAAGCTAAGAATAAAAGGAAGAAGTTAGACTAAGGCAAGAAAAGTAACAACTAACACTAACACTAGACAAACAAATCAATCCTACTTAACAATATAGAGATTGTAACTAGTGAAGCTAAGCAAGAAACCATGCTAGACTAGCAATTAGAACTAGGGAAAGGAAAGGACTAAGTTAGAAAATAAATAGGTAAAGCAAGTACAAGTGAACACTAACTACTCTAACAAGGCCTAGCTACCATGAACGTGCAAGGTTCTAATTAAGCAAGGAAATGACTAACCAAGTTAACACTATATAAGCAACAAGGCAATGAGGGTTTTAAAAAATTTATGGAAGTGTGGTCCATTTGGGGTAATGTGAGTAGAACCTAGGTTGCATGGTCATAACATCCAAACAATACTCATTCATTTTGATTATTAAACAAAACATTAAGATAGATGTTAGAGAATTTCCCTAAACTAGTAATTGTCCATGAATGGGTTAGGGTGTGTGAAGGGAAACTACACCCTAGTTGTGGGCTCTGATCTCCAAACCACGATATAAACACGATTTAAACTTAGCGGAAGCGATTCGATTAGCAGCGGAATACCAAAAATCAGCGGAAATTAAAACTTTTTGAGATAAAGCATTGAAACCATAAAACTTCCTTCATAACAGGAGATAAACTATTTACATCTCAGATAATTACTTCTTGAGTAATTATATACAACATGATACAAAATCTCAAGAACTCATAACCAAAATCTCAGACCAAAAGACTCCAAGACCTGAGAGTACAGAGGACACATAGGACTGACTCTATCTACACCACATGGCAGGCTAAATCTCCACCTGAGATTTTACTGCTACTCCTGGTGTTGTTGCTGCTGGGAATGGTCACCTGTAGACCTGTTCCTCCGTCTTCGACATCACCTAAAAAGTTGAAGTCTACGGGGTGAGACAATTTTACATAATTGTCCCAGCGAGAGTTATAACTCTCCGCCAGAAGCTTTATTATAGTACCTCAAAGAATAACTTAAGCAGTAAAAGCTTCAAAGTATTCAACATCAGATTTAATAGTAAGCATGAGTTCAACAGTTATGAAACATGAAGACATTTGCACTATACAGTGTAACATCAATCAATCAACTCGTAGTTATCTCTAACAGGTATGCTATGGTGTGGATTATGTTTTTCAAACATTATTTTTATGCCCTGTGGAGATGAGGTTTACCACTCATTCTCCAACCAATCACTGCTAAGTGCCTTGGTATCATACTAGGTCATCGAAAGAGCCGGATTCTCATGACCTTCACCTTCCTCAGTCAGTAAGAGGATTACTTGTAGGACATCTCGTGCCTCTACTATAATAGCTTACCAGGGTAATCTGGTCCTTCGCTATTTTAGAGTTATAGTGGCATTCTGTACTCTCTTCGTCATCAGGAGATTTCATGTTTATCTTCCACCGATATGGATATATGTGCTTTCTTCATCATCAGGAGGTTTCATGTTTACCATCCACTGATACGGTATAGGATTGTAGTGAAGGATTGATGGATTACACATCTACATCAAACACCTACACTAGGATGTAAGGTTCTACACATCCATATACCCCACATACTCAAAAGTATGTGATCCAGGAGTTCCCTTAGGAAAACCTGTTTTACCATCATTTGATCTCTAACAATGATGGATCTATGATCAGGGCTCTACATTACACTTGATTAGTTAGGTACATTCAGTATCATCATACATTGTTCTTCAAACAATAACATTAGCATAACAACTATGAAATGAGAATACTAAATGTAACAAGCCTAACTCTCATCAATCATCATATCTCAATACATTTATCACAAGTCATCTCTAAAGCATGACCTTGATGGTAATTATGGCTCTCACAGCCCATTTTAATCCATAATTTGCCATTGACAATGCATCAGGATAAATCACTATTCATAAAGCTAAAGCATGCTTTCAATGAATATAGTTTCATAATCCATACCTGGATATGATCATCATCTCATGACAACCTGCATGGTTAATTCAACTGATAACAGTAAACAATTCATTCTAGAAGTTACACTTTCAAACTCTTATAAGAGTCAAGTTCCCCAATAATCATCAATTCGGGTTTACTATTCACAATACATGTTCTCACCCTAGAATTAGGGTTTACTATTCACCTCATGGCGAATTGAACTCATAACATCATCATGTATGAGAAATATCATCATTAAAGCTCCAAGAATAGATTAAGATTCACTAAACATCATAATTAGGGTTTCCATGATTTCACATAGGTGGATCATACCCTAATCATGCACATTCATGTGTATTAAAGGTACTTTACTTAAGTTTCCACTATAAAAGGGTACTTTCTCTCTCTTATGATACTTTCTCTTTCCTCTTACTAGTAGATGGTGATAACACCACTCTAGATCAGGTTGGGTTAAGTCCTCATTGACTAGCATAAGCCAAAACATCATTAACATGTGATTAGGGTTTTATTAGAAAAAGGTATTACTCAATTAAACCCCTCAAGGGTATTTTGCTAATTTACCTCATGATCACCATCATGGGTCAATTCATTAATCACTTAGTCCCTTAATGTTCTAAGCTACCATTAGGGTTTAGATTAGATCACCATTGAACCAATTACAACTTCAAGTGATTATATATAAATAACCTTGAAAACCTCCAAACGGTTTCAACCTTCAACCACCAAACGGTTTGAAACTGTTTGGGTGCGTTGACCGTTTGGAAAGGTTGACTTTCCAAACCGTTTGAGCTTATGCGGTTTGAAACCGTTTGATCAACTTGCCTTGAGATCGATTGGTCCAAACGACCTTGAGATCGTTTGAGCCCAAACGGTCTTGAGACCGTTTGGACCCAAACGGTCTTGAGACCGTTTGGTCCAAATGTGCTCAAACCGTTTGGACCTCCAACATGGTTCAAAAGTTACAAATGTTTATGATTAAATATGTTGAAGCCCTCAATTGGCCAAAGCTATGTTAACCACTTATAAATTGAGTCAATTAGGACGAGCCTCAATCAATTGGACACCAAATTAACCCTCAATTGAAAGCCAATTAGGGTTAAGTCCATCTCAATTAGAGTTTCAAATCAGATGGTCATCAATATTCAACAATGTGAATCAATTCAAGGTTGAACCTATCAATTGACCTCCAATTGGACCCAAACGGTCTTGAGATCGCTTGGATGACCTCCAAACGGTCGTGAGACCGTTTGCCCAAGAATTCATCAAAATCTAAGTTGATTTGATAGGGGCTGAACCTTAATTAAGTCATAAATCAGCAATTTGATTATTTCAATAACTCACTATGATTGGGCCCTCAATTGATTAAATTACCTTAACCCTAGACCTCCAAACGGTCTTGGGTTGACACCAAACGGTCTTGAGACCGTTTGGATGATTTCAAAATGGTCTTGAGACCGTTTTCCCATCCATCCTTTGGACTCTAGTGAAAATTCATCAAGGTTTGATCTATTGAGTTAATCATCACATCAATACTTAATTGCAATATGATTTGGTACCTTTGGACCTTCACTTGGTCAACTATACTTGACCCCAGGCCTCTAAACGGTCTTGGGTGATCCCCAAACGGTCTTGAGACCGTTTGGATGATTCCCCAAACGGTCTTGAGACCGTTTGGGCTAACCAACCCAAAATCACTAAATAACTCATTGGAATTTCAGCACTGATTTCAATTAGGGTTTGCCCTATTGATTAGCCTTCAACTCATGACTCGTTTGGAATTAAGCCATAAAATTTGGTGAGTCATTAAAAAACATTATTATGAACAGTAATCCCAAACGGTCAATGCTTGGTCAACCATCTTAAATGGTCTTGAGACCGTTTGCCCAAAAAGGGCAAATTAAATAGATTGAAAATCAGAACTTAATTCAATTGGATTTGCTAATTGATTTGCTTATATCTCACGATTCCTTTGGAGTTAACCCCTCAATTTTTGTGGGTGGTCATCCTACATAATTAGGAACAGGATTCTCATACGGTCGTTTCTTGGTCAACTGGACCAAACGGTCTTGAAGACCGTTTGCCTCCATGCGACCCTGAAACCGTTTGCCCACCAAACGGTTGTGCAAACCGCATGGGCAATTGGTTAGGACCGTTTAGTAAAGTGGAAATCCGTAGATAAGCATAGGCATTAACGCCCTTATCTTCTACCTCAAGAACAGTAGCAGTTCTTCACGATTTTTCTTGCAAGGATGCAAGGGGAGATAGGGAAGAAGAAGAACTAGCAACTATATGCATAGAAAAAGATGTATAATCAAAGCATAAGGTTTAGAGTTATAAAACCCGCCTAAAGGTTGTTCCTTGAGATCCAAGCTTCCAAGATTCAGGTCTTTAATGGCGTCTTTGGGCTCCATAGGTCGGCCAAGGTGAATTCTCCAAGGAAGAGTTGGAAAGGAATGGCTAGAAAGATAAAGCTAGGTGAGTTAGCCATGAATTCAACCTTGAAATCGAGTTTCCTCCATGAATTCAAGCAAAAGGGATGATCCAAACTTACCTTGAACTCCCTGGTCGTTCTCCTATGCTCCAGAGCTCTGCCTTAGTCGGTTTGAGCAAGGGGGATAAGTGAGGGAATGAAAGAAACGTTCCTTTGCTTGCAAAGGAAGTGGTATATATATATTGGGTGAAATTCCAACATAAGAATATATGTTTTCCTCATTTCTCATCTAAGTCCTTCCTTTCTTCTTTGCACGTCCCCACATCTTATTTCTAAGGACAAAATCCTTCTAAGATCAAGAATTGAAGGCAAAAAGGATCAACCCATCACTAAAGCATACACATAAAAGGGCTATTATACATACACCTTGATTATTCAATCACAAAGGTGTTCTTTATTATATGATTATTCAAATGAAGTGCCCTCTTCATCATTTCTATTCTAAATGATGACAAAAGTTATAAAAGATATTTTCGATGATGTATTTTACAAGTTGCACACCTCAAATTGGGTAAATTGCACTCTACACAAATTTAGGGTTTTCAAGTACAGGGGTTGCTTCCACAGCTGCACCTTGGTGCTCAAGCTTGGGAAAACCCTCAAACTTCATCATAAACATCCTCATGATGTCTCAACATCAGAGGAACATCTCAACATGTGCAATTTGCAAGTTAATCCCTTAACTGGGTAATTTGCACATAGATCCCTGTATTACAAAACAATGCTACAACTATATATATAAAGGAGAAAAATTGAAATATATGTTTCTGAGGAACTTAATTACATGCCCAAAGTTAATCACAAGGATTTAATTACATGTTTAGGCAAAACACCTAGGGTTAGTTCATAACCCAGGTCAGGGATGTTACACTAGCACCCCCTATCTAACCTTGAGAGGGTCATTTGAGTTAGGCTTTGGTTGGATTAAACTAAAATCCAATCAATTCTAGGTTTCTAGGATAGAAGTTCTTAGGGAAATTGGGGGCCAAGGTTAGTAATGGAGGGTGGAAATGAGGGTGTTTGACCTCACATCACCTACCACATAGCCTTAAGATACCTCCAAGCCAATTGCACTAAGTACTTCTAAAATAGCAACTTAGGTCTCACACATCGGACTAGAATAATAAATATACATGTAGAAAGATGGGGTGCTAGCTAGGGATCCACTAGTTAGTCCTAGGAGAAAATCCCGAAATAGCTACATATAGGCCATTTTCTCCTAGACCTAGGTGGTTTCAAGAACAAATCAAAAGATAATTCATGGGAATAGAAATAGAAGTAGTAGACAATCATTAACAAATGAAATTATAGAGCTATATATTACTTCCCCCAACTTGGTATTAGAGTCACATTTTAACCTCAATTAGCCCACCTAATGGGCTTATCTACTCATGGAACAAAAAGTAGAAAAATAACAATAAGTAAAGAGGGAAATAGCCATGGAAGCTCGAGGATGTCTTCTTCTTTACCTCTAATAGTAGTTGTAGCTTGTTCTCCTATCTCCTTGGTGGCTAGATGGCAAGGAAAGGTGAATGCAAGTGCCCAAAACCCTTGAAAATTAGGATTTTGAGGTGATATATGGTGGTAATGAGGTGGGATTAGGTAGGAGCTCAATGGATGCAGTAGTAAATGTTAGGGATTATACCTTTTATCTCCCATTCACCATTCTTGTATATATAGGGGCTTGGGAAGCTTAGGGTTAGGTGGGGGTAGAATAGGAAAATAGTGGAAAATATTGCTAGGGTTGGATGGCAGAACGGCTGTTCTAGGAAGAACAACCATGGTGGGTGGAAGATAGCACAATCATCTTGAGGGAGAACGAGCATGTTGAGGAATGGGAAAAAATCATTATTGAGGGTGGATTTTTGTAGGATGGTAGAACGGACATGTTGGGTATAACGATCGTGGTATCTATGAGGTGGCATGGCCTTGTTGGGCACCCTGACATTCTAGGTGACTTGGGACTTGGTCATTTGCTCGAGCACAAGATTTCTAACTTTTGATAGCATGACCATTCTGGATGTCATGTCTGTGTTGGGGTATTCTTGGAATGATCATGCTATGTAGCACAATCATGCTATTGAACTTATCATGGGTCACTTCAAGACACTAATTTGGCATTGGCAGCATGGCCATTCCGTGTCACAAGGTTGTGTTGGGGGATTTTTCTTGCACTTTCACCTTTACTTTGACAATCCTTGGAGTCCTTTTCTCTAATTCGACCCTTGGCCACTAGGTGTAGGTTGGGGAATCTCTTGCACCGTCCTTAGGCTCCTATAAGTGTAGAGGAACCCTTAGATCAACCTCATTCTCTCTTTTATACACATCTCTTAATACAAGTAGCTAAAAACATGCAAAGAACAACCATAAGTGTATTTGATAGTAAAACATTTATTGGGGGAAGTAGCATGCATTATAACATGTCTAAATGTGAAAGTAAAAAAAGACAAGATGAATCCCAAATATAGGGTTTCATCAAGAAGTTGTGATGATTTAGTCTAGGAATATTTTGAGTAGCATATAGGACATAGACATCCTTATGAGAAGAAAGTTGACCCTTGAAAACCCTAATAAAAAATAATGATCATAAGTATGGCATATTTTTGAAGGATAATAATACTCATATAATTGCAAACCCTAGAACTAAGTGAAGGTTGAAGAAAGAGAAATAAAAGTGAAAAGGAAAGTTATTTTTGAACCCCTAATATAAACAAATCATGATTCATGGAAAAAAATGGAACACAAGTGTCAGAAAATATTTGTAGTTAGTAAAGATGGTTGCGATGGTTATATGTGTACCACCTTGAGTCCTATAGAGGGATCTATAATCTAGGAGTTAGTAGAAACATAGATCTGTACTGTTCCTGGATTGGATCCTATCAAGAAATTTGTCATTGTGATTCCTGACACACCTAAGTAGAAGGATGTGAGTTGTACCACCCAAGTGCTACATGGAATACTTGGGTTATTGAGAGAAGATAGTTATATTTTGAAAAGAACACCCTTTCAAACTTTTCCATTGGTGGAGTTTAGGGCATAACCACTCCTACAAATATTCCCAACTCACACAGAAGGAAATAAGAGGAAATTTAATGAACCTATATAAACAGATAAGTACATGACAGTTTAGGTAAACAAGTGTTTACTTCTAGAGAGATTTCTATAAACTATAATAAGAAAGTGGGATTTCATAAATGATGTTTCTATCACCCTTATTCCCTTGGTTACAACTTCTAGGCCTCACTATTGTGATGGGAATGATGACATGGCACTACAATATAAGCATAAATTAGGGTTACAATGAGAAAAGGTGGTGGTGAAATCAAGGTTTGTTGGTGGATTAGTAAGGAAGGAGAATTGTAAAAAGTTGAACAAAAATAATTGTGGTTGAAATAGAGGGGTCATATAACCCTCTTAAGAAAAATAAGGATGAAAGGAAGGATAAAATATACCAAAGTTCAAGAGCTATATATGTCACCCTATTGGAGCAAGATAATATGAAAAACCAATGTGCTTCAACTGTAGAAGGACAATATATCATGGAAAATACCCTAAGGTTTTAAGAGGGTCCTAAGTGAAGGTACCTACCCTGAAATACATTTACTTTTACTCCAATAACTTGGGAGTACTACCTAGTAGGAATTGTTTATGGAATTTTTGGAATGATTAAATGATCTTATATGTATAAGCTAGGTTGTTCCTAGATAGTGGATACCTAGAGCATAATGAAGTTCAAGCTAGTAAGGACATGAATTGACTAATAGTGAAATTTGAGCATGTTTTTTGTCATTTAAGTT
The DNA here is from genome assembly GCA_963693085.1 of Alisma plantago-aquatica. Taxonomy (NCBI): domain Eukaryota; kingdom Viridiplantae; phylum Streptophyta; class Magnoliopsida; order Alismatales; family Alismataceae; genus Alisma; species Alisma plantago-aquatica. The sequence continues at coordinate 1,424,870,215 of OY856412.1, forward strand.
TTGATAGACAAATCCATGCTAGCATATGATGCTTCTTGTGGATAAGTGAATCACTTGAAAGCATTAATACTATGAAATCACAAATGCATTTGGTGACTCAACTTAGTCACAAATTTTAAATACTGGTACTTTTACATGAATGCAACCACATAAGGTACAAGCGGTCATGCAAGGATGTAAGTGGTTGTGCTAGTACATGGAACATAAGAGACTACTCACTATATAAGGTAATATGTGATACTTGAACTTCATTTTAAGGAGTGGTATCCAGACATGTTGTGGGTCATCCAAATGAACAGAAAGAGCTTATAGAGTAAGAATAGTCCAAAGCATGTGGGTTCATGATATGTGTCTAGAGAGATTAACCTCCTAATTAGAAATAAGAGGATACCAACTAGACTCCTGCTCCAAAGATGAGTTGAACCACATTGTTTCTAATTTGAGATAACTCTAGATGTCCTAGAAGGACCTAAACCTAAAATATGATATGCATAATGATTTGAGGGTATAATATATGGGGCATGTAAGTCCTTAAAGCTACCCATTCAGAATATGCATATGTATATAAAAAATCTATGCTTTGATGCTTTAAGCAAGTAATTTCAGCATATGTATGTAATATTTGATGGATGAGTTTACTATATAAATCAATTATAAAAATTTGATAGATTAAAAGAAGTTATGACACAATGCACAAGAGCTTATCCTGTTCATGATGAGTAAATGAGATATGGAATGGTGACAATACAAGAGACTCTTATTTTAAAAAGCATGAATGATGATGGGTACAAAATAAATCTTATAACAACTCAAATAACCATATGAAGGGTATATTCTTAAGTCAATCTTGAGTTTAGGTAGGGTTGATATAGAAGTACATGAGACTTTAGGGTCACAAGAAAATATCACATAATAAGTACACGAGGCTTAGGGGTTAGGAGAATTTCACTCGATAAGTACATATACCCCTAGAGACCCCAAGGGAATGGACAAGGCCTATGATACATGAAAAAAACACAAAGTGTAAGGACTTTGGTAATAATGGTTTGAATAAGTAAAAAAATATGAAATAAAAACCTAAGACTGATGTGCACATAGTTAAGGACTTTAAGAAAATTACTTTTCACTTTGAGTTCATGATAATTAAGAACTCATAAGAGTTAGAAAAAGGTTCGCACATGAGGAGTCACCCATTAAGCATGCCTCCATGTAAATTTAGAAATATATGATATGTGGACTCACCATGTCTACAAAGAAAATGAGGTGAAGTTTGTATTTGGGTTGTAGATAAATATTTATATTATCTTAGCACGAGTTTAAGATATGGGGTAGCCACCTTTATTTCACAAGAGTTGTATATGTGATGAATATCTTGAAATTGAATAATGATATAGTCAATATATACATAGGTATTACCTCACCATCATACAAATATATTTAAGTTCTTATAAATGAGCAAGACGTAACTGAAAATATGATCAATATGTGATAAAATAGTGCAATGAAGATCTAGGATCATACCTAGAATAGTCGTAGTTCCAACATCAACTTCTTAGATATGACCACTTAATAAAGGTTGATGAAAATATATATGAAGCCTCTCTAAGGTGGGTTGTTAACTCAATAGTACATGGGGACGCTTAGTGTTCTTGTAACATGATATGAACCAGAAACATGGTGTATACCATCTTAACAAAATAGCCTCCGTGGTAATGTGGTTTTCTATTCTATACATGTACACTTGAACATATAATAGTATCTAGGACCTACTAACATCTCTGATGTGATGTTAAGACCGACTTAAACCTCATACTCCCTAGAGAAGAAGGAGGAGTAGATTTGAATAGTTATTGTTACTGTAGTTGAGGATCCAAAAAGAAATAAAAACCATGCCTTAGAGAAGACCTGGGTTTGAAAAAAATTGTTCATCCAATTTATGGTCCTAATCTGGATTACTCATATGTAGTAGAGGTGGTCCCTTTTGAAGAAGTAAGGTGCTCATCATATGAACTTAGATATCTTGAGAAAGACATGATATGTAGGTAGAGGGTAATATGAACTTTATATATGGGTGTGTGATAACCTAAGATCCCAGAAAGAATGAATGCAACTTGGTTACTGGAACAACCTCTTATGTAATGCATTGTCTTAAATCATGTGTAAATAAGTCTTGATGGACAATCTCAAATGTAAGATAAAGGATGTCAAAAAAATGATTAGATAGACTTCACCTTGAGTGATTGGAGTCTATGAAGCTCATCCTCAATAATCGATGAAATAACCTTGTTTTAGTAATATGATGAACATAATCCCCATAAATTTCCACTAAAATCTTTTGAATGTGTATGACTCATATCCAATACCTCTTGAGTTAACTTTGACTTTTGAGGCATGTTGAGCATGGGATATTCATAATCCTAATAAAATTCACTCCCCTTAATATGGAAAGAAAAGACTTATATTAAAGGCCCCACTTGAGCTAGATTTTTAGATCTATAATATGATACTCGGTATTTTTTGGCTTAATCAAGCTCTAAAATCATGGCATGGTTGGAATCATATAAGAGTTACCACTTGTGATTTCCACCAACCTTGGAGATGCTATGTTTTATATTTTTTAGTGCCCAAGACTGAATAAATCTATCCCAATGCAAAAATGCATGGAGTTGCCCTTCTCTAAAAATATCATGTCTTCTTATGGATATGACTTATTTGTGCCATTACTAAGAGAAAGTTAGATCCCAAACATGTGGGTACATTCAGAATCTCAAAAGAGATCAGTGAGATTGTGTATCATCTTACCCTACCAACCCTGATATAACATGATGCTTTATCTGTCACATATGCCCAACTTAAAGCTCCATGTGAAGGATAATGTCCATGTGTTGATGTTAAAACTTTGGATCTTCAATGTATCTTGACCTACCCAGAGTCACCTATGAAGATCTTGGATTTGTAGGTGAAGATGCTTTAGAAAAAGAGATGGAAATGGTTAAGGTTCTCTGAAAACACCATGAAAATGTTGAAGTTGTATGGGAGCTAAAAGTGGACATGGAAAATGCTCACCACACCTTTTTGTTATCTGAGTTGAAGCTTTTGGCCAAGATTCACATAAGGGGGGAAGGATATGAACACTTGGCATATACCTCCTCTTTTTTAAACTGTAATTGAAAAATATTATTAAATATAATCTTCTAAATAGATAATGTTGGTTACATCTTTGCTTTTAAGTCCTTTGGGTCAATAATTAGGAACTACTAACTCAATAGTGTAAATATTAAATATTTGTGACACTTTTTGTCTATTTTGTTTCATTGGAAGTTATATCCAAATTTTAAACAAATGATGAAGTTTTATGCGATTTTGGAGAATTTTAAATGGAACTTATAAAAGGGTAACTTCAAAACCAAGGAAAGGATAGTCAACTCATTGTTTCAGTTACCTAAGACATAGAGTCAACCCTCGAGTTGACATCCATGGATGAGTAGATCATGCTTCCTGTGGGGGGAATAATCCCCTAAGGTAATTGACCACCCTCCCCCCAACATGTGCCAATCCAAGGCACAATGTAAGGGGAAAAGGAGTAATTATGTTTTTTCCTTATCTAGAACCTGCCATTGGTCCATGTAGGATTAATTTAGAAAACCAATATCCTTTAATCCTATTATCAAAATATAGTCAATATACACATCATTTTAATCAAAATCTATCTAGAATTTACTAAACATAGTTTTAGCCCCAAACTCCATCTCTAGTTCCAAAAGTGCTTTTTGTACCACTCAATATAGATTATTAAGTGCACAACCCTAGTTTTAAAAAATCATAAAGTATCAGACACATCTCTAAATATTACAACTAACCATGTTGATGAATAGTGATATTCTTAATGTTGATGTATTTTTCCTTAATATGCATACAAAAAAATTCGTACAATAGTGTGGATGAAGAAATATAGATACAATTTGATGGTGATTAGGGTTTCCAACTAAAACTTAGGGTTTCACATAAGTAGACCCTAATTGTCAATCCTGACCCAAAATCAATCCAACACTACTACATTTTTGGCCAGTAACATCACGGCCCATAGTGTCGTTTTTACTAGAATAACCGACCTAATAGACTATTGCATTAGTTTTATCATAAAACCCGTCCTTATAGGTTTCCCGCGGCAAAAATTGACACAATTTTGGCTTCGTGCCTCGATCTATAGGGTCAGTTTTTTAAAAAACTAATGCTATAGGGTCAACAAAAAATGCGGGCACTGCTTTGGAACTCTAGAGTCGGTTTTTATATATAACCGATGCTATAGATGCTAGTATGTAGTCTCAGTTATCCTAAAAAATCATCACTATAGGTAAAGTCTGGGCACCATTTTTTTAATAGACTTTTAAGGTCGGTTTTTTACCAAAAACCGATGCTATAGGTCTTCTACATTGCACATAGCAGCCCGTTTGTAAGGCTTAGGTTGCCATTTTCTACTGCTGCTACTCCCCATTCCCGCTCCCGTGCCTAAAGAAAGGCAGTGCCACCTCTACAAAGGTGACCTCCCCCAGCCATCTCCTCATCCGAAAAGAGGCAAACTAGCGCCTCTTTCCTAGGACGACGACACCCAAGCTTATTACCACCATCTCCGGCAACGACGATGCTCCTTACCCCCATCTCTAGTGTTGTTTTCCTTGATTGACGATGACGCCTTAGGCATTGCATCTCTCTCCAGTGCTTTCTTCTTTGAAAGGCGATGATGCCTTAGGTGTTGCAAGGGTCGTGCACATCTCTCTCCGGTTCTTTTCCCGCACAAGCTCCCTCACCGATCGGTTCTTCTCAAGGTATTGTCTCTACCGCCTCACTCCTCCGTTTACGTCTTACTTTCAAGCAACTGACCAGGTAGCACGACTGTGCTGGGCAGCACGACCATGTCGGCTAAGTTACAGAATCATCAAAATTTGTCAATTTTAATTTTTTGTTACTGCTCCTATAAAATTGATATATATTGACCCCTAATTAATACATTATAAAAGAATTGAATCGTGCATTTGTGTTGTTCCAGGTGCTATTGACTTGTTGTTGACTTGCATATATTTCTTCTTCAGCTTACAAGTGAGGTATAATATTCTCACTCTCCCAATGTGCCATTTTATTTGACTAGTAAATCAACCAATAATAAAAATATGTATTCATTCATATCTACATTTTGTTATCAATCACATATGTAATCATTATATATACATTCCATAAATATGAGGGTAGACATTGTGTAGTCTTAGATTGACACTTTAGGGTTTATATATGAGATCATCGATGCATGATGTTTAACTTAATATATAAATATGACAATAATACATTTATGCATGTATCAACTTAGAAACCTGTTCAAAATTTACTCATAGGAGTAAATTTTGGATAGTCCCGGTTTGGGACTATTTTTGGATATTTAATCTCACTTAGGATGTAACTGTATAATGTATGTTTAGTTTTGAAGAAAATTTTAGTAGTATTTCCTCATTTGTTCTCTGGGTACATATGTGAGTGGTTATTTACCATTTACATCGGTGTACTTGGAGAACTTAGGGGAAATGTTGCTGAAATTTTCTTCAAAACTAAACATACATTATACAGTTACTAGTGAGATTAAATATTAAAAAATGGGATAGGTGGTACACTTTAATATAAAAGTAATTAACTTCCTATCAATAAAAACTTACAGCTTATAGTATCAATATTAAATGCTTAGTTTTATAATTAATTTTTAATGTGATATAGAAAATGGATCGAAGTTGGATGTCTATCAAGAATCGTTGTAGTCCAGAGTTTGCCAAAGGTGTTGATGAATTTATCAGATTTGCTAAGGAACATAGGAAACTACCTACAGATAGGTTCTATTGTCCATGTAGAAATTGTGGTAACAATTTGAAAGTTGTTACTGTTGAGGAAATTAAGAATCATGTCATATGCAATGGGATCATATAAGGTTATAATGAATGGTATTGGCATGGAGAGAAAATTAATAATGGATCAGAAAATGTCGATACTAATAGTTGTGGCACAGAAGATATAGATAATGATGAATTGATTCAGGATGACCCGATTCAGGATGATATGGTTGATGAGATGCAACGTAGTTGTCGGGACAATGTCATTGACCCACCTTCTTTATTTGCAAACATTGTCCATGATGTTGAAAACCTTTATATAAGGGTTGTACTAAGTTCACGAGGTTGAGTGTTGTGATGCGATTATATACTCTTAAAGCTCAAATCCGGTGGAGCGATAAGAGTTTCACTTCACTGTTGTGTTTGTTAAAGGAAATTCTTCCTGAAGGCAACGAGCTTCCCATTTCAACATATCAAGCAAAGAAAATAATGTTCCCAATGGGAGGCTAAGAAGATTCATGCATGTCCAAATGATTGTGTGTTATTTCAGAAGGACTATAGTAATTTAATAAATTGTCCAAAATGTGGTGCGTCAAGGTATAAGACCACAAATTCAGCTAAGGCTAAAAATGGCTCTCATGTCAAGGTGATGTGGTATCTACCAATAATACCATGATTTCAACGCTTATTTGCTAATACAAAAGATGTGCAAATTTTGTCTTGGCATGGGGAGTTAAAGGCCAATGATGATGGCATCCTACGACATGCATCTGATTCACCACAATGGAAGAAAATTGATTTATTATACCCTTAATTTGGTAAAGAAACAAGAAACTTAAGACTTGGACTCTGTACAGATGGAATGAATCCCTATGGTACATTGAGCAGTCAACATAGCATGTGGCCTGTTATGATTGTTATATACAATCTTCCTCCTTGGTTGTGTATGAAAAATAAGTATGTCATGTTGTCAATATTGATATCGGGGCCCAAGCAACCTGGAAATGATATTGATGTTTACCTTCAACCTCTAATAGATGACCTAATGAAGCTATGGGAAGATGGTATTATGACATATGATGCTTCACGTAAAGAGATCTTCAGTTTGTGTGCTATGTTGTTTTGCACGATTAATCACTTTCCAGCTTATGGAAATTTGTCTACATATCGCATAAAAGGATACAAAGCATGTCTTGTTTATGAGGAAAATACTAATTCAATCAGACTGAAACATGGTGGTAAAATCGTATATCTTGGTCATCGGAGATTTCTCCCACCAGTGCATCCTTATCAAAGGCAACGAAAAACCTTTAATGGGTCAACTGAGGAACGAAGTGCTCTTGAACCTATACCAGGAAATGTTGTATATGATAGGGTGAAGCATATTGTTAATGAATTTGGAAAGAGTTCAAGTAGTCGTACACTCGCATGTGACAAATCTCTATACAAGAAGAGGTCAATATTCTAGGATCTTCCTTATTGGAGATCTTTGGCAATTAGACACTGCATTGACGTCATGCATATTGAAAAAAATATTTGTGATAGCATCATTGGTACGCTATTGAACATACCAGGAAAGACTAAAGATGGCATCAAATCTTGAAAAGATTTAGAATTAATGGGTATAAGAAAAGAATTATCAGTGGAGATCAGGGGTCACCACACATATTTACCACCAGCTTATTACACTTTGTCAAAGAAGGAGAAAAAAACTTTCTGTTAGTGCTTGTATAATATTAAGTTTCCACAAAGATACTCTTCTAATATTCGTAGATTGGTATCAATGAAGGATCTAAAGTTGATAGGTCTCAAATCTCACGATTGTCACACCTTAATGCAACAAATTTTACTTGTGGCTATTCGATCTATATTTTCGAAGCATGTAAGGTTTGCAATCACAAGACTCTGTTTCTTCTTCAATGAAATATGCAACAAAGTGATACATCCTGATACTCTCAATAAATTATAGAAAGATGTAATTGTTACCATGTGTCAGCTTGAAATGTACTTTCCTCCTTCATTTTTTGATATCATGGTTCATCTTGTAGTACATATTACAAGGGAGGTGAAGATGTTGGGTCCAATTTTCTTACACTGGATGTATCCATTTGAGTGCTACATGAGTGTTTTTAAAGGTGATGTTCAAAATCGTTATCGTCCCGAAGGGAGTATTGTTGAGGGTTACATGGATAGGGAGGTGATGGATTTTCTAATGATTTTTTGAATTGCAATGAAACTTCTAGCGATCGAAAAAATTCCCATCACACTAAATCTTATTGTGGCAAAGGAACTCTGGGAGGATGAGTGAAAGGAATTAGTCGTGAGTTGTGGGAACAAGTGCATTTGTATATTTTACACAACATCGATGAAGTTAGTAGCTACATCACAGAACACAATGATCTTATCAAGAGAAATCATCCGCAATCCAGTTCAATGTGGCTTGCAAGAGAGCATAATCGAACATTTATTAGGTGGTTTGAAGAGAAAGTATTTAATCAACTATCTGAATCAGCATTTTATGTTGTTGAGAACATAAAATGGCTCGCCTTTCTGCCAAAAATGGATGTCATGTCATATAAAGGTTATGACATAAACATATTTTCATACTACACAAAGCGTCAAGACAAAAGTAGTGTGGTCCAAAACAATGGGGTCACTATTCAAGCTTGTTCGTTGTATTTTGCTAGTGCCAAAGATAAAAGACCATGCGAAGCTGAGATGTCATATTACGACATCATTGAGGACATATGGGAATTGGACTATACAAATTTCAGAGTTCCTATCTTTAGGTGTAATTGGGTTGACAACAACAAAGGAGTTTTAGTGGATGAATTGGGTTTCAAATTGGTGGATTTTGAAAAGATTGGTGAGAAAGATGAGCCATTCATCGTGGCAGACCAAGAAAAACAAGTATTCTATATTGATGACCCGGCAAATAAAAATTGGTCTGTCGTTCTTCATGGAAAAAGATAGTTTACTGTAGATCCTATAAATGAAGAAGAATACTACAAAAAGTATGATGATTCCAGTCTATTCTCAGTTGGTTTGCCAAGTGTAAATGTTGAAGATAACACCGATGAATATTATAAACGTCAAGACCATGCTGAAGGAATTTTACTTGACTAACAACTCAACCAATACTAGAGGCATGTATTCTTTGAATTATTTATTTTATTATCATTCAAGCAAGTAATCTTTTAAATATACATCATATATCATGTATACCTTATCACTTGTGATTTTATTATCACTTTTTTTTATCATGTATACTTGCTGGTTCTAAAATGGTGAGTGAAGATGAACATTCTGAGCATGAGCATGAGCACCATGAGGATGGTAGTGGTGATGCTAAGAAAAGTAGAGGTCCCACACTGATGTGTAGGCTGCAGGAGCTTAGGGCTAAAGGGGACAAATTGCAGTCCAGTTTGATATCACAGGAGCACCTATTGGGGAACATGTTAGTGCTTTCAAGCATTACGTAGGGGCAACTGCGCGCAGTAAGGTGGCAATAGATATAGAAAATTGGCATGATGTTCTTAATGCCAAAAAATACCTCATATGGAAAGATATATCTGTAAGTGGAAGTGATATTATTTTAATATGATTTTTATCTATTGATTCTAATTTAGTTTGCTTGGAATTAATTCCTTTTCAAAACAACATTATTAATTGCTTCTTTTGTATGTATAGGGTGTTTTTCATCTAAATGAAAAAGATCACAAGAAAAGAGTGCTACAATGTTGTGGTGTACGATGGAGGGGTTTTAAGACATATCTTGCAGGGGAATTTATAGATAATCCTAAACAAAAGAAGAAAGCAACAGATGTATATATTTTTATAGATCCTGAGGTGTGGGAAAGATTTTTTGCAGCTAGAAGATCGGAAGAGTTTCAGGTAATAAAAATTGTGATGTGTTGTATGAATCTTTAATTTTATACAATTAAGGAGGTGAATCTTTTTATACATGTTTGCTAAGTCTAAATTGCAATACCTCATTTTAAATGATCAGGCTATCCACTAGGCTCAAAAAGAAAGATGGGCCAAAAATGTGCATGACCATCTCTTGGGGCCCGGTGGTTATGCCTTCCGCCGCCAACTACATGAGAAGCAATCCTCTTCTGGAGAAGAATCTAGTACAACTCAAGTTGAGCGTCCACCCTGACACTTGACATAGATTGATGCTAGAAAGAATTGAGTAGGTGAAATTGTCAGCCCTGCGACTAAGGAGGTGGCACAAAAGATGGTAGGTTTATTCCAACTAAGTAAAGAGTAACTCCCACAAACATAGATTTATTTATATCTAATTAATATTGTGATTTAATATTTTTATTAACTATGAATAGATTGATCTCTACGAGCAAAGGAAGGAAGGAAAGTTCATCCCAACTGGCCACATGGATGAACTATCAGTTGCTCTTGGTACGAAGGAGCATCATGGCCGTGTTAGGGGATTAGGAGCTGGCATAGGATTCAAGTCTTATTTTGGCCCTTCGAAATCTAAAAGAGGTCGTGCAGGAGGCCTTACACAAGAGGAGGTTGAAGCATTAGTAGCACAGAAAGTAAAAGAAATAATGTCTTCATTTCAGCCTACTCAACCTTCTCAACCTATTCATACTGTGCATCTCTCAAGTGATGAGGTACAAGCCCATGCTATAGTTGTAGAAGGTCATGGGAGCACTCCCAATGACCCACCACAACAATATGCAGTAAGTTTTTGTTCTATATGTTGTATTATTAGTATGATATATATATATATATATATATATATATATATATGATAATATATATAGTTGTAACATGTATCTATTCTACAGCTTCTTATATAACTTATATTATTTAAATCTAGGTTGGTATGAACTGTAAACTTGTAGTGGAGGTTCTAGAATATAATTTTGTGACAGCGGGCAAGGTGTACAACCTTGGTGGTACATTGCATTGCCAACAAATTACTGATGACATTTGTTGTGTCCATCCATCTTGTGTATGACGGAATGGGGGACAAACCATTACCCATACCTAATCCTGAATATAGTAAAGTTGAAGAAGCAAAGGGTGCTATGGTGGGTTGGCCTAGACACTTGGTTATCAATGACAAGGTATACTTGAATTCTACCATGTTTTTCATATTTGACTGCATTTATGAACTCATGTAATAGAAGTATGTAATTTAATTAACAGGTTTGCAAACCAAAAAGAAAAAATTCTACTAGTCTTCCTCCTATGCCCAAGCCATCTATTATTCCAAAATCCACATTCGACGAGTTGGGAAGTAAATGTAAATGTTTGTGTCGATACTTAGCCAACCAAAGCTCTGGACTACAAATGTTGATCAATTTAATAGAAGATGAAACTAGAAGGGACTTTGAAAATTATATTTTTCTTGATGATATTATAGATTTGTCCCGGTATGATTGGATGAATACTTCAATATTAGAAGTATGGATAAGGTAAGGATCTATCAATATAGAAAATTTCGATACACAATTTTAGCTTATTTCTACATATGAAAATAATTACAAATGTTTAACAGTCATTTATATACCGAGGCCAAAAACTTTGATATAAAGAATGTTGGATTCTTAGTTCCTTCGGTCACTAGTCAGGTGGAGACACATATTGAGGAAGTGAGTGAGTACTTCTCTGATGCATTCAAATATTTTGCTAGTGTGGGAAAGGAAATTATCCTAATTCCTTTTAACTTCTAGTAAGTATTATTATTCAATATAATTTTAATAATGAACAAATGTATTTATTTTAATGTTTGTTTTATTCTTACTCAGATCTAGACATTGGGAATGAGTAGTGATTGTCACAAAATTGATGTCTCTTTATTATCTTGACCCAATGGGAAAAACAACAAGGGGTCACAAACTGAAATTCCCAGCTATGGCGTAAGCATAAATATAGTCAATGCTTCAACATGATATTTCTGTTTAGAATTTCTATTTTACCAACTATCATTTAATTGATAGGGGTATAAAAGCTTTTCGTGAAGGTGGAGGACAAATACCCACAAAATTAAAGACATTGACTTTGAAAAATGTCAAGGTAGCAACTTTGACTACTGCTTAGTCTTATATGTATTAATTTTCAACTCTTATAGTCTTCTGTTTATAGTAGTTTACTAACATTAAGCATAATTCATTATTTGTAGTGTCCTATACAAAATAATGACTAGGCTTGTGGCTAGTATGTAATGAAATATATGCAAGCTATTATCAAACAAGCATCAAATGACATTCAGACTATAGATCAGGTAATAAAGAATAACATCATAAATTTACAAGTGAGTTGTAGTCATTTTATAAAATATTAGCATGTGCATTTTCTGGTACAGATCTTTACAACTCATCCTAACACACGTGAGGACTTAAATGAATTCTGAGAAGAGTGGTCAGATGATTTTCTAAATGAAGTCAATATAGAATTGGAATAAATATGTCAGTTACGTTCCATTTATGTATGTCGTTTCAGTACTCTTTCATATTTACTTTTGTATCTGACATTTAATATCATCTCATACTTGCAATCTATCATTTTGTAAATTATGATGTGACTATGTGTACTCAACTCAATATATGAATCATTTTTGTTATGAATGTGTGGTTTGGAATGGTGACGGTTGAGCATTAATGCTCCCCTCTCCCATATCTTATTCTTATTCTTCTATTTTGTTCTGTTTAGTTTCTGTCGAAATTTTAAAAAAAATTGTACCCTATAGCGTCAGTTTTCTTAAAAAACCGACCTTATAGATATCTTAGTCGTGCCGCGTAGAACGACCGTGTTGCATTGTAGAATGGTCGTGCTGCATAGAACGGTCATGTTGGGATGAGGTAGAATGGCCGTGCCACGTAGAACGGCCGTGTTGATATATGGTAGAACAGTCGTGCCGTGTAGCACAGTCGTGCTAATATAGACCAACACGGTCGTGCTAGGCGGCACGGCCATTCTATCATATTCCAAGACTCTATTGAGTTGGTTTTCCTCATATAACCATCCTTAGAAAGAATCTCTAGAGTCGGTTATTTAGTAAAAAATCGATGTTATAGGGTTCTGGTACAGTTTCATTTCTCATTTGGGTTTAGTTTTTGAGAGCCTATAGGGTCGGTTTTTACTATACAAGGTCATTTTTTTTGTTAAAAAAATCGACCCTATAGAGCAATTTCTGTAGTGACGGCCACTTAGGCGTCGGTTGAAAAGTGACGCTATAGGCTTAAAAAAATCGACCCTATAGACCATTTTTGTACTAGTGCAACCCCAAAAAACCTAACACCCTTGCCTAACCTTGAAACCCTAGTTAAGAACTTTTGAAAAGTTAGTAAAATTTTAGTATGCATTTTCATATTGAATCTTGTTTGGAATAAGTCTAGACTTATCTGGTATTCTTATTATAGAATAAATCTTGATATGAAGATCAATTTTAAAAAATGGTTTACTCAAGTTATGCTTTCATAATATTACATATGAGCAGTGAGTTTAAAAGCTTAAGAAAATAAACTTACTTAATAAAAATACTATGTTGATGATAGCAACATAAATTTTAAATATAAAAAGATGATTACTTGTAGCATGAATGAAATGAGATGCACAACTAAAATATTAAATCTGAAAGTAGCTTAGCCCTAAGTTACTTATGAAAAAGAATAAGATTTGAATTGTAATGACATAAACTACTTACGTAAGTGTGCAATAAAATACTATCTTGTGTTGAATAACTGGTCATGTTGTATATTATGTAGAAACATACCAAGTGTCTATTATTTTTCTAATTTACTCAAATTGGTTATGCTTTGGGTCCAACTAAGGTTTAAATTGGGTTTTTGAGTTTCAAAAATCGATTTGTAATTACCATTACTTTGGTATATCACACCCTATTATTGTATATTCTTGTTATACCCAAAATCAAACTAGGGTTTTGATCCTTAACTAGCTTCTAAAACATGTATATAGAATTTGGAAACTTATATAGTGAATTTATAATGGTTCCATATCATAAAACATTCTTAAAGTGATTGAAGTTACATCTACTAAGCATCACATTATTTTCAAGAGCTTGATCTAGGTTTAGTATAAGTATCTAAGATTTCCCACATAACTCATGAAACATTTCATTATACATCATGATCAACAACCTAATATAAATAGTATACATCATCAATGTTCTATTTTCTAGGAACTAATCTCTATTACATGCTATTAGTACTCACTAGTCATAATTAAAAAGATATATTGATTCTAGTTTGATTATTAGTCCATTTGAAGCAAAACAAACCCAAATTTAGCATTGTGGTTAAGTTATAGGGTTCTCAAGGTTTGAAATAATAGCTTATATATCAAAAACTGAAGTAAGGTTCATAATATATGAATATTGCAAAATAATACCTTATGGATTCATCTCAATCATCCAATTCAGAAGATGACAACTAGGGTGGATGATCTACCTCATAAACACTACCTTTCTCTTATCATGTCATGCATCTATTCCTAGATATGACTAGGATGTCAAATAGATCCACTTTCCCTATCTTCCTTTCTTTCTCCTTGTGGTTCAATTGCACTGATTCCTTATTTCCTGCATATGCCTATAACAAGTTTCTCTAAATGTAGCGTCTTTCATTGGGGTCAAAAACCACATGGGAGCTCCTATTGGTGTCCGAGTATGACTCTAGGTCCACATTGGTATTGGAAGGCTTGAGGTACCATATATTCTTCATCTTTTGTATCCTACATTCCTATGATCCATGTGGTGATGTAGTAGGGTCGTGGTTTGCCTTGTTGTGGCATGTCTAGGATCAGAACATGGTTCCTGTGTTCTTGAAATTCAATTCTCCCCCTTGAGGAAAACCACGGGAGTACTAGGATCTTGTCTGAAGCTCCAATTTTCTATACTTTAGTCAGGGTGGCTGGCCAATATTGCCCTAAAGGTCTAAGCAAAGCCTAGTTAGGTAGTCAAGAAAACACCCTAGGGCTTGGAATCTAATGTGGCACTGATTTTAGTGAGTCAAGGGGGTTCTCTCTATGCTAGAAAATCTCCTTCTCAAGGTATCCAACCTCATTCCTCCGTGCCTCTTCCCATACAAAATTCCCAATGAAGATGGGGTTAATAGGGAGTTGTTCTTCCTAATATTGACACTTAAATTTTTTTAAAGGACTCATTATCAAGCTCCTAAAGAGGTGGTTGTGATTGAAAAAATGAGTAATCCCAATATCATGCAATCTTGAGTATCCTAGATCACCTAGTCAATACAAATATCTCTACCAAAAGTGAAGGTAGATGATAATGGGATTTCTTGCACATCCTTATCCAATCATATTCTAAGGTCAAAATTTGGGTTGAATATATTGTCATATCTGCATGATTTAGTAATTCAACAACATATGTCATTCATTCTCAAAGATTATTGTTATCTTCTAAATTCTATAAAATTCAACAAGATACTCTAAAAATAATAATTATAACCAATGCTCCATCACTGATAAAATTAACACCTAACCAATTTTGACTTCAAAATATAGTTGTTATAAACTCAATATAATTTTTAAAGGTAACTCTTTTAAGGGAAATTTGAATTGATACATAGTACCCAAACACTTCCAAATATCCTTAAAAATCAAATGAAGCTCACAAAACTCGATTAGATATCTTCAAGTTGCATTTTGGTGATACCTGCTATAAAAGTTCTAATATGACACTTAATCATATGTGCATGCATATGTAAATCCCCTAATTTTGTTTATAGAGTTTAATTTTGAAAGCTCTTATTAGATCCTCAAATGTCATAATACACAACATTTTTATTATAATATGCAAATTACCACTTAGTAACATCATGATGTTCATCAAAGTCCATCTAATCTTTCAACTTCCTATTCTTTGTCATTTAAGTATAAATTTCAATGTTGTTGCATGACCATGAACACACCTCTATTTGCATAGATTCTTAATACTAAAATGTCTACTTGATCAAATAATAAATACTCCCAACATATTTTGATATGCATTCGTGATTATAGATCCTCAAAAGTATTCAAAGATATTCTATAGGTTTTAAATTCTTGAACATCATCAATATCATAAAATAAGTTGTATTCTCTTATCCTTTTAGAATTTTAAGGCCCATTTTGCACCACATTCTTCAATCAAGGGTTTCAATATATAAGAATACCCTTGACTCAGCCTTGGTTATGATTATGAGTATCATCAGGTTTGTCAAAACTATTTGGATTGAGTTATAAAGTCATAGTTTTCAAGGTTTTATAGTTGTCAAACTTGTAGATTCCTCTACAACCACTCAAACATGGACAATAGAGAATGTTCCATTCATAGTAGGGAAGAATTCCTAAAGTTCTTGTGCATTTGGTGTGATGGAAATTAAGGAAGATCTCAGGTATCCCATCATTATGGACCACCCATTTTAGTCTATGGATAGAGCATTGATTGATGTTGAGGCAAGAACTTTGATTATGGATCTTTGGGAGTCTAAAGGGCCCATGTATACACGAGGAGGTAACTTTTATTGATTGCATAGAAAATATGTCACATGTTAGGAAGGAAACTCCATTGTAAGATGAATCTATGGAGACAACCCTTGTTGATCCATGTGCTTATGAGTCCATAAAGGATGACGAGCTTAGGATGATGTTTGTCCATACAGTTTCCTCACTTTGTGAGGAATGGAAATTGCATGTAACTTTTTTTTGTCATTCATTTCTATGATAGTAAAGTATGAGTAAGAGAATGTGGTTAAGGGTGGTGAAACTTATATCACCCTAGTGTTTCCTGACATTAATTAATTTAATTAAATTATATTTTTACTCTAATTACAATTATTTATTCAAAAAATGAGTGTTTTAAATTAAATATTACTATTAACTTAAATTGGATAAAAATTATAAAGGTTCTTACAAAGTTTGTCCTTTGGATTTGACCCTAAAGATACACTATGATAAGATCCATCCACTTCTTGGTGGGTTTGTCACACATTGTATTAGGTAAATCTATGCATTTCATCCCTATTGAATCTTTATTGTAACAACTCTCATGTAAAGTTGGTACTTCATGTTATCTTTTAAAATTTTTGATTAGAATGTTGTTGTCATATTATACCTAGTCCAAGAAGTAGGTGCATATTTGGATCACCACGACCCTTGTATTGTTAGAACTTAGAGTCCTCAAAGTTCTTTGGTAGGCGAGCCTCCCAAAAGTAGCATAAATCTTAATTTTTAGTGTTGCTGATGTAATGACCCCCACTTCCATAAACTATATAGATGTGGGCCATGGGGGAGAGAGTGGTCACTCATCATTTCCAAGATCCAGATTTAAGTGAAGATTCCTAGATGAATCATTGTTGATGAAAATATGGAATATAAGATCTTCTCTAGGGTTTTACATGATTTTTAGGAATAATAAAATACAAATTGTTACGAAAGGAAGAAGTTGAAATAAGCAATCAAATATTTCATGTATCGTCATTTTTATGCCTTGTAATTTACTCCTCTCGGATTATATTACTTCATTAGATATGTAGACAACCTAAAATTTAGAGAAACAAAACACATGTCAATGTATAACCATGTTGAGTACACGAGTGCAACTAAAATGGTGAATGTAAGATTAGAAAAATATATAGAAATATAAGTTCAAATACTAGCACATGATAACATTTCGTTTTCAGTTTACATTTACTACCCATAATCATTCTGTCTTATTGGGTGTGCGATATATTTTCCAAAAATGGACTCTATGGTGATTACTCTAGTAGTGTACTTTTTTCACCTTCCATATTGGTTCTTAATCACTCTCCTAGTGATCATTTCTAAAACTTTGGGACTGATTATTCCCTAAAACACCCTTGTGATATTTGGTTATTTGGTTCAAATTAGACTTTAAGTGATACAAATGAGTCTTCATAATTTTTTTAGAAGCAAAGGAACCAAGACATAAAAGTCCAAGAAACTTTAGGAGAAAAAGATGATCTATGAGAAGTTACTCATAATTAACCCACATACATTCTTTAGAGAGTAGATGATGTTCAAATTTACTCATGATTTGAGTAGTCATATATCAAATTCAGTTTTAGTAATTGACAATTTCACATTCTCTTTCAGTTGGTAAGATAATCAGAGTCAAATATGGAATTTTCAAATAATCGAGTTCATTAATAATATCATAGTATATCATTATAAAGTCCTCCCAAGAAAATCTTTGGATGATTTAGAGGTAGATTGTGCCAACTCATAGGAGATACACTCCAATTCAGAGGTACTTTGGTACCCATTCAAAGGATTAGCCACTCCAATTCATAGGTACTTCATCACTGATTCATACGTGTTGCCACTCCAATTTAAAGGCACTACATGCCAATTAAGAGGAGTAACCACTCCAATTTAGATGCACATAATGCCAATTTAGAGATGTAGGCATGCCGATTTAGAAAGGACACATTGCATAATGGTGGCAACAGTTAGATCAAAGTCACCAATAAAATATACCCAAATCCAACAGAAGTTCACAGCTTTGAGTATTTGGCTCAGCTTTCAGTTTTTATTTTTTGCTTTAATACATAGTATATTCATCTTTATTTTACTATAAACTAAATTTTGTTAACTTTACATAAATATTACTTGTAAAGACCTAATACTTATGATCAGATATTCACAAAATTTCGATTAGAAAATATAAGAAAATATTTTTACAATCATGCTTTTCATCAGAGTCGTGGAAGCTTTACATACGATTTCAAAAATTCACATTGATTCCTATCTACTCTTCAATAGGGGACAACTCTTCACATGTCTCTTCTAGGTCTTGTTTGATCACCTTTCCATGAATTCTTGGAGGAACAAAACCACACATGGACCCTAAGAAAGGAAATATGTGTCACCTCGAATGATCGATAACAAATTGATAATTGAAAAGTAAAAATATGAATCCATCAACAAAGTATTTTCATGACAAAATTCAAGGGAATAAAAACTATAGGCAAGCTTCAAAAGGTAGGAATGGGTTCTCAAATTTAATAAGATTCAATATCTAATTTTTGAGACTAGTAATTTAAATTTCAAATAGATAGCACAAGTCAATGTGTAGTTGTTGGGAAAGCCATGTGCTCTCTGCTATAGAGAATGACAACACATCAATTGTGATTCCCAATATAGTGAGAAATCATATGTCCTATAACTTTGTGCAGAGAGTTGGAAGCATACTTCCACGAAAATAGGGGCACTATACTACCCTTTCTTGACGTTTAAACATCGTGCTACTATTTTCTAGGAATATATGTTGACGGTGTTTCAAAGAGGAAGGATATGGTCCAAAATTAATTTTGAGGCCAACCAACCTATCTAATCATGCATGCAATCGATAAGGGAAATAGCTTTCCAAATAGAAATAGAAATTTCATACCTTAAAATATTATTGAGTACTTCCAAACGTTCCATGTATAAATCTCTAAGAATAAAAAAAGAGATCTATAAAATTAGAGCATTGGTTGTAACTATTGGATTGGAATAAATTTCTATTCGATTTTAATTTTCTTATTCGTGACTAGGGTTTTCCATCTAGGAGTGCTCTTCATATTTTCCATTATTCTCATTTTTAGGGTTTCCAACTAGGTTATATATATAATATATATTACATGCTCAATTGTTTCACTTAATTTTCTCTAGATCAGATCTTAAAGTATTATTCTCTCTCTTATATATTACAATAACATTTAGTCACTAGGATCAAATATGTTTATTTACCAATATACCCTTACTAGATTAGGCATAGTTCAATGCATACTGGACATACACTCATACCTAGATTTCAAATTTGTATGTAAGTATATCGATATATTTACTTTTTTAGATGATAGAGAGGGAGTAGCTTCACTTATAGTTCAAGCACCCTTCTCATATTTTCTCTGTCTAAAACTCTACATTTATATTATCTTTCTCTAAAAATTCATCTATGTTAAATTAAACGTAGGAACCTTGATGTCACTCATATCCCTAGGAACAGAGTAATACTTTCTATTATCTCTATCTTAGGATCACATTTGGACAAGTAGAGTTTAAGGAGGGTACTTGGGATGTTATTCACCACTGTCAAGAATGTAGTTGTAGGTTTATTAGGTTTTCACATGTCATTATTAGCTAACATTACACTCTTTCTATTGTGACCCAATTAACATATTAGCAATTATCTTTTTATAATTTCTTAGTCTTAATTCATAGTTAATATATATGATTAGTATGACTAATATTATGGGTATGATACAATTCAGGGGTGTCGATTAAGTAATATAAAAAATGAGTGGACTTCATGCTTCATTCTTCTTATGTTTCATCAAATACATCACTATCATTGACTATATTAATAAAACCAATAGAAGTATATAGGATCCTAACCAGTAGATGTTGAAGCCTATTCTAATTTCAATAGTAGATCAACGTCCATGCCCTTGAATCTCCAAACCAAGTCATAGTCTCTATTGAATATTTGAGTCCTTGATGATAGGTCATTTTTAATTCAATTATGCAATTTGAAAACTCAGTTTAGTTGAGATAAAACATATGAATATCAAAGTAACATTTTGATCAAATCTCAACTGATCATATTCAAATCTTTAGGTTTTAGGGACCCTAATTAAGACAAATTTTCAAGGATGTGTCTGTGCAGATTTGTATATTTTCAAGTTAGAAATTTTAATTACTTGAATCAATTTGTTATCTCATTATGTTAAGTTGAGATAGACATAGAGATATACAACTTAGAGTCTTTGGTCATATCTCAACTTAATTTTGTTCATTTAGTTTGGAGGTTTTGGAACCCATACTAACTCAACATCCTTTTTCTTGTAAGGACATGAGAAAGAATAATGTCTGAGACGCAAACAATAATGGCAACATATAGAATCAACCTCATATCTCTTTGTATGATTTTGTTCTAGGTTGATCTTGGGTACATATGTATATTTTCCTCTAGGTACATACATAGATTGATTTTCTAGCACTTGTGTCTTTCTCCAACTATGTTTTTGGCAAGATTTTTCTTTAGGCTTATAACCTAGTCCTCTCTTTCCAATTTGATGATAAGAATTATTTAAGACTTTATCAAGAATATCATTGTTACTCAAGCTACTAACTTGTTGTTGCAACTTAAAAATCTCATCCATTCTCTTCTTAATATATAACTTTTCTTGATCTAGATTAAATGATAACGAATCTCTTTCTTTCACAATAACATCATAATCTAGATGTGTGCACAAAACGGGTTGTTTATGAAGATCATTTACTTGAGTTTGCAAGTTTAACTTTTCTAGGGAAAGAAGATTGCAATTTGCTTCTACAGATTTCAGCTTAATATCATGATCTTCAATAACCTTTTTGAGATCTTCATTTTCATATGTGAGAGCAAGAAGTTTAGCATGTAACTCATCATTTGTTTTATTAGATTTGTTTAATTTCTTCTTGCACTCAATATACTTATTATGTGTCTCTTCAAGACTAGCAATTAGTTATTCTTTAGGTAAATCAAAAAGGCTTACCTCTTCTTCTTCTTCTTCTTCTTCACTTATTGTAGCAAGAAGACATTATTTATTCACATATTCCTTGTTTGACCTCCATGGACAGCTAGGTGTAGTGTGCCTTGTTCCTAAGAACCAATTACAACTTGTTGAAGATTGGTCTGTGCTTTTCCTTTGCTTGCGGTTGTAGACACCTTCACCCTTCATTCTTCAAGACTCGATTAGAGCTCCTTGAATCCCTGCTCTGATACCAAATTGAAAAACCACTAGAGGGGGGGTGAATAGGGTTTTATAGATATTTTAAAATAATTCAACTTAAACAATCACAATTGAGATAATAAGAAGGAGACAAGGTGTTTAGAGTGGTTCCAATCTTAGAAAATACTAAGGCAGTCAATCCACTACTCGGTTGCTTACCCAACTGAGATTTTGAAAGTATTTAATTTTATTACCTCACAAGGATATTACATAAAATTACAACACTTTCAACACCCTTTGGAAAGCCTTCACCTTGAAGTAGTCTCACCAACCTTGAAGTAGTCTCACCAACCTTGAAGCAGCCTTCCTTGAAGTAACTTCAAGCTCCTCCTTGAAGTAGCCTTCCTCTTGAAGTAGCTTCCCGTTGAGACAACCTTCTAGAAGTAGTCCAAATATCTCCTTCTCCACCAAGAAGATCAAAGCTCTCTCCAATCCGCAACCTCCAACCTAGGAGTTGCAAGGAGAGTACAAGTAATAAGAAAGAACAAGAAGGGAAACAGAAATTACAATTACCACTTGAAGCACAAGGCTTGATTTCCTATATCAAGCGTATTGATCTCCTAACCAATGAGTATGGAATTGTAGGTTTAGTGGGTAGAAGATGCTAGCCTATAGGACACGAATTTTGGAGCAAAGGAAATGAGTAGCAAGTACTAGAGTTGCTCAATTGCTCAACACGGATTGCCAATTGCAAGTATGTAAGCTCAAGTATTGCACAAGTGTACTTTGGGTGTCCTATGGCTTGTCCTATTTATAGGAATGGCCTATGGATGCTTAAGGACGTTCTAGACACTTTATAGGGAGTTCTTAGTGCTTAACTAGCCGTTAGGTAACCATTAGTTGCTTTAACAATGGCTAGTTAATTAATCCTGAAAATTGCAGACAGAGACATTCTCAGTCGAGGAATTGTCGATTGAGGGTTCTAGTCGGTCGAGGACTTGTTGACCGAAGGACTGTCTGGAGCAAGTGTATATAACGTTCTGATCCAACTCCCAACTACCTTGTCTACTGTGTCTAACAGATACTTGGGTCATTCTCGGTCGAAGAGTTTGTCGACCGAGAGTGTCTCGGTCGAGAATTTTGTCGACCGAGATTAACCCTGTTTCAATGTTTTAAACTAAGTACTAAGTGTGTGTATGAGTGTGCAGTTGTGACACTATTGTAGGGGATGACCTATCTAAGTGTTGTGAGTGGCTAGGGAAGATCTAAACGCTTGATTTACATGATATCTAAGTACTTGCATATTATATACTTGTACAAGTTTTCTACATTTGATTACAATCATGAATTAAAGCATTTTTTAGCGTATAGATCTTCCAAGTTGTTTGTCATCCACCTAATTCCTGCAACACTCAAGTAGCACGTTAGATCCACAAGAATCAAATGTTTGTCATCATCGAAACAAAGGGATTATAATAATGTCCAATTTAGCCAACAATCTCCCCCTTTTTGAAGATGACAAACATTTCCTAAATATAAAATAAGGAAATATAAATCATATGAGTTTCATACATGAAGTTTACCTTTTGTAGCCGTTCTTGTTTTTCAAGTGGGTGTTGGCCGAGATATTACGAAACTCATTTTATTTTATGTTTTTTATTTTATATTATTTCTCCCCCCTTTGTCATTTCCAAAAGATATCCAAGATAATCATTTAGTATGACTTTTTATTTCTCCCCCTTAATGCTATGCTCCCCCTTAAAGATATATTCAAATTAAAAGAAAGGGATTATTATGAATGCAAACTATGCATTTTCAAATTTAGCCACAATTTATTTTTCAATCATTTGCAAAGAATGAGATCCTTTTAGGTTCATTGCATATATTACTCCCCCTGATTGTTATGCTCCACTATAATATTCTTGGATAATAAGGATATTTTCAATTCGAAGCCATATAAAACACTTTTATTCATAACAACTCAGTGCTCATACAACTCATAAGATGACCCATAAATCATGACATACTAGCTTATAAAGAGATAGCTATTACAAACATACAAAGATAGCCATTACAAACATTACAAAGATAGCCATTCATCTCATGATCTCACTGAAAAGACCGAAGGATTACATCAATTTCCGGGTCTTTTCCAAGAAAGGGCTCAACTCCATAGTATTTGACCAGAGTCTTCCACTCTAAAGCACCTGTCTTGGTTAAAGCATAAGCCTCCAAGAAGGTGGGAACACGATCGAATCGAAAATGGGCAGCAATATCTTGGAGTTGGATTGGAGAAAACTGAGTATGAGTCAGGTCGGGAGATGGTGAAGGTGGAATTTGATAGTAATTGTAGGATGGATTGTATGGGTTTAGCATGCCAGGATTAAGTGAATAAGGATATTCATCAAGTTGTTCAGGAGAAAGGGCTTGCATCTTTTGATTTAAATAAGTCATGGCATGATGATTGTAATCCAATTGCCTACTTAGGTGATATTGAGAACCAGCAATGTATGTCAAAGTGTTTGTGATAGGATCATGGGGTAGGCTAGTAGGAGGAGGTGGTAGAGGTATTCTTGGGTGGATGGCTCCCCTTCAGTCCTAGCCCTTTTGTGTCCAAAATCGATCCCCATCTTCTCTATTGTATTTTTACTTATCTTTTGAGGTTTCCTATCCCATGTATAACCTAGGTCCTCAATATTCTTCTTAAGAAATTGTTGAGTAATTTGGCAAACAAAATCGGCATAAGGTGGATTGCCAGAGAATTCAACCATATTCTTAAGAATGAGACGAATGAAATTGATGGGAATACCTTTTAGGATGGCATAGATAAGGTACATGCGAAAGGTAGGTACTTCAGATTTATTTTCCCTAGGATAGATATTTGTGGCAACAATGAGGTTTACTATCCTAGCTTCATGTTTCAAATTGATGGCATAATATGTACCCCTATCTTCATGGCAACTAGTATTTGATAGAAAAATGGCTCTTTTAATGTCACTTAAACTAGTGGTAGTGTCATCTTGAGAAAGCTTATTTAGTGGATTTCCAATGGTGAGATCAATAAACTCTTTATATTCTTCTATATCTATGTTAAGCATGCTAAGAATGCCCTCCTCAGAAAAATGAAATCCATACCCACTAACCATAGAAGAGAAGGAATCATGGTCAGGATGTGGGGTTAGGTTGGCATAGAATTCGTTAACTACTTTTGAGGAGTAGGAATGGAAGGAAGGATTCAGAAATTCAGAAAAATGTTGCACCTCAAAGATTTCCTCAAGATCAACAATGTTGTGGAAGTCCATAACGTCGACTGGCCGTCGTGGAAGAGGGGTCCTTGAGGATAGTCTGAGGTAGCGATCGTCGGCAGCTGCGTCATTCAATGGAATGTCGTTGATGAACGGCAGTGCCGGGGAGACTGTCCTTCCCTTCCTAGCCATGACTTGCTTCTTTCCACACGATGATGAGGAAGCCATCTTGTTGATTTGAAGTGGAGAAGAAGCAAGGCAAGATTTGGGTGGAGAGAAGCTAAAAATTTGCACAAGAATGCACTAGAGAGGAGCTAGAGAAGTGAGAATGTGAATTTGTGAAGAATGGGGTCGTTTTGGGCTCTATTTATAGCAAAACAGAACCCATTTTGGTCGATAATTTGTCGACCGACGACCGCAACGGTTGTTTCTGCAGACGCTCCTCTCGGTCGTCCAACAGTCGATCGAAAACTAGCAGTTGCAAAAAAAAATTGTATTTTAATCAGAAGATTGCCTTTTAATTTACGTGAATGGGGGTTCACAAGGTTGGCCTCGGTCGACAATTTTATCGACCGATGTGGACTCGGTCAAACATTTTGTCGACCGGGAATATGTCTGGATTCGACTGTACAACATGGACTTGGTGAGTATCGGTCGAGAAGTATAATCAACTGAGATGTCTTCGGTCGACGAATTCGTCGACTGAGTATGTCTCGGTCGAGATTTTTGCTGACCGACGAAGTTGCTGTGGATGAAATTTTGAGCTAGTTTTTTTTAATGCAAGTGAGAGACTATATTTGTAGAGCACATATGTATATCTTCTAGGGGAGTAATAATGTAATCATTTTCTAAGATATTTGAACAATTCTAAGGTCGAAGCTAGTTTTTAAGATTAGTGCATGTTTTCAATATGATGAATTAAGGTACTAAGATTACTGCAATAAAATGATTTACAAATAAGCATTTTGTCAAGCTTATTTTAGGTCGACCTTGACTTCGACCATAGCGCCCCTTGGTCAAACTTGATTTCAACCAAGAGGCAATTTTCATATGAGCTCAATTAAAATGATCACAAATAATATCCATTCATGGTTTGTATATATGGATCAAGGATTATTTTAGACAAACCAATGAAACATAATGATCATGGCACAATGATTATGATAGAACAGTAGAAGCATATCCACAATAAAATGATCAAGATAGAAGCATGTAATTTCATGAAATACAATGATTATGACCATTTAGATTTTAATACACATGGTTCCTACATAGATAGAACAAGAAATACTTAGGACAAACCATGTGGACTATGATAAAATAGTAATTTCCTTGATTATACAAACATGATTCAGTTTTAAACCATGTAGAGGATAAACCAAAATAATCCCATTCATGATTCATGGATTTCCAAGTTTAAGACAATCCTTGTATATAAACATTCTTAATAAACTTTTTCAATCCATGAAGAAAGTATGTTCAATACCAGTTTTCATATATCACTTTTGCAATATGTTTAAGAATTTCATATTCATAAGGTTATACCTTCTTTAAACAATTCATGATTCAAAAGATCAATATGTTTTGATTTTAAGATGGTCTCTAAGATTCACTCTTGATTTGCATATTAAATCAATCATTAATAACAAATTTATAGCAAACTAGATTAATTAAAAATAGGTTCAGCAGAACTTGGTTCGGTCGAACTTTTTGTCGAACGAATTTATCTCGGTCGATGTTTTTCTCGACCGAGAATGATGTTGTTTGTACAGGTTTTATCATATTTGTTGCAAGCTTCAAAACAGTAACCTGCTCGGTCGACTAATGCTCGACCGACAGTGTTCTCGGTCGAATAGTTTCTCGACTGAGATTGTTTCTGTACTGTTTCTCAACAATTGTTTACAAGTACATCATAGGTCATTTTTAATTCAATTATGCAATTTGAAAACTCAGTTTAGTTGAGATAAAACATATGAATATCAAAGTAACATTTTGATCAAATCTCAACTGATCATATTCAAATCTTTAGGTTTTAGGGACCCTAATTAAGAGAAATTTTCAAGGATGTGTCTGTGCAGATTTGTATATTTTCAAGTTAGAACTTTTAATTACTTGAATCAATTTGTTATCTCATTATGTTAAGTTTAAATTAGACATAGAGATATACAACTTAGAGTCTTTGGTCATATCTCAACTTAATTTTGTTCATTTAGTTTGGGGGTTTTGGAACCCATACTAACTCAACATCCTTTTTCTTATAAGGACATGAGAAAGAATAATGTCTGAGACGCAAACAATAATGGCAACATATAGAATCAACCTCATATCTCTTTCTATGATTTTGTTCTAGGTTGTTCTTGGGTACATATGTATATTTGCCTCTAGGTACATACATAGATTGATTTTCTAGCACTTGTGTCTTTCTCCAACTAGGTTTTTGGTAAGATTTTGCTTTAGGCTTATAACCTAGTCCTCTCTTTCCAATTTGATGATAATAATTATTTAAGACTTTATCAAGAAAATCATTGTTACTCAAGCTACTAACTTGTTGTTGCAACTTAAAAATCTCATCCATTCTCTTCCTAATATCTAACTTTGCTTGATCTAGATTAAATGATAATGAATCTCTTTCTTTCACAATAACATCATAATCTAGATGTGTACACAAAACTGGTTGTTTTTTAAGATCATTTACTTGAGTTTGCAAGTTTAACTTTTATAGGGAAAGAAGATTGCAATTTGCTTCTACAGATTTCAACTTAATATCATGATCTTCAATAACCTTTTTGAGATCTTCATTTTCAGATATGAGAGCAAGAAGTTTAGCATGTAACTCATCATTTGTTTTATTAGATTTCTTTAATTTCTTCTTGCACTCAATATACTTATTATGTGTCTCTTCAAGACTAGCAATTAGTTCTTCTTTAGGAAAATCAAAAAGACTTACCTCTTCTTCTTCTTCTTCTTCACTTATTGTAGAAATAAGACATTCTTTATGCACATCTTACTCTTTGACCTCCATGGATAGCTAGGTGTAGTGTGCCTTGTTCCTAAGCACCAATTACAAGTTGTTGAAGATTGGTCTATGCTTTTCCTTTACTTGCGGATGTAGACACCATCACCCTTCATTCTTCAGGACTCAATTAGAGCTCCTTGAAACCCTGCTCTGATACCAAATTGAAAAACCACTAGAGGGGGGGTGAATAGGGTTTTATAGATATTTTAAAATAATTCAACTTAAACAACCAAAATTGAGATAATAAGAAGGAGACAAGGTGTTTAGAGTGGTTCCAACCTTAGCAAATACTAAGGCAGTCAATCCACTACCTGGTTGCTTACCCAACCGGGATTTTGAAAGTATTTAATTTTATTACCTCACAAGGATATTACATAAAATTACAACACTTTCAACACCCTTTGGACAGCCTTCACCTTGAAGTAGTCTCACCAACCTTGAAGCAGCCTTCCTTGAAGTAACTTCAAGCTCCCCCTTAAAGTAGCCTTCCTCTTGAAGTAGCTTCCCGTTGAGATAGCCTTCTAGAAGTAGTCCAAAGATCTCCTTCTCCACCAAGAAGATCAAATCTCTCTCCAATCCTCATCCTCCAACCCTAGGAGTATCAAGGAGAGTACAACTAATAAGAAAGAACAAGAAGGGAAATAGAAATTACAATTACCACTTGAAGCACAAGGCTTGATTTCCTATATCAAGCATATTGATCTCCTAACCAATGAGTATGGAATTGTAGGTTTAGTGGGTAGGATATGCTAGCCTATAGGACACGAATTTTGGAGCAAAGGAAATGAGTAGCAAGTACTAGAGTTGCTCGATTGCTCAACACAGATTGCCAATTGCAAGTATGTAAGCTCAAGTATTTCACAAGTGTACTTTGGGTGTCCTATGGCTTGTCCTATTTATAGGAATGGCCTATGGATGCTTAAGGACGTTCTAGACACCTTCTAGGGAGTTCTTAGTGCTTAACTAGCCATTAGGTAACCATTAGTTGCTTTAACAACGGCTAGTTAATTAATCCTCAAAATTGCAGACAAAGACATTCTCGGTCGAGGAATTGTCGACCGAGGGTCCTAGTCGGTCGAGGACTTGTCGATCGAAGGATTATCTGGAGCAAGTGTATATAACGTTCTGATCCAACTCCCAACTACCTTGTCTGTTGTGTCTAATGGCTACCTGGGTCATTCTCGGTCGAAGAGTTTGTCGACCGAGAGTGTCTCGGTCAAGAATTTTGTCGACCGAGATTAACCCTGTTTCAATGTTTTAAACTAAGTACTAAGTGTGTGTATGAGTGTGCAGTTGTGACACTATTATAGGGGCTGACCTATCTAAGTGTTGTGAGTGGCTAGGGAAGATCTAAATGCTTGATTTACATGATATCTAAGTACTTGTACATTATATACTTGTACAAGTTTTTACATTTGATTACAATCATGAATTAAAGAATTTTTGAGCGTATAGATCTTCCAAGTTATTTGTCATCCACCTAATTCTTGCAACACTCAAGTAGCACGTTAGATCCACAAGAATGAAATGTTTGTCATCATCGAAACAAAGGGATTATAATAATGTCCAATTTAGCCAACAAACTTTTGGTATAAAACTTAAAAATGGCCAAAATGAATGGGAGAACCAAGTCACAATCACCTCATGTCTACATTCTAATTACTATTACTCCATCATACCAACTACTTGACACAATTTGGGAATTTAGATTTTTATGAAACATAAAGAGTCACCTGAGCACTTAGTCATGCCTGGCCCATATAATTCCTCTAGGGTCATGTACACATTTTTAGGTTAAGAATCTAAACTACTAATACAAAAAGTTATGTGAATACTAAGAAAAGATTTAGGTAAGTTATATCTATCATTGTCAAACTTAGAACATTAAGAAAAACTACTCAATTTTGTTGTCATTGTTCTTTATGTGACATTTTATTGGGTCAAAATTTAGATATACTTCATTTTTATTTCTCCATTTACAGTGGTTAGAGTTTTACATCAATGTAATGCTTAATTTATCTAAGTTCTCATATATCTTTGAGAACTGGGAGTTTCAAAAATCTAGAGTTCCTAATATATATCACATTTTAGCATTCAATTCTCTTATTATGGATAAAGTTGCAATTTTAAATATATTTTTATATAGATAAAATGTTGGATTTGTAACTTCTACTTTTAGATTTCTTTTTGGTGTTCCTCAATTTCCTTTCTTATGTCTATAATGTGGTATTTATTTCAAGTGCATGATTTGACATCTATGAATTTTTTTGAGAGTTTTAGTTACACATATATAAGGGAAAATACTAGTTGTCTCTTAGATTTCCAAATTTTCAATTTGTTTATCTTTATGGGTTATTTCAGTTGAATTTATTGTAAGGGACACTTCCCTTACTAGACACGTAGTTTACAAGTGGTATTGAATTTCTCTTTTTACGGTGTAATTTTCCTCTATATATGTTAACATATTGTTATTTCCTATCTTACTAATGATTGTATATATTTTTTTTTAATAGAGTTGAATACTTTATTCGAATATTAGGGTTTTCCCCAAGTAGTCAAAGTTTCCTTGGCCATCTCGGTAGGTAAAGTGAGGAAGCCCCACTACCAACTAAGTGGATCGAGAATAAGTATGCCAGAACCTTCACTAAACATCCTTCCTTAACACCTCATCTCATTTCGCTTACATGGTGATGGATGGTTCTCACTTATTTAACAAATTTTAAGTAAACTATTTTTGTTACATCACTCTCAAATATATTTAAGGTCCAAATGTAAATTATTAAATGTGATTATACGTATGTGGACGTTACCATATTAGGATATTTGATATGATGGATTTTTTTCTAGTTTTTTGTTTGCAACTACTTGTGGTTGTACCAAACTATTGAGAAACTCTAGGGCACTTTAACCATTTCTACACCGATAGTGGTGATTTTAATGTTCCAAGGCCTCATTGTAAATCTACATGTATGTAATTTAAATATTTCTTCTTCAATAATATCTCCATATAGATCTATGCCTAGGGGATTCCAAAAGATAGTATATGAGCTAGGTATCTTTCATGAACTTCTAAATTAAGGTACAACTTCACATCCTAGTCTCTTAGTGTAACTTGTAGTCTAGGTATATCCTAATAATTAGGCCAATGATACTAGGATTTATTGTGAACCATTTTTCTAAGTTCTAACTATTCTATTTTTGTTCCTAACTAAACCTAAATTCCACGAGACATGCATGAGTGTCGATTGTTTATAGATTTGATACCATGTTGTAAAGACTGATCCTTATGATAAAATATTTACAAAATTTGTATCAAAAAATATAAAAAAAATCTTTTTACAATCATGATTTACATTAGAGTGGTGCAAGCTTTACGTAAAATTACAAAATTTGGCATTGATTCTTATCTACTCTTCAATAGGGAAAACTCTTGCATGCCTCTTCTAGATCTACCTTTATCCCCTATCCATGAATTCCCAAAGGAAAAAGGCCGCACATGGACCCAAGAAAGGAAATATGGGTTAGTTAAATGACCAGTACAAAATTGATATTGGAAAGCAAAAGTATGAACCTATATACAAATGATTCTCATGACAAAATGCAAGGGAATAGACAATACAGTAAAGTATCAAAAGGTAGCTATGGGTTTTCAAATACTTTAAGATCTAATATCCAATTTCAAGACTAGTGCTTCAAATTTCAAATAGATGGCATGTGTCAATGTCTAGTTGTTGGGGAAGATATGTGTTTTCTCCTCTATTAAATGACAACACACCAACTAAGATTCCATGTATACTGAGGGACCCTATGTCCTTCAACTCTTTGTAGAGGTGTAGAACATAATTCCACTAAAATAGGGGAACTAGCCTGTCCTTTTTTGACATTTCAACATTGTGCCACTATATCCTAGGAATATATATTGAGGGTCTTTCAAAGTTGAAGACTAAGGTTCAAAATCAATTTTAGTCTAACCAACCTATCTAATCAGGCATGCAATCAATGAGGGAAATAGCTTTCCAAACAGAAATAGGAACTTTGTACCTTGAATTTGTTATCAAGTACTTGTAAGCATTCTAGGTACGAAGCTACAATAATCAAATAAAAGAGACATCTACAAATGCAGATCAATATATTTCACTATTGTCTTATAATCAATTCTATTCAATTTTTATTTTGTTATACATGACTACAGTTTTCCATCTAGGAATGATCTTCATATTTTTCTAGTATTCTCATTTCTAGTGTCTCTATCTAGATTATATGTATAATTGTAATTACATAATCAATTTTTTTGTATAATTTTCACTATATTAGATCTTAAAGTATGATAATCTATCTTACATATTATAATAATATTTAGTTAGTAGGATCAAATATGTTTATTTACCGATATACCCTTATTAGAGTTAAATTATGTATAGTTCAACGCATACTAGACATACACTCATACCTAGATTTCAAATTTGTATGTAAGTATATCAATATAGTTTTACTTGTTTAGATGATAGA
Organism: Alisma plantago-aquatica; assembly: GCA_963693085.1. Taxonomy (NCBI): domain Eukaryota; kingdom Viridiplantae; phylum Streptophyta; class Magnoliopsida; order Alismatales; family Alismataceae; genus Alisma; species Alisma plantago-aquatica. Next base: position 1,424,902,565 of record OY856412.1, read on the forward strand.
GAGGGAATAGCTTCACTTATAGTTCAAACACCCTTCTCCTTTTCTCTCTCTAAAACTCTATATTTATGTAATCTTTCTCTAAAAATTCGTCAATGTTAAATTAAATGTAGGTATCTTGATATGACTCATATCCCTAAGAATAGAGTAAGACTTTCCATTACATCTATCTCAGGATCACATCTGGATAAGTAGAGTTTAAGGTAGGTATTGCTTGGGATGTTATCCACCATTATCAACAATGTAGGTGCATGTTTATTAGGTTTTCACATGTCATTATTAGCTACACATTGCACTCTTTTTATTATGACCCAATTAACATATTAGCAATTATCTTTTTATAAGTTCTTACTCTTGATTCATAGGTAACAAACATGATTAGTCTAACTGATATTATGGGTATGATACAATTCAGGAGTGTTGATTAAGTAATATAGGCAATGAGTGGACTTAATGATTCATTCTTCTTATTTTTCATCAAATACATCACTATCATTGATTATATTAATTACACCAGTAGAATTATATAGGATCCTAACTTGTAGATTTTGAAGTCTATTCTAATTTAAACAGTAGATCAATGTCCATGTCCCTGAAACTCCAGATCTAGTCATAGTCTCTACTAAGTATTTGAGTCCTAGATGATGGAATGGGTGTGTAGTCCCCTGGTCTTTAACAATCAATACCTTTGTGATTCTTGGCGTAAAGGGTGGTTTCGCCTTCCTCACTATACCTTCTTGGTATGAACTGAGATACACAAGTGGGTAAGGGTACAAAATGTCATCACAACACATCTAGATCAATTAGTTCAAGGTGATAATAATGAGTTTGCAGACGTCTAGTCATGAAGTCCAATATTGTTGTTGTTGAAGTTGGGTGCTTCAAGTTGAATCAAGAGAGGGTAGCAGTATGTTCTTAGTTATGTCAGTGAACTAACAATGATCTTGAGTGGCTCTCAACCATGGTGGGGTATGTCTTGGTGGTGGGAGACTTGAGATGGTCAAGGGGATCATTGGGATTGGTGGTGATGGTTTAGTTCTAATGGAAGGGTTGCTAGTTGTGGGGTATTTGGTAAGTTTCTAGTGGTGGGTAACCACATATCTTTTGTAATGGTGATCTAAAGCAGACAAGGTAACATTGATGGTTTTAGGTCTTGAGGGAAATGACAGTGGAGTTGTGATGGTGTAGTAGGTTTATGATTGGTAGATGGGGCAGAAAGTATGAGGAGGAAGAATGCATTCCATGACTACTTGGTGGATGTTGGTTCTGATGTTAATGTAGATGAGAGGATGATGTGGTTGCAAGTAGTCATCATGGGTCTGTCATGGCTTCAGGGGGCGTTGTTTCTGAATTTGCAAATCATGTTCAAAAAGTTATTGATCCATACTTTTCAATTGGTTATGGTTTCTTGTGGTTGGTCTCTATTGAAATTAAGGTTTACATGGATGAAGCTAATAATTATGGGGTACAGAGTATTTCCTGATGTCAGTGGTGATTAGAACCAATGATGATCAAGAAGGGGTGATATATAGGGTGTCCGAAAGTGCCATAAAGTCCAATAGTTAGATATGATGTTTCTACTGGTGAAGAGTCCATGGATCTTCATACTCCTTTCTTTCAAAGAGGAGGAGATAGTTCAAGTTCTTTTCTGGGTTTGTAGGTTGCCATTGAGGGTGGTAGGGGTGTCAGTGTCAGAGTTTGTTCCTTGTTAGGCACTAATGTCTAAGCATATATAGTCTAGCTAGGAAGGGATAGGGTTGTGAGGATTATTAGATGCCATGGAGGTTTGGTATTGTAGGAAGTCGACGATCTAGTTTCTTGTTGATGTTGTGGAGGTGAGATAGGAAGAAAGGAAACAATCAACACAATTTCCATTTTCTAGTGATTATGGAGGGCATTTGTGGTTTGGGCCTATCCTTTCTGCTTGGGTGTCTGTTCGTTGAAGATAGTAAAAAACAGGTTTACTGGTAGTCATTGAAGTCTAGCATTTAGTAGGGATGAAGAAACACCTATACTAACATTTCTAATATCTGATATCATCATTATCATGAGTTTAACACACACTAGGATCTTTTCTATTAACGAATTGCCTGGTAACTTTGATACCCATTGTTTTATGAAATTGATTGGACTAGGATTCTCTTATTATTCTACATGTTATTGTACCAATTTAGATACATGTAAATGTTCACTTTAAGATCATGACTTAGTCATATGTACACAATGCTCTGAAAATTGAGTATTTATTACATGAGTCATATTTTAATTGATTCCAAAGCCATTAAGTGTTGAATTGAGGGAACTAGGTGGATATAAGATACAATCAAGGTATTTAGAACACAAATCCAAAATGACTTCCAAATGATTTGTAATAAACATAGTATGGTAAACTAGTTTTGAATTATGGGTCAGTTTATAAATATTTCTCATGTGAAAAAATGATCTCATTCAAACACAAGAAACTCAAAAGAAGACTACTTAGTATCAAAGGACAAAAAATTGATAAATGAATAATATAATGAGTCTTATAATGGACAAATACATTTAAACTAGGAAAAATTATGAATCATGGTTTAAAATAGATTTGTCACCAAAAATTGAGTATGTTACATTCCTATCTACACTTGATCGGGGACCAAAAAACTGTAGGTGACGAGCTTCATGATCAATATCCAGTACAAAGGATACATTGGTAGATTTAGGAGGTTTCCTTGGTGGGGTGCAATCTACATGAGCTAAGCACTTAAGTTAGAGTTCTAGGACATTGTATAATGTATACAGAGTAATTGTTATAAATCTTATTGTATGCAGATCCTTGCTGAGAATAGATGAGCTTTTTCTTTAATCATAGCATGTGATTGTTGTTTCACTATTATTATTATGATTTATCATAGTCCTAATAGTTCTCAAGAAAATGTTCTTTATGCTTCAACTCATGTGAAATAATTTTATGAATCCTAGTTGTTTAACAAGTTGTGGGGAATGATGGGCATGCTAGCCCCAAGAATGGTTAGTCCCTTTTTACAACTAGAATACCCATTGAAGCAAGAAATCCCAAAGGAACTAGTGTCATTATGCTTTTGTAGAATTTTGTTGAAAATTATATCAGACATTGTCCCAGCTGGATTGACCATCTCATACTTGTCAATTGTGAACACTCATGTGATGAGTGTCTTGAGGTACATGGAACATGACTATCAACATGCAATTTTTTCATTGCCTCCTTGAACTTCATGAAAAGGATATCAAATTTTGTTTGTGCAAGATGTATTTATTAAGGTGGATGTGGCCTATACCTTGGAATGCTTGGTGCGACTATAGTACGTAGTGTGTCTACTGCACCTTCTATATCATCAACCCTCCTTTCTTGCACTCCAAGCTATTGTATTATGTGCCATTGTTTCTTGTGTCTCTACACTTGGAATGATCACAAAGTCATCCTATGTATTAATCATTGTCTTCATGATGGTTGCAGTCACTACCTTTAGAAAGATCTCCCCTGAGCATATAAATACAACTTTCAATTGTTCTGAATGCTTAGGATTATATTTTGATTGCCCTAAAAAAGTGCATGTTGGGGTGAAGGGAGGCTATAAGACGAGTCATTGATGCCTCGATGGGTTTATTGTACGTCATTAATGTTGCATTAATAGTTCCTTGTTCTTAAATAAGCTCCTCTATAGCGGGGGGGTCTCTCTCTAGCGGAGGCTCTCGCCTCTCTCTAGGGCTTTCCGGCGGCTACCGCTGGGGGAGGGAGTGCCTCCTCGGTGCTTTCCTCCCCCTGGCCATCGGCAACGGTTCGACCTCAGGGGACAAAGGCGTCAGTGCTCACTGGAGATTGGGTCTCATCCGTGCAGCTCAGTCGTTTCCATCAGGGACCCCCGCTCGACTTCCAGGATCGAAGAGCGACGAGCAGCGACGCGCGGAGCCATGGTCGTTGAGGGATGGGTTTCGACGCTGGTTGACTCCACTCCGTTCAAGCGATACGGATGGAGAAGAGTCTTCTCTACAGATCCGGATCTTGCAAGTCACTGCTCCCTTTGATGTCGACCTTCCTCGCTCATCTGCTCTTCTTTGATCTGTGATCATCCTGGTATCTGTGGTGCTGGTGGCCCGGAAGTGACTGGGTCTGCTCCAGACGACGGAGGCGAGGGGTGATCTTCCTGCTGGGCGGCAGGGTGTGCATCTTGTTCATCCGCCAGAAGGCTTCTTCCCCAATCGCCAACGTCCACGAAGGGTCTTCGACTCAGGGATTCTGGACACCCTCTCCGGTGTCAGACTCGTCTATGCGAGACCTCTCTTCATCGGCGGTTTGGGTCTAGCCCAAGCCTTTCGGCGCTTGTGTGCAGGTACACCTGCTAGGTGTTTGAGGAAATGAGGAGGTGGCTGTTCATACTGATTCTCATTGTCCACCTGGCCAGTTGAAGTGCAGTTATCTGTTGCACCTGGCGTCTTGGCTAATGTCCATCTGGTGTCAGTTTGACAATCTGGCGGATGGCCCAGAGCACTTGCTGTGCGTCGGCGGCGTGCCTTCTGCTGGGTTCGTGCCCCTTGACATAGAGATGATGGTGTCTGATCCTGCAGGTTCTAGTTGGATTGCATCTGTGCAAACAGGTGTATTCCAATCTCTCAGGATCTGGTGCTGCAGCTGATCCAGGAGCAAAGGATGAAGGTGTTGTTGGACCCATGTCTCCTATTCTTACAATTTGTGGGTGTTCTAAATGCTAGTGAAGAGAGGTTTCAATGGTCTCCAGCCTCCGATTCCCCTAGTCTTGGTTTGATGCTTCAGTGTTGGGTTCTATTAATCTGTTGGTTGAGCTTCATGCGTCAGTTTGCTGTCATTTTGGACTTTGTCTAAGTCCTGGTTCTCATTTGAAACCTAGGTTTTTTGTGTAGAAACTTGAGCTCGGGAGACCTCTTCCTGTTGGGGTGTGGCCTTCCTGTTTGGCTGTGTGCTCATACTTTGTGGGTGGTCTTTATGCTATTGAGCACTTGGCCCTGCATCAGTCTGTGTTCCTTCAGCCGGAGTTGTTCAGGGTTCATGTCTTTTATATGCTTAGTCTTAGGCTTTTAGCTTTTCTTGTTCCTTGTTCACCAGCATGTTGGTTTCAAGGTTTTGCTTCTTGTTTGGGAATGGAGAAGCTCCTGCGTGAGCTTGCTTTCCATTTGCTGGCTTAGTTTTTGGGGTTCTTTGTACAGTGCCCAAAGTTTTGGTTTTCAATATAGCAACAGGATTTTAGCCGACCAAAAAAATAAGCTCCTCTATAGTTTCCAACCTATCTGAATATGAAAGATATTGGATGCTCTGTTGATTTCTATATTGCCCATATGGCCCTTGATAGAGTTTTGAAATGGTTTCCCTTGATTGTAGTTCCTATTTTGGTTCCGACTACTCTGATATTGGCTTGTTTGCAGTTTCCTTGGTTTCTAAAGTTTTATTATTTTTTTCTATAAACCAGAAGGACCCAAGATAAGTTTTACCATGCTTCTTCTTAAGTTATTGAGGATTTTCTACGTCTACAAGATTGCCATACTGAAACCCTACGTGGTTCTTATTTTTGTTGAGGTTGTAATACCCCTACTCAAGAATAGTGTGAATGAAATTAAGATCTTCCACTTGGTCGTTGTCACATTGACATTATGGAAGTTTCAAGATTGAATTTTAGAGATAGTTGCACCCGTGTATAGTTTCCCCATCATCCTTGCATAGTTCACAATCTTTTTTTACTACTTTGACCCGTTGTGGGATTTGATTATCCTTTCATAGGCATTAATAGGAGTTTATCGATTTTATTATTTAATGCAAAAAAACTAAGGATTTAATAATTGATTTTGGTTATGAACTATCATTTGTCATGGCTGCCTTTAGAATAGTTTTTTCCCAAACAAACCCCAATTAAAGTAATTTTCATCCACTAAATTCTCTACATTTTGTGCATCATCATAGATTTTCCTCATGAATTCCATTTAGATGAGGAATCAAGAAATTTTTCTAATTTGTCGTCAATTCCTCTATAGAAAGTCTTAATAAGTTAAACATGTGAGATGACAAGATGTGGGCATCTATGAAGAAGTTCCTTATATATCTTATTCTTTGCTATTGACTTGCTTAGAGCTTGTACAAACTGAATAATTTAGCCCCAAATCTGATAAGTAATTGATGGTGGGTAGATTTTCTCGAAAATTTTGTTTTAGAGTTCCTCCAAGTAATGATGTTCTATCCTTTCAATGATTTGTACAAGCTTCTAGCTCTTCTAATGAGAGAATACTTAAAGAGATGCAATTGATGGTGTCGTCAAAAACATATAGTTGTTTGCTCATGGTTTGAAAAATATAAAACCTATAAAAATGTTGATGGAGAACTTCTCCCATTCAGCATGCCAAGGTGTTGTTAAACATCATTTACACCCATTATGTCTTTATTTCAAATTGTGGTGTTGTGATGGTTGGTGATACCATAGGGTGGAAAACATCTCTGGGTTTAGGGATAAAGAAATCCCTAAGTTATTGTGCCTTTTTTATTCTTAAACTGCTCTAATTTCTTCATGTACTTGTATCCTATAAGATTTTGTCTCGTGAGGCACTAAAAGTGAGGTCCACCCTATGTTGAATCTTAGTTTTTTTCACTTTTCTATTGTTTCTATATGTTCCTCCTATGGAAGGTCATCTCTATCTCTACATCAAAGTATTTAGACAAATCAAGTAGACAAATTTGAGATTTTATTCAACAAGATATGCAATGTTATCAATTCTAAAATGAAATACCTAAATTAATCTTAATTAAATCAGATATAATTGTACGACTTTGTTGTCCTTACGATAGTGCCAAGATTTGAGGTGAGAATTATCACACTACAAATTTACTAGGGATGGAATCCCTAGATTTACCTAATTTAACATGCTACAATCTCACCTTCAAGTTGATGGGTCTTATACCAGTTTCAATTTAGGGTCAGATCCCAATGGATTAATATTATTTGATTAAAGTTGAGACTGATATTAAGTGTAAAATGGTGATTTGTTTGATTAACCAAATATATTGGAGTAAAATCAAACCTAATTGAGATTGACTTAATTACGGGAAACACTGGGATGATATGTGTTTCATTGCCATTAACCACATTCACTTTTTTACATTATACTATAACACAAATGAATGATAAAATGGAGCCATGCAATTTCCTATCCTCATGTAGTGGGAAAACTACATAACGTAGATTGATATAAGCTCATCGTCGTGCTACTTATGGCCATGTATCTGTCACCATAGAAAGATCCCTTTTGAAGTTCTCATTTGTGGGTCAACTAGAATTAAACCACTATTATCTATATTTCAAAGTTCTCTACGTCTAGGATTAATAGACATGCAAATCGGGTAATCCATATAACAAGCAAGATTAAAATAGTTCATTCATATATAAAAAGTTCATGAAATAAAAAATAATACATAAACTAGTTCACAAGGTAAGGATAGAGGGATATTCCACGTACCCCAGTAAATGGATTACTCACTCCACATGGAGAGACTGAATTCAACAATGGAGGAAGTATATGAAATCAAGGTCACAAAGTAAGAGGGGGCACCACAATCGTGGTCTACAACAAACTGCCTCATTCTATGTTCTTCCTTGGCTTGGACTGATCTTGTAAAGAATTGGTAGATGGATGATGATAGTTGTGAAGGATGGAAGGGACTATCATCTGTGGTGGAGGTATGGATGTCGATGAAGGAAAAGTATAGATTTTGGTGATAGGGCACATCAATCAACTTTCCTCTTTTGAGGTCAGAATGTTGAACCATGGTGGAGGTGATTGATTGAGATGATCCTTCTTGGGGCCTTGTCTATAGTATATTTGAGCATGTTGGCTTTGTCAATCGGTCATTTACATGGAGGCTAAGATCCTCTATTTGTAGGGTCAGCTCTAGGGTTATGGTTGACTATTGGGGAGATGTAGCATCAATTTGGTAAGAAGTTTGTCATGCCAGAGAGCTTTGAGGGTTTCCAGCTCCTGGAGAAGAAGTAGGTAGTTGTTAGGGGAACAATTGTCAAGCCTAAGAAGAGCTAGGGGCATTGAGGCTCTAGGTGCACATGTATCAATAGCTTGGAAGTGTTGGTGGTGGATCGCGATGGGGCAAGAGTGCAATGAGTCTTTCATTGATGTTGTTCCTTGTTGGGTAGAGGAATATATGTCAAAGTCCTTGAAGGACTAGTTAGGTGTGTCTCAAATGGTAAAGATGTGGTGGTTGAGCCATCATGAGGTACATCAATGGACAAGGCTATCTCTATGGGCTACCTTGCACACATATTCCAACAGCTAGCCTCTATGGCTAGACCTAGAATAAAATTTGACTTCGATTACTTCTCTTGGTGATGTCTCTATAGGTGTTGCTCGATAGACATGGCTTAGTAAATATATCTATAGACGGTTTTCACGGTCACTTGTGTGAGAGCTCCATAAAGGAAGGATGGTTAAAGGAGTCTATATAAGGTGAATATGCGAGATCTGATGGGATGCCTAGATGTGCAATGGGTTGATAGGTGAGGGTTGTAATGGTTGGATGTAGAAGGATTCCTCGATGGGAGGAAATAGGGAGGGACTTGGGCCCAAACATTGATCTATTTTCCTACTAAACATGCCAAAAATCTAGTTTTGTCTAGGTCATCATTTATTGTGTTTGTGTAGAGAGATCATTCTCAATCCTATAGTAGAATCCACAAGTAATAGCAAAACCCTAACAAATTAAGAACAAACTAAAGAAACCTAATGGCATATAATTTGAAAGTAAAATGAAAAATCTAATCAAAACTAGGCTAAAAATGCAACAAAATAGGATGACTACACATTCATCAGATGACCTTGAATTCAAAAGTTATTTGTCCTTGTGTAACACGAAGTCTGAAATAATCACCAAATTAGTACTTTCGAGCCATGCAATTATCACACCTTAACATCATGCTAGTTTTTCTACCACCTAATATGGCCAAACTACCCAACTATCTAGTATAACATAACACATTTATTCATGTCTTTATTCCCAATTTTGCTTCCTTGAAACAATCCTCACCACCATGCCCAACATTACAACATGTCTAGGGGATTTGTGAAAGTTATGGGAAACCCACAAAATAATAAGTATTCAAATGCTTTGACATCTTGGTGCATGAAAAAGATGTCAAATGAACCATTTTAATATCACTAGGTGTAAAATGGAGACAAGGCATTTTGGAAGTAAGATATGTATCTCTCCTCTTTTTCAACTTGAGATTGCATTTTTTTCTTGTAATTTTGCTTTAAATGATTTACATGATTTTCTTGTTGTGTAGATTGGCATATTTTATTTTTCTTTTGGTGTTATGCACCTATAACACAAAGAGGGGTATGGATGAAGTAGATAAAGTAGGATAGGTGGGCGTGCAACTTGAACTTAGGGCTTAGTTTCATTGGTATGGAGAGATCATGCTCAACCATGTATAGAAATTATATCAAAATCCCAATAAATTAGCATTGAATTATGTAAAACCTATAGAAGCTAAGTCAAAAATAAAATACGAAAATAAATGTAGAATTAGAGAAAAAAATCAACCAAAACTACGATGAATATACATTCACCATAGTTCTAGCCTGGTATAATAAAAAAGGTCCAAGACAATATAATCTTGGGCCAAGCTAGCGAACTGCAAGTTTACTTTGGGTGCTCATATGGAAATTTTATATGTGGTAAACATTTAGGAATAGACAAGATATATGTTGAGAGTGTTTAGGAGGAGTGTAGTGCCTAACTATTCATTATAGAATAGCTAGTGGGGTTAAGACATTTAATTGTGTGGTAACTAAATTTCTACATAAAAGGTGCTTGATTGAATTGCATTATGAAATAGAAGCATTCTAATTATAATTCAAAAAATTTAGTACGATCCACTTACAATTTGATAAAAAGATCTGCCTAATTCAAGTTGTCCTAAATTTTATTAAAGGGGTCAAATATTATTTGCAATAAAACTTGCTATCATAATGGTTGTATACAAGTGTAAAACTAGGTTTAGGATGGATGTTTAAATCACTTGTTCTTAAATGATACATGTCATGTACAATTGCACATATACAAAGAATGATTATAGACACAACTTGATTTATGAACATCCAAACACTAATATATGTGCACATTCTTTAATCTTGGTTCTTGTCTAAGTTCCTTGATCACCAGAAAGACTTCTTTCACACATAGGTAACCAAATAGTTATTCTTTGCATCATTAGTCATATCCACATAGACAATAATTCTCATTTTTATTTGAGAAAAAACATATCTAAAAGATAAATTTAAGATATCCAAAATAAGATAACTATACCTTTGATAAGTAATATAATTCAATGTATATCGTGGGTTTTTCTCCCCCTTTGTCAAAGTCAAAAAGGAGGTTATGCGAGGTTATGTTCACAAAATATTCCCCTAAATGTGATACTCTTCCGTAATCGGATATTCCTTTTAGAGAGAGGACAACATACCCAAAGTAGCAAGGATATACCAAAGGAAAGTAACAATTGAAATAGCATGGCATGTAAATAAAAAGTCATAATTTGATTAAGGAATAAATTACTAAGATGTACCAATGAAAATGATAGGAATGTTATATACTCCATGATAAACATCATATAAAACATAAATTTATAAGGAAATATAACCCACGTCATTATTAAGGAAATTTAAGTCCAGTAATGATATTAAAAATTCATGAGAAACACAATCTAAAAAAGATAGAAATATACACATTCAAACTAATCATGGAATGGTGTCATGGACCTAAATCAAATAGAGAATTTTAGAAATCATAATTGAATCATTTGCTCACAAATTTTGATTCAAGATATTATGAAAGGATTACACGCATGAATATTCTCTTTGTAGTAATTAGGGTTTTTATCCATATTAATTCCCAAATGAGAATAGCAAGATGCACATACCTTACATGTCTAACAACTATCTGTAATGACATATTTTGGCCCACAAGGTCAAGTTTTCATGCTAGAATTGCACTAGGTATGCTATTAAAATCAAAGTGAACATGTGTATTTATTCCTAGTATAGCTACTATATTGTTCTTATCCTAGTTATGATGACCTAATGGCATATTATGGTTTATGCCTTTGGATTCTTAATCTTGTGATAGGAATGATGATTAATTGGTATGATAATGATATGGGGTTCAACATGACACCTAGGTGATAATAAGAATCTAGGAGTTTTGTATAGTTCAACAATAAGTCGAGCCAAAAAAGGCAGAATACATAAATGATCCGCTAGCTTGTTATGGATTTTGATCCAAATAAGAGTCGCAATAACTAAAGAATTTTTATTCAACATAGAGTGTACACTTGACTAATTTTCCATGGAGTATATTGCATGAAGCTAGTAACTTATTTCTCATTGGATTTACTAGTGTCATTTAGTGAATATGAGCTAAAAAGGTTGATTGATAGGGATATCCACAATGTAATATATATTGAAGAAAGTATTATGATCATATACCTAAATAGGAAATCAATAAATAATTATATGACATGTATTGTAATTAGGCGTTTTGCTGTGTACATAGTATGTAATGACCCAAACTTAAGTTATTCCTAAATTTTTTATTAGTCCCCATGACTAGTCTAAACCTCCTCTCATCTGGTTAATTCAATAACTATAATGTGATGATATCAATGAGTAAACCCTATAAATTTACTACAATGGATGTGTTATAAGCCTAATTTAAAAAGTTAGAACATGAATAGAGGCAAAAAGAGAACAACACACATAGTGGAGAGGCTTTCCATACTCAAAGAATCAATTAATGAATTTATAAAAAATACTTTTTTATATTTTGTTATACTTATATTTCATACTTATAGAGAATTGAATTATAAATATAACACAAAAAGAATAGATGAAGCCAAAGTTAAAATGAGGAAGTTATTGGGTTTTTAGCATGTATGTATAGATCAACATGTAGTTAACACACAAACTGTTGGTGGAAATTGGTGACGTGGTTCGGGATAATAAGAAAAAAGGTATAATTTTTGACATACATAATATGTTGATGGAATTTAGTTTTGTGTATTACTATTCTAATCCTCCTTCCAAGCAGACTATAAATAGAAGCTTTGGGGGTTTGTAGGACAATATTCATGGCAACCAACGGTGAACCTTGGTGAAGAAGGTTGATAGAGATATTTTCTTATGAAATTTTAGATGAAGACTTCTGACCTTCTTCCCTTATCTTAGATTTAAGGAGGTTGATGATGAACAACCCTTTCCAAAAGGAAGTCTGGTTGTGTTTTTTCTTGCTAAATTTCGAATTTTTCTATTCCAAAGCAAGGTTAGTAGATATGTTTATGTTTAGCAGGTGCTTTCACCTCTTTTTCTTCCTTGTTTGCCCAGAACTACTTTGTATGCATACATGTGAAAAAGACGATAACTCAAATACAAAATCAGACATGTCATTGTCTGTCTTTCTCAATGTTAACTTAATTTAAGTTTTGATCATAAGAAAAATGAGCAAGCTTAGTGTTATATCTATATGCACACTTGATTACTATTGAATTTGCTTAACATGACAAAAGCATGGAATTATCCATCTTCTATGTTATAAATCAAACTTTTAGAGGAGTATTCACCCATGAAATGTACAAGAACGTGATAGGATGAGTGTTGTTTGTTGTTATTATGATTTATTGATATTCAAAACATTAATATCTTATTCTTGAAATGTTATAGATGAAGAGTAAGTTTATGAATGTCTAAAACGAAATGAAAATCTATTGAAATTTATCTTATACTTAAATGACATTTTTGACAATAATAAGCTTGTTATAGTCTTGAGGAAAAAATTGATTTAGTACTTGATGCCTTGAGAGAAAGATGAATATTTATATGATAGTCTTTGGGTCTTGTTTAGGCTTGATGCATATGTATGATTTTGGATTAATGCTTCGTACACTGCCACTTATTTATATTCTATTTTTATACTTTTTGGATGGTAGATAGCATAAAATTCATGATTTGTTTTAATAGAAATAATAAGAAAGAGAAATTTAGATTGATATAGATAAGTGTCCTGGACATTGTGATCCATCCTCAAGTCTATACTGGGATGTCCAAATGGGTTATTCACATTTGGGATGAAGCCCAAGTAGTGGAGACCTAGAATAGATTAAGCTCTAAGGGATAATCGATACGAGGTTAGGGGAAGCCCCATAAAGGTGGAAGTGAGACCCCAACCTTCTTTTAGTTTAAGGTTAGGGAAAGGTCCACATAGGTGGAAGTAGGGGTGAACAAATGTTGGTCCAGACTACAAAATTGGACCGGACTCTTCAGTTTGGTTCGGTCTACTCTTGGACCGGTTTGAGTTCATTCCGATCCACAGTCTGGAAATTTTACAAATTCGATTTGCGGTCCATTCTGGTCCAAAACAAGTAAGACTGCGGTCCAGACCAAATAGTATTTTATATGTAAACTACCTTTATATTTGAGGTTATATTATGTCTCAAGCACAAACACATTACATATATACACAATAATAGTGTGAATGTTTGATAATTATGTTATATAGTTGATAGAATTTTTTTAAAATTATATTTTATTTACTATTAAATAAGTTGTAAAATACATAAGAAGTCTGGTTATGGTCCAAATGATATGGTCCTGATTTGGTCCTGGTCGGGTTTAGCTTTAAAATAGTCCAATCCTAGTTTTTAACGGTCCAGTTTACGATCCATAAATTTGTTAAAATTAGGTTCTCAGTCTAGTCTGGTGGTTTGGTTATGGATCGATGCTCTTCCCTAAGTGGAAGTGAGACCCTAACCTTTTTTTAGATGAGATATTATGTTGGGGGTGAACCTCCAATAAAATGACAAAATTATTTATTTGTGACATGTGATTGAGCCTCATTCTAATACCAAGGTGCAAAGAAGGAAGAGAGATTTTCGGCCCTACCAATCCAGTGATGAATCAGGATGTGCTTTTGTCTATTATGGTTGGCTAAATCCCAAGTCATTTATGGTGCAATTGTGCACATGAACATACCATGATGATGTATAGATGGCTAGGTACACATCATGTAGATTCATGGAAAAACTAACGCAGAAAGATAAATCATGATGTGTATTTTGTGCTAAGTTTTGTTGTTATATCATTTATGTTGTCTAATTGATCATTGAATCATAAGTGGTTGGTTTTATTATTGAACTATTTAAGAATAAGAAAGTTGATGCTATACTTTACGTTTATGAATCTGCTCACTTAAACATTGTCTAATCAACCAATGAACATTTTTTAGGTCTTGAAGACAACACACCAACTAGCAATCCCACTTCTCCAACAAAATAACTTACTCACAGAGGTGAATCCCATGCCTAATATGTGATGTCTAGATTGTCTTTATACTGGGTCTTGGGATGATCCCATGATTTTTCTTATATTTTGTAACTTATTGGATAAAGAGAGGCATTCTCTCCCCCTCTCCCATGCCCGTGATGGAGATCGAACGTCTGGGAAGGTGATAAACCAAGGCGACAGCTGGGATTCGAACCTAGGTCCCTTCATGAGGAGACATTGTGCTTGACCACTTGAGTCACTCCTTTTCGGCTTTGTAACTTATAATAACATATTATATGCACATTTTTGTATATAAGTTGAACAATTAATCATTTTGTGAACATTATAACTATATATCTATAGAGGTAAATGTAGGCATACTAGTTGTACTATGTTTACTAATGATAAATGATATATAATGACATGATGTTAGTAAATTTCTCTCTAAGTGGAAAATTTGCTTATTTTTTATTGTTCTTTTTTCAATTTAGGGTTAGTGTGATCGAGACCTTAGAATCATATCTTGATAATAAGTCCATGGTTGGTTATTGGGATTGTGTCCCAGCAGCTTTAGTATTAGAGCCTAAGGTTCTAAATTAGTATAGAAACATAGGACAAATCGAGTCTTTTCTTTTGTCATTAGATGTAATATGTGTTTCTTCAGGAGCATGGATGCAAGAAGAGTAGATCATAACTTAGACCTAACTCTTAGTATGAGTGGAACCCAAGCAACTCTAGAAGGACATATAGAAAATGAACCTCGTCCATCATCTCCTCATCATTTAGGATAGAGTCAAATCATGGTGCTAAGCATGTACCAGATGTGGAAGAAGCAGTGACACTTCAAAAAAATTATCATGCTCTTGCTCCATAGTATCACTTGAAATGCTAGCAATGGAGGGGTGTTTCATGGCTACTATTACTTAGGCAACATGGGTTTCTAGGGCACCTACACCACATTCTGATCCTTCCAGAGAATTAAGAAGATCATATGAAAAGATAAAAAGGATTGGGGCTTATGGCTTACATGTAGTTCAGGCCTTGGTGAAGATGACACGATTATTTAGGATAGACAAGTCAACTAGTACATATATCAGAGAGTAGAATGCGGAACGTATTGTGTATGTATTAAAATGTAGTGCTAGCCACTAGTGGGGGATAGAAAAGATGTAAGGAGTTGGAAACAACATGACATGGACTGAATTTAGGACATGTTTCAAGTCATGATATTTTCCTGAAACTTATGCGCATGACAAGACTAGGCAGTTTGGGACACTAAAGCAAGTAGAAATCATAGTGATTAAATGTGAGTTCTTATTTTTAGTCATACTAAGCTTTTTACCTCATCTCTATGTGACTAATGAGGATAAGATTAGAAGGTTTGAAAGTGGGTCGAATCCATGGATGCAAGAAAGGGTGCCTATCAAGGAGAATCTCTATGATTTTCATGTCTTTTTAGATGCATCAAGAAAAGTTGAAAAAACTATTCAAGTTAGAATGGAATCCAAAGGTCAAAAGAGAGTAGGCATAGAAAAGTTTAAACCAATTTCTAGTTGTAAACCAATGATTGGTAGACCATTAACATACAAAAGGAAACCATCTTCATTTGGTGCACCACTTAAACAACATCAAGATAGAGGTAGAGGATGAGGAAGTAGAGGTCATGGTAGGTGATACCAACCTCAAAGAATCAGTAGTGCGGATCTTTCCCACTCATGAATCCTTAAGAGTCTGGAGCACCTAGTTATGCTTCAGCATTGTAACAATGCACAACTTGTAGATGTGTGCATTTGGGGTAGTGTTGGGGTCCCAATCCTCCTATGTGCTATAGGTGTGGATGACTTGGGTATTATGCCAAAGAATGCTCACAAGGAGGAGGACAACAACAATCACAACCGAGGTCAAGAGGTCAATATCGACAAACCCAACAGATTCAATAGAGTGGTACCAGAGGTACAAATTTCTTAGATAGGATCTAGTGCACAGGAAGTTGCATCATAGAGTGGAATTAGTAGATGAAAGATAAAGGATCCCTCGACTGGTTGGTCTTATGCTATGAATCAACAAGGAGTATTGTTTCCACAGGTAGTGACGGGACAGATGCAATCATTTAATGATTCCATTACTCTTTTGTTTGTTGTAATTGATCCTGGTTCCACTCATTCTTTTGTGATTGGGATTGTGACAACCACAAGTAATTTATTAGCAATTCCTTTACATCATGATTTTTTTTCTATATATCCTTATAGTAAAACATTTGGATATTGTTGAAATATGCCTAAGGTGTGTTTTATCTGATGGGACTCATAACATCCAAGTGGATTTCTTACCATTTAAAATGCATGGAATCAATATAATCCTATGTATGAATTGTTTGGAGCACTATAAAGAAAGATTAGATTACTTTAAAAAGAAAGTGTAGCTTGGTAATGAACATAGAACATGGAATTTTTTGGGGATAGAATATTTCTACCAACATGTTATTATTTGAGGGATGATGCAAAGAAAATATTGAGAAAGGTATGTCTTTGATATTTATCATATGTGATAGGTAATTTTGTTGATAATCCTATATTAGCTTCCCTATAGTTTAGGAGTTTGTTGATGTGTTTCCTAAAAAAATCTAGGATGACTGCCTCCTAGGGATGTTGATTTTGAAATCAACCTACAACCTGATACATTAGCAAAACAAGGTACCACATTACCATATGGCACTAGAAGATCTTACAGATCTTATGATATATCTCCAAGAGTTGTTAGATAGAGGTTTTATACAACTAAGTACATCACCTTCGGGAGATCCAATTCTATTTCGAAAAAAAGAAAGATGTCAAATGAGATTATGCATTGACTATAGCAAGTTGAATATGATTATTGTCAAGTACAGGTACCCCTTACCTAGGATTGATGATCTATTTGATCAGCTCAAAGGAGCTACTATCTTTTCTAAGATAGACTTGAGATCGAATTATATCATTTAATGATTAAGCTTGAGGATGTGCCAAAGATAGTTTTCACATGAGATATGGACACTATGAATTTATGTCATTTGGACAAACTAATGCTCCAGTAGCATTCATGGATCTAATGAACAAAGTGTTTGGATAGTCTTGGATCAAATTCTTATTGTATTCATAGATGACATTCTGATATATTTTGGAAATGTCAAGCAACATGAACTAATTTAGGAACTTCTTTGGAACTACTACAACAACACCGCTTGTATGCAAATTTTAGTAAATGTGATTTTGGCATTCAGAAGTTGCCTTTTTAGGTCATGTTATATCTACAAAAGGGATTTGTGTATATCCCAAAAAGTTTGATCAATGTTACAATAGGAACAACCCAAGACTCTAATTGAAGTTCATAGTTTTCATGGAACATGATTTTAGTGTTATAGCCATGTCGTTAATAAGGTTTATGAGAAAAGAGACACCTTTTGTATGGACAAAACAATCTTAGAATAGCTTTCAGGTTCTGAAGGAAAACTGACTACAAAACTAGTTTTGTCATTACCTGAGAATGGTTAAAGGTTCATAGTTTTTTTTAATGCTTTAAGGAAGGGTTTGGATTGTGTGCTTATGAAGAATGGAAAGGTAATTGCATATGCTTCTAAATATTTGAATAAGCATGAAGGGAATTACTCGACTCACAACTTAGATTTAGCTACAATCATGTTATCTCTAAAGACTTGGCACCATTGGTCTCTATGGAGAACCATGCTAAGTATTTACATATCATAAGAGCCTTAAGTATATTACTACTCAGAAGGATCTAAACTTGATATAAGCTAGATGGCTTGAGCTAATTAAAGATTATGAGTGCACTATTGATTATCATCCTAGAAAGGCCAATTTGGTTGTATACGCATTAAGTTGTAAATTATCTTCTTCATATATAGTTGGGATGTATAATCTAGCATGTAAAAGAAGGGATATGTTATTAGATCTTAGAGGGATGAATACCCAATTGAGTGTAGCACATGAGGGACTGCTTTTAGCATAGTTACAACTTAAACCAACTCTTGAACAATAGCTTCTAGTAAAATAGGGTATGGATTTTGAGATTCAAAAAGATCAAGCATGAGATGCATGAAGGCAAGGGTGAAGGATTTCACTTCTTCGATGATAACCTTTTGTGATGTAAAGGAAGGTTGTGTGTACTATACCATGCATTATTAAGGAAGATTGTTCTAGAGGAGGTACATAACTCTATGTATGATATTTATAAGATGTCCTAAAATTTAAAAGATTTGTCTTGGTGGACCGCGATGAAAAAGGATGTGGTTGAGTTTGTAGATGATGTGGGGTGTCAATAAGTTAAGGCAGAACATCAAAGACTAGAAGGTATGTTGCCACCTTACTTTTTATAGAATGAAAGTGGACCACGTCATAATGGAATTCATGGTAGGACTACCATGTATGCCAAGAGTTTTTTGACTCTTTGTGGGTAGAATTTGATAGATTGAGAAAGTCAATGCATTTTTTGCCAGTGAAAAATACCTATGCAGCGGATCGACTAACACATATTCACATAGATGAAATAGTCAAATTTCATGGAGTTCCTTTGACAATAGTGTTAGATCAAGGACTACCATTTTCATATAGATATTAGGATAATTTACTTGCTTCTGTGAGGATAAAGCTTAAATTTAGTATAACGTTTCAACCATAGATTGGTGGACAAATAGAAACAACATTAGAAGACAAGTTCATAGTGTGTGTTTTACAATTTCTAGCCAGTTGGGATGTACATGTAAGCTTAATTTATTTTGCATGCAACAACAGTTTCGAATTCAGTATAGGGATGGCACCATATGAAGAATTATATGGAAGGAAGTGTAGATCATATCAATGTTGGTATGAAGTATGTGAGACACAATTGATGTGTCTTGAGATAGTTTAACAAACTACTAAAATGATTGAGCTAATCAGGCAAGACTGCACAAGACAAAGAAAAAGTTATGCTGACAAAAGAAGAAGGTCTTTGAGTTCAAATTTAGAGATGATTTTTTTGTAAACTTTTCTCCATGGAAGGGTGTTCTTAGGTTTGGACATAAATGTAATTTGACACTGATATATATATATATGTGCCCTTATCCAATTATAGAGAAGATGGAAAACATCGACTATGGATTGCACATACCACCAGAGATACAACAGTTGCATGGTTTGTTTCATGTTTTGATGCTAAGGAAGTGTCACCCGAAAACAACTTGGATTCTACAAGATACATATGTACACTTAGAAGATAGTTTCACCTATTCATAGGGATTGGTGTATATTATGGATAGAAAGGTTTAGAAGCTTAGGAACTGTGAAGTACCTATGGTTAAAGTGTTTGCAACACCATAATGTCGAATAGGCGACATGGGAGCTTGAAAAAAGATGGGAAGAACTCTCTTGAGCTATTCTAAGCTTCAAGAACAAAACTTTTTAAGGGGGAGAGGATTTGTAACATCCCAACTTAGATTATTTCTAAATCTTAGATTAGTCATGATGACTAGTCTCAACCTCCTCTCATATGGTTAATTCAAGAATTATAATTTGATGATGTATATGAGTAAAAACTAGACATTTACTGGAAGTGGATGTGTCTTAAGCCTAATAAAAAAATAGATCTTTCATAGAAGCAAAAAAGCACATATAATGGAGAGGCATTCCATACTCAAAGACTAAAGCAATTAATATTTAGAAACATCGGTATTTGATATTTTAATACACTTGTAATACATACATATAGAAAATTGATTTTTGAATCTAACACAAAGAGATTGGATGAAATTGGAGTCAAAAAGAGGAAATTATTGCATATTTAGTATGCACGTAAAGAGAGGTCTACAGTTAATATGCAAAAAATAGGGGCGAGTAGCATCACTTTTTAAAACCAATCACAAAAAGTGGCATAATGTTTTATATATACAACTGATTTTGATGAAATTTGGTTCTATGGATTTATATTTTGTTCCTATTTCCATCCAGACCATAATGAGAAGGTATGGAGGTATGTAGGGTGAATTCCATGCTGACCAAGGGTGAACCTCGATGAAGAAGGTTGAATAGAGTTGTTTTCTTATGGAGTTTTAGCTAAAGACTTCAAATCTTCTTCCCTTTTCTTAGATTTAAGGAGGTTTATTTGAGAACAAAACTTTCTGGAAGAAATTCCAACTCTAGTTTTCTTACTATAATTTGAATTGTTCTCTTCTGAGTCAAGGTGAGTAGATACATTTACATTTAGTAGGTGCTTCTACCTTGTTTTTCTTCTTATTTACCCACAACTGCTTGTTGATACATACATGTGAATAAGATGATGAATCAATACAAAATCATACATTCCATGGTCCGTATTTATTTATTTTTACTTTCTTTAAGTGTTGATCATAGTGAAAATGAGTAAGTCCTTAGTGTTGTATATATATTGTTGGTTGTTTACTCTAACGAGTTTCAATCCAAACAAAGGATAGTTTACCCAACTTAACCAAACTCCGCAAGTATACGGAGGTAGTATAGTCGAGGTCAAACACAAGGAGCTTAGTTAATATAATTAAGCACAACAACACTAAAGTTCAACAATCTAGATCGGTCTTAAGGAAAAGAGAATGTTTGTCTAAAAGCATAAAACTCAGAATTTAACAACAAAAAATTCAGATTTTAACTAGCAAGCAAGAACCACTAAAAGAAGTTTGATTTTAGAATTATTAGGAATCTTGTACATTAGGATTTCATTCACATATCATAGAAATCAAAGGAACATAAAAATTTAAAACATACATAAGTTCTTGTTTCAAGGAAAGGTTGTGTTACATTTCACCTCCCGGTGTAAATGCAACGATCACAACTTAAAACAACACTCTCATGTGTGAATTTCATTTTTGATCACAAACTATTCCTCAACTCATTCCTCTCTACTCTTGTAGAAGAGTAAGAGTTGTCAAGAAGAGCACCTCCATACATTCCTACTTATCTTCCCAGATCAAGCAAGAAAGCAGAAAACATGCACATAAAGTGGCTAGTGATACATGCAAGAAAAGAGTAAACGATACTTTCATGATAAAGAAACAAGAAACATAGTATTTAGTACAAAATTACTAGTTCCATACATGCTATGACATGGGAGTTACTCTCCCATGCCCAAGAAAAGAAGAATTACTCGTCCATAACCATGTCTAGCAGATTTGCTATAGAAATTTCAGTTCTAAACATGAATTAGAAGAGAAAAGACAAAGAGAACTAAAGATGTAACCACAAGAAGGAAGAATTCCGACTTGAGGATGAAATTCTCCTTCTTTAGATGCTCCAAGACGGACTAGCTCCTTTCCCAAGAAGTTGCTCAAAGTTGGGGAAGCTTGGTTGCACCTTGGAGAAGACAATGGAGAAGTAGAGAGGAAGAAATGGTCTCCTTATGCAAGAAACCACCTTGGATCTCTCCAAAATCACCCTCCTCTGGTCTCCTCTAGCTTTGGGGTGAGAGAAAACTCTTCAAATGACCGAACATAACCGTCCCTTTCCTTCCCTCCTTGTTTTAAAATCGAATTCTGATTTTTTGTATTTCTAAAACTGCCAGGTGCACGTCGTGCATCTGGGGTGCACGTTGTGCACCTACAGTGCAGTTTGCATCGGACTGAACTACACACGACGTGCGTTGAGGATCTACATGTCGTGCGACTTTCCAGAACTTTCTTTGGTTGTTTATGTTCTAGGTGCACGTCGTGCATCGGTATGCACGTCGTGCGTTTGGCTTTCTATGCACTTATGGAAACTTGCATGTCATGCATTTTCTCCGTGCACGCCGTGCGTTCTTTTGGCTGAACGAACCAATTTTTCTCTGGAAAGGTGCACGACGTGCGTCTGTCTTGCACACCGTGCATTCTATTGTTTCACCAGAATTAACTCCGAATTCAGTTCTTTTTGTGGCAAATCTGTAATGCAAGTTATGAAATAAGTAGAATAACAAAAAGATGGCAAAAGTAATATGAAAAAGACTGAATTATATCAGAATGAACCAAATTTGTGTGTGATAGCATGTGAAAAGATGATATATAAATCACACAACAAATCCCCCTAAGCTTTAACTATTGCTTGTCCTCAAGCAAAAAGGAACAGGGCTATATTCAAGGAGAAAAATTAGTTCATGCATGGATGAAATGAAAAGAAAATATGCAATCAACTCAGTCAACTATGTACTTTGTGCTTGTGTTCAATGTTATCATCTCAAATTTTTCAACATCTTAGATAGATAAATTAAGTTCAGCATGGTTGGTTTCAAATTAAATGAAAAGTTCAACAAGACAACACTAAATAGAATTTGGATAATCAAGCCAAACAGTCAGTGCATGTACATTAATAGTTTTCAGCTAGTATGGATATAAGATGATCAAACCGATGTTAACATTAACATAACTTAGTTGCACTCTTTTTTATAAGGATATGATGATGAAATTTTTGGGTTTCTGACATTCGGCTGCTAATTTAAGCTTATGCTCACAAGGAATGCCGATTGGGGTGTTGTTTTTACCCTTTTTTTATTTTCATATCACCTAACCATCGTTGCCGGATCGGACTCACACTAGGCTAGCATAATATGTGGGCCATATGCCATCTTTTATTGGGTGAAGATAAACTATTGATAGTGCAACACCAAAGAGTCAACAAGAATGTTAAAGTTAGCAAGATTTTGATCATTCTTTTGAAAAAATTTCACTGAAAAGTTGATTTGTAAATGGACTAAAATTTGGGCAAGAGTATCCCGTATTCTAAAAAGTGTTGCAAGTTAATTATTCCGCAAAAATTTGAAACCATTACATGTATTGAGTAGTCCAAGATGTAAAAATTTGAGATATCAAACCACACACACAAATCACATCAAAGTGCATGGGAATTTTCAACTTCCATTTCATTCAAACATGCTCTTAATTTTTCTCTCTTAAATATAGCCAAAACATACAGAGGATAGAAAATTTCAGCATCCTAGAGGGGGTTCGTTCTTAATAAGATAGTCTCAAATCATATAAGTTTTGCCATCATGGAAAAGAACGTGGAATAAAATGGAAAAATGGAAAAACAACTGACACAACTGACTTGAAAAAAGGAAATGTTGAATGAAAACTACCACTACTGGCCGGTTGTACCCCCCCTAAGCTTGAACTCAACAGTGTCCTCACTGCGTCAATCAAACTTATGGAGTTCACAACTGGATACCTGTTGTGAATGAAATCAGAAAAAGGATCACCCACTCCCTTGCTCAGGGAAGAATTGGTTGATGATATCAGGAATGTCCACCAGCTGGGTAGATGAGTCAGGCTGCTGCTCTTGGAACTACTGTGGCTGGTGATCTGCAGGCTGTGGTTGATGTTGGGAAAATCATGTTGTGGAACTTCTATAACTTTGGTCTGTTGTCGGGGAGTAGTCTGGAAAGTCTGTGGTGCAGGGTAGTGGCCCTGAGAGATGTGCCACGCATCCATCCTATTGACTGTGTCATACATGGTAGTGTACTACGCACTCAAGTGGTCAAATCGGGTGTCGTATTGTGCGTCCATCTGGTCAAGGCGGGTGTCGATGTGGTCAAATCTCTACTGCATATAGTCGTAAAGGTGATGCACGTCTGGCATCATCCAACTGTACTCTGTCTGAACACTGGTGGATGGCGGTAGAGGAGTAGGGGTTGCTAGTGTAGCACTAGTGTAGAGATGCTGGCACCCTGAGTGGGTGTCTCCTCATCTGCCTCTGGTTGTAGCTCCACCTTCCAGGTGGCCTTGTTCTTGATGTCATTTCGAGCTGCATCGGGAATGGTGATGAACTGCTTCTTGGTGATAAAAACCTTGAATTTAGATGTACTATTTCCATGTCTTGAGATCAGACCACAAGAGATGAGATAGTTGATATCAACAAGGTTCTTTCCTGGTGCAGGTTCTAAATCACCCACATCTAATCCCAACTGCATTGCAAGAATTCTTATCAGCCCCCCGCACATAATGTCACCAGCCTCCCGTTTCTTCTGCTTTTTTGTGTCAAGAAGCTTATTAATAATGTATTAGCCAGTACTGATTTGCTCATTGTTTACCAAGCACCATAACAAGAATAGATCAGTCTTTCCTACTACACCTTGAGTTTCATTTTTGGAAAAAGGTCATGTGCTAAGAAGACGATGCAAAACTCAGAAAACTGCATTATGGATTGCTGAAACTCGAGCGTTCCTTGCTCTATGCACCATTTCAGAAGTGATTTCGGACCAGAAAGAGTTGCTATGGAAGGCAGGAGGATAATCAGTGTAGCTGCCATAATTGCATTTAAGCAAAACACAAAACCGCTTAAAATCCATAGAAAATGATTTGTTCAAAAGTCGAAAACTGATTTTCGGATAAGGTGCACTACAGTTTTATGGGTCATTCTCGGCCTTAAAAGTTGTGAGAAACTCATAGACAAGGCGGGGATAGGTTTTAGCGACTCTGGTGCAAAGGTAGTGTAAACCCAAAAATGTTAAATGGCTTACTACCTCATTCTTGAAACCCAATTTGTTAAGGGTTTCCTCGTACATGTAGCGGGAGGGCAGAACACGCTTAGTGATTAGGAAACTGGTAGTCGGCGTCCTCCTCGGGTCTGACCCTGAATTGTGTAGATGGTACAAACGCTGCAAGTGCTCCCGCGGTAGGTGGTGCATCAACGACGGGAGGTGCGGAAGATGAAGCAGCTACTCCATGGTGTCGGCCTACCTTGTGCTTGATTGGTGTCATTCGATCAGTAGTTAGTGCACTGCATGAAAAGATGGTGTACGGCGTGCGTACTACACTATTTTTCTTCTTCAGACATGATGACGCATGGCGTGCAAAGTTGGTGCACAGTGTGCACCTGCAAATCTGCAACAGATCTGAAATCTGCTCTGACGGTTGCATTTCTTGGGAAGCCGCTACTAGGGCGTGTAGTAGTTAAATGCATGGCGGCGGCGTAGCTGCTTCTTGATGAAGAAAAAGATCAGTTGATGGCGGCGGTGATTGTTTGGAGCTCGGACGTTGCTGTTGCTCGTGCGGCAAAGAAGAACGGAGAAAAGGGCGGCGAGTTGCACGGCTATAAGGTGCACGGTGGCAAGGTGGCTGGATGCGGGCACTGCTGCTGCTCTTCGGTCGTGCACGACTGGAGAGGAAAAGAGAAGAAAGCGGCGAGCTGCATGGCTACAAGGGTGCATGGCGGTTGCTGCTAAGCTGGAGAAATGGGCGGGCGCACGGGTTGCACGGTTGTAAGGGCGCACGGTGGCGTCGGAAGGTGGAAGAAAAGGGGCGCATGACCAATTTAGCGGCGGAACGATGTGCGTTTGCTCAGGCTCTGGTGGACGGCAGTTTGCACGGCTGCTAGGGTTGGAGTGCACGGCTGTTGGGCGGGGGGGGGGAATTAGGTTGTGCACTCCAACCCCTTTTTGTCTAAACTTTATGAGAAAATGCACGACGTGCATTTGCAGTGCACGTCGTGTACTTCTCTAAAGTTTTGTTTTTGAATTCTCCTTTATGACCAAGTGCATGGCGTGCACTGAGAAAACACACGACGTGCGAGTTTCCAAAAAGTTTGCTACAACTTCCGAATACCAGGTACACGGCATGCACCTATAGAAAGCATGTTGTGCAAGTTTCCAAAGAGTTACCGAAATTTCCATTTCCCATGTGCACGTCGTGCATATGGATAACGCACGTCGTGCAAGTTTCCAGAAAGTTTCCAGAATATCAAATTCTCAGGTGCACGGTGTGTATATTGATAGCGCACGCAGTTTCAGTTTCTAGAACATCTTCTGGTGCATTTTGTACTGAGGTGCATGTCGTGTCTTCAAAAGACACGTCGTGCACTTTACGATTTCCGTAGAAAATTGCAGTCAGTCAGTAGTAAACAAAGACGGATAGAGTGGAAATCAAGTCTAGATTATTACATTCATCCATGACAGGCTTATTAATGAAATTAAAGAGTGTTTTTGACTCAAAAAACTTAAAAGAAATCTATCCTAACGTGGGGTCAACTCCCACAAGGTCCTCCATTTAGAGTCTGGAGTAAGACTCTTCTTATTCTTCAAGCATCTTGGAGGGAGCAAGAGGCTCCTTTCTCCACTTCATATCTGCAAGAGTAGCGTTTGCAATGTTGTCCATTCACTTTGAAGGTTCCATCTTTGCCTTAGAGTTCTATAGCTCCATAGGGAAAAATCTTTAGCACTAGGAACGGGTCGGACCACTTTGATTTCAGTTTTCCTGGAAAAAGCTTTAATCTAGAGTTGAATAACAATACTCTATCTCCTTCTTCGAAGTCTTTCCTGTGAATTTTTTTATCGTGCCAAACCTTTGTTCTTTCTTTGTACAACTTTGCATTCTCATAAGCATCAAGATGGAGTTCTTCAAGTTCCTGGAGCTACAATAGATGTTTTTCTCCTTCCCTCTTCATATCAAAATTCAAGAACTTAATTGCCCACAGAGCACGGTGCTCCAATTCAAGTGGAAGGTGACACGATTTGCCATAGATCAGATTGAATGGAGTAGTCCTAATGATGGTTTTGTAGGTTGTGCGATATGCCCATAGTGTGTCATCTATCTTTAATGCCCAATCTTTCCTTAAACTAGAGATAGTCTTTTTAAGAATATTCTTCAATTGCCTATTTGAAACTTCTACTTGCCCGGATGTTTGAGGGTGATAGGGCGTAGAGATCTTATGAGTCACACCATACTTGGAGAGAAGATTGTTGAATTGTTTTTCAGTAAAGTGTGTGCCTCCATTAGAAATTACAACACGTGGAACTCCAAACCGAGGGAAAATAATCTTTTGAAAAAGCTTAATTATAGATTTGGCATCTGGTGTTTGGGTTGGAATGGCTTCAACCCATTTAGACACATATTCACAAGCAATAAGAATGTATTGATACCCGCAAGAAGATGGGAATGGTCTAATGTAGTCCACTCCCCATACATCGAACACCTCAACCTCTAGGATAGAATTGAGTGGCATGTCTTCGCGGCGGGATATGCCTCCTATCCTTTGGAATCTATCACTAGATTTGACGAATAGATTAACATCTTTGAATAATGTGGGCCAATAGAAACCAGCTTGAAGTATTTTGGCAGCAGTCTTTTCTCCTCTAAAATGTCCTCCATAAGGAGAGGCATGGCATTCAGCAATGATGTTTGGGACCTCCTCCTCAACCACACACCTCCGGATTAGCCCATCACTTCCATGCTTGAATAGCAATGGGTCATCCCAGTAATAGAATTTTACATCATGAAAGAATTTCTTCTTTTGTTGATATGTCAAATACGGTGGCAGTTGTCTAGTAGCAAGAAAATTAGCGATGTCTGCAAACCATGGTGCTTGAGTGGATGACAATGCGTAGAGTTTTTCAATAGGAAAATGATCCTCAATTGGAAATAGATCTCCAACCTCTGTGGTCAGTCTAGAAAGGTGATCGACAACACTATTTTATATACCTTTCTTGTCCCGGATTTCAAGATCAAACTCTTGCAGAAGTAATATCCAGCGAATAAGGCATGGTTTGGCATCTTTTGTATTCAGCAAATACTTTATGGCAGCATGATCAGTATATAAAATCACCCTTGATCCTACCAAATACTGTCAGAACTTGTTAAATGCATATACAATTGCAAGCATTTCTTTTTCCGTGGTTGTATAGTTGATTTATGCTTCATCGAGAGTTTTGTTAGCATAATTGATGGCATGGAGTTTCTTGTCTCTCCGTTGTCCTAAAACAGCTCCCACTGCATAATTGCTTGCATCACACATTAGCTCGAAAGGAGCATCCCAGTCTGGAGGTTGAATAATTGGAGCTGAAATGAGAGCATCTTTGAGCTTGGAAAAGGTTGCATGGCAATCATCATCAAACACAAATGCCACATCTTTTGCAAGTAGGGAACACAACGGCTTTGCAATTTTGGAGAAATCTTTAATGAATCTTCTGTAAAAACATGCATGTCCTAAAAAACTGTGGATGTCTTTAACTGAAGATGGAGTAGACATCTTCTCAATTTCTTCGACCTTTGCCCTGTCCACTTCAATACCCTTGTTAGATACAACATGTCCTAGCACTACACCGGATTGTACCATGAAATGGTATTTCTCCCAGTTTAGCACTAGGTTAACCTTTTTACAGTGGGCTAAGACTAGAGATAGGTTCAATAAACATTGATCAAAAGAGTCACCGTACACGCTAAAATCATCCATAAAAATCACCATTATATTTTCAATAAAATCAGAGAATATGGCCATCATACGCCGCTGAAATGTAGCGGGGGCGTTGCAAAGACCAAATGGCATACGGCGATAAGCATATGTTCCATAAGTACAAGTGAATGTGGTTTTCTCTTGGTCGGGAGGATAGATAGGAATCTGAAAAAATCCGGAATACCCGTCCAAGTAACAAAAATAAGAGTGCTTAGCAAGACATTCAAGCATCAAATCAATGAAAGGCAGCGGAAAATGATCTTTTTGGGTTGTCTTATTCAAACATCGGTAGTCAATACACATACGCCATCCGGTAACCATGTGTGCTTATATTAACTCATCATTGTCTCCTTTAATGACATTTGCACCCCCCCTTTTAGGTACCACGTGAATGGTACTAACCCAGGGGCTGTCACTTATGGGATAGATCATTCCATCATCAATTAATTTGAAAATTTCTTTCTTTACCACTTCAAGCATATTTTGATTTAGGTGTCTAGGTGGTTCGACTGTTGGTTTGGCATCATCTTCCATATTTATTCTATGCATACAAATTGAAGGATGAATGCCTTTTAAATCTTCTATGGAATAACCAATGACGTCTTTATACAAACGCAATTCAGCAAGCAATTTACTTTCTTGGTCATTAGTTAACTCATTATTTATTATAAAAGGGGATGTAGAATTTGGGTTGAGAAATGCATACCTTAGCCCAAGTGGAAGGGCTTTTAGTTCTACCTTTTTTCATGTTATACTTTCATCAACTTTATCTTCAACAAGTGGAGCATCTTCATTGATAGCTGCTGCTTTAGAAATAGATAGTGCTCCAGAAATTTCAAAATTGTTGAGTTCAATTATGTCATCATCATAAAGATTAACCATCAAATCAGCATCATCTTCATTATCATTCTCAATAGGATCAATAATATCAAGCAAACATATTTCTTCAACACGTGTGGGTGCTTTCATGGCTTCATAAATAGAGAATTCCATAGCCTCTTCCCCAACACGTAGAGTGAGCTTTCCTTCCCGAACATCAACAAGACATCTGGCATTCCTCAAGAATGGCCTTCTAAAAAGGACGGGGTTGGAAGGAGCTTCCGCCATATCAAGAACAATGAAATCAGAGGGTATATAGAATTTCCCAATTTGTACAAGTACATCTTCCACCATACCTTTTGGGTATTTATTAGAATGATCAGCTAATTCAATAGCTATCCTTGTGGTCTTCAAATCCCCAAGATCTAGTTCTTGCCATATGGTGAATGGAATGAGACTAATACTGGCACCGAGATCTACTAGACCTTTATCAAAAGTGGTATCATTTATCTTGCATGGCAGTGTAAACGCTCCCAAATCATCAAGCTTTTATGGAAGATGATTTTGAATAATAGAACACACTCATTCTGAAAGCATTATTGTTTCTACTTGATCAACCTTTCTTCTTTTAGTCAAAATATCTTTAAAGAATTTAGCATAGGAAGGCATCTCAGCAATAACTTCAGCAAAAGGAAGATTGACATGCAATTTGTTGATTATGTCCATAAATTTCCTGAATTTTTGGTCTTCCTTCTTATTGGCTAACCTTTGAGGAAAAGGTGCAGTGGTTTTGAAAGAAGGTGGTGTTTCAGCTTTACCTTTCTCCTTGCTGCAATTTGGGGTGTTGGACTCCTCTTCATTAATTTCCTTCATGTTCTTCTCTTTGGATGGAGAAGGTCTTTCAATCTCAGCTTCACTTCTTAGGATAATTGCATGAGCTTGTTGCCTTGGGTTCACTTCCGGTTGGCTTGGAAGAGAACCGGATTGCAGAGTCCTTTGTTGATTTAGAGCTTGTTGTGCTATTTGGTTTTCTAACATCTTGGTGTGAGTGGAAATTCCATCAACCTTTGCAGAAAGTTGAGCAATAGCATCTTTTAAAAGCTTGTCATTCCCCCAGAGTTCCTCATTCTATTGCATTTGTGTAGATATAAATTTCTCCATCATAGCTTCTAGAGAAGAACCTTGGGGTTGTTGTGGCTGTTGATAACCCCTGTTATTGAAACTCAGTGGATTTCCTTGACGGTTGCCATGTTTTTGTTGCAGTTGTTGTTGTCCTTGCTGGAAGTTTTGAGTGTTGCTTGTATTCTGGTAGGAGAAATTAGGATGATCTCTCCATCTTGGATTTTATAGGTTGGAATAGGGATTGTATTGCTTATTCCCTTGCATCCCAACATCATTGACCTGTTCAAAGTTTCCTTCCATCGCATTAGGGGCAAAACATGAAGAAGAAGTATGTCCTGCATTACCACAAGCTTCACATGTTGCTTCAGCGGATTGAATTGGCAAAGTGGTCATCTTCTCAAATTTTTTTGTAAGCACATCTAGCTTGGCAGCAATGAGGTCAACGGCATCAACAGTGTGTTTTCCTCCTTGTTTTCCGGTTGAAGAACTTGCTGTGGAGGTTGATTTTACTCCTCTATCTCCTCCCCATTGGCAGTGATTTAGTGATATATCTTCAATAATATCATAAGCCTCTCTATAAGACTTGGTCATTAATGCACCACCAGCTGCAACATCTAAAGTCAACCAGGTATTGTAAAATAGTCCATTATAGAAAGTTTGAAGTAGAAGCCAGTTTTTCAAACCATGGTGGGGGCAAAGGCGTTGAAGATCTTTGAACCATTCCCATGTGTCAGATAGAGTTTCTCCTTCACTCTGAGAGAAATTGGTGAGCTGGTTCCTCAAATGGGTTGTCTTTCTTGGCGGAAAATACTTTGCAAGGAAAGCATTAAGGAGCTGGTCCCAACTTTTAATTGATTTCTTGGGAAGAGACAAAAGCCACGCCTTGGCTCTATCTCTTAAGGTGAAGGGAAATAACATGAGTCTAATTCCATCGACAGACACTATGTTAATCTTGAAGGTATTCAGATATTCCAAGAACTCGGCAACATGAAGACTTGGGTCTTCATTGGCTGTACCCCCAAAATGATTCTGTTGTATCATTTGCATCATAGAAGGAGCAATTGAGAAGTTATTTGCTTCTACAGAAGGCAAGTCAATGGCTCCACAGATGTTTGTGGCAACTGACATCGCGAAATCTTTTAAAGGACAGTCGTCTTCCATGGCTGAATTGCTTGGTGTAGCTACCACAGAAGGTGAAGAAGGCGGCGGTGGTGATGATGGTGATGGAGAAGTACCTCCTAGTAGCGGCTATTCTACTCTTCTTGCTCTTCTCAAACTTGAAAGAGTACACTCGATTTCAAGGTCTAACAAAGCGGATGTTTGAAGACCTCATTGTGAGTGACGCATACAACCTAAAAAATAACAAGAGGAATTAAGAACACAACTAAGAGGTATATGGAAATTTGAAAAATATGAATGATGATCTAGTCTCGAATACTAATTAGTACTTATTACTACAATTAAATTATCGTAGCTCCCTGACAACGGCGCCAAAAACTTGTTGGTTATTTACACTAACGAGTTTCAATCCAAACAAAGGATAGTTTACCCAACTTAACCAAACTCTGCAAGTATAGGGAGGTAGTATAGTCAAGGTCGAACACAAGGAGCTTAGTTAATTTAATTGAGTGCAACAGCACTAAAGTTCAACAATCTAGATCGGTCTGAAGGAAAAGAGAATGTTTGGCTAAAAGCATAAAACTCGGAATTTAACAACAGAAAATTCAGATTTTAACTAGCAAGCAAGAAACACTAAAAGAAGTTCGATTTCAGAATTATTAGGAATCTTGGACATTAGGATTTCATTCACATATCATAGCAATCAAAGGAACACAATAATTTAAACATACATAAGTTCTTGTTTCAAGGAAAGGTTGTGTTACATTTCACCTCCCGGTGTAAATGCAACGATCACAACTTAAAACAACACTCTCGTGTGTGAATTTCATTTTTGATCACAAACTATTCCTCAACTCATTCCTCTCTACTCTCGTAGAAGATGAATAGTTTCCAAGAAGAGCACCTCCATACATTCCTACTTATCTTCCCAGATCAAGCAAGAAAGTAGAAAACATGCACATAAAGTGGCCAGCGATACATGCAAGAAAAGAGTAAACCGGTACTTTCATGATAAGGAAACAAGAAACATAGTATTTAGTACGAAATTACTTGTTCCATACATGCTATGACATGGGAGTTAATCTCCCATGCCCAAGAAAAGAAGAATTACTCGTCCATAACCATGTCTAGCAGATTTGCTACAGAAATTTTAGTTCTAAACATGATTTAGAAGGGAAAAGACAAAGAGAACTAAAGATGTTACCACAAGAAGGAAGAATTCTGGCTTGAGGATGAAATTCTCCTTCTTTAGCTGCTCCAAGATGGACTAGCTCCTTTCCCAAGAAGCTGCTTGAAGTTGGGGAAGCTTGGTTGCACCTTGGAGAAGACAATGGAGAAGTAGAGAGGAAGAAATGGTCTCCTTATGCAAGAAACCACCTTGGATCTCTTCGAAATCGCCCTCCTCTGGTCTCCTCTAGCTCTGGGACAAGAGAAAACTCTTCAAATGACCGAACATAACCGTCCCTTGCCTTCCCTCCTTGTTTTAAAATCAAATTCTAAATTTTTTTATTTCTAAAACTGCCAGGTGCACGTCGTGCATCTGGGGTGCACGTCGTGCACTTGTAGTGCAGTTTACATCGGACTGAACAGCGCATGACGTGCGTTGAGGATCTACATGTCGTGCGACTTTCCAGAACTTTCTTTGGTTGTTTACGTTCTAGGTGCACGTCGTGCATCGATATGCACGCCACGCGTTTGGCTTTCTGTGCACTTCTAGAAACTCGCACATCGTGCGTTCTTCTGGCTGAACAAACCATTTTTTCTTTGGAAAGGTGCACGCCGTGTATTCTGCTGTTTCAGCAGAATTAACTCCGAATTCAGTTCTTTTTGTGGCAAATCTACAATGCAAGTTATGAAATAAGTAGAATAACAAAAAGATGGCAAAAGTAATATGAAAAGAGACTGAATTATATCAGAATGAACCAAATTTGTGTGTGATAGCATGTGAAAAGATGATATATAAATCACACAAAATATATGCACACTTTATTACTATTGAATTTGCATAACATGAACAAAGCATGGAATTATCCATCTTATATCTTCTAAATCAGACTCTTAGAGGAGTATTCATCCCATAAATGCACAAGAACATAATATGAATGATTGTTTGCTTGCTATTGTAATGGTTCATTGAGTATTCATGGTATTAACCTTTGGTCCTTGAAAAGTTATAGTTGAGAAGTAAGCTTATGAATGCCTAAAACAAAACTATAAGTTGGTGAAATTCATTTTATACTTAAGTGACATTTGTGGCAGTAATAAGCTTGTCAGGATCTTGAGAAAAAGGGATGATTTAATACTTGATGCCTGGGGAGAATGTTGAATATTCATATGATAGTGTATTTGGTATGTTTAGGCTTGAATGTAGTTTTATGATACTATATTAATGCTTCTTGAATTGTCACTTATTTATATTTTGTTGCTATACTTATTGGATGTTAGCTTGTATAAACCATGAGATGTTTAAGAGACATAATAAGAAATAGAAATTTTAATTGATTTACATAATTGTGATCCATCCTCTGGTTTGTACTGAGATAGTGAAATGGGTCATTCACACCTAGAGTGAAGTCCAAGTGGTAGAGACCTAGAGTGTATGAGGCCCTGAGGGCTAATCTGTAGGAAGTTAGGGGAAGTTCCATAGAAGTGGAAGAAAGACCATGACCTTCTTTTGGTTTTAAGATTAGAGGAAGTTCCACATAGGTGACAGAGAGAACCCAAACTTGCTTTTAGTTGAGATATTAAGTTAGGGGTGAACCCCCAATCAGATGAGAAAAATATTATTATTGATATGTAACTGAGTCCCAACTTGGTACCAATGTGTGATAGAGGTAGAGAGACTATAGGCCCTACATGTATAGCGGTAGTCCTAGACGTGTTTTTTTTTCTTAGGGAGGACGTCTAAACCCTAAGACAATTGTGCACATGAGCATATTGTTATGATGTCTACCTAGCTAGGTATAGGTCAGGTAGATTTGGGGAAAAACTAATAAAGAAAGATAAATCATGATGTTTATTACATGCTACATTTTTCTACTATATTATTTATATTGTTGAATTGACTAGTGAATCATAAATGGTTGGTTTTTACTATTGAATTGTTTAAGAATATGGAAGTTGATGCAATATTTTATATTTGTATATCTTCTCACTTAGACATTGGGTAACCAACCAATAAACAATTTTTAGGTCTTGAAGACAAGGCACCAGCTAGCCAACCCTCTTCTACACACAATTAATTTACTAAGATAGGTGAAATCAATACCTAATATGTGATATTTTCAGAACGGGGGTCACGGGATGAACTTGTGGTTTTCCTTGGATTGACGTCTTGTATGCATAATCTTATATATAAGCTAAACAATTGATCTTTTGTGAACATTGTAAATAAATTTATGAAGGGCTAAATGAAGTCATGCTAGTTGTACTTTGTTCACTAGTGATAAATTATATATCATAATCTAATGTTAGTAATCTTTTCTAAAAATGACAAAGTTTCTTATTTGTTATCATTTTTTTTGGATTATTTTAATCTAAACTTAGAAAATTTATTCTCAATAATCTATAGTTGTTGGTCATTGGGATCATGTCTCGACATAGTATATCATTAAAAAAATTGTTTATATCATATACACCAACTAATACCCACCCATGGAATGGATCAAGGATATAGTATGCATATGTATAAAATTAGTTAGATCCTTTTTATTGACTAATACTATTATGAATCATCAAAAACCAATAATTAAGAGTTAACTAGAAATCTAGATGTATGTTTTGATTGAATAGAATCAATGAGAGAAAGGAGTGATGTCAAGGAGGAACAAGGAGAGAAAGACAATGTATATGTGTTGTGAACCTCAAAAAAAAAGGGTAGAGGGAACTCTATCCTGATGTTTTGTTGTCAAATGTCATTGTTGTAGTAGATTGTTTCCATGTTGAAGAAACATATGTTAGAAAGGAAGAAGAAAGTGATGGAGGAGGAAGAAGGTAGCTTAGGACGATTGTAGGTGGTCCATATGGTGTTTGTGGACTTCAAGGTGAAGATCACAGGCATCTTCATGGTTGTGGTTATCACAGGAACCTCCTCCTACCATAATATTTGCTAGAAATGGTTTCCTTGTTGCCACAATTGATGGGCACAATGAAAGAGAGGTTTTGATCACAGGGTTTATGGGGGTGTGGAAAAAGACGGTGAGGGAAGAAATGAGAGGAGAGGAGGTGAGGAAGAGAAAAGAGGAGGAGCAACAATGAGCAATGTCATTACCTGTCATTTGTGACAACATGAAGAATCATAAATGTATTATGTCACATTGAGGAAAACTAATGGAAGATGGTTTTGAGGTTTAGTGAATAAAGAATGAAAAAATTGTGTTGAAATTGAAAGATCTAGAGGGGGGTGAATAGAGATTTTTGGAGTTTTAAAGTTAATTAAATAGTTAAAACACTTTGAGCAAGAAGTAGGAGGAAACAAGTAAGACACAAGGATGTAGAGTGGTTCCTACCTTAGAAATCTAAGGTAGTCAGTCCACTACCTGATTGTTTCCAATGAGATTTTAAAAGTGATTTATTTTATTACCTCGCAAGGATGTTACATAAAATATAATCACCTTCCTTCTCTACCCTTGAAGTAGCCTTCACCTGAAGTAGCCTCAATCCTCCTAGAAGCAGCCTTCTGAAGTAACTCCAAGCTCACCCTTGAAGTAGCCTTCACCTGAAGTAGCTTCAATGCTTGAGGCAGCCTTCTAAAGTAACTCCAAGTCACTGGGAGTAGCCTTCACCACTAGAAGTAGCTCCACGAATCTCCTTTCAATAGCCCTCAACCTAGGAGTAGTCAAGGAGAACAATATACAATAAAAGAGAACAAGATTGGAAGAAATAAAATACTTGACCAATGAGTACAATGATTTGATCCTATATCAAGAGTATTGATCTCCTATCCACTGTAGATGAACGTGGTAGTGTGATGGCTAGGAGATACTAGGCTATAGGACACTGATGTAGAGCTCAAAGAAACAAATTGTAAGTGTAGCTCAGCTTGTTGCTCACTAAGAATGAATCTCAAGTGTAATTGTATGCACAAGTGATGCTTTTGGTGTCCTAAGGCATGTCCTATTTATAGGAATGGCCTACTAGTGTTTAGGGACGTTCTAGACACTTTCTAGGATATTCTTAGTGCTCAACTAGTTGTTAGGTGTCCACTAATTACATTGTGACGGCTAGTTGTTTAATTTTGAAAAGTGTAGTCCTGAACCTTTCTCGGTCGAGAAGTTTGTCGACCGAGTGTCTCTCGGTCGAGAATTTCTTCAACCGAGGGAAGGTCTGGAGAAAGTGTATTGTAATGTTCATTTCCAACTACCAACTACTTTTCAACTCAGTCTAACTTCTATAGAATTTGCTAGAAGGGATATTCTAGGTCGAGGACTTTGTCGACCAAGAGTGTCTCGGTCGAGGACTTTGTCGACTGAGAGTGTCCCTATTTTAACATGTTAAAACATTTACTAAGTGTGTGTATGAATGTGTAATTGTGATTCTATCTTAGGGAAAGTATCTATCTAAGTGTTGTGAGTGGATAGGGAAGATCTAACGCTTGATTTACATGATATCTATGTACTTGTACATTATGTACTTGTACATTCTGTACTTGTACATTTTGTACTTGTAAAAGTTTTTACATTGCATACAATCATGAAAATAAAAGTAATCTAAGCAAGTTGAGCTTCCAATTTGTATTGTTCTTCAACTATCCACTTCCTTATTTGTTTATCCCTGAAATACTCAAATAACAAGTTAGATCTACAAGAATGAAATGTTTGTCATCATCAAAACAAAGGGTATGCTAATGTACAATTTAGCCAACAATCTCCCCCTTTTTGAAGATGACAAACATTCCTAAAAGTATAATCAAAATAATCAAATAAGATGAGTTTCATACCTGAGATTTACCTTAGATGAATACATTCTCTTATTTTCATGAAGTGTGTGCTAATTATTCCTAAAGAGGTATGGAACATAGCATCCAACTCTTTAAGGAATATAGCAACAATTTATGTGAAGCCATGAGATTATGAAACTCATTTAATTTTTAGTTATATAATTTTGTGTTTGATATTTATTACTTCTCCCCCTTTGTCATTTCAAAAAGATATCCAATCATTATAATTAAGATTATTATTAGTACTCCCCCTGAATATGATGCTCCCCCTCAATATGATATTCAAATTTGAAAAACAAAGGTAAGAGATGTCCAATGCAAGCCACACAATAATTACTTTTTATTATCATGATAATAACAACAAGATCAAGTACATAAAAGAAAGATAATCCATTACAAAGTGATTACAATCATTTCACTACATGATTAAACCTCACTAAAAAGATATCAGAATGGCATCAACCTCGGGATTCTTTCCAAGGAAAGGAGAAACACCATAGTACTTCACCAATGACTGCCAGTCAAGTGCACCTGTCTTGGTGAGGGCATAAGCTTCCAAGAAGGTGGGTACATGATCAAAATGAAAGTGGAAAGAAATATCTTGAAGTTGCATTGGTGAGAATTGGGTGTGAGAGAGTTCAAGTGATGGTGGAGGTGGAACTTGAGTGTAATTGTGAAATGGATTGTAATGGTAGAGAGGACCAGGATAACGGGAATAAGGATAGTTTTCATGTTCATTTGGAGTGAGATTTGCATTCTTTGATTGATGTAGGTCATAGCATGATGAGTATAGTCCATTTGTCTTGCTAAGTGATAGGTAGCTCCAGTTAAGTAGGTAAGGTTATTGGATAGGTGATCAATGGGTTGATATAGGATCAAAGCATTGTACTCATTGGTTAAGTATTTTCTTTCTTGCAATCTTGTTCTCTTTTATTGTATATTATTCTCCTTGACAATTCCTAGGTTGGAGGTTGTTGAAAGGAGGTTCGTGGAGCTACTTCTGGTGGTGAAGGCTGCTCCCGGTGACTTGGAGTTACTTCAGAAGGCTGCTTCTAGGAGGATTGAGGCTACTTCAGGTGAAGGATACTTCAAGTGTGTAGAAGGAAGGTGATTGTATTTTATGTAACATCCTTGCAAGGTAATAAAATAAATCAGTTTCAAAATCCCAGTTGGAAACAATCGGGTAGTGGACTGACTACCTTAGATTTCTAAGGTAGGAACCACTCTACATCCTTGTGTCTTCCTTATTTCCTCCTACTTCTTTCACAAAGTGTTTTAACTATTTAATTAACTTTAAAACTCCAAAAAGCTCTATTCACCCCCCCCTCTAGATCTTTCAATTGGTATCAGAGCCATTCAATATTTAAGGCAACATAACATGCATAGTTCATTACATATTTGAGTCACTAAAATTAATTGCAATTTGAAATATCTTATTCTTGTTAAGCAATTCTGACAGAGTTTCCCTCGGTCGACAAAATTTTTGACCGAGTGAGGTTCGGTCAAAGTACTTGTCGGCCAGATTTTTCTCAAGTTTTTGTAGACTTAAGACAATAACTTACTCAGTCGACCATTTTCTCGACAGAACTTTTCTCGGTCAAACACGTTCTCAACCAATAATGTTATTGTTTCTCCAGAAAATGCTAATTTGAGACAAAAACTACTTCGGTCGACAATTTTCTCGACCGAATAATGTCTTGGTCGAACTTGTTGTCGACCGAGATTGTTTCTATTTTGTTTTTAGTAATTATTTGCAAGTAAAACATAAGGTATTTCCAAATATAATTTTACATAAATATGCAAATTAAAGCTCAGTTTAGTTGAGATAAGACATTTTGAATATCAAAGTAACGTTTTAGGTCGAATCTCAACTAATCATATTCAAATCTCTAAGTTTTAGGAACCCAAACTAGATCAACATCCTTTTTCTTGTATGGGTAAGAGAATGAATAATGTCCAAGACGTAAACGATAATGACAACATA
Organism: Alisma plantago-aquatica; assembly: GCA_963693085.1. Lineage (NCBI taxonomy): Eukaryota > Viridiplantae > Streptophyta > Magnoliopsida > Alismatales > Alismataceae > Alisma > Alisma plantago-aquatica. The sequence goes on from OY856412.1 coordinate 1,424,942,097, forward strand.
TATAATCAATTTCATTTCTCTTATTAGCTAGATTGTCTTTAGGCACATACATAACTTTAGTCTTGGGCACTTGTGTCCTTCTCACTCTAGATTTTTGATAGGATTTACCTTTGGGCTTATAACCTATTCCTCTCCTTCCAATCTGACTAGAAGAATGTTTTAGGATCTTATCAAGAATACCATCATTTTTCAAGCTACTAATTTCCTTTTGTAACTTAGCAATTTCATCCATTCTCTGTTTAACATCTAACTTTGCTTGCGCTAGATTAGATAACAAACTATCTCTTTCTTTGATAACAACATCATAATCTAAATGAGTACACGAGATAGGTTGAGTTTGAAGATCATTCAATTTTGCAAGTAGTTCAACCTTTTCTTGAGAAAGAAAATCATAGTTTGTTTCTGTTGACCTAAAGGTTATTCATTACCTATATTTTGATAATGACTTAACTATTCCACTCGTATGTATCTAATATGTGTGTTTAAGATTGTTTGTAGGCATTACGTACATGAAAAGGATCTAATATACAAAACCCTAGAATGGGTCAAGTTCAAGTCAAAATGGCTACAAGTGTGCATTTTGGGTTTTCTATGTAAACGATCCTAGAACATCTATGTAATCACTTGTAATGATGAATTGACTTGTAACTTAGAAGAGAAAAATGTTTGGGACAAAATTCACCAAGTGCTAATCACTTTTAAATGCAAATTAGAAAATTGATTGCAGGCATTTGGTCGGTCGAGTTTCCCTGGCTTGAAACTCGACCGATCAATCCTTGGTCGATTTTCTGAAGATTGCATCGGTCGAGTTGTGCTTGCACAGAACTCGACCGATCAGGTTACTGACCATTTCGAGTTTAAATGGTCGGTCAAGTTTTGTCAGGACAAACTCAAACGATCATTTGAATATCGGTTTTGTCTTTTACTTGATCGGTCGAGTTACCCCCATTGAAACTCGACCGATTGCAATGTACGGAATTTGCAGAAAAAGTGATGTGACCATTGGTGAAGTGTTTTGGGAAAAAATAGAGTCATTTTCTTGAACACAAAACAGCTATTTTTGTATCCAAGTGTCCCACAACTTAAAGGGACACCCTCAACTATAAATAGACCCCCTTGGAGTTCATTCCAAGCTGCTCTTCCATTGCAAACTTGGTGCTAGCTTAGTTGAGAGTGTTCCAAGCCCTTGAGCCCCTTTCTCTCTCTACCTTCAAGATAAATTCGTGAGTTATGAGTGAGTTAGGTCCCTATGTATGAGAGCTATCCCTTGCATGATGTACATCTCTCCTTTCTCTCTTCCTACCTCCTATTCCCTTTGAAGATTGATTGAAGCTGCTTCTCCAAGTGAAAGAGAGGTTGCTGCTGGTCTTCCCCGAGTGAAGGTGAAGATGATGGTTGTTCTTCAAGAGTGAAGATAGCTTGCTGCTCCAAATCCCTTGGTGAAGGTGAAACGTGGAGAAGCTCTCCAAGAGAAGGAGAGGTGCAAGGCAAAACTCAAGTGAGATAGGTAAATCCTGCAAGGCTGAAGACTAAGGTAAGATTGGGTAAGTCCTTTGAAGAAGGCTGAAGAATCTTGCTTTGTGGGTAAGTCTTTGGAAAGGTAGAAGATATTAGCTTGAGAAATTAAGTCCTTGGTTGTGTGGTTTATGTATCTTGTAATCTTATTGTGATATATAAGAGAACCAAGTTGCAAATCCTAGAGTCTAACCAACTCTAGGTAGAGGACTGACATTGTTCCTAAGTTTAGGATGTGGAACCTCTCTAAATCACCTGTCCTAGTGCTAGCATATCCCTTATCTCTTATACTTGCTTTGAATGCTAGATTAGGACATCAAATTGCCGTTTGTTTTAGTTTCTGCATTAAGTTTAAATTGGTGGTCTAGTTGATTTTGTGAAATGTGTGTAGCTCTATTCACCCCAACTCTAGAGCCCATCGATCCAACAAGTGGTATCAGAGTGGGTCTTCTCCAAGCTACTTCAACAAGTAGGAGAAGATGGTTGATTCGGCTCTTGGGTCACTCAACCTTGAAGGAAACTTCTCCATGAGACCTCCAGTCTTCGACGGCACAAACTTTCTATATTGGAAGAGGAGAATGAAATTCTACCTCCAAGGTGTGAGCTACGAAATGTGGAAGATTGTCCACCTCAAATATGAAGATCCAAAAGGGGACATCACCACATGGACTGAAGATGAGATGAAGTGGGCTCAACTCAACGCCAAAGCTGTGAGCATCATCTACGCCGCTCTTACTCCATTCGAGTTCAACCGGATCTCTTCTTAGGACACGACACATGAGATATGGCACAAATTGTGTGTCACCTATGAAGGAACCGAGAAAGTGAAGGAGGCCAAAGTCTACATGCTTGGTGGTCTTCTACAGAACTTCAAGATGGGTAAAAATGAGAGAGTGGCAGATATGTATACTAGGTAAATGTCATCTTGAATAGCTTGGCAGCCCTTGGGAGTGTAATGGATAGAAACTAAAGAACTTTTTTTTAGATACGGGTATGTCATGGGCAAAGTTGATTCTACCTTGTTTCTAAAATACACTTCTAACCATTTTCTTATAATTCAAATATATGTTGATGATATCATTTTTGGCGGGACTGATCTTGATCTTTGCAAGGAGTTTAGTTCTCTTATGCAGAGTGAGTTTGAAATGAGCATGATGGGTGAGTTAACCTTCTTCCTCGGCTTTCAAATCAGGCAAACAAAAGAAGGAAACTTCATCAACCAAGGCAAGTATACAAGTGAACTAATCGAGCGCTTTGGGATGAGAACATGAAGCCGAAGGATACACCCATGTCAAACACCGCCAAACTTGACAAAGATGAAGAAGGTGAAAAGGTAGATGAGAAGCTCTATAGAGGTATGATTGGAAGTTTACTTTATTTAACTGCCTCTAGACCTGATATTATGTTTAGTGTTGGCTTGTGCGCTCACTTTCAATCTAGCCCTAAGAAGTCGCATCTCACTGCTATTAAGAGGATTTTGAGGTACTTAGCCAAAACCCAAAATTTTGGACTATGGTATCCTAAATCAAGGGATTTTACTCTTAGAGCATTTAGTGATGCAGATTACGCAGGGTGTTTGGTTGATAGAAAGTGCACAAGTGGCACTTGCTTCCTTCTAGGACCATGCTTAGTGTCTTGGTTCTCCAAGAAACAAAGTACAGTGTCATTATCAACTACCGAAGCTGAATACATTGCAGCCGGGAGTTGTTGTGCACAGGTCCTATGGATGAAGCAAATGCTCCAAGACTTCAACATATTTTTTGATGCTTCTCCTATCTTTTGTGACAATATTAGTGCAATTAATCTATCATACAATCCTATATTGCATAGTAGAGCCAAGCATATAGAGATTCGCCATCATTTTCTTCGTGACCACATTGCCAAGAAAGATATCTATATCACACATGTGGACATAGAAAATCAGTTGGCGGATATCTTTACAAAACCTCTAGCTAGAGATAAATTAAATTTTATTCGATCTAAACTGCTTATTGTTGATCTGAATGATCTTGCCATGTGATCTAGCTAGTTATTTCTTTCCTATATGCTTGCTCATGTCTATCTTCACCTTGCTTTGGGTATATATGCTTGTTTGTGCTTAAATTACATGTCAACATGCTTAGTTTTTGCTTGTTTTTGGGTTTTTTATCGAATTTTGTGTTTTATCACTAAATAGTGCCCAATGATGAGCTAAATGTGCCTATGTTAATTATGCATAATAGAATGGAAAAATGAATTTAATTGGCATGTATATGGCTAGAATCTAAGAATGAGACTGTTAGGACAGGTTGACCTTCGGTCGAGTTTTCACCCTGGAAAACTTGACCGATCAGGAGTCGAGAGTAGTTCTTCAGTGGAGTGTTCGGTTGAGTTTGCCACCCTTAGAACTCGACCTATCGACGGGCTGAGCCAACTTAAAAGTTAGGATCGGCTGACTATTTTCCCTTGCAACTAGAAAATTGCCGACTGATTCCTTGCCTCCAAGCCCTAAGCTCTCACACCCAGCCCTAAACCTCCCATTCCTAACCCTAGGGCGACCTAGAAACCCCGTTCTTGACCTCCCCGGGCGCTCATGGTGGTGTTTCTTCGACGTTTGAGGTTTGATCTTGCTCGTGTGCACGTGTTTCTCCTTATTTTCATTTCCATGGCTTCCCATAGACGAAAACGTGCTGCTCCTGGCAATGCTCAAGCCTCCTCCTCAACTAATCGCTTGATTCCATTCGATAACACCTCTTTTGTGTCTCTTGAGGCGGTAAATTGTTATAAGGATCTTCTTCCCCGATCTCCTTTTCCGTTTCACCCCTTGGTTGACCCCAATCGTTTTCAAGCGGTTATTACCTTTGTTTCGAGGCTTCTCTCCAGCCATCACTTGTCCGCTCTTGCGATCGAACGTGACTGCTTTAACAATCACATGTCTAGCACAAAGGCAGTACACGAGTTCTATGCAAACCTGCGTTGGAACTATGATTCGCTTGTTCCCCTTCCAAATACTGAAATAGTTCTAAATTCCATGATCACCGGTCACTGTTTCCATATCTCCGAGGATACATTAAGTCTCTTTTTTGCCAGAGACGAGGAAAACACCACTTGGCGTAAGGACTATGGATAGTATTTTGATCTTCTTGACCTGGAAGGTTTTTATAATCACCATGAATTGACGCTACCGGACATTCATCGGTTTTTAAAGAAACCCGAAGTGGCCTACAAGAAGAAGTCAACGCTGCCTTCATCCTCTCTTGACCTTCGGAGGTGCATACTGGCTTTGGTGATTAACTGCAATGTCCATCCTAAGCAAAATCAAACGGACATTGCGGAAAACACTGCGATCATTATGTATTGTTTGCTAAACAATATCGGTGTCAAACAATATCTTGCACTACATGACATGTTTCGACACCGGCAAAAACAACAAAGGCACCCACCCTCCCTACCCAGCTCTGATCTGTGGTCTTTTCTAGTTCGCCACTGATAAATCCCTCTTTTCTGACTTCCATTACTCGGTTGCTAGAAAAGGAGTCTGTATTAGTGAAACCACTCTTCAGAAGGTTGTCCCTGTGTTTTCTCCTGCCTCTAGTGCTTCTGCTTCTGCCTCTGCCTCTACTGCTCCACCCTCCTCTACCTATGCTCCACCTCCGCAGCCACATCCCCGACCTAGCCGTGCATCCTTTCGTGCATCAAATGAAACCCTTCTGGGATATATGATGCATGAATAGGCGTACAACCGTCAGGTTCAGGAACACCTGTACCAGGATTTATGTTCAATCATGTCCACCATGAACCTATCCTGTGCTTCACCTTACCTCACCTACCAGCCATACCCAGGCAATGCTTATGCTTCTTATGCATACGAGCATTACTACCCTGCTCCCAACCCTTCCGCTGCCTCTCCGCCACCGCATGCTACTATTAGTTCTGCTCCTGTGTTCCTACCATTACTTGTTGGCCCCCTGGCCACTCTGCTCGCCTCCTTGGGAGACTCTGCTTCGTCTTTCCCACAGGCCAAGGAGCTTCTTGCTCTTGGTATGTCGTGGGACGAGCATAATGCCTATTGGCCCGGTCATTCTTTTGGTCTTCCTGATGACGAGGAGATGCCCGACTAGGCTGAGGATGCTGATGAGGATGTTGATGCTGAAGACGGTAATGGTGAGGATGCTTCTGATGAAGATGGTGGTGATGGTGATGGTGATGGTGATGGTGATGGTGCTGGTTCTGATGCTGACACTGCTGCTCCACCTTCAGACGAGGATGAGGACTACCACCCTGGCGAGGACGATGATACCATAGATATCGATAGCTTAGATGTTTAGGTGGTTTCTTAGCTTCTAGTCTATCATGTCCATCATATACATCTTTCTAGACTCTTTTGTATAAGAAACATCCTTGCACATTATTTTGAGTTGTACTATTTTCTTATATCTGTTTTCTCTCTTTATGGTTGTAGTTGTTTTTCATGAAGACATCTTTCTGAGTTGTAATATCATCAATTTGCACTTTGGCTACTTACTCTGTTTTATCTTATGCTTGGTGCTTTTTGAGCTATATTTTGATTCTGACCTGGATTGTGTGTTCTCCTCTATGGTTGTGTGCTATACGCTTTTACATTGCTGTTTACTACCTTGCATATCTGTTTGGTTGAGTTTTGGAGAAGACCTGGTTTTGCTCTTCTACCCCCCTACCTTTTTGATAATGTCAAAAGGGGGATAATTATCTCGTGGTTTGAGACTCAATCATATTGTTTCTTGTTGTTATACTATTGCTTACTTGCTTTGTTGATCCTTTTCTTGTCAATTCATTGTTGATCATGTGACATGCAAAGGATTACATATTACACGAATATTGGTATTGCTATGTGTAGAGAAACTAACATGCAGGTGAGAGGAAGCATAGTTTGAGGGGGAGCAATTCAGAATTGTTCTTATCATGAATCCCCCTAAATTCACAAGGTAAAGGTATAACTTTCTCATCCTTTTCAATATGTTTGAGGAATGGTTTGTCATTGTTAAAAAGGGGGAGAATGTTGACCTAAAGGTTATACATTACCTATATTTTGATAATGACTTAACCATTCCACTCATATGTATCTAATATGTGTGTTTAAGATTGTTTGTAGGCATTAGGTACATGAAAAGGATCTAATATACAAAACCCTAGAATGGGTCAAGTTCAAGTCAAAATTGCTACAAGTGTGCATTTTGGGTTTTCTATGTAAACGATCCTAGAACATCTATGTCATCACTTGTAATGATGAATTGACTTGTAACTTAGAAGAGAAAAATGTTTGGGACAAAATTCACCTAGTGCTAATCACTTTTAAATGCAAATTAGAAAATTGATTACAGGCATTTGGTCGGTCGAGTTTCCCTGGCTTGAAACTTGACCGATCAATCCTTGGTCGATTTTCTGAAGATTGCATCGGTCGAGTTGTGCTTGCACAGAACTCGACCGACCAGGTCATTGACCATTTCGAGTTTAAATGGTCAGTCGAGTTTTGTTAGGACAAACTCAACCGATCATTTGAATATCGGTTTTGTCTTTTACTTGATCGGTCGAGTTACCCCCATTGAAACTCGACCGATTGCACTGTACAGAATTTGCAGAAAAAGTGATGTGACCTTTGGTGAAGTGTTTTGGGAAAAAATAGAGTCGTTTTCTTGAACAAAAAAATGGCTATTTTTGTATCCAAGTGTCCCACAACTTAAAGGGACACCCTCAACTATAAATAGACCCCCTTGGAGTTCATTCCAAGCTGCTCTTCCATTGCAAATTTGGTGCTAGCTTAGTTGAGAGTGTTCCAAGCCCTTGAGCCCCTTTCTCTCTCTACCTTCAAGATAAATTCATGAGTTATGTGTGAGTTAGGTCCCTGTGTATGAGAGTTGTCCCTTGCATGATGTACAACTCTCCTTTCTCTCTTCCTACCTCCTATTCCCTTTGAAGATTGATTGAAGCTGCTTCTCCAAGTGAAAGAGAGGTTGTTGTTGGTCTTCCCCGAGTGAAGGTGAACATGATGGCTGTTCTTCAAGAGTGAAGATAGCTTGCTGCTCCAGATCCCTTGGTGAAGGTGAAATGAGGAGAAGCTCTCCAAGAGAAGGAGAGGTGCAAGGCAAAGCTCAAGTGAGATAGGTAAATCCTTCAAGGCTGAAGACTAAGGTAAGATTGGGTAAGTCCTTTGAAGAAGGCTGAAGAATCTTGCTTCGTGGGTAAGTCCTTGGAAAGGTAGAAGATCTTAGCTTGAGAAATTAAGTCCTTGGTTGTGTGGTTTATGTATCTTGTAATCTTATTGTGATATATAAGAGAACCAAGTTGCAAATCCTAGAGTCTAACCAACTCTAGGTAGAGGACTGACATTGTTCCTAATTTTAGGACGTGGAACCTCTCTAAACCACCTGTCCTAGTGCTAGCATATCCCTTGTCTCTTATCCTTGCTTTGAATTCTAGATTAGGACATCAAATTGTCATTTGTTTCAGTTTCTGCATTAAGTTTAAATCAGTAGTCTAATTGATTTTGTGAAGTGTGTGTAGCTCTATTCACCCCCCTCTAGAGCCCATCGATCCAACAAGTGGCATCCGAGCGGGTCTTCTCCAAGCTACTTCAACAAGTAGAATAAGATGGGCGATTTGGCTCTTGGGTCACTCAACCTTGAAGGAAGCTTCTCCATGAGACCTCCAGTCTTCGACGGCACAAACTTTCTATATTGGAAGAGGAGAATGCAATTCTACCTCCAAGGTGTGAGCTACGAAATGTGGAAGATTGTCCAACTCAAATATGAAGATCCAAAAGGGGACATCACCACATGGACTGAAGCTGAGATGAAGTGGGCTCAACTCAACGCCAAAGTTGTGAGCATCATCTACGCCGCTCTTACTCCATCCGAGTTCAATCGGATCTCTTCTTGGGACACGACGCATGAGATATGGCACAAATTGTGTGTCACCTATGAAGGAACTGAGCAAGTGAAGGAGGCCAAAGTCTACATGCTTGGTGGTCTTCTAGAGAACTTCAAGATGGGTAAAAATGAGAGAGTGGCGGATATGTATACTAGGCTAAATGTCATCTTGAATAGCTTGGCAGCCCTTGGGAGTGTAATGGATAGAGGTACTATCAACGCCAAGATCTTGAGATCTCTTCCTAAGAGATGGGATCCTAAGGTTACTTCGATTGAAGAGGTGTACAAGCTAAGTGAGTTGTCAACTGAGGAGCTGGTTCATCATTTTTTGTAGTAATAAGGCACTCCACCTCTTCTTCTCCATCTTCACTATCATCACTTGAGTCATCCCATGCAACTTTGTAGGCTTTTTCCTTTTTCTTGTGAGATGATTTCTTTCCTTTCCTGAGTTTGGGACAATCACTTTTTAAATGTCCCCTTTTACCGCATTCAAAGCACCTAAAGGAAGAAGAAACACTAGAAGTTTTGTTAGTTTTAAATCTTCTATATTGCTTACCATTTACAATGAGAGTTTATTCTTCACTATCTTCTTCACTTGTGTCATGACTAATTTTGGTTGATGCCTTGAATGCAATGTCCTTTCTTTTCTCCTTTTTGTGTTCATGTGCCAATCTTTCTTCTTCTTCAAGAGTGACCTCATGAGTCTCCAAGTTGCTAATGAGTTGTTCTATCCTCAATCTTGTGAGATCATTGGCTTCTTCAATAGTTGTCACCTTTGGTTTGTACTTTGGTGGTAAACACCTAAGAATCTTGGATACTTGATCTTCTTCACTGATGAATTTTCCTAATGCACTCAAACCATTAATTATAGTAGAAAATCTTGCATACATTTCACTAATGGACTCATTTGGTTCCATATGAAATTGTTCAAACTTTTGTTTAAGCATACTAATCTTAGAATTTTTAACTTGTACAGTTCCTTAATGTGTAATAGAAAGTCTATTCCAAATGTCATATGAAGTTTAACATGAAGAAATTCTATTGAATTCACTTACTGATATATAATAATATAAAATACTTATAGCCTTGGCATTAAGTTGAGCTTGATTTACCGTATTGGCATCCCATGTAACATACTCAGTTTCTGGAAGCACCATCCTCCAAAGTTCCCAACAGATGCCTTGAAAATAAAATTACATCCTTCTCTTCTAATAGTTGTAGTTGCTTCCATCGAACGGTGGTGGACGAGCTACGTAGGTTCCCTCTAAATTCAAGTTGTTTTGGACTGCACTTTTCAGAATTAAACAACTAGTCATTGCAATGTAATTAGTGGAGACCTAACGACTAGTTGAGCACTAAGAACACCCTAGAAAGTGTCTAGAATGTCCCTAAGCACTAGTAGGCCATTCCTATAAATAGGACATGCCTTAGGACACCCAAAGCATCACTTGTGCATACAATTACACTTGAGATTCATTCTTAGTGAGCAACAAGCTGAGCTGCACTTGCAATGTATTTCTTTGAGATCGTCATTGGATCTCATTTGATCATCACTTTGTTTGGTTATAATTTCTGTTGGCTAAATTGTACATTAGCATACCCTTTGTTTTGATGATGACAAACATTTCATTCTTGTGAATCCAACTTGCTATTTGAGTATTTCAGGGATAAACAAATAAGGAAGTGGATAGTTGAAGAACAATACAAATTGGAAGCTCAACTTGCTTAGATTACTTTTATTTTCATGATTGTACGCAATGTGAAAACTTGTACAAGTATATAATGTACAAGTACATAGATATCATGTAAATCAAGCGTTAGATCTTCCCTATCCACTCACAACACTTAGATAGATACTTTCCCTAAGATAAAATACAATCACCTTCCTTCTACACCCTTGAAGTAGCCTTCACCTGAAGTAGCCTCAATCCTCCTAGAAGCAGCCTTCTGAAGTAACTCCAAGCTCACCCTTGAAGTAGCCTTCACCTGAAGTAGCTTCAATCCTTGAGGCAGCCTTCTGAAGTAACTCCAAGTCACCGGGAGTAGCCTTCACCACCAGAAGTAGTCCACGATCGTCCTTTCAACAGCCTCCAACCTAGGAGTAGTCAAGGAGAACAATATACAATAAAAGAGAACAAGATTAGAAGAAAGAAAATACTTAACCAATGAGTACAGTTCTTTGATCCTATATCAAGTGTATTGATCTCCTATCCACTATAGATGAATGTGGTAGTGTGGTGGCTAGGAGATACTAGGCTATAGGACACTTATGTTTGAATGAGAGGTAGATCAGAGGCAGAGGACCCAAATAAAATTCCTATTTGGTATTTTGGGTGTATAAGGATATTAATAGGTTAGGTTCAAATAGTCATATTGTGCTATAATTTTTACAAAATTTGATTCATTCTTTAGTATTCTTCTATAAGCTAAAATATATAATTTACTAACTGTACCAAGTATTTCCATGGAATATTACACAAGCTACAAGTTTAGATGCCATAATTTTTTAAAAGGAAATCAGCCAGTTGTTTCTTACATTTTTTAATATCCACAAATGTTTTGACCACCAAAGTTAAGGAGATACCGCATTACACATTATATTACATAAAGGGGTTTTAGTTTAATTAAGTCACTTAAATCTAGTAGGGAAAAATGATAACTGTAGATGTAAATAAAAACTAGTGAATGAGTAATATATTTAAATATAAGTTCAACATTAATGTGTTAATTATAGTTAAGTGGGCTAACTATATCAAACTAAATACAATTATTTTCATAAGAAAGAATATTATTTAACAAAATAAGTTACTCAACCAAATTTTACCTAATATCATTTCTATAAAAGAATATAGGGTTGTTGACATCATGGAATTCTTATATTATTACCTCTCTCTCTCTCTCTCTCTCTCTCTATATATATATATATATATATATATATATATATATATATATATATATATATATATATATATAAACACATTAGCCATATTCCAACAAAGACTAAGTATTTCAACCTACTTACTTACATCTATGTATTATACCCAACTTAAATTAATACATGTATAGTGGAATATAGTTTTGCACTATGTTGGATCTAACTTAATATTACAACACATACGACCATCTAATTCATGCCAAAGGATGACTAAAGCCAAACTTAAAGGGAAAGGAATAAGAAAGAAATTCTTTGGAAATATCTAGGTTCTGATGTGCTACATGTAAGCCATTCTTTTATTCACACACACAAATATATATATATATATATATATATATATATATATATATATATATATATATATCTTCGTGTGTGTGTGTGTAGAGAGAGAGAAAGAGATTGACCCTTTTCACTTAATATTAACTTCCATATGAACTTTCACTATTCTTCATCAGTCGTGCATGTTTTCTACCTACATCAAGGGTTTATGAAGAGATTTGCAAGGATAAAGTCATGATTTTATATCAAGGACTAATTGAGAGATGAAATGGAGTTTAAAACATAAATTATGTGACAAACCCTAGTTATTTTCTATCCTATTTACTTTTTTCTTACCCTCTAGGTCGTCATCCTTGATGTGAGGAGAAAACCCTAAGTACAACTCTCTCTCATCTTCTAAGGGTTGGTTGGGATTATTAAAGGAGAAATCCCTTCTCTAAGAAGAATAGTATTCATATCTTGTCCAGCTTAACATCAAGGAAGGATAACAATAACTATCATTCTTTAGTAAGAAGGTGAGTTGATGTAAATTTCAATTACTAATAACTAATTATATTCTTACATTATTGAACTAAAGCTTCTATATCAAGAAAAAATGATGAATGATGGAGAATTTCCTAAAATATGGAAGAAATGTTAGTAGATATTATCCTTTATTGTTCATGTTGTCTTATTAATCTATGTTATGTTCATATTGGGGAAGTGAAATAGATCCATTTGATATTTTGTAATTTGTGCCATTGAAGAATAATTCTGAATGATTTAGGAAAACATCATGAAGGGAAATAAGGGGAATTCAGTCCAAAGTTTCCTACAGATGATGTCTGATACATGATATGATGAGTAATGAGTGTACAAGACCCTAATTCTTATAATAAGATATTTTGAAATGAAAGTGAATGATTTTTAATACAAAATTTTTAAAGAGATGTGTACGTCCCATTCTAGTACAAGGAGAATGAAAGGTGAGGATGCTAGAGGAACCCGCCCAGCCTTGGTTGGACCTCATCTATGTTGTTGCCTTAGGGTGTCCAACTAAACCCTAAGGTATGGACATCAAGTCATTCATGTGCTCATATCATGATGACTTCCTTTAGTAGGTACATGCAAAGTTGTTTTAGGGAATAACTAAAATAGGAAAACCTATTTGTTGATGTGCTTATATATTGTATCCATAATTACTTTCATCTACTATAGTTGAATACCTGACTTCACTGATTGTGATGATATATATTTAGATATACTTAGTTGTTTATGTATCTGCTCACTTAGACGATGGCTAATATACTTTTGACATACTTCTTATGTCCATGAGCCAATTCAAACTTTCATCTCCATAGAAAGACCCTCATGTGACTTCATTCATTGAGGTAAAGGAAGTTTATAAGGGTATTTTGGGGCTTGTGTCCTTGATGTGGCTTATAAGGGTCTTTTGAGAATTGCACCCATGATTTGGCTTATCTTTAATATTTTGATTTTTTATTTGTAAAGAATGTCAAGGAAGATGTAATATTCAAGTCATACATTTATAAACATATCAAAAAAGTATATGTCTCAATGAATGACAATTGCATTCATGTTAGTTTCACAATATATTAGATATTTATTATCTACAAAGTTCTAATATTAGATTCCAACTTCCTATCTTATCGGAGAGCAAGATTAGACTGAATTCGTTTGATACAACTTTGAGATTTCCTGTAATAGTTAGATTAACAACGATTGTTAGGAGTCATACTTAGAAATTTAGGTTTCCATGTTCTTATCTTAAATATGGTTGGGTCAACAAAATTGCTTTGGGTAGGTTAGTTTGTCAGTTTGCATGGCACATGTCCATACTATCTCAGGAAACTATCACAATACCTATCCTTAATACTTACCAACTCCATCTTTGGTCTTGATATAGACATTTCTCGGGCAATTTTTTCTTACATCCCATACATCCATATCAACATACTCATCTCATCAAAATTCATCTTATTGGGTTCTTATCTCTTCACCCCCCAACTTTCATTTCCATATAGCATAGTCAGTCATATAGATGTTCCATAAAATGTCTTTATAATTCAAGACGGATCTTCTAGTCACTTATTACTCCACTTGTAGTCCTCCATTTCAACCATAATGTTATAATGTTGTGACAAGATTCATCTTCAACATCACCATCAATTTGAATAATACAAGATGAAGTAATAAAACTAATAACAGTTGATACATTCGTTCCACTAATTTGGCCTCACCTTTTACAACTCTTGTCTAGCCACAATGCATATAGTATTTTTTTCGTGGATGTTAAATCATTAGATTTTAGCACAATCTATCCAAAGTTGACCTTTATCACTCAAATCTTTCTTAATTTTACCAATCACAACAATATCATCAATAAATAATATAATATAAGGGATTTCTTCATGAGCATGCATTTTCAAGTCATCCATAACAAGGAAAACAAATATGGGATCATAGTGATCCTTGTTGTACCCCAAATATGATTGGGACACCCTTTTTCTATAAAACTCCCTATAAAAATTCCCTAGGTACTCAATCATAAGCCTTATGCACATCATAAACCATGTGAAGATTCCTTTTTCTCATCTTTACTTATATGTAAGCCTCCATATCAAGAAAATAGGACTTGACTTGTATATTCCAAACATGAAACCAAACTCTCATATGAAAAGTTTTGTTGTTCCTTCTATATTGTATAAATTCTTGTATATATCTTCAAATATTTAGATATACATATCATTCTTTAATAGCATGTATTGTAAAAAGTTGCACCATCTAATGCTTTAGAAAGCTTCTATAAATCCCTCTTTTGAGTTTAATAGCCTTGTATATTTCATCATTTCCAACACAAAGTTTTTTACGTGAAGGCCCACACCCTTTGGACTCCTAGAAAACCTCTTTTAAAAATCTTTTAATGCATGAACTCATGTAATGAAACATAGTGTTAACGTCAAAATACAAATTCCAAGTTCCCATCCTTATAAGTTTATAATGAAATGACATTTATTTTATCCTTTATGATTCCACCACTTAAGTCTTGTGTCTTGGTCTATGTTATTCTTACTTTTGTTGATCAACATGTTAATTTACAAAATCCACCAATCTAGTTTAGATCATGAAATCTTAGGTGGGAATCACTTTACTTCCTTTCATACTTTTTGGCCCACCCTTTTCTATAACTGCGTTTGAGCTTAATTGGTAAACTAAGGTTTACCTGAATGATTACATGCTTAATTAGATTGATCATATTTTAAACTTGATCAATGATGTTTCAACTCAATTGTGATGTTTCAAACTTAAGAAGAAACTCTAATCATGATTTTACTTTGAAGTACTCATTCATTGAGCGAGTAGGATTGCCCCTCTACTCACAAATTTTAGAGAAACATTGTGGATCTGAAGAATGTGAATGCCAGAGTATATCTGCCATGAGAGCAAAGTATCAGATTATTTAAGTCCAGTCGATCCATGTCACTCTCATTCCTTATATAGAGGTGATAGAGTTGTAAATGATGATGTGTAACTTTGTTTCCTGAACAACATATATTGTATTTTATTATCATATCATATGTACATGGGAGTGTGAGAAATAGAATGTGCATTTAGATATATACCTCTATTGTTGAAATCAAATTAGAGTAATAAACTCTTAGTTTCCTTTGGCAAGTTATCTTATGTGATTGAATGTGAGAAAACAAAGAGTTTGCAATAAAAAAAAAGCTAAGGGTAATCTATGTATTATGTTTAATTCTCAACTTATGACCTAATCTCATGATTAGTAGTAATCTTCAGATGTGGGCATAATAGCTTGGTACCAGAGCTTAGGTTGAGTCATCAGGGACCTTCAGGATAGAAAGTTAGAGTAATAAGTGTGACTGTTAGGAGTTGATGTTCCAATAGCTCTGCAAAGTCTGAGTATTTGGATACCCTAGCATGATATCTAAATACTTAGGTTGACCAGTGTCAAGCTACTCTATCTATTCTTCTCTGGATGTCCTAGCTAGGTATGCAGAGGGAGGATGAGCTAGAGAGAAAACCATAGAAATTTATGGTTAGAAGATCAGAAATAATGAAGGAATAAGAGCATAAAGATAGAAAGAGATAAAACTATTATTTAATATTGTTGTTTGATTGGAGATTAGTAGAAATGCTTTTTATATATTTGAATTCAGATATTCTATTTGTAGAGTATATATGGTTCTTCAAGTTTTTGTATATCATGAAGTTACTTTAGTTATTGTTTACATTCTTTGTATCAAATAGACCAGAAGCTACCTTCAAATGAGTTTGCCCTAAGTGGATATTCTTTCCACATGTTTGAGATGAATAGGAGTTGGTTAATCCTGAGTAACTCTTGGCTTCAAAATTGGAGCTTCAGCCTGGTCCAACTAGCAGGATGTGTTACTTGGATCTAATAATTCCTATTTATTAATCTAATAAGTGTAATTACACTATGGAGGGGTAAACTCATAATGTAACAAAAATGCACACACTAAGATATTGAAATAAGGGAAATATTGGAATAAGTAAGAATTGATTGGAACTGATATCTAAGATCCATCTTTGATGCCTCATATAAGAAACCCTAAATTGGGGAGAAAGGAAGAAGGAATATAGATTGAATAGACATATTAGTATATAGCATATAAAAGGAAGAAAAAAGAATGGATAAAGAGACATAAATCATATAATTATTTGTGGCACTTTCTTTTTAATTTGAAACAAAGGAAAGTAAAGAAGGAAGGAGTTAAAGAACATTCTAAGACACACACACGAGATAGATTGATTGTGAAAAGCCTCATGATAGCAAAGTGTGTCAAATAAAGAGATAGAATAGAAAGAAATCAAAAGAAAATGATATAAGATTGGCAATAAAGCCTAATGGTCAATATTACATGCAGTCTTTAAATATGAAATATGGGGAAGGTAAGAGAAAATTATATAGAAGCAAGACAAAAAGAATCAATTATGAGGAATAAATCAGATAATCAAGTAAAATGCATTCATGTACCCAAACCAAGGGGAAATAGGAGAAAAGAGTTAAGTATACAAAAAGTACATAGAAGCGATAATTAAAGTGAAGATAATTAGATGAAAATGTAAATTATAAGATTAGGATAAGAAAGAGAAATGTTGGAAATGATTATTTTGATTAAGGAAAGGTGGGTACATGATACAATACAAAGCATGGAATGTGTCATTATATTATGAACTCTAATGTGTTCATTCTTACTACCTTTTGATTCAAAGTCTTTATAGCGTAACAACCTAGTTCCTATCAAATGTAATCAATAGATTCCTAGTGATGAAATTGAACTAATTTTCAAAAGAATAACAAAGGTGTAGCCATACAAATGAACAAGTCATATAAAGGTAAATTATATTCAAAAGAGAAAGGTTGGATTGAAAGAGAAACTATGTTTGACCCCTACATGAGACGTTTGATTTGAAATAAAGGTCACATAATGTATTTAAGCATAAGTTGAAACTAGTATGGAGAATATTGATTAGAATTTTGACTCAATATAAGTAAAAGGATGATAGAAGTATATATGGAATGGAATATGGAATCATACACATAAGTGAGAAACATGATCATAAGAGATAAGTAGAAGTTAAAAAAGATAGATGGAGTAGTATCATACAATAAGAGGATGATGGAAAATAAAGAAGGGTCTCAAACATGAGGGTGTAATACATATTATAAAAGAGAGAGATCATGAGATGTGAGAAAATGCTAAATAGTTTAGTCTCCTTGATGATGACTAATTAAACTTATATACAAGAAATGTGTTAAGAGAATACTTGAATATTAGAACCTAGACCCGCTAGATCCATGTACCCGCTATACATAATTAACTACTTAAACAA
Organism: Alisma plantago-aquatica; assembly: GCA_963693085.1. Taxonomy (NCBI): domain Eukaryota; kingdom Viridiplantae; phylum Streptophyta; class Magnoliopsida; order Alismatales; family Alismataceae; genus Alisma; species Alisma plantago-aquatica. The sequence continues at coordinate 1,424,959,590 of OY856412.1, forward strand.
TATGTTACATATATCATACTTTTCTAGTCTAACTAATATAATACAAGAGATTATATCCTACTCTAGTTGTAATAAGGTTGAGACTAGTCATCTAATTGAGAATTAACTATTCTAGTTACGATAATGAGCAACATATGCAAACTTAAAATAAAAATAGTAACATGACATGTTACATATCTACAACACTATGTTTTGAGGATGTACCATCTCCGAGAAGGATCAAACCATCCATGTCTAGTATCACTATGTGTGGTGTAAGACATGCAACCCTCATTTCTCAATGATATTGATGGTTTAGACATAATCTTTAACACAATCTACCTTGGGGATGTCCACCTCTTAGAGTACATGTAAGGAGGGAATCTTGATCTTGACTGATAGAATGGCTTAAGTCCCACAGACAAGGGAGTATGACATTATTCTTATCAATGTGAAAATGGATGTTCTATATGCCAAAATAGCCATGGGAAATCATTCTTGCCACTCCTAGCTAGACTTGGTGGTCTTCTTAAATATCTTGATCAGATTATTGTTGGATACTTGAACCACTCCATTAATTAGGGGTATATAAGGCTAATTCATATGGTTCTTGATGTTGAAAGAGTTTAGTTACTTATGTACCTATTTTGTAAAAAAATTGGTACCATTGTCAGAGATGATATTGTTGGAAACATCATAACAAGTGATAATTTGTTGTAGAAGTATTCAGTAACTTGTGAAGCCAGGATGAAGGAGTTGATATTTCTTCCACCCATTTGGTGAACTTGCATCTTCCTTAATGAGAGTAAAGTGGGAATGATGTATTAAGAAAATGAATTATATATGATACATAACCATCATGAGAGACACAACCATTGAATGTAATGATGATATATTATAGAATGCCCCAATGGGGTATGTGAAGAAAGTAACTTACCAGAAAAGCCAGGTAAGAGAAAAGAAATGCAAGTGATAAAGATAAGGAAGACTTAAGTAAACTTCATGAGAGATAAAGTGTGAATTTTTAATTAAGGGAGTAAAATCATGTCACAACAAGATCATGTTATTGAATAAGGATCAAACCCTATAAGGTTTAGGTTTGTAGTAGTTCAAGGGATGTCACTAGTGATTTGACCTGGAATACTAACATTTTTGTAAAGTAAGATCCTAAGATCAGTATTATGAGAAGAGACTAGTGATAGTAATCTAAGGCTTAAAGGTAGCAAATGAGAAATATAGATAAATAACATGGAAATGACTATAAATGAATAGTATTAAATAGATATGAAATGTAAGAAGTGTGAGATGAACAAAAGAAAAGTGCAACATGAGAAAAGTGTCGTCTAAAATAAATTCTTGCAGTGATAGAAAGAATGATGAATAATCCATTGTTACCTCAAATATTATAATGCTATATATATTTACTTTGCATGATCAAAATGAGAAGGATAAGTAACAAGAAGTAAGAAATAATGAATAAGAAAGAGATTACAGAAAACAAATAGCTTTCAATAATATGTGAATTTGTTTTGGATGTATAATTTGTTGAAGATATATCAAGGAATGTAAATTTGTTACACATATGATTTCAGTTGTACATCTACAGGAAACATTTTAAATTAAAAAGGTTGTGACAGTTTTAGTCATTCATACTAGTAATCCAGCTCACTATTATAGAATTATTGTTAAATCTATTCTTTTAGCTTATGAGTGTCTTTCCATTGGAGTAGCATAATAGTAAACTTCAAAACAACAAGGTGAACTCTCTTTAATAACTTAGATGTGATACAAAATAATAGTACAATGAACTATATAAATTGAGATACTTGGATTGCATTTCCAGTACTAAGATAACACCTCAAGAGAGTATGAAATGATTGATTTCTCTTTCTCTTTCCTAGTAATTGATTGTGACATAGAAAATTCTTTTCTATCATTGAGAGGCTTCGTTGTTCAATTTTTTTGTGGTAAAAATAGTTAACAAAGGACTCATTGTTTAAGACAATATTAAAGTATGAAATACAAGAATATAGTGACACATAAGATTTTAGAAGTATAAAAGAAATCTTGAATGCACTTTTACTACATATTTATGTTTTGAGGACAACAACTTTTTTATGGGGGAAGAATTGGTACGACAGTGTCTGTGCTTAATTGATATACTATGGTTTACCTGGATGATTACATGCTTAGTTAAATGTATCATCTCTTAAATATGAATAATGATGATAGCTCAATTGTGATGTTTCAAACTTAAGAAGGAACTCTAATCATTTTTTTTTCTTTGAAGTACTCATTCACAAAGTGAGTAGGCTCAACCCTCTACTCACAATTTTTAGCAAAACCATGTGGATATGAAGAATGTAAATTCCAGAGTAGATCTGCCACGAGAGATACATATCAATTAGTTAAGTTCGGTTGGTCCCTGACACTCTTGGTCCTTGTATAGAAGGGAGAGATTTGTAAATGATGACGTGTAACTTTGTTTCCTTAACAACATAGATTGTATTCCTCAATTATCATGTTGTATGTACATGGGAGTGTAAGAAATAAAATGAATGTTTAGATATGCATTGTTTTTTTTGAAATCATATTAGAGTAATCAAGTCTTAATTTCCCTTAGTTATATTATGTGATTGAATGTGAGAAAAAAAGAGTTTGAAATTTAAAAAATATTTAATGGTGTTCTTCCTATTTTATGTAATTCTCAACTTATGCCCTAATCTCATGATTAGTAGTAATCAGATGATGTGGGTGTAACACCCTCCTTGTAAGGAAGTAACAAATTTGGCTATAATTGTGCCCACTCGTGAAAGTAATCACATGGGAATCCCTTTTCCTGATATGGGTGTTTGCCCAAATCATGTCATAAATAAGTACAAAATATAGTATATCCTCTATCTTCTCCATTTTTGCTACCATACCCAAAACTACCATGAAATCTCTCACTGTTGACATTTCTACTCCTCATATGACCATATAAAATACTCCCTATGCTAATTTTATCATATGTTAGTTTTCCTTACATCATCTCACTGATGGTATCCCAAAACTCCTTCTCGACATCCTTGCTAATGCCAACTTTAGGAGCTACATCACGGATAAGATTAAAAAACTTTCCCAAGGAATAATATTAATATATAATGTATGATTCTATAAATTGTCATTGTGATCTTTACAACATCATACCTCAACATCTTATCATCAATGATTCCCATGCCATTTCTAAATTTTCTAGTATTTGTATCTAAATTTTGCACCCTATGTCTTCAATCTACCTACATAGCCACAAACAAGCTTTATTGACTTTTCTTATAACTATGGTATTCATTGTATCCAAAGACTTTCCTATAAAAGTGTAGATATTCCAAGATTTCTTTCTAATCATTTTGTCTTGAATTTGCTTCTTTATATACCTCTATTTTAAAATGTTGCTATTGTACATTTTTCACTATGTATGAGCAATGATATTACATGACTATCTTCTTTATCCATATCATCCAAGGTGTGGAGGCCCTTTCTTGTAATTGAACACAATGTCACCCTGCTATATCGATACTCCTTGACTATATATCACCAAACTTGGGTGCCAATGCAACTTTGATAGGTAGGGACGCTCCAAAGAAGTTCTCATAAGGATCCATGTCATAAAAGGAGTGATAAAAGTTTTATTTATGGTTGTCAAACTACAACAAACCCTCCTCCTTTCATGGGCTTGGAATCGGTTAAATTTTCATGAGATGTGTAGAATATAGGACTTAATATGAATTAACATGTTAGTAACATACAAGATAATCCACAATATCAAAAGTGATGTATTTCTAACTATTTTTTTGAACAATGATAAATTCACTAACTGAAATTGAGATATAGAGTACATTTTGTTTTGTGAATGAGCTAGTAGAAAGAGAATAAATATTGCACTAGTATAAAAAGAAGAAAGATTTCATGAGTAAGGGATCTAGTAAAAATAAATTTATTTTATGCTATTTTGATAACTTCATCTCAATCAATATCTTAAACATCAAAGAGGGAGAACAATGATTCCTTTTCCAAGGCAACCTAAAAAACATACCAAGAAAAAAAAAGAAAATATCTACATTAAGTAAAGGAAGCATAGACACATCGAGTGTCAATAGTTCCATATGAAAATAAAGGCAAAGTTATTGTTCCTCGATTAATGAAGGAGATAGAAATAAGAAGAGACTGTTAAAATGGTTGACGAATGAATCCATTGATGGTACACTCATCCAACATTTATATGTAAAAGATCCATCTATACAAAAAAATAAAATGTTCAATAGTTGATCATTCAAAAGAAATAAGTAATAATACAATATTCATCTTCATCAAGATTGTTTGAAGGAAGTACTTTCGACATATCAAAACTATAATACCTAGAAAATTCTTGTGTTTAGTTCTAGAAGAAAAAATCAATAGTGTGTAAAGAGTTAGTTGATAGATTAATAATAATCTAGTCTAGGATGCATAATTTGCAATAATAACTTCTATAACTCATAATTGAGATAACCAACACCTAGATCAACAACAATAAGACCTTGAGGCTGGGTAAGCCACTGCAAAAAGAAAACCCAAAACCAAAAATCCAAACCAATGTCAATTATCATTGTTCAACAAGTCATGCAATTAACAAATAATTTCTTAAACAATGTATGCATATACAAATATAAGGAAAGGCCCACATTTTAATGTATCATTAGGGTCTAAGTGTACATAACATTAGAAATGAAGAAAAAACTTGCATAGATTCAAGCTCTACTATAGTTAGATGGTGATTCCAAGCTTTAATGATCTATAATCTTGAAGAATCACAAACAAGCAAGAGGTTTCCTACCTAAATAGCCTCCTTCCAGATTCAAGTAATCTCCTACAGATCCAAAATGATATAACATAGCTTCTAAGGTCAAACTGTTATATTAGGTGGCTTGGGTAAAAATTATAATATATGCCAACTAACTATTTTTAGTAATCAAATAACCTACTTCAACCTCAAGATGTATAGTTTGACTCAAAAACACTACTTTGACCAAAGAAAATGCAATCAAAGCGCTCAAAATAGGACACATCCTCATCCTCTTAGCACGAAACCACTAAATTGTGTTGAAGCACCCAAACTCCATCCTCTTGAACCACTCTTTGACACACCCCGACCCAAGTCGATCCACTTTTAACTGGCCTAGAGACGTGTCAAATGCATGCTGAGATCGAAACACTCTAAGTAAGCCACTTTGAACCACCCAAAGGGGTCAAATAGGCTCAACGTCATCCATCTCCACTCGATCAATCCAATCTATCAATGCAACCTATGAGATATGTTATGCAAAATCCATATATGAAAAGACATTGACCCAAAAAGTTAATCATGGTTTCTCCACGTCGTTTAAAACACATGTGAATCACACATCATGTTTCTTTTTTTATTCCAAATGATTCCATGATAAACTATATGACTCATCCAATTAAGGGAATCAAAACACTATTAAAGAAAAATAAGAAGGGTGTCAGATTGATACCAAATATGAAATATTTTGTAAAGTTCAATTATTTTCTCCTTCCATATGTCCTACATACAACTTATGACCAGTGTGCTTCTCAGACATTTGAGACTTTTAGTGACATATAAGAGAAGAGAAAGAGTCATTGAAGATTTCAATTGTTAATATTAGGCTAGGAGATGATGTGGCTAATGCAATCTAGATATTATTCATTACATGACACTCTTCTTCTAACATTTTCATGTAACTCACTCTAATTTACATGAGAATGTACAACTATCAAGTATAAATACATGATAGTCAAAGAAATTGTGTTAAATAAAAGGGTTAGAAGAGAAGATTTCTCCCCCTCCTCCTGACATGTGGTGAAGGACGGACGCCTGAGGTGGTAAATTCAAGGTGACAATTGTGAATCGAATCCAGGTCCCTTTGTGAGGGGACGACATGCTTAACCACTTGAACCACTCCTTGCTGGCGAATTGTGTTAAATAGTCTGAGCTTGAATAGAAGACAAATGGAAATAGATGAGCATAGCGATATATTTTTATAAGTTGGTCACATGTAAGGATGAGTTTATGTCCTAATAACCATGCAAATCTTCTAACCTAGACAATATTTTAAGGCTAAAAAGTTTTATAATAGGGGGAAATCATTAATAAATAGATAACAACTTGTATGCTACTTTAATAGAGAATGTTGAACCCCAAAGTCAATAGATTGAACCTTGTGGCATGGGAAGAAGGATGGGGATGGTGTTAGGGAACAAACAAAAAACTAGGGTTGACTTCGTCAGTGACATCTTATAGATATTTTCACGATAAGATGGTAGATATACCATAGTCATGTGTAACTAATATTCATGTAAGTGGGTGGGCTGTTTAAATTTACAAACTTTATTTACAAACTTTATTTTTGGCACAAATCATTTTGAATGATTTCATTCCGTAAAGTTTTGGAGTTAGTGTATAAGGAGGCTAACATTTTGAATCTGAAGCATATGTTGTGCACTTTAATATTGACATTACCTCATTCATTCTCATCTTTAGGCCGAGACATTTTATCCCAAGCAAGAAGTGGTTCTTTTCATGTCTATCAATACATAAGCTGTGCCCCATAGGAAATTCTTACGTATGAATCAATTGTGTTGATTTTTGATGGAAAGGTGTAGGATGTGGATGATATAAGAGGCTAAGGCATAAAGTGAAGAATTTAGATGGATGAAGCTACTGATCTTTTTCTAACTCGACGTTACTTATACGCTACTTGCATGATTTTTGTTGAGATGTAGTTTGGCGTAAGGTCAATGGCACTGTCTTGGGATAATCTTTTGGTTTATCATGTATAGCCAACCAATGATATTGCAAGCAATGGAGATGGACCGCTGCTGCCCCGTTGTATGGAGATACGACGTGATTGAATTCAGACTATATTTAGATCTAACGAATGTTTTCATAACATCGACGAAGGCTTTTATATTATCGACTATGTTGTGAGGTAAGAATTATTTTTTTAATTGATCGTCCAATAATTGCAAAACAAGACTGTGGTGGGTTCAAAAGAGTATATTGTTTGTAATGTAATAACAATAAATCTTGCCAATTGGTATTTTCCCCTTTATTTATTCCATTTTTGTTCTTTATATTTTTACTTTGCTTCGTTTTTACCTTTTGGTCAGAGGTATGGGACCATCTTGTCCCCGCTGTTTGACTAGTCCCAAGACGCCAACTTGCTAGTTACTCTGCTCTCTCTTGTTGTGTCTCCGCACCTCTCCTCCTCAGCTCCTCTACTCCCATCGCCCCACCACCACCACCATCTTCCCACGACTCCAACCTTTCCCCCTCACGACCGCCGCAGTATTCCGACGGCAACCCTCTCGGGGGGCCCACTCTCTTCCACGAACAGCGACTGCGCCCTGTGGGAACCCCGTCCGGCACCGGAGGGCTCGGCTCCTCTGTTTCCGTCCAGCTCCGCCCTCCATTCTAGTCTGAACAGCTCCGAGTTGCAGTAGAGCGCATTTCAGGGGAATAGGTTGCTAGGGTTCCGAAGGCGGTGAGGGGAGTGGAGGCTCCCCCGCCCCCGGGGATCTTTGATGAGAATCGCGGCGAAGACCGGCACCCATCTATGACGACCGGCACCGCGCGGGGTCGGTCGATGCGGGCGGCGGCGGCGCCATGGAGTAGTGTGTGCGTGGGATGGCAGATCTCTTCTTCGCGTCTGGAAACTCCGACCGGGACTTTGACAAGGTTAGCCAGCTACGAGTTGTCTGCTCCGAGGAGCTCTCATCTCTGTGGTCGTCGCTGGGAAAGAAAAGGGACCGGTTTTTGCTTTTGGGTTGGGGGATCCACTGTTAGATAGGGACCGCTGGTGGGGTAAAGGTTGTGTAGGTTACTGGTGACTATTGGCAATCTAATCTGTCAAATCGGGTGGATGTACATCTAGTCCTTGGTGGGATTCTTGTTTTTATCCACCGTTCTGCTGACTTCTGACTTATTATGAGCTAAACGGTTTTCCTCCTGGGTTTGTGAAGGTGCTAGTTGCTTTGAAGAAGGGCGCCCAGCTACTGAAGTGCGGTCGGAAAGGAAAGCCCAAGTTCTGCCCTTTCAGGGTTGGTAACGTAAGTTCCGACATTCCTTCATCATCCTTCAAATCTGGATGATGTTCCTAATTGTTTGTTTCTTTTTATTCTGGATCAGACTTTACGTTTGACAACTGATGTCTCATGGGTGTCAAATCAGGAATTAATTCGGTTATTTATAATATTACTGATTCTCTGGCGTCAAAAGTGCTTTCGATAGAGAACATTTAGGTCTGTTAGTAACTTTGAGAGAGAGAGAGAAACATGTTACTCCAACCTCTTCCACGGTTATGGCAGTGCTTGGTCGACCTGGCGGAGTTTGGCTAATATAACAGACAAATAAAATGAGACGGCGTGCTGTATGATTTGCTGCCGGACATTATCCTTGAAATCTACTAATTTCGAATGTTCTGCGTCAACATAACTGTTATAACCACCTTGGTTAATCTATACGGTGTTTCCTATGGCAAAAACTGTAATGGCAATTAAAACAATATAACCCTGTCGCTCCAACAAATCCTACAAATGTTGGAATGAAAATGGACGAATTTTCGCTTTGGCGAACACATTTATTGTTAGGCAAACAGTCAAATCAGCAAATAAGTGAGAATGTCCCCCATTTCTTATTCCTTCAAATAGCACCTATGTGATTGAGGTCTCGCTGAGTATGAATATTGCGATGGTTGGCATAGCCCTATGGCTCTTGTGCTCATACTGACAAGACTTTTTTGATATTGGGTAACTGAAGAATGCCGAGATATGGCAGTAACGTAAATTTACCTATTCTTTACTATAAAGTGTTTGTGATTGTGGCTGTCATTCCAATATCCATGGTTCATCAGGAGAACTGGCTGATTGTAATTTTGAAGTCTATGTAAGTGAACAGAGAAATAAATGTGACATTAGTCACAATGACTGGGGAGCAGGCCACGGGGTATGAAAGTTCTTTGAGACCGTAACTTTATCCTGAAGTGCTTCTTCATTCATACAGGACGAAACATCTTTGATCTGGATATCTGATGGCAAGGAGAAAGTATTGAAATTAGCTACAGTTTCAAAAATCATTCCTGGACAGAGAACTGTAAGTACATTTCATTCCTAAAATCTAGCTGTCGTTATTGCATTATGTATATCACTTTCTAGGAAGAGCATTAAGTGTAGTCGCTTTTGCTCATTTCAGGATGTATTTAAAAGGTACTCATCCCGTGACAAGGAGTACTTATCCTTCTCTCTGATCTACAAGAATGGAGACCGGTCATTGGATTTGGTTCGTAAACTACTGATCTCCTGCTTAACACAATTATTTTTTTGCTGTATGCACTTTGTCGTCACAATTTACAGTTGTTATGTCACTTATCACTAGGTATGCAAGGATAAACTTGAAGCTGAGGTTTGGTTTGCTGGCTTGAAAGCATTGATTGCTTCTGCACGATCTGGACGCTCAAAAATTGATGGTTGGCGCGATGATGGAGTTTTTGATGTAAGTATCTTAAGTATGCTTTCTAGACTTGGGAAGCTGCTACAACTAATATACAAGTTCTTCCTGTGAATGTGCTTAGCTTAAGCAATAGATGCAACACATGGACCTTGCATTTCACACTTATGGTCAGTTGGTCACATAAGCCCCTCATCCCACTAATGTTGCATGAGTTTGCTGCAAAACTCAAGGACGTCGATTCTCTCGTTTCATCCTTTCTTGCATACACCCAGTGAAATAAAAAACGCCCAGGCGGGCCGCTTAAGCGCCCGCTTAAGCGCCCATGACCCCCAGCCGCTTAATTTTGCCATTAATCGCCCGCTTAATCATTTTGAACAAAATCGCCCGCTTTTTGCCCGCCTCACCCGCTTTTTCCCGCTTTTTTCCCGCTTTTTTGCCCGCTTTTTTCCCGCTTTTTCCCGCTTTTGTTTAAAAATCCTAATGTAAGCATCTAACATTAATTAATTACATAGCCAAGTAGTATTGACTATAATATACGAAACTTGTATACATTAAATGTTCTATGATATAGCTAGTCCTAATTTAGAATGCATACTTTGTGTGTAAGCTGTAATAATTGGGTACTGCTGTAATGCATCTAAGTAAATATCCTATTGCTCTATTATACTAGTAATGCATGATTAGTTTTACTGATTTCCTTGCTGCTTTCAGTGATTAATGATTGGTACTGCTGGTTAGTATTACTTTAGTGATTACTTTAATTCAATAATTCATAGTTTGTTATATACAATTACTGATCTGCTTGCTGATTTTAGTGATTAGAGATGCTGATTAATAGTAAGTATTGATGAATACTTAGTTAATTACTGATTTGCTGATTAGATATGTATAGAAGTTCCTTATAAATATATTTTTTATATACACATACATGTAATTTTGTATAAAAATATATAAAATTTAGACACCCGCTTTTTCAAAAATCGCCCGCTTAATCGCCCGCCTACCGCTTAATCGGTTACAGGGTGCCGTCCGCACGCCTCCCGCTTCCCGCTTTCTAATACATTGCATACACCCCTCCAAAACAAGAGACACCCACCTCCCTCCTCTCTTTTTCCCTTCCTCTTCCATCGCTGTCTTTGCTCCAATGCCTGAGAGGCTGAGACAACCACCTTCTTTTTCCTCCCTTCTCCCTATTCACACTAGGTCTGTAAAATGGGGCAAGTCTGATTCCCTTTTCTCTTCTAATGTTCCCTCTCTCCTTTGTCCTCCAACCCATAGGTCCTGTTCCTGCCTCCTTGTTGACATGTCTATTGTTTCCTACTTTTTCCTATACATCTGTCGGGGCACCTGTATATTCTCGCTCTTCCTTAAAAACAGATTAGTTGTGTACATCATCAATTGTATCTATTTCCATCAATTACATTATGCTTTTTTATATATAGTATTCTGTTCGTTTATTTGTTACGCGGCTCATAATTTTTTTTGGGTTTGACGTAATATTGTGTCAACTGTTGGTGCATCGCAGCAACAGCATTGAGTGATAATTCACCGTTTGTTCCTTAGTTATAAGTATCACGTTCTTAATGATGTGTCCTGTCAACAAAGGCCATTTCATTTCATTCATTTGTTGAGCCACTTCATTCACTAATGCATTTTCAAACATAGTATTGTTCTCAGGGCTAGTTATATTGTGTTTCTCATGCAGTTGTAGGGGTTACATAGAGGACGAGAAAACATACCCCACATTTTTACCCTCTCCTATCTCATCTTCCTCTTACTTCCTTCTTGTCATTGGTGACCTTGTTCCTCATCCTCCCTCTCCAAAATTTGAGGCAGAATACTTCCTCCTTGTTCAACATGCATACTTTGTGCCGCAGTAGTAAAGCCTTGCATCATGATGTGAGAAGCTGGCAATCCATGTAATTTTCTTGCAGCAACCACGATGCAAAATGTCACCATGCAATATGTGTGCCGTATTTATCTGTGGATTTGGCTTTTGTCTGCGACATAGTCCCAAAATTGGGATTCGGCACTCGTTTGACGAGGCTAAAAAGTTTCTTTCAGAAAATATCCAGGGAATTGAGATTTGCTAAAAGTTGCTCAACTATTCTTGATAGAATCAGGAGTATGTGCATGCACAAAGACCCACGCCACGCGCACTCACATGATACACATATAAATCTAGTTCTCAGAATCTAATGCATACATTTTCATCTAACACCAATGATACATTCAAGTTGCCACAAACACAATTCCAGTACGTGCCCTCCAATTTATCCCATGAATAGGTAGAACTATAACTATTATTTATATAAATTCAAAATCCAGGAGATTAAGACCGAGATGGAATCCAAACCGTTCACATGCCAATATATACTAGCAAATTCAAGTATGTGTGACTTGAAGAAAGATGGCATATTGGCATGTATAGGCATGCCAATTAAAGGAGCATTGACAAAGGAGGTTATGCATGGAGGAGGAGCTGCTGAAAATTGATGTAGAGCATTTGGTGGAGGAAAATGCCACAAGTAAGCTGGCTTTAGGGGCTTACAAAAGGGAAACGTTATTGGTGGAGAGGCCTGCATAAAAAAACATCTCCTGTTTTCATCACGAATAAATAAAAATGGTCTAAAATGTTCTTATGTAGTCTACCCCTTTTATAAACTTAACTGCTCCTATGTTGTACTTACTTTCCTCATGGAGGCTAACACCCTTTGTGTGAGGAAATCTATATTTGCAGCAGATAATTCTTGCACACACGCGCACCCGTACGCGCACGTGTTATGTATCTGATGTGATGCTAATAAGTCTGATATTGTAGGAAACTAAAGATTTGAGCTACAACGGCTTCACCAATAGTTACTTAAGTCCCACTCAAGACTTCAGCTCTCCTGACAGCAGTATAATACCAGGCAATATCTCAAACCGAAATTCTACTGAAAGTTTGGTCCCTGTAGATAGGTCAGATGCAGCAAATATGCACGCAAAAGGTTCTTCTGCAGATCTTCTCAGAGTAAGTGTGTCTAGTGTGCCTAGCACTTCAAGCCATGGCTCCAATCAAGATGATTGTGACTCACTGGGTGATGTATATATATGGGGGGAGATAATCTGTGATATTCAAAATAGGGTAGGTTCAAATAAAGATAACATTTCATCTGTAGGAAGGACTGATGTCCTTCTACCTCGACCACTGGAGTCGAATACAATTTTAGACGTTCAACAGGTTTCTTGTGGAGTAAGGCATTCGGCATTAATTACAAGGCAGGGTGAACTTTTCACTTGGGGTGAAGAATCTGGAGGTTGCCTGGGTCATGGATTGGGAAATGAAATTGTCCAACCTCGCCTAGTTGAATCTTTGGCAATTGGAAGCATTGACTTTGTTGCTTGTGGGGAATTTCATAGTTGCGCAGTCACTTCTACAGGTGAATTATATACTTGGGGAGATGGCACACATCATGCTGGTCTTCTTGGTCATGGCAATGGTGTAAGTCATTGCTTACCCAAGAGAGTCTCAGGGCCTTTAGAGGGGCTTGTAGTTTCTTATGTTGCCTGTGGCACTTGGCATACTTCCCTGATTACTTCTACAGGCCAGCTTTTCACATACGGAGATGGAACTTTTGGTGCACTTGGCCATGGTAACAGAGAAAGCATTGCTTATCCAAAGGAAGTGGATACCCTGAAGGGTCTGAGGACACTCACTGTCGCGTGTGGCGTTTGGCATACAGCTGCAATAGTGGAAGTTATGGCTGGACAGTCGAGTGCAATTGCATCATCCAGAAAATTGTTCACTTGGGGTGATGGCGATAAATATCGTCTTGGCCATGGTGACAAGGAACCACGCCTTAAGCCTACTTGTGTGTCATCTCTTATTGATTACAATTTCCACAGAATAGCTTGTGGACATAGCCTTACTGTTGGTGTAACAACATTAGGGCGCATTTTCACAATGGGAACAAATGTCTATGGACAACTTGGGAATCCAAATTCTGACGGCAAACTACCTTGTTCTGTGGAAGATAAACTTGCTGGTGAGTATGCCGCAGAGGTTTCTTGTGGTTCTTACCATGTCGCAGTGTTAACAACAAAAAGTGAGGTCTATACTTGGGGAAAGGGAGCCAATGGAAGACTGGGCCATGGTGACATAGAAGATCGGAAAACTCCAACTCTTGTTGAGGCTTTAAAGGACAGATCAGTAAAACAAATTGCTTGTGGATCAAACTTCACCGCTGCAATATGCCAACATAAATGGGTTTCTGGTTCCGATCAATCCCAATGTTCCTCTTGTAGACAGCCATTTGGATTTACTCGTAAAAAGCACAACTGTTACAATTGCGGACTTGTACACTGTCATTCTTGTAGTTCCAAAAAAGCCTTGAGAGCAGCGTTGTCTCCGAACCCTACAAAACCTTACAGAGTATGTGATACATGTTATCTAAAGCTAAATAAAACTCCTGAGCCTAGCGCAATCAACAAGAAAAGTAATGCTGTGTATCCTGTGGGTGAAAACAAAGGCAAACCTGAGAAAGCAGAAGTTCCAACAGGAAAGACTGCATTGTCTAGCAATTTTGATTTGATGATGCTTTTAGATTCGAAGGCAGCTAAAAATGGAACAAAAACTGAGCCGCTATCATTTATTCGAGCACCCTTTTCTAATGCAGAAGATACTCAGCGTCTGGCACCAAGAGCGGGCTACGTATCTTCAACTCAGTCTGTCAGCACTTCCAGGGCTGTTTCGCCTTTCTCAAGGAAATCTAGCCCTCCTCGTTCTGTGACTCCTATTCCCACATCCTCAGGCTTATCCTTCACTAAACCTTTTCAGGATAAACTGAAAGAAGACAATGAGATACTGAACCAACAATTGCAGAAGTTGCGTCTTGAGGTGCCATCCCTTCTTTTGCTATTACAAGTCTTATTCTAAAGTTATGTTTCACGCTTTATTTAATCCAATCACATACCATTTTTCCTGGCAGGTTGAAAGGCTTAGACAACGATGCCAACTTCAAGAACTTGAGTTGAAGAAATCTACAGTGAAAGCTCAAGAAGCTATGAAACTCGCAGCGGAAGAATCTGCAAAATCCAAAGCTGCTAAGGAAGTTATGAAGTCGTTAACTGCACAGGTGAATTTTTCTAAAGAAGTTATTGTTTTTTTCTGTCTGTTGTGGTAAATACACTACATGCATGTAAATTTTTAAAACTGTATTGCAGCTTAAACAAGTGGCCGAAAGGCTACCTACAGGGGCTGATGACGGCAATGAGGCTAGACCAGCTTCTATATATAGTTGGGATGAATCACATGACAATCTGATGCATCATGCGGAATCTAATGGGGATAACCAGTTGAAGAACATTCCCACCGACGGTTTGTCCCCTTTCCATCCTGCCAGCGCTATGCTAATTTTCCTAAGATAATGACAGTTTATCAAATTTTATAAACTATACAGATAGAATTCGGGACAACGACCTTTCTTATCCTCAAAGAGATGGGAAATTCAATGATAAAGAAAATACAGACATGGGCCGTGGCAACAACAGGGGAAATGCTGTGTCACCTGTGCCGGGTACTGTTAATGCACAAGATGCACCAGGAAACTTCCAGAACTTTGATAATACCAAGTCCAGAAGTGCTTCATCTGGAAATCTTACAATAGATGAAGAATGGCTGGAGCAGTATGAACCTGGTGTCTACATCACACTAGTCTCTTTCCACGATGGAACGAGGGATCTCAAGCGAGTCCGTTTTAGGTGAGTTTTACTTATGATACTTCTAAATAAATAGGTAGTACTTCTAAATAGGTTGTTTGCCAATCAGAGTTTGCATGGTACTAGTATTAATGCCGTTGATAGAAACTGTGTTGTGGTTTCAGATAGCATACTTCTTAGAAAAGAACTAATAGATGTTGAATATCTTGACGCTTGAATATCTTTTGATGACCTTTAAGCCATATTACTTCTGATATACTAATGTACTAATAAAAAGTAGTGTTTCCTTACTCTTTTCTGCCTCAGCCTCTATATACTGTAGCATTTTAGTCATAGGATGACCTTGACAAAATGGTGTAACCTGGTACTGTTCCAAACTTCCAAGCAATCTAATAGGCCTTTCAAGCAATTGGATTGCATAACCAATATCAGACGTGGCATATGTCCTCAAATGGATGACTCCAATTTCCTTTTAGGAATGAAGATGAGGAGTACTATCCTTTGTTATGCTATGTAGGATCTCCCTTGTTTTGAATAAAGGATCCAAGGAACGCACATCCAAGGACTGCACATCCGAGTATAATTCTCAAATTTATAAAGCCTGGCTATATGGTGTACTCTATATTTTTTAGGTTATTGTTGCAGAAATTGTAGAGACTTACTCTCCGTTCTCTTTGTAACTATATTGCCAAAATCACCCTGTATAGTGAGCTGATTTCTTAGTGCTTTTCAACCGTATTTATCAAATCCTGTATTAGTAATCATTTGTATGTATATTACCAAATGACTGTCTATACAAAGCTGGTTTCTTAGTGCTTTTGAACTATATAAAGATCATTCATTGGCTGTAACGACAGCGGCAATCCTGCTGGGACACTGATTCTTTCACAATCCACTCATGGGAGAAAAGGTTGCTAGTAATTGCTTTATTAGATTATAGAAGTATACCAGTTTGTTATGATTACTCAAATATGACTGCTGCTGGGCTGTGTGCTGGAATCTCGGTTCGAAGTTGTTGATTTCTAATCTCTTAACTTGACTTGGGAAAGTTGTTGATTTGTTTTCTAATCTCTTAACTTGACTTGGGATGCATGCAGTCGGAGGAGGTTTGGTGAGCATCAAGCAGCTGCCTGGTGGTCCGAGAACCGTGAGAAGGTTTTCCAGAAATATAATGTCCGTGCATCTGATAGGGCTCCTACTGCATAAAGCTTCGCCTCTAGCTCTGGCAACGTATTAATTCCCAGACGTGATGGTGAGAAGCAGATTCCAACCCGAGCGGTAGGGTTTATCTCGCGTGAACAGATCTCCGCACTTAAATCAGCGGTAGAATACAAGGAGCAATTAGCCTTCTGTTTCCTCCAATTGTTGCCGTTGTTATGTCCACGTGTCACCCCTCATTTTCTGTAATTGTTTAGAGTTTGGGGTTTGTACATTTATATCTTTCTTGCCTTTGAAGTATACCTATTATTCAATGAAACGTTATTGTAATTCCAAATATCCCCTTAGCATGGCAGATATCATTAGAAAGTCTGAATGAATGTTCAAGGTTTACCAATCAAGTTGTGATAATGTCTTCTCTTCTAAATTTGAGGTATTATAATGAAAAGGGAAGAGAACCTGGGCTCCGTACTTTTCATAGAAACGCCTGCCTTTTGCCGTTTCTCATGAAAAGACATCGTAAATAGGGCGTTCTTGCTTTTGGGGGAGAAGCTGGAGTAGTTACTGGGGAGTGGTAGTGAGTACGTGATAGTGCAACTATACATGATATAAGGAGGAATTTGGTGCCGTTCTATTTATTCTTTGCCTAGGTAACAGAACAGCGGATTGCTCCTTATACAGCAAGTGACATTAATAAAGCCCAAGCTTATTAGCATTGGCCACAGGGTGTGTCCCAAGAGGGCCCGAATGAAAGGCTCCAACTAACCTGAACCATCAAAGAAAGTCCTACAAATGAAGACATCTTAAGATGATTCTTTAGACATGGCCATTTGAAAAATTTGTTGCATCCTACCAACCAGGAGAGCTCTGCGGTGCTGTCTAGCAAACTACCCTTGGAGTTGTGCATCAAGGTCTAGAATTTTCAGGTGGCTTTAGTTCGTGCTTATGTTGCATTGGTACAGACTAAGTCTGATTTGGCACGGGATTAAGAGTATAAACATATATCATGCCTAGGATTTTCTTTAACCCAAATCTTGTTGGATCTGAAGCTGGGTTGCATTATGATATTTGCGGCCTCCACATCGTATTTCATGGGAAGAACGTCGACGGGTTGGATGATGCAGACTAAGATTTCAAATCTTGGTACGGTAAACAAGCAACATCATAATAACTGGTGAGATATTGTATGCTAGTCATTTATTATTGCCTTAATCCTGTATTTACTCCTGCACCATGTAATAAGGATTTAGTAGTTCATCCTAGCCATGCCCAGTGGCGGAATCAATATTTCAAAGTGGGTGAGGCACAAGCACAAGAGCAAATCAAATGCAACCTTTTTTAATATATTAGGCATTAAACCTGTGCATTGAACAAGTACCTTATAAACTACAATATAATATATCGATTAAACATTAAGAACTAATAATGAAAGAAGCAATTAATATGTACAATACATATTTTAATCAGTCTTCTTATAGGACATATTTGTAATTCTAAAAAATAATAGAGAAATTACATTCAACCTGATCTAGTGTTTTCTTATATTATAGATGGCTCTCTTTGTACAATACAAATTTTTAGAAAATGGATGTCTAGTTTGTAACTTCAAAAAGATAATAGAGAAAAATGCATCAGCCCTTTCCGCGGGCTTTCTTATATAGTGTAGATGAGCGTCTTTATATCATATAAATTTTTTTAAAGAAAAGACAAAAGTGTAGCCTTTATACCATATATAATTTTTTTAAAAAGACAAAAGTTCAGTGTACATACATGGATCAGTTTGTAATTTCAAAAAATAATAGTCAAAATTACATGCAGTCCCCTTCACAAAATATCTTATATAGTATAGATGAGTCCTCTTATACTGTATACAATTTTTAAAAGAAAAGACAAAGGTGTAGTGTACGCACATGGACCGATTTGTAGTTTTAAAAGATAATAGAGAGAATTGCATACAACTGCCTCTACATGCTTCTTTATACAGAATATATGAGTCTCCTTATACCATATATAATTAAAAAAAAAGAAAAAAAGTGTAGTGTACACACATGGATCAGCTTGTAATTTTTAAAAATTATAGAAAAAAATACATTCACCCCCTTTACAGACTTTTTTATATAGTATAGACGAGTATGTATATATATATATATATATATATATATATATATATATATATATATATATATATATATATATATATATAAGAAAAAAGAGTAGTGTACACACAAGAGTCAGTTTGTACTTTTAAAAAGTAAAAGATAAAATTATGCCACCTTTGCGGGCTTTCTTATATAGTATAGATAAGTTTCTTTTATACCATTTAAAATTTTAAAAGAAAAGACAAACGTGTAATCTACCAACACATGGACCAGTTTGTAATTTCAAAAAATAATGAAAAAAATCTCATTCGACCCCCTCTATAGGAGTTTCTATATAGTATTGATGAGTCTTCATATACCATATATACTTTTAAAAAGAAAAGAAAAAAATGTAGTATACACAAGCATGGACTGGTTTGTAATATTAAAAAATAAAGAAGAAAAATGCATCCAACCCCATCTATGGGATTTCTTATATAGTATAGATGAATGTCCTTATACCATAAATAAATTTAAAAAGAAAAGATAAAAGTGTAGTGTATACTCATATGGACCGATCTGTAATTTCAAAAAATAATAGAGAAAATTGCATTTCGTCCCCTCTATTGGATTTTTTATATAGTATAGATGACTCTCCTTATACCATGTATAATTTTAAAAACAAAAGACAAAAGTGTAATGTACACACACAAGGACCGGTTCATAATTTCAAAAAATAATAGAGAAAGTTGCATTCAACCCCCTCCACAGACTTTCTTATATAATATATACGAGTCTCCTAATACCATATATAATTTAAAAAGAAAAGACAAAAGTGTAGTGTACACACACAAGGATTGATTTCTAATTTTAAAAAATAATGTAGAAAATTGCATTCAGCCCCCTCCACGAGATTTCATATATAGTATAAATAAGTCTCCTTTACCATACATAATTTAAAAATAAAAGATAAAATATATTGTACACACATGGACTGATTGTAATTTTAAAAAAAGTAATAAAAATAATTCATTCAGCCCGTCTGTGGACTTTCTTATATAGTAGAAATGAATGCATGATACATCAAATTTTAAAATTAATCAAATGAAATATATAAATAAGTAGAAATTATACAAAATATATAATGGAGGTCTTCATCGATGTTACATATTCTGGGATCGTTGCATAACAACATTCATGTCAAATTTCATTCGACATAGCTACCAATCAATCAATCAATCATAAACCCTCGTCCAAAATCCTATTCTTCAAACTATTCATTATAAGTTCATGAAAGAAATATTCTCTCAATTGATGTTGTGTGTGCTTTGGCCCATCAACTGTCCCTATTTTGGCTGAATTCCATGGCTTGAGAAAAGGGTGGGTGGAGAAGAGCCGTATGGCACCTTTTTGCAACTATCATTTTTTTCTTTTGATCTAGTACTTCCAACAAAAAATTTCCAATAGGAAAAAACATTCCTAGCTTCATAAGACAATAGACTAAATAATAATCCTTGTATTGCCCATCACCATGTTTGAAACTTGTACAAAAACTATGGTCACTTTTTGACCATGATCCTATCGAGATTGGCCCAACATGGAAGAACACTACAAGCATCAGATGACTATTGCTCATACAAGCAACTACGCAGCTATAAATGTTCTAGTGTATTGACTTCCTATAAATAAATTTGTCTTCGCAAGAAGTAATAAAAAGAAAAAGAATCATCACCATTGAGAAATAAATCCAATTGTAAAAATAGTATAAGCGAGAATGAACATACATATATTGCAAAGTAAAAGATTAATGAAATACCTAAGCTTAAAAAAAGTCACACATAATAAAAAAAACTGAGTCACAAGTAAAAATAAATTGCAATGCCCCTAAACTTGGTTAATGAGTTAAATGGGATTAATTACCATAATTGAATGCTTAGAACCCTAATATAACATTTTTATATGTTTTTAAATCATAATACAAGCTTAAGTTTCAAATTTGGTCCAATTTGGACACTGTTTGAGCAAGTTGTGCAATTTTCTGTACATTTTGGACTTTTCTACAATTTACCCAATTGAGGTGTTTTCTTTGCAATTTGTCACATACATTATGTTCCTTAGATTTTATATTATCATTCTTGAGATTTTTTAGCCATGGGGCTCTTAGTTGAGCCATGGTTTGAAGGTGTTTTCATCAAGGGTATTTTAGGATTTTTCCCTTCATGGATGAGCTACCTTTAGTAGCTATCAACTAAGGAATTATGTGATTGGCTGGAAATTTCGTCAAAAGAAAGCTAAGCAGGTCTAGAGGGACGGTGGGAGAGCTTCTTGTGTGTGTTCTTATATATTTTTAATAATTTAAAGCCATGGACACTTGGATATCTACTAGAATTTCAACTTTTTCTTTTTCTTAATATTAAAGTGTCACATACTTATCCCCAAGCACCAAAACGAGCCACTTTCTCTCTACCACCTCTCTCCTTATCCCAGCTTCGTTCTCCCTCTTTTCAGATATGAATTTTGCTGCCCAAGGAAGAAGAAAGTGGGGATCTTCTTGGAAAATTTCTAGGGTTGCAATTGATTCCCTTTTTGGGTCTATAAAGCTTCTTCCTAGTGATATTGACCTAAAAGTGTAAGTTTTTTCTTATGTCCTCCATTTAATTCTTTTCTATTCTTCCTCCTACATATCTTCAGGTCGAAACCCTGCTGTTCCATGGTGAAAATGACTCTAGAACTCAAAAACCCTTCATTCTTGTTTCTTTTTCTAGGGGTTTGCTTCTTTGTGGAGAGAAGTGCCTATTTGGCCAAGTTCAGATATGAATCTAGGGATTCCTTGCCTTATTTTCTCGAGATTCTTGCTGTTTGATATCTTACCTACTCTATAGAGGTGAGTTATATAACATTCTTCACTTATATTGCTTATTAGAAGCTTGTTAGTTCATGTTTATGCTTGAATGTGATGATTTAAGCATAGAGAAACCATGCTTGTTTAGAATTACGAATTTTTGTGGTGTTCCCTATTTTGTTCTAGTTCTATATGAACTTGTAAATATGTGTACAACCTTTCTAAGGTGTAACATTATTTGGTACAGTTTGATAGCATCAACCTATGGTGCTAAGCACACACTAATTGATTATTCAAATTAGGGTTTTCAAGCTATTTCCTTCTCTATCACATAACCTATGGACATACCATTCAACAACCAATGGTGTTGCTATCTTGGAAATTGATGTTTGTGATCAAGAGTGTTAAGTGTATGGTGACAACCTGTGGTCACCCCTCAGGTCAGGTTTTGGCTCAATTAGACATTTAATTGTCATCCACTAAATATTTTAATGATGTCATCAATCAATGATAATATTGTCTTAATATATGATGGTGTTAACTGAATGTATTACTGATCTAGCAACCAATGGTGACATAATGATCACAATTAATAGTGGATCAGGTCATCAACATGTATGATGAATTAGGAATGTAATTGTAGATTTGACTAAACCTTAAACCAATGGTTCCTTGATTTAATTGATGTAATGGTTAGACTTATAATTCAATTGATAACCTTGAACAATGAACTTGATCCAATGAATAATATTGGATGGTTTAACATCCAATGGATTAGAATAAATAATATGGTATTATATGTGGGTCCTAGTGAATATAATTCAATGGTTGAATACCATTAATTGGTAGTCTTACCTTTGCCATTATATATTTATATTTGATAAATCACTATAATAAGTGAATGCGTAACTTCCATGTGATCTAGCTTGTTATACCTAACATTAGTGTAATTATATGATGTTGATTGGTTATAATCAGACCTCTTGAATGATTAATGTGATAATGAATTACACTCTTCTTGTGTTGAAACCATAATGTAGTACTATTTGAATATCATAGTGCCTTGCCATGTTAATGTTTATGGACACATATGTGCTAATGATCTTTTGAGCCTTGTTTAAGGCATGGAATGATGATGATAACCTAACTATGAATTAGGTGATGGTATTAATGACCTTTGGGTATGTTTGAAGCCATTATTGAGTTGAAATCCTCTTTATGTTCCAATAAGGGTAAAAACTGTGGAACTTGTGATAAGATATTAGTATCTTGCAATAGTATGGTGATAAGTGTGGTACATTAATTTGCAATGAATAATAGCATGTGGTAATGTGATTAAGATTTATATCTCAAATGTTTTATATCCTTTTAAGTCATTATACATATACTCTTGTTAGAAAATAATTAGGGTTTGAATGTCCACTTGTATGATAAAGCCTTAATGCATTCAATTGGCAGTAATTAATCAAGTGTAACCTTAATCATGTAGAGCCATGTGCCGTAGAGCCATATTCAGTGTCAGAACTTACTGGATGGTGAAACGAGTATTCCCAAGGGAAACTTGGAGCGCATACTGTTGAGTATGTGGGGGTGGCAAGTTGAGGATGTATCCTTGTCATCTACAATTGTAGGTTATGGAGGATGGCTATGGTCATGCCTCAGATATTTGATGTGATTGAGGACAACTACGGTTGTACCTCGGATTTGAGGGTTTTGTATACCCTATTTTCTAGTGTCGTAACTTGTACCAAGTATAGACTAGTTGTTATCAGTTGAAGTTATGTCACTATTGGCAGTTTGACTGGTATGTCACTGCATTTTACTCATACTGACTGAGGGGAAGAGATCTTAGGATACCAACACTCCTAGATCTTATATGGAACTGAATAGCACTTCGCAGTGGTCAGTTAGACTTTGAGTGGTATGACTCAAACTCCCCAGGGCATAATAATAAAATATATAATACCAGCTGTGTAAGATAATTGTTAGGGTTTAATATGTATCACATTGGTTGATTAACCCTTGTCTTGTCTTTACACTACACAGTTCTTACATGATGTAGACTTATGAAAATTGTGTAATTCTACTTGATGCTACAACTTATTTGCTTAACTACTTAGTATGCTTAAACTATTCAGTCTGTTCATATTACTTATTCAATACCCTA
The DNA here is from genome assembly GCA_963693085.1 of Alisma plantago-aquatica. Lineage (NCBI taxonomy): Eukaryota > Viridiplantae > Streptophyta > Magnoliopsida > Alismatales > Alismataceae > Alisma > Alisma plantago-aquatica. The sequence goes on from OY856412.1 coordinate 1,424,983,043, forward strand.
ACTGCTCAATGAATTTACTGTTAATTAATATGTTATGATCAATATAAGTTGGAGAGAGTTATATCTCTCACTGGTACTGGGTCTCACCTGTGGGCCACTACATTTTTTTTAGGTGGTCGCGGGAAACGAGGTCGTGTTGTGGAAGAAAACCAACCTAGTGATCAATAGATTCAGAAGGTTGGTTAGTTGTAGATGTTAGTAGTAGAGTCCTAGTGTCATCCATGTACTCTCAGGTCCTAGTATGGGATCTGTTTTCTAGATGATATACTCGTATCGACACGAGATTTTGGTAGTGTGCCAATGTTTGCAAATATATGACATGTACATGTGAAATATCTTTTGTATGTAGGATGTGACTGAGGTCTTTGGACCCATATGTAAATACTTGTTACCGTATATGAGAATGGAATGATGGACCTTTTGTAAATGTTATAAAGTTTGTTTACATTGTTGGAAATGGTTTTAATTATCCCACATTTTTGACTATGTGATTAATTAGTAGTTGATCGTGTTTTGTGTTTTGAGTAATCTCATTTAGCGTGATGAGGTGTCACAAGTTAAGTTGGTATCAGAGATCTAGGTTTACTGAGTCTACATGGAGATAGGACTTAGGTTTGAGTCTATTCTTATGTATCCAACATATTTGATCATAGTTTATGCTTATGCAGATATGTCTGGAGGACATGAAGAACACATTGAGAGTAGCTATGTTGCACCAGGAGGAGGTGCAGGGAGGCAGGAACGTGATGAGAGAGTGCCAGAGCAGCCCACAATGCCTCATCTAGACCCGACAATGATGGCCAATCCTGAGTTTCAGTCTATGTTTAGACAGATGATGGACACAATTACACATTGCTGATAGAGCGCCATCACCTCAAGCTAGGGCAGCCACCTCTAATGTGGAGTCCCAAGGTGTCGGGAAGACATTTGAACGTCTTAGGCATGTTGGGCCCATATGTAAATACTTGTTACCGTATATGAGAATGGAATGATGGACCTTTTGTAAATGTTATAAAGTTTGTTTACATTGTTGGAAATGGTTTTAATTATCCCGCATTTTTGACTATGTGATTAATTAGTAGTTGATCGTGTTTTGTGTTTTGAGTAATCTCATTTAGCGTGATGAGGTGTCACAAGTTAAGTTGGTATCAGAGATCTAGGTTTACTGAGTCTACATGAAGATAGGACTTAGGTTTGAGTCTATTCTTATGTATCCAACATATTTGATCATAGTTTATGCTTATGCAGATATGTCTGGAGGAGATGAAGAACACATTGAGAGTAGCTATGTTGCACCAGGAGGAGGTGCAGGGAGGCAGGAACGCGATGAGAGAGTGCCAGAAGAAGGGAAAGAGCAGCCCATAATGCCTCATCTAGACCCGACAATGATGGCCAATCCTGAGTTTCAGTCTATGTTTAGACAGATGATGGCCAAAATTACACATTGTTGATAGAGCGCCATCACCTCAAGCTAGGGCAGCCACCTCTAATGTGGAGTCCCAAGGTGTCGGGAAGATATTTGAACGTCTTAGGCATGTTGGTGCAATTGAATATGCAGGTATTTCTGATCCAACAGACGCTGACATGTTGTTGACTAAGCTGGAAAAGACGTTCAAAATCCTAAACATCACTGAAGAAGACAAAGTTAAGCATGCAGTATACTTGTTGAAGGGTAGTGCTGGCCACTAGTGGGCCATAGAAGAGGAGAAAAGGCCAGGAGTTGTGATAGGATGGGAGGATTTTTGGAGGGAATTTGTTAGTTGATATTTTCCAGAGACCTACCTAGATGAGAAAATCTCTCAGTTTGAGAAGATTCGTCAGGGAGCTATGACTATCAATGAGTATAAATCAAAGTTTATGGAACTTCTGAGGTTCTGCCCGCACATGGCAGCAACAGACAAGGAAAGGATCCAAAGATTTGAGAAGAGTCCGAGTACAGAGTTGACTACTACAACATCATCCTTAGAGAACAGGGAAAGGTTTTCCACCTTTGTGGAATTTGTCAGGAGGATTGAGAGGTCTGCCATAGAGAAGCGTGAAGCTAATGCTAAGAAGCGACCTATGCAGTTTTAAGGGCAATCATCTGGAGGCTTTAAGAAGACAAGGTTTTTCCCACCGCCGTCACAACCAAGGTCAACATTCACTGAACCAAGATCACATGCACCATCAAAGTGGACCCCGAGTCAGGGTAGAGGTCACAATTTTCCACTGAGAGGAGCCTGCAGTACCTCATCAGTTTCAGTGACAGGGTCGTTTAGGCCATATCAGGACACCATAACATGTTACAAGTGTGGGAAAGTGGGGGCATACAAGACCTTATTGCCCTATGAAAGATGAGGAAGTGACTCAACAACCAAGGAAAAGTCAACAAGGTCCACAACAACAATAGTTTAGTAGTGGCAGTGGCAGAGGACGTGGTCAGGCACCCATGCAGGATCCTCAGGACAAGCGAGCAGAGGACGTGGATGGCAGTAGGTGACAACTAGGTTCTATGCCATGACCCAGCCGGAAGCAGTGGTCAATCCACGAGTCATGACAGGTCATATGGAGTTATTTCATTCTGATATGCCTACTTCTTGTTTCGTATCGGTGTTAGTAGACCCGAGTGCGACACACTCTTTTATCACCAGAGAGGTGATAGATAGTTGTTATCTACCTGTCAGTCTTAGATCTGATAGCCTACAACTAGAGACTCATTTGGTTGATTCTGCTGAGTTGCGGGAAGTGTGCCCTTCTTGTGTTCTTTCTTTTTCTGGACACAACATTCAAGTGGATCTTCTGCCACTTGACATGCATGGTTTTGATGTAATCCTTGGAATGGATACCTTGGAAAAATACAAGGTAGTCTTGGACTGTAGTACTAAGGTGGTGACGTTCCATGATGGAGATGTATAGTGGATTTTTCAGGGTGATAGAAAGATTTTTCCTACATGTTTGATGTCAGCTATGACAGCTGAGTGGTTGATGAGACAAGGATGTGAGGCTTTCTTAGCTCATGTGGTGGATACTAAGGCAGTAGGTCCTAGTGTCCAGGAGGTACCAGTGGTGTGAGAATTTGAGGATGTCTTTCCTGAGGAATTTCCTAGCATTCCCCCTCCTAGAGAGATTGAGTTGGAGATCAATCTTGTTCCTGGAACACAACCCATAGCACAGTCAGCATACAAAATGACACCAGCAGAGATGCAAGAGTTAAAGAAATAGTTACAAGAATTGTTAGAGAAGAGTTTTATCAGGCTGAGCACTTCCCCTTGGGGTGCTCCCATGTTGTTTGTTAAAAAGAAGGATGGTTCAATGAGGTTGTGTATATACTACAAACAGTTGAACAAGGTGACAATAAAGAATAAGTATCCTTTGCCGATGATTGATGATCTTTTTGATTAGTTGAGAGGTTCCACTGTGTTTTCAAAGATAGACCTGAGGTCAGGTTACCATCAGTTGAGAATTAAGGCTAATGACATACCCAAGTCAGCTTTTAGGACTAGGTATGGTCATTATGAGTTTGTGGTTATGCCGTTTGGGCTAACCAATGCACCTTCAAATTTTATGGATCTAATGAATAGGGTGTTTAGACCTTATCTTGATCAATGTGTTGTCATGTTCATAGATGATATCCTTATATACTCCAAGGATAGTCAACAATATGAGCAACACCTGTTGGCTAAATGGACATCTATAAATCCCTTTGTTTTGATTATGACAAACATTTCATTCTTATTGATCTAACGAGCTACTTGAGTGTGCAGGAACAAGGTGGATGACAAAAGCAACTAGGGAAATCCATATGCTTATATGTTTATATTTTCATGCAATGTAATCGCTTTGTAAAAAACTTGTACAAATATATAATGTACAAGTACTTAGATTGCATGTAAATCAAGCGTTAGATCTTCCCTAGCTAAACACCACATTTAGATAAGTTATCCCCTTCAAATAAGATCACATATGCACACTCATACATATAATTAGTGCCTAAATTGAAACATTGAAACAGGATCAATCTCGGTCGACAAACTCCTCGACCGAGACACTCTCGGTCGACAATCTTCTCGACCGAGAAAGATCCAAAGTAGCCGTTAGACACAACTGACAAGGTAGTTGGCAGTTGGAGATAGACGTTGCAAATCACTTGTTCCAGAGAGCCTGTCGGTCGACAAAAGTTCGACCGAGTAGGTGTCTCGGTCGACCATTCTTCGACCGAGATGGTCTCTGACAGCAACTGCAGAATTAATTAATTAGCCGTTGTTAAAGCAACAAACTTGTACCTAACGACTAGTTAAACACTTAGAAACCCCTAGAAGTTGTCTAGAACATCCTTAAGCATCCTTAGGCCATTCCTATAAATAGGACAAGCCATAGGACACTCAAACACACTTGTTACACTTGAGAAATCCTTGAGCATACTTTGAGCAATCTGTTTGTGAGCAATTTGAGCATTGTGACAATTGGCTACTTCCTTCCTTAGCTCAAAATTCGTGTCCTATAGGCTAGTATCTCCTACCCACTGCAATCATAAGTCCATACACTTGGTTAGGAGATCTATACGCTTGATCTAGGCAAATCAAGCCTTGGGCTACAAAGGATAAGTTATAATTTCCTTTTTCCTTTCTTGTTCTCTATTACCGTTTGTACTCTCCTTGCTACTCCTAGGTTGGAGGCTGCTGATTGGAGAGGGTGGAGATCTTCTTGGCGAAGAAGGTGACTTTGAGCTACTTCAGAAGGCTGGTGCAACAGGAGGTTACTTCTAGAGAGGAAGGCTACTTCAAGGGGGAGCTTGGAGTTACTTCAAGAAGGCTACCTCAAAGTTGGTACACCTACTTCAAGTGAAGGCTGTTCAAAGGGTGTAAAGGAAAGTATTGTATTTTGTATAAATCCTTGAGAAGTTAATAAAATAAATACTTTCAAAATCTCAGTTGGGTAAGCAACCGGGTAGTGGACTGACAACTTTAGTATTTGCTAAAGTTGGAACCACTCTAAACACCTGTCTCCTTCTTCCAATTTTCAATTGTGGTTGTTTGACTTCAATAAATTGTTAAAATTATTTAAAAACTCTATTCACCCCCCTCTAGTGTTTTTCAATTGGTATCAGAGCAGGCTTCAAGGAACCCTAACAAGGTCTTGAAGAAATGAGTGATGGAGTGCTCAACAACCTTAACCTCGAAGGGACACTTGTTGCTAGGCCTCCAGCGTTCGATGGAACAAACTACCAATATTGGAAGAGAAGGATGCAGTTCTACTTCCAAGGCATCAATTGGGACTTATGGAGAATGGTGTCAACCCCATATGAGCTCCCTCAAATTCAATTTGCAGAATGGGATGCAAATACGGTAAAGCTAGCTCAAATGAATGCAAAAGCTGTAAGCATTTTATATTGTTCTATATCGGTAGGAGAATTTAATAGAATATCTAATTGTGACACAGCCTATGATATTTGGCATAGACTATCCATAACCTATGAAGGAACAGTCCAAGTCAAAAATTCCAAAATTAGCATGTTTAAACAAAAGTTTGAACACTTTCGTATGGATCCTGATGAATCTATTAGTGAAATGTTTGCAAAATTTTCTACTATTGTTAATGGTTTAAGTGCCCTAGGAAAACCTGTCCTTGAAGAAGATCAGGTATCAAAGATCCTTCGTTCACTTCCTCCAAAATATAAGCCAAAGGTGACAACCATTGAAGAAGCAAACGACCTCACTCGACTGAAAATGGAGCAACTTATTGGCAACTTAGAAGCTCATGAAGCAACCCTAGAAGAGGAAGAAAGAAGAGCACGTGAACTTCAGCAAGGAAAGAAGAAGGATGTGGCTCTAAAAGCTTCAAAGGTCGTCACACAAGAAAGTGAGGAGTCAAGTGAAGAAGAAGGAGAAGAAGCCTTGATAGTCAATGGTAAGAAATACAAAAGATTTAAATCTAAAAAAATTTCCAGTTCTTCTTCTACCCCTCCTAGGTGCTTTGAATGTGGGAAGAAAGGGCATTTCAAAAATGAATGTCCTAAAGCAAAGAAAGGAAAGAAAAGCTCACACAAGAAGAAGGGAGAAAAAGCCTATAAAGCTGCATGGGACGAGTCAAGTGACAGTGAAAGCGGAGAAGAAACGGTGGATTGTCTAATGGCAAGAGAAGATGATGAAGACTCTCAAGAGGTAAGCCTACTTGATCTTCCTAAAGAAGAGTTAGTTACTAGTCTACAAGAAATTCATGATAAGTATGTTGATGTCAAGAATAAACTAAAGAAGGTTATCAAATCAAATGATGAGCTAATTGCTAAATTAGATAATCTTTCTTCTGACAAGAATAACATTGATCTTGAGAATTTGTCTTTAAAAACATCTTTAGATGATTGCACTAGAAAGTTACTCACTTTAGAAACAAATGTTGATCTTCTTTCTAAAGAAAAGACTGACTTGTTATCTAAACTAAAAGATTTTCAGACTCAACCTATTTTGTGTAACCATCTAGACTATGATAATGTTATAAAAGAAAGAGATTCATTGTTATCTGATTTAGATCAAGCAAGAAATGATCTACACAAGAAAATGAATGATATTGCTCAGCTGCAAAGAAAACTTTATGAGTTAAGAAGAAAAGATATACTTGATAACATTCTAAGCATTGGTACTGTTTTCAACGGAAGAAAAGGTTTGGGATATGCTCCAAAGAAAAATCAACCCAAAAGAACTCAAACTATGTTTGTACCCAAGAACACAATGGCTAGAAAGAGAAATGAAGTTGATTCTATTACTTGCCATTTTTGTTTACGTCTTGGACACTATTCCTTTTCATGCCCTTATAAAACTAAGGATTCCGAATTAGTTTGGGTCCCAAAACCTCAAACTTAGTAGAGTCAAATAGAATTTAGTTGAGATATGACCAAAAGCTCCATCTTGCTATTTATATTGTCTTATCTCAACTAAACAAAAGATTTCATGCTTATTGTTAATTTTCTGCATTGTTGTACTAAAACAGAAACTTAGTCGGTCGAAGTATTGTCGACCGAACCATTAATCGGTCGAAGTATTGTCGACCGACCGAATGTCTGTAACATATCAAAATTTACAACAATTATTTCGGTCGAAAATTGGTCAACCGAGCTAAATTTCTGTGTTTCTTTGTTTGTAATACAGTAATCTTCTCGATCGACAATTAGTCGACCGAGACAGATGTCGGTCGAACAATTGTCGACCGACTGGACTTCTGATTCAGAACTCTTATACAAATCTGTACTTAAATGATTCTAACCATATCGAACCATCACATGGGTACCAAAATCTACATTTTAATGCAAGAATGGGTGGTTGACAGTGGATGTTCCAAACATATGACCGGGAACAAGGATGCATTTCAAACCTTTGAAGAAAAGAAAAGTGGAACAGTCACCTTTGGAGACAATGGTAAGGGCAAAATCGTTGGAATAGGTAATGTTGGTACAAACCTCGAAATAAAGAATGTTCTACTCGTTGATGGTTTGCACCATAATTTGATAAGTGTTAGTCAATTATGTGATAGTGGTTATGATGTGTTATTTAACAAAACTTGCTGCAAGTTATTGATAGAAAACACTACAAATGTTGTTTATGAAGGAAATAGAGTTGGAAATCTTTATATCCTTAAACCTAACTCTATGAAATCAGTAGTGGGAAAATGCTTTCTTGCAAATGAAAATACCTTACAAGTATGGCATAAAAAGCTAGGACATGCTAGTTCACATGTTATTAAAAATTTAGTGAAATATGATCTTGTTCGTGGATTGCCTACTTTATCTTTTGATCAAGTTGAAAACTGTGAACCATGCACAATGGGAAAGCAAACCAAAACCTCTTTTAAACCAAAACATGTACTTAGCACCAGTAGGTCCTTAGAATTAATTCATATGGATTTATTTGGACCCATGAGGACACAATCTATTGGTGGTAAAAGATACTGTTTTGTTATTGTTGATGATTATAGTAGATACACATGGGTACACTTTATTGCAACTAAAGATGATACTATTCATATTTTTATACAATTTTGTTCCAAGATTGAAAATCTATTACAAAGCAAAATATGTACCATTAGAAGTGATCATGGTGGAGAATTTGAAAATCATACATTTGAAGAATTTTGTACATCTCAAGGGTACACTCATAATTTTTCTGCTCCACGCACCCCACAACAAAATGGTATAGTTGAAAGGAAAAATCGATCACTACAAGAAATGGCTAGAACTATGATGCTTGAACACAACACACCCAAAACCTTTTGGGCTGAAGCTGTAAACACTGCATGCTATGTGCTAAATAGAGTAACTGTTCACTCTCATTTAAAGAAAACTCCATATGAACTAATACATTCTAAGAAACCTAGAGTTGACTATTTTCATACCTTTGGCTCCACATGCTATATTTTAAATACCAAAGATGATAGAGATAAGTTTGACTCAAAATCACACAAAGCATTCTTTTTGGGATATTCCACTTCTAGCAAAGCTTTTAGAGTATATAACACTATATCTAGAAAAGTTGAGGAATCTATTCATGTTTCTTTTCATGAAGAGTCCAAATCTGAAAATCTAGAAATCATAGATCTCACTAATCAATTCGAAAATTTAAACATACCAAATGATAGTGAGAAAGGTACTACAAATAATCACCAAGATGAACCACAACCTACACCTAGGCTTATTAAAGATCATCCTCAAGAATTAATTATTGGAGATCCTAATGATAAAGTCAAAACTCGGTCTTCCTTCAAAGATGTTGCAAACATGGCTTTTGTTTCTATCATTGAACCTAAAAAGATATCTGAAGCTCTTAAAGATGATTATTGGATAATAGCCATGCAAGAAGAATTGAATCAATTCACTAAAAATGATGTATGGGATTTAGTTCCTAAACCACAAGATAAAACCATAATAGGAACTAAATGGGTTTTTAGGAACAAGCTAAATGAGGCAGGAGAAGTAATAAGGAATAAAGCTCGGTTAGTAGCACAAGGATATAATCAACAAGAAGGAATAGATTTTGATGAAACATATGCACCGGTAGCTAGACTTGAAGCTATTAGAATGTTACTAGCTATTGCTGCACATAAAAACATCAAACTCTACCAAATGGATGTAAAAAGTGCATTTCTAAATGGCATCATTCAAGAAGAAGTATATGTTGCCCAACCACCTGGTTTTGAAATACCGGAAAAAGGTGACTATGTTTATAAACTTAAGAAAGCACTTTATGGTTTAAAACAAGCACCTAGAAATTGGTATGAAAGGCTCAAGACATATCTTTTTGATAATGGTTTTTCTATTGGAAATTCAGATTCTACTTTATTTTTCAAAACATATACATCTGATTTCCTAGTTGTGCAAATATATGTTGATGACATTATTTTTGGAGCTTCTAATGATTCATTGTGCACACAATTTAGTGACATTATGCAAAAAGAATTTGAAATGAGCCTCTTGGGTGAACTAACTTTCTTTCTTGGTTTTCAAATTAAGCAAACACCTGCCGGAATATTCATAAGCCAAGAAAAATATACTAAAGAACTCTTAAAACGTTTTGGGATGGATCAGTGCAAACATGCTACTACTCCTATGGCTACTTCTATTAAAATTGATAAGGATGAAAATGGGGAACCTATTGATGATTCCTTATATAGAGCCATGATTGGTAGTTTGCTTTACTTAACTGCTTCTAGACTGGACATTATGTTTCCCGTTGGTCTTTGTGCTCGATTTCAATCACAACCTATGCACTCTCATTTTCTAGCAGTTAAACGAATTCTTCGTTACCTAGCCGGCACTACTTGTTTTGGTTTATGGTATCCAAAAGGACAATCCTTGGATTTTAAAGCTTATACTGATGCGGATTATGCTGGTTGTCGCCTTGATCGCAAGAGTACTAGTGGTGGTTGTTTCTTGTTAGGGAAAGCTTTAGTATCTTGGTTTAGCAAGAAACAAAATACGGTTGCCCTATCTACAACTGAAGCTGAATATATGGCAGCCGGGTCTTGTTGTGCTCAGGTGCTTTATATGCAACAAGTATTAAACGATTATGGTTTTACTCTTTCATCTATGCCTATTTTTTGTGACAACACGAGCGCTATAAACTTAGCACACAATCCTATTTTACACAGCCGAGCTAAACATATTGAAATCCGTCATCACTTTTTAAGGGATCATATCTCCAAGAATCATGTTTCCCTTCATCATGTTGATACGGAAGATCAATTGGCTGATATTTTTACAAAACCGCTTCCACTAGATCAATTTAACAAAATTAGGAAGCAACTGCTTATCACTCCTTTGAAAGATGTTTTCTTTGATATTTGTGCTACTTAAACAAAAACTCTTACTTGCATCATGATATTTTGGCTTTTAAATGGACATCTTTTTCATTAGATTTGATGGGACATATAATTAAGGGGGAGTTTTTATTTCTAAATGGATATCTTTTTGAAATGACAAAGGTGGAGAAATAAATATAAAACTAAAACTTAGAAACATTCAATCAATGAGTTTCATAAATAAACTCTTGGCTTTACATTGAAAGTTGCTATATTCCCTAGTGAATTGGATTTCATGTTCCATAATTCAAGGGGAATAATAAGCACACATTTTATAACTAAGAGGAAAAGCTACAAAAGGTAATCTTCAGGTATGAAACTCATATGGTTTATATTTCCTTTATTTATATTTTTGGAAATGTTTGTCATCTTCAAAAAGGGGGAGATTGTTGGCTAAATGGACATCTATAAATCCCTTTGTTTTGATTATGACAAACATTTCATTCTTATTGATCTAACAAGCTACTTGAGTGTGCAGGAACAAGGTGGATGACAAAAGCAACTAGGGAAATCCATATGCTTATATGTTTATATTTTCATGCAATGTAATCACTTTGTAAAAAACTTGTACAAATATATAATGTACAAGTACTTAGATTGCATGTAAATCAAGCGTTAGATCTTCCCTAGATAAACACCACATTTAGATAAGTTATCCCCTTCAAATAGGATCACATATGCACACTCATACATATAATTAGTGCCTAAATTGAAACATTGAAACAGGATCAATCTCGGTCGACAAACTCCTTGACCGAGACACTCTCGGTCGACAATCTTCTCGATCGAGAAAGATCCAAAGTAGCCGTTAGACACAACTGACAAGGTAGTTGGCAGTTGGAGATAGACGTTGCAAATCACTTGTTCTAGAGAGCCTGTCGGTCGACAAAAGTTCGACCGAGTAGGTGTCTCGGTCGACCATTCTTCGACCGAGATGGTCTCTGACAGCAACTGCAGAATTAATTAATTAGCCGTTGTTAAAGCAACAAACTTGTACCTAACGGCTAGTTAAGCACTTAGAAACCCCTAGAAGTTGTCTAGAACGTCCTTAAGCATCCTTAGGCCATTCCTATAAATAGAACAAGCCATAGGACACTCAAACACACTTGTTACACTTGAGAAATCCTTGAGCATACTTTGAGCAATCTGTTTGTGAGCAATTTGAGCATTGTGACAATTGGCTACTTCCTTCCTTAGCTCAAAATTCGTGTCCTATAGGCTAGTATCTCCTACCCACTGCAATCACAAGTCCATACACTTGGTTAGGAGATCTATACGCTTGATCTAGGCAAATCAAGCCTTGGGCTACAAAGGATAAGTTGTAATTTCCTTTTTCCTTTCTTGTTCTCTATTACCGTTTGTACTCTCCTTGCTACTCCTAGGTTGGAGGCTGCTGATTGGAGAGGGTGGAGATCTTCTTGGCGAAGAAGGTGACTTTGAGCTACTTCAGAAGGCTGGTGCAACGGGAGGTTACTTCTAGAGAGGAAGGCTACTTCAAGGGGGAGCTTGGAGTTACTTCAAGAAGGCTACCTCAAAAATGGTACACCTGCTTCAAGTGAAGGATGTTAAAAGGGTGTAAAGGAAAGTATTGTATTTTGTATAAATCCTTGAGGAGGTAATAAAATAAATACTTTCAAAATCCCAGTTGGGTAAGAAACCGGGTAGTGGACTGACAACTTTAGTATTTGCTAAAGTTGGAACCACTCTAAACACCTGTCTCCTTCTTCCAATTTTCAATTGTGGTTGTTTGACTTCAATAAATCGTTAAAATTATTTAAAAACTCTATTCACCCCCCCTCTAGTGTTTTTCAACACCTTCTCCAGACATTGACTTTGTTGAGGCAACACCAACTATATGCTAAGTTTAGTAAGTGTGAATTTTGGTTATCTGAAGTGTCTTTTCTGGGCCATGTTAGATCTACAAAAGGCATTTGTGTTGATCCCAAGAAAGTGGAATCTGTACTAGAATGGGAACAACCAAAGACACCGATAGAGATTCGTAGTTTCCTAGGTCTAGTAGGTTACTACAGGAGGTTCATCAAAGACTTCAGTTCTATAGTGTTACCCCTAACTAGGTTAACCAGGAAGGATGTTCCTTTTGCTTGGAATGATAAGTGTAAACGTTCTTTACAACTTTTGAAAGAAAAGTTGACTAGTTCACCGGTGTTAGTACTTCCAGAGCAAGGAAAAGGCTATATTATCTTTTGTGATGCTTCAAAGAATGGGTTGGGATGTGTGTTGATGCCGGATAAAAATGTGATTTCTTTTGCTTCGTGACAGCTTAAGAAACATGAGGAGAATTACCCAACACATGATATGGAGCTTGCAGCGGTGGTCCATGCCTTAAAGATCTAGAGACACTATCTTTATGGAGAAAAGTGTCAGATCTTCACTGACCATAAGAATCTACACTATATCTTCTCAAAACAGGAGCTGAATATGAGGCAGAGGAGATGGATGGAGCTGATTAAGGATTATGATTGCACAATAGACTACCATCCAGGGAAAGATAATGTGGTAGCTGATGCATTGAGTAGAAAGTCATCTTCATCATCAACGATAGATAATGCATAATTAAATTCCTTGATCTGCCATAAGAGAGATATGCTAGTGTCTCTTCGCCAGATGAATGTATAGCTAGAAGTTTCCTTATTGGCAGGCTTGTTGGCACATTTACAAGTGAAACATACCTTGAGATAGAAGATTAATGATGCACAACAAAATGATACTATGATACACCCCTTTAAAAAAAAATCCCCTTTCAAAAAAAATGATACAATGATACATAATATCTGATCAGGGATTGGCTGTGAAAAGTGTGATGACTTTCATGAGGCAGATGATGGTACAATTTGTTACCACAATAGGACAGTAGTTCCCGATGTTGATGGGTTGAGGAAGATGGTACTAGAGGAGGCTCACTCCTCCATGTATGCAATGCATCCTGGAAGTACCAAGATGTACTAAAACTTGAAAGACATGTATTGGTGGCCATGTCTAAAGAGTGATGTGGTAGAGTTCATTGCCAAATGTCCAGTTTGTCAGCAGGTGAAGGCTGAGCACCAGAAGCCTGTAGGAACCTTACAACCCTTGCCAATACCACACTGGAAATGGGATCATATTACTATGAACTTTGTGGTTGGTCTTCCTAGGACAGCCAAGGGTCATGATTCCATATGGATGATAGTAGACAGATTGACTAAGTCAACTCATTTTCTACCAGTTAAGATGACATTTATAGCAGAGAAATTGGCACAAATATATGTTGATGAGATAGTCTGTTCGCATGGCATTCTAGTAACTATAGTTTCTGACAGAGGTCCACAATTTACAAGTAATTTTTGGGAGCGTTTGCATTCAACAATGGGAACACAACTGAGATTCGACACATCTTTTCATCCACAGACTAATGGCCAGTCTGAAAGGACTATTCAAACTTTAGAGGATCTCTTGAGGACATGTGTGCTGCAATTTCTTAGTAGTTGGGATGTACATCTAACTTTGATAGAGTTTGCGTACAACAATAGCTATCAAAGAAGCATAGATATGTCCCCTTATGAGGCTCTATATGGTAGATGATGTCGGTCTCCTCTTTGTTGGTATGAGACAAGTGAATATCAACTTTTGGATCATGAGCTAGTACAGTAGACTACAAAAAAGATTAAAGTGATACAACAACAGTTGAAAGCAGCCCAAGACAGACATAAATCTTATGCAGACAACCGATGCAGACCACTTGAGTTCCAAGTGGGAGATAAAGTATATCTTAAGTTTTGTCCTTGGAAAGGTGTGTTGAGGTTTGGAAAGACGGGTAAGTTGGCTCCTAGATTTATGGGACCATACCCTATCCTAGCTTGTGTTGGAAAGGTAGCATATAAGTTGGAGATACCACCAGAGCTACATGGATTGCATAATGTCTTTCACATCTCTATGTTGAGGAAATTCCATCCAGATACTGACCAGACAATCCAACCAGTAGAGGTTGAGTTAGATGAGGATATCTCCTATGTTGAGGGTCCTGTGTCGATTTTGGATAGAAGGGTGAAAAAGCTGAAGAGAAAAGATATAATACTAGTGAAAGTTTTATGGAATCACCATGGCATAGAGGAATCCACATGGGAACTAGAGAATGAGATGCATAAAAAATACCCATCTCTTTTTGCGTAGGATTTTGGGGCAAAATCCTTGTTAGGGGTTTATAGTTGTAAGGCCCCTTAACTTGGTTAATGAGTTGAATGAGATTAATTACCATAATTGAATTCTTATAACCCTAATATAACTTTTATATGTTTTGAAATCATAAGACAAGCTTAAGTTTCAAATTTGGTCCAATTTGGACACTATTTGAGCAAGTTATGTAATTTTCTGTACATTTTGGACTTTTCTGCAATTTACCCAATTGAGGGGTTTTATTTGCAATTTGTCACATACATTATGTTCCTTAGATGTTATATTATCATTCTTGAGATTTTTATCCAGGGGGCTCCTAGTTGAGCCATGGTTTGAAGGTGTTTTCATCAAGGGTATTTTAGGGTTTTTCCCTTCATGGATGAGCTACCTTTAGTAGCTATCAACTAAGGAATTATGTGATTGGCTAGGAATTTTGTCAAAGGAAATCTAATCAGGTCTAGAGGGATGGTGGTAGAGCTTCTTGTGTGTGTGCTTATATATTCTTAATAATTTAAAGCCATGGACACTTGGATATATACTAGAATTTCAACTTTTTCTTTTTCTTAATATTAAAGTGTCACATACTTATCCCCAAGCACCAAAATGAGCCACTTTCTCTCCAACACCTCTCTCCTTCTCCCAGATTCATTCTCCCTTTGTTCAGCTACGAATTTTTCTGCCCAAGGAAGAAGAAAGTGGGGATCTTCTTGGAAAAAATTCTAGGGTTGCAATTGATTCCGTTTTTGGGTCTATAAAGCTTCTTCCTAGTGATATTGACCTAAAAGTGTAAGTTTTTTCTTATTTCCTCTACTTAATTCTTTTCTCTTCTTCCTCCTACATCTCTCAAGGTCGGAACCCTACTGTTACATGGTGAAAATGACTCTAGAACACAAAAACCCTTCCTTCTTGTTTCTTTTTCTAGGGTTTTGCTTCTTTGTGGAGAGAAGTGCCAATTTGGCAAAGTTCAAATCTGAATCTAGGGATTCCTTACCTTATTTTCTCGAGATTCTTTCTGTTTGATATCTGACCTACTCTATAGATGTGAGTTATATAACATTCTTCACTTATATTGCTTATTAGAAGCTTGTTAGTTCATGTTTATGTTTGAATGTGATGATCTAAGCATAGAGAGACCATGCTTGTTTAGAATTATGAATTTTTGTGGTGTTCCCTATTTTGTTCCAATTCTATATGAACTTGTAAACATGTGTACAACCTTTCTAAGGTGTAACATGATCTGGGACAGGTTGATAGCATCAACTTATGGTGCTAAGCACATAATAATTGATTGTTCAAATTAGGGTTTTCAAGCTATTTCCTTCTCTATCACATAACCTATGGACATACCATTCAACAACCAATGGTGTTGCTATCTTGGCAACTGATGTTCATGATCAATGGTGTTAAATGTATGGTGACAACCTATGGTCACCCCTTAGGTCAGGTTTTGGCTCAATTAGACATTTAATTATCATCCACTAAATATTTAATGATGTTATCAATTGATGATAATATTGTCTTAATATATGATGGTGTTAACTGAATGTATTACTGATCTTGCAACCAATGGTGATCTAATGATCACAATTAATGGTAGATCTGGTCATCAACATATTTGATGAATTAGGAATGTAATTGTAGATTTGACTAAACCTTAAACCAATGGTTCCTTAGTTCAATTGATTTAATGGTTAGACTTATACTTCAATTGATAACCTTGAACAATGAACTTGATCCAATGAATAATATTGGATGGTTTAACATCCAATGGATTAGAATAAATCATATGGTATTATATGTGGGTCCTAGTCAAGATAATTCAATGGTTAAATACCATTAATTGGTAGTATTACCTTTGCCATTATATAGTTATATTTGATAAATCACTATGATAAGTGAATGTGTAACTTCCATGTGATCTAGCTTGTTATACCTAACATTAGTGTAATTATATGATGTTGATCGGTTATAATGAGACCTCCTGAATGATTAATGTGATAATGAATTACACTCTTCTTGTGTTGAAACCACAATGTATTACTATTTGAATATCATAGTGCCTTGCCATGTTAATGTTTATGAACACATATGTGCTAATGATCTTTTGAGCCATGTTTAAGGCATGGAATGATGATGATAACCTTACTATGAATAATGTGATGATCTTAATGACCTTTGGGCATGTTTGAAGCCATGATTGAGGTGAAATCCTCTTTATGTTCCAATAAGGGTAAAAACCATGGAACTTGTGATAAGATATTAATATCTTACAATAGTATGATGATAAGTGTGGTCCATTACTTTGCAATGAATGATAGCATGTGGTAATGTGATTAAGATTTATACCAAAAATATTTTATATCCTTTGAAGTCATTATACATATACTCTTGTTAGAAAATAATTAGGGTTTGAATGTCCACTTGTATGATAAAGCTTTAATGCATTCAATTGGTAGTAATTAATCAAGTGTAACCTTAATCATGTAGAGCCCTGTGCCGTAGAGCCATCTTCAGTGTCAGAATTTATTGGATGGTGAAATGAGTATTCTCAAGGGAAACTCGGAGCGCATACTGTTGAGTATGTGGGGGTGGCACGTTGAGGATATATCGTTGTCATCCACAATTGCAGGTTATGGAGGATGGCTATGGTCATGCCTCAGATATTTGATGTGATTGAGGACAACTGTGGTTGTACCTCGGATTTGAGGGTTTTGTATATCCTATTTTCTAGTATCGTAACTTGTACCAAGTACAGACTAGTTGTTATCAGTTGACTATATGTCACTGTTGGCAGTTTGACTGGTATGTCATTGCAGTTTACTCGTACTGACCGAGGGGAAGAGATCTTAGGATACCGACACTCCTAGATCTTATACAGAACTAAATAGCACTTCGCAGTGGTCAATTGGGCTTTGAGTGGTACGACTCAAACTCCCCAGGGCATAATAATAAAAGATATAATACCAGCCATGTAGTATAATTTCTAGGATTTAATACGTATCGCATTGCATGATTAACCCTTGTCTTGTCTTTACACTACATAGTTCTTACATGATGTGACTTATGAAAATTGTGTAATTCTACTTTATGCTATAACTTATTTGCTTAACTGCTTAGTATGCTTAAACTGTTCAGTCTGTTCATATTGCTTATTTAATACTCTAACTGCTCAATGAATTTACAGTTAATTAATACATTATGATCAATATAAGTTGGAGAGAGTTATATCTCTCGCTGGGATTGGGTCTCACCCGTGGGTCACTACATTTTTTTAAGGTGGTCACGGGCAATGAGGTCGAGGTCGTGCTGTGGAAGAAAACCAACCTGGTGATCAATAGATTCAGAAGGTTGGTTAGTTGTAGATGTTAGTAGTAGAGTCCTAGTGTTGTCCCTGTACTCTCAGGTCCTGGTATGGGATGTGTTTTCTAGATGATATACTCGTATCGACACGAGATTTTGGTAGTGTGCCAATGTTTGTAAATATATGACATGTACATGTGAAATATCTTTTGTATACAGGATGTGACTGATGTCTTTGGACCCATATGTAAATACTTGTTATAGTATATGATAATGGAATGATGAACCTTTTGTAAATGTTATAAAGTTTGTTTACATTGTTGGAAATGGTTTTAATTATCCTGCATTTTCGACTATGTGATTAATTAGTAGTTGATCGTATTTTATATTTTGAGTAATCTCGTTTAGCGTGACGAGGTGTCACATAAATGACCTTCATCTAATCAACTAATTAAAACAAACAATACGTCAAAATGGATTTTTGTCTTCACATAAAACAAACCAATGAGACAGACCAGGTTATCATATCCGTTTAAAAATCATACAACTAATCTATAAAAAAGACAAAGTTTAACTCACTTATTTTTTTCGTTAAGTAGAAATAGGAGAAATTAGAAAATAAAGACAAACGACTAGTAGGTGAAAATAAAAAGAAATGACAATCCATTATCGTGGAATCTGAGAAAAAAGACAAGTGGCAATCTTCCTACATTCTTTCCGTTGTTGCGTATGACTGCTACGCCCTATTGGCTCAACGCACCGAGGCTAAGGCTGACAATTTCATATTCAATTTGAAATTTTAACCTGGAATGACTCGCATTAGATCTGAAAATGTTCATAAAATTTTCAATTTGTGTGAAAATTTTAGTTTATATGGACCTGAATAACCGAACCCGCCTTGTTCAATCTAAGAGTAACTTAGACTAACTCAAAATGAGACTTTTGTGATTTCCTCTACATATATCTAATATGGATACTTCATAATATTTTTCATATCTCCTATAAAGAATGTTAAATTCAAAAAATTCGTACATTTATATATTGCATACACTATATAGTAGAAACTCGATTTAGATCTGAATTAAATATGAAATTCACATTGGGTCAGGACACGATCTGACCTGACCCGATTGCCAGTTCCAGCTGAGGCTATTGCACCTCCGAGAGTGGAAGGGATGTCGTGACTCTATTATCTAGATACTTTCAGGGAAGTAGTCAATAAAATTGATCCTTTTAGGGCAAAACTGGTTGTCAATACTATGACAAATCCAACATCTGATTAATGAACAAAAACATTCTGTTTTTTTAAAAAAAGATCTGGAAAAGTATTAGATTTAGATTTTGTAATAAAGTAGGGTGGCTGTTTTCGAGAGCTGTGGTCGACTAAAAATGCAAGACATGGGTACTGGAGGACGGCGTCCGTCAATTCTGAACTGGAAGCCACTCTACAACAATTGCTTTATAGTTGTAGCTGCAAGATTATATAACTTTTCTTATTTCAACATTCAAACATAATAAAATACAACAAGTCAAACATGCCCTTAGTCGTCACGCCCTATAACACGTGCTTGGGAGATTGACATTGTGCATGGACGGTCATTTTAGTCCCTTTGTCTCAGTTCTATTTTCAAAATTTAGGTGGGGCTTGTGCTTTACATTGTCCATGTATGGTCCCACCACTTGTGATGCATATGTATAAACGATACTCGTATAAATAATAGATAATTAACTATCTAACTATATCAATAGATGCGCTTGCCAGTTGTCTCAATTGGTAAATCTGATCGGTTTGTTAGACAGAGGTTGCTAATTCAATTTTCACGTGGAGCACTAAGAAAAAAAGGGAGGTTTATGTAACATCTTAAGTCTCGACTTCATGTTTGTGGCGATAGTGATGGACCTCTTCCTCATGACCATAATAATAATAATTATATAAAAAATCTTATAAACATCAACACGATATTAAGAGTATGAACTCTATATATCTCTCTCTCCCACTTTTCTTCTCCCTTCTTATCACTTCTTTTTCTGCCGCCGTTAGCCATTACATCCAGTGGCGGAACCAGGAGTTGGTGGTTAGGGGTACTAAAAAATTTTAAATGCTCAAAATAGGAATGGAACTCATGATCTCAAGTACAACTAGAAACATATTAACCACTAAACTAAGTAAATATGCATTTCATTGTGTCAATGAGAATATATGTAGCAACTACATCCTGTATATATTATGAAAAATGAATAATGTCTACACAAGGATTTAAAGTTAAGACCTCTTGGATATGATTGCAGCTTCAAACCACTCCATCAATTTCATGTTTGTGACAAGTATCTGGTATATGTAATATATATTATAATATAAATATTACAAATATATGTATATATACATATATATACACTATATTTTTAATATTTTTTTGGGGGAGGGGGGCGTGACCCCTGCCCGCCCCCTTAGTTCCATCCCTGATTATACCAATGCAGCGGTTTGGCAATACATTTGCAGTTGTCAACACTCTAGTTTGATGTAATGGATCATCGTAAGATTTTGTCCACTGAAAAAATAGCCAAGATGGACCATGTTTACTGTTAAATATAATGTATATACAGAGTGGTGGGTGATCATGTATTTAAAAACAACAATCATCAAGAATTGTAAACAGCCCAACCCTATTCGACCACTAGCTTGGAAATCACACCACTTTACCAAACGAATTATAATATGCTAATGTTGCTCCCTCATGTCTCTTTGTAGTTATTTCTCATTTTTTCCTTCTTTCTTTGTGTCGCCGCCTCCAAGGAAAGTCCTCTATTATCGCAAAAGACTCTCTCTTATGGTTTCTCTTTCTCTACTAAGCGAAAGTTTTCCAAACATCCCCCTGTTCTAAAGTGGCTCTAAAAGTAGTAATATAATTCTTTGCTCTCATTATATTATGGGCATCTAGTGTCAATTATAACTGATATGATTAAATCATTGATTCTACCTTTTTGTCTGTCAAAATAACATTTTACACGACGTGTAACTGCTTAACATGTCATAGTTAGGGTGTTTCCAAACAAAGCACAACAAAAAGAAGAAATATTGTGGGTGGAGTGAAAAGAAGATCCAAATGGGTTTGTGCCCCCTTGTATGTATGAGACAAAATATAAGAGAGAAGTAAGTTGTTTGTTTCCTCCTCTATTTTGTTTTATCTTACAAGGAGACAAAAAAGTCCCATTTTGATTATATTTCCACTCCATCTAGCAAGACTCCTAAAGAAATGACAAACTATCATCAAGCTACACGGTGTGCAACCTTCTTATACTAGGTGTTTCCATTTTACACACGTACTCTGCAACACATACTTCTGACCCACTCAGACGTGTAATAATTCAGACAATTTGTGGATTGATGCCTAACATCTACATTACATGTGCTCATTTCAAATGGCACGTCTATTGCATGGTGTCCTAGGAGTTTTCATATCAACATGACATGTACTTTTATACATGATTGCATGTTTGGTTACCTAGATTTCACTATATTGGATTTTATTTTGAACTTCAGTTCTGTAAATTTTATGTTTGATTTGCAGGATTGGAGAAATGGGACTAATCCCAAGAATTTTAGACATAATGAATCTCACATTTTGGTCTCCATCAAAATTATCCCGGACACCAAAATCAAACATGGCCAAGGCAGCAGACACGGAAAAAAAACCCTACACTTACAAAATCCAGCATACCAAACATAAAATTTACTTTGTGCGATTTTGACAATGCAACATTTTAGTAATGTAGGATGGAGTGAATATATGATTTCTAAAAATACGAAAAACCAACGGTGGCCTAGATGGCATGTCTATTGCCTGGTGTCCTAGGAGTTTCCATATCAACATGACGTGCTTTTTTACACGATTGCTAACTACATTTCAATGGTGCCTGCCTATCCTACAAACAACGTGAAATGATATATTTCACAATATTATGGCATATATATTTGAATCTGGTAGTCAGACTACATGTAAGACAACTACGAAGTTTAACAAGAGAAATTGTTTTATATGGGGTAATTTTCATTTCAAATTGAATTTTATAGGAAAAAGTGTATATATAATTGAAGAATCTCCAATCAAAGCTAAAGTTTTGATACAACAAACTCAACTTGGTGGAATGGCTTGAGCGTGATTCCCAACTCCTTCCTATGATCCATAGTAGTTGTGAATCATCCTAGTGTTGGGATATCTATCCAAACTGCTAAGGAATCTTGGGATGATCTTGCTCATGTTTATTCCTCCAATGGAAAAGCTTCTCACACCTTTGATCTCTACAAGCGATTGTGCATTCTATATTTGGATGAGACTCCAACATTACATCCCCACTATTACTCATTCATATCTATTTGGAGGAAATTCAAAGCCTACCATCTACACAATTTTGATAAGGAAAAACTTTTGAAATGAGAAATTGATGTACAACTCCCTTAATTTCTTACTTTGCTACCCACTTTCTATGAAGTTGTTCATCAACAGATTCCTACACATGAGCCACTACCAATACTTGGTGATGTGTACACTTATATATCAATAAGTTTCTCTACTACTTCCATAGAGCCCGCCACCTTTTTTGTTTGTGAAAAACTTAAAAGAGATTTACATTACCCAAAACATGATTATATGAGGTTCATTTATATAGGAGAATTAAAGAAGAGAGCGATTAAAAAAATATTAAAATGGTACGTGGATCCACTTATGTTTATTATATAAATTAAGGAAAACGTATGTGGGTCGAATCCCTTTAGGTAATGTCAACACTCCCTCTTAGGATGGAGAGTACACTACATGTAGTCCCATCTTGTGATACACACACACACACACACACACACACACACACATATATATATATATATATATATACATATATATACATACATACATATATATATATATATATATATATATATATATATATATATATATATATATATACACACATATACATACACACACACACACACACACACACACACACACACACATATATATATATATATATATATGTGTGTGTGTGTGTGTGTGTGTGTGTGTGTTTTGGAATCGGGTTGGAGGCAGTGGTTTATTGAGAACATCAACCACTTGATCACTATCATTCAATGTGGCATGATACTCTTCTTTTCTTTAACTAGATCACGAGTGAAGTGACAATTCACTGCGATATATTTTTCCTCTCATCAAAGTCTTCCATAAAATGGCCTCTGTCCATCATGAATTGTGTACTAAAATTCTTCATACTGACAATTCCCTTAAATATATTCAAGGCGTCATCTCTTCTTTTGGTTGCTACTATGGTATTGATCCATCAGTGATCACGTGATCATGCTCCACAACAAAATGGCATCACTGAACATAACAATTGTCATCTTCTTATCACTAATTAGTATGCTCACTTACCCAAACACTTCTAGTATAAAGTTGTTTTAATTGTATGTCTTCTCATATATTCCCAAGCGTCATCCATTTTTAGAGGGAAAAGTCCATTATATGTTCTTAACACTATAAAGAACCCCTTCCCTCTTACTTCAGATGTGTTTGGTTGTGTCTCCTTTGTGCATAAATTCAATCTAAAGCCTAAAAAAGTTTCACCTCATGCCCTACAAAGTTTCTTGTTGTGATACTTACATGTGAAAAAATGTACGTATGCTTTAACCTTACTACCAATCATCTTTATAGCTCAATTTATGTCACCTTCCATGAACATGGCACCTACTTCTATGAGGAGAATATGTCCCAACACCAACATGATAGTTGATATTGATACATCTAGATATCGAACCCTTCCCACCTCCACCTACTCCACCATCCCTAGTGTCATCAATAGTCCACTATCACCACCTCAATTCTACCCCTAGATGTATAGATGAGGAACAATAGTTAATCTACAAATAGGTTGCACACCATCCTCTTCAATTCTAAAACAATGTAATAGGTGAACGTCCACCATGGAGGTAAATAGGCTTGTACTTTTAAGCATCATATTTATAAAACCCACTATTTTGTTTTTGTCTTTCCTCTACATCATGTGTTATTTACACCACTCTTGATAACAACGTCGTGCCACAAAACAATAGGAAGGCTCTTTAACTCCCTGGGTAGAAATAAATGTTGCTAGATCAAAAGACAACCCTGTAGATAAATCATACATGGGGCATTCTATTGCCACCACATGGTAAAAACATTGTAGGTTTCTCATGGATATGTAAACAATTATATGCTCATTCGGTCGCTGAAGTCTTGATGCAGAATTATAGTGTTATTTTAAGACATTCTGACTGGTAACATGTATTGCCTTAGTACATTTATATTTCATTTTATATAGTCTCTCTCTAAATTGCTTGACATCAAGCCTCCCTTTTCCATGGTGATTTATGCAAAGAAGTCTATTTTCAACAACCATTTGGTTGTCTCTAAAGGGGTGTTTGACCAAGGTCTATCATGTTAGTGACTTTATCTACAGGTTGAAGTAGTCTCCTTGGGCTTAGTTTAACAAGGTCAACAATGTCATTAAGAGTCTTGATGTTAAGTGATCTGCTATCGATCTTTCTATTTTCTCAAACAAGGCATCTTTAAGATACATTGTTTTTGTGGTAAATTGCAAAGAAATTCCACCATTATGGGTGATGATTGAGGAGTATTCAATTCAAGGAAATCCATGTAGTTTTTCTTTCTACTAAATATTTGGGGGAGTTGTTCTAGTTCTTAAGCATTTAAGTGTTAAGATTTGCCTTGGGATGAATCTGTCTTAAAGAAGATACATTCCCTACTTCTTTTAAGAGATTGGAATGAAAAATGTGAAACATGCCTCTAGACCTATGGATTACTATTCAAATCATCAAAATGAAGGGGAGCCATTTTGTGACCTAGAACTATATCATCACGTCATTGTCAAGAAAATCTATTTGACTATCATAAGATAACCCATCTCCTATGTGGTTAGTTAGATGATGATCTCACCCCCTATAATATTATGAGAGTAGTGTTTAAGACAATATGTGATTTTGTGTAATTCCCTAGGAAAGATCTTTTTAATATAAACATCCTCAAGATAAGTGTAATATATCAAAATATGTCCTCATAATAATAGAAACCCTCATTCCATGGATTGGATGACTCTAGGTTTAGTTCTTGATAAATGGGGTAAGATATACCCTTTTTGGACCTTAATAGGATGGTCGTATCTAGCGTTTTGAAACTAATATTAATGAGTCAATAATAACTACAAATTTTGCATAATAAACCCTAACTCACTTGATGTCAATGTTTTTATACCTAAGTTTATAAAAAGTATTAATAAAGTATGAAGTATAGTTTGAAAAGTAATGTATTAATTAATGGTATATTATGTGATGCTACAAATAACACAACTAAGAAGTTTAATAATGACTACAATGAGATCAGACTCATCTACACGTGTGGCCAGTATGCAAAGCATCCTAATATGAACAAAAAGGAATCTATATTACTTATGTATTAGTAGAGAATTTGTTTATTTATAGTTGAAAGTAATATCATTAAATGACTTTAGAAAGGAATCTTAAATTAAATAATGGATTTTGTTGGATAAGAGAATTGATGAAAGTAACTATCGGTAAAGAAGTCTCATAAGAAATTCCTTTTTTTTGCTAAGAATAGCGTGCATCTCATAAGAAATTCTAATCAATAAATATGTGATACATATGTCAACTAGGATGAAAATTGATGTAATGATATTAACAAAACCTAATATTTTAAATCACATATAGAAAATATGAAAAATGGAAACCTAAGTAAAATATTAATGAAAGATGAATATAGGTTCTAAGGATAACTTTTAGTGGATTCGCAAAACTAAAAAGAAACCAAAACACAAATTGTTAGAGTAAGACATTTAGTAGAATTATATATATATATATATATATATATATATATATATATGACAACAATAACTTTACATACTAAATGTTAAATGAATAATTGTTCAATCCCAAAAGTGGAAACTAATGATAAATTCCTAGTCCTCATAGTCTAGTTATTTTACATGATGGGATTCATCCTTTGAAGACATCATATACCCCCTCAATTGTTTAAGGAATGAAAGGAGTAATGATAGAATCCAAAATTTACAAGTAGTCACTTTTATTGACATATTACATATAGTTGCCAATTTTTTTTTTCTGTCATGATTTCCTCTCCTCCTGTGTGCACTAGTTTCCATGATCAGACAACTAGATTACTTACCTGATGTCATGATGGCTAGCAAATTTTTTCTGTACCTCTCATATTATCAGGTGGTGAGGAAAAAGTTGTAAGATCTCTTACACAACTCCATTTTCCCTAATCTCTCCTTTTCATCATGAGACTTCTTTGCCATAAATTTTCTCACACTCTTAAATTTTCATTGATCCCTCACAAAAATTGTCTTCTGGCCTATTTATGAAAGCCCAAAAACCTCACTTTACTCCTACCCCACTCACACCTCTAGAAACACCAGATGGAATCCCATATAAATTTGTGATTTGTAGAGCATCTTTGAACCTTGTTGAACAACTTCTTCCTATCAATTACTACCTCTTCCTATGAACTTACCCAACCATCCTCAACTTTTCTATGCATGCAAAGTGGGTGTTTCTCATCTTTGGGTGAGTATGAGATCAATTCCTTTAATCTTCACCTTCCCCAGGTGATGTCTAGGTTCAATATTTAGTTTTTTTATGGTGTGCTTTAGTTGGGGTCCATGCGATCTAATGGGTAGTGCAAGTTGTGTAATCTCATCTAGATTCCAACTTCGGGGTTGTGCAACCTACACAAACTTCCCAGAATGCTTGTAGATGAGGTTCCAAAATTTCTAAGACTATATTTAGACTTCTTTCAATTGCATCTTAGGTTTTCCTAAATTCATCTTCTTCCTCTATAGTTTTTTTATCTTGTGGAATGAATTCATAGAACACACCATTTTTATTATTATGTTTGGCATTCTAGTATCCAATTATGTTCTCATTTTATTTGAGGTTGCAAATCGATGGATTTTTCTCTCTTCAAGATTCTCTGTCTTCAATCTATTCCTATGCATTTGTGAAAATTTCTTTGATCTTATTCGACCATCTCATGACAAGTGTGATGGGTCATCGAGTTTGGGAGAGCTCTGGGAACATGAATCTAATTCTATGTTGTTGAGATTTTCTTTGTATGCAAGGTTAAAGATTCATGATCTTTGTTGTTGTGTTTTTATTTCTCATGAGTTTGAAGAACAATTGAAGAAGTTTAGATCTCGTCTCTACCCTTGGGTTGTTTCCATTTTTATCATGCATGATGAGCATTTTCTCATATTTTTGTTCTATATTTGTTAATCCCAAACTCACGCAAGAGTTGCCCATATTATACTAGTTTGGTCATGTTCCTTATTATGCATGATGTTATTTCTAAGAGGCCTATTCATCCATTCAATAGACTTTTTTTTTCAAAAATTCTAGTTAGTGACCATTGAGTAGCTCACTGGTGAAGGCACCAACTCCCTAGAGTAGGGACTCGGGTTTGATACCCCACTTTTGCAACCTAAGAAATTCTTGGTCATGTCATGCATGGTGGCCTCTATGTGAGTTTACACGCTCCCCTAATGTGTGGGTAGTTATGGGGGCAATGGTTTACACTTCCAAGGGTCACAATCACAACCCATCTTTGAGGGTGGTCCCTCATCACAAAAAATCTAGTTAGTGTAATATACTTAAGAAAAATAGTAACTAAATGTAGGAGTGTCAGAATAACATAATTAATATATTATAGATTATAAAAATGTTATCTATCTAACAATATGGGTTACATCACCTGATTTTAGTTGATCAAAGATGTCCTTTTTAGAATTTTTATAATTCTGATCAGAATTTCTAAATTTCATAACAAATAGATTGTAAATTAGAAACATATATACAAACATGTTGTAGAATTTCTAAAATCATATACAGAGAATAGAATAATTTCTTAACTTAAATCAGTGTTTAAAAACACATCTTTAGGGTTGGTTTTTCTATGGATGTCTAAATCTACTTCATCTAAATTCTTAATAGATTCTTTGTGACCTTGACTTGGACTTAGGGCTTGACCCCCTATGTAACATCCCTGACCTGGGTTATGCCTTAACCCTAGGTGTTTTGCTTAATAAAGTTAATTATATGCTTGCTCTTATTTCTTGAAAAGTAATTAAGGTTCAAGGGGAACTTATGTTTCAATTTTAGTCCTTTTCGAATAATGTTGAAACATTGTTTTGCTTGTTTTGGACTAAAATGCAAATTACCCAAGTTGAGGGGTTAAATTGCAAATTTTACATGATAAGATGTTCCTCATGTGTTGAAGCATCAGGAGAATGAATATGATGCAGAGGTAAGGCTTGTGGTAGCCTGAGTACCAAGAAAGAGTTGAAAAAGCAATGTTTGTACATTAAAACCTAGTTTTGGTGTAATGTGCAATTTACCCAAAACCTAGTGTTCAATATATAAATTACCACTTCAAAATAGTCCCTAATGTTTCTTGGAATCATGTAGAGCAAAGAAAATGAGGGGGTGCCTCATTTGGATCACTTTGTAGGAGAGAGAATCTTGATATTAAAATAATCAAGATTTAAGCATAAATTGGAACTTTACTTCAATTTAAAGCAAAAATAAATATTTTAATTGAAGATCCCTTCAACCAAAAGGAGAGGTATGATTTTGCAAAAGAATGTACGACCATGTGACTTTCAAAGGCACGAAAATATCTCAAGCAAGTGGATAACCCACTCACATTATTAAAAGAAAAAGAAATATCCACTAACTTATGGATATTATTATTATAAGGGTTAAGGTGCTTAATTTGTTTTCCTTTAATTGATGGATAATTGAGTGGAATATGAGGCAAAGGGGATATCCTCGTAACCAAGGAAGGGAAGGGGGAAAGTGGCAAGGAAATGGAGGAGATAATCCCTACTTTCTCTCTCTTAAATGAATTTTCAATAAAATTCATGTATATGCTCCTTTATCCATGAGTTGAAAGGGAATTTCGAATCCACTTTCACTTATTACTTGCAAAAACGACCAAGGGAGCTTGGATAAACAGGAGGACGACCCCAACATGTTGGTAAGCTTCTTGACCTTCGTTTACCTTGATTCCATGGTGGAAATCGAAAATCAATGCATGATTTCTTCATATCTTGATCCCATCTTCAATTCTAACCATTCCTTTTCACTCAAAGCTTGAGGACGAGCCTTGGGTTAGTGAAAAGAGTTGCATCCACCATTGTTGACATGATATTGAAGCTTTGAAGCTCAATTGGAGGCGGGTTTTATAACTTGAACCCTTGAACTTTGTTATTGATTCCATATTTTTATCAATTGTTGATTCCATCATTATTCCCAGAATTTTATTTGAATGATTGGTGAAATCACCATGGAAATTACAGCAAGTTTCTTGGGTTTGTAGCTTGAAGATGATGATGTCATCTTAAGCACACACCTCAACATGGGCAATCAGTTTTCAAAACCGATTGAGTTAACTCGGTTACAAAACTGAATGGATAATTGATTTCAAGACCGAATGGGTAATTGCTCTCAAGATCAAATGGGTAATTGATCTTAATGTGGGGTTTTGGAGGAGGCAGAGAAGCAGCGGAAACAAAAAAAAAAATTCTCCCCAAACCCAGAACAAAAGGAATCGCGTCAACATCTATATAATAGGAAAGATGGTTTGTGAATCATACCTTGTCCCGAGGCTTGCTCGGCGACAATGCCACGCGCCTTGCGCGGTCTTCACCTCCGGTCTTGGATGGTGTCTGTGCAGCTCCTGGTCGCACCGGGACTGACGACTCCTCCTCCTACTAGACGATCGGATGACAGTTGTCCTCCTGAGCGGCAGTGACCTCCCGCCTCTGAAGTAGTCCACACGGACCACCTAGAACTCCACTCTCCTTGTCCCACAAGGAAATGGAAGGAGTCACACCCTCCTGTTGACGTACTAGTCACCAACACACTCTCCTGCTGTCAATTGCTACTGCAGTTGTCCTTCCCTTGCTGCACCTCCCTTTGCGGGAAGCACTTGCTCGGGCTCTCTCTCGGTTACCAAAACCAGAGAGAACGACAACTTTGCAGAGCAATCAACTTGCACTGAGTTGTGTTTTGAGAAGCCCCCAATACCCCTATATATATAGGCGGGTCATGGGACATGGTTCTTTGTGCCCGACAATACGGGACTAAAGCAGGAGTCGAAGGGTTCGGGATTTTCCACAAAAAGCAACCATCTCGCAACCTGAAATGATCGGTTCACAACTGAACCGATCGGTTCGGCCATTGAGTCGATCGGTTGGACCTGATCCGATCGTTTGGGGCACTCCAACCGATCAGTTGGTGCCCTGAACCGATCGGTTCATAGTCCTAATCTGGCTCAAAAATACTTTCCTTGTTTCGTTCCCAATTGGTATCGAATACCAATGTCATTCCCAATTGAATTGGGCAATTTGAAACCAAAGGAAAATTCTTGCCGACATGACTTTTCCCAACTGGTCGGTTGCACCAGTTGAGCCGATCGGTTCAACCCTTGAACCGGTCATTTCAACCTGGGCATGAGCCGATCGGCCTACTCCAGCCGACCAGTTCAGCAACCTCAGCCGACCGGTTCATCACATGAACCGATCGGTTGGGAGCACAGGTTGGGCAAAATCAGTCAATTGTGATTTCAATCAATCCGATACTCCAATCAATGCGTCCAACACCTTGAACCATACGATATTGAGCCATCGATTAATTGAGTGTTTAATTGAACTACTAAACTCCTTTAGTAATCAATCTAAACATTGCTTGTGGACAAAACTCCTCTTCCAGGTTAAATCCTATGTGTGTGACCCTGCAGGTCCATTTCACATTGGCAGTGAAAGTCCATAGCACTTATGACTTCACAAGCAAAGAGCGGTGCCTAGTCACACATCATTGCTACCCAAGCGAAAGTAGAAAGTTGGAGAAGAACTTTCATCCTACAATCCGTGAATGGTGTTACAGTGAATGTATAATTCCTTTGTCACTGATATCCAGAATGAACTCGAGGCATGGAACAGTCATCCTGTCAATGTTCATTCATTCCTTGATCTCAGAGTAGACCGAGTGAGATGTGTATGACATCAATATCACATATTGATTCACACGTGCATGCACATGCCTTTCTCAATCCTACTCATCAAGTGGCCAAGGATATCAAACTCCCTTAGGAGGGACAAATCCCATATCTATCACTCACCCCTCAAAAGCCCCATGTGTCAAAGCCACCCAATCATCACCTTTATAACAACCCATGTTTCAGGACTGCGTTTGATGATGTCAAAGTGTACCCAACGACATGTGTTGAGTGCAGTGATTTCAGGTCTAAGAATCACACTCACCACCATCACTGTGAGAGCTGACTGTGACTACCATGTCATGGTTCCATGTGTCACTCTCACGGTGGGTCTGTCCGGTACCTTGTTCTCTAACAAGTACCTATGTGCTTGGTTTGATATCACCATATCATGACTAATGAGATTCTGTCATCAACCAACACACAATCTAGTCTTTAGTGTTATTGATGTCTATGGTTATTTCCACAATAACAACCGACTAGGGACTATACAAGAATGTATACTCTTAACATCTGTATGATCTCATCATTTAGGTCCTTAACCTAAAAGCATACGTCATTGAGTAAAACAATCTTTAGACATCTATCATGTTACACCATCATCTCAGAAACAGTTTAAACATATAGATTGGAAATTGCCTTTATTATTATTCAAATCATTTACAAAGTATCCCATTACAATCATCATATGACTTGCTCTATGGGCATACATACCAACAGACTCCCACTTGCACTTAGAGCCAGTCACCAAGGAAACGCAGTCCTTGTGACCTAGCATGACCATCATGCTTCTGCTGAGAAAGAGCCTTAGTCAGTGGATCAGCTATGTTGTCTTCAGTTGGTACTTTGCAAATCTTCACATCTCCTCGCTGTACGATCTCTCGTATGAGATGGAAGCGCCACAGTATGTGCTTGGACCGCTGATGTGATCTGGGCTCCTTAGCTTGTGCAATAGCTCCATTATTGTCACAATAAAGCTCAATTGCATCACAGCTACTGGGAACTACACCAAGTTCAGAAATGAACTTTCTGATCCACACAGCCTCCTTTGCTGCATGCGAAGCAGCAATATACTCGGCCTCTGTAGTAGAATCGGCAACTGTTTCTTGCTTGGAACTCTTCCAGCTCACAGCTCCATTATTAAGGCAAAACACAAATCCTGACTGCGATCTGTAATCATCTTTATCGGTTTGGAAGCTTGCATCGGTGTAACCCTTTACAACCAACTCTTCCTCGCCGCCGTACACAAGAAACTGATCCTTAGTCCTTCGCAAGTACTTGAGGATGTTCTTCACGGCTGTCCAGTGAGCATCCCCGGGATCTGACTGGTACCTGCTCGTCATGCTTAGAGCATACGAGACATCTGGGCGTGTGCACAACATAGCGTACATGATGGATCCAATGGCTGATGCATATGGGATCCCATTCATACGCTCCCTCTCTTCACAAGATTGGGGACATTGAGCTCTAGAGACGGTAACTCCATGTAGCATAGGGACGTTGCCTCTCTTTGAGTTCTCCATGCTGAACCGCTTCAGCACCTTGTCAATGTACATGCTCTGACTTAGTCCGAGAAGCCTTCTAGATCTATCTCTATAGATCTTAATTCCTAGAATATAGGATGCTTCTCCTAAGTCCTTCATTGAGAAAGTTTTCCCAAGCCAAGTCTTTACCTTCTCTAAGGCTAAGACATCATTCCCCATCAAAAGTATGTCATCCACATACAATATGAGGAATGTGGTCGAGCTCCCACTAACCTTTTTGTACACACAAGGTTCATCTTCATTTTGAATAAAGCCAAACACTTTGACTTCTTCATCAAATCGAAGATTCCAACTCCGAGATGCGTGCTTTAACCCATAGATTGACCTTTGCAGTTTACAGACTTTATTGGCATTCTTTGGATCTATAAAACCTTCAGGCTGTGTCATGTACACATCCTCATGTATATTCCCATTAAGGAATGCGGTTTTAACATCCATCTGCCAAATCTCATAGTCATAATAAGCTGCAATAGCAAGCATGATCCTGATGGACTTAATCATGGCAACTGGAGAAAAGGTTTCGTCATAGTCAACACCTTGAATTTGTCGAAAACCCTTTGCAACCAATCTTCCTTTATAAGTTTGCACATTGCCATCCATGTCGGTCTTTTTCTTGAAGACCCACTTGCACCCTATGGGTTTTACCCCTTCGGGTGGTTCCACCAAAGTCCATACTTTGTTGGAGTACATGGATTCCATCTCGGATCTCATGGCTTCAAGCCATTTCTCAGAATCTGGTCCCTCCATAGCCTCTACGTAGGTAGTTGGATCATCATCTATGATCAACTCTCCACCTTCCTGAGTTACAAGGTATCCAAACCTCTCAGGTTCAAGGCGAGTCATACTAGATCTACGAGGTCCTTGTGTTACTTGAGGAGACTGAGATTCCACAACACCTTGCGAATCTACATTTTCCTCTGGTACATCTACCGGTTCAATGTTCTCTTGTTGGGCTTGAACTTCTTCAAGCTCTATATTCCTCCCACTGTTTCCTTTGGAAATAAATTCCTTCTCTAGGAACACAGCATCCCTGGCAACAAACACTTTGTTGTCAGTAGGGTGGTATAGATAGTATCCCTTGGTCTCCTTGGGATATCCAACAAAGTAACATTTATCAGATTTGGGTCCAAGCTTATCAGGAAACATTTTCTTGACGTAAGCCCCACAACCCCAAATCTTCATAAAAGACAAATTGGGACGCTTCCCAGTCCATATCTCATATGGTGTCTTTTGAACCGATTTAGATGGCACACAGTTAAGTGTAAACGTGGCGGTTTCAAGAGCATGACCCCAGAAAGAAATCGGAAGATCAAAAAACTCATCATTGATCGCACCATATCTAACAATGTGCGATTCCTTCTTTCATACACACCATTATGTTGTGGCGTTCCAGGCGGAGTCCACTGTGATACAATACCACAGGCTCGCAAAAGGTCCTCAAACTCTTGGCTCAAGTATTCTCCACCTCGATCAGAACGAAGTGCCTTAATACTTTTACCAAGCTGGTTCTGTACTTCATTCATGAAATCCTTGAACCTTTCAAGGGTTTCTGACTTATGCTTCATCAGGTACACATAGCCATACCTACTGAAATCATCAGTGAAGGTAATGAAGTACTGATACCCATTTCTGGCATTAGTTCTAAAAGGCCCACATACATCAGTATGTATGAGTCCTAATAGATCACTAGCTCTCTCACCTTTACCTGAAAAGGGAGTCTTGGTCATCTTGCCCAACAAACAAGATTCACATGTCTCTATTGATTCATAATCAAAAGAGTCTAGATAACCATCTTTATGGAGTCTAGAAATGCGCTTCTCATTTATGTGCCCTAGACGACAATGCCAGAGATATGTTTTGTTTGAGTCATTGAGTTTTTGCTTTTTGGTGTTTACGTTGTATACATTTGTCTCCAAGTCTATCAAGTATAGACCATAAGACATAGGGGCACTGCCATAGAAGATCCCATCTTTAGAAATGGAACACTTTCCATTCTTAATAAGAAATTCAAATCCATCTTTTTCCAAACAAGAGACGGAAATGATGTTCCTA
Source organism: Alisma plantago-aquatica (assembly GCA_963693085.1). NCBI lineage: Eukaryota > Viridiplantae > Streptophyta > Magnoliopsida > Alismatales > Alismataceae > Alisma > Alisma plantago-aquatica. Next base: position 1,425,017,568 of record OY856412.1, read on the forward strand.
TTTATGGCAGGTACATAATAGCAGTTCTTCAACTCTATTATTAGCCCACTAGGTAGAGTTAACTCATAGGTTCCTACGGCACTGGCGGCAACTCTTGCCCCATTAGCAACACGTAGTTCAACCTCGCCTTTCCCCAAAGGCCTACTTCTCTTAAGATCCTTCACATTTGAACAAATGTGAGATCCGCATCCGGTATCAAGTACCCATGACGAAGAAGTAGTAAAGTTAATCTCTATTACGTATACACCAGAAGTAGAGATCTCTATCTCCGACTTCTTCTTCCATTGTTCCTTCCATCCTCTCCATGTAGAAGAAATTGGTTTGGCGAGAGAACACTTCTCTCCCTTACCTACTTTCTTCTTCACCAACGCATTAAGCGTACATAGAGTGGATTCTAAGGCTCCTGGTATATCTGGATTGTGCAGAACACTTCCCACAGTCCTCAACCAGTTATGGAATTTATTCTCAATTAATTTGCCCATTTTAAAAGATGATTCTTTTGCCATTCTACAAGAGAAAATTTGCATTTGTCAAAACCTTTTTGATTTGATTTGAATAAAATTTGACGATAGTTAATTAGGCCTTTAATTAATTACCGCTCCCACTATTTTGACTCAAATTGATAGCCCTCACCATCAATTCGGAAGATTGCAGCGTACAATCTTCTAGTGGGTCAAGATCCTAGAATCCTCTAAGCCATGGACCAGCTTTGGCTGTCACCCACAACTCAGATCTTCCGGGTAGGCAACTCTTGTCAATTGCATCATATGCAACTCTTGATGAATGAACATGAACAACACCTTGCCATGAACATTCCGTGCCTCTGGGCTTAGACGCTCTAAGAATCACCAGTTAAGTCTAACCCAAAAGCCGACACGGTAAACATGCACCCTGCTTTGGCAGAACCTACATGTCGACCCTTCACACTTCCACAAGATAGACGGCGCACCACGCTTTGGCATAACCTACGCTTGGTTGATCAAGTTTGCCATGTGTGTCGCTAATGGAAGGCATATAAGACTTAATATTTAATGAGGGATTTGGTTTTTATATACATATACATATCCAATCACCACAATATATAGTACATATCATATACATGCTATATCCCACAGAAAACATGCATAAACGATAAAAAGCAATGATTATGGCCATCCTATTTGTGATTCCTCGAGCCAAGAGGAATCAAGGTCATCTAGGTCTACATCACATGCAACCTGTACAAGATGAAATCTGTGCCTGCCTTTCTGGGTTTGATCAGCTCATCTCCATGATTGATCGACTCGCCATCAGGTAGGTTGTTCGGGTGCCACCAGCCGATCGACTGGCGCCACCAGCCGATCGACTGGCGCCTCCAGCCGATCGGTCCACCGGTCATCGTGCATCTCCTCAGGTCGCCACCCACTCATCTCGTTCCTCTAACCGGCCGTCTGGATCACCAACCGATCGATTCACTCCTTGAACCGATCGTCTTCAGGTTGTCCGCCGTTCTTTGACATAACAGGAAATAAAATCTATCCTATTTACAATTGAATTGTGAAACCCCAAGTTACATTCGGGGGAAGCAAAGGTAGGAAAAGAATTCTCGAATTATTTCGAGTTACATTAGGAATATGAGAAAGGGAATCGGTGCGCAGACCGAGATGCAAGCAACCATACAAACAACCATACAGATATAGGGGTTTATAGGCCATAATCATGCTACACATCCACCAAAAAACTTGTTTAAGGGGGACGCGTATCGAGTGCATTAATATTACATATCATATATGTATATTAGGGATTTGTGGATTGGACATGTATAAAGCCGATATTATTCGCATCGCATGCAATAAATAAAGGCGACAAACCAAAATTGATCATATCGATAATCCTAAAATATAGAGCGGTTGACGTGGCTCTGATACCACTGTGGGGTTTTGGAGGAGGTAGAGAAGCAGCGGAAACAAAAAAAAATTTCTCCCCAAACCCAGAACAAAAGGAATCGCGTCAACATCTATATAATAGGAAAGATGGTTTGTGAATCATACCTTGTCCCGAGGCTTGCTCGGCGACAATGCCACGCGCCTTGCGCGGTCTTCACCTCCGGTCTTGGACGGTGTCTGTGCAGCTCCTGGTCGCACCGGGACTGACGACTCCTCCTCCTACCGGACTGTCGGATGACAGTTGTCCTCCTGAGCGGCAGTGACCTCCCGCCTCTGAAGTAGTCCACACGGACCACCTGGAACTCCACTCTCCTTGTCCCACAAGGAAATGGAAGGAATCGCACCCTCCTGTTGACGTACTAGTCGCCAACACACTCTCCTGCTGTCAATTGCTACTGTAGTTGTCCTTCCCTTGCTGCACCTCCCTTTGCGGGAAGCACTTGCTCGGGCTCTCTCTCGGTTACCAAAACCAGAGAGAACGACAACTTTGCAGAGCAATCAACTTGCACTGAGTTGTGTTTTGAGAAGCCCCCAATACCCCTATATATAGGCGGGTCATGGGACATGGTTCTCTATGCCCGGCAATACGGGACTAAAGTAGGAGTAGAAGGGTTCGGGATTTTCCACAAAAAGCAACCATCTCGCAACCTGAAATGATCGGTTCACAACTGAACCGATCGGTTCGGCCATTGAGTCGATCGGTTGGACCTGAGCCGATCGTTTGGGGCACTCCAACCGATCGGTTGGTGCCCTGAACCGATCGGTTCATAGTCCTAATCCGACTCAAAAAGACTTTCCTTATTTCGTTCCCAATTGGTATCGAATACCAATGTCATTCCCAATCGAATTGGGCAATTTGAAACCAAAGGAAAATTCTTGCCGACATGACTTTTCCCAACTGGTCGGTTGCACCAGTTGAGCCGATCGGTTCAACCCTTGAACCGGTGGTTTCAACCTGGGCATGAGCCGATCGGCCTACTCCAGCTGACCGATTCAGCAACCTCAGCCGACCGATTCATCACATGAACTGATCGGTTGGGAGCACAGGTTGGGCAAAATCAGTCAATTGCGATTTCAATCAATCCGATACTCCAATCAATGCGTCCAACACCTTGAACCATACGATATTGAGCCATCGATTAATTGAGTGTTTAATTGAACTACTAAACTCCTTTAGTAATCAATCTAAACATTGCTTGTGGACAAAACTCCTCTTCCAGGTTAAATCCTATGTGTGTGACCCTGCAGGTCCATTTCACATTGGCAGTGAAAGTCCATAACACTTATGACTTCACAAGCAAAGAACGGTGCCTAGTCACACATCATTGCTACCCAAGAGAAAGTAGAAAGTTGGAGAAGAACTTTCATCCTACAATCCGTGAATGGTGTTACAGTGAATGTATAATTCCTTTGTCACTGATATCCAGAATGAACTCGAGGCATGGAACAGTCATCCTGTCAATGTTCATTCATTTCCTTGATCTCAGAGTAGACCGAGTGAGATGTGTATGACATCAATATCACATATTGATTCACACGTGCATGCGCATGCCTTTCTCAATCCTACTCATCAAGTGGCCAAGGATATCAAACTCCCTTAGGAGGGACAAATCCCATATCTATCACTCACCCCTCAAAAGCCCCATGTGTCAAAGCCACCCAATCATCACCTTTATAACAACCCATGTTTCAGGACTGTGTTTGATGATGTCAAAGTGTACCCAACGACATGTGTTGAGTGCAGTGATTTCATGTCTAAGAATCACACTCACCACCATCACTGTGAGAGCTGACTGTGACTACCATGTCATGGTTCCATGTGTCACTCTCACGGTGGGTCTGTCCGGTACCTTGTTCTCTAACAAGTACCTATGTGCTTGGTTTGATATCACCATATCATGACTAATGAGATTCTGTCATCAACCAACACACAATCTAGTCTTTAGTGTTATTGATGTCTATGGTTATTTCCACAATAACAACCGACTAGGGACTATACAAGAATGTATACTCTTAACATCCGTATGATCTCATTGTTTAGGTCCTTAACCTAAAAGCATACGTCATTGAGTAAAACAATCTTTAGACATATATCATGTTACACCATCATCTCAGAAACAGTTTAAACATATAGATTGGAAATTGCCTTTATTATTATTCAAATCATTTACAAAGTATCCCATTACAATCATCATATGACTTGCTCTATGGGCATACATACCAACACTTAATACCAGTTGGAGATACTTGCTGCTGTAGTTGGACGTTGATCCAATGGTCCTAATTGATTGGTTGAAGGAAACCCTAGATTCCCAAACAGTTTCAAAACCATTTGGTGTTGAAATGCCAAAACCGAATGCATATCTAAAGTGATCAAATCATTTGGAGATTTAAGGTGATGATTGATCCATTGATCCAATGGTTGATAATAATGATTATCAATGATAGGTACAAAGGTTGAAATCCTAAAGTACCTAGATGATCAGTACCTTTAGAATGGTTAACCCTAAAAGCTTATGAAAGCAATGTCTCAATACACTATGTCAACCATAGTTGTACATATTTGATTGAAAGGTTGATGTAACCTAATCAAGTTGAGTGGATGATAGAAAGGAATTCATACATGAGTATTAATTATGAAGAATATGTGATTAGGGTATGATCCTTAGTAAAGAGATCATGAAACCCTAATCGAGTGGGTTAATAAGCCATAATCCTAAAAGTTGGGCAATCTTGAGTGAAACCCTAGTCTAGAGTAATGATGTAACCCTAATTTAGGGTGATGATATAGTAAACCCTAATTATAGGTAATTGAATGGAAACCATAATTAGGATGAATAGCAAACCCTAATTGTGGATAATTGAATTTAAACCCTAATTGAGGGTGATGTCATGTGAAACCCTAATTGAGGGTGATGCCATGTGAAACCCTATGCAATGGTATGATGAGGAGCCCTAATATAGGGTGAAGGTATGTGAAACTCAAATTTTGAGTTATAATAAGTGAAGCCCTAATCTTAGGCAATATGATGATAAACCATAACCCTAATAAGAGAACCCTAATGATAAAATAGTGGGTATTACCTTATAAAGATGAAACATCTCAAATGGTTGATCATAGGCAACCTTATAGTAAGCAATGCCTTAACCTGAAATGAGTCCATATCATTGAAGATAGTTGGACCATTCTTGTGTGTGACCTATGCACTTCATTGTAAAAGTGATAGGTTAGTGGATGAAAGCATTAAGATGGGAAATACCATAATCCAAGATAAGTTGATAACTCAAGTAAGTTGGAAGTGATGAGGAAAGTGATACATCAAGATATGATTGATATCACTTTTAGCATCCCAAGGTTGATAAGCATTGATGTGCCTCAAATCCAATATACTTGGATAGGAAACACATGAAGTATGTTATGTAAATTGTTACAATGAATTGTAATGAGTTTGATATATTTTGATAAGAATAGGCTAATATACCTTGAGAATGGGGTTAAGCTAAACTAATGAGTATGATGTAATCATACCATGATAAGGATGAGAAATGAACTCATACCTTGTATTGATAATCATTTAATGATAAATGTTAAAAGTAATAAACATGATTGAATACTTGAGATGTTAATGGATGCTCCTAGAGATGTGGAGCAATATATTAAGGTTGATTTGATAAATTTGAAATCCTAATTAATGTGAGATGGGAAACCCTAACCCTAAATTGGGTAAAGGGGACATGAGAAACCCTAATGTGATGTGAATAGTAAGCCCTAACCCTATTGAGGGAATAGTGGTGTTACTATTGTATTACATGAGGTGATATGTTATTGTTTCCTAGTGAGAGGTGACAAGATCTGTAATGGCCTTGTGAGCCATATGATTTGATGTTGCCTAGTGATAGGTGACAAGATGTTTAATGGCCTTGTGAGCCATATGATTAGATGTTGCCTAGTGAGAGGTGAGAAGATATTTTATGGGCCTTATGAGCCATGAGAACAATTGTGGCATAGTGAAAGGTACCAAGATGATTATAAAAGTTTATTGTAAGAAATGATAATGTTTTAATAAACTTAATAAAAGGAACATGTGTATTCAATAAAGAATGTGAAAAGCTATGAAGGCTAACCTCAGGGTTCAGAGCATAGAGAAGGATGTGATGATCAATGATGAGTTAAAGGAATTTATATCCCATGATCTGTGTAATCAGGAATGGTTAAAGTCCAATGCCTGGCAGAGGCATGAAGCCTGTAATCAGGAGTGGTTAGAGTCCACTACCTGGTTGTGTAATCAGGATTGGTTAAAGTCCAATACCTGGCAGAGGCATGAAGCCTGTAATCAGGAGTCGTTAGAGTCCACTGCCTGGCTGTGTAATCAGGAGTGGTTAGAGTCCACTGTCTAGCTGTGTAATTAGGATTGGTTAAAGTCCAATACCTGGCAGAGGCATGAAGCCTGTAATCAGGAGTGGTTAGAGTCCACTTCCTGGCTGTGTAATCAGGATTGGTTAAAGTCCAATACCTGGCAAAGGCATGAAGCCTGTAATCAGGAGTGGTTAGAGTCCACTGCCTGGCTGTGTAATTAGGATTGGTAGAGTCCAATGCCTGGCGGTGTAATCAGGATTGGTTAAAGTCCAATACCTGGCAGAGGCATGAAGCCTATAACCAAGGGATTGGCATAGTCCAATGCCTAGATAGAATATGATGATGTATACTCTTCTGTCTGGAATAATTCAATATTTGTTTAGCAGATTGGATAAGGGCAATAGATTAAACAAGAATGAATCATGGGTGACATATTAGGATAATAAGGAAAATCTTGAGATGTTGAAATGATATGGTAGATAAATGATATACATGTTCTTCCTATTCCTTATTAAGAGGATAGATGATTTATTGTTCTATCATAAATAGTTGCAATGCTTTAAAAGATGAGAATGCCTTAAACATCTTATCCTCTTCCTAGTTTTATATAATTAAATTGCAATAAAAATGTTTTTGGCGGATAGTTATATCTCTCGCTGGGGCAATTACAATTGTCTCACCCCCGTGGGATCCAACATTTTTAGGTGGATAAGAATGGAGGAGACTGAGAATATCTTGCAGAGGAAGAACATCAATAGCAACAAGGACATCAGTGACAGCTCAGGTTGAGTGTACTGTCTGTCGTGTCTTGTAGATAGAAGTCCTATGTGTCGTCTCTGTACTCTCAGGTCCTCGGAGTTAGTAGTTAGTTCTTTTAATTAATCGATCTGATATTTTGGCTTGATGCCTTGAGATTTTGAGTTGCTTAAGTATAATTCTGACAAAGTAATTGTTGTATATAATTCTTGAGAAGAGATAGTACATGTGATATGCTTATGAACCAGGATGTAGATGATATACATTGGTTCTTGATAAAAGAGTTTTCCTGTGTATGGACCTCTTTGCAAAAGGTTTAATTTTTTAGTGATTTTTGTTAATCCGCTGCATATGATACACTTCCGCATTAGTTAATCTTGTTTTTATGAGTTGGATGCCACAATTTAGTGGTATCAGAGATCTAGGTTCGTTGAGTCTACAGAGACATAGGACTAAGGTGTCGAGTCTGTTATAAATGTACCCCAGTGTATCTTATAGTGCCTTCTGTTTATGCAGAAGAAGATATATAACTCCAAGATGTCTAGAGAACATGAGGAACATGTTTCCGAGAGCAATGTTGTTGCAACAGTGGGAGGTGCAAGGTATCAGGCGAGGGAGGAACCAGTGCCTAAAAATCTCCATGTTGATGAAGTCATGAGAGGAAACCCAGATGTTCATAATGTTTTTGGGCAACTCATGACTACACTGAAGTATATGGAAGACCGGAAGCTTGCACCAGCACCTAGGGCACCAATTTCCAATGAGGGATATGGGTCTGGTAAGACCTTTGAACGACTACGTCGTTTAGGAGCCATAGAATATGCTGGGACATCTGACCCAGCAGATGCTGATCTCTGGCTCACTAAATTAGAAAAGGCTTTTAAGATCCTTTGTATCCCAGATGCTGACAAAGTTAAACATGATGTGTACCTTTTGAAGGGTAGTGCTGGACATTGGTGGGCTATAGAAGAAATAAAAAGGAATGATGAAGAGGTTGGATGGGAGGAATTTTGTCAAGAATTCGTCAATAAGTATTTTGCAAGGACTTATTTAGATGAAAAGATCTCACAGTTTGAGAAGATACGACAAGGAGCCATGTCAATAAGTGAATATGAGGTTAAGTTCATGGAACTTTTACGATTTTGTCCTCATATGGCTTCTACTGAGGAGGAAAAGAATCGACGTTTTGAGAAAGGATTGAATGCAGAGATGTCTATTCCGGCATCTGCCCTAGAAAGTAGAGAGAGGTTTGCCACATTTGTGGATTCAATTCGAAGGATAGAAGGGTCTATGACAAAGAAACATGAGACAGACCTTAAAAGGAAGTCTAAACAGTCACCAGAACAAGGAATTGGTGGTACTAAACAATGAAAGATTTCTATAGTACCGACTCAACCACAATGTAGTACACCCAAGCAACAATCACCTAAAAGGCTCAGAGCCTACTATAGATGTGGACAGAGAGGACATCTGAGGCGGCAATGTCCAAATAGAAAGTGATGGGGTGACCCAACATACAAGACACTAGATAACTGGTAGAATGTAGACTTGTCAAGATAGAACTTTCTATTTTTAATTATCTTCTGTTCCCTACTATAAGAAAGGTAGTTGTTATTTAGTTTATCTGTATAATCCTTTGAGGATATGAGGAAGAGATAAGTAGAATGAAAACTTGTGTTCAGTTTAATATTCTTTTATATGTTTTGAAATTTCTCTTTCTCCTTTAAGGAAGGGAAGAGATGAAAAAGGAACTCAGAGAAAAATCTGAGATATTAAGTATATCAAAATTTAAAGAGATAAAAACATAAAATAAAATAAATACATACTACCTAATTTCAGTTCTTGAATACCTTGGCCATCTATTCATTTATTGAAGGCAAGGTAAGTATGGCATACCTATATTGTTATCTTTCTGATTACTCTGATCAAGTAATCATTCTAAAACAAATGAAAGAAGCCTAATCAAGAAGGAGATGTGGCATGGAAATTTCTACCACATTCTAATCGATATACGGAGGAATTTGATTTAATTATAAATCAACTTATAAACAAAAATGAAGATGAGGATATGATGTGTTTATTAACACATGTGTTATATACCAAGGTAGGGGATTCTGGTATCTGAGAAATATCAGGCTATTTTATGATGGTTACCTGGAATGGTTAACTGTGGAATCAGTCCAGTTACCTAATATAGCATGGACATCATATGTTAGGGGTTTATGCTTTCATAAACATAACATTGATGAGAATGAACTATTTGAAGGAATAATTGTAAAATTATTGCAAGAAAATTTTATCAAATTAAATTAACAAATAACCTCGATCTAAATAAGAAAAGTGTTACCTGACACAGAATTAACTCCACAGTCAATAATGAAAGGATAGTGGAGTATGTGTCCTATGTGTTTGATTCTATGAGAATTTTGTGTGGAAGAACTTTGTATTGATAAAGGTTCTATGGTGTCTCCATAACAATGAGATGTTATGTGGAGACTTGATGATACATCAAATGAATAATATCTGTCTCCGTTTTATCTGGGATTTCGAGGATGAAATCCTTGTTAGGGGTTTATGATTTGTAACATCCCTGACCTGGGTTATGCCTTAACCCTAGGTGTTTTGCTTAATAAAGTTAATTATATGATTGCTCTTATTTATTTAAAAGTAATTAAGGTTCAAGGGAAACTTATGTTTCAATTTTAGTCCTTTTCGAATAATGTTGAAACATTATTTTGCTTGTTTTGGACTAAAATGCAAATTACCCAAGTTGAGGGGTTAAATTGCAAATGTTACATGATAATATGTTACTCATGTGTTGAAGCATCAGGAGAATGAAGATGGTCCAAAGGTACGGCTTGTGGTAGCCTGAGTACCAAGAAAGAGCTAAAAAAGCAATGTTTGTGCATTAAAACCTAGTTTTGGTGTAATGTGCAATTTACCAAAAACCTAGGGTTCAATATGCAAATTACCACTTCAAAATAGTCCCTAATGTTTCTTGGAATCATGTAGAGCAAATAAAATGAGGGGGGTGCCTCATTTGGATCACTTTGGAGGAGAGAGAATCTTTATTTAAGCATAAATTGGAACTTTACTTCAATTTAAAGCAAAAATAAATATATTAATTGAAGAGCCCTTCAACCAAAAGGAGAGGGATGATTTTTCAAAAGAATGGAAAACCATGTGACTTGCAAAGGCACGAAAATATCTCAAGCAAGTGGATAACCCACTCACATTATTAAAAGAAAAAGAAATATCCACTAACCTTTGGATATTATTATTATAAGGGTTAAGGTGCTTAATTCGTTTTCCTTTAATTCATGGATAATTGAGTGGAATGTGAGGCAAAGGGGATAGCCTCGTAACCAAGGAAGGGAAGGGGGAAAGTGGCAAGGAAATGGAGGAGATAATCCCTACTTTCTCTCTCTTATTAAATGAATTTTCAAAAAAATTCATGTATATGCTCCTTTATCCATGAGTTGAAAGGGAATTTTGAATCCACTTTCACTTCTTACTTGAACAAATGACCAAGGGAGCTCGGAGCAACAGGAGGACGACCCCCAACCTGTTGGTAAGCTTCTTGACCTTCGTTTACCTTGATTCCATGGTGGAAATCGAAAATCAATGCATGATTTCTTCATATCTCGATCCCATCTTCAATTCTAACCATTCCTTTTCACTCAAAGCTTGAGGATGAGCCTTGGTATAGTGAAAAGAGTTGCATCCACCATTGTTGACGTGAGCTTGAAGCTTTGAAGCTCAATTGGAGGCGGGTTTTATAACTTGAACCCTTGAACTTCGTCATTGATTCCATATTTTTATCAATTGTTGATTCCTTCATTATTCCCGAAATTTTATTTGAATGATTGGTGAAATCACCATGGAAATTATAGCAAGTTTCGTGGGTTTGTAGCTTGAAGATGATGATGTCATCTTAAGAACACACCTCAACATGGGCAACCGGTTTTCAAAACTGATTGAGTTAATTGGGTTACAAAACAGAATGGATAATTGATTTCAAGACCGAATGGGTAATTGATCTCAAGATCAAATGGGTAATTGATCTTAAGACCAGTTGAAGATACTTGCTGTTGTAGTTGGACGTTGATCCAATGGTCCTAATTGATTGGTTGAAGGAAACCCTAGATGCCCAAACAGTTTCAAAACCATTTGGTGTTGAAATGCCAAAACCGAATGCATATCTAAAGTGATCAAATCATTTGGAGATTTAAGGTGATGATTGATCCATTGATCCAATGGTTGATAATAATGATTATCAATGATAGGTACAAAGGTTGAAATCCTAAAGTACCTAGATGATCAATACCTTTAGAATGGTTAACCCTAAAAGCTTATGAAAGCAATGTCTCAATACACTATGTCAGCCATAGTTGTACATATTTGATTGAAAGGTTGATGTAACCTAATCAAGTTGAGTGGATGATAGAAAGGAATTCATACATGAGTATTAATTATGAATAATATGTGATTAGGGTATGATCCTTAGTAAAGAGATCATGAAACCCTAATCGAGTGGGTTAATAAGCCATAATCCTAAAAGTTGGGCAATCCTGAGTGAAACCCTAGTCTAGAGTAATGATGTAACCCTAATTTAGGGTGATGATATTAGTAAACCCTAATTATGGGTAATTGAATGGAAACCCTAATTAGGATGCATAGAAAACCCTAATTGTGGATAATTGAATTTAAACCCTAATTGAGGGTGATGTCATGTGAAACCCTAATTGAGGGTGATGCCATGTGAAACCCTATGCAATGGTATGATGAGGAGCCCTAATACAGGGTGAAGGTATGTGAAACTCAAATTTTGAGTTATAATAAGTGAAGCCCTAATCTTAGGCAATATGATGATAAACCATAACCCTAATAAGAGAACCCTAATGATAAAATAGTGGGTATTACCTTATAAAGAGGAAACATCTCAAATGGTTGATCATAGGCAACCTTATAGTAAGCAATGCCTTAACTTGAAATGAGTCCATATCATTGAAGATAGTTGGACCATTCTTGTGTGTGACCTATGCACTTCATGGTAAAAGTGATAGGTTAGTGGATGAAAGCATTAAGATGGGAAATACCTTAATCCAAGATAAGTTGATAACTCAAGTAAGTTGGAAGTGATGAGGAAAGTGATACATCAAGATATGATTGATATCACTTTTAGCATCCCAAGGTTGATAAGCATTGATGTGCCTCAAATCCAATATACTTGGATAGGAAACACATGAAGTATGTTATGTAAATTGTTACAATGAATTGTAATGGGGAACCTTCTGAGGTTATCTTCCCCTTGAATGGGTTGAGGCAGGGAGACCCCCTTGCCCCCCTTCTTTTTGTCATCTGCATGCAGGGTTTTTCTGCTATTATGGATTTCAATATCTCTCAGGGATTCTTTAAGCCCCTAAAGGTGTCCAATGACTTTGATGTTTCACATACCATTTTTGCGGATGATCTCATGATCTTTGGAAGGAATGATGTCTGCACTATTAGATGCCTTAGTCAGATTCTTAATGATTTTGGTAGAGCTTCTGGTCTTATCTTCAATGCTAATAAAAGCCTGGTTTTCTTCAGTGAAAATGCTTCCAAAGGAGATTTTTTTGATTATGTGGGTATTAAGGAAGGTGTGTTGCCCTCCACTTATTTGGGAGTCCCGTTGTATGGTGGGAAGGTTACAAGAAGTATGTGTAAGCCCCTGGTTGATAAACTCAAAATCAAGCTGGATAGTTGGAAGGTGAAGCTTTTATCTTTTGCAGGAAGGGTTGAGCTGGTGAGATCGACCCTATCAGCATACAGCTTATACTGGACTGCTGTTTTTCCTTTGCCTACTTCTGTTGTTAATGAGGTGGATAGGATTTGCAGGGAGTTTATTTGGGGTGATAAGGAGGAAAGAAGAGTTATGCATCATGTGAGTTGGGAGAATATTTGCAGACCTAAAAAGGAAGGGGGGCTCGGAGTAAGGAGGACTGAGGATGTGAATAATGCAGGGTTGATTATCAATTTCTGGAATATAGCTTGTGGAAAAGACAACTTGTGGGTCAAATGGATTCATGGCAAGTATTTAAAGAAGAATTCAATTTGGAAGCTTGAATGTAAACCCTATCACTCGTGGATGTGGAGATGCATTTTGAGGATCCGGAGCTTGGTTAACAAGTTTGTTTCTTTTCAGGTTGGAAAGGGTGATAAGATCTCTCTTTGGGGAGATCCTTGGGTTAAAGGGGGTCTGTTCCTTGAAGATTGTATTGACAATAGATTGCCCCTGATGTTAGGGAAAGGGAGGATGATTAAAATCTGTGATGTTACGAAGAATGGTAGCTGGGATATTAAACCTAGCAGGAGGTTGAGTCCTTTGTTGGATTTTCTTTCTAATACTCCCGTTTCTTCTGGTGATTCAGATAATATTCTATTTAAAGGGAAGAAGAGGGTGAAGTTTAAAGATGCCTGGGACTGTTGCAGATGTAAACATCCCTATCTTGCTTGGGCAAAAAAGTTGTGGAAGCTTGATATCCCTGAGAACTATAAAATCTTGAGCTGGAAGTTGGCTCTCGGCTGCATTCCTGTCATTAATTGGCTCAGGAAGAAAGGTTTTTATCTTACTTCTATCTGTATGCTGTGCAAGAAGGGGGAGGAGTCTATTATTCACTTGTTTCAGGAGTGCTCTGTTGCTTGTTTCGTATGGGGAAGAGGTTTGCAGAATAATTTCTTAACTGTTAAACCTGATTTCAGTAATACTCATTCCTGTTGGAGTATTCTTGGGAAGAAAGAAACTATCTTTGTGTCCATTGCAGTTTATCACATCTGGTATATTCGGAATTTGATTATCTTTGAGAACTGGACTATGGATGAGGAGAAGGTCTGGACGAGAATTAGAAATGATATGAGCTTGTTTGTCTGATCTTGCTGCTATTGTTGTGTGGGGGGTTTGTTCCCTGTTTTTGTATCTTCTGGAGATGATATGCCTGCGTATACAGGCTGGATATCCTGCTATGGAAGTTTCGTTTCTTCTGTCTCTTGGGGTTTTCCCTTGTACATAGCTTTGTTTCTTTTTTTGCTTTGTCCTCCTCCTCTTCTGTATCTCCTTGGTTTGGTGTGGTGTTTTGGGACCCACCTTTGTATATTTTGTGAAGCAATAAAGAGGGTAACACGCTTGCTTGAGCAAAAAAAAAAACAATGAATTGTAATGAGTTTGATATACTTTGATAAGAATAGGCTAATATGCCTTGAGAATGGGGTTAAGCTAAACTAATGAGTATGATGTAATCATACCATGATAAGGATGAGAAATGAACTCATACCTTGTATTGATAATCATTTAATGATAAATGTTAAAAGTAATAAACATGATTGAATACTCGAGATGTTCATGGATGCTCCTAGAGATGTGGAGCAATATATTAAGGTTGATTTGATAAATTTGAAATCCTAATTAATGTGAGATGGGAAACCCTAACCCTAAATTGGGTAAAGGGGACATGAGAAACCCTAATGTGATGTGAATAGTAAGCCCTAACCCTATTGAGGAAATAGTGGTGTTACTATTGTATTACATGAGGGGATATGTTATTTTTTGCCTAGTGAGAGGTGACAAGATGTGTAATGGCCTTGTGAGCCATATGATTAGATGTTGCCTAGTGATAGGTGACAAGATGTTTAATGGCCTTGTGAGCCATATGATTAGATGTTGCCTAGTGAGAGGTGACAAGATATTTTATGGGCCTTATGAGCCATGAGAACAATTGTGGCATAGTGAAAGGTACCAAGATGATTATAAACGTTTATTGTAAGAAATGACAATGTTTTAATAAACTTAATAGAAGGAACAATCGTATTCAATAAAGAATGTGAAAAGTTTTGAAGGCTAACCTCACGGTTCAGAGCTTAGAGATGGATGTGATGATCAATGTTGAGTTAAAGGAATTTATATCCCATGATCTGTGTAATCAGGATTGGTTAAAGTCCAATACCTGGCAGAGGCATGAAGCCTGTAATCAGGAGTGGTTAGAGTCCACTGCCTCGCTGTGTAATCAGGATTGGTTAAAGTCCAATACCTGCTAGAGGCATGAAGCCTGTAATCAGGAGTGGTTAGAGTCCACTGCCTGGCTGTGTAATCAAGTGTGGTTAGAGTCCACTGGCTAGCTGTGTAATCAGGATTGGTTAAAGTCCAATACCTAGCACAGGCATGAAGCCTATAATCAGGAGTGGTTAGAGTCCACTTCCTGGCTGTGTAATCAGGATTGGTTAAAGTCCAATACCTGGCAAAGGCATGAAGCTTGTAATTAGGAGTGGTTAGAGTCTACTGCCTGGCTGTGTAATTAGGATTGGTAGAGTCCAATGCATGGCGGTGTAATCAGGATTGGTTAAAGTCCAATACCTGGTAGAGGCATGAAGCCTATAACCAAGGGATTGGCATAGTCCAATGCCTAGATAGAATATGATGATGTATACTCTTATGTCTGGAATAATTCAATATTTGTTTAGCAGATTGGATAAGGCAAACAAATGAAAACAATAATGAATCAGGGGTGACATATTTGGATAATAAGGAAAAGCTTGAGATGTTGAAATGATATGGTAGATAAATGATATACATGTTCTTCCTATTCCTTATTAAGAGGATAGATGATTTATTGTTCTATCATAAATAGTTGCAATGCTTTAAAAGATGAGAATGCTTTAAACTGCTTATCCTCTGCCTAGTTTTATATCATTAAACTGCAATAAAAATGTTTTTGGCAGAGATATCTCTTGCTGGGGCAATTAAAATTGTCTCACAACATTTTTAGGTGGATAAGCACGGAGGAGACTGAGAATATCTTGCAGAGGAAGAACATGAATAGCAGCAAGGACAACAGTGACAGCTCAGGTTGAGTGTACTGTCTGTCGTGTCTTGTAGATAGAAGTCCTATGTGTCGTCTCTGTACTCTCAGGTCCTCGGAGTTAGTAGTTAGTTCTTTTAATGTATCGATCTGATATTTTGGCTTGATGCCTTGAGATTTTGAGTTGCTTAAGTATAATTCTGACAAAGTAATTGTTGTATATAATTCTCGAGAAGAGATAGTACATTTGATATGCTTATGAACCAGGATGTAGATGATATACATTGGTTCTTGATAAAAGAGTTTTCCTGTGTATGTACCTCTTTGCAAAAGGTTTAATTTTTTAGTGATTTTTGTTAATCCGCTGCAAATGATACGCTTCCACATTAGTTAATCTTATTTTTATGAGTTGGATGCCACACTTTAGTGGTATCAGAGCTCTAGGTTCACTGAGTCTATAGAGACATAGGACTAAGGTGTCGAGTCTGTTCTAAGTGTACCCCAATGTATCTTATAGTGCCTTCTGTTTATGCAGAAGAAGATATATAACTGCAAGATGTTTGGAGAACACGAGGAACATGTTGTCGAGAGCAATGTTGTTGCAACAATGGGAGGTGCAAGGTATCAGGGGAGGGAGGAACCAGTGCCTAAAAATCTCCATGTTGATGAAGTCATGAGAGGAAACCCAGATGTTCATAATCGTTTTGGGCAACTCATGACTACACTGAAGTATATGGCAGACCGGATGCCAGCACTAGCACCTAGGGCACCAATTTCCAATGAGGGATATGGGTCTGGTAAGACCTTTGAACGACTACGTCGTATACGAGCCATAGAATATGCTGGGACATCTGACCCAGCAGATGATGATCTCTGGCTCACTGAATTAGAAAAGGATTTTAAGATCCTTAGTATCCCGAATGCTGACAAAGTTAAACATGTTGTGTACCTTTTGAAGGGTAGTGCTGGACATTGGTGGGCTATAGAAGAAATAAAAAGGAATGATAAAGAGGTTGGATGGGAGGAATTCTGTTGAGAATTCATCAATAAGTATTTTGCAAGGACTTATTTAGATGAAAAGATCTCACAGTTTGAGAAGATATGATAGGGAGCCATGTCAATAAGTGAATATGAGGTTAAGTTCATGGAACTTTTATGATTTTTTCCTCATATGGCTGCTACTGAGGAGGAAAAGAATCGACATTTTGAGAAAGGATTGAATGCAGAGATGTCTATTCCGTCATCTTCCCTAGAAAGTAGAGAGAGGTTTGCCACATTTGTGGAGTCAATTCGAAGGATAGAAGGGTCTATGACAAAGAAATATGAGACAGACCTTAAAAGGAAGTCTAAACAGACACAGGAACAAGGAATTGGTGGTACTAAACAATCAAAGATTTCAATAGTACCGACTCAACCACAATGTAGTGCACCCAAGCAACAGTCACCTAAAAGGCTCAGAGCCTGCTATAGATGTGGACAGAGAGGACATCTGAGGTGGCAATGTCCAAATAGAAAGTGATGGGGTGACCCAACATACAAGACACTAAATAACTGGTAGGAGGTAGACTTGTCAAGATAGAACTTTCTATTTTGAATTATCTTATGTTCCCTACTATAAGAAAGGTAGTTGTTATTTAGTTTATCTGTATAATCCTTTGAGTATATGAGGAAGAGATAAGTAGAATGAAAACTTGTGTTCAGTTTAATATTCTTTTATATGTTTTGAAATTTCTCTTTCTCCTTTAAGGAAGGGAAGAGATGAAAAAGGAACTCAGAGAAAAATCTGAGATATTAAGTATATCAAAATTTAAAGAGATGAAAACATAAAATAAAATAAATACATACTACCTAATTTCAATTCTTGAATACCCTGGCCAGGTATTCATTTATTGAAGGTAAGGTAAGTATGACATACCTAGATTGTTATCTTTCTAATTAATCTGATCAAGTAATCATTCTGAAACAATCCAAAGAAGCCTAATCAAGAAGGAGATGTGGGTTGGAAATTTCTACCACATTCTAATCGATATACGGAGGAATTTGATTTAATTATAAATCAACTTATAAACAAAAATGAAGATGAGGATATGATGTGTTTATTAACACATGTGTTATATACCAAGGTAGGGGATTCTGGTATCTGAGAAATATCAGGCTATTTTATGATGGTTACCTGGAATGGTTAACTGTGGAATCAATCCAGTTACCTAATGTAGCATGGACATCATATGTTAGGGGTTTATGATTTGCATAAACATAATATTAATGAGAATGAACTATTTGAAGGAATAATTGTAAAATTATTGCAAGAAAAGTTTATCAAATTAAATTAACAAATAACCTCGATCGAAATAAGAAAAGTGTTACCTGACAAGTAATCATTCTAAAACAAATGAAAGAAGCCTAATCAAGAAGGAAATGTGGCATGGAAATTTCTACCACATTCTAATCGATATACGGAGGAATTTGATTTAATTATAAATCAACTTATAAACAAAAATGAAGATGAGGATATGATGTGTTTATTAACACATGTGTTATATACCAAGGTAGGGGATTCTGGTATCTGAGAAATATCAGGCTATTTTATGATGGTTACCTGGAATGGTTAACTGTGGAATCAATCCAGTTACCTAATGTAGCATGGACATCATATGTTAGGGGTTTATGATTTGCATAAACATAACATTAATGAGAATGAACTATTTGAAGGAATAATTGTAAAATTATTGCAAGAAAAGTTTATCAAATTAAATTAACAAATAACCTCGATCGAAATAAGAAAAGTGTTACCTGACACAGAATTAACTCCACAGTCAATAATGAAAGGATAGTGGAGTATGTGTCCTATGTGTTTGATTCTATGAGAATTTTGTGTGGAAGAACTTTGTATTGATCAAAGTTCTATGGTGTCTTCATAACAATGAGATGTTATGTGGAGACTTAATGATACAACAAATGAATAATATATGTCTCCTTTTTATTTGGGATTTCGGGGACGAAATCCTTGTTAGGGGTTTATGATTTGTAACATCCCTGACCTGGGTTATGCCTTAACCCTAGGTGTTTTGCTTAATAAAGTTAATTATATGCTTGCTCTTATTTCTTGAAAAGTAATTAAGGTTCAAGGGGAACTTATGTTTCAATTTTAGTCCTTTTCGAATAATGTTGAAACATTGTTTTGCTTGTTTTGGACTAAAATGCAAATTACCCAAGTTGAGGGGTTAAATTGCAAATGTTACATGATAATATGTTCTTCATGTGTTGAAGCATCAGGAGAATGAAGATGATGCAAAGGTAAGGCTTGTGGTAGCCTGAGTACCAAGAAAGAGCTAAAAAAGCAATGTTTGTGCATTAAAACCTAATTTTGGTGTAATGTGCAATTTACCCAAAACCTAGGGTTCAATATGAAAACTACCACTTCAAAATAGTCCCTAATGTTTCTTGGCATCATGTAGAGCAAAGAAAATGAGGGGGGCGCCTCATTTGGATCACTTTGGAGGGGAGAGAATCTTGATATTAAAATAATCAAGATTTAAGCATAAATTGGAACTTTACTTCAATTTAAAGCAAAAATAAATATATTAATTGAAGAGCCCTTCAACCAAAAGGAGAGGGATTATTTTGCAAAAGAATGGACTACCATGTGACTTGCAAAGGCACGAAAATATCTCAAGCAAGTGGATAACCCACTCACATTATTAAAAGAAAAAGAAATATCCACTAACTTATTGATATTATTATTATAAGGGTTAAGGTGCTTAATTTGTTTTCCTTTAATTCATGGATAATTGAGTGGAATATGAGGCAAAGGGGATATCCTCGTAACCAAGGAAGGTAAGGGGGAAAGTGGCAAGGAAATGGAGGAGATAATCCCTACTTTCTCTCTCTTAAATGCATTTTCAATAAAATTCATGTATATGCTCCTTTATCCATGAGTTGAAAGGGAATTTCGAATCCACTTTCACTTCTTACTTGAAAAAACGACCAAGAGAGCTTGGAGAAACAGGAGGACGAACCCCAACCTATTGGTAAGCTTCTTGACCTTTGTTTACCTTGATTCCATGGTGGAAATCGAAAATCAATGCATGATTTCTTCATATCTTGATCCCATCTTCAATTCTAACCATTCCTTTTCACTCAAACCTTGAGGACGAGCCTTGGGATAGTGAAAAGAGTTGCATCCACCATTGTTTATGTGAGCTTGAAGCTTCGAAGCTCAATTGGAGGCGGGTTTCATAACTTGAACCCTTGAACTTTGTTATTGATTCTATATTTTTTTCAATTGTTGATTCCTTCATTATTCCCGAAATTTTATTTGAATGATTGGTGAAATCACCATGGAAATTATAGCAAGTTTCGTGGGTTTGTAGCTTGAAGATGATGATGTCATCTTAAGAACACACCTCGACATGGGCAACCAGTTTTCAAAACTGATTGAGTTAATTGGGTTACAAAACAGAATGGATAATTGATTTCAAGACCGAATGGGTAATTGATCTCAAGATCAAATGGGTAATTGATCTTAAGACCAGTTGAAGATACTTGCTGATGTAGTTGGACGTTGATCCAATGGTCCTAATTGATTGGTTGAAGGAAACCCTAGATGCCCAAACAGTTTCAAAACCATTTGGTGTTGAAATGCCAAAACCGAATGCATATCTAAAGTGATCAAATCATTTGGAGATTTAAGGTGATGATTGATCCATTGATCCAATGGTTGATAATAATGATTATCAATGATAGGTACAAAGGTTGAAATCCTAAAGTACCTAGATGATCAATACCTTTAGAATGGTTAACCCTAAAAGCTTATGAAAGCAATGTCTCAATACACTATGTCAACCATAGTTGTACATATTTGATTGAAAGGTTGATGTAACCTAATCAAGTTGAGTGGATGATAGAAAGGAATTCATACATGAGTATTAATTATGAATAATATGTGATTAGGGTATGATCCTTAGTAAAGAGATCATGAAACCCTAATCGAGTGGGTTAATAAGCCATAATCCTAAAAGTTGGGCAATCCTGAGTGAAACCCTAGTCTAGAGTAATGATGTAACCCTAATTTAGGGTGATGATATTAGTAAACCCTAATTATGGGTAATTGAATGGAAACCCTAATTAGGATGCATAGAAAACCCTAATTGTGGATAATTGAATTTAAACCCTAATTGAGGGTGATGTCATGTGAAACCCTAATTGAGGGTGATGCCATGTGAAACCCTATGCAATGGTATGATGAGGAGCCCTAATACAGGGTGAAGGTATGTGAAACTCAAATTTTGAGTTATAATAAGTGAAGCCCTAATCTTAGGAAATATGATGATAAACCATAACCCTAATAAGAGAACCCTAATGATAAAATAGTGGGTATTACCTTATAAAGATGAAACATCTCAAATGTTTGATCATAGGCAACCTTATAGTAAGCAATGCCTTAACCTGAAATGAGTCCATATCATTGAAGATAGTTGGATCATTCTTGTGTGTGACCTATGCACTTCATGGTAAAAGTGATAGGTTAGTGGATGAAAGAATTAAGATGGGAAATACCTTAATCCAAGATAAGTTGATAACTCAAGTAAGTTGGAAGTGATGAGGAAAGTGATACATCAAGATATGATTGATATCACTTTTAGCATCCCAAGGTTGATAAGCATTGATGTGCCTCAAATCCAATATACTTGGATAGGAAACACATGAAGTATGTTATGCAAATTTTTACAATGAATTGTAATGAGTTTGATATACTTTGATAAGAATAGGCTAATATACCTTGAGAATGGGGTTAAGCTAAACTATTGAGTATGATGTAATCATACCATGATAACAATGAGAAATGAACTCATACCTTGTATTGATAATCATTTAATGATAAATGTTAAAAGTAATAAACATGATTGAATACTCGAGATGTTAATGGATGCTCCTAGAGATGTGGAGCAATATATTAAGGTTGATTTGATAAATTTGAAATCCTAATTAATGTGAGATGGGAAACCCTAACCCTAAATTGGGTAAAGGGGACATGAGAAACCCTAATGTGATGTGAATAGTAAGCCCTAACCCTATTGAGGGAATAGTGGTGTTACTATTGTATTACATGAGGTGATATGTTATTGTTTCCTAGTGAGAGGTGACAAGATGTGTAATGGCCTTGTGAGCCATATGATTAGATGTTTCCTAGTGATAGGTGACAAGATGTTTAATGGCCTTGTGAGCCATATGATTAGATGTTGCCTAGTGAGAGGTGACAAGATATTTTATGGGCCTTATGAGCCATGAGAATAATTGTGGCATAGTGAAAGGTACCAAGATGATTATAAAAGTTTATTGTAAGAAATGATAACATTTTAATAAACTTAATAAAAGGAACAATTGTATTCAATAAAGAATGTGAAAAGCTATGAAGGCTAACCTCAGGGTTCAGAGCCTAGAGAAGGATGTGATGATCAATGATGAGTTAAAGGAATTTATATCCCATGATCTGTGTAATCAAGATTGGTTAAAGTCCAATACCTGGCAGAGGCATGGAGCCTGTAATCAGGAGTGGTTAGAGTCCACTGCCTGGCTGTGTAATCAGGATTGGTTAAAGTCCAATACCTGGCTGAGGCATGAAGCCTGTAATCAGGAGTGGTTAGAGTCCACTGCCTGGCTGTGTAATCAGGAGTGGTTAGAGTCCACTGCCTGGCTGTGTAAACATGATTGGTTAAAGTCCAATACCTGGCAGAGGCATGAAGCCTGTAATCAGGAGTGGTTAGAGTCCACTGCCTGGCTGTGTAATCAGGATTGGTTAAAGTCCAATACCTGGCAAAGGCATGAAGCCTATAATCAGGAGTGGTTAGAGTCCACTGCCTGGCTGTGTAATCAGGATTGGTAGAGTCCAATGTCTGGCGATGTAATCAGGATTGGTTAAAGTCCAATACCTGGAAGAGGCATGAAGCCTATAACCAAGGGATTGGCATAGTCCAATGCCTAGATAGAATATGATGATGTATACTCTTATATCTGGAATAATTCAATATTTGTTTAGCAGATTGGCTAAGGCCAATAGATGAAAACAAGAATGAATCATGGGTGACATATTAGGATAATAAGGAAAAGCTTGAGATGTTGAAATGATATTGTAGATAAATGATATACATGTTCTTCCTATTCCTTATTAAGAGGATAGATGATTTATTGTTCTATCATAAATAGTTGTAATGCTTTAAAAGATGAGAATGCTTTAAACTGATTATCCTCTGCCTAGTTTTATATCATTAAACTGCAATAAAAATGTTTTTGGCGGAGAGTTATATCTCTCGCTGGGGCAATTACAATTGTCTCACCCTCGTGGGATCCAACATTTTTAGGTGGATAAGCACGGAGGAGACTGAGAATATCTTGCAGAGGAAGAACATCAATAGCAGGAAGGACAGCAGTGACAGCTCAGGTTGAGTGTACTGTCTATCGTGTCTTGTAGATAGAAGTCCTATGTGTCGTCTCTGTACTCTCAGGTCCTCGGAGTTAGTAGTTAGTTCTTTTAATGTATCGATCTGAGATTTTGGCTTGATGCCTTGAGATTTTGAGTTGCTTAAGTATAATTCTGACAAAGTAATTATTGTATATAATTCTC
Organism: Alisma plantago-aquatica; assembly: GCA_963693085.1. Lineage (NCBI taxonomy): Eukaryota > Viridiplantae > Streptophyta > Magnoliopsida > Alismatales > Alismataceae > Alisma > Alisma plantago-aquatica. Next base: position 1,425,041,064 of record OY856412.1, read on the forward strand.
AAGAAGAGATAGTACATGTGATATGCTTATGAACCAAGATGTAGATGATATACCTTGGTTCTTGATAAAAGAGTTTTCCTGTGTATGGACCTCTTTGCAAAAGGTCTAACTTTTTAGTGATTTTTGTTAATCCATTGCGAATGATATGCTTCCGCATTAGTTAATCTTGTTTTTATGAGTTGGATGCCACACCCTATGTTTCTAGGTCTTCTTACAAGATATGTTGCATTCATTCATTCATAAATGGAAATCACCTAATTTGTCTGTTTTGTTATTTGGTCACCTCTCATCAAGTACCAAAATTGTTCGATCCATATTTATGGGTCCTATGACCCCACTTGTTATGCCATGGATGATCTAGTCCCTTTGGTGTATGGATATTATTTGTACTGAACTTATGAACTTGCCTACTATGTTATGCATGTTTGATTTTGGCTAGTCATAATAGGAATTACATCATATTTTAGGCACTAAGTTATAGTCTTATTACTGTACACTGAAGTTTTGGTCCTCCTATTTTATATTTAGGCATTGACATTTTAGTCCTCATGTAATGCTACATTTATTTGGAAAAGAGGTTTTAGTCCTCCCACCCTTGGTTTGGATTATATAGGTTCCAATTTTAGTTTTTCAATTATTTTGGTCTTTGACATAATCAACATGCAAATTGTTTTATTGGTTCATGATTGTGAGATTGTTTATAAGGCAAGAATATCTCTTATTGATGATCTACTTTAGGTGAATTAACTATTCTGAAATATTATTTGTTTTGCATCCATTTTGGATGATTTCATATCTCCCTTTGATTGGGAGCTTGACAAATTTGTTATTGTCCTTTTCTTATTATTTACCTCCCTATTATATGCATATGCCTTCATTAGCTAACACGTTTCCACTATTTCTTCTTTTGTGGTATTTTCTTTAAAACCATTAGGTAAAGAGGACAACATAAGGATGACTAAGTTGGTATGGATATTCTCATGTGTATTTGAGTTCCTCTAGAGATTGAATTGAAGTGGTTGTATTACCCTCTATGTCTAGGATTAGCTAGATTATATCTTATGTATTCAGTCATATGGATGCCAACCTTGCAATATTATAAAATTGTAAATAGTAAAAATATATTTCCTTCGATGGTGTCCTTTGTGTTTTAAACATCAAATAAATTAGATCACATTCTCATGCAAAAAAATTATGTTGATGTTTGGCATTAGGATTAGTCCTTTTATTTGATTGAGTAAGGTGTAAAGAGTGGGACCTGAGAGGGGACCCACTCCTTACTTTGTTGATGAATAAAACCATCCACGCTCCAAACATAATATAAGTATTGAATGAACACGTGTATTTTTCTTCTTCTCTCAAATGGTATGTATCATAGAGGAAAATAATTAATAAGTAGAGGAAACATAATTATTTACAAAGTTATAAGGTAATCCGTACACAATTGTTCCTCACCTTAAAGGTGGAATGACAGAACATAAAGGACTACATTTCATTGTATACAAGATAAGTGGTAGAGGACATCCGGTCCATACCAGGCTATCCTCAACTCCAAACTCCTTTATATGACCGTTATGAGTCACTGTCATCTAAAGTACCTACACCTGGGTGGTTTGAGAATAGAACTTAGATAAAGATAAATAAAGGTATGGGTCCGTAAACACTGAGTACGTTCATAATAAACATATTTGAGCATTAATAAGTGTACAAGAAGAAAAATGTTGTTCCTTATACTTTAGGAGTCTTACAAAATGTGTCTAAGTTCAAGAGTATATAGTTCTAAGGTAAATAACATGAACTATATAATCATTTCATAGATCTTGCCCAATAAATCAAGACAATAATAAAATGTGCATGCATATTAGACTAAGTCAATCTGTTGTAGCACTAAGACACCATAGGATCTTGATCCAGGTAGCAAGGGGGTTAAAACCCCGATCCACATAGGATGAGGGGTACTAGACACCCAATAACCCATGAACAAGGTGATTAAAACCCTGATGCCCAATATATAAGAAGTGGGACACATGTGCAATATACATGGTTGTACAAATGTAGCACTACTCTAGATTACTAGTATAAATAAAAAACATGCAAAATTAGTGTGGCAGTCCATAATCAATATATTCAACAATGTAAAGATTGCAAAAGGGGGGTAATGAACCCAACATCGATGGATAGTTTCACCTTTTAGAAGAAATAAAATTATTATATTTCATGGCATGTATAATAGTGTTAGGAAGAAGAAATACTCAAAAGATGCCTCATATAGAAAAATTGTTTTATAATCATGTTAGTTCTAAATTAAAATAGGGGTTGCACACACCAGATGCTCACAACTAACCCTATTTCTATAGCTGAAATTTACTATTTAGTATTCACAACTTAAAAGTGTTCCATGCACACATCAGTCCATCATATTATTCTTAGATATGTTCTTTCTTTCTAAACATATATCTTAATAAAGATCTTTCCATTTGGATCTATTGACTGATTTATCACTATTGAATTTTCCAATATACATTTAATATCCATATCTAGGGTGTTAGTATTCCAACATGGTATTAAATGATCATTCAAAGGTATTCCCATTTTAGTTACAGAATATGCTCAGACCCATACAACTACTATCAATGAACTAATATGATTAAAATCTAGGTTTGATTGACTAAATGAGTTTTATATGTGTATAATTATGTGCTTACCATCACCCCATCGATCGAATAAATTAATGTTGACGAAATTTACAATGATAAAATTAAAGTAGAGGGAGGGACTATTGAAACTAAATTTCTTAATGTGTTGGTACTAATGCACATAGTAGTATGTCTCTATACAATTGGTATTCATGGGACATTTAACTAATATATATTAATGTCAAGCTCACTTTTTTTAATACAATAGGTTTTGCAATCTTTGATGGGCAGTAAATGTACATAATTTTTCTCTAACTTGTGCATAATTTTTCTCTAACTTACCTGCATGCATGTACTTACACAATCATACATGTACATATTGTTGGCTAAATTTTACATTAGTATACCATTTGTTTTGATGATGATGACAAACTTTTCACACTTGTGGATCTAACATGTTATTTGAGTATTTCAGGGTTCAAAGGAATAAGAAAATTCTATTAAGTGAAAAAATGAAGATCAATGTAAATTAAAGATCAAATACGCTTAATTGTATATATGTTCATGATTGTACTCAAATGTAAATACTTGTACAAAAATATAATGTACAAGTACTTAGTTAAGTTTTCCCGAACCACTTATAACCCTTAGTTAAGTTTTCCCCCAAAGTTAGAGTTACCATCACTCATTGAAACACACACTTAGTAGGTGATTCAAAAGTATGAACATGGACACTCTCGGTACGAGACACACTCAGTCAAAGTTTTTGTTGACCAAGAACCACCTCGGTCAAAATTATGAGCACTATTCAATAACTTACACATTTGTGCTCTAAAATGGTCTTTGATCGAAAATATTCTTGACCAAGCAAACTTCAGTCTACAGCTTGTGACTGTTAGACCAAGTGTTAGACCGAGTGTGTCTCGGACCAAGGTGGTTGTCGGTCAACCCCAAAGTAACTCCAAGCTCGACCGAGACACAGTTCGGTCCACAAACTTGTTGACCGAGTAGGGTTATGGATCGTTCTTTTAAGTACGAAAAAATTAGCCATTGCTAGCCAACAAATGTACACCTAATGACTAGTTAAGCACTAAGAACAGCCTAGAGACTCTCTAAAACATGCCTAGACACTTGAAAACCTTTCCTATAAATAGGAGATACCGTAGGACACCTAAAACACCTAAGATACACTTGAGAATACATTCTTGTGAGAAATAAAGCCAATCAACATTTGTCGTCTTGTTCTACAAGCTCCAAATTCGTGTCTTATAGCCATAGCCTCTTAGCCACCTCATAGAAATGTCCATCCTAGGTGGTGCGAGAGGTATAAAACTTGATATAGGATCAAAGAGCTATACTGAATTGTTGTATTTCCTTCTTCCAATCCCCCTTCACAGGTTCAAGCTACTTGTACTCCTTGGCTACTCTAAGATTTTGGAGGCTGCTTGAGGGAGCTCAGTTGAAGCTACTTCTTGGTGGAGAAGGTTGCTTCAAGAGGTGATTGAAATTACTTCAAGGAAGGCTACTTCAAGGGAGGTTGGATCTACTTCCAAAGGAAGGCTATCTCATGGTGGTGGAGCTACTTCTAGGAGGAGAAGGTTGCTCCAAGGGCTTAGAGTTACTTCAAAGAAGGCTGCTTCAAGGAGGTTGAGGCTTCTTCTAGGAGAAGGCTACTTCAAGGAAGGTGATTGTATTTCATTGTAACATCCTTGAAAGGTAAATAAAATTAATCACTTTCAAAATCCCAATTGGAGACAGTTGGGTAGTGGACTAACAACCTTTGAATTCAAAGGTTGGATCCATTCTAAACACAAGTGTCTTCCTTGTTTCCTCCTCCTTCTTCGATTGAGTGTTTTAATTATCTTTAAATTATCAAAAATCTCTATTCACCTCCCTCTAGATCTTTTAATTGGTTTCAGAGCAAGTCTTCAAGGAGTCCTAACAAGTCTTGAAGAATGGGGGACAACGTGCTTAGCAACCTCAACCTTGAAGGAACTCATGTAACTCGGCCACCACCTTTTGATGGAAGAAAATACACATACTGAAAAATAAGAATACAATTATACTTTCAAGGAATCAACTTTGAGCTATGGAGGATGGTGTCTACCCCTTATGTGCTTCCCACAACTAAATATGCAACATGGGATCCAAACACAGTAAAACAAGTTCAATTTAATGCAAAAGCGGTAAGCATACTATATTGTTCTATTTATGTAAGTGAGTTTAATAGAATATATTCATGTGATATGACTTATTATATATGGCATAAAATCTCAATAACACATGAAGGTACTACCCAAGTTAAAAATACCATAAATTAATATGCTAAAAAAAGTTTGAACAATTTTGCATGCAATCTAATGAATCTATTAGTGAAATGTATGCAAGCTTTTCTTCTATTGTTAACAACTTAAGTTCATTAGGCAAGTATATATGTGAAGAAGATCAAGTGTCCAAAATCCATAGATCTTTGCCTCTAATATACAAGCCAAAAGTGACGGCCATGGAAGAAGCTAATGATCTCTCCACAATGAGGATGGAGCAGCTAATTGGAAATCTAGAGACTCATGAGGTCACTCTTAAAGAAGAAGAAAGATTGAAGGCTAAGCTTTAAAAGGGACAAAGGATGGACATTTCCATAAAAGAAGCTACAACAAAGGTTCAATAAAAGGTCATCACTCAAGAAAGTGATGAAACAAGTGAAGGAGATGATGAAGAAGATGCACTCATGGTAAATGGTAAGAAATATAGAAGGTATAAATCTAAAAAAAATTCTAGTGCGTCTTATTCTTCTTCCCTTAGGTGTTTTGAATGCAGAAAGAAAGGACATGTGAATAATGAATGTCCCAAAATCAAGAAAGGGAAGAAATATTCCTTCAAGAAGAAAGACAAAGAAGATAAATATTACAAAGCTGCTTGGGATGAATCAAGTCATGAAAGTGAAAGCGGAGAGGAAGAAGCAGAATGTCTTATGGTCACAGAAGATGAAAATGAAGACTCAAGTAAAAGTAGAGAGGAAGAAGAAGAATGTCTTATGGACAAGGAAGATGAAAATGAAGATTCAAGTGAGGTAAGCCTTCTTGAATTATCTAAAGAAGAAGTAGTCACTAGTATTCAAGAAATACATGACAAATATGTTGATTGTAAAAAGAAATTGAAGAAGCTTACAAAAACAAATGATGATTTTCATGCTAAATTATATATTCTCTCTTCTGAAAATGAAAGTCTCATATCTGAAAGAGATACTTTAAAATTCTCCATTAATGAGCATAATATCAAGTTGCTTGCTGTAGAAACAAACTATAATTTTCTTTGCCAAGAAATGGTTGAATTGCTTGCTAAAATGAATGATCTTCAAACTTAACCTATTCTATGTACTCATTTAGATTATGATATTATTGTCAAAGAAAGAGATAGTTTGTTATCTAATTTACATCAAGCAAAGTTAGACATTTAAAAGAAAATGGATGAAATTGCTAAGTTGCAAAAAGATATTAGTAACATGAGGAACAATGACATTCTTGATAAAATCCTAAAGGACTCTTTTGATCAAATTGGGAGGAGAGGTCTAGGTTATGTACCCAAAGATAAATCTTATCAAAAACCTAGAGCTAGAAAGATACAATTACCCAAGACTAAAGTCATGTATGCACCTAAAAACAATCAATCTCATGACCACAATGTCAAAAAGAGAAGTGAAATCGATTTCATCTATTTTCATTATTGTTTACGTTTTGGACATTATTAATTTTCATGCCCTTACAAGAAAAATAAGGATAAGGATCTAGTTTGGGTTACAAAATCACAAACTTAGAAATGTGGATTACTTAGTTGAGATTTAACCTAAATCTTAATTTGAAAATTTGATTGTCTTATCTCAACTAAACTAAGCTTTAACTTGCATATTCTTGTATGTTTTGAATAGAAAAAAATGCCTTGCTTGAAATTGACAAATTTATTGAAAACACACATCACCCTTGGTCGAAAAAATCTTTGACCGCGACCCTCTTTGGTTGAGGAAATATTCGACCAAGAGATGTTCTATCAAAATTGCATCTTCTTGCAAATGATTCCGGCCGACAAACATCTCGACCGAGAAATCTTCTGGTCGAGGAAATAGTCAACCGAGAATTATTCTGTAAAGAAATTGTTATTGAACTTATAAACATGCGACTATGTTCAACTTTGTTGCTCAAAAATCTATAAAAAATCTTCATAATTATCTATTCTAAAATATAAAATGTTTTAATAAATGTTCCTAACCAAAAGGACCACCACATGGGTACCAAAATTTATCTATTTTACAGGATTGGGTGGTTGATAGGGGTTGTTCCAAACATATGACTGGAAATAAAGAGTCTTTACAAACATTTGAAGAAAAGAAGAGTGGAACAGTCACATTTGGAGACAACACCAAAGGTAAAATGATTGGAATAGGTAATATTGGTACTAATCTTCAAATAAAAAATGTCTTACTTGTTGATGGTCTGCATCATAACTTGATTAGTGTTAGTCAATTATGTGATAGTGGCTATGATGTTCTAGTTAACAAATCTTATTGCAAGCTACTCATAGAGAACACTAATAATGTTGTGCATGAAGGAAAAAGAATAGGAAATCTATATATGCTTAGACCTAATTCCATGCAAGCTATTATTGGAAAATGTCTTATTACAAATGATGAATTTTTACAATTATGGCATAGAAAATTAGTTCATGCAAGTTCACATGTTATAAAAATTTTGATTAAATATGATCTTGTTTGCAGTTTACCTAAACTCTCTTTTGATAAACCTAAAAGTTGTGAACCATGTACTTTAAGAAAGCAAAATAAAACGTCTTTCAAATCCAAAACTTTGCTTAGCACTACTAGAACATTATAACTCATTCATATGGATTTATTTGGTCCTTTGAGGACTAAACCTATTGGTGATGATTATAGTAGATACACCTGGGTTCATTTTCTTTCAATTAATGATGATATAATTAGAATATTCATTCAATTTTATTCTAAAATTAAAAATCAACTACAAAACAAAATATGTACCATTAGGAGTGATCATGGTGGGGAATTTAAAAATCACATAGTTGAATAATTTTGTATATCTCAAGGATACACTCATAATTTCTCAACTCCACACACCCCACAACAAAATGGGATAGTAGAAAGAAGAAATTGGTCTTTACAAGAATTGGCTAGAACAATGTTACTTGAACACAATACACCTAAAACTTTTTGGGCTGAAGTAGTCAATACAACATGTTATGTAATAAATCATGTAACAATTTACTCCCATATTAAGAAGACTCCTTATGAACTTATCTTCAATAAGAAACCAAGAATTGACTATTTTCATACCTTTGGTACACCCTGTTACATATTAAATACAAAGGATGATAAAGATAAATGTGACCCTAAATCACATAAAGAATTCTTCTTGGGATATTCAACTTCTAGTAAGGCATTTAGAATCTATAATACCATCTCTAGAAATGTTGAAGAATCAATTCACATCACATTTTATGAAATGACAACACAAAATGAAATTGAAAATGAAAACTTAAATGACATTACTCATCAAATTGAGGACCTAACCATATCTACAAAAGATGATCAAAATTCTAAAATTGAACAACAAAATGAGACACAACAGCCTATTCCTAGATTAATCAAGGACCATCCTCAAGACTTAATCATAGGAAATCCTTTTGATAAAATAAAAACCCGATCATCATCAGAGATGTTGCAAACATGACATTTGTCTCAATTGTTGAACCTAAAAAGGTAAAATGAATCTCTAAAAGATGAATATTGGATGATGGTTATGCAAGAAGAACTAAATTAGTTTATGAAAAACAACATATGTGACTTAGTTCCTAAACCACAAGACAAAACCATCATTGTAACTAAGTGGGTTATTCAAAATAAACTTAATGAAGTCAGGGAAGTAGTTAGAAACAAAGATAGGTTGGTAGGTCAAGGATATAATCAACAAGAAGGGATAGATTTTGATGAAACCTATGCTCCCATATATAGACTTGAAGCTATTAGAATGTTATTAGACGTAGCTTCTCACAAAGACATCAAACTATTCCAAATGGATGTAAAAAGTGTCTTTCTAAATGGAATCATAAAAAAGGAAGTATATATTGCTCAACCACCTGGCTTTGAGATTCCTGACAAAATTGACCATGTATGTAAACTTGAGAAAGCTATTTATGGTCTAAAACAAACACCACAAAATTGGTATGAAAGACTTAACTATATATTTGATAATGGCTTCTCAATTGGAAAATCATATTCTACATTATTTTTCAATACATATGAATAAGATTTTCTTGTTATTCAAATATATGTTGATGACATCATCTTTGGTGCTTCAAATGATTCCTTATGTAATCAATTTAGTGATATTATGCAAAAAGAGTTTGAAATGAGTCTCATGGAAGAATTAACATTTTCCTTGGTTTTCAAATAAAACAAATGCCTGCCAAAAATTTTCTAAGTCAAGAGAAATACACAAGGAACTCTTAAAATGATTTGATATGGAAAATTGCAAACATGCTACCACACCCATGGCTACTTCTTCCAAAATTGATAAGGATGAAGATGGTGAACCCATTGATGATTGCTTATATAGGGCCATGATTGGTAGTTTGCTATATTTGACCGCTTCTAGATTAGATTTCATGTTTTCCGTTGGGCTTTGTGCTAGATTTCAGTCAAAACCAATTCATTCTCATTTTCAATCTGTCAAAAGGATATTAAGATATCTCGTTGGTACTATCAATTATGGTTTGTGGTATCCTAAAGGACAATCATTGGACTTACAAGCTTACACTAATGCTGATTATGTTGGTTGTTGACTTGATCGCAAGAGCACAAGTGGTGGTTGTTTCTTACTAGGAAGAGCCTTAGTATCTTGGTTTGGTGAGAAACAAAATACAGTCTTCCTATCCACCACTGAAGCCGAATATGTGGTTGTTGGCTCATGTTGTGCTCAATTACTCTATATGCAACAAGTTTTGAATGACTATGACTTTACATTTTCTTCTACGATGATTTTTTGTGATAACACTAGTGCTATAAACTTGGACAATAATCCTATTTTACATAGTCATGCCAAGCATATTGAAATTAGACATCATTTCTTTAGAGGTCATATTTCTAAAAATAATATCTCTCTCCATCATGTTGATACTGAAGAGCAATTAGCGGATATCTTTATCAAACCTCTTCCTCTTGATCAATTTCAATATATTAGAAATAGGTTACTCGTTACTCCCCTAGAAGATGTATTCTTTGATATATGAGCTCAAAATTCTTAATAATTTTCTAACTTGAAATTCATGTGGTTTTTAGTGCATAAAATTTTATAACTATTTCTTTGATTAGTCACAATAATTTATTATCATGAACAAGCACATAAACAAGCTCAAATCAATTCAACAAAACTACTCTTAGTCTCTTATCCGGTCGAAAAAATTGTGGACCGAGAAGATACTCGGTCGACATAATTCTCGACCGAATTCCACTCAGTGGGACCCCGACCGACAAGGCAATTTTCAATCGAGATTCTTCTAGAAATTTTGTAGACCAATTATTTTTGCACATAAGCCCCTTGGTCGATAATAATTTTGACCAAGTCCTCATCGCAATGGTCAAATTTTCAAATATTAAAAGTTGATCGAACCAGTCGTTACAAGGAGCCATTGGAATAAATTCGTTGGGCCCTTTGTCGACAAAATTGTCGACCAAGTAGGTCCCTATTTTACTATAAAAGGGACCCCAATCCACCCACTCTATTCACACCTCAATTGCTTTCTTCTCCATCTCTTCTCTAGTGTTCCTAAGAGCTAGTTTTCAACAAAAATCTTCCACTACTATCTCTAGCTCTTCTTCCACCTCCAATTGTTCAAAATGGATTCATCTTCAACTTATGGTGGGAAGAAGTAAGTAGTTGTAAGGAAGGGAAGAACGGTCACTCCAGCCTTGAGCATCATCAATGATATTCCCTTCAACGACATTGTTGCTGGAGAATACTACCTAAAGCTCACCTTAAAAGACCCCTCTTCCTCGATGCCCAGTGGACACCAATGACTTCATCATGCTCCTTGATCTATCCGAGCTCTTCAAGGTGCAAAAATTGACGGAATTCCTTACTCTATCCTTTCATTTCTGGTCCACCCAAGATGTCAATGAGTTCTATGCTAACCTTACTAGGGACTCCAATTAACCATTTTCTTTCACCTCCATGTTTGATGGGCTATCTTTTCGTTTCTCTGAAAAATATATCCTTAAAAACTAGATATAGATGAGGAGTATGAAGAATTCATAGACCTAACAACCAAAAGCTCTATATCCAAATTCTCCACCGATGATAACACCATTAGCCTAAGAGACATCAAAAAGGCCATTTTCCTTCCTAATACTTCATCTCATGAAAATAGGGGAACTTACTATGCTACATCTTTAACCCCTAAAGCTAGGGTAGTAAACCTAATTATTTCCCATAACATCTACCCTAAAGCAAAAAAAAAAAACTAAAATCCCACAATTTAGGATGTGCCTAATCTATGCTATACTAGAAAGCATTCCTATCAACTTCATTCACAGCATCCTATCTGATATGTTTGACTTTTCTAGAAATCCTCCCTATGTTGACTTTGTGTGCCAAATTATCCAATATTGTCTTGAAAAAAACGTAGAATATTTAAACTACAAGTGTCATAGGTGTCCTAAAAAACTTACCAAAACACTATAGATAAAATGGGACTTGAATTTGGGTACAAGAGAGCTAGGACCAAAGGAGAGACATCCATTGAAGAAAATCCTCCACCTCCTACTCCTCCTAGATACTCCATAGAAAATCTAACAAACGATGTTTGTTATCTCAAAGGGGCTACCTATCAACTTGGGAGACAATTAGACTACAATCACCATGCCATGACCTATCTCAATCAAATAATGCAAGCTTTGTCTCCTAATGTTCCAGATACATATCCATATACATTCTATCCCGAGAATCCCTATCTTTTTAACCCTTAAATAGAATACACCCAAGTCCCACCACCACCTTCACATGATCTTTCCCATACCCAATACTCACCCATGTTGTAAAGACATCATATTTACTAAATAATCATGGTAAACAAAAACATCAATGAATAGCAGTGAAATTTTAAACTTTGACTATATTCAATTGTATAAAGAGTACTTTACAAAATTTCCCAAAAGGGTGTACACCTGTCTACAAAACAACAAGATCTAGGTAGAGGAAGACTCAAACCAAATCAACTTGTCTCCAAACATAAACAACTAAATATGTAGGCAACTAAGTCAAAGCTAGATGGTTAAACTCCGTATTCCTAGCCTCAGGCTGGTTCACCAAGCTTCCAATGTGCACTCCGATCTGATACTTGGGTGGTTGGGATCACCCAGAAAGAGAGAGATAAAAGTATGTGTTAATCAAAAGGAATAAGGACAACTAATAAAGTGCAACATTGCATAATAAAATGATTCACAATATTAGGAGATTTCAAGAGTATGAGGCAATATATCAAATAAGAAATAGAAGAACTGCCATAGTTTAATTAACAACAAATCACATATCATGAATGATATTATGACACAAAATCATATCAATGCAGAGTGAGGCACCAACCATACCTACACCAAGAGGAGAGGGGAAGTTTCACATCCCAAACCTCAATAATGCGAGGGGAAATTCACACCCCTCAAAAATATGTAAAATGGGGAGAAATTCACATTCCCCTTGGGGATCATACCCCTGGGTTCATGCCAACTATGGGTGGTTTGTACTCATGTACACTACATTGTCATTTGTCCAAAAACACATCATGCTGAATAATTCACTTGGCAGTAGTAAAAATGTAAATAACATTGAATCATAGCAAATGGGGAATAAAACCCATAAAATAATCACATAAATGAGCCAATCATAGGCAATAGAAGATTCAAATAAATAAAGAGCCAAATAAGAAAAAAATAGATATTCTAAGGCTAGCAATTGCCTCATTAGGAAATTAGGATTTGGGTAAAAGCCCAACTAAGGAATAGGGTGCATTGCACATTTATATGTTCACATCCATAAATAGGGTTCACATACATAAATAGGATCCACATACATAAATAGGGGTCACATACTGAAATAGGGCTCACATACCTTATTCAAGATTCATAACATCACTATCACTGATTATATTGTATCCAAGATCATTTTCCCTAATTACAAATATTTCACATGAATTAGTATTTATAAAACATAAAGTATAAAGAAAGATGCCCATTTTAGACCTTATTCGAAAACCACTGATTTAGGACTCAAAACTAGGACTAAAAGCTCACTTAGGTTTCACTTATTAAGAAAACATATCTTGTTTCTCCTTTTGGAGTTAAAATGAATTAATTACCAATTTTAGAACATTTAACATACTCAAAATGACATTCAAACCAAACTTTGAAAACGGAAATAGAATTAGGACACAAAAACCACAAAATAGGATTCGACTCGAAAAATACTTTCCAATGAGTATTTATTTGCATTTTTCTGAGCAAGGACCAATTTACTATGAATTAGATAAAATCGGCCAATCAGAATGCAAGAAAACCATATTGTGACAGTTTTTTAAATGAAAATGTAAATAGATGTAAATAGTAGGTGGAATGACCAAACTGTCCATGCATTTAAAATGAAATCAATTGACATATTGGGGGCACAAGGGATATTAGAAAATCAAATATTCTCAGCTGTGAAAAAAGAAAGAAATGGCGATAAGACAGCAATGCCCATGGCGGTTAATACATTAGATCGAAAGGGCATGAGCCCTAGGGTCACATCAATGGCGAGGGGGGAGCAGGTCAGTGCCTTCGCAAGGCTCGAACCGGGGGTATGATCCCCATTTTCAGAATCTAACAATCCAGCTGAAACTGCCAAGGTCCGACGAAGTCCGCGACGCCATCTCTCAAGGGCGGGGGATCACAGAAACACCAAACAAGCCAGAAATGGCTAGGGAATAGGAGAGCACAATGCACAGACAAAACTGAAGGAAACAGAGGGGAAAACCTCTGATCAGGCATCGAAAATGCTCGTGGAAGTCTGGCGAACCGAATGCTTGTGTTCACGAGGACTGAGGAGAAGCGGAAACTCAAAACGACAAGGTGGCGGCAGAGCTCAACGGTGAGCTTATAGGACCGAGCAACTGAGGGTGCACCGAGCCAAAGTAAGGAAGGGGAAAAGGAGGATAGGTATTGAGTATTTATAAAACATAAAGTATAAAGAAAGATGCCCATTTTAGACCTTATTACATGGCGAGGGGGGAGCAGGTCAGTGCCTTCGCAAGGCTCGAACCGGGGGTATGATCCCCATTTTCAGAATCTAACAATCCAGCTGAAACTGCCAAGGTCCGACGAAGTCCGCGACGCCATCTCTCAAGGGCGGGGGATCACAGAAACACCAAACAAGCCAGAAATGGCTAGGGAATAGGAGAGCACAATGGCGATAAGACAGCAATGCCCATGGCGGTTAATACATTAGATCGAAAGGGCATGAGCCCTAGGGTCACATCAATGGCGAGGGGGGAGCAGGTCAGTGCCTTCGCAAGGCTCGAACCGGGGGTATGATCCCCATTTTCAGAATCTAACAATCCAGCTGAAACTGCCAAGGTCCGACGAAGTCCGCGACGCCATCTCTCAAGGGCGGGGGATCACAGAAACACCAAACAAGCCAGAAATGGCTAGGGAATAGGAGAGCACAATGCACAGACAAAACTGAAGGAAACAGAGGGGAAAACCTCTGATAAGGCATCGAAAATGCTCGTGGAAGTCTGGCGAACCGAATGCTTGTGTTCACGAGGACTGAGGAGAAGCGGAAACTCAAAACGACAAGGTGGCGGCAGAGCTCAACGGTGAGCTTATAGGACCGAGCAACTGAGGGTGCACCGAGCCAAAGTAAGGAAGGGGAAAAGGAGGATAGGCATTGAGTATTTATAAAACATAAAGTATAAAACATAAAGTATAAAGAAAGATGCCCATTTTCCCTAATTACAAATATTTCACATGAATTAGTATTTATAAAACATAAAGTATAAAGAAAGATGCCCATTTTAGACCTTATTCGAAAACCACTGATTTAGGACTCAAAACTAGGACTAAAAGCTCACTTAGGTTTCACTTATTAAGAAAACATATCTTGTTTCTCCTTTTGGAGTTAAAATGAATTAATTACCAATTTTAGAACATTTAACATACTCAAAATGACATTCAAACCAAACTTTGAAAACGGAAATAGAATTAGGACACAAAAACCACAAAATAGGATTCGACTCGAAAAATACTTTCCAATGAGTATTTATTTGCATTTTTCTGAGCAAGGACCAATTTACTATGAATTAGATAAAATCGGCCAATCAGAATGCAAGAAAACCATATTGTGACAGTTTTTTAAATGAAAATGTAAATAGATGTAAATAGTAGGTGGAATGACCAAACTGTCCATGCATTTAAAATGAAATCAATTGACATATTGGGGGCACAAGGGATATTAGAAAATCAAATATTCTCAGCTGTGAAAAAAGAAAGAAATGGCGATAAGACAGCAATGCCCATGGCGGTTAATACATTAGATCGAAAGGGCATGAGCCCTAGGGTCACATCAATGGCGAGGGGGGAGCAGGTCAGTGCCTTCGCAAGGCTCGAACCGGGGGTATGATCCCCATTTTCAGAATCTAACAATCCAGCTGAAACTGCCAAGGTCCGACGAAGTCCGCGACGCCATCTCTCAAGGGCGGGGGATCACAGAAACACCAAACAAGCCAGAAATGGGGAAAACCTCTGATAAGGCATCGAAAATGCTCGTGGAAGTCTGGCGAACCGAATGCTTGTGTTCACGAGGACTGAGGAGAAGCGGAAACTCAAAACGACAAGGTGGCGGCAGAGCTCAACGGTGAGCTTATAGGACCGAGCAACTGAGGGTGCACCGAGCCAAAGTAAGGAAGGGGAAAAGGAGGATAGGCATTGAGGACACTCACCCAGACTCCAATTGAATATAGGTGCCCGTAGTAGGGTGCTCCAGGACGAGGTCGTCAGAGAAGCACTTTGAGTAGGTTGAGGAGGAAGAGGCCATCTGGGAACAAATTGAGAGAGGAGGAGGAAATGTCGAGGGCTAAGGGTTCTTTCGCTGCCCTTAAATAGGCACGAGGAGCACTAAAGATCCCTCTGCAATTCATGGCAGAGATGACAGGGAAGCCCCGATTGGGCCTTTCGTGCACACGACGAGAGGGGAAACGAACCGGGGCTCGTACGAAGTATCTCAATGAGACGAATCCATCGGAACCAGAAACACATGAATCAGTGAAGTAGGGAGGGAGAATGAGATCGAGGAGTCGGGAGGCTAGGCTGCTCACCCGGCTAGAGGAGGGAGATGACTCTCCAGCCGTCAGATCAAGATCCAAGGGAAACCGGGCACGTGACAGAGTAATCAAAGCAACCTTAGCGTGACAATGAAATAAATGAAAAAATTAATTCATCTACTATAATTTTTTTTTTGGTCGGCTAAACTCGAATTCATCTACTATAATTGCACTATATTAAAACTCATAAAATCAATTTGAGGGGTAAATTAAAGTCAAAAAGCCACCAAAATTTAACCATAGGTTAATTATGACTCCTAGAACAATGCTATGCCATTAGTTTCTCATTTTACACACATTTTGGCCCTTAAATGTTGTATTGGCTATTAATGCATATTTTAATGTATAAAATGAATGATTAATTGTGAAAAGAGTATTTTAATGACATAAGTGAGTGAAATTCGAGATATTAGATACATATCAATATTGGGAGTCATATATAACCATATTACCATCTTATTAATGCAATATTGCCCTTTTTGGAGGAGAGAGAAAGTAAGAGGTTAATTACATTCATTTCTTACTCAATTAAAATTATTTGCTCATATCTTTATCCAAAAGGATAGAAAAACTCTGAATTAGCATTATCTACTTATATTCTCTCATTAAATGTCAATTTGTATAATTAGTCCCCAATTATCACATTAATTGGAACATTTGTGCAAAAACCCATGAATGTGGTAAAATATAGATTTCATCATCAAACTTGGCTCAATTTCAATATTGAGGTAAGAGATGATATTAAATGATGGGAAATTTATGAGAAAGGTCCAAAAGGACTAGAAAGCAAATAAAAACTCAAAAGTGGGTAAATTGTAAAGAGGACCCTGAGATTCAGTCTGTTACAACACTCCACCCCTTAAAAGGATTTCGTCCCCAAAATCACAACAAGTGGGAAGAGAGAGGGTGAGTGTGCAACATCCCAACATTAGGTAACTAGGTGTTACTTCAAATCTATGATACTTCACAAGCTCTATACATAAGCTAAGTCTCACTAAGGTTTCCATTACATTTTATCAAACCTAATATAATTAACATGTTTGTCTTATAAGCATAATCTCCATCATGAAATTTGCATCATCTTTATTATTCTATTACTTGTGTCATGTTTTACTCACATTTGTTGTAATAAGGATTACATCTTAACATTAAGTACCAAAACATATGCATTCCCCTTATAAGGGTTTTACGCACAATTAGGGTTTACTAAGTAAATCTCAGCATTATAAATGTATTAGGACACAAACCTAAATAACATGAATTCCTTCTCCATTATCATTATATTACCATCATATGGAATTATCACAGATTATTGTGTAGGAAAAAGATAATATAATCCAACATGTTATTAAGCCTACCATAATCCCAAATATTGTCACTCCAATTTCTTATATCTACATTGCCAACTTACATTTCAAAGTCATGTTAATGACATCAATAACCATTTTCTCCTATTACATATCATATTATGAATTATACATATTTAATATCACATTAAGCATTAATGCATACTCATGTGAATCCAATTACTCATAATCATATTTGTGTCATTATATGCATTTTAGTGGACAATATGAAACACATTAAACATTAATGAATTGATTTACATACTAAATCATGATAAGGTGATTAATGAGATGTATATTAGGGAACAAGGTGATATGCCTTACATATATCGATAATTTGATCACAATTATGATTTGATGATTATAATCCATGTATAAGTATCAAGGTTTATAATATGATGAAGACACCTAATGTCACTAATGTATCATGAAGGCATCAAAGATATGTATGTATATTGGTAGGGCAAGATGATTTCACATTAGGGTTTAGGTCACCGTGACCATTACATGTTATGCATGTTAAGGATGCATTAGAACCATTTATCTTACTAACCATACTATTAGGGTGACATGGTCAACATTGGATGTATATTCACAATTAATGATGAGTAACTCATTATTATGTGCATCAAGAATATGTTAAGGTTCAAGCATATGAACTATACTCTTTAGATGACTTATCATGTATTCATTTGTATATAAACAAACAAGATGAATTATAATTATAGTTTGTTCAACACTAAACATATAAGCTCACTAATCTTATGTTAAAAGATTTAGGGTTTCCAAAAATAGAGTAACTAGATTTCAATGCATTGAGGGACTCCACCCCCTTAAGGAGGATTTCATTCTTGAAATCAGAAACTCCAAAATCTATAAAGGTATAAAAAGCACTATTACTAAAGTCTACTTTTCAAAAGGCTTGAGGGAAAACTATGTATGAGATCCAACACTTAGTTCTCTTACTAAAAACCATTATAAACTTCAAGCCCAACATAGGGTAGACTACTCCCAAACATGAAATTCTAAGGCTCCTATATGGAACTTATGGACACATAAGGGGATTCTACATGATTAACCAAAACATCATATACTAGGTTCAAAAGTGTTATGACCGTATTTGAGCTTAATGGGTAAGTTTGGGTTTATGTGGATGACTACATGCTTAGTTATATTGGTCATTTATTAAACATGATTAATGATGATATCTCAATCATGATATGTTAAACCTAATGAGAACCCTAAGTATGTCATCTCTTTGTATAATTAGGGTTTGAGAAAATAAAACCCTAGTCGGCTGAAATTAGGGTTTTCACCAAATAGGCTCACGTTGGGGAGAATGAGAGAGGTATACAAAGGAGAATGAAAATGGTAGTTGAAGGATAGGATAGCACGGACGTGGTGGGTAACACATCCTTGGTGGGTCATTGGTGGCACGGACATTCTAGGCCACACGACCATTTTGAAAGAATTGAATTATTGACCAACTTTTATACTCAAATCTGTTGAAACCAATGCACCACAACTATGATATGCAACACGGACGTGCTGGGTCCATCTTAGCACGACTGTGGCAGCTAGCATGCTGTTCTGGGGCATTTTCTCTTCAAACGATTGTTCTGCAGATTTCTGGATAGTAGTGAACTGTTCTATTTTTAGTTATTTATTGGTAACTCCAAATAATCTAAAATTTTAACTGAAGCTTTATAGCTCAATTAAAAACATGTAAATTTTCATAATTTTTGGAGAAGGTTTGATATCTGAAATACACGAATTATAGAAATCTTTTTATGATAGAAAAATCTGCTGAAATAAGAAAAAGTTTAGTGAGGGGTCAAAGTGCAATTGACCCAAGCAGCTCAATTGCGCTATATGGTCAAGCTAACACACTAGCAGCTCTCATAATTTGTGATTCAAACCAGAGAAATGAAATCCTAAAGAGAGAGGGAGAGTTAGGGTTTGAGAGCAGAAATTGATGGAGATGCCGACCTAGGATTTTACGGTCCGAGGAATGATGAAATCATGTAAGTTTAGCTTCTTTGCATAGAATTTAATGATGAATCTTATATCACAGGTCAAGATTTCGTCCCTCCTCTAATTTGACCCAAAATGGTATCAAAACTTCCCCTTTTCTCACTCTTTCTTCATAATTCCTCATTTCTAGGGTTTTCGAGTTGAAAGGAAGAAGAATCGGGTGAATTGTTAAGAATTTGATATGGATTCGAGGTTTACAGATATGGGATATTTTTTAAGGTGTTTTCACACCTTAGGGTGAGTGGGAACTTCCTTTAAATAGTATATTGCACAAAAATTGGTTAATTCATCCATAATCTTTAATTGCTTAGTATGCGACTACAAACCCTGAATTGTCTATTTGTTCTAAGTTGTTGCAAAATGATATGAAATGGATTCGTCCTCTGTTTGGATGAATTTCAGATGATAAAATCATATTATAAATGTATACAATACATCCTAATGAGAATTCCCTAAGTATTCACAGAGGTTATAAGAGTAAACTGAAATATAGGGAATTTGTCAATGACTGAAATTTGTTGTATAAGTAAATAGAGAAATTTGCTTATCTAGATCCCCTTGGTTATGAATGATTGTCTATATAAATTCATAGTCCATATATGTCAGATACTATCTTGGATTTTGTTCAAAGTGAATAGTGTTTGTTTGATATCTCAGTAAAGAGGGTGAAACCCTAGATGCGAGGAAAGTTGGATATTTGTGAATAGATATCGTGAAATCCATTTGAAGGGATTTTCTTGACATGATAGACTTTATTTATTTAATGTTATCATTGATGCATGATATCCCAGTGAATGGCATGGAAACCCAAATTCAGCTCAGTTCCAAGGTTTCATACATATATTGATTTTATATGATTTCTTGATAGTAGTCTTTATTCAGTGAATGTTTATGTCGCATGAAATCTTTATGGGAACCATGTGAATAAGTTGTTGCCTAGTGAGAGGTGACAAGATGTGTGATGGCCTTGTGAGCCATTAGAATACTTGTACAATTAGTGAAATGAATACCTTGGTCTAAGGACCTAGAGGTAATGGTTACCTATTACAGAGGTAACAATGCTATGTGATGATCTAAGGGTTTGAATACCCAGATCTAGTAATAATGATAATGATGTGAAGGGATGAGAATTCCTAGTAATGTGATAAGGGATTGAGATCCCAGGTATCATGTGTTTTAAAGATTTGAAAAGTACATGATAGATGTATTACACCTTTCTTTGTAGCATTTGTTGTGATTAAATGAAACCCTAAGGGTAGGGTGTTCAATGAATCAAGTATTGTGATATCAATGTTCTCAGTTATTATTAATAATTCTTGTCATGATAAGTAATTAACTCTTAATTGAGTTATGAGATGCACAACTTAAGATTTGGCTTGATATGCACGTTCTTTGAGAAATTACAGATAAGTTGCAGGTGCTACTGACGATTACTCATATGCCAAGTAATTAACTCTTATCAGTGTAATAAGATGATAAATTGCACAATTCTAGTGTGTATGTGCCAAGTGGACATGTAATCTATTTATTTAAGAATTTTAGTCTGCCTGCATGTATAATATGTTGATTACTCAGTTTATTACAATGTTTTTGAGTATACTTCTCTGTCAGGTCTAGAATGATATTCATGTTGTGATTTTCTAGGAAATAATAAAATTATAGATTTAAGAGCCCTGAACACTGTAGAATCCCTATGAGAGGTCTGCGCCTTAGGGATGAAACAACCTAACCCTGGAGGTGCGTCCAGTATACGGGGGTCGGAATGTACCGATAGGTGGTACGTGGGACGAAGCCCTAGTAGAAGTCTCCTTAAATTACAGAATGTAGTGTCCAACATCAACTAGAGATCCTGGTGGCACTAGAGTACAGAAAAGCCAAGAGGTGGCTTGAGTCTCCGCCTGTGTGCTCAAGTTAGAGGAGGAGTCCAGTTTAGGCCAAAGAGCCATTTCCCTATTGTAGACCAGGAGAGTAGTCAGACTTAGCATTTCTCAGGTGTGTCCGCTAAGTCTTGTACGGTGTGATCATAGTGCACTATGAGTCTTCATATGTAGAGTACACTGCATATGATAATGGCATAATAAAATGAATGAGAGGTCAAACAAGTGTGTACAATTATTCTTTGTATGTTTATGTGGTTCAATGTGAGAAAACAAAGAGTTTGAAAAAGAAGAAAAAGTTAAGGGTGATCTTTGTATTACGTTAAATCCTCAATTTATGCCCTAATCTCATGATTAGTGGTAATTGTGAGATCGGGGTGTAACAACTTTGGTATCAGAGCTTAGGCTGAGTTGTCAGGGACCATTAAGTTAGTAAGTTAGAGTCATAAGTGTGGCAGATAGGAGATGTTATGATGTTAGCTCTGGGGATTTGAGTATTTTGATATCCTGGCATGTTATCTGAGTACTTGGATCAACTAGTATCAAGCTACTCTATCTATTCTTTCATGTATACCGTGGCCAAGTGACACGATTTTACCATGCGTCAAACGCAAGTGTACGCGTCAATGTAATATAGGCCTTTGTGAGGCCCGAGTCGAACTCAGGGAGACTGAATTATCAGAGACTACTACTAACTACTCGCAATCAGCTAGACCAGCTAAAAAGTTGGAAGTTGTTATAAAATTAAAAGAAAATGAAATAAAACAAAACAGAACAATCGATTAAAGGTTTAGTTTAATCAATTCAAGTGGAGAACTTTAGGATTACGGTTTCACCGCGAGTTATCATCGTATGAATTCTTATCTAATAATTCAGATTCATCTCTCAATTCCGGGTAGTGGCATGTAGTCAGAATTGCCCACTGTTGTGGTACAATTCACTACCTATGTCTAGGTCGGTTCCACCGTCGTAGTAACCTATACCCTAAACTAGGCGCATTAGAAACGACCTCTGGGTTTCCACCATTAACCTTACATCACCTTGTTCAAGGGATTTGTTAATTAATGTAAATTTCATCTCTTTTCAATCGTTAATTATTCTTTTAAAGTAATTAAGGACATTAGATTATCATTATGGTGATCAAGCATAATAATATAATTGAGAAAATGAAATTATACCACGGATTTAAGAGATAAAAGATGAATTACTAAGGTAAAATTGTCATACAATGATTCCCCGGGCTACTCTCGGTCCTAAAGATAAAGGGGATTAGCCCCACATGTTCATCTCAGAGCAAAACATGGTAGAGAAAAGGGGAAACATGGAGAAAAACGTGATTGAGTGGTGAAACCCCTGAACGGAGAAGATCCAAGCGGTCCTTGGCGTAGAATGCACGATCTCTGGCCTTTCGGCTGTGGAAAACGTCTTCTTCAGCGTCCGGAATGACTGGGGCGTGCTTCTAGCTCCGTTCTTCTCTCCACACCTTCTCGGGACGTGTGCAGCGACTAATGACGTGATCCTCCACTCTTGGCCGCCGTCATTAGGTATAATCACCGAGTTAGGTCACAAAAATATCACAGTCGTCGGATTTAGATCAATTTGAAACCAACTTGTATCTGACGGTGTCGATACTATCGACGCGGGTCGATAGTATCGACTCTGCGCGCTATCGGCTGGTCTTCTTTTCTTTTCTTTGTCGCGACTGATGCTAACTCGATACCATCGACGAGGGTCGATGGTTTCGACTCTCTTAGGCATCACTTTTGTCTTTTTCCGTCGCTGAAGCTCCTCGTGTCGATAGTATCAAATTTAGGGTCGATAGTATCGAATGTCTTCTTGCCAACAACCTGATGGTACGTCGCTACCATCGACTTCACTGTTGATGGTATCGACTCTGTGATGCTCCTTGCGACTGGAAACCTGTGCTTGTGTCGATGGTATCGAGCACTGTCGATGGTATCGACAATAGGAGATATTCATTTTTCCTGAAATTACAACACAAAACCACATAAGCCGAAATAAAACATATTATTGTAATTATTTATGCTCAAAATACCAAAATAAGGGAGATTTAACACTGAGAAGGATCATAGACCAAAGTAAATGAATCATGCAATATTAACCACCAAAATGACCAATAACTGCATAAAACACAAGTAAAATATGTCTATAAATGCGACTCAAAATCATCGCATCAAACTCCCCTAAGCTTGAACATTTCTCTCCCTCGAGCAACTAAACTTTAGAATAGAATTGCAAGGGTCAACTAAAGAACAGATCATCACAACAAACATCTCCATATGATCCCCACCGGACATTCACAAACCGACCCTTACTAACCACGTAATGATAATTACCCTAAAGGTGACAATAATCATCCATAAAAGATATCTACCTCAAAATTGATGAACACTATCATATAAGGCAGTTAGCATAATAAAATTCTCCGGTTCAGACTCGGTGCATCTTGTGATCTCCTATACTATGTTGCTCGCCCTAACTACCATCAACATGGAAGCAACTCTCCTGATATTCACAAGTGAGGAGAAAATCAAGGTGGCCTACCAATTTGAGCAACGGGTGGATGGAATGGGTGGCTCATGGAAGAAATGGAAGCATTATACAGTTCTAACATGCACAAAACAAAAATGACCTAAATGATGCTTATGCAAGTGTAAATGTCCTAATGCCTACATTTGGGGTAGAATGATGCATGCACTATCATTCCGTCTCAAAATGAGATGGAATATCTAAGAGAACAACATCATGTTCTTATTCTTCTTAATATGTAGTGAAAAGCATGTTCCTTTCTCCTTCTCATTCCTATTTACTTCTCTATTCTTTTTTTTCTTTTTTTTTCTTTTTACAACCCTTATATCCAATCATGACAATGAATTATTTGTCGGGCTCACTTCTTGTTGCATAACTGTATACTTGAAACACTCAGAAGTTATTGAACAAGTTTATCACCTTTAATGGTTCAGAAGACATAAAATACAGGATGTGATCTATATGCATCAAATATGAATGCAACTACAAAATGATACATGATGCATCTAAATGACATGCACCTAAGGAGAAAGTGCATGTATACTAATTTATAATCTTTTTCTTATTTTATGAAAATTTCGTAAAAACAGCCGCAATGCAAGACCTATCTACATGAAATGCAATCAAGGAGATTAAAACTGTAATGTACTTCCAATTCTTATGGTGGAAAATGAAAAACAATGAGGTGGCTAGATCACAAGACTAATTGACTGAACCTTTGAAAATTATTATGTGTCCCTCCTTATTGACCTGTGTGGTAGTTAAGAGGTTTCTCTCTCTTACTTCAAATTAAGGTCTCATTATCATTTGGTCAGTTTAGGCTCAAACAACCAATTCCGTCCACTTTTCATGAATCATAGGAATATACAGTTGTGATTTTTTGTTTTAGAGTTGACAAACCCAATCATTTTCTTAAGTTGTGTGCTCAAAGTTGAACAACACAGGCTTGCGAACACTCAAAAAAAAATTTAAATTTTCCCTTAATTCCCATGTACAAGCAAATGAGATGACACATGACTTAAGACATCCACAATTACACTAGATAGAATGTGGATCCTACAAACAAACTAAGATTGCAAAAACTAAATTACAAGAAATAAAACAATAAAAACTAAAAAGTGAGAAAACTAAAGGATAGAGCTGTTCCAACTCCCCCCCTAAGCTTGAATTCGACTATGGCCTCATAGTCAAAAACAATCTTAAAGGTTGGAACAGAGATACCGATCACTCTTCTGGCAGAGGCGGGTACTGTGGGGCCGTGGGGTCCCAAGATGGGTACTGCCCCTAAAAGCTCCGATCATACTGAGGCATGGGTGGAGGTTGTGGATACCCCCCAAAGTAGTTCTGGCTCCAGTAATGATCATAGAAGGGCTGCTGCTGCATCTCCATCCTATGCAACTTGTCGTGGATGTGTTGTTGGTTGTCGAGGAGGAGGTGCTCATTTTCAAAAATAGCCCTTTGATTGTCAAGCAGCCGATTCATTGTATCATGAATACCGGCGTATGTCGCTGTATGATGATGTTGCGTCTGATGAATATCCTACAGCATTACATACATTCCTTGCATTGAGTAGACATCCTCGCCTTGCTGTGAGGGCTGTGGTGGCGGTGGTGGCGGAGGCTGTGAAGATGAAGATGCACCCGGATGCATGCGAGGACGCTTCCTAGGTGCCACTCGTGCACGAAGAGGAGTGAATGCCTCCTCTTCCTCTTCCGCCTCGTCGTCATCATTGTCGTTGTCGTTGTTGCCACCGTCTTCATCTGAGCTCTTGATGGCGATGACAGGCCATCGAAAATGTTGAGCACCCTCAATGTGGAAGACGGGGTCAGGGAGTGAACACTCCTGATAAGCGTGGTTGACATGACAGTGTGCATATGCCAAGCCATCACGAAGAAGGATGAGGTTGGAGCGGTGCAGATGTTGCAGGTTCACCTTGCTCCTGTTGGAGAGAGGAGTCAGCTGGGAGAAATTCAACCCAAGGTAGGAGGCCAGCGGTGTGATGAGTCCTCCAAAATGAATTGGCGCTTTCCGTGTACTCCTCCTTACCGCCAAAATGCGTGTTAAGAAAAACGCGCCCCAATTGCATTCTTGGCGCTTCAACAACTTGTGCAGGAAAAACAAATCTGTCTCTTGAAACTTGCTAAGAGACAGGTCACCACGAGCAAAGAGTGTGGTGTACAACATGCGGTGAAGAATATGCATGAAAGGATGCTCGAAATCTGCTACCGCCGCGTTGTGGTAGCTCCAGATTTTCCCGGCGGCACAGTCACTAGCTCGGTGAAGATAACATCATAATCAGTCCGGTTATCTGGCCGCCGGTATTGTTCTCGCCCATGATTCGAGTTATAGATGGAGTTGAACTGCTTGAGGGTGAGAGTGTAATCATTGTTATACAGCCGGAAAGAAACACGGCCGTTGATCCATTCCCGATCCATGGCGATGATGTCGTTCGGCACGACACAAATATCCAGCGACACCATGAATTATGCCACTAGCTCCTTGTAGGTCGGCCATTCACCAAAGAACGGCTGACCATCAGCATGGAGTTCCATCTCATCAGGCCTCCTGCCCGTATGCCGTGCTTGTCCCTTAAGCACGTAGGCCAGATTAGCGTCGAACCCCAAATTACGTATCATATTGCGATCGACGTAATAGGTCGGCTCGATCTTTCTTTTCATGATCTCCTCGTAGATCTTCCGAACCTCCGCAGAAGGATGAATGATCCGCGTACGTGGAATGGATGCAGTCGGTGGCGGAACGAACACCGAGATCTCCATTGGTGTCGCGCGTGAAGAAGATGCGCCAGCAGTGTGCACCATTGTCAAAGAAGAAGAAGGATTAGAAGATGGAGCTCGAAGAAGGTCAGAGAAGATTATCTCCGCTCGATGAAGGCTTGGTGAAGAACATGCGCCGTGGATGCTCGTAGCCTAGCTCCGATTGCTCACAAAGATGCTCAACACAAGTGGAGAAGGATTGCTCTAAAGTTGTGACGTCATATGACAACAATACATCTCTTATATAACCGTGGCCGGCATAGCTGTATGCCCGTCGATACTATCGACACGAGTCGATGGTATCGACTCATGTAGCACAATCCGTATGCCGCTGGTATCGGCGGTCGTCGATGGCTTGAGGATACAGATCACGAAATTGAATTTCAATTATTTGTGGAAATGGAAAATTTTCTTCTTCTCTTGGTATGTCCAATCATCCGAGGTAATTTTGCAAGCGAGATAATTGACAATATAAGAAAACCAAGGATCTTTCGATTTCACGGATAAGAGTTGTTCATCAAGAAATATCTCGGTAATGGGTATGTGCAAATCCTTTTCATCTACCCTTTCCAACCTAGACAAATGGTCCACGACCACATTTTCAATGCCCGCCTTATCTATGATTTCAATATCAAATTCTTGTAAAAGTAAGATCCACATAATCAATCTAGGTTTGGCATCCTTTTTCTCCATCAAATACTTAATGGCGGCATGATCCGTCCATACCACGACTTTTGATCCAACCAGAATACTGTCGAAATTTTTCAAAAGCAAAAACAACGGAGAGAAGTTCTTTTTCGGTTGTTGTGTAGTTCAATTGAGCGTCATTCAATGTTTTTGATGCATAGAAAATCACAGCGGGTTTATTGTCCACACGTTGTCCCAAAACAGCCCCAACTGCAAAATCGGACGCGTCACACATTAATTCAAACGACTTAGTCCAGTCTGGTGTTTGCACAACTGGTGCGGAAATCAGTTTTTCCTTAAGTACGTTGAACGCATGTAGACATTTTTCGTTAAAATCAAACACAACATCCTTTTCTAACAACTCAGATAATGGTTTGGCGATTTTAGAGAAATCTTTTATAAAGCGGCGATAGAAACCGACATGACCTAAAAAACTCCGAACCCCTTTAACCGAATTTGGTGGGGGCAACTTGGAAATAACTTCAATCTTAACCGGGTCTACCTCCAACCCTTTGCTAGACACTTTATGTCCAAGCACAATTCCTTCGCTTACCATCATGTGGCATTTCTCCCAATTGAGGACCAAATGTGTGTCCTCACAACGTTGCAAAACCTTGTCCAAATTATATAAGCACTCGTCGAAGGACGCTCCGTAGACGGAGAAATCGTCCATGAAAACCTCCAAACAGCATTCAACCATATCAGAAAAGATGGCAAGCATGCAACGCTGAAAGGTTGCCGGTGCATTACACAACCCAAATGGCATACAGCGGTATGCAAATGTTCCATATGGACAAGTGAAGGTGGACTTCTCTTGGTCCTTAGGATCAATGGAAATCTGATTGTACCCCGAATATCCATCAAGAAAACAAAAATGCGATCGGCCAGCTAAATGCTATAAAATTTGATCAATGAATGGAAGAGGGAAATGATCCTTAAGCATAGTAGCATTCAATCGGCGGTAGTCTATACATACCCGCCACCCGGTTACCAAGCAGGTCGTGACAGGTTCATTTAACAAATTATTTGTAATTGTAATTCCCCCCTTTTTAGGAACTACCTATGTGGGACTCACCCACGTCGAGTCGGATATAGCATAGATGATACCTGCAGAAAGGAGCTTGATCACCTCCTTCTTGACGACCTCCATCATGCTAGGATTTAGTCGACGCTGTGGCTGAATCACCGACTTGGCTCCCTCCTCGAGCCGTATCTTGTGCTGACACAATATAGGGGAGATCCCCTTGATGTCTGCGACCGACCACCCGAATGCACCTCGGTGGTTCTTCAACACAATTAGCAGTCGGTCTTCCTCCTCGACACTCAAATATGCCAAAATAATCACAGGAAGCTTCTCTTCCTCAGCTAGAAATGTGTATTTTAAGTGCAGTGGCAATGGCTTCAATTCCAACTCTGGCGGGCTGATTAAGGATGACTGAAGTGGTGGTGGGAGTTTGCCAAGGTCTTCATAGTACTTAGCATAAAAACATGGAAGCACTTGAAGCATCTTGGAACACTCCTATAGTGACTTGCTTCTCATCCAATCATGTGTTATATTAACCATGCAGGCTTCAAGTGGTAATTCAGGATATGCATCAAAAACAGAACTTGATATTGCCTCATCTTCAGTAGAAGGCGGGATGTCCTCCTCTTCATCCTTGGGAAAACCCACAGCTTTGCTAAGGGACACAACCTTGGTCTGCTCCATGATGTCAACAACCAATGTCCCTTTCTCCACCTTGGTCACTACATGAGCCATATCTAAAAATGGCTTCCCTAGACAAAGTGAGATATTGTGATCAAAATGCTTTGCCATGCGGCATTGCTCCTTAGCTTTAGATGATGTGGTGCTGGAAGGCATGACCATCTCGAACCGATCATCGGCGATACCCAAGGTCAAACGACCTCTCCCCATCTCAAGTATCATGTCAGCTGTAGCTTGGAAGGGTCGTCCAAGTAATAACTCATTGCCCTGTTCATCTTGCATCTCCATTACAACAAATTCTGCTAGAAATACAAACCGATCTACTTTCACCAATACATCTTCACAAATTCCATAGGGCTTCACCACTGAATTGTCTGCCAGCTGTGTTGTCATATTGCTCAGCCTCGATTCTTTCAATCCCAATTTCTTGAATGTAGAGAGAGGCATCAAGTTTATGCTTGCCCCGGAATCACATAGTGCTTCTCCAAATTTTACCTTACCAATGTAACATGAAATATTGAAGCAGCCTGGATCCTGCCTCTTAGGTGGCAATGTGCCCATGATGAAGGCACTCACCTTCTCCTTGAGAACTATAACTTCCGTGTCAGGGATCTTCCTCTTCTTAGTGATGATGTCTTTCAAAAACTTTCCGTAAGAGGGAATTTGCTCTATTGCTTCTAATAATGGGATGTTGACTGAGAGCTTTCTGAAACTGTCTAGAAACTTCTTGAACTGTGCGTCCACCTTCTATTCTTTCACACTATTCGGATATGGGACCGGGACAACCTGTGCCCTTTGATGCGGCGGCACATATAGTGCCCTTCTCTGCGTCTCCTCCTCAAAAACAGTGGGCTCCGCAGTGACATCCTCTGCTATTTCCTCAACTGGATCTGTGACTGAGTTTGGCAATTCCTCAGTGGCCTCACCTTCGGTTTCTGATTGAGGTTTGCTTGGTTCATCGGCCCTGGGGTTGAAAAGCTTCTTGCCACTCCTTATCAATATTGCCTTCGCCTGTTGGTTTCCTCCTGGAATGTTTGTGTTACCCGGAAAACCTTGTGGCGCTGGCTTCTTCAGATTGGCTATCTCATCTGCCAATTGCTCCATAGATGTCTCTATCATCCTTATCTGAGCCCCATGGATCTACAATGTCTGTCCAAACTGATTCATAAATTCCCCCTGTTGCTTTATCTGCTGGCCAAAAGTAGTCATTAATTCTTGGTTTTGCTTTATCACTTGGTTGAGCAACTCCATGCTCTTATCCTCCGCCACCGGCTGGGGTTTTGCATCGGGGTCCTGAAAAAAGTTATTCGGATCTTTCCAAGAAAATTTCTTGTCCTTCCTCCATGAGTAATCATTATTTCTGAAACCCTGCTACTGGCGCATGAATTTGACTTGGGCTTCATCCTCCGATTCAGTATCTTGTTTTGCAAGCATTTTCTTTGCTAGAAGGTCCATCTTCTCATTCATCTCTTTGATGGCCTTTGATTCCCCCACAACTCGAACGTGTTCCACGACGTCACTGTCGCCCCAGGATTGCTTCTTGGCCATGTTTTTTAGAATTTCCCAACACCTCGTGTCCGTGTTGTTCAAAAAGAATCCTGAGCCCGCGGAATCTAGGTTACTTCTATCATGCTCGGAAAGAGAACAATAGAAGATTTTAACCTGTGTCTCCTTATCAAGCCCGTGATGCGGGAACCTCCTAAGCATGATCTAAAACCTTTCCCAGGTCTCAGAGTAGGTCTCTCCTGCCTTCTAGGTGAAATTGTGGATTTTCCTGATCATGTCATTGGTCTTCTCGGGCGGGAAGAACCTTTCAAAGAAGACCTCCACCATGTGGTTCCACGATTCCACATATTCGTCGTCCAGATTGTGCAACCATTCTCGTGCGTTTCCTGCCAGAGAACTCGGGAACAACTTCAGGTAGAGCATCTCCTGTGGAAATCTGTCAATTTTAATCATGTCGCAGTTCTCTATGAATTGGCTTATATGAGTGACTAGGTCTTCATTCTTTAGCCCATCGAATGCATTTGACTTGACCAGATTAATTAATGGAGGATCAATCTTATACGTCGGAATGTTAATCGCCTGCTTCTTGATTGGCCCTTTTGAAGCAGATGAGGAAGACGCCTTGATCTTCTCCCATATCGTCTTATCCTCTGCCATTTCTTCTTGTTCGGATTCAGAATCTGTTTCTTCCAAGTGGTCTTGATTGTAATACTCCTCGTCGTCTGGTTCTAGAAGTGGAACCTCTGGTGCCTGTTGCGTGTAGTCGGTGCTACACGTCTCCACCATGCACCGTACCTGCAAAATGGAAATTTGAGCTCAGTACCGTGCTAGACGATTACAAAAATTGGAAAGATAGACTATGAATTTTAAAAAAATGATTTCAAAATAATAAAAATAAACAAAAATGGTCTAGAGTGGCCGCTTGCAGCACTCGTAGTGCCGAAAATTGTCGTGTCCCCGACAACGGTGCCAAAAAAACTTGACACGATTTTACCGTGCGTCAAACACAAGTGTACGCGTCAATGTAATATAGGCCTTTGTGAGGCCCGATTCGAACTCAGGGACACTGAATTATCGGAGACTACTACTAACTACTCGCAATCAGCTAGACCGGCTAAAAAGTTGGAAGTTGTTATAAAATTAAAAGAAAATGCAATAAAACAAAACAAAATAATCGATTAAAGGTTTCGTTTAATCAATTCAAGTGGAGATCATTAGGATTACGGTTTCACCGCGGGTTATCATTGTATGAATTCTTATCTAATAATTCAGATTCATCTCTCAATTCCAGGTAGTGGCCTGTAGTCAGAATTGCCCACTGTCGTGGTATAATTCACTACCTATGTCTAGGTCAGTTCCACCGTCGTAGTAACCTATACCCTAAACTAGGCGCATTAGAAATGACCTCTGGGTTTCCACCATTAACCTTACATCACCTTGTTCAAGGGATTTATTAATTAATGTAAATTTCATCTCTTTTCAACCGTTAATTCTTCTTTCAAAGTAATTAAGGGCATTAGATTATCATTATGGTGATCAAGCATAACAATATAATTAAGAAAATGAAATTATACCACGGATTTAAGAGATAAAAGATGAATTACTAAGGTAAAATTGTCATACAATGATTCCCCGGGCTACTCCCGATCCTAAAGATAAAGGGGATTAGCCCTGCATGTTCATCTCAGAGCAAAACATGGTAGAGAAAAGGGGAAACATGGAGAAAAATGTGATTGAGTGGTGAAACCCCTGAACGGAGAAGATCCAAGAAGTCCTTGGAATAGAATGCACGATCTCCGGCCTTTCGGCTGTGGAAAACGTCTTCTTCGGCATCCGGAACGACTGGGGCGTGCTTCTAGCTCTGTTCTTCTCTCCACACCTTCTCGGGACGTGTGCATCGGCTAATGACGTGATCCTCCACTCTTGGCCGCCGTCATTAGGTATGATCACCGAGTTAGGTCACCAAAATATCACAGTCATCGGATTTAGATCAATCTGAAACCAACTTGTATCTGACGGTGTCGATACTATCGACGCGGGTTGATAGTATCGACTCTGCGCGCTATCGGCTGGTCTTCTTTTCTTTTCTTTGTCGTGACTAATGCTAACTCGATACCATCGACGAGGGTCGATGGTATCGACTCTCTTAGGCGTCGCTTTTGTCTTTTTTCATCGCTGAAGCTCCTCGTGTCAATAGTATCAACTTTAGGGTCGATAGTATCGACTGTCTTCTCGCCAACAACCTGATGGTACATCGCTACCATCGACTTCACCATCGATGGTATCGACTCTGTGCTGCTCCTTGTGGCTGGCAACCTGTGCTTGTGTCGATGGTATCGACCACTGTCGATGGTATCGACAGTAGCAGATATTCATTTTTCCTGATATTACAACACAAAACCACATAAGCTGAAATAAAACATATTATTGTAATCATTTATGCTCAAAATACCAAAATAAGGGAGATTTGACACTGAGAAGGATCATAGACCAAAGTAAATGAATCATGCAATATTAAATACCAAAATGACCAATAACTGCATAAAACACAAGTAAAATATGTCTATAAATGCGACTCAAAATCATCGCATCACCAGGTTTATAGTGGAAGGGTGGTCTAGAGAGGAACCCTAGAAATATTAGGGTTAGAAACAAGATAAGTAACATGAATTAAGAGCATAAATATAAAATGAGATAGAACTTTCATTTCATATTGTTGTTTTATTGGAGATGAATAGAAAGCTCTTATATGTTTGAATTCAGATATTCAGTATTTTGAAATATATATGGGTCTTTAAGATTTGTTGTACACTATGCAGTTGTAGCATTTATTGATTACATTATTGGTATCAAGTAGACTAGAAATGATCTTTGAATGAGATTTCCTAAGTGGATAAGGTTTCTTCCACACATTTGAGATGAATAGGAGTTGAGTAATCCTGAGTAGCTCTTGGCTTCAGGACTACATGTTCGGTATGGTCCGGCTAGCAGGGTGCGTTACTGGGAAATAATGACTCCTATTAAAAATATAATAAGAGTATACTCTAAATAATTTCGACACACATCATAGTGAGAATGTACATACACTAAGATGTTGAAACATATGGGAAATATTAGAATAGCTAAGAATTAGTTGGAACTGATATCTGAGATCCAACTTTGGGGCCTCATATGAGAAACCTTTAATTGGGAATAAAGGAACACGACATAAGGTTCAGATCAAGTTTAATTATTAGTATTATATGAACTCTAAATATGAAATATGGAAAAGATATGAGAAAAGTATGTAAGGGGCCAAGATAGTAAGAATCAATCATGAGGAATGGATTATATAACCAAGTACAATGTTTTTATGTACTCCAAAGCAAAAGGAAAATAGAAGAAAAGAGCTAAGTATACAATAAGTACATAGAAGTGAAGAGTCTTCAGAAGAGTTAAAGTGAAGAGAACTAGATGAGCATGTAAATCATAAAACTAGGATAAGAAACTTAGTTGAAACAAAGAGAAATGTTGGAAATAATGAGCTTGATTAAGGAATGAGGGTTATGATATAATTGAGAGCATGGAATGTATACCTTTATTAGTAAGTTTAATACATTCATCCTTACTACCTTTGGATTCTAAGTCTTAAAATCATCTTCTCTTTCATATCTTCCTTAATGAGAGCAATGTGGGAATAAAGTGATAAGAAAATGAATCATATATGATGCATAATGATTGTGGTAGAGACATCTAGTGAATGTAATAATGACACATAATATGACGATGAAACCCTAGTAGGGTAATTGAGAATGTAATCTATCTGAATGGTCAAGTAAGGGAAAGGAAATTCAATCGATAAGATAAAGAAGTCTTTAGTAAAACTTGTGAGGTCCAAAGTTTGAATTTTTAATTAAGGGAGCAAAGTCACATAACAATAAAGTCATGCTACTGATAAGGACCAAACCCTAGAATGTTTAGAGTTGTAGTAGTTCAAGGGGTTGTCACTAGTGATTTGACCTTGAATACTAACATCTCTATAAAACAAGATCATGAGATTTGCACTATGAGAAGTAAACTAGAATTGATAGTAATCCAGGGTTTAAAGGTAGCTAATCTGAAAGGTTGATAAATAATATGAAAATGATTCAGAGAAAAGAGTAAGATATAAATTTGAAATGTAACAAGTGTGTTTTGAACAAAAGGAGAAATATAATATGAGTGAAGTGTGATATGAGTTAAATTGTTGTAGTGATAGCAAGAATGATGAATAATCTATTTGTACCTTGTATGTTTCAATTTTAGGAATGTTTAATCTACATGATTAAAATGAGAAGGATAAGTAACAAAAAGTAAGTAGTACTGAATGAGGAGAGTGATAAGAGAAAACAATGGCTTTTAGTAATATGTGAATTTGTTTTTAAAAGTATAATTTTTTGAAGGTATATTGAGGGATGTAAATTGGTTCTACGTATGATTTCAGTGTTCATGTGCAAGCAATATGTTAATTAAAGATGTCTGATAGTTGTAGTCATTCATACCAGTAATCTATGTTAGTATTGTACAATTGTGGTATGGTGATATGGGTTGAATAATGATGGAACAAATGAAGGGTTACCCTGAATAAGGTAGTCTTACCTATTCACTCATATGAATAGAAGAGATGATAACCATATTGTATTAATATGTAACCCTAATGAGGTATAGCTTGTTATACCTAGCTTTAATATAACTAAGTGATGGTGATTGGGTATGAATAGTCCTTGAATGACTAATACAATCATGGAGTACTTTGTTACTGTTGTTGAAACCCTAGTATGCTATAACTCGATGGTTACACCTTGAATTATATGTGGGTTCATACTTGAGAACAATATGAGATGTGATGGTAATGCTTCACCTTATGCATCCATGATGCAATGGGGATGTCGTGAGTAGTATTGTACAATTGCTGTTGAATCTAGTCTTCCAACTCATGAATACTTTGCTGTTTGAGTAGCACAATAGTAATATTCAAAACAACATAGTGAACTGTCTTTTATGACTCAGAGGTAATATAAAACAATAGTACATATTTAGTTGTATGAATTGAGATGGTTGGATCAGATTATCAGTGTTGAGGTAACACCTCAAGAGTATGAAAATATTGAAATGGTTGTTTCTCTCTCTATCCTATGATTGATTGTGGAATAGAGAATTTGTTTGTTATCATTGAGAACTGTTTTAACATGTGATTAGAAAAGAAATGAAGGACTTAATGTTGAAAACTGCATTCAAGTATGAAATACAAGAATATAATGACAAGTAAGATTTCAGAAGCTTAAAATAAACTTTGAATATACTTTTCTTGCATATTTATGTTTCGAGGGCGAAACCTTTTTAAGGGGGGGAGAATTGTTATGACCGTATCTGAGCTTAATGGGTAAGTTACAGTTTATGTGGATGACTACATGCTTAGTTATATTGGTCATTTATTAAACATAACTAATGATGATATCTCAATCATGATATGTTCAACCTAATGAGAACCCCAAGTATGCTATCTCTTTGTATAATTAGGGTTTGAGAAAATAAAACCCTAGTTGGATGAAATTAGGGTTTTCACCAAATAGGCTCACATTGGGG
Organism: Alisma plantago-aquatica; assembly: GCA_963693085.1. Lineage (NCBI taxonomy): Eukaryota > Viridiplantae > Streptophyta > Magnoliopsida > Alismatales > Alismataceae > Alisma > Alisma plantago-aquatica. The sequence continues at coordinate 1,425,077,214 of OY856412.1, forward strand.
AGAATGAGAGAGAGGTATGCAAAGGAGAATGAAAATAGTAGTTGAAGGATAGGATAGCATGGATGTGGTGGGTAGCACGGCCGTGGTGGGTCGTTGGTGGCACGGGCATTCTAGGCCACACTGCCATTTTGAAAGAATTGAATTATTGATCAACTTTTATACTCAAATCTTCTGAAACCAATGCACAATGGTCGTGGTATGTAGAACGGCCGTGCTGGGCCCATCTTAGCATGGCCGTTCTGGGGCATTTTCTCTTCAAACGACTGTTTTGTAGATTTTTGGATAGAAGTGCACTGTTCAATTTTTAATTATTTATTGGTAAAAATAAATGGTCTGAAATTTAAACTAAAGCTTTATAACTCAATTACAAACAACATGTAAAATTTTCATATTTTTTGGATAAGGTTTAATCTATGAAATACATGAATTACAGAAACCTTTTTATGACAGAAAAATCTGCTGAAATAAGAAAAAGTTTAGTGAGGGGTCAAAGTGCAATTGACCCAAGCAGCTCAATTTATCTATATGGTCAAGCTAACACACTAGCAGATCTCATAATTCTTGATTCAAACCAGAGAAACGAAATCCTAGAGACAGAGGGAGAGTTAGGGTTTGAGAGGAGAAATTGATGGAGATGCTGACTTAGGGTTTTGGGGTCCGAGGAATGATGAAATCATGTAAGTTTAGCTTCTTTGCATAGACTTTAATGGTTAATATTATCTCACATGTCAATATTCCGTACCTCCTCTGATTTGATCCAAAATGGTATCAAAACTTCCCCTTTTCTCACTCTTTCTTCATAATTCCTCATTTCTAGGGTTTCTGAGTTGAAAGGAAGAAGAATTGGGTGAATTTCTAGGAATTTGATATTAATTCGCAATTTTCAGATATGGAATACGTTTTTAAGGTGTTTTCACACCTTAGGGTGAGTGGGAACTTCCTTTAAATAGTATATTACACAAAAATTGGTTAATTCATCCATAATCTTTAATTGCTTTGTATGTGACTACAAACCCTGAATTGTCTATTTGTTCTAAGTTGTTGTAAAATGATATGAAATGAATTCTTACTATGTTTGGATGAATTTTAGATGATAAAATCATATTAGAAATGTATACAATACATCCTATTGAGAATTCCCTTAGTATTTGCAGAGGTTATAAGAATATACTTAAATATAGGGAATATGTCTATGACTGAAATTTGTTGTATAAGTAAATAGATAAATTTGCTTATCTAGATCCCCTTGGTTATGAATGATTGTCTATCTCAATTTATAGTCCATATATGTTAGATACTATCTTGAATTGTGTTCAAGTGAATAGTGTTTGTTTGATCTCAATAAAGAGGGTGAAACCCTAGATGTGAGGAAAGTTGGATATTTGCGAATAGATATCGTGAAATCCATTTGAAGGGATTTTCTTGACATGATAGACTTTATTTATTTAATGTTATTATTGATGCATGATATCCCAGTGAATGACATGGAAACCCAAATTTAGCTCAGTTCTAAGGTGATGGAGCCTCCACTCACATGGAGTTGCGTGCACCATTAAAAATCCTAGAGATAGTAAGTCTCTAAGTTTAACCTTGCGTGTGCTATAATAAGATCTCCACCCACGTATGCTAAGGTATACATAAGTCTTATCGTAGTATAGTTGAGGGTCAAATCCATGAGACAATGGTCTTGTTAAGGATTTGACAAGATGGAAAACGTTATAATTCTATTTATCTACTTAAGAGTTGATATCTAGATCAAAGAGTTGATTGGATGATTAACCTAAAGTGCAAGGTAATGTAAATGGTAGGAAAGTAAATTTAAGGTTGAAGACAATATTTTGGAAACCACTAGGATGTGATCGAGTTTCACTACCGTTACACATGGATCAAAACATACATCATAAAAACATGGCTTGCAAAGAAAAGAGTCTAAATAGTTAGTATCTTTGTAGACCTAGCTTCCTTTTGGATAACTAACTATGAGAAATGTGGAAGTGTTGCAATGCCAGCCATATCCAAACAAATGGTCACTTACTTTGCATCACTCCCCTCGCAAAGTGTGTTCCTCGACCTGTCAAGGTTGTACTTTCATACGACAACTGATTCCATTTCATAGTATGAAACTACAACGATGGAGGTGAGTTTACTCCACTCCTTGAGAAACGCTCCTAGATACAAAATAGATGTATGGTGACTACATACATCAGGAACCAACATGCAATCGATATTTGAATCTAAAAGTACAAACGTAGACAATTCACACTAGTAGATAATAGATAACACAAGTTGGTGATCAAGCAACTAGCATTCATTAAACGATTGATGTTGAACTGAAAAGGTAGTATTTCTCTATTAAAAACTCATGCATTACAATGCATGGAATGAAAGCATGGGTAGAGGGGCTACTCCTCGCACTCTAGTGTATGGAACTAATCGCTCATGGCAAGGACAAAGAAGGAGGTGGGAAGATAGAAGGAAAACATCATCTCCACGTAGGAGGGAGGAAAGTCAACCCCTTGGAGTAGAGAGCAACTGTCTTCACACCATGTGGTTGCCTTGGTGATGGATCCTTGACTTCCCACCTTCTATGTCGATGAGAGAGAAAGAAACTTGAGGATAGAGTGTGGATCTTAGACTAGCAGCCTTGGGGTGATGGATGAAGGTTGAAATAGCTCTGGAATAGTTGGGACAACCTTTGGGCGTCTAAAGATCTGATGCCAAATGGGAGCCCCTTTGGTCCTATTTATAGGCTTCCAAGGAGTCTTGAACGGTCTTGGGACCGTTCTAGATATTGAACGGTTTGGAGACTGTTTGGATCTTGAACGGTTTGGAGACTGTTTGGATCCTAAACAGTTTAGAGACTGTTTGGATCCTCAAACAGTTTGGAGACCATTTGGATCCTGAACGATTTGAAGACCATTTGGATCCTCGCTTGATCTTGGGGCTGATGAGACTCATTCGGTCTGGAGACCATTTGAGGTTTGCTCGGTCTTGAGATCATTTGAAGCTTGGTCGGTCTTGGGACCGTTTGAAGCTTGGTCGGTCTTGGGACCGTTTGAAGCTTGGTCGGTCTTGGGACCATTTAAAGCTTGGTCGGTCTTGGGACCATTTTAAGCTTGGTCGGTCTTGGGACCGTTTGGCTTTCATTCGGTCTTGGGACCGATTGGTCTTCATACGGTCTTGGGACCATTTGGATTTCATTTGGTCTTGGGACCGATTGTGTCCTTAATGGTTTGGAGACCGTTTGAGCTCTTCATAGTTTGGAAACTGTTTGGGGTTCTTCATGTTCTTGGGATTTCTTGAGTTCTTTTGCAATTTTTTTGTGTTTTTCTATAAGAAGAAAAGGGAGAAATGTTAGTCTATTGGTATATTAACAATAAAGTGGAAATTTAAGTATTCTATCTAATTTATCTAAGAAAGAGTATGGAAAACTAAGAAAAATTAGTAAGATAACATCACAAAATGGGAGGTTATCACCCACCTAACTTAGAGTCTAGCTTGTCCTCAAGCTGGATAGAGCTAAGGTACGTAGTGGTGAGGCGATTTTATTTAGTGAAGATTTCCATATTCTTGCTTCAATTCTAAACCAGAGATCTCCCATAGTTTTATTAGGGCTTCTACTTGCACTAACTCTTTCAGGTATCGATAGTTGCATGGATCTCAAGTTTCTTCTGTGTCACGTAACTCGCATTGGGACCACCTTTTCCTTAAATTGCATTATGTGCATGTCTTTGACTCTAAGTAGTTTTATACTTCTTTGTAGATCCTACCGGAAGCTAAGATGGGTACGAGGGTTGGATGAAGGCTTGATGTAACTCCCCCTTCGAAGGGGGGAGGGTTTATCTAAACTTTTAGGACCTCACTATCGGGCGCGACATATCTACCTTTGTGAGGGTAGCTAAATGTACCGACCGGGCGAGACCTTTATCAGCTTTCATATATTTTGAGTCCTTAGGATCTCACTACCGGGCATGACACATCTGTCTTTGTGAGGGAAGCTGAATGTACTGGCCGGGCAAGAACTTTATTGGCTCTTCATATAGGTCCTTATGCATGGCACGACTCTCATGTTTTTATTCAACACTCTAGCTTTTATTCATATACTCACCGGTTTAGGAATTGGGTATTTTAGGGATTTTATTTGGGATTCCAAGCCTCTTTTTGAAAAGAAGAAAACTATTCCTCAGAGTTTCCCGACATGCACTTGTTTTGATTTTTGTACTTGGTGGTCCACCTACGAGGTTCCTTGACTTGGATTTTTCCTGGTTCCCTCTTTTCCTTGAGAGCGTTTGGCTTGTTTTGGCCATGATGTTAACATGTGGAGAGTCTGACGTAGAATTGAAGCAAAAGAATGAAAATTGAGTATGAAAGTGATTTATTAATTCACCATTACATGCCTAAATGCTACTTATGTAATTGCTTCTGAGGACTAATTTGTATCTAATTTAGCTAGGGGTGTCCCTTTTCCAAAACGAATGTTTTCTTATGTACAACAATTATTCTATCAAAGAAATTATCAGAAAAACTAATTGTCAGAAAAAGAAAAATTTGTACGAAAGAATAAAGGTAAATGAAAGAGTGGAGAGTAGAAGGTTTGAATATAATACCTCACCCTTGCCCAGTGTACCCCCCCAACTTATCACTCACTCTGTCCGTAGAGTGTCAAGGTGATAGGTTGAGAAGTACATGGGCAAGGGTATCAAGATTTTGTTAATCCTTTATTGGCTCTATAGGAACGGAGGAGATTTGTGACAAACTTTCCACGTAAAGCGTGATAATCCACGTCCTTCGTGTCCTACACATGTTTACCAAGAACAGTGAGGGTATACATCCAGTAAAGGACGTGAAAACCACAGTCGTTTGATTCTCTGATTTTCTAGGGACATCGGTGGCAGAAGGATGGGTGATGGAAATGTTCTTTGTTATACACCTTTGTGTGCTTTCTGAGAAGATCGTTTAGTCATTCAGTAAAATCCTTCGCCACTTCTTTCGTGGGCGTCTTTGCTGTAACAACATACTCTCTCTCAATTGGATCAAACTAGCTATCAGAACTGTTGTAGATCACTGTAGTTCCATTGTGTAAGTTTGTTGCTAGCAACATCCAATGCTCAGAGTGAAGGAATGGAAATAGGATGAACTTTGGAGTCGTATGTTGAAGATATGAGATAAGGGCTTTAGTGGTGCCGAAGTTCTTTGACTCGAGTAAATCATCCTTCATGTATGTGGATGCCATGTAAACCATAGGTAGGTCCCATGCTAGAAAAAATTGGTAGCAGTCATTACGCTCATGGATAATGAACCTTTTATTTGTACAGTTTCACAGAGTGAATCTGCCATTACGAGAATGTTCCCATCAAGGAAAACAAGCTCATCTTTCTCTGCATAAAGCCGAGACATGATGAGTCTGAGTTCATTATCTGAAAGACTCTTGCATGCAACAAGGTCAAAGTGTGGGAACGTTGGTTGTATAGCAGATAGGGGAACCATATCTTTGGATGATCTGCTGATTGTGGCCCCTGTTAACAAATCGATGTCCCCCTTGTCATCCACCATATCGAAAGTATAAGGGCCCCATTGACATTTTTCTAAGACCTTGGCGGTTTGTTGTTGTTGTTTCTCCAACTCCTTTAGTATTTGTCTGAAAAGTCACTTTTTTGGACGTTGGATAGCAGAGAATAAGTAGCGAGGTACGTCATCTTGTGCCATAGTGGGGTCCTTGAAGAACCATCTATCACAGATAAGTTCCATGGCGTAACGTCCCCATAGAGAATGCATGTCTTCTGTAGTTAGCTCGGTAAATGGGATCTGTCTGTTGAGTGCTTCTATGAATCTTATTGTACAGAAATCACAATCCCTCGAACCTTCTATCGTTTGACTACTGGGTTGATGATTTGGAACCAAGGTTGGTTCCAACCATGTTGAAGAGATGGGTAGGAAGCCCATATTATTTTGAGAAGCTGAAAAGAAATGCATCTTACTTCTCCAGCTTCTGAACCAACAAAGTTTATCCGTCTGGCCTTGATCTCACTGGCGCAAAAATTGTACACCTTGGCATTGTGGGCCTTGGTGTCGATAATCATTAGTAGCCAGTGGTCGGAGACTTTAAAAGGAACTGTGATGTAGCGTGCCTTCTTCATGATACCCGTTTGTAGCCGCTCAATGGAATTTTCCTGCAAGTCCTTATTTAATAAGCTTAAAGCAAGAGCGGGTGAAGCATTGAAAACTGGCTGCAGTTTCTTCGGGCTCTAGAATTCTTCTATAGTATTAGCAAGGAGGACATGGAAGATAGCCATCTTCACCGCCGATTGTGGTCGTAAGAGAATACGAAAATCTTTGTGTGTCAACTTGCGCTTCGTCTTTGTATTATTATAGATGATGTCCCCCCTGTCCTTGGCATCATGTACAATAGTGTTCAGGATAAAGATGTCCTAAATATCTAGAGTAGAGATGGCCACCCTGTCCAATTCGTGCATCTTGTGAGGGAGATGTGGTGGCGAGGGAAGGTCTTGTGGTGGAGGAAGTGAAGTCTGCTCGTTGTCGTCCACATATTGTAGAAGATCTTCATCTTTATCAGAATCAGAGTCGAGTTTATCTTCAATGTTGAGACTCACTCTGTCCTCGGAATCCTCATGCTCTGGGGGGAGGGGTGTAGCTTGTTCCAGGATAGAATGTTGAAGAGTGATGGCTGTTGTGATAGGGCTAGTGCTGGTTTCCATAATACATTGTTGAAACTCAACAAAAGCTGCATCTTTTACAGTATCTCCCAGGGATCCTGAGGCTGAGAAATTAAAAATTGATCCCCATATGACATTGTGACATTGTCATTATTATCAGGGGAGTGGTGGTCTATGGTTTTACCCTCCTTATGGTCTCCACCATCTCCCCTCTCTATATTATCTGCCCCTCGGCTGGTGCCCTCCCCAGCATTGCCTGGGTCGTCAGGTTGGTCATCTAAGGAGGAGCTGTCTGCATTGGAATCAGCTGAGGAGTCAGGATCCTTATCATCATCTTCATTGTCATCATCGTCATCCACCGCTTTGTCCTTTGTCTTCTTTTGTGTTGCTTTCTTACAATGCTGATGGATGGCTTGTAATTCTTCGAGTGCCACTTGCACATGCTCATGGGTTTCGAGCATTGCATCGTGGCTTTCTTTAAGATCAGTATATCTTGCTTCGGCAGAGAGGAGTCATGCTGATAGATTGGCCATTTGTGCGCATAGATGATTGAGTTCATCATTTAAGTGCTCCTCTTGGCGGTAGATGAATTGTGTGAGGCTGCTATCAATGCCATCCAAGCACGTGCTCGGTGTAGTTTGTTGTCGCTGAAGCTCACAAATGGTCTCAGGAAGAGGCTGAGTTTGCTTAGAGACCCTGTCGACTTGTTGGGCCAACACTTCTTGCTGGCCTTTCATCCCAAGTATCAACTTGGCAAGTTTTGTACGCGGTCGTCGACGTAGTCGACTTGTTGAGCCGTTGTTTCCTGTCATTGTTGAATGCTTTTGAGGATTCTTGGTAAGGCGTGAGTCCGCTCGTCAAGCTTGGATACCTATGTAGCAAGTCCCTACAGATAAGAAAAAATTGATTATAATATGTTAGAAGGGTCGATGAGGAGGTTTCAAATAGCGTCAAATTGCCTTCCGAATTCCTCACCGACCTGTGAAAATGGGACCCCAGAGGTGGATGGGTGGGATGGCTGGGGTCTCAGTGGAATGGTGGAGGTGCCTTGTGAAAAAGACACTATTAATGGGCCTACAAATGGCACAGTGATTGTAGAGGGAGTCACCAGCGGTATCGGGGTGGTGGCAGATGAGAAGGGTGGCGACATCCTGGGTGAAAAAGGTGGAACTGAGAATGTCGGGGGAGGGGAGTGGTGGAAATAAAGGTGAGATCGGGCGTTGAGGTGAAGAATGGGATGCCCGAGGAGAAAATGAGTGAGGTGGATGATGTGGGTGGAGTTGTGGTTGTGGATAGAGGGGTTGTGGTGGGAATTATTGGGGAAACTGGTGGAAGAGTGGTGGATGGCAGAATGGTGGAAGATGGGAGTGTGGTGGGGGTGGTTGTAGAGGTAATCCCATCATCCATATCTATGATGAAGGGGTCTGATGTGGGATTGATGATGGATTCTTCATTGTGGGGGTGCTCTGCCTCAGGGTTCATCTTGGATGTAGGCGTCCCAGACTATTGTTACTTTTATGCGCACAGTTTGGTCGGCCGTGTTACGTGTATTTTCTTTGGCCTTGTTGCTGGGGTAGTGACACAATGCTTTGTCTGCCCTACTTTTTCTTGTTTCTCCTTTTCTTTTACTGGGGTGAGAAGGTTAGCAAGCTCCTCTTTAGTGAAGAGAAGCTTGTCTTTATCATAATCAGCCAGCTCTGGAAGCGGTAGCAATGTCTTGAATGCTTTGACAGTTGGGTAGAAGATGTAGTGGAGTTTGGCATCCTTTTCCTTTATAATATAGGTGTTCTTTAGGACCTGCTCATTTGTTAGAGCATCACCCTTGATCAAATTACATTTTGGGAGTGGTCCATCCATCTTAAGATATTTCAGAATTGAAGTTACATGACCACCCATGCAGATTTCCTTTCCGAGGGCATAAGATGTGTGTTTATGTATCAAATGTCGTCTGATGTTGACTGGAAGCCCTTTTAGGATGAACCATAGAATAATGAGGTCTAAAATGATAACATTACTGCTCTCTGTCCTAGGGAATAAAGTGCCTGTTATGATTTTGTGCAAAGTGCGCACCAGGCCAGAATGTATGTTGGAGGCTTTGCAAGTATTTGGTTCATAGCTTGGAATCCCCGTCAAAGACTTCCAGAAGGTATGCCTATTGAACTGGGGATGGTCCAGGCCTGCCTCCTTAGCTTTCTTTAGCTGATCTTGGTTGTCGATGAAGATTTTATTTAGCAAATTCTCGATCAAGATGACTTTCTTTCCAGAGAGAGGTTACTATCCTTCTATCACCTCCATCTTTTAGTTTATCTTTTGTGTCCAGGGGTTCTTTGGTTAGGTAGGTGAAGAACTCCAGTGTGGGTTCAACATAGGAATTCTCTGCTACGAAGCAGAGTTTGGAATGGTTCGCCTCATCGAGCAGGGCAATAACTCTGTCATAGATTCCCATCTGTTTTAGAATGTTCAAGCAGACATTCTTTGTTGGGCGTAACACTTTGTCACCAATCTGGAGGTTTTGGATATACAGATCAGATTATGTTGGTTCTGCGGTGGTGGCAACAGGAGTGGCATGTTATGCCAGGATTTGTTCTCTTACGGTTGAGGGCTAGACTTGCTTTTGTGCCCGTCTTTTGGTGGGTCTTTCTTTAGTGGCATGTTGGGCCTTCCTTTTGCCCTTTGACTTTGTAGGTGGGGATTCCTCCTTAGAATTTGGTGTGTAGTCCGAACCTTCATCGGTTGAGGAGGGATCTTCAATTTCTTCATCTAGATCTTCTGTTAAACATTTGTTGACTCACTCAAGGTCATGGATGACCTTGGGCAAGTCAACTAGAGCTTTGCCTATTTTTTCGAATAGGTCAAGGATGTGCTGGAGCTTATTCTGGCGCTCCATCAATTGCTCCCTGGTCCAGGTGTGGGAGTCAACAAATTCTGTTGCAGGTGATGCCATTCTAAAAATTGAAAAAGAAATTATTTATGTTAGAAAAGATTGAGATTTTTAGTGATCAATGGAATTTATGTTGAAAAGATTGCAACATTGTGTAAGATTCACATTTAAGAATCAAACCGAGAAGCTTAAAACCGTTAAAAAATGATGCAGTAGTCAAGACTATTTGTTGTCCAAATGGTTTCAAGACCATTTGTGTTGTGCAAACGGTTCCAAGACCATTTGTGGTGTCCAAACAGTTTCAATACCATTTGGAAAATGTGGGTTCTGAAACTGCTAGGGAGACGAAGAGGTGATGGTGATGTGCGAAGCAAATGTGATGATGATGAGGCAAAAGCGATGATGGTGAAGTAGTGGCAACAATCGAAGGCATTGTTTGTGGAGGAGAGCCGTGACGTCGGCGGTGGTAGTAACAGTGATGGTGTTGGTGGCGGTAATGGTTGCGAGCATCCTCTACCTTGCTGCGACGAGCACGGATGAGAGAAAGAGAAGATGGGGCGACCATGTGTGAGCAGAAATGGCGAAAGAGAGGATGGAATGATGGCAGAAATGTCGAAAGCGTTGGCGTGGACAAAGATGGTGGTCGTGCGGGAGCAGAGAAGTCGGGAGGAATGGAAAAGGGTTCATGCGAGAGAAGTTTCAAGAATTGAAAGAATGAAAAAGGGAGGGGTCGAGGAGTATTTATAGAAAAAGGAGAGGCGACTATACAAATTCTCCTTAGGTCAAATGATCTCGGGACCGTTTGGGTCCGAACGGTTTCGAGACTGTTGAGACCAAACAATTTCATGACCGTTTGGATCCAAATAGTTTCAAGACTGTGAGGACTAAACAGTTTCAAGACTGTGAGAACCAAACGGTTTCAAGATCGTGAGGACCAAACAGATTTGAGACCGTTTGGACCAAACAGTTTTGAGACCGTTTGGACCAAACGGTTTCGAGACCGTTTGGACCAAACAGTTTCGAGACTGTTTGGGTACAAATGGTTTTAAGACCATTTGGGTCCAAATGGTTTTGAGACCGTGAGGACCAAGAGGTCGGGACAAAACTATTTTGGGAAATGATTTTTATATTTTTATGTTTGTTTTGAAAGCTTATATAAATTTTTATATTTTCTAAACAATGAGAACTAGAAAATTGTCAAAGTCTAAGCAAAATGAAAAAGAAAGGTGATACTCAGTTCTTGGGTTCCCTCCCAAGTAGCGCTTTGGTTTTACATCGCTGGCTCGACGAAATTCTAACTTGATAAGTTTAATGTTGTGGGGTCTTGAATGTTGATAGTTTGTCTTGGAGTTTTATCGACTGGAGTATAGTATTTTTTCAGTCTATGGCCATTAACAGTTCTTTCTCCTCCATTGTCATCAAAGATGATGAAAGCTCCAGTTGGATAGATATGCTTGATAGTGAAGGGCCCATACCATTTTTTGTAGAGTTTCCTGGGAAACATCTTGTGTTTGGAGTTGAAAAGAAGGACCTGATCTCCGACAATGATATCTTTCCTTTTAAGATGGCCATCATGCCACATATTAGTTTGCTCTTTGTAGATCCTGGCATTCTGGTAGGTAGTTATTCTTAGTTCCTCCATCTCTTGTAATTGGAGTTGTCTGTATTCACCGACACTTTGAAATCAAAATTCAATTGTTTGATAGCCCACCATGCTTTGTGTTCTAATTCAACTGGGAGATGGCATGGATTTCTATGCACCAAATGAAACACTGTTGTTCCTATTGGTGTTTTGTAAGCAGTACGATATGCCCAGAGAGCATCAGGAAGTTTAGTGGACCAATCTGTGCAGTTTCTATTGACAATTTTTTCTAAGATAGCTTTCAATTGTCTGTTTGAGACTTCAACTTGGCTGCTTGTCTGTGGATGATAAGGCGTAGTGACCTTATGTTTTACTTTGTATCTTCGTAGAAGAGCTTCAAAGCTTCTTTCCAAGACATGTGACCCTCCATCGGATATGACCGTTCTAGGGACTCCAAATCTAGGAAAGATGATATCCTTGAACAGTTTAATAACCATCTTAGAGTCACAAGATACAATGGGTATAGATTCTACCCATTTGTATACGTAGTCCACAACAACCAAAATATAGGAGAATCCATATGATGGGGGGAAATCGACCCATATAGTCCACTCCCCATACATCAAAAAGTTCAATATCCTGCCACAGAGTTAGTGGCATTTTGTTTCATTTTGATATCCCTCCAGACAGTTGACATTTATTGCAAGATTGCAAAAATTCATGGGCATCCTTTGCTATTGTTGGCCAGAAGAATCCTGACTGTAGAACTTTAAGAGCGGTCTTCTTTGAACTCATGTGCCCCCCGGTGGAGCCAGAATGACAATGTTTTAAGGCTGGGATAATTTCTTCTTCAGGAAGACAATGACAGAATAATCTATCTGCACATAAGTGAAAAAGGTATGGTTCATCCCAAAAGTATTGTTTGACGTCATGAAGAAATTTCTTTCTGTCGTGGTAGGAAGCAACAGGGTTGACAATTCATGTAGACAGATAGTTTACTATATCGGCGTACCAAGGAAATCTAGTTGTGACTTTCATGAGTTGATCGTCGGGTAGAGAGTCTTGGATAGGTATATTGTCATCGTCCTGAGGCTCAATGCGACTTAAGTGGTCAGTGACAACATTTTCTACCCCACTTTTATCTTTTATTTCCAAATCAAATTCTTGAAGCATCAACACCCAACGAGTAAGTCTGGGTTTTGCATCTTGTTTCTGAATTAGATATGTTATTGTGGAGTGATATGTGTATACTATGACTTTTGATCCGATCAGATAAGAATGGAATTTTTCAAAAGTGTAGATGACTGCCAAGAAATCTTTTTCTATAGTTGTATAGTTCTTTTGGGCTTCATCAAGCATTTTTTATGCATAGTATATCACATAGGGTTTCTTATCTATTCTCTGCCCTAGTACTGCCCCTATAGCGTAGTCACTTGTGTCACACATTATCTCGAAGGGTTGTGACCAGTCAGGGGCTCATAGTATAGGTGCCGAGATCAAGGCATTCTTTAGAGTCATGAAGCTACATAAGCATTCTTGATCAAAATTGAAATCTGCGTCTTTAGTCAATAAGTGAGACATGGGATTTGCTATTTTTGAAAAGTCTTTGATGAATCTTCGATAAAATCTGGCATGGCCCGAAAAGGCTCGTACTCCCTTGATGTCTTTTGGTGGTGTCAGTTTTGAAATGACATCTATCTTTGCTTTGTCCACTTCAATCCCTCTTTTTCTCACTCGATGCTCGAGGACAACTCCTTCTGTCACCATGAAATGACATTTTTTGCAATTAAGTATCAGATTTGTTTCCTCGCATCTTTGTAGCACTCTACCGAGGTTAAGCAGACAGTTGTCAAAAGAGTCCCCATAAACTAAAAAGTCATCCATGAAAACTTCTATGATGGACTTAGTTGATCCTACAAATATGGCAGACATACACCTCTGAAATGTTGCGGGTGCATTACATAGTCCAAAAGGCATCCTTCTAAAGGCGTAAGTTCCAAAAGGGCAAGTAAAAGTCATATTTTCTTGATCTTCAGGGTGTATCAGAATTTGATAACACCCTAAATAACTGTCAAGATAGAAAAAGAATTTTTGGTGGGCCAAATGTTCAAGGACTTCATCAAGGAAAGGTAGAGGGAAGTGTTCTTTTCTTGTTGCCTTGTTTAGTTTCCTATAATCGATACACATCCTCCATCCAGTGACAGTCCTTGTGGGTACCTGTTCATTTTTATCATTCAAAATGACAGTGGTTCCCCCCTTTTTAGGGACCACTTGGACCGGACTAACCCATTGAGAATCGGAAATTGGATAAATGATACCAGCTTTTAGGAGTTTAAGAACCTTGAGGCAAACCACCTCTTTGAGATTTAGGTTTAGTTTCCTCTGGTGTTCTCGTGAAGGTTTAAACTCTTCTACCATGGGTAATCTGTGCATGCACAGAGCTAGATTTATTCCTATTAGGTCAGTCATCTTATATCCAATGACTTTCTTGTGCTTTCTTAACTCAATAAGTAGTCTTTCATCTTGGTCATCTATTAAAGTGGAACTGATAATGACCGGATATAATTTTTCTTCGTCAAGGAAGACATGTTTGAGTCCAACTGGTAGAGCTTTCATTTCAGGTGTCTTGGGTACTTTTGTGATTTCCAAAATGGTTATAGATTTCAACTCCTCAAAGGTAGCTTCGGGGGTTTCTTTGGCTTGTTCAAGGTATTGCAGACATTGCTGAACTAGTTTGTTGGTTGAGAATTCAGCTTTTGGATTTGTTAAGACGCTTTCCAAACCGTCAGATGGTTCGGAAGGTTCTTGCTTTAATTGAGACATTTTATCAATTGCCTCAAGAAGAAAAACTTCTTCGTGGATGCTAGGACCTTTTAAGTCGTCGAAGACTCTAAATTGAATGGTTTCCTTTCCCAATCCTAAAGTAATTATGCCATCTTCAACATCGATTAGTGCTCTGGCTTGGCAAGGAAGGGTCTGCCGAATATTATCGGATACCTCAGATCTTCTTTTATGTCCATGATAACAATGTCACAGGGAACATATGAGTCTTTCCCTACTCTTACTGGGATATCTTCAATAATTCCCAAAGGTGTAGTGATGGTAGAATCATCCAATTGAATTGTCATTGTTGTGGGTAGAAAATCAATAAAACCCAATCTTTTACACATGGAAAATGGCATAATGGATATGTTGGCCCCCAAGTCGGCTAATACTTTCTTGCAAGAGGTATTTATGATAGAATATTGGATGCCAAAGGAGCCAGGGTCCTTCTGCTTCTTTGACATTATATTAAGAATGATGTCAGAAGTAGTCTGAGCTAATTTGATAGTCTCATGTTCTTCAGTCATATATTTCTTTGATAGTAAAGTCTTCAGGTATTTAGACCAAGTTAGGATTTTAGAAAGAGCATCGAGGAATGGAATATCGACATATAACTTCTTCATAGCTTCCTTGAATTTCTAGAATCTAGTGTCCAATTTAGTTTCTCTCAATCTACCTAGTTAGGGTATCCTAGGCTTATACGGTGGGACTTCTGGTTCCTTGGTAACTTGCTCTTTTTCCTTTTCCTTCCTAGCCTCTGTAGATTTTTGAGTTTCTTGATTTGTGCTTGCAATTGGGTTGACCAGTTATATCTTCATCTTCTCAAATAACATTGGTGACTTCAGCAAGAACACGGCCAGACCTTGTGGTGACTGCATTCAGTTGTTCTGGTCTGTGTTGATCGTGTCTCGGGTTTATTTCTGGCTGACCAGCAAAAGTACCCACTGGGGGTTTCAACTGGGCTGCGATCTGTGCTGATTGAGTTTCCACAACCTTTTGTTGGGCTTGCTGGTTGGCAAGCATGGTCTGCTGAGATTGCAGCATTTTCCTAATCATGGATAACTCATCTGTTGGTAGAGGCGGAGCATTCTTTTGTTGATATTGTGTAACTTGCTGCTGCCCTTATTGTTGTTGTTTTTAAGGTGCTGGTAATTGAGATTGTTGTGGTTGTTGTAGCTGAGTTTTTTACAAGTGTAGATGCAACAAAGGGTAGTATGTAGAGGAATATCTTGGGTAGACAAGTCTTTGAGGCTCACCCCTATAGTTTCCTTGGTTTCGATTATAATTTCTTTGAAATCCAGGTGGTAGTCTATTGGAAGACCCACCTTGCGTCTGGTTCTATGGGTTGGAAGTTCCTGTAGGATTCCCATACTGAAAACCGGGATGGTTTCTCGGTTGATCCAGATTATAGTATACTTGGCCTGGTATGGAGTGGATAGAATTCACTTGCTCTGGTAGCTGATCCTCGAGATGTTCAATAATTGGTTCGTATTGTAGTTGCGGTGGTTGTAGATCCATCATTACATTGTATAGGAGACCACATGATAATGTGGGGTGATCAGATGCATGACAAGCTTTGCAAGTCTTAGTGGCTACTTTGACTTGTTGAACCTGGGAGTTCTTCTTTCTATCATATTCCCCAAACAATGTTTCAAGAACTTGTTGCTTATGAGCTATGGTTTGTAGAGCTTCGGCGATGGCTTTCAACTCTACAGATTCCTCAGCTTTACAAACCTTTAGAACTCCTCCGATAGATGGCCTTCCCCAATTAGATTGGTTCTCAGCTCCAAGTGTGACAATCTTCCAGGCATCTTCATAATTCTTTCACATGAAATTCCCACCAGATGAGGAATCCAAAAACTTCTTAATGTCATCACTTACTCCTCTATAGAATGTTTCTATGAGCTGATGTTGTGAGATTCCGTGATGTGGACATTTCCTCAGTAATTCATTAAATATTTCCCAGGATTCTACTAGAGATTCTCTAGGAAGTTGGGAGAACTGGTTGATCTGTCCCCTAATCTGGTAGGTCAATGAGGGAGGAAAGAACTTTTCCAAAAACTTTTCTTCCAAGGGATCCCAGGTGGTGATTGGCTCTCCATCTAATGAGTTATACCAACTCAATGCCCTTCCAGACAGAGTGAAGTTGAAAAGTCAGAGCATGATTGCATCATTAGTAGCTTTAGCCAATGGTACCAATCAACAGAGTGACTTGAATCACTTTAGATGATCCATGCAATCCTCTCTATCGTTCCCAAAGAATGAGACTCCTTGAATAATTTGGATCCATTGTGTTCGGATCTCAAAGTTAGGAGTGTTGATGAGAGGTGGCTGGACTGGGTGATTATCTTCAGGGTTCTTAGGAACAACGTAATCCCAAAGCTGCTTGTTCCTTATCAAAAGTTGAGCAGCTGTTGTGGCTGCTTCATTTTCGGCTTGGATATGGGCTTGCTCTTCAACATGAACTTCAGCTTGAATTTGAGCACATGTATCAGCAATGAGTTGTGCTCTCTGAGCTGCTATGGCTGCATTGACTCTTTCCAGCACCAAAGTGGCCTAGCGTTGTTCTTCAACCATCTGTCTAGCTCATTGGCGGTTGAGTCTGATGCGTCGGTGGAAGCTTTGTTATACCTCAGAGCCGTACTCTGGTTTAGGGGAGAATCCGATGTTATGCTAAGGTTGCATACACATTCTCTACCTGAGTAGAAGAAAAATCACACTTCAGATGATGTGGAAAAAATGATGAGATCAAAAAGATATATGAAGTAATTATCAAGGTAAAGTGTAAAATCCTAATTGACTAGCAAGTTGACAAATGGAATTAAAACATTCCGTTGTCCCCTGGAAATAGTGCCAATTTTTGATGGAGCCTCCACTTGTGTGGAGTTGCGTGCACCACTAAAAATCCTATAGATAGTAAGTCTCTAAGTTTAACCTTGTGTGTGCTATAATAAGATCTCCACCCACGTACGCTAATGTACACAAAAGTCTTATCGTAGTACAGTTGAGGGTTGAATCCACGAGACAACGATCTTGTTAAGGATTTAACAAGATGGAAAACATTATAATTCTATTTATCTACTTAAGAGTTGATATCTAGATCAAAGAGTTGATTGGATGATTAACCTAAAGTGCAAGGTAATGTAAATGGCAGGAAAGTAAATTTAAGGTTGAAGACAATATTTTGGAAACCACTAGGAAGTGATTGAGTTTCACCACCGCTACACATGGATCAAAACATACATCATAAAAACATGGCTTGAAAAGAAAAGAGTCTAAACAGTTAGTATCTTTTTAGACCTAGCTTCCTTCGGATAACTAACTACGAGAAACATGGAAGTGTTGCAATGCCAGCCATCCCCAAACAAATGGTCACTTACTTTGCATCACTCCCCTCACAAAGTGTGTTCCTTGACTTGTCAAGGTTGTACTTTCATACGGAAATTGATTCCATTTCATAGTATGAAAGTACAATGATGGAGGTGAGTTTACTCCACTCCTTGAGAAATGCTCCTAGATACCGAATAGATGTATGGTGACTACATACATCAGGAACCAACATGTAGTCGATATTTGAATCTAAAAGTACAAACGTAGACAATTCACACTAGTAGATAATAGATAACACAAGTTGGTGAACAAGCAACTAGAATTCATTAAACAATTGATGTTGAACTGAAAAGATAGTATTTCTCTATTGCAAACTAATGAATTACAATGCATGGAATGAAAGCATGGGTAGCGGGGCTACTCCCCACACCCTAGTGTATGAAACTACTCGCTCATGACAAGTACAAAGAAGGATGCAGGAAGAGAGAGGGAAAACACCATCTCCATGTAGGAGGGAGGAAAGTTGGCCCTTGGAGTAGAGAACAACTATCTTCGCACCACGTGGTTGCCTTGGTGATGGATCCTCGACTTCCCACCTTCTATGTCGATGTGAGAGAAAGCATCTTGAGTTTGGAGTGTGGATCTCAGACCAGCAGCCTTGGGGCGATGGATGAAGGTTGAAATAGCTCTGGAACAATTAGGGCAGCCTTTGGGCGTCTAAAGATCTGATGCCAAATGGGGGCCCCTTTGGTACTATTTATAGGCTTCCAAGGAGTCTTGAATGGTCTTGGGACCGTTCTGGATCTTGAACAGTTTGGAGACCATTTGGACTTGAACGGTTTGGAGACTGTTTGGATCCTCGAACAGTTTGGAGACCGTTTGGATCCTAAACAGTTTGGAGATCGTTTGGATCCTCGCTTGATCTTGGGGCTGATGAGACTCGTTCAGTCTGCAGACCATTTGAGGTTTGCTCAGTCTTGAGATCATTTGAAGCTTGGTCCGTATTGGGACTGTTTGTAGCTTTGTCGGTCTTGGGACCATTTAAAGCTTGGTTAGTCTTGGGACCGTTTGAATCTTGGTCGGTCTTGGGACCATTTTAAGCTTGGTCGGTCTTGGGTCCGTTTGGCTTTCATTCGGTCTTGGGACCAGTTGGTCTTCATATGGTCTTGGGACCATTTGGATTTGATTCAGTCTTAGGACCGGTTGTGTCCTTAACGGTTTGGAGACCGTTTGAGCTCTTCACATTTTGGAAACCGTTTGGGGTTCTTCACGGTCTTGGGATTGGTTGAGTTCTTTTGCAATTTTTTTGTATTTTTCTGTAAGAAGAAAAGGGAGAAATGTTAGTCTATTGGTATATTAACAATAAAGTGGAAAGTTATGTATTGTATCTAATTTATCTAAGAAAGAGTATGGAAAACTAAGAAAGATTAGTAAGATAACATCACAAAATGGAAGGTTATCACAAGGCTTCATACATATATTGATTTTATATGATTTGTTGATAGTAATCTTTATTCAGTGAATGTTTATGTCGCATGAAATCTTTATGGGAACCATGTGAATAAGTTGTTTCCTAGTGAGAGGTGACAAGATGTTTGATGTCCTTGAGAGCCATGAGAATACGTGTACTACCAGTGAAATGAATACCTTCGTCTAAGGACCTAGAGGTAATGGTTACTTATTATAGAGGTAACAATGCTATGTGATGATCTAAGGGTTTGAATACCCAGATCCAGTAATCATGATAAAAATGTGAAGGGATGAGAATTCCCATTAATGTGATAAGGAATTGAGATCCCATGTATCATGTGTTTTAAAGATTTGAAAAGTACATGATAGATGTATTACACCTTTCTTTGTAGCATTTGTTGTGATTAAATGAAACCCCAAGGGTAGGGTGTTCAATGAATCAAGTATTATATATCAATGTTCTCAGTTATTATTAATAATTCTCGTCATAAGAAGTAATTAACTCTTAATTGAGTTATGAGATGCACAACTCAAGATTTAGGTTGATATGCACGTTCTTTGAGAAATTACAGATAAGTTGCAGGTGCTACTGACGATTACTCATATGCCAAGTAATTAACTCTTATAAGTGTAATAAGATGATAAATTGCACGATTGTAGTATGTGCCAAGTGGACATGTAATCTATTTATTTAAGAATTTTAGTCTGCATGCATGTATAATATGTTGATTACTCAGTATATTACAATGTTTTTGAGTATACTGCTCTGTCAGGTCTAGAATGATATTCATGTTGTGATTTTCTAGGAAATAATAAAATTATAGATTTAAGAGCCCTGAACACCGTAGAATCCCTATGAGAGGTTTGTGCCTTAGGGATGAAATGACCTAACCCTGGCGGTGCGTCCAGTATACGGGGGTCGGAACGTACCAATAGGTGGTACGGGGGACGAAGCCCTAGTAAAAGTCTCCTTAAATTACAGAATGTAGTGTCCAACATCAACCAGAGATCCTGGTGGCACTAGAGTATAGAAAAGACAAGAGGTGGATTGACTCTCCGCCTGTGTGCTTAGGTTAGAGGAGGAGTCCAGTTTAGGCCAGAGAGCCATTTCCCTGTTGTAGACCAAGAGAGTAGTCAGACTTAGCATTTCTTGGGTGTGTCCGCTAAGTCTTGTACAGTGTGATCATAGTGCACTACGAGTCTTCATATATAGAGTACACTACATATGATCAGGGCATAATAAAATGAATGAGAGGTCAAACAAGTGTGTATAGTTATTCAATTATTCTTTGTATGTTTCTGAATTATTAGTTCTCTTTATGATTAATCAAACATTTCATATATTGATTCACTCTTATAGATATTTAGAGTATCCTGCCATATTTATGATTGTCAATTATTAGACTCTTTAAAGCTTATAGCTGTTATAATTGATATCAGTTGCTCAAAAGTATATCTATAATTATAGTAGTGCCTTAGACTATTTTTTTGAAGTACTCATTCACTGAGCGAGTAGGCTCACCCCTCTACTCACAATTTTTAGGGAAACCACGTGGACTTGAAGAAGGTCAAAGAATAAGAGTAGATCTACCGCATGAGTTAAGTATGAGATTAGTTAAGTTTAGTCGGTCCCTATCACTCTAGGTCCTAGTATAGACGTGAGAGTGTTGTAAGTAATGTTTTGTATCTTTGTTTCCTTAATATGAGAGAATGTATCTGATTATCATGTCGTATGTACCTGAGAATGAATGTATGGATGTGTATCGTTTATGTTGAGATCATATTAAAGAAATCAATGTTTAGATTCCCTTGTAAAGTTAGTTTATGTGGTTCAATGCGAGAAAACAAAGAGTTTGAAAAAGAAGAAAAATTTAAGGGTGATCTTTGTATTACGTTAAATCCTCAATTTATGCCCCAATCTCATGATTAGTGGTAATTATGAGATCAGTGCGTAAGAAAAAGGTTACTCAACAATAAGATAATTTGCCCAAATTTATGCTATTTTGGGACATTCAGTATTAGCTCAGGCCAGGCTGGTGTCATATGGATCTGGGAGTCCTTGTAAGCCAAGCTAGTGGTGCATAGGAAAATATTGCCAGCCCCCAGACCCTAACACTTTCTAGACACCTTTGCTTCTAACTTATGCCATAGTAGCAACCTAATAGACTAATCACCAAAAAGTTGACAAATTATATTTCTAGTATGAAATTATTATGATCCTAAATCAACATCTCAACATAGGTCAAATATAAGGTGAAACTCTTAATAAAGGGAAACTATATAAGGTTAGGGTTTCTAACTAGGAGACAAATTGAATTAGTCAAGACTCTGACTACCTTGATGCTCTGATACCATGTTGTAAAGACATCATCTTTACTAAATAATTATGGTAAACAAAAACATCAATGAATAGCAGCGGAATTTTAAACTTTGACTATATTCAATTGTATAAAGAGTACTTTACAAAATTTCCCAAAAGGGTGTACACCTTTATACAAAACAACATGATCTAGGTAGAGGAAGACTAAAACCAAATCAACTTGTCTCCAAACATAAACAACTAAATATGTAGGCATCTAAGTCCAAGCTAGATTGTTGAACTCCTTATTCCTAGCCTTAGGCTGGTTCACCAAGCTTCCAATGGGAACTTTGATCCTATACCTAGGTGGTTGGGATCACCCATAAAGAGAGAGATAAAAGTATGTGTTAATCAAAAGGAATAAGGACAACTAACAAAGTGCAACATTGCATAATAAAATGATTCACAATATTAGGAGATTTCAAGAGTAGGAGGCAAATAATCAAATAAGAAATAGAAGAACTTCCATAGTTTAATTAACAAAAAATCACATAGCATGAATGATATTATGACACAAAATCATACCAATGTTGGGTGAGGCACCAACCGGACCTACACCAAGAGGAGAGGGGAAATTCACATCTCAAACCTCAATAATGCGAGGGGAAATTCATATCCCTCAAAAATATGTAAAATGGGGAGAAATTCACATTCCCCTTGGGGATCATACCCCTGGGCTCATGCCCACAATGGGTGGTTTGTACAAATGTACACTACATTGTCATTTGGCCAAAAATACATCATACTGAATAATTCACTTGGCAGTAGTGAAAATTTAAATAACTTTGAATCATAGCAAATGGGGAATAAAACCCATAAAATAATCACATAAATGAGCCAATCATAGGAAATAGAAGATTCAAATAAACAAAGAGCCAAATAAGGAAAAAAGAGAGATTCAAAGGATAGCAATTGCATCATTAGGAAATTAGGGTTTGGGTAAAATCCCAACTAAGGAATAGGGTGCATTGCACATTTATATGTTCACATCCATAAATAGGGTTCACATACATAAATAGGACCCACATACATAAATAGGGGTCACATCTTGAAATAGGACTCACATACCTTATTGAATATTCATGACATCACTATCACTTATTAGATTGTATCCAAGATCATTTTCCCTAATTATAAATATTTCACATGAATTAGTATTTATAAAGCATAAAGTATAAAGAAAGATGCCCATTTTTGACCTTATTCGAAAACCACTAATTTAGTACTCAAAACTAGGACCAAAAGATCACTTAAGTTTCACTGATTAAGAAAACATATATTATTTCTCATTTTGGAGTTAAAATGAATTAATTACCAATTTTAGAACATTTAACATACTCAAAATGGCATTCAAAGAAAACTTTAAAAAAGGAAATAGAATTAGGACTCAAAAACCACAAAATCGGATTTTACTAAAAAAATCCTTTCCAATGAGTATTTATTTGCATTTTTCTGAGCAAGGACCAATTTAATATGAATTAAAGAAAACCGGCCAATCAGCATGCAAGAAAACCATATTGTGACAGTTATTTAAATGAAAATGTAAATCGATGTAAATAGTAGGTGAAATGACCAAACTACCCATGTGTTTAAAATGAAACCAATTAACATATTGGAGGCACAAGGGACATTAGAAAATCAAATATTCTCGACTGTGAAAAACAAAAGAAATGGCAAAAAGACAGCAATGCCAATGGCGGTTAATACATTAGATCGAAAGGGCATGGGCCCTAGGGTCAAAGGACGACCCTACTTCTTCCACTCGCATCAATGGCGAGGGAGCAGCAGGTCAGTGCCTTTGCAAGGCTCGAACCGGGGGTATGATCCCCATTTTCAGAATCTAACAATCCAGCTGAAACTGCCAAGGTCCGGCAAAGTCTGTGGTGCCATCTCTCAAGGGAGGGGGATCACAAAAACACCAAACAAGCCGAAATGGCTAGGGAATAGGGGAGCACAATGCACAGACAAAACCGAAGGAAATAGAGGGGAAAACCATGGATAAGGCATCAAAAATGCCCGTGGACGTCTGGCGAACCGAATACTTTTGTTCACGAGGACTAAGGAGCACCAGAAACTCAAAACGACAAGGTGGCGGTGGAGCTCAACGGTGAGCTTATAGGACCGAGCAACTGAGGGTGCACCGAGTCAAAGTAAGGAAGGGGAACAGGAGGATAGGCATCGAGGATACTCACCCTGACTCCAATTGAACATAGGTGCCTGGAGTAGGGTGCTCCAAGCTGAGGTCGCCAGAGAAGCACTTTGAGTAGGTCGAGGAGGAAGAGGCCATTTGGGAACAAATTGAGAGAGGAGGAGGAAAGGTCGAGGGCTAAGGGTTCTTTTGTGACCCTTAAATAGGCACGAGGAGCACTAACGATCCCTCTGGAATTCACGACGGAGATGACAGGGAATCCCCAATTGGGCCTTTCATGCACACGGCGAGAGGGGAAATGAACCGAGGCTCGTACAAAGCATCTGGATAAGATAAATCCATCGGAACACAAAACACATTAATCGGTGAAGTAGGGAGGGAGAATGAGATCGAGCAGTCGGGAGGCTAGGCTGCTCATGTGGCTGGAGGTGGGAGACGAATCTCCAACCATCAGATTGAGATTCAAGGGAAACTGGGCACATGACAGAGTAATCAAAGCAACCTTAGTGTGACAATAAAATAAATGCAAAAATCAATTCATCTACTATAGTTGCACTATATTAAAACTCGTAAAATCAATTTGAGGGGTCAATTAAAGTCCAAAAGCCACCAAAATTTAACCATATGTTAATTACAACTCCTAGAACAATGCTATGTCATTAGTTTCTCATTTTACACACATTTTGGCCCGTAAATACTATATTGGCTATTAATGCATATTTTAATGTATAAAATGAATGATTAATTGTGGAAAGAGTCTTTTAATGACATAAGTGAGTGAAATTCGAGATATTAGACACATATCAATATTGGGAGTCATATATAACCATATTATCCTCTTATTAATGCATTATTGCCCTTTTTGGAGGAGAGAGAACGTAAAAGGTTAATTACATTCATTTCTTACTCAATTACATTTAATTGCTCATATCTTTATCCAAAAGGATTGAAAAACTCTGAATTAGCATTATCTACTTATATTCTCTCATTAAAGGTCAATTTGTATAATTAGTCCCCAATTTTCACATTAATTGGAACATTTGTGCAAAAACCCATGAATGTGGTAAAATATAAATTTCATCATGAAACTTGGCTTAATTTTAATATTGAGGTCAGAGAAGATATTAAATGATGGGAAATTTATGAAAAAGGTCCAAAAGGACTAGAAAGCAAATAAAAGCTCAAAAGTGAGTAAATTGCAAAGAGGACCCTGAGATTTAGTTTGTTATAACACTCCACCCCTTAAAGAGGATTTTGTCCCTGAAATCACAACAAGTGGGAAGAGAGAGGGTGAGTGTTCAACATCCCAACATTAGGTAACTAGGTGTTACTTCAAATCTATAATACTTCACAAGCTCTATACATAAGCCAAGTCTCACTAAGGTTTCCATTAACTTTTATCAAACCTAATATAATTAGCATGTTTGTCTTATAAGCATGATCTCCATCATGAAATTTGCATCATCTTTTTTATTCTATTACTTGTGTCATGTTTTACTCACATTTGTTGTAATAAGGATTGCATCTTAACATTAAGTACCAAAACATATGCATTCCCCTTATAAGGGGTTTAAGCACAATTAGGGTTTACTAAGTAAATATCAACACTATTAATGTATCAGGACAAAGACCTAAATAACATGAATTCATTCTCCATTATCATTATATTACCATCATATGGAATTATCACAGATTATTATGTAGGAAAAAGATAATATAATCCAACAAGTTATTAAGCCTACCATAATCCCAAATATTGTCACTCCAATTTCTTATATCTACATTGCCAACTTACATTTCAAACTCATGTTAATGACATCAATAACCATTTTCTCCAATTACATCTCATATTATGAATTATACATATTTAATATCACATTAAGAATTGATGCATACTCATGTGAATCCAATTACTCATAATCATATTTGTGTCATTATATGAATTTTAGTGGACAATATGATTCACATTAAACATTAATGAATTGATTTACATACTAAATCATGATAAGGTGTTTAATGAGATGCATATTAGGGAACAAGGTGATATGCCTTACATATATCAATAACTTGATCACAATTATTATTTGGTGATTATAATCCATGTATAAGTATCAAGGGATATAATATGATGATGACACCTAATGTCACTAATGTATCATGAAGGCATCAAAGATATGTACGTATATTTTTAGGGCTAGATGATTACACATTAGGGTTTAGGTCAGCATGACCATTACATGTTATGCATGTTAAGGATGCATTAGAACCATTTATCTTACAAACCATACTATTAGGGTGACATGGTAGACATTGTATGTATATTCACAATTAGTGATGAGTAACTCATTATTATGTACATCAAGAATATGTTAAGGTTCAAGCATATGAACTATACTCTTTATAGGAATTATCATGTATTCATTTGTATATAAACAAACAAGATGAATTATAATTATAGTTTGTTCAACACTAAACATATAAGCTCACTAATCTTATGTCAAAATATTTAGGGTTTCCAAAAATAGAGTAACTAGATTTCAATGCATTGAGGGACTCCACCCCCTTAAGGAAGATTTTTTCCTCAAAATCAGAAACTCCAAAATCTATAAAGGTATAAAAAACACTACTACTAAAGTCTACTTTTCAAAAGGGTTGAGGGAAAACTATGTATGAGATCCAACACTTAGTTGTCTTACTAAACACCATTATAAACTTCAAGCCCAACATAGGATAGACTACTCCCAAACATGAAATTCTAAGGCTCCTATATGGAACTTATGGACATAAGGGGATTCTACATGATTAACCAAAACATCATATACTAGGTTCAAGAGGTTACTCAACAATAAGATAATTTGCCCAAAGGTATGCTATTTTGGGACAGTCAGTATCAGCTCAGGCCAGGCCGGTGTCATATGGATCTGGGAGTCCTCGTAAGCCAAGCTAGTGGTGTGGAGGAAAATATTACTAGCCCCCAGACCCTGACCCTTTCTAGACACCTTTGCTTTCAACTTATGCCATAGTAGCAACCTAATAGACTAATCACCAAAAAGTTGACAAATTATATTTCTAGTGTGAAATTATTATGATCCTAAATCAACTTCTCAACATAGGTCAAATCTAAGGTGAAACTCTTACTAAAGGAAAACTATATAAGGTTAGGGTTTCTAACTAGGAGATAAATTGAATTAGTCAAGACTCTGACTACCTAGATGCTTTGATACCATGATGTAAATACATCATCTTTTCTAAATAATCATGGTAAACAAAAACACTAAAGAATATCAGCAAAATTTCAAACTTTGAATATATTCAATTGTATAAAGAGTGCTTTACAAAATTTCCCAAAAGGGTGTACAACTTTATACAAAACAATAGGATCTAGGTAGAGGAAGACTCAAACAAAATCAACTTGTCTCCAAACATAAACAACTAAATATGTAGGCAGCTAAGTCCAAGCTAGATGGTTGAACTCCTTATTCCTAGCCATAGGTTGGTTCATCAAGCTTCCAATGCGCACTCTGATCCTATACCTGGGTGGTTGGGATCACCCAAAAAGAGAGAGATAAAAGTATGTGTTAATCAAAAGGAATAAGGACAACTAACAAATTGCAACATTGCATAATAAAATGATTCACAATATTAGGAGATTTCAAGAGTATGAGGCAAATAATCAAATAAGAAATAGAAGAACTGCCACAATTTAATTAACAACAAATCACATAGCATGAATGATATTATGACAAAAAATCATGCCAATGCAGGGTGAGGCATCAACTAGACCTACACCAAGAGGAGAGGGGAAATTCACATCCCAAACCTCAATAATGCGAGGGGAAATTCACATCCCTAAAAAATATGTAAAATGGGGAGAAATTCACATTCCCCTTGGGTATCATACCCCTGGGCTCATGCCCACTATGGGTGGTTTGTACTCATGTACACTACACTGTCATTTGGCCAAAAATACATCATGTTGAATAATTCATTTGGTAGAAGTGAAAATATAAATAACATTGAATCATAGCAAATGGGGAATAAAACCCATAAAATAATCACATAAATGAGCCAATAATAGGCAATATAATATTCAAATAAATTAAGATCCAATACCATTCAACTAGCTGATGCATCTATAACAAAGCCTCTGGGAATAGTGGAAGATGTCCCAGTAAACTTAGAAAAGACACTTGTGTCCCGTGTGATTTTGTGTTAATGCATATCAATGAAGATCATTGCTTTTTATTAATTTTGGGGAGGCCATTCTTGCCCACAATGATAGCTTTAGTAGATGTCGAACCTGGAAAGATATTCATTTGACCAGGAAATAAGAATATTGAGTATCGAGTTCTTGAAGATTTGATGAAGGTACATAACTCAATTGAAATCTTTAATGCAAAGGGTAAATTGGGACTGAAACTTTCAAATCATCATAATCTCCCTAAAGGTAACAAAGAGCATCCTTGTCAAGATGTAAGTACTCTATCAAACCATGACCAGGACCCAAGGGCCCAGAAGCTAAGGGTTTGTGGACCCTAGTCATGGAACCCACGTGGGTATTGTGGTATCATCGTTCGGGTTCATGACTATAACCTGGAACACTTGTGGGGAGGCAACCCAATCCTGCCAATTTATTTCTTTTATCTTTCAAAATTTTGCATTTAATTTTCTTTCTTTTGCTTTTTTTTTCTTTCTTTCTTTTTCTTATTTTTTCCTTAATACTCTTTTAAATAAAGGATATATTCTTGAAAACCCAATTGGATTGATATCTTACGTAGTACAACAAGATCATGATGCACATTCACCTTCTACCAACTGAATCATCCACCCACTTGAGTGATTGATGATGTAAGGATCTCACAATATTTTGGACTGATGAGAATGATGGGAGCAGGTTATGTGGGACAATGAAGATGCATTATCCTGACTGGATAATCATTTTAATAGACTTATTTTCTTTTGTCTGATAAATCTATTTTTATCTTTCACGAGAAGCTTTGTAACTTGGGAATTGTAACCTCTATTATGCCAATTATTATCATTAATATTTGTTGCTAAATATTTGGATGTGACTGAGACTTTTCAGGACTTGATGTGCGATCTTTATTGCCCAGGAGGCATTTCTAACAGATGCATGGAATGCTAACCACTGACTTTTTGAGTCTCTCTAAAGACACTCTTTTTCATCTACAAAAGAAATGAGGCACATGGACAAGCAATCACAACCATCTTCACCATGGTGATTTGACGACCTGAGAATTCTTGATTACTCCCCTTTTGACAATGCAGTGATGGCATCTACGACTGACAACCACTATGGTGAGCTGCAACTACTACAACATACCCATATGGTGATAAAAGAACTATTGTGGCCATCTGACTAGGAACTCCAACACTATTACTCCCATGACACCTATGTTCCTTGGGAAGCCCCCTTCACGCACCCTGCGCATCGACGTGGCCTGCCACTGTCAAATCCATATCTAATTATCAAATGGTTGTATGACCAGTAGGCTATCACCCTCAAGATAAGGTGTTGGGTGGACATAGGCTATGGAGAATGGGGTGCTCGCCCACACACACCCTCTCCCCCACCACACAAGGATCATGTCAACTTGTGGTGCATAATGTGATTAGGAGAAGGTTTAGCCAAAGGGAGGAGGAACCATTCCTAGGGTTTCTCTCATGACTCCTAGATAGATGACTACCTCCCTCTCCATACCCACCACCCTCCATATCAAATCCCCTCCATATCTAACTCGAATATGCCCTAGAATGGGCAACATTTTGAAGTTGGGGTGGAGGATGGGTGGTATGTTGTCTCCACCACTCCCAACTCTAACCTTTCTCTTTCTCATCCTTAACCACCTCACAATTGTTTTATTTTGTGTGAATTGTGGCCTTTACCTAGTCATAAACTTAGTTGTATCTAAAATGAGAAATATAGAAGTGGAAATATCTCCTTTTTCCTTGAGCTAACCCGTATAAAAAGAAAATTTTAAGGATCATACATGTCTTGAACGGATCTGAGCCCTTAAGGACAACATTTGAGCATCCTTTCTCCTTGGAAATGATGATAAGCAGAAAGATTCAGAAAGGTCAAGTCACACCTACCCATGATGTGACTTGCAATGAAATTTGTAAACACTTATATACCTTGCATTAACTGAAATAGTTGATATTGTATGCTGATTTGATTCCAATGCAACAATAAAATGAAGAAGCACAAGTCAGCCTTTTGTTTCTACCTTTCTTCCATCATTTCATATCTCTTCACCATACAAAGAGAAAAAGATCCATTGTATGCCAAACCCTAAGTTTGAGGTGGACCCCCACTTCAAAAAGAAAGAAAAAGTTTCCTCTACATTCTTCGTCTATAGACATGGCATAAATAAAAGAGACGAATGAGCCCAACAAAAACATGTGGTCAATATAACTGCAACCAATAAATTTTTGAGTCGAATAGAGGAGAGACAAATAAAACATTTGTATCCCAATGAGGTCTCGATTTGAATAAAGGAGAGACCAAGGAACATGTTTAGGCCATGTCTTCTTCCCCTTTCTTCCAATATTTACACCCAAGAGACCTATCAAGCTCTCCCCAAAAATACTGAATCAACCCTGGCTTGTGCTCTCTTCCATCTTGCATGGATAGATCAAGGGTATTATTGAGATGAAATCAGTTCTTTGCAGGTTCTGGAGTCTAACGAATGAAGAAACAAGCCCCAATCGGGGGATATCCAAGTGTAGCTACATGACCTCAAAGGATTCGGTTGCTTGATAGTGTTTGGTGGAAGGGGGCCACAAAGTATGCTCAGTTGGGAGAGGAATCCTGGATCTTAGTATCAATTATTTATTTCTCTTTTTGTTTTGCTTGACTTAGGACAAGAAAAGGTTTAAGTTCGTGGTATTTTGATGAGTATATTTATACCCATCTTTCCATATAGTTTTATTTGTTTTTTAGGTTGTTGTGTTTCTATTTCTTAGTTTTAGCTTTACGTTTACTTAATGCAATTATCTCCCCTTTTCTAGAATTTGATGCATTTTATAAACTTTTTGTGTAGAAACAACTATATATGCACTTCATTGCCTAGAAGGATGATCAAGCCCTCAAGATGGCATACCTTAAGGGAAGGAAGGCCCCAGAAGCTATCCAATTTTCACCTTCCAACCAAACAATCAGGTGATAGGCTTCACCAGTTGCCCAACAAAAGCCACTCTCTACCTATAGTTTCCCATATTCTTCTATTCTGACATGCTCTCTCTCCATCCAATCTACCCTGGTTCAACCCACACTAGTCTGCCAGAGTATCAGATATGAGATCTAGATTGAGTAACCCACTTGAGCCACCTTGTAGAGTGAGTACGGGCCACACAAATAAGCTTCCGTCAACCACAAGTATCTAAAGATAGAATGGTACTGTTATATATGCATATTTCATACTTTTAATTGCCTATCTTGAATACAACTCTATCTTTCTAATTGCTCTAATTTGGTATTCCACAAGTGGTATCAGAGCAGATCTTCTCCAAGCTTACTTCCAAAAGTAGGAGAAGATGGACCACTATCAAGGGGGGAGGTATCTCATCAACATTCCAATCTTTGATGGGAGCAATTTCCTCTATTGGAAAAGAAGGTCACAATTCTACATCCAAGGATCAAGTCTTGAGCTATGGCAAATGGTGGACTGTCCACATAAGCTATTGGAGATAAAGATAGAAAAATGGTATGAAGCTACATTGAAGAAAGCAACATTGAATACAAGAGCCATTGACATTCTCTATGCCTCCATGTCCCCCACCGAGTTCAACCATATTACCTCTTGTGAGACAGCCTATGAGGTATGGAGAAAACTATGCATCACTTATGAAGGGACAACCCAAGTGAAGGAAAGCAAAATCTACATGCTTAAAGGCCTTCTTGAAAACTTTAATATGGGGAAGATAGAAAGGTTGGAGGATATGTACTCAAGTCTCAAAACCATTGTAAATGGTCTTGCCATCCTAGCTTATCCTATGGATAGAGGAGAGATCAACTCAAAGATCCTTAGAACTCTTCCCAAGAGGTGGGAACCCAAGGTGACTTCCATTGAAGAAGTAAATTATCAGGTGATAGACCAATTGAAGATCTCATAGGAAATATACAAGCCCATGAAGTCAAACTTGACAAGCAAGATGAAGAAGAAAGAGAAGAATAAAAAGCACTCAAGAAAATGAAGAAGGAAGAAATCAAAGCACACATTAAAGCTATTGTTGGTCAAGCCTCTCCTTCCTCTCAAGTTGAAGAAGAAGCCATGCACTCCAAGGGCATACTCTACAAAGGCAAGTCTTCCTCCTCTATATGGTGCTTCAAGTGTGGAAAGAAGGTTCACTTCAAGGAATATTGTCCACAAGGAAAAAAGACCCATCATCACAAGAGAAGAGAAGAGAAGTACAATAAGAAGGAGAAATGGCACAACTGCTCAAGTGACTCCTCCAACTCAAGATCAAGTGAAGAGTCAAGTGAAGGATCTAGCTCAAGCTCTAGTGATGAAGGAGAATGCCATTTTTCTCTTATGGCCTCAACAAGTGAAGACTCAAATGATGTAAATCTAAACTCTTTAGATAAAGAAACTTTAATTGCTATTATTCATGCTATTTGTGCCTCTATTACTTCATCTAAAAAGAAAAAGAAAAAGCTTGCTAGAATTGTTGATAATATGCATGTAGAAATATATGATCATGAACATGCTAATATTTGCTTGCTTGATGAAAAAAATGCTTATCTTAGTCAAATATATTCTTTTAAACTTGAAGTTGCTAATTTTCTTGATAAGATTAGATTTCTAGAAGATCAACCTATTGTTCCTAGTTGTGATGAAGAGCATAGTAATATTGTGAATTCTCTCATGCTAGATTTGATGTTCTTAAAACTAAAAATGAGGACAAGGATTTTTCTTTGCAAGGGTTAGAATCTAAAAATAGTGCTTCTCCTCCTAAGATTGCTTTGTTTGAAAATGAGGATGCTTCCTTGCTTGCTAAAATCAATGTTCTTGAATCTTGTTCTAATTCTACTAGTAGAGAGAACAATATTGTTGTTCTTCATATTGATAAAGATTCTTATATGACCAAATCTCTTTTCTTAGAAACTGATCTTGTTCATGCTAGAGATGAAATCATCCAATTGTCTTCTACTATTACTTCTTTTCTACATGATAATCATAGTTTGAGATCTTCTATGCAAAGATTATTAGATGATAACAAGAATCTTGACCAGATCCTAGATCATACTACCATGCAAATGGATAAGGATGGTATTGGACTTAATAGTAGCCAAATGAAAAACAAAGACAAAGGACCTTCAATTTTCAATGAAGAATCCTCCAAGTCTAGTATATCATATAATTATTGGAATGAAATTGGTCATTATTCTACTTATTTTCCTTCTAGGAAAGCACCCAAGAGAAATAGGACTTGGGTTGCTAAGATAACCCTTCTGGACCCAAAATATGATTGGGGACCATTTCATCTTTTTTCTTGCAAGTCATTTGCTAATGGACTAACTTGAGATATGGATTTGCAAAATGGTTTTTCAATCCGCATAAAGGAAGAAAGTGTTTTTATACAAAAATGACCTTCTGAACAAGACTCATGGCTTTAGTCATGATCCCTGACTTTTTTGGGTGGATTCTATCATCTTGAGGGTCAAAATCATGATTTATTAGTTTTCTATAGCACATTATGGGTTGTTCAAATGCATGTCTTGATTTGCTTTATATACTATTCTATGCAAGCCCCTAATTTTTTCTCTTATACTTTCCTTTCTAACATTTTGTATCTCCTTTTTCTAACATGATTCATTTTATCTCTTCAAACCCCTACTTTTTGAAATGACAAAGGGAGAGAATGCATGCCTTCTGTTAGACATGGAGAATGCATGTGTGAGGAGAAAGCATGTCTTATGTTTAGGGGAGAAGACATATATGTTGAACATACATTGAGTAGAAGACATAGTTTCTATAAATGTTATGAAAGATAACCATGCATGAGAAATAACATCAATTAAGGGGGAGTATGAGCACTCCATGAGCATCAATTGAGGGGGAGCATATGAACTCAATTCTATTGAAATCCCTAGGTTTCTCTCAAGGTATAATTTTACTTAAAAGCTTTCAATACATTTATGGAATGGTTTGTCATCTTCAAAAAGGGGAGAATGTTGACTCAAGGTCAATGTTGACTCAAGGTCAATGTTGACTCAAGGTATAAATTGACTAAACCCTTGTTTTCTTATGACTAACCATTCCACTTATTTGTTTCTAATGCTTCTACTTGATTGATTTCAGATTAGCTATAGACACACTCCAAATGCCCTAACTTGCGCATCGTAACTTAGAGAAAAGACAAGTCAAAATGAATGTAAGTGCACTTTTGTGAAATATGATGTAAATCCATTAGAATCATGTTATAAATCACTTGTAATGATTGTATGACTTGTAATTAAGTTTAGAAAATATTAGGGACACTTAAATCAAATATATAATAACTTTAAAGGCATTTTCCAAAATTCATTACAGGGTGTTAATCGGTCAATATACAAACTTGACCAATCCCTTGATGATTTTGAGAATACCTTGATGATCCTGCACTTAGCAAAACTGTTTTCAAGCGATTGGTCAAGTTGGACACAAGACAAACTTGACAGATGCTTTAAATTGGCATTGTCGCATAGTGCAATCGGCCAAGTTACCTTTATGAAAATTTGACCGATCGTACAATACGAAAAAGTGTAGAAAAGTGTTTCTAACCATTGGATTGTTGCAAAAAAAAAATTGCAACACCCTAAACAACTAGTATCTGTCATTAAGTGTTCCCACTGGCACTAGCCAACCCCAACTAGAAAGGACCCATTGGGCTTCATCCCATGGATAGCCAAGCACTATTAAGGTCTCTATTATATAGTTGAGTGCATCCTACAACCTCTTCTCTTTCTCTCTAAGCTTAATCACTTGCTACATCAATTAGAGTGAGTAGGAGATTTATAAGAGAGCTAGTCCTACATGTATATCTTGTGAGGCTCACACTTCTACGACCTCACAATCTCTCATTTCTACCATGAAGATGAAGATAGAGGTTCTCTCTCTTGGCTAAGAGAGGTGAAGAAGAACAAGGGAAGGCATCCCTTGGTGAAAGCTTCTCTTTGGTGAAGGTAAAGTCAAAGGTGAAAGTTCCAAGAAGAGTGGGTAATTCCTCAAAGGATGAAGACTTGTGCAAGAGTGGGTAAGTCCTTAGTGAAGGTCAAAGACTCATTGCAAAATGGCTCTATTCACCCCCCCTAGAGAAAATCGCCCATCCTAGATCCAACAAGGGTGTTAGCAATGAGGAATGCATCTATAAAAGGGAACCCTTGTCACCCATTCTAAGGGTCTATGATTGGTGATTAGAAACCACATTTTTCATAGTGGAAACCCTAGGGAGGAGCAAGTAGGCAGTGGATGTAGTGGAGAGAGGTCTTCCTACACCAAGAATCATGGCCCCTTCCATTGTTCTTTATTTCTTTCAGATGTTGGTTCTCTCTATGAGCGAGTAGACATTTGTGTTGGGGCATGTGGACTAGACCCAACATCTCGTATTTTATCCTAGTCTGCATCTAAACACAACAATGCTATTGCTAAATAAAGTGTTGTTCTGCTTATCTCCTTGCCTTGTGAATTGATCACTTGCTTTGCATGTATGTTATAATCATGGATGTGCAGGTTGTTGTAATTGTGATTAGAATTTAACAATGATCTTGTTATCCCTGTGAGGTGTCATTAAGGGGTAGTGAGGTGACATGTTGTGATCTATTAAAGTTCCAATATTGGTTGGTCATAGTTAGGGAGTTTGTTCAGATGAACTAGGAACTTGTGTTTCGAGTCTGGTCGATTCTAAGGGAGTTTGATCTATGCAATGATCTGTATCCCATGAGGGTGAAATAGCTAAACCTCTATTTAGTAATCTGTTAATTAGATTCGATCTTGCTAGAATAATTACGTAGGATTTTATGAGTTAAAGCCCATGCAATGGTCCTTTTATAATCCTATAATTACTTCCTTAATCTTTGTTGCTTATCGGCAACAATATAGTTTAATCAATCAATCAACTTTCTCAGTGATAAATATTACTCCTAAATACTTTTTAATATATATAACTACTTAAAAAAGGTTGTCCTTTGGGTTTGATCCTTAAGTATACTGCAATAAGACTTCCATTTGTGTGGAGTGGGGAATTAGTGCACAACTTTGAGTTAAACCTAGGGGTATTTCCCTTAGGGTTTTTATTAGTGCGACATTTGGATCCCCATCAGTTAGCATCTAGTATTAGCCACCCATGTCAAAATATAAAGAATATCATCCGGACAAAGGAGGTTGTGGATGGTAGTATTGTTGAGTAGGCTCAATCTAGGGCATATTTTAGTGAGGAATGTTGTGGAAGTATGCCCCATACTATTTCTCATCATTTGAAGCATCTAGAACACATGCAATAGAAGTAGAGGCTCTTGCAGTTCCATGTGTGTGGGGTATGTTGCCTTCATTATCTAAGTCGGTGATGTCTGTAGGTAGTACTTGGGATGCAAAATATGCATTGGTTGGAAGGAGGATTGTATGCGTGTTGTGGAAAAAAAGGAACATGTACCATATGTTACATATCCTAACTACCTAGAGTGGTGGAGATGCTTCTAGTCCCCCCATTGGTATGAAATGGTGTTGCCTCCTAACGGTGTTTTAGAGTTGACAGATGAGGAAGTTTCCAATATTGACTTTCCCCCCAATGGAAACAATCCATAGAAGATAAAGATCAACTGCTTTCACCGCTCCATGGCTATTTGACTTGGCCAATATCAAGTTAAAAATATCTCAGTGCATGTAGTAGACAACAAGGTTTTGGATCAGTCTAGCCTTGCTACAATGAGAGGGGAATTTCCTATTATGAGTTATCATTCCCCATGAACATATGCATTAAAATCAATGTTTCCATTGTTGAGTTGACCCCAGGAGCCCTTGATGCAATCTTCAGTGTACCATGTTAACCACTCATTGAGATGGTTCACAATAACCTCCCACTATATGTTCACCAAGAGGAAGGATGGGCACTCATGCTTCATGTCCTTTAGCATCTACAACATAGATAATAACTCGATAGTGGACCTCTCATATGTGGCCTAGCCCGAGTACATGAGGTATAACCCTCTTACTTCTAAGAATT
The DNA here is from genome assembly GCA_963693085.1 of Alisma plantago-aquatica. Lineage (NCBI taxonomy): Eukaryota > Viridiplantae > Streptophyta > Magnoliopsida > Alismatales > Alismataceae > Alisma > Alisma plantago-aquatica. Next base: position 1,425,113,706 of record OY856412.1, read on the forward strand.
TATCAAAGTACACATGTATCCCTAGGGAGTTAAGGGAAGTGGCATCAACATACTTTGGTGTTGTGACCCATCTAATGTTGAGGCTATCATGCTTCTTCCTCTACTCCCATCTAGGGAGATCAAAAGGAGGGATGTTGGTTGGTCCCCTATGAGTAGATGTGATAGGTTGATCTCTGACTCAGGCATAGTGGCATGAGGAAGATGATCACTGCATCAATGCCACCCTTTCCATAGATGTTCTCTTCTGCTCCGTTTATGGGCATACTTATGTAGAAGACATGTTTCATGTCATCCCTTATGAAGGGTGTGATTGATGCCCACTTGAGACTTCAAGGTTGAAATCCCATTGATGACACACAAAATCTTGAAGAAACAATGATGTTCTGGATAAAATTATGAAAAATTCTTCTAGTTATAATGGAAGGAGAGGTTTAGGATATGTTTCAAAGGGGAAATCCTATCAACCTAAATCTAGAAGAACACAAGAACCCAAGGCCAAGATTATGTATGTACCCAAGAACAACTCAACTCCTAGAAAGAGAAATGAGATTGACTTTATTAGTTGTCACTATTGCTTACGTCTTGGACAATACTCTTTTTCATGCCCATAAAAGAAAAGGAATGATGATCTAGTTTGGGATCCTAAAACTTAGAGATTTGAATTTGATTAGTAGAGATTTGACCTAAAACGTTTTCATTGATATTCAAATGTCTTATCTCAACAAAACCAAGCTTCAACTTTTATATTCTTGCAAAATTGTATTACATTTTTCTTGCAAATAATTACTGAATAACAATACAGAAACATACTCGGTCGAGAAAATATTCGATCGAGACACTGTCGGTCGAGAATTAGTCGACCGAGCAGGTTACTGTTTTTAAGATTGCAAAAATCTGATAAAACTTGTACACACAGCAGAATTCTCGGTCGAGAAAACCTTCGATCGAGATAAATTCGATCAAAGAAAAGTTCGACCAAATCAAGTTATGCTGAACCTGTTTAATAGATTCAGTTTTCTATCAATTTGCTATTAATGATTGATTTAATCTGCAAATCAAGAATGAATCTTGGAGACAATTCTTTAAACATTTTGATAAGCTTGCATTATGATTTATTAATATACTTTGATTATAACACTCTTATTAAACTTGTTACAAAACATGTTGATTAAAAACTTGTATATTTTTTGCACACTAAAATTTGACATGCCTTCTTGCAAAAATAAATCAATACAGATATAGGATAGATTGCAAGTTCAAGTGCTATAATCTCCTACATGTTTGACTTGAAATTGAAAATTATGAACCATGTCAATTTAATTAAGGAAATTATTGTTTTAATCCACAATGTTTGTCCTAATTATTCCTTGGTTTATCTATATAGAAATCATTGTAATTATGGATATGCCTTTACTGGTTCACCATGATCATTGTGTTTCATCTTTTACTTGGTTTGCCTAAAATAATCTTTGATCTATATGTTTAAAAATCATGAATGGATATCATTTTCAAAATAATCATAGTGATTCAGCTCAGTACACATAAAGATAATGTTATCATTGAATATACAATTTTTGCATCAAGATAAATATCTATGGTACAAATGCATCTTGACATATTAGTTAAGTGATTATCTTGTGCTTATCTTATGGAAAATGATATTCTTATTATACATGAATAATACTATGCAAGCTATGTTTCAAATATTCAATCAAGTAGATCATTGTAAATGCTTAAATTGGAAATCTGTAGAAATTGCCTCTTTGTTGAAATCAAGTTTGACCAAGGGGTGCCCAGGTCGAAGTCAAGGTCGACCTAAAATAAGCTTGACAAAATGCTTAATTGTAAATCATTTCCTTGCACTTAATCTTAGTATATTGAAAACAAGATTTTAGTGCATAGGTCTCATAAAAGGTTAACTTATTATGATCTAATGCTTATTGTGACCTTAGAATCCTTAAATTATCTTGATTATAAGATTAAGGAGTAGCTCACAAAAACTATCTTAACTATAAGATTAAGAAGGAGTACACAAAATTTTGTAAACATCATACAAAAAATTTGAAACTAGTTATGACCTTAGTATCTTTAAAGTAATCTTGGAGCCTACAATATTTATGAATATAATGGCATTCTCTAAACAAATCAGGGCTTAACATCCCATGCATTTGGTTAGAGATACATTCATTGATTCTACTATAAGCTTAAAAGAATCTCATATCATTTCAAGGCTTAACATCCTTTGCAAATGATTGAGAAATAAATTGTGGTGAAATTTGACATAAGTGGTTTGCTTTGAGTAATTATCAAATTAAGGGGGAATAATAAAAGTCATACTTAATGATTATCTTGGTTATCTTTTTGAAATGACAAAAGGGGAGAAATAATATAAAATAAATAAAATGAGTTTCATAATCTCTCGACCAAGAGAATGGCTACAAAAGGTAAACTTCACGTATGAAACTCATATGATTTATATTTTCTTATTTTATATTTTGGAAATGTTTGTCATCTTCAAAAAGGGGGAGATTGTTGGATAAATTAGACATTATTATAATCCCTTTGTTTTGATGATGACAAACATTTCATTCTTGTGGATCTAATGTGCTACTTGAGTATTGCAGGAATTAAGTGGGGACACAACTTTGGAAGATCTAAATGATCAAAATATTTTAATTTCATGATTGTAATCAAATGTAAAAACTTGTACAAGTATTTAATGTACAAGTACTTAGATATCATGTAAATAAAGCATTTAGATCTTCCCTAGACACTCACAACACTTAGATAGGTCATCCCCTACAATAGTGTCACAACTACACACTCATACACACACTTAGTATTCATCTAGAACCACCAAAATAGAGACATTCTCGGTCGAACTATTTGTCAACTGAGACACACTCGGTCAAACAACTTCTCGATTGAGAGTCTCCCGGGTTATTTCTTCTAATAGGTTCTATAGCCATTAGACACAGCATACAAGGTAGTTGGGAGTTGGAATCGAATGTTATATACACTTGCTCCAGACTGTCCCTCGGTCGACAAAAACTTTGACCGACGGACTCTCAGTCGAAAAACTTCTCAACCGAGAAGAACTCTGTCTGCACTTTTCAGAATTAATAAACTAGTCGTTGCTAAAGCGATTAGTGGATACCTAACGACTAGTTAAGCACTAAGAACCCCCTAGAAAGTGTCTAGAATGTCCTTAAGCACTCATAGGCCATTCCTATAAATAGGACATGCCTTAGGACACCTAAACACACTTGTGCAACACTTGAGCATACACACTTGCAATTGAAAATCCATTCTTGTGAGCAATTGAACAACTCCAACATTTGATATTCATTTCCATTGCTCCAATTTCGTATCCTATAGGCTAGCATCTCCTACCCACTGCACTTACACTTTCATACAAATTGGTTAGGAGATCAAAATGCTTGATATAGGATTCAAGCCTTGTGCCAAAGTGGTAATTGTGTTTTCCTTTTTCCTTTCTTATTCCTTCTTATCTATTTTGTACTCTCCTTGCTACTCCTAGGTTGGAGGCTGCATATTGGGGAGGGTTTATCTTCTCAGGTGGAGAAGGGTCTTCTCAGAAGGAGAAGGTGGACTTTGGACTACTTCTAGAAGGTCTCAGCGGGAATCTACTTCAAGGGGGAGCTTGAAGTTGCTTCAAGTGAAGGTTGCTTCAAAGTTGGTGAGACGACTTCGGGGTGAAGGCTGTCCAAAGGGTTTGGGAAGTTAGTTGTATTTTATGTAACATCCTTGCGAGGTAATAAAATACAAGTGCTTTCAAAATCCCAATTGGAAACAATTGGGTAGTGGACTGACTCCCTTAGTATTTGCTAAGGGTGGAAACACTCTAAACCATGTGTCCCCTTGTCGAATCTTTTGTGGTTGATTGTTTGAATTATTATTGTTGTTAAAATATTTATAAAAACCCTATTCACCCCCCTCTAGTGGTTTTTCATTTGGTATCGGAGTGAGGCTTTAAGTAACTCTCACAAAGTCTTGAAGAATGGGTGACGGGGTACTCAACAACCTCAACTTGGAAGGGACACTCATGAATAGACCTCCACCTTTTGATGGCACTAACTACACCTATTGGAAGAGGAGGATGCAGTTCTACTTCCAGGGAATTAGCTAGGATCTCTGGAGGATGGTGTCAAATCCATATGTCTTTCCTCAAACAGAGTATGCAACTTGGGATACTAATACGGTAAGATCAGCCCAAATGAATGCAAAAGCTTTAAGTATACTCTATTGTTCAATTTTTGTTGGTGAATTCAATAGAATATCAAATTGTGAAACAACGTATGAGATATAGAATAGACTCTCTATTACCTATGAAGGAACTGTTCAAGTTAAAAGTTCTAAAATTGGCATGCTTAAACAAAAATTTGAACAGTTTCATATGGAACCATATGAGTCTATTAGTGAAATGTATGCGAAGTTTTCTTCTATTGTTAACGTGTTGAATGCATTAGGTAAAGACATTAGTGAAGAGGATCAAGTATCAAATATTCTTAGGTGCTTTCCTCCAAAGCTCAAACCAAAGGTGACGACAATTGAAGAAGCCAATGACCTCACCCGACTAAGGATGGAACAACTCATTGGCAACTTAGAAGCACATGAGGCAACCTTAGAAGAGGAAGAAAGACAAGAGTGTGAACTTCAACAAGGGAGAAAGAAGGGCATTGTATTCAAAGCATCAACCAATATTAGTCATGACACGAGTGAATATGATAGTGAGGAAGAAACTCTCACTGTAAATGGTAAGCAGTATAAAAGTTTTAAAACTAACAAAACTTCTAGTGTTTCTTCTTCCAAGTGCTTTGAATAGGGCAAAAAGGGACATTTAAAAGGTCATTGTCCAAAACTGAAGAAGGGGAAGAAATCATCTCACAAGAAGAAAGAAAGAGCATATAAAGCTGCATGGGATGATTCAAGTGATGATAGTGAAGATGGAAAAGAAGAAGTAGAATTTCTTATTGCTACAAACAATGAAGAAGAAGAAGAGGTAAGACTTTTTGATTTACCAAAAGAAGATCTAATTGCTAGTCTTCAAGATACACATGAGAAATATATTGATTGCAAAAAGAAACTAAAGAAAGCTACTAAAAGTATGAGAATTTGTATGCTAAATTAAATAATCTTTCTTTTGAAAAGGATAGTATTGTCTCTGAAAACCTTCCCTTGAAATAATCTTTAAATGATTGTAATATGAAGTTGCTTACTTTAGAAACTAATCATGATCTTCTTTCTCAAGAAAAGGTTGATTTGCTTGCAAAACTGCATAATTTGCAGACTCAACCTATCCTATGTAATCATCTAGATTATGATGTTATTGTTAAGGGAAGATATGATTTATCATCTAATCTAGATCAAGCAAAGTTAGATATCAAAAAGAAAATGGATGAGATTGCCAAGTTACAAAGAGAAATTAATTGCTTGAGAAACAATGACGTTATGGATAAAATTCTGAAAAATTCTTCTAGCTATAATGGAAGGAGAGGTTTAGGATATGTTTCAAAGGGGAAATCCTATCAACCTAAATCTAGAAGAACACAAGCACCCAAGGCCAAGATTATGTATGTACCCAAGAACAACTCAACTCCTAGAAAGAGAAATGAGATTGACTTTATTAGTTGTCACTATTGCTTACGTCTTGGACACTACTCTTTTTCATACCCATACAAGAAAAGGAATGATGATCTAGTTTTGGTTCCTAAAACTTAGAGATTTGAATTTGATTAGTTGAGATTTGACCTAAAAAGTTTCTTTGATATTCAAATGTCTTATCTCAACAAAATTGAGCTTCAACTTTTATATTCTTGCAAAATTGTATTACCTTTAGCTTGCAAATAATTATTGAATAACAATATAGAAACATACTCGGTCAAGAAAATATTCGACCGAGACACTGTCGGTCGAGAATTAGTCGACCGAGCATTTTACTATTTTTAAGATTGCAAAAATTTGATAAAACTTGTACACATAGTATAATTCTCGGTCGAGAAAACCTTCGACTGAGATAAATTCGATCAAAGAAAAGTTCGACCAAATCAAGTTCTGCTGAACATATTTAATAGATTCAGTTTGCTATCAATTTGCTATTAATGATTGATTTAATCTACAAATCAAGAATGAATCTTGGAGACAATTCTTTAAACATTTTGATAAGCTTGCATTATGACATATTAATATACTTTGATTATAAAACTCTTATTAAACTTGTTACAAAACATGTTGATTAAAAACCTATTTATTTTTTGCACACTAAAATTTGACATGCCTTCTTACAAAAATAAATCAATATAGATATAGGATAGATTGCAAGTTCATGTGATATAATCTCCTACATGGTTTGACTTAAAATTGAAAATTATGAACCATGTTGATTTAATCAAGGAAATTACTATTTTAATCCACATGGTTTGTGCTAAGTATTCCTTGGTTTATCTATATAGAAATCATTGTAATTATGGATATGCCTTTATTGGTTCACCATCATCATTGTGTTTCATCTTTTACTTTGTTTGCCTAAAATAATCTTTGATCTATATGTATAAAAATCATGAATGGATATCGTTTTCAAAATAATCATAATGATTTAGCTCATTACACATAAAGATAATGTTATCATTGAAAATACAATTTTTGCATCAAGATAAATCTCTATGGTACAAATGCATCTTGACATATTAGTTAAATGATTATCTTGTGCTTAGTTTATGGAAAATGATATTCTTGTTATACATGAATAATACTCTGTAAGCTATGTTTCAAATATTCAATCAAGTAGATCATTGTAAATGCTTAAATTGGAAATCTGTAGAAATTGCCTCTTGGTTGAAATCAAGTTTGACCAAGGGGCGCCCAGGTCGAAGTCAAGGTCGACCTAAAATAAGCTTGACAAAATGCTTAACTGTAAATCATTTCCTTGCACTTAATCTTAGTATATTGAAAACAAGATTTTAGTGCATAACTCTCATAAAAGGTTAACTTATTATGATCTAATGCTTATTGTGACCTTAGAATCCTTAAATTGTCTTGATTAAAAGATTAAGGTGGAGTCACAAAAACTATCTTGACTATAAGATTAAGTAGGATTTCACAAAATTTTGTAAACATCATAAAGAAAATTTGAAACTATTTCTGACCTTAGTATCTTTAAAGTAATCTTGGAGCCTACAATATTTATGAATATAATGGAATTCTCTAAACAAATCAGGGCTTAAAATCCCGTGCATTTGGTTAGAGATACATTCATTGATTATACTATAAGCTTAAAACAATCCCATATCATTTCAAGGCTTAACATCCTTTGCAAATGATTGAGAAATAAATTGTGGCTAAATTTGACATAAGTGGTTTGCTTTGAGTAATTATCAAATTAAGGGGGAGTAATAAAAGTCATAATGATTATCTTGGTTATCTTTTTGAAATAACAAAGGGGAAGAAATAATATAAAATAAATAAAATGAGTTTCATAATCTCTCGGCCAAGAGAATGGCTACAAAAGGTAAACTTCAGGTATGAAACTCATATGATTTATATTTTCTTATTTTATATTTTGGAAATGTTTGTCATCTTTAAAAAGAGGGAGATTGTTGGCTAAATTGGACATTATTATAATCCCTTTGTTTTGATGATGACAAACATTTCATTCTTGTGGATCTAACGTGCTACTTGAGTATTGCATGGATTAAGTGGGTGAACCAACTTTGGAAGATCAAAATGCTCAAAATGTTTTAATTTCATGATTGTAATCAAATGTAAAAACTTGTACAAGTATATAATGTACAAGTACTTAGATATCATGTAAATCAAGCGTTTAGATCTTCCCTAGTCACTCACAACACTTAGATAGGTCATCCCCTACAATATTGTCACAACTGCACACTCATACACACACTTAGTATTCATCTAGAACTAGCAAAACATAGACATTCTCGGTCGAACTATTTGTCGACCGAGACACACTCGTTCGAACAACTTCTCGATCGAGAGTCTCCTGGGTTATTTCTTCTAATAGGTTCTATATCCGTTAGACACAATAGACAAGGTAGTTGGGAGTTGGAATCAAACATTATATACACTTGCTCCAGACTGTCCCTCGGTCGACAAAATCTTCGACTGATAGACTCTCGGTCGAAAAACTTCTCGACTGAGAAGAACTCTATCTACACTTTTCAGAATTAATAAACTAGCCGTTGCTAAAGCAATTAGTGGATACCTAACGACTATTTAAGCACTAAGAACCCCCTAGAAAGTGTCTAGAATGTCCTTAAGCACTCATAGGCCATTCCTATAAATAGGACATGCCTTAGGAAACCTAAACACACTTGTGAAATACTTGAGCATACACACTTGCAATTGAAAATCCATTCTTGTGAGCAATTGAGCAACTCCAACATTTGTTGTTCATTTCCATTGCTCCAATTTCATGTCCTATTGGCAAGCATCTCCTACCCACTGCACTTACACTTTCATACACATTGGTTAGGAGATCAAAACACTTGATATAGGATTCAATCCTTGTGCCAAAGTGGTAATTGTATTTTCCTTTTTCCTTTCTTGTTCCTTCTTATCTACTTTGTACTCTCCTTGCTACTCCTAGGTTGGAGGCTGCGGATGAGGAGGGTTTATCTTCTCATGTGGAGAAGGGTCTTCTCAGGAGGAGAAGGTGGACTTTGGACTACTTCTAGAAGGTCTCAACGAGAAGCTACTTCAAGGAGGAAGGCTACTTCAAGGGGGAGCTTGAAGTTACTTCAAGTGAAGGCTGCTTCAAAGTTGGTGAGATGACTTTGGGGTGAAGGTTGTCCAAAGGGTTTGGGAAGGTAGTTGTATTTTATGTAACATCCTTGTGAGGTAATAAAATACAAGTGCTTTCAAAATCCCAATTGGAAACAATTGGGTAGTGGACTGACTCCCTTAGTATTTGCTAAGGGTGGAACCACTCTAAACCATGTGTCCCCTTATCTAATCTTTTGTGGTTGATTGTTTGAATTATTATTGTTGTTAAAATATTTATAAAAACCCTATTCACCCCCTCTAGTGGTTTTTCAATAATGTGGTGGATGTTGGAGAGAATTGCCATCAGGTTCAACAGATCAGTGTTGGGTTCGTCTTACCAACCTTGATGTTGACAACAATGATGTGAGAGAATCAACATACATCGATGACGCTTGAGTGTGAGAGTCTGTAATAGTGGAGAGTTCATAGAGCAATGGGGGAAAGATGTTAGTTGTTGGTGATGAATTAGTGTTTGGTTAGAAAACCATCATCCAATTTATCAACTACGGAAGCTTTGATAGTTATTTATGAGGTGTGAGATATGAGATATGAAGCAATGAGTAAGAATGGTGAAGAAAGGGGTTTCAACTATTACAAGGACTGTCAATAATCCATGTTGGTTTTGTGGTACTTATAGCATGCAAACCAAGCAGACTGACAAAACTAGATCTGATCTATGTGGAGGCAGAGTGACGGTGGTCAAATGTGGCATGCCAATTTATTAAGAAAAGATGATATGACCATTGGTGATGCAGAAAAATAAAACCAAGGGTTCAAAAAATAGTGGATGAAAAACAAAGATGGTGGGATAAAACCAATACACATTTTATGAAAGTAGCACATTTTCTAATGACCAAAAAAATAGTATCAACAAAAACATGGGCGCCATGGAAAACAAAGTGAACCAACACATGGGTCATTGAAAATTACAAAATGGTAATGTTAAGAATGGTGGATAAAAAAAGAGTAACAATGATGTTGTAACAAATGGCAGCTAGAAAAGAGTAAAAAGGATGGTGCGAAGAATGAAGGTAGGAAAAGAGTAACAACAGCGAGCAACTTGGAGCAGGATTGGATAAAATTGGCCCAGTTTGATTGTCATGTTCAGATGATAAGATGTGTTAGCATGTAAAAACTGTTCGGATGGGGAAAAAGGACAGCATGAGGTCAGAGGGGGCAAATGGGTATTAAAGTGTCAAAAAAAGTAGAGGAAGGCAGGTCTGTCAAAAGTGGCCCCAATTCAAGAAAACTGGGTCAATTTTGGGGACCAGGCATGGCAGACGTCAAAGCCCATTTTTATGTTAAACACTATTAATCCCCTTATAAACTAGGATTTTTCTCAAGGATATAAATTTATCAAGTATGCACAAATGTTAACAAAAAATAGGTTGTATGCAAGAGGGAAAATGCATAGATATGAGAGATAAAAAACTCTATGAAAAATTCCTAGATAGTAAATGTATAAGAAGATATATTTTGACAGTTAGAGGACACAAAATAAGCTTCGATCTAAATAATAAAATTTTATTTTAGTTGAAGGTAGAAAAGGAAATTGTGTAGGAGAGAGGTGGATTTTAAACCACAATTCCTACACTCGGGCCCCAGATCCTATATTTTGGGACTTGTGTTACCTATGTATTGCTGACAAAGTCAACCATGTACAAATGGAATAGGCAAATAGGTTGAACCTTCTGAGTCTGAAATAGAGTTATTAAATCTAATGACTTGGAGAATTCATCCATGTGCAAGAATTGAGTTAAACTACACTGGAATGAATTCCTCATCCAGGCATCTTCAAGGTGTGCTCCAAGGTATGAATTTGAATGGATTTTACATAGGATGTTTGTTGGGAAATATGGTATAGAGCAGGTAGAGGAATTTAAAATTTATCACCATATTCCCCATAATCAGTATATCACATCAATAACTATAATGCAGAAAGGATGGTTTATGGATATACGTAGTCCTGTAGCAAGTCTAGCGACAATCCTCCATTTTATATGCACAACTCTAAATCCTAGTTGCATTGGGACACGTTTGACTGTTGTGTCTCCTAGTCTGCACCATGGACTGTAGCCACGAACGTTGTCTTCTTTAGTAGCTCCTCTTGTCATGGACTGTTGGTTGATGTTGTCCTCTAAGCAGAAAACAATGGCTTCCACACCTCTATGGTAGTCCGCACGGACTGTCTAGAACTCCTGACATCCTACTAGACCAGACAGGAAGGAGTTTTCTCTTCCACTGGTGTACTAGTCATCAACTTGCCCTCCCATCATGACAACTCTAAGTTGTTCTCTCCCTTGGCTATCCCTCCCTAGTCGGGTAGGACTTTCCTGGGCTCTCATGGTTACCACAACTAGAGAGGACAATAGTTGTCAGAGGAACTAATTCTCAATTGTCTATGTTGTGCTCTGGGAAGCCCTCATTACCCCTCTATTTATAGTAGAGGCAGGGGTCAAGGTTCCCAATTGCTATCTAATGTGGGATTAATGTGTGGGTGGAAATGACCAGAAGAACTCAAATTTTCACTACAATTCTCGAAATTGCACAACCTACGATGGTTGAAATGGTCATTTGTCAAAGCCATACGGTCATCTCGCACACAAGATGGACGTTTCACAGATCCAATTGTGCACGAATTTGGCAAATCGATTCCCATCAATGTTAGACATTGATTTCCTTATGCAACAAGTATTGCTCAAGTGAAACAAATAGGGAAACATCTAGAACCTTCCCCAACTAAAATGGGCCATCTCGACCATGCGAGATAGCCATCTCAATTCACACAGATGGTCGTTTGGTGACCTGAGTCGAGCCTATTTGGCCGAGTCAGTTCGTTTCATTTCCAATTTCAACTCACAACCAGGCCTAACACCCAGACACCCATCTCAACTGTTGAGATGGTGGTTTGGATCTTCCATACGACCATCTCAACACTTGAGGTGGGTGTTTGGCAATGATTTCAGCCTGTTTGTTGCCTGAATCAAATGCCTAAACACTTTAGCACTTAATTCAACTATCATTCAAGATCTGAACTCCTCTTCTAGGTCAAGACCTATGTGTGTAACCCTATAGGTCCCATATTAAATTGGTAGTGAGTGTCCATAACAGCTTATGACATCACAAGCAAAGAGTGGTGCCTAGTCGCACATCATTGCTACCCAAGTAAATGGAAAAGTTGGGGAACAACTTCAACCTACAATATGTGTATGGTGTTGTAGTGTTTGTATAGTTCTTTTGTCACTGATTTCTAGATTGAACTAGAGGCATGGAGCAGTCACCCTCATTATTATTCAATCCTTTTCTTAAACCAAGAGTAGACCGTCTAATATATATATATATATATATATATATATATATATATATATATATATATATATATATATATATGTAATCTCAATATCACATATTGACTCACATGTGCATGGCCATGCTTTTCTGAGTCTCGCTAATCAAGAGGCCTAGGACATCACACTCCAATAGCAGGGACAAATCTGATGTCTATCACTCATAGTTAATCATTGTGTGTCAAAACCATCCAATCATCACCTTTATAACAACCCATGTTTCATGATTGTATTTGATGATGTCAAAGTGTGCCCAACGACATGTGTTGAGTGCAATGATTTTAGGTCTAAGAACCACAACCACCACCATCACTATGAGAGCTGACTATGACTTTCATAAAGATGGTTTTCATGTGTCAGTCTCATGGTGGGTCTATCCAATACACTGTTCTCTAACATGTATCTATGTGCTTGGTTTGATATTACCATATCAAGACTAATGAGATTTAGTCATCAAGCAACTTACACTCTGATCTTATGTATCATTTTTGTTTATCAACCTTCTACAATGACAAATTATCAGGAACATAAAGAGAATATGTATATTTACCTTAACATCTGTATGATCTCATCCACAAGGATAGTAACTTGAATACATACTGTAACATACTAGAATCTAGGGTTCAAAAATTGACATTTCCTTTTTCTAAGTCCTTTTCTCTCATGATAATAGTAAGTCTCTTTTCCCTAAATGTTATTGTATTAGAATTTAATGGACTAGAAAAAAAAACAACAATTCATAAGTAAGTATCTTCTATAAGTGAAGTTTTAGGGAAATACTAAAATAAAGGAAATAGTAGTAATAGATGAACAATTACAATAGAGGTGACTCTAATTTAATAATTTAGAATGTTCCTAAGATTATAGCACGGGAGATATTTAGATAATATGAAAGACTACATCTTAATTGGATAGTTGAATGGGAATAGATACCCTTTGAGTACTTAATGTACACATCAATAAATGTTATACAAAATATTTTAAAATGAAAAAATAACATGAAATTTGAATTCCATATGTTCTAATCAAGATACCTAATAATTTTGGGGTCAATTGAACATTAAATACACTCTCCAAACTAATTAAGAGGGAGAAGAAAATGATGTGACATGACTAAATTGACTTAATTCATAGTTACACCTTAATTTCCTTAATTTTACACTTTTACTCATTAACGCTCACTTTGACCGGGTCTACCAAGACCCACCGTGATCTCCCCTCTCAGTGGCTATAACCCTCGCATTGAACTAGCGTGCCATAACGGCTGGGAGCTGATATCGGCGACGTAGTCCCCTCCCTCTTCTTCATTTGGTATCTTTCCCTTTCAACTTTCCTCCTTTCTTCTCTCTTCCTTGACTTCTTTTCTTCTTCTTATCCCCTCCTTTTCCTTGTCACTAAACCCTAGACACCATCATCCTCCTCTATGTGCACCCAGTAGCACCGACAATGCTAGGTTGCGCCCCTGACCAGCACCACTTCTCGCCCACCTCCTCCATCTTCCTGGCACCGATGATCAGTTGCGACTGAGACAAAGATAGAGAGGGTGCCACCTCTGCTACTTGCAAAGGCCATCAGTGAACCCCAACAACATTCTTCTTCCTCAATCTCAGAGTCACAATGTGCATATTAGTAGTGTTTCTCTTCCTCATCATTTCTGCCTCCCTCCCCTCAATCGTCCTCCTCCTTGGAAGGGTGGGCACTGTCTGCTGGATGATGGTGGGTCTTATTTCCTAATAATGTCATAACGTTGCCTCCCTCATCCAACCCATGGCTCTCTTTAAACCTTGATCTGCACCCTGATCTACAGTCCCATAGACCAATACATCCATTGACCTTGGTAGCATCAACCCGAAACAAAATATGTAGGCAAAAACCACTCACCATGGCAACATATTCAACTTGCCTCTTAGTTCACTAGAGTATGATCTCACCACCACCTACTCTACTTGGTGATGACAACACACCACCTTCCTTGGCCTACAGTTGTGCAGTGTGATAGCCCGACCTTGTGCCTTCTTCTGACACCACCTCGTCATCACAATAGCCCAACAAGGCATGAGGTAGCCACCTCCTTCAACCCACTATCTCCTTCAGCGTTGTAGATACCATGGGATCTATTCATTACTTACTTTTTCTCCCTCCACCATGTCATAGTCTGGTCTAGCTAGTTGCTACAACCAATTCGTATCAGTAATGGGTATGAACCTACAAGACTTGTTAGGAAACCATGACTCTATTGCTAATTCTATAAACCTCCACAGAACATAGCAAGTAACGACATTCCTGAACATCAATTAGAATAGATCATAACCCTTGCCTATCCAAACCATAAACCATCACAATGGACTTTTCTTTGAGTATTCAAACCCTTCAGTCAACACAACCATGTGCTTGAACTACCACAAGAAGATTCTTGAATGGGTGGTCCTCATCAACAACAAGAAGAAAAGAACATGAGGTGATATATGATATGTAGGTTAGTGGTTTACTCTCCTTATGGTTCAGTTGTTAGCAAACCATTGATGGATAATCTTTAAGTTACTTTTTGAAGTTGATCACTTTACATATTCAAATATTAAACCTAATCACACAATTATATTAGAACATGTGATCCTTTATTATTATAGATACCACATAACATGCAAGTATATTGATGTATGGGTAATACAAGTATATTTATCCATAAAATCATTTCATGTAACCCTAATACTATCAACTTGGGAAGTAGTATACTAAATAATGGATTTGAGGATAATCTAATGGCTGAAATATATGATGCTTAACTATGGCTATGACTTATATTTGATGGTAACTATGTGCACAATAAAAAGTAATTATGCAATCACATGGGTGTATGTAGGGCTTAATCCCAAGATTTCTATAATAGTGCATTCTTGTAAATATACCTCACATTCACTATTCTCATAAATATACCTCACATTGAGCATTATTGTAAATATACATCTCTCTAAAATGTACTTAACCCTATTTGATGAAACTTGAACCATGATAGAGAGAGATAATAAAATTAAAAGATCCAATGTGTAGGAATTCATAATAACACTGATGAATCCTCCAGATTAATCATTACAGTCGCCAATTCTAGGATTTTTGTGCCTCATATCAACCGGATTACCCTCATTTTAGCCTTCTTTAAGTATCCTTTCATCCTCATGTAAATAACGCTTTACTACTTCTAATTACTCTAGTTTTTAGCTTATCTGATCTTATTCCCCCTTACTCACTTCCCTTTTTTCCTATAGATCACTCTCAACCATCTGATCGAGATCCAATGGTTCCTTTTCATCCAACCACTCGGTCTTGACCACCATTCGGTCTTGATCCATTCGGTCTTGACCTCCATGCGGTCTTGACCCCCATGCGGTCTTGACCTCCATGCGGTCTCGACCTTCATGCCGTCTTGACCTCCATGCGGTCATGACCCCCATGTGGTCTTGACCTCCATGTGGTCTCGACCTTCATTCAGTCTTGACCTCCATGCGGTCTTGACCTCCATGCGGTCTCGACCTTCATGCGGTCTTGACCCCCACGCGGTCTTGACCTCCATGCGGTCTTGACCTTCATTCGGTCTTAACGTCCATGTGGTCTCGACCCCCATGCGGTCTTGACCTCCATGCGGTCTCGACCTGCATGCGATCTTGACCTCATGCGGTCTCGACCACATGCGGTCTTGACTTACATTTCGGTTGCTCTCTCGATCTCAAAACCAAGCAGCGCCGCCACCGTCCGAATTCATCACCAATCCCAGGTCGCACCACCGCTGCCCACGACAGCCTTCTTGCCACAAGCGTCGGCGTCGGCGTCACCGTCAGCAGCAACGACGGTGCCCACGATGGACTTCTTGCCACAAGCGCCAACGTCGTCTTCCTCAACAATGACGGTGCCCGCTCATCTGCCTCCAATCACAAGCTCCGTACCTACATCGTTGACATCCATGCTCTGCAGCACCCACCGCTGTCTCCGCCATCGCAGCAGCCATGCCGCCCTCGCCAACCACACATGCAAGACCGTTTGCATCAGGCACATGCATGCAAACCGTTTAGAACCTTGGTGTGAGATCATTTGCTGCTGTTAAACACCAAACCGTTTGGAGTTCAAGAGTGCATGCATGCACACAATGTGAAGGATCGAATGGATTAACAAGAACCTTGTCAAGATCACATAACCAAGGACTGCAGGAGCTAAGACAGTAGCAGTGCCGATAGTTTTACTGTGTGCGTGGAGAACGCATGGCCCCAACCATTAGTTGTCCACGTGAATGCTCCAAACCGTGAAGAGCACAACATAAGTCCGTGAAAAGAACATGACAAGACCATTTGACGGATGCTCAAAACTGTAAGGATAAATCAGATTCCCAGGACCGTGAGAATGGAAGACCATATGGAATTGCATACACTACCAAACCGTTTAGAATAAACAAAGAAAACCGCATGAAGCATTTTCATGCAAACCGCATGAAGCATTTTCATGCAAACCGCATGAAGCATTTGCATGCAAACCGCATGAGCGATTGAGCCGAGACCGCATGAGCAATTGAGTCGAAACCGCATGAAGCTGTAGATCGTGTTAGGACGTGAAACCGCATGAAGAAGCTGAGAAGTGAAGACCGCATAACCCCACGTGGGAATGAGAATGCACAGCGCAAGACCGCATGGAGCGCTGCATTCAAATGGAGTAGCAAGACCACATGAGATTAATTACATATGAAACCGCAAGAGCAAACCGTATGGACAAAAGGCACGCACAAAGTGTGACCCCTAGGCCCAAGATATTTTGGCAAGCCTATAAATAGAAGGGTAGAGGCATGGTCTTGGGGGATCCATATGATGACGGCCCAAGGCTTCCGGACTGAGACCAGTGTCGGGACGCCGCCATACTGCCCGAACACAGTTTCTGACCAAATTTCACCCACAGCCCCAGGATCCCGGTCTGAGCACAGATCTGGAAAGCTGCCAGACTGGGGACATATCTAGAAGGTTGTTACATCACCATCTCACCTCTACCATCATTCTACCATTGTTCTACCTCATTCTACCCGTGCAATCCCGGAGGTAGACACGACGATCGAGGCAGAGAGACAGGCGTCATCGACCACAACGGAGTAGTCCCAGAGACTGCGACGATCTACACCGGGGTGTCATAGATCTACTCTTCTGCTCCGACGATGCTTTCTTTCGCTCTCTTCTCTTTCTTTGTTGCTCCCTCTATGAGGAGCGAGTAGTTCCATTCACTGGGGTGCGGGGACTAGCCCCGCTGCCCGTGTTTTGTAACTTGTACTAAAAAGATGTTATCATTCTGATTCAATACTAAATCATTTCATACATGCTTGAATGTTGGCCGCGTTCTTGTATGCATCTATTGTCTTTTGTTGTGGTTTGTCTGCGACCGCTCTTGAGACTCGAATATCGATTTAGTTTTGGTTTCTGGTGTGTGTATCCACCGCACATCCGTTTCGATATCTAGGAACACTTTCTAAGGAGTGGAGTAAACTCACCTCCATCGTTGTACTTTAGTACTATGAAATGGAATCAGTTGACATACAAAAGTGCAACCTTGATAGGTCGAGGAACACACTCTGAGGAGAGAGTGGTGCAAAGTACTTGACCATTCGTTCGGGAATGGCTGACGTTGTAACACTCCCACGTTTCTCATAGCTATATCCTTGAAAGAGGGATAGTCTATAAGGGTACTAATCGATTTGGTAATTATCGCTCGCTTGTTAGTTTTCCGATGCACGTTTCACGAGGTTGAGTAAGATTTTCTCTTCGGAGACTACATATCTTCAATGACACATAGATATGTACCGGATGAGAATTACTCAACCCGTGAAGGATGTGTGCATTACTCTTGTCCTATAAGACATCGGTATTGTACAACATCCATGTATCTTACTTACAAGTCTTGCTATGTTTGGTACAAGTACAATTCATGTGTAATGGCGGCGAATACCCGCATCACCCCAGTGATCCATCATCATTTGTTAAATCTTATATTTTAATCCTTAAACTAGTTTTTATTCTTGCCTTTAATTTTGCATGTTTTAGGTAAAATAACTCAAATCAAACTTTTGGTCTTAGATGATTGACTTAGATCGGTACAAAATGAGAAAAAGACACTCAGATTCTTAACTTTGTCCTTTGGGTTCGATCCTAAATCTGTACTATGATAAGGCTTCCACACTCTTGTGGGGTTGGAGCATTTATCTAGCACCAGTTGTAGGTAAACCTAGACAGAACATCAGCTCCCTAGGATTTTTGGTGCATATTAGGACTTCCATTGGAAGAGTAATCTTTTGGTGTAAGTTCTAGCTCCATCAAAAAATGGCGCCGTTGCCGGGGACAACAGTGTAAGAATCATCTTTTTCGAATTCCATGTCGATTTAGGTTTCTCTAGGGTTTTCCTTTTTCTTTTCAAAAGTCTAAAAAGTGAAGTGCTTAATCTCACATATCTTCTTGGATCTTGAAGTGGTTGGTCAAGCCTGATAAACTATTTCCTTGATTTTAGGTACCAACTCTATTCAAAATGAAGCAGCTGACACCACCAACCGTTAGATGTCAACTATGTGGTGACTGTTCTCATGCATCGATTTACTGCTTCAATGTCCCTTCTCTCTACGTGATGGCTCTGCGTCAAGTAATCGTGAATCATATAGTTGGGAAACTCAAAGAAGCCTCTTCATACAACTATGGATATAACACAAGTTATAATCTGTACCACCCTAGAGGCTACTACGAAATACCTAACTATGGCGGATTTCAAGGTGTAGACTGCAATGAAGGAGGGGACCTAGAAAACAATGCAAATCAATACTATGATGAGGAGAGCTATTATCAATATCAACCCAACAGGTGCAGTGAAGAGCCTTTTTATGAAGATCGACACACATTGGTGGAAGAACTATGTGCTTTACAGACATCGGTGGATCAACAACTAGGTGATCAGACAACCACGACTAAGAAGTTGATAGCCTATTTTGATCAACTTATGCAACTTGTCAACGCTTCTGAGAAACATGTAAAACAACCACCTATTTTAACTAAGCACATCCCTAGTCCACATGTTGAAATCAATTACGATGATGATTATGAAATAATGTGGGATATGCCTTACAATGATCTTCAAGCATCAGTGCAAGGTGAGGAATCATCTTCAGAGTTAATAATTGAACCCAAGGATGATTTCTTCATAACATTACAAGAGAAAGAATCATCTTTTGAGCCAAGACCTGACTCGGAAAGTGATTCATGCACTATGCCCTTAGGTGAAAGATTGAGTAACCAATATGAGGATTTTCTATAGTCAGGAGATCAATGGGGGATAAACTTCAATACCTACCCACTTTCTGACTTCAAAGACTCAAATCCAACCATTGAAGAGCAATTGGCGATAATTGATTCCCTCAATGACAAAATCTTTTCAACTTCAACTGTCTCATCAATAAAATCTGTAAAAGAAGGATTAATGTCGCAAGGACTCTACACTCCGTCATAGTCAGACTAGGATGGATATGTGACTGATTCAGACAAAGATATGTCTTTCATGAATGAGAATCAAATGTCTCCATTTCTGGAACAAGATTTGAACTATCCTTATCATTCGGATGATCTAGGGACAGACTTTGAGGATAGAACTGATCAAGATCTTGATTCAGAAATGGACCATACCACTCTCACTGATGAAACAGAATCAAGGGAGGATGATAGGTCTCAAGATGACAATCCTATGATAGGTTCTTTTCATGAGATGATGTTACCTGAATTACCACCACCACAAGAAGTCCAGACGGAGCCAGTCCTCGAACAAGAGCATGATCTTTCTATTGAAACTACTCTTAGTCACTTGAACAAGATGATAGTGCACTATGATGAGAAACATGAGCCATCTCTTGACTTTGGAACGGATTACGATATTACCGTAAACTCTTGTAATAACAAAAAGGACCCTTGGGAAGACATCAAGTCACAAACCTATCCCTCTATAGTCACTCATCCCTATGAAGAAGCCCCTCCTGATATTCAAGAAACTGAGATATGCCCATTACCTGAGCTAGGTTCCATTCCTCCCATAGAAACTCTTCCCGAGCACTCAATAGAACCAGAGGAGTGTTATGAAGAAGAACTGGAACAACAACATGACTCGGAAATGGTTTATATTAGTCCCAATATCGAAGAAATGGGTTCATCACGGGATTTTATCCCTCAAAACGATATGTCATGGACTAATCCCTCCCATGAAGATACATCATTGGAACCTCTATCTCAGGATCCCATGATTTCCTTACCCGAGCAAGAGTTCATTTTACCAGTCAAATCCTCTTCTAGTTACTTGGATGAACTAAGGATGTTCTACGGGGAAAATTTTGAACAAAACCTTGAAAAGAAGAACGACGCTCTTACCAATTTCAACATTGATAAAGATAATGATACTTCTCAAAATAACTCCTCTGATGAAGAAACGTCATCCTGGCTACCATATCCCACACAAGAAAAGCCAGGTGATGAAATGAAGCCGGAACCGGATCCACCACCTGATCCTAGACAGGAGGAAGTTCAAGTGGCCGACTCTCAATCAACTGCCCTAGATTTTGAAGAAAGCAGTTTTACCTTGAACTTCGAGGGTGAGCCACAACTAGAGGGCACAAGTGGGCATAACCTTGATTTCTCGCATAGTCCTCCAGTTTCGACTGCTTATATTTCACCTCCCTCGCTGATGGGGGAAGGTCTCTGGATTCTTTTAGATGGACAACGAGGCGAAAGAAATGTGCATCCAAGTCGTCCAAAGGACTCGTTCGAGTCACCACAACCACCCAGTCAATAGGTTTTTCGGGCCAATTCCTCATTCTCGGCACCAGCTACCACGAGACATCTCTACCGCACCTTCTTCCAACTACGAGGACCGCCTCGTTAACATTGCGCAACCCTTCCCCTCCACCTCGAACCTAATATTTGTTTAGAAAAGAGTGAATTCATGAGTTCAAGGTGGAGGGCGGGTGGTATGACTTTCACTCCACCCTCTATCTTTATTGCTTCTTGTTTTTCCATTCTAGTTTTTTTCATAATTTTTCAGCCTTTATGTAGTTTTCCAAAAATAAAGCCTCTATCTAGCCGGCTTTTGCTTTTTGAATCTATGGTCATCACCTCTTTTCGTTGCAAATCCTTGAGAAACAAATGCTTACAACTAGCCAATGCATGTTTTTCATCTTGAATAGTCTATGAATCCTATTGCCATATCCTCAAATAGGAAAAGATGATACACTTCAATAAGACTGAGATAGATCAAGTACATCACGCCTCTAACTAATTAATGGATCTGTTGTATGGATTTCTCATTTGATGCTTTATCATGTCACTTTTTTAGCAGAGTGTGATGGAGAAAAGAGACTTGTCGCATGGAATCGCTAAGCAAACTGCATCATGATCCGAACTCTCTTCTACACTTCGTCCTTCATTTTCATACCCCTCTGTTCACTAACCATGCCAAAGTTTTAAGTTCAGTGTGGCACGCCACACTCCGTTCTAAGTGAAAACTAGAACATTGCCGAACTTTAAGTTCGGTGTGGTAAACCACACCTCTGCAAAACTCTAAGTTCGGTGTGCTACACCACACCTCTTTTTCCACTACCGCTTCCTCCATACCCCTCAACACATAATAGGGGTGTACCACCTTCTCATTTCGCTTCAAAGAGTATACAATGATGATTGTGCACATACCAAGGTTGGTGAAAAATCTACCCCGATTCCAAAAAGAGGCATGGCAGCCCAAATATGCAAAAATCCAAAAATACCCTTTCTCTAAAGCCAGGTGAGAATGAATAAAATCCAGAGTGTGAATAAAAACATGAGAGTTGTGCCCTGAATAAGGATAACCGATAAAGGTCTTGCCCGACCGGTACATTAGCTGCCCTCATAAAGGAAGATGTGTCATGACTGGTAGTGAGATCCTAAGGATCCAAAAATAACCCCTTACCTCCTCTCGAAGAGGTAAAATAGCCAAAAGCCTTAAGCCAACCTATACACACCTCTGAGTTACCTTTAGAAAAGAAAACAATCGGGTGTAAGGCTAAGTCAACCAGAGTTGTGCATAAATCATTCAAAGTATCTCGACGAGTCAACTAATAATAAGAGTCTTGATTCAATCAGAGGAGAGACTCTTATCTCTTGATCATACCCCCATTCTCTCCTTTTTCAACACCAGTGACGGATCATATGCATTTTGTTGATTCTGTGGGTCTTTTCAAAGTCTCATTAAACTTTTAAACATGACTGATACAGCAGAGAATGAGAAGGACATACTTCAGCAAAATGAACTCAGAAACGAGGATATCATAAGAGTTACTACGTGATCTAAGGAAGCCTTGAGGCTGCATCAATCTGAGCCACAAAAAAATTTACGATATGACATAAGGATGAGGCAATCACGAGATGAACAATTTCATTGGCAACTATTTTAAGTATTCCGTTCCTCAGGACGAGTAACGCTTAAGTTCGGTGTGGTGATGAATCCTCCAGATCCATCCTCAGTCACCAATTCAAAGGATTTCTGACGTTTTCGCCCTAATTTTGTTTTGTCTCATTTTCCCTTTCTCTTTTTTTCTTTTTTTTTGTGAAAATTCTGACATTTACACAATGATGAGGAAATTACGAGATGAGCGAGCTTTTTGTCGACTGTCTTAAGTTTACCGTTCCTCAGGACGAGCAACGCTTAAGTTCGGTGTGGTGATGAATCCTCCAGATTCATCATTACAGTCGCCAATTCTAGGATTTTTGTGCCTCATATCAACTGTATTACCCTCGTTTTAGCCTTCTTTAAGTATCCTTTCAGCCTCATGTAAATAACGCTTTACTACTTCTAATTACTCTAGTTTCTAGCTTATCTGATCTTATCCCCCCTTACTCACTTCCCTTTTTTCCTGTAGATCACTCTCAACCATCCGATCGAGATCCAATGGTTCCTTTTCATCCAACCACTCGGTCTTGACCACCATTCGGTCTTGATCCATTCGGTCTTGACCTCCATGCGGTCTCGACCCCCATGCGGTCTTGACCTCCATGCGGTCTCGACCTTCATGCGGTCTCAACCCCCATGCGGTCTTGACCTCCATGCGGTCTCAAACTTCATTCGGTCTTGACCTCCATGCGGTCTCGACCCCCATGCGGTCTTGACCTCCATGCGGTCTCAACCTTCATGCGGTCTTGACCCCCATGCGGTCTTGACCTCCATGCGGTCTTGACCTTCATTCGGTCTTGACCTCCATGCGGTCTCGACCCCCATGCGGTCTTGACCTCCATGCGGTCACGACCTACATGCGATCTTGACCTCATGCGGTCTTGACCTCATGCGGTTTTGACTTACATTCTGGTTGCTCTCTCGATCTCAAAACCAAGCAGTGCCGCCGCCGTCTGAATTCATCACCAGTCCCAGGTCGCACCACCGCTACCCATGACGGCCTTCTTGCCACAAGCACTGACGTCACCGTCAGCAGCAACGACGGTGCCCTGACGGCCTTCTTGCCACAAGCGCCAGCATCGTCTTCCTCAACAACGACGGCGCCCACTCGTTTGCATCCAATCACAAGCTCCGTACCTACGCCGTCGACATCCACGCTATGCAGTGCCCACCGCTGTCAACACCATCGCAACAGCCATGCCGCCCTCGCCAACCACACATGCAAGACCGTTTGCATCAGGCACATGCATGCAAACTGTTTAGAACCTTGGTGTGAGATCATTTGTTGCTGCTAAACAACAAACCATTTGGAGTTCAAGAGTGCATGCATGCGCACAACATGAAGGATCAAATGGATTAGAAAGCACTTTGTCAAGATCACATAACCAAGGACCGTAGGAGATAAGACAGTAGCAACGCCGATACTTTTAATGTGTGCATGGAGAACGCATGGCCCCAACCAGTAGTTGTCCACGTGAATGCTCCAAACCGTGAAGAGCACAGCACAAGTCCGTGAAAAGAACATGACGAGACAGTTTGACGGATGCTCAAAACTGTAAGGATAAATCAGATTCCCAGGACCGTGAGAATGGAAGACCTATGGAATTCCATACACTACCAAACCATTTAGAATAAACAAAGCAAACCACGTGAAACATTTGCATGCAAACTGCATGAAGCATTTGCATGCAAACCGCATGAGCGATTGAGCCGAGACCGCATGAGCAATTGAGCCGAAACCGCATGAAGCTGCAGATCGTGTTAGGACGTGAAACGGCATGAAGAAGTTGAGAAGTGAAGACCGCATAACCCCACGTGGGCATGAGAACGCACAACGCAAGACCGCATGGAGCACTGCATTCAAATGGAGTAGCAAGACCACATGAGAGTAATTACATATGAAACCGCAAGAGCAAACTGTATGAATCAGAAACCGTATGGACAAAAGGCACGCACAAAGTGTGACCCCTGGGCCCAAGATATTTTGGAAAGCCTATAAATAGAAGGGTAGAGGCATGGTCTTGGGGGATCCATCTGAAGACGGCCCAAGGCTGCCGGACTGAGACCAGTGCCGAGACGCCTCCAGACTGCCCGAACACAGTTTCTGACCAAATTTCACCCACAGTCCCAGGATCCCGGTCTGAGCATAGATCTGGAAAGCTGCCAGACTGGGGACAGATCAAGAAGGCTGTTCCATCACCATCTCACCTCTACCATCATTCTACCATTGTTCTACTACATTCTACCCATGCAATCCTGGAGGTAGACACGATGATCGAGGTGGAGAGACAGGCGTCATCAACCACAACGGAGCAGTCCTGGAGACTGCGATGATCTACACCGGGCTGTCACAGATCTACTCTTCTGCTCCGACAATGTTTTCTTTCTCTCCCTTCTCTTTCTTTGTTGCTCCCTCTATGAGGAGCGAGTAGTTCCATTCACTGGGGTGCGGGGACTAGCCCCACTGCCCGTGTTTTGTAACTTGTACTAAAAAGATGTTATCATTCTGATTCAATACCAATTCGTTTCATACATACTTGAATGTTGGTCACGTTCTTGTATGCATCTATTGTCTTTCATTGTGGTTTGTCTACGACTGCTCTTGAGACTCAAATACCGATTTAGTTTTGGTTTCTGGTGTGTGTATCCACCGCACATCCGTTTCGGTATCTAGGAACGCTTTCTAAGGAGTGGAGTAAACTCACCTCCATCGTTGTACTTTAGTACTATGAAATGGAATCAGTTGACGTACAAAAGTGCAACCTTGATAGGTCGAGGAACACACTCTGAGGAGAGAGTGGTGCAAAGTACTTGACCATTCATTCAGGAATGGCTGACGTTGTAACACTCCCACATTTCTCGTAGCTATATCCTCGAAAGAGGGATAGTCTATAAGGATACTAATCGATTTAGTAATTATCGCTCGCTTGTTAGTTTTTCAAAGCACGTTTCACGAGGTTGAGTAAGATTTTCTCTTCGGAGACTACATATCTTCATTGACACGTAGATATGTACCGGATGAGAATTACTCAACCCGTGAAGGATGTGTGCATTACTCTTGTCCTATAAGACATCGGTATTGTACAACATCCATGTATCTTGCTTAGAAGTCTTTCTATGTTTGGTACAAGTACAATTCATGTGTAATGGCGGAAAATACCCGCATCACCCCAGTGATCCATCATCATTTGTTAAATCTTAGATTTTAATCCTTAAACTAGTTTTTATTCTTGCCTTTACTTTTGCATGTGTTAGGTTAAATAACTCAAATCAAACTTTTGGTCTTAGATGATTGACTTAGATCGGTATGAAACGAGAAAAAGACACTCAGATTCTTAACGTTGTCCTTTGGGTTCGATCCAAAATCTGTACTATGATAAGGCTTCCACACTCTTGTGGGGTTGGAGCATTTATCTAGCACCAGTTGTAGGTAAACCTAGAGAGAACATCAGCTCCCTAGGGTTTTTGGTGCATATTAGGACTTCCATTGGAAGAGTAATCTTTTGGTGTAAGTTCTAGCTCCATCAAAAAATGGCACCGTTGTCGGGGACAACGGTGTAAGAATCATCTTTTTCGAATTCCGTGTCGATTTAGGTTTCTCTAGGGTTTTCCTTTTTCTTTTCAAAAATCTAAAAAGTGAAGGGCTTAATCTCACATATCTTCTTGGATTTTGAAGTGGTTGGTCAAGCCTGATAAACTCTTTCCTTGATTTCAGGTACCAACTCTCTTCAAAATGAAGCAGCTGACACCACCAACCGTTAGATGTCAACTATGTGGTGACTGTTCTCATGCATCGATTTACTGCTTCAATGTCCCTCCTCTCTATGTGATGGCTCTGCGTCAAGTAATCATGAATCGTATAGTTGGGAAACTCAAAGCAGCCTCTTCATACAACTATGGATATAACGCAAGTTATAATCTGTACCACCCTAGAGGCTACTACGAAATACCTAACTATGGTGGATTTCAAGGTGTAGAATGCAATGAAGGAGGGGACCTGGAAAACAATGCAAACCAATACTATGATGAGGAGAGCTATTATCAATATCAACCCAACGGGTGCAGTGAAGAGCCTTTTTATGAAGATCGACACACATTGATGGAAGAACTACGTGCTTTACAAACATCGGTGGCTCAACAATTAGCTGATCAGACAGCCACGACTAAGAAGTTGATAGCCGATTTTGATCAACTTATGCAACTTGTCAACGCTCCTGAGCAACATGTAGAACAACCACCTATTTCAACTAAGCACATCCCTAGTCCACATGTTGAAATCAATTACAATGATGATTATGAAATCATGTGGGATATGCCTTCCAATGATCTTCAAGCATCAGTGCAAGGTGAGGAATCATCTTTAGAGTTAATAATTGAACCCAAGGACGATTTCTTCATAACATTACAAGAGATAGAATCATCTTTCCAGCCAAGACCTGACTCGGAAAGTGATTCATGCACTATGCCCTTAGGTGAAAGATTGAGTAACCAATATGAGGATTTTCTATAGTCAGGAGATCAATGGGGGATAAACTTCAATACCTACCCATTTTCTGACTTCATAGACTCAAATCCTACCATTGAAGAGCAATTGGCGATAAACGATTCCCTCAATGACAAAATCTTTTCAACTTCAGTTGTCTCATCAATAAAATCCGTAAAAGGAGGATTAATGTCGCAAGGACTCTACACTCCTTCGTAGTCAGACTCGAATGGATATGTGACCGATTCTGACAAAGATATGTCTTTCATGCATGAGAATCAAATGTCTCCATTTCTGGAACAAGATATGAACTATCCTTATCATTCGGCTGATCTAGGGACAGACTTTGAGGATAGAATTGGTCAAGATCTTGATTCAGAAATGGACCATACCACTCTCACTGATGAAACAGAATCAAGGGAGGATGACAGGTCTCAAGATGACAATCCTATGACGGGTCCTTTTCATGAGATGATGTTACCTGAATTACCACCACCACAAGAAGTCCAGACAGAGCCAGTCCTCGAACAAGAGCATGATCTTTCTATTGAAACTACTCTTAGTCACTTGAACGAGATGATAGTGCACTATGAAGAGAAACATGAGCCATCTCTTAACTTTGGAACGGATTACGATATTACTGTAAACTCTTGTAATAACAAAAAGGACCCTTGGGAAGACATCAAGTCACATACCTATCCCTCTATAGTCACTCATCCCTATGAAGAAGCCCCTCCTGATATTCAAGAAACTGAGATATGCCCATTACCTGAGCTAGGTTCCATTCCTCCCATAGAAACTCTTCCCAAGCACTCAATAGAACCAGAGGAGTGTTATGAAGAAGAACTGGAACAACAACATGACTCAGAAATGGTTTATATTAGTCCCAATATCGAAGAAATGGGTTCATCAGGGGATTTTATCCCTCAAAACGATATGTCATGGACTAATCCCTCCCATGAAGATACATCATTGGAACCTCTATCTCAGGATCCCATGATTTCCTTACCCGAGCAAGAGTTCATTTTACCAGTCAAATCCTCTTCTAGTTACTTGGATGAACTAAGGATGTTCTACGAGGAAAATTCTGAACAAAACCTTAAAAAGAAGAACAACGCTCTTACCAATTTCAACATTGATAAAGATAATGATACTTCTCAAAATAACTCCTCTGATGAAGAAATGTCATCCTGGCTACCATATCCCACACAAGAAAAGCCAGGTGATGAAATGAAGTCGGAACCGGATCCACCACTTGATCCTGGACATGAGGAAGTTCAAGTGGCCGACCCTCAATCAACTGCCCTAGATTTTGAAGAAAGTAGTTTTACCTTGAACTTCGAGGGTGATCCACAACTAGAGGGCACAAGTGGGCATAACCTTGATTTCTTGCATAGTCCTCCAGTTTCGACTGCTTATATTTCACCTCCCTCGCTGATGGGGGAAGGTCTCTGGATTCTTTTAGATGGACAACGAGGCAAAAGAAATGTGCATCCAAGTCGTCCAGAAGACTCGTTCGAGTCGCCACAACCACCCAGTCAACAGGTTGTTCGGGCCACTTCCTCATTATCGGCACCAGCTATCATGAGACATCTCTGCCGCACCTTCTTCCAACTATGAGGACCGCCTCGTTAACATTGCGCAACCCTTCCCCTCCACCTCAAACCTAATATTTGTTCAGAAAAGAGTGAATTCATGAGTTCAAGGTGGAGGGAGGGTGGTATGACTTTCACTCCACCCTCTATCTTTATTGCTTCCTATTTTTCCATTCTAGTTTCTTTTTCATAATTTTTCCGCCTTTATGTAGTTTTCCAAAAATAAAGCCTCTATCTAGCCGGCTTTTGCTTTTCGAATCTATGGTCATCACCTCTTTTCGTTGCAAATCCTTGAGAAACAAATGCTTACCACTAGCCAATACATGTTTTTCATCTTGAATAGTCTATGAATCCTATTGTCATATCCTCAAATAGGAAAAGATGATACACTTCAATAAGACTGAGATAGATCAAGTACATCACGCCTCTAACTGATTAATGGATCTGCTGTATGGATTTCTCATTTGATGCTTTATCATGTCACTTTTTGAGCAGAGTGTGATGGAGAAAAGAGACCTGTCGCATGGAATCGCTAAGCAAACTGCATCATGATCCGAACTCTCTTCTACACTTCTTCCTTCATTTTCATAAACGTCTGTTCACTAACCATGCCAAAGTTTTAAGTTCGGTGTGGCACGCCACACTCCTTTCTAAGTGAAAACTAGAACATTTCCGAACTTTAAGTTCGGTGTGGTAAACCACACCTCTGAAAAACTCTAAGTTCGGTGTGCTACACCACACCTCTTTTTCCACTACTGCTTCCTCCATACCCATCAACACATAATAGGGGCGTACCACCTTCTCATTTTGCTTCAAAGAGTATACAATGATGATTGTGCACATACCAAGGTTGGTGAAAAATCTACCCCGATTCCAAAAAGAGGCATGGCAGCCTAAATATGCAAAAATCCAAAAATACCCTTTCTCCTAAGCCAGGTGAGAATGAATAAAAGCCAGAGTGTGAATAAAAACATGAGAGTTGTGCCCTGAATAAGGATAACTAATAAAGGTCTTGCCCGGTCGGTACATTAGCTGCCCTCATAAAGGCAGATGTGTCGTGACTGGTAGTGAGATCCTAAGGATCCAAAAATAACCCCTTACCTCCTCTCAAAGAGGTAAAATAGCCAAAAACCTTAAGCCAACCTATACACACCTCTAAGTTACCTTTAGAAAAGAAAAAAAATCGAGTGTAAGAATAAGTCAACCAGAGTTGTGCATAAATCATTCAAAGTATCTCGATGAGTCAACTAATAATAAGAGTCTTGATTCAATCAGAGGAGAGACTCTTATCTCTTGATCATACCCCCATTCTCTCCTTTTTCAACACCAGTGACGGATCATATGCATTTTGTTGATTCTTTGGGTCTTTTCAAAGTCTCATAAAACTTTTAAACATGACTCATACAGCAGAGAATGAGAAGGACATACTTCAGCAAAATGAACTCAGAAACGAGGATATTTTAAGAGTTACTCTATGATCTAAGGAAGCCTTGAGGCTGCATCAATCTGAGCCACAAACAAATTTACGATATGACATAAGGATGAGGCAATCACGAGATGAACGATTTCATTGGTGACTATTTTAAGTTTTTTGTTCCTCGGGACAAGTAACGCTTAAGTTCAGTGTGGTGATGAATCCTCCAGATCCATCCTCAGTCACCAATTCAAAGGATTTTCGACATTTTTGCCCTAATTTTGTTTTGTCTCATTTTCCCTTTCTCTTTTTATATGTTTTGTCTCATTTTCCCTTTCTCTTTTTATATGTGTGCTACATGTTTGACTAGAATATCTAGAATAGTGGTACTTATGTACAACCATACTTATATAAGGCGTGCGTTTCTGCCCAGGGTGTACGTTTCCACCCTTACTTCTTTTAGGCCATGATCCTATGGTTTTATGGCTCTATTTTAGGTATATTTAGTCTACATTATTATGCATGAAAACGTTATTGTTTAAAAATGGAATTTGTGGATAATTGTTATGGCAAGACATTTCTATTCTCATGCTTGTAATCTGAATTTTAATATGCCTCATTTTTATTATTATAATTCTTTTGAACTTTCCTAGTTGCAAATAGCCCTCCTTTTTGGGGTAACATCTCTTTTGTAATTATAACCCAATATAATGCCCAAAATGTTTAATATATGTACATACTCAGCTCTTTGTTGACTTCCTTATGTTGTTTCCTATATTCTGGGTGATGTTCCCTTCCACCTAGGTTTAGGTACTTTAGAAGACAAAGACTCAAGAAGATCACCTACATGCCATGGACTCAAGGATAGCTTAAAATGGCTAGTTTACTATGCTACTGGATTTAATTATAGTCAGTTCAGTTCTTGTAATATCACCTTGTATAGTGATGAGAAATTGTAAAATGATACACACTGTAACTTTGTAATAGTTTTGTTTCCGCAGCTTATAAACTTCATGATCTAACATGTATACCATTTGATAAATGAATTAATTTCCTCCTTTCCTTCTTAATTGGAATTGGATGGTCTTATTCTTCAATTCACTAAAGAGTGGATCCCCTATCGGGTCCCACTCTTTACAAAATGGTATCAGAGCCAAAGCAGTTGGTAACTTTACTATTTTTAGTTATCCTAGATTGACCCTTATTTATTTAGGTGACCCTGGGAGGTTGTTGATATACTTATTTCCTCATAATGAAATGCCAATTAGGGTTTCAATCCCTGACTAGATTGGTTTCTAACTACTTCCAACTGACTATTGTGGGTGGGGCTCAGTTTTTGGGTAACCCTAGTTTCCCCTACCTCCTCCATGAAAGTAGAACTTCATTATGCATAAGTTAGGAAGCTCGTTCAACTAATATGATGTTAGGGTGGCTTGAACACATGGCTAGGCTTAATCCCCTTCCCTATGTTGCTTTTTGACATGTCTCATATATGTCCACTTTAGAACCGAGCATGAATGGATAAAAGACATAGACCCTAGCCCAAGTTTTAAAAATAATGATATCCCATTGATGCTAAGATATAATCTGAATTAGCTATGTTGTGGACATGCCTTGGCTTTAATGTGGAGTATGACCAAATCTCTCTATTCAAAGCCATCTATCTAAGGATTGGATATTGACATCATTGAGCTTGATATGCCTCATACATGAGTTTTGGTTGATGAAAGATATAAGTTTCAATAGGCGTCCTAAGGAGTTCACCTCACTCACCTCCATGGTCTAATAAGATTACCTAGAGAATGAAATGATGAGTAGTTTAACTATATATATATTATGTTTCCTTGTGAAAACACTATGGTTATAAACCCACAGGTAAAGGAAAACCCTAAATTCCAAGAATGTTGGGTAATATCATGATTCCCTTGATGCTCGGGATGAGGCAGTGTCAATTATGATTAAGAGTGACATGGATATGGTGTATATTCTGTCATGTTAGGTTTTGATAGATATTGATAGTGCATAATAGGAAACCCTTCTCCCTCTCATACTTAAATTAGACATGTAGTCATATGACCTTTAAGGTGAGAGAAGGATTAGAACCCCTTTTGTGTAATGAAGTGATGATAGGATAATAGTGTATGCGTCGTGTTATGGAAGGTGGATGACTTGGTTATCAGATCGATTTTGGAGCCAATTTTGAAATTTTTCATCGCAAAGCTTTATCGCTAAACTTATTTTCATCATTAAATTATATTTAATTTTTTTTTTGATTTTACCGATGGTTTTTGGAACCAAGTCACCACTAAAAGGAAGATTGATTTGTAGAGAGATCTTGTAGTTAATACCCCTTGACTGACATGTTCAACCTTGAGACCCTAGGCCTAAGTGTGAAGTAGGAGGAGTTTTAGGTGTGAATGGAATAGTTGATCTACCCATGTTACATCTCTAGATGGTTAGCTAAGATAGTCTAATCCCTTTTAAGGGGTGGAGTAGTGACACTTTAACATTTAGGAGTGTAACTTAACTTAGCACTATCTTAGGTAAATAGTGGTTGTAATAAATAGTACACAAGGAATACCCAATATTAAGGTCATAAGTATGTAGCTATTTTTTAACCAGGCTAGATGGATAGGCCTTGTGAATTTACCACCATGAAAATTACTTACATAATAATAAAAAGTTTTGAATTTTATCATCCCTTACCAAGAATGGTTAACACAAGTAAGGTAGGTTACTAAGATAGACAAAAAACAATCATGTTAATCTATGAATTTCTAGACATGATAAAGAGTAAGGTATAATCACCTTAGTAATAAATACATTATTGTTAAGATAATATGAGGTTTGGATTAGTCTCACTAAACATCTTATATGACATGAAAAATGAAGAGTTGACACATGGAGTGAAGAGTTTCACCTTAGGATTGCACTATAAGTATGATATGGGGTGAGGTGTGTTATGATCCAATGCAATAAGTGAAGTAAAATCCAATAATTTAGTTATGTAGTGTAACTTAGTATAATAGGCTACAGTTTGATCGATTTTGGAGATGAAATCCTTTTTAAGGGGTGGTGTTGTAACATATTGGAATTTGGGGTTCAAAAATTGACATTTCCTTTTTCTAAGTCCTTTTCACTCATGATAATAGTAAGTATCTTTTCCCTAAACATTGTTGTATTAGGATTTAATGGACTAGAAAAAAAATAACAATAATTCATAATTATCTTCTATAAGTGAAGTTTTAGGGAAAAATCAAAATAAAGGAAATAGTAGTAATAGATGAAAAATTACAATAGAGGTGAGTCTAATTCAATAATGTAGAATGTTCCTAAGACTATAGCATGGGAGATATTTAGATAATATGAAATACTACATCTTAATTGGATAATTGAATGGGAATAGATACCCTTTGAGTACTTAATGTACACATCAATAAATGTGATACAATAGATTTCAAAATGCAAAAATAACATGAAATTTGAATTCCTTATGTTCAAATTAGGATAACTAATAATTTTGGGGTCAATTGAACATTAATTACACTCCCTAAACTGAATCAGAGGGAGAAGAATATGATGTGACATGACTAAATTGACTTAATTCATAGTTACACCTTAATTTCCTTAATTTTGCACTTATACTCATTAATGCTTGCTTTGACCTTGTCTACCGCGACCCACTGTGATCTCCCCTCTCTATGGCCATAACCCTTGTGCTGATCTAGTGCGTCATAATGACTGGGAGCTGATATTGGTGACATAGTCCCCTCCTTCTCCTTCATATGCTATCTTTCCCTTTCGACTTTCGTCCTTTCTTCTCTCTTCCTCAACTTCTTCTTTTCTTCTTCTTCTCCCCCCGTTTTCCTTGTCACTAAACCCTAGACATCGTCATGCTCCTCTATGTTGACCCAGTAGCACTGACAATGCCAGGAAGCGCCCCTGACCAGCACCACTTCTCGCCCACCTCCTCCATCTTCCTGGCTCTGATGATCAGTTGTAGCTGAGATAGAGACAAAGAGGGTGCTGCCATTGAAATTTGCAAAGGCCATCAGTGAATCCCGACAACATTCTTCTTCCTCAATCTCAGAGTCACAATGTGCATATCTTGAGTGTTTCTCTTCCTCCTTGTTTATGCTTCCCTCCCCTCAATCATCGTCCTCCTTGGAAGGGTGGGCACCGCCTACTGACTGATGGTGGGTTTTATGTACCAATAACATCATGATATCGCCTCCCACATCAAACCCATGGATCTCTTTGAACCTCGATCTGCACCCGATCTACAGTCACCATAGACCAATACATCCATTGATCTTGGTAGCATCAACCCAAAACAAAATCTATAGGCAAAAACCACTCACCATGGAGACTAGATTCAACTCGCCTCTTGGTTCACCAGAGTATGATCTCACCACCACCTACTCTACCTGGTAACGACCATACACCACCTTCCTTAGCCTATAGTTGTGCAATGTGCTAGCCTGACCTTGTGCCTACTTCTGACACCACCTCATCATCACACTAGCCTAACAAGGCACGAGATAGCCACCTCGTTCAACCCTCTACCTCCTTCAGCGTTGTAGTCATCATGGGATCTATTCTTAACTTACTTTTTCTCCCTCCACCATGCCATAGTCTGGTCTAGCTAGTTGATGCAACCAATTCCGACCAGCAATGGGTATGAACCTGCAAGACTTGTTAGTAAACCATGACTCTATTGTTGATTCTATTAGCCTCCACATAACAGAGCAAGTAGCGACACTGATGAACATAAACTAGAATAGATCATGACTACCTATCCAAGCCATAAACATGTTGGCTAAATTGGACATTATTGTAATCCCTTTGTTTTGATGATGCCAAACATTTCATTCTTGTGGATCTAACATGCTACTTGAATGTTGCAGGAACTAGGTGGATGATAAACCTTTGGAAGATCTATATGCTCAAATGCCTTAATTTCATGATTGTAATCAAATGTAAAAAAACTTGTACAAGTATATAATGTACAAGTACTTAGATATCATGTAAATCAAGTGTTTATATCTTCCCTAGCCAATCACAACACTTAGATAGGTCATCCCCTACAATAGTGTCACAATTGCACACTGATACACACACTTAGTACATAGTTTAAAACATTGAAACAGAGTCATTCTTGGTCAACAAACTTCTCGATCGAGACACTCTCGGTCGACATATCCTCGATCGAGAATGACCCAAGTAGCCATTAGACACAACAGACAAGGTAGTTGGGAGTTGGAATCGAACGTTATACACACTTGCTCTAGACAGTCCCTCGGTCGACAAAAACTTCGACCGACTGGGATCTCAATCGACAATTCCTCGACCGAGACTGTCTCTGTCTGCACTTTTTAGATTTAATTAACTAGCCATTGCTAAAGAAATTAGTGGACAACTAACGGCTAGTTAAGCTCTAAGAACCCCCTAGAAAGTGTCTAGAACGTCCTAAGCATTCATAGGCCATTCCTATAAATAGGACATGCCTTAGGACACCCAAAACACACTTGTGCAATACTTGAGCATACTACTTGCAATTTGCAATCCACTTTTGTGAGCAATTGAGCAACTCCAACTTTTGCTACTCATTTCCATTACTCAAATTTCATGTCCTATAGGCTAGCATCTCCTACCCACTACACTTATACTTCCATATACATTGGTTAGGAGATCAAAATGCTTGATATAGGAAATCAAGCCTTGTGCTACAATGGTATTGTAATTTCCATTTTTCCTTCTTGTTCCTTTATATTGTTTGTACTCTCCTTGCTACTCCTAGGGTTGGAGGCTGCGGATTGGAGAGGTTTTATCTTCTCAGGTGGAGAAGGGTCTTCTCGGTGGAGAAGGTGGACTTTGGACTACTTCAAGAAGGCTGTCTCAATGGGAAGCTACTTTAAGAGGAAGGCTACTTCAAGGGGGAGCTTGAGGTTACTTCAAGGGAGGTTGCTTTGAGGTTGGTGAGACTACTTCTAGGTGAAGGCTGTCCAAAGGGTTTGGTGAAAGTATTTGTAATTTTATGTAACATCCTTGCGAGGTAATAAATTTAAATACTTTCAAAATCCTGGTTGGTAAGCAACCGAGTAGTGGATTGACTGCCTTAGTATTTGCTAAGGTTGGAACCACTCTAAATCCTTGTCCCCTTGTCCAATATTTTTGTGGTTGCTTGCCTATTCACCCCCTCTAGTGTTTTTTCATTTGGTATCAGAGCAGGCTTCAAGGAACTTTAACAAAGTCTTGAAGAATGGGTGATGGGGTACTGAACAGCCTCAACTTGGAAGGGACACTTGTGGCTAGACCTCCACCTTTTGATGGAACCAATTACACCTACTGGAAGAGGAGGATGCAGTTCTATTTCCAAGGAATTAGCTGGGATTTATGGAGAATGGTGTCAAATCCATATGAATTTGCTCAAGTAGAGTATGCAAATTGGGATGCTAATACGGTAAGATCTGCCCAAATGAATGCAAAAGCTGTAAGTATACTCTATTGTTCAATTTCCGTTGGTGAATTCAATAGAATATCAAATTGTGAAACAACGTATGAGATATGGCATGGACTATCTATAACCTATGAAGGAACTGTTCAAGTTAAGAATTCTATAATCGGAATGCTTAAACAAAAGTTTGAACAGTTTCGTATGGATCAAAATGAGTCTATTGGTGAAATGTATGCAAAGTTTTCTTCTATTGTTAATGGTTTGAATGCTCTAGGTAAAGCGATTAGTGAAGATGATCAAGTGTCAAAAATCCTTAGATGTTTGCCTCCAAAGTACAAACCTAAAGTAACTGCAATCGAAGAAGCTAATGACCTTACTCGACTAAGGATGGAGCAACTCATTGGCAACCTAGAAGCACATGAGGCAACCTTGGAGGAAGAAGACAGATTGGTAGCTGAACACAAGAAGGAGAAAAGAAAGGACATTGCATTCAAAGCATCAACCAAGAACAGTCATGACACAAACAAAGAAGATAGTGAAGAAGAAACACTCATTGTAAATGGTAAGCAACTACAGAAGTTTTAAAACTAACAAAATTCCTAGTGATTCTTCCTCTAGATGCTTTGAATGTGGCAAAAAGGGACACATGAAAGGTGATTGTCCAAAACTCAAGAAGGGGAAGAAATCATCTCACAAGAAGAAAGAAAGAAAGAGCATATAAAGCTGCATGGGATGATTCAAGTGATGATAGTGAAGATGGAAAAGAAGAAGTAGAATGTCTTATTACTACAATCAATGAATAAGAAGAAGAAGAGGTAAGTCTTTTTGATCTACTGAAAGAAGATCTAATTGCTAGTCTTCAAGATACACATGAGAAATATATTGATTGCAAAAAGAAACTAAAGAAAGCTACTAAAACTAATGAAGATTTGTATGTTAGATTAAATAATCTTTCTTTTGAAAAGGATAGTATTGCTTCTGAAAATCTTACCTTGAAATCATCTTTAAATGATTGCAATATGAAGTTGCTTACTTTAGAAACAAATCATGATCTTCTTTCTCAAGAAAAGGTTGATTTGCTTGCAAAACTGCATAATTTTCAAACTCAACCTATCATATGCAATCATCTAGATTATGATGCTATTGTTAAAGAAAAAGATGCTTTATCATCCAATCTAGATCAAGCAAAGCTAGATATCAAAAAGAAAATGGATGAGATTACCAAGTTACAAAGAGAGATTAATAGCTTGAGAAACAATGATGTTCTTGATAAAATTCTGAATAATTCTTCTAGTTATAATGGAAGGAGAGGTTTAGGATATGTTTCAAAAGGGAAATCCTATCAACCTAAACCTAGAAGAACACAAGCACCCAAGACCAAGACTATGTATGTACCCAAGAATGACTCAATCCCTAGAAATGAGATTGACTCTATTAGTTGTCATTATTGCTTGCGTCTTGGACACTACTCTTTTTCATGCCCATACAAGAAAAGGAATGATGATCTAGTTTGGGTTCCTAAAACTTAGAGATTTGAATTTAATTAGTTGAGATTTGACCTCAAACGTTACTTTGATATACAA
Source organism: Alisma plantago-aquatica (assembly GCA_963693085.1). Lineage (NCBI taxonomy): Eukaryota > Viridiplantae > Streptophyta > Magnoliopsida > Alismatales > Alismataceae > Alisma > Alisma plantago-aquatica. The sequence goes on from OY856412.1 coordinate 1,425,151,854, forward strand.
ATGTCATATCTCGACAAAATTGAGCTTTAACTTTCATATTATTGTACCTTGCTTGCAAATAATTACTGAAAAACAATACAGAATCATTCTCAGTCGAGAAAATGTTCGACCGAGACCACTGTCAGTCGAGAATTTGTTGACCGAATAGGTTATTGTTTTTAAGCTTACAACAATCTGATAAAACCTGTACAAACAACAACATTCTCGGTCGAGAAAAATGTCGACCGAGATAAATCTGATCGAAGAATAGTTTGAGCGAATTAAGTTCTGCTAAACCTGTTTAAATTGATCCAGTTTGCTATCAATTTGCTATTAATAATTGATTTAACTTGCAAATCAAGAATGAATCTTGGAGACAAATTATTTAAGCTTGCATTGTGACTTATTAAATATACTTTTATCAAACTTGTATACTTTTTGCAATCTAAAATTTAACATGCCTTCTTGCAAAATGAATCAATACTAGATTGCTAGTTCATTTTTAATTGCTATAATCTCCTACATGGTTTAGCTTAAAACTAAAAATATGAACCATGATTGGTTTAATCAAGGAAATTACCATCTTATCACAATCCACATGGTTTGTCCTAAGTATTCCTTGGTCTATCTATATAAAAACCATGTGTCTTGAAATTTGCTCTTAAATGATCATCATAAAATTATGGATATGCTTTTACTATTTTCCATTCTTTACTTGGTTTGCCTAAAATAATCCTTGATCTATATATACAAACCATGAATGGATATTTCTTTCAAAATGATCATTGTGATTCAGCCCATTACATATTAAGTTGAATCGCTAGGACACAAATGCATCTTGACATACTAGTTAAATGATTATCTTGTGCTTAGCTTATGGAAAATGATATTCTTGTTATACATGATTAATACTCTGTAAGCTATGAAAATGCTTAATTGGAAATCTGCAAAAATTTCCTCTTGGTTGAAATAAAATTTGACCAAGGGGCGCCAAGGTCGAAGTCAAGGTCGACCTAAAATAAGCTTTACCAAAATGCTTATTTGTAAATCATTTTCTTGCACTTAATCTTAGTATATTGAAAACAAGATTTTAGTGCATAGCTCTCATAAAAGGTTAACTTATTATACTTATTGTGACCTTAGAATCCTTTAATTATCTTGATTAAGGGGGATCTCACAAAAACTATCTTGACTATAAGAAGGAACCTACAAAACTTTGTAAACATCATAAAGAAAATTTGAGGCTAGTTATGACCTTAGTATCTTTAAAGTAATTTTGGAGCCTACAATATGTATGAATATAATGGAATTATCTAAACAAATCAGGGCTTAACATCCCATGTATTTGGTTAGAGATACATTCATGTACTCTACTATAAGCTTAAAGGATTCTCATATCATTTTTAGGGCTTAACATCCCTTGTAAAATGGATGAGAAATCAAAACACATATGCCATGAATCTAAAAGAACCTCATATCATTTCAAGGCTTAACATCCTTTACAAATGATTGAGAAATAAATTGTGGCTAAATTTGACAATAAGTGGTTTGCATCCCTTGCTTTTAAAACTAAATATCTTATTAAGGGGGAGCATCTAATTATCAAATTAAGGGGGAGTAATAAAAGTCATACTTAATGATTATCTTGGTTATCTTTTTGAAATGACAAAGGGGGAGAAATAATATAAAATCACAAATATAAAATTAAATGAGTTTCATAATCATTCGGCCAGCACACACTTGCAAACAAGAGAATGGCTACAAAAGGTAAACTTCAGGTATGAAACTCATATAATTTACATTTCCTTATGTTATATTTTGGAAATGTTTGTCATCTTCAAAAAGGGGGAGATTGTTGGCTAAATTGAACATTATTCTAATCCCTTTGTTTTGATGATGCCAAACATTTCATTCTTGTGGATCTAACATGCTACTTGAGTGTTGCAGGAACTAGGTGGATGACAAACCTTTGGAAGATCTATATGCTCAAATGCCTTAATTTCATGATTGTACTCAAATGTAAAAAAACTTGTACAAGTATATAATGTACAAGTAATTAGATATTATGTAAATAAAGTGTTCAGATCTTCCCTAGCCAATCACAACACTTATATAGGTCATCCCCTACAATAGTGTCACAACTGCACACTGATACACACACTTAGTACATAGTTTAAAACATTGAAATAGAGTCATTCTCAGTCGAAAAACTTCTCGACCGAGACACTCTCGGTCGACAATCTCCTCGACCGATAATGACCCAAGTAGCCATTAGACACAACAGAAAAGGTAGTTGGGAGTTGGAATCAAATGTTATACACACTTGCTCCAGACAGTCCCTCGGTCGACAAAAACTTTGACCGACTGGGATCTCGGTCAACAATTCCTCGACCGAGACTGTCTCTATCTGCACTTTTCAGAGTTAATTAACTAGCCATTGCTAAAGCAATTAGTGGACAACTAACGGCTAGTTAAGCACTAAGAACCCCCTAGAAAGTGTCTAGAACGTCCTAAGCATTCATAGGCCATTCCTATAAATAGGACATGCCTTAGGACACCCAAAACACACTTGTGCAATACTTGAGCATACTACTTGCAATTTGCAATCCACTTTTGTGAGCAATTGAGCAACTCCAACTTTTGCTACTCATTTCCATTGCTCAAATTTCGTGTCCTATATGCTAGCATCTCCTACCCACTACACTTACACTTCCATATACATTTGTTAGGAGATCAAAACGCTTGATATAGGAAATCAAGCCTTATGCTACAATGGTATTGTAACTTCCATTTTTCCTTATTGTTCTTTTATATTGTTTGTACTCTCCTTGCTACTCCTAGGGTTGGAGGCTGCGGATTGGAGAGGGTTTATCTTCTCAGGTGGAGAAGGGTCTTCTCAGTGGAGAAGGTGTACTTTGGACTACTTCAAGAAGGTTGTCTCAATGGGAAGCTACTTCAAGAGGAAGGCTACTTCAAGGGGGATCTTGAGGTTACTTCAAGGAAGGCTGCTTCGATGTTGGTGAGACTACTTCTAGGTGAAGGCTGTCCAAAGGGTTTGGTGAAAGTATTTGTAATTTTATGTAACATCCTTGTGAGGTAATAAAATTTAAATACTTTCAAAATCTCGGTTGGGTAAGCAACTGGGTAGTGGATTGACTGTCTTAGTATTTGCTAAGGTTGGAACCACTCTAAATCCTTGTCCCCTTGTCCAATATTTTTGTGGTTGCTTGTCTTGAGTTGAATTATTATTAAAACTTTTATAAAACCCTATTCAACCCCCCTCTAGTGGTTTTTCAAACCATCACAGTGGACTTGTCTTTGAGTATTCCAACCCTTCAGTCAACACAACCAGGCGCTTGAATTACCATAAGAAGATTCTTGAATGGGTGGTCCTCATCAAAAACAAGAAGAAAAGAACATGAGGCCAAACCCATATCTCCACCAAGGATTATCCAAGATAAATGATATGTAGGTCAGTGCTTTCCTCTCCTTATGGATCAGTTGTTAGCAACTAATTGATGGATAATATTTGAGTTACTTTTGAAGATGATAACTTTACATATTCAAATATTAAGCCTAATCACACAATTATATTAGAACAGATGATCCTTTATTATTATAAATACCACATAACATGCAAGTATATTGATGTATATGTAATACAAGTATATGTATCCATAAAATCATTTCATGTAACCCTAATGCTATCAACTTGGGAAGTAATATACTAGATAATGAATTTGAGGATAATACAAAGGCTAAAAGATATGATGATTAGCTATGGCTATGACTTATATTTGATGGTAACTATGTACACAATAAGAAGTAATTATGCAATCACATGGGTGTATGTAGGGCTTAATCCCTAAATTTCTATAATAGAGCATTCTTGTGAATATACCTCACATTCACTATTCTCATAAATATACCTCACATTGAGCATTATTGTAAATATACATCACTCAAAAATGTACTTAACTCTATTTAATGAAACTTGAACCATGATAGAGAGAGATAATAAAATTAAAAGATCCAATGTGTAGGAATTCAGAATAACACCCACACATATATGTAATCCAGACATATTTAGAATTATGCGGCTAAATATGAATCCAAAAATAAAGTGGAGGATAAAATGGATCTCATGTTCACTTCATAGCACTAAAATAATAAAATACACTTAAGTATGAGAAATATGATAAGATCAATATGTTACTTATATCAGGAGGGTATGTACAAGTTTGACTAACTTACCTAATATGTTCTTAGGATGAAAACTTGAATTTTTGGACCAAGTATATTGATTGGGTTGACAATTAGCTATGATCATCACATATGTACATCCTCTATTTTATTTTGGGCATTATTTGACTAAAACCTACTTTCTTTTAATGAGGTGTCTCTTGAACTATTATTCCTTATGAAATCAAATTATTGAACAAATATATTTCCTGATGTTGACTCATTATATCCATGTAGTTTTTGGATGACCTTATTTATCTATGTACTTGTACCTCACTTTCTATGATTGCCTTTTTATTAAAAATTGAATGAAATACTAGTCTTGCCTCTCTATTTTATGCATGCTACATATTTGAATATAATATCTAGAATAGTGGTACTTATGTACAACCATACTTTTATAGGGCATGTGTTTCCGCCTGGGGTGTGTGTTTCCACCCTTACTTTTTTTAGGCCATGATCCTATTGTGTTATGGCCATGTTTTAGGTATATTTAGTCTACATTATTATGCATGCAAATGTTATTGTTTAAAATGGAATTTGTGGATAATGTTTATGGCAAAATACTTCTATTCTCATGCTTGTAATCTAAATTTTAATATGCCTCATTTCTCTTGTTATAATTCTTTTGAACTTTCCTAATTGCAAATAGCCCTCTTTCTTGTGGGAACATCTCTTTTGTACTTATAACCCAATATAATGCCCAAAGTGTTTAATATAATTGCATACTTAGCTCTTTGTTGAATTCCTTATGTTGTTTCCTATATTCTAGGTGATGTTCTCTTCCACCTAGTGATAACACCAAATTTTGTGACGTTTTTGCCCTTTATTCTGTTATCAAAACTACCCTTTTCTGCTATTTTCCTCTATTTTATTAGCATTTTCGCAATAATTGGCCAAGCAACGCTCTTATTCCAATTTTTCCTATCTTCTACAGAGTTTTCCTCATTTTTGTGCAATAAGGCCGATTCCGGCCCACAATAAGTCTAAGCCTGTCTCGACCTTCCTGACGCCCGATACAACCCAGCCCGACAGGGGCTGGGCAACACGAGAATGATCGGCGAAGAAGGGCGTCGCGCAAGAAGGACGTGTCGGCCGACATACCGTCTACCCGACAGGGAGCCAAAGCCACATCGACGACCAAACTCGTCGGGCGACACAGCCACCCACCGGCAGGCGTGCCGCCAGCCACGTGACCGATATCCAGCGCCTCACGCTGAGACATACCTGTATCGGCCGTCCACATCCATCGACCGGCGTATAAGGGAGCTACGTGGCGTTTCCAGCACCATAACTCCTTCAACCGCCGGTATAAATAGCAGCTACAGGAAGCCGAAAAGAAAGTCGGATAGGTCAGACAAGTCGAGAGAGTCGGAAGAGAATTTGGACAAGACAGTTCGGAAGTCCGAGAGCCACCTTCGAAGGAAGCTGTGAGAGCAAGAGTATCGCGCCCCAGTGCTTGTGCCGGGCGACACTAGGTGAGCTTTCCCTCATCCCGAGAGGGAAGGGATGGTTCACTTAGTGTTGTCCCGGGCGACACTGCGGGCCGATATCGGCCAGCGAAGATGAGCGACACGAGTGCCCGACAGTAGACTCGTAGCTCTTTGCCCGACACGATATCGAACCCGATACGCTCCGCCCGTCATGCGTGCCGCCCGAGAGGGTGTGCCGCCCGACATGAGCGTATCGGCCAGGGTCCTTGAGCGATACAGTCAGTCATCAGTCGGCACTGCCCGAGAGGGGGTGACGCCCGACAGTGCCGTATCGGGCTTGGCTCCTGACCGGTATCGGGCAGGAGAGCTACAGTAGTCTGTCGTTCTTCTACATCAAGAAGGTGACATCTATCTTTAAATTCTGTTATTTAAATTCTTAGCTTATGCATTGTATTAAGACCCTTATTGCTTATGGAAATAGAAATGCTTAATTGCTATTTGTTTAATGCTTGGTGCCTTATGATTGGGTAACTGCTATGTTGGATATCTAAACTCTAGCTTGCATGTTTTGGATCGCGTTTCGCTTAGCTACCGAATCGTCTTTCCCGTCGCAACTACTTCGAGAGTTGGGTTGTGGCTCTAGTGTTTGGTCCGGTTCTGGAGTACGAGAGTGCCCGAAACGGAGTTGTTTTAGTATCATTCCACTCTAACTTGAGCCCAGCAACCTCGAGAGGGGTGTTGAAGCTTGGTTAGAGGCACCCGCTCTGAGAGGAGGGGTGCAGGGTGTTACTGCTACCGCTTGTCTTACTGAAGTCTTATCCCTTGCATTACGCCTTAAACTGCAGTTTATCTTTCTATTTTCTGTTGCATGAAAATTCCTAAAAACTGCTAAATGACAAAATCTTAATCTTTCTTGTAACTCCATTTGGAGATAGTTTTCTTTGATTTAATCGTGACAGCTTGTTGTTCCCCTTCGGGGAACTTTAATATCTCTTTATACCCACCGGAGTGTAGAGTGTCGATTCAGAGTCGTCAACATGACCCATCTTGTCCCTGTGTTCGACCCCGTATGACTACTTCGACCCTGTAAACAAAGTTGCGGGGGCCTAGAAGGATTCGGGTTATAAATGTGAAGGCTCGACTACCTCAAATATGCCTCCAATTTTAGGACGCGCGATTTAGTCCGGTCAACTTTCTGGCGCCGTTGCCGGGGACAAGGTAAATGGCACTGTTGACGAATCCGAAGCCACTAACTACACTCCCGTGCCTCAAGCTTAGAAATAGGCTTGACAGCACCTCTTTTTCTTTTTCTTTTTCTTTTTCTTTTTCTTTAAGCATTATTCTTTTCCAGAACCAAATAACTCTGTGTTCTAACTTGATTTCTCATGATATTTCAGGTACCCTGCAAAGCTGTAACCTGCTCCACTGAGCCTTGATACCATGCCTCATTGTGAGCAACACCTTTCTGAGGGCGAATGTCAGAGCCAAAGCGAGAGGGCGACCCAGCCTAATTGGGTTGGTCAGCTTTCCGCCTACATAAAAAGACAGGACACCATTATCAACCAGTTGGTACAGGGGACGTTTACCAACCCTGGATCTCTGAATTCCATGCAACACCAGATGGCGAGTCTGCAGATGCGCCAATGGGAGGTCGATCAACGACTGTCTCAGATGGCTGCTCTGATGAAGAACCCTGCAGGAAAAATGCTCCCTCACCCTGAAACTGCAGTAATGGTAGTGCTTAGATCAGGAAAGACGGTAGAGCGCGCTGATGAAGCCCCACCGGAACCTGAGCAAGGGCCCAAGGATGCTATTCCAGCAGGAGGCGGGGGTAGGCCTGCAGAAGCCCAAGAGCCTACGTCGAGACCGTCCGATGAGACATCTGGTGGGAGGAATCCTTATGCTCCCAGGATACCGTTCCCGTACAAGCTGATCAAGGCAAATCTGAAAAAGCGGCACGAAAGGTTCATGGACTCGATCAGGAAGCTGCATCTTGAAGTCCCCTTCCTTGATGCTTTGGAGGAGATGCCCACATACGCCAAGTTTCTCAAAGATCTAATAATGAAGAAAAGAAGGGGAGGAAGGATAGAGACAGTGTACCTAGCCTCTACTTCCTCTGCCTTCGTAAAGCCCAGCTTGCCAACTAAGAGAAGGGATCCCGGAGCTTTCACAATCCCATTCGCCATCGGGGACAATGTCGAGCGGAAGGGTCTAGCGGACTTGGGAGCAAGCATCAGCCTCACGCCCTTAAGTTTCGCGCAAAGGATGGATTTGACCGACATGGTTCGAACCAATATGCGGATTGAACTGGCGGATCACTCCTTCAAAATACATGTTGGCATTGTCGAAGATGTGCCGATTAGGGTCGGTGATTTCTTTATTCCCTGCGACATCGTCGTCATCGACACAGCTGAAGATCCCAGATGTCCGATCATCTTCGGACGCCCTTTCTTGGCAACATGGAGGGCGCTGATTGATGTCTCTGAAGGGATAATCACCTTGAGGGTTGGAAACAACCACATGGACTTCAAGATGAAGGAGATCATGAGAGGTCCATCCCTGTCTGAATCGGCCTGTTTTGCGGATAGTTACAATAAATTCTGCGAGGAAATAGAGGAGGATATCCAGACAGTGGACCCCCTCATGAGGGCAATAAGCTGTCAGGATCCCGACCTCGAAGATCCTGAGGTCGTGAGGCATCTCGACCTTTTCAACCTTTCTGACAAAGACTTGCAAGAAGAAGAGGAGGAGGTGAACTCTGCGAAGCATGCCTCCCTTGAGGGAGAACCTCAGGAGGAGACACCCCGAGCAAAGCCGGATTTAAGAGCGTTGCCTGAAGGACTGAAGTACAAATTTTTAGATGAAGAACTGAGGAACCCAGTCATCGTAAACGCCAATCTTTCAAGCAATCAGCTAGACCGGCTCCTTGAGGAGTTAAGACTCCGTAGGGGGGCTATAGGATATTCCGTAGATGATATCAAAGGCCTTAGCCCCGCCCTTTGCATGCATCGCATCAACTTGGATGAGTCTGCCAAGCCTCTGGCCCAACCCCAGAGGAAGCTGAATCAGATGCTCAAGGAGGTCGTCAAGAAAGAGGTAATAAAGCTTAGGGACGCGGGGATCATTTACCCAATTAGCGACAGCAATTGGGTAAGCCCGATCCACATAGTACCCAAGAAAGGCAGAATGACTGTGGTTAAGGATGAGAAGGGTGACGAGGTGGCGGTAAGGACCGTCACCGGTTGGCGAATGTGCACTGATTACCGAAAGCTAAATCAGGCTACAAAAAAGGATCATTTTCCGCTACCTTTTATTGACCAAGTTCTTGAAAGATTAGCACATCACGATTATTTTTGTTTTCTTGATGGCTTTTCAGGATTTTACCAGGTACCCATCTTACCCGACGACCAGGAGAAAACGACGTTCACCTGCCTTTACGGCACTTATGCCTTTAGAAGGATGCCCTTCGGACTCTGCAACGCCCCCGCCACCTTTCAAAGATGCATGATATCAATGTTATCAGATTTTCTAGAAGACATCGTGGAAGTTTTCATGGACGATTTCTTCGTCTATAGAAAGGACTTCGATAGCTATCTGAAGAATCTGTCGTTAGTACTTCAAAGGTGCGAGGAAAACAGCCTGGTCCTGAACTGGGAAAAATGTCATTTCATGGTACGGGAGGGCATCGTTCTAGGGCATAAGATCTCAAGGTGTGGGATCGAGGTGGATACCAGCAAAGTCGAAGCTATATCTAAGCTTCCTCCACCAAAATCCGTCATGGGGATAAGAAGCTTCCTCGGGCATGCCGGATATTACCGAAGATTCATCAAGGACTTCTCAAAGATTTCCAAACCATTGTCCAATCTTCTGGTAAAAGATGCTGAATTTGTTTTCTCTAACGATTGTCTCAGTGCTTTTCAGGCCCTGAAAAATGCTTTAGTATCACCACCTATCCTTCAAGCGCCAGATTGGGGTTTACCCTTTGAGCTAATGTGCGACGCTAGCGACTACGTAGTTGGAGCAGTCCTGGGGAAAAAGAAAGATAAAAAGCACCATGTGATTTGCTACGCTAGTCGCACGTTGGATGAAGCACAGGTAAACTACACAACCACCGAGAAGGAGATGCTCGCGATCGTCTTTGCGTTTGACAAGTTCAGGTCGTATCTCGTCGGATCCAAGGTCAAAGTATACACAGATCATGGGGCAATAAAATACTTAATGCAAAAGAAAGACGCAAAGCCCAGATTGTTGAGATGGGCCTTGTTGCTCCAAGAGTTCGATCATGAAATTATCGACAAGAAGGGCGCGGAAAATGTGGTCGCAGACTACCTATCGAGGATAGTGGCTGAGAGACAGAGAGGGCCACAAATCGACGACGACTTTGTCGACGAAGCTCTTATGATGGCTGAAGCTCAAGGAGAAGGTTTGCCCTGGTTTGCAGACATCTGCAATTTCCTTGCTTGTGGAGAGCTGCCTCCTGACATCACCTACAATCAAAAGAAGAAGCTATTCGCGGATGCCAAGAATTATTACTGGGATGATCCTCTCCTGTTCAGAAGATGCGCAGACAACTTGTACAGGAGGTGCATCCCGGAAGAAGAAACCGCTGATATCCTGAAAGGATGCCACGCCTCCCCCTATGGTGGACACCTGGGTAGCGAAAGAACAGCGGCGAAAGTGCTACAATCAGGTTTCTACTGGCCCTCCTTATTTAAAGATGATGCACGATTTGTAAAGGTTTGCAAAGAGTGACAGTCAACGGGAAATATAGGGCGGAGGAATGAAATGCCAATGGCAAGCTAGATCGAAGTGGAAATATTTGACGTATGGGGGATTGATTACATGGGGCTGTTTCCCCCATCCCAGGGGTATCAATACATACTAGTGCCAGTAGATTATGTATCGAAGTGGGTAGAGGCGGTAGCCACCCAAACATGCGATGCCAAGTCGGTTATCAAGCTTTTTGAGAAGACCATCTTTCCCCGTTTTGGTGTACCGCGCACCGTAATAAGCGACGGTGGGTCACACTTCCGAGAAAGGCAGTTCAAAGCGCTCCTACGTAAGTATGGAGTAAAACATAAGATCGCTACGCCCTACCACCCACAGACGTCGGGGCAGGTAGAGGTCTCAAACAGATAGATCAAGAAGATCTTAGAAAAGACTGTCAGCCACACGCGGAAGGACTGGTCTATGAAACTTGACGACGCATTATGGGCCTACCGTACTGCTTACAAGACGCCCATTGGAACCACCCCCTACCGTCTCATATACGGAAAATCCTGTCATTTGCCTTTGGAACTAGAACACAAGGCCCTTTGGGCGATCAAGTTCCTAAATATGGACCTAGACAAAGCAGGAGAAAAGAGGTTTTTGCAGCTTCAAGAGCTCGAAGAGCTGAGGATTCACGCCTACGAGAATGCAAAGATCTACAAGGAAAGAACAAAAATGTGGCATGATGCCCACCTTAGGAGAAAGGATGTGAGCGAAGGGGATAAGGTCTTGTTATTCAAGTCCTCCATCCGTCTTTTTCCTGGGAAATTACAAACAAGATGGTCGAGACCGTTTTCTATGTCAAAGATATACCCATCAGGAATGATGGAGCTCCGCGACAAGGATGACCCGACTAAGATCTTCAAGGTGAAAGGGCACAGAGTGAAAAGGTTTTATGAAGAAGAAGCTTTTGTTAGGAAAGTAGAGATTGACTTGCTGGATGTGGGTACAACCGAAGAGCCTACACTGGTCGAGCTGGCGACGGAAACTTCAGCGCTCCTCGGGAGGCAGCCCGAGTCATAGATTAGGATACATTTCTTTTCTTTGTAAAAACAAACATTATGGACTGTAATAAGGCCCAAGTCAGTGCATGCGCACGTGTGCTGACTCTTTTTGTTTTATGGGCCACCGCTGTGTTTTGCGGAGCATTGAGGAGTAATATCATCTGAGGTAGGAGATCCTTCTCTATACCAATGATGTTTTACCCTGCAATGGCCCTTTACTTCACCCAGGTTTAGTTTTGGCCTTTTGACCACCCGCTTTTCTACCGTGTCGACCAGCTGGGCGCAGAACCGCTTGTATCGGGCAGCCTCACCCCGGGCGTCGCAAGGGCAGCGGATGACCCTTGGACTGCCCGATGGGACTGCGCGTTTCGGGAATAGCGTGACTAAAATGCCCGACGCGCGCCATGTTTTGCCCGTTTTACCCCCAGCTGGGTTCTCTATAAATAGCGTGGAGGTTTCTTCGTGTCGGGCTATCATTTTCTCCTTTTTGCCACCTGGAACGCATGCAGTGATCCTCCCTTTTGCTCGTGTGTCGGCCATCTTGCCTTCGCCCTGGTAACGGGCGATGCCTCCTGAGAGCAAAGGTATAGCCCGACACACCTTTTGCCCGACACGTTTTCTCTCGCCCGGCACAGGTTTTGTATCGTGCGAAGCGTATCGGCCGGCTTGTTGTTTTCTTACCAAACGACATGGCTTGTCGCCCGATAGGGTTGTAGACCGACACGTTTATCGGCCGATAACCCTGTCGCCCGACGCCAGTATCTTTTACCGAGCCGCTTATCGGGTTTACATGACCTACAGATTTTCTATCGCCCAACATGCTTTCGCGCGTAACGCCGGTCGATAGCGTTTTCCCGATGTATCGTATCGGGCGTCATGCTTCTCACGGCGATGTCATGTTTTTGCTTCATGTGACCTCGAATCGCCCGACACACCTGTGTCGGGCGTCGAGTCATATCGCGCGACAACATCGTGTCGTCCGATCACTTATCGCACAGTTTTAATAAGTTTTTTTTCTTTCTTTCTTTTCATCTTTCTTGCCTAACGGATGAATAAATTCTAATTTTGAATAACAGGTATGGCTCGTATGGAGCAAACCACCGGCCGCGCCAACAAGCACGGCGCGGGAAACAGTAACAACAGTCGGGCAGAAACGACAACAACAATAAAAGGGGAGATTTTTCTTGATTTGGTAGCTCCAATAGCGAGTCACCTAGTTATCAGCCTGTCTTTGGGGTGGCTTGGGACCATCTCCAGAGACAGCAAGAGTGCGGCAACCAAGGCCTCCGAACAAGTTCGAGGCACCTCGATTTCGTCCTCTTAAGGGAGAGGGCCCACCCTGACTACACACTCCTGGGAACTGAACTAGGGACTGATAATCAGTCCTTTTGTTTACGTTCACAACGAAGATGTGAAGAAAGGGCGGGTCAGAAGTGAATTTTGAGGGTTACGCTCAAGCTCAACCGCTGCATAGCCAAAGCGAACCCGCTAGACAACCTCCCAATGGCATGTTGTAACTTCGTAGGAGCATTTTGCAGCACATCAGCGAGCTAACCCTCACTGGCTAAACTTTACCTCACTTTTGCTTTCTTCTCTACTCTGGGACAGAGTATGGAGTAAGTTTGGGGGGGTACCCTTATGCCAGTGAGGGGGGTTATAAATTTTCTTTTAACATTTCAAGTTGTGCTCTTATATCTTCCTGTATATTTGATCTACGCACGCATGCCATATATATATATAAATTTTTAATTTTCAAAAATCTTTCCTTTGCAAATTTCTGTCCCTAGGCATATGTACAAAGTTGCTGTTATAATAAAAACCTGTTATGACTTCTTGCAAAGTTTACTTTCTGTATATTTAACGAGTTACAAGTTCTGTCATATCTTTCTGATAATGCTCTCTCAAACAAACAAAAGATTGTTCCTTGCCATCCAAAAATTTTCGAAAAATAATAATCTCGCAAACAGCTAAGAGACGAGTATGGAGAAGGAAAAAGCTGCCCAAACAGCAAAAATCTCTTTTGTTTTCCCTTACCCAACAAAAATCCCAAAAAGAGAAAGAAGCCTTATGAGTGTGAATAAAAGCATGAGAGTTGTTCCCAATAAAAGAAAAGAATATATATATATACACACTTGTTTTCCAAAAGTACCCATCTTTAGGCATGGTAGATCCGGGGCAGTGGTACGTAGGATGTGAAATCACTACTCTAAAGCCAACTGGCTTGGACTGCAGGGACCACTTGCCCGTTAACGGACCCTTACCTGGATGGACTGATGGGAAACAAGAAGAAAAACCCAAAAAGCCTTAGCCTACCCTATACACAACTTTCTGCCCCTAAAATAAAGCTGTTTGGTGTGGAAGCTAACTTCGGAATCATACACCAAAGTCTCGCTGAAGCTGTGGAGAAGAAAAATTTTACTTAAATAATAAGGCAAGTAGGGAAAGGTCTTTTGTTCGCATTAAGACATCATTACCTCCAAGACATCGCAAATCTTGTGCTACCCTTTAGCCTTAAAGTTTTGCTGTGCAAGAAGAAGCAACACAAAGTTTAGTTTAAATATTGATTGAGGACAATCAAAAAGCTAAGTTTGGGGGAGTTGATAACACCAAATTTTGTGACGTTTTTGCCCTTTATTCTATTATCAAAACTACCCTTTTCTGCTATTTTCCTCTATTTTATTAGCATTTTCGCAATAATTGGCCAAGCAACGCTCTTATTCCAATTTTTCCTATCTTCTACAGAGTTTTCCTCGTTTTTGTGCAATAAGGCCGATTCTGACCCACAATAAGTCTAAGCCCGTCTCGACCTTCCTGACGCCCGATACAACCCAGCCCGACAGGGGTTGGGCAACACGAGAATGATCGGCGGAGAAGGGCGTCGCGCAAGAAGGACGTGTCGGCCGACATACCGTCTACCCGACAGGGAGCCAAAGCCGCATCGACGACCAAACTCGTCGGGCGACACAGCCACCCACCGGCAGGCGTGTCGCCAGCCACGTGACTGATAGCCAGCGCCTCGCGCCGAGACATACCTGTATCGGCCGTCCACATCCATCGACCGGCGTATAAGGGAGCTACGTGGCGTTTCCAGCACCATAACTCCTTCAACCGCCGATATAAATAGCAGCTACAGGAAGCTGAAAAGAAAGTCGGATAGGTCGGACAAGTCGAGAGAGTCGGAAGAGAATTCGGACAAGACAGTTCGGAAGTCCGAGAGCCACCTTCGAAGGAAGCTGTGAGAGCAAGAGTATCGCGCCCCAGTGCTTGTGTCGGGCGACACTAGGTGAGCTTTCCCTCATCCCGAGAGGGAAGGGATGGTTCACTTAGTGTTGTCCCGGGCGACACTGCGGGCCGATATCGGCCAGCGAAGATGAGCGACACGAGTGCCCGACAGTAGACTCGTAGCTCTTTCCCCGACACGATATCGAACCCGATACGCTCCACCCGTCATGCGTGCCGCCCGAGAGGGTGTGCCGCCCGACATGAGCGTATCGGCCAGGGTCCTTGAGCGATACAGTCAGTCGTCAGTCGGCGCTGCCCGAGAGGGGGTGCCGCCCGAAACTGCCGTATCGGGCTCGGCTCCTGACCGGTATCGGGCAGGAGAGCTACAGTAGTCTGTCGTTCTTCTACATCAAGAAGGTGACATCTATCTTTAAATTCTGTTATTTAAATTCTTAGCTTATGCATTGTATTAAGACCCTTATTGCTTATGGAAATAGAAATGCTTAATTGCTATTTGTTTAATGCTTGGTGCCTTATGATTGGGTAACTGCTATGTTGGATATCTGAACTCTAGCTTGCATGTTTTGGATCGCGTTTCGCTTAGCTACCGAATCGTCTTTCCCGTCGCAACTACTTCGAGAGTTGGGTTGTGGCTCTAGTGTTTGGTCCGGTTCTGGAGTACGAGAGTGCCCGGAACGGAGTTGTTTTAGTATCATTCCACTCTAACTTGAGCCCAGCAACCTTGAGAGGGGTGTTGAAGCTTGGTTAGAGGCACCCGCTCTGAGAGGAGGGGTGCAGGGTGTTACTGCTACCGCTTGTCTTACTGAAGTCTTATCCCTTGCATTACGCCTTAAACTGCAGTTTATCTTTCTATTTTCTGTTGCATGAAAATTCCTAAAAACTGCTAAATGACAAAATCTTAATCTTTCTTGTAACTCCAGTTGGAGATAGTTTTCTTTGATTTAATCGTGACAGCTTGTTGTTCCCCTTCGGGGAACTTTAATATCTCTTTATACCCACCGAAGTGTAGAGTGTCGATTCAGAGTCGTCAACACGACCCACCTTGTCCCTGTGTTCGACCCCGTATGACTACTTCGACCCCGTAAACAAAGTTGCGGGGGCCTAGAAGGATTCAGGTTATAAATGTGAAGGCTCGACTACCTCAAATACGCCTCCAATTTTAGGACGCGCGATTTAGGCCGGTCACCTAGGTTTAGGTACTTTAGAAGACAAAGACTCAAGAAGAACATCTACATGCCATGGACTCAAGGATAGCTTGAAATGGCTAAGTTACTCTCTGCTATTGGTTTTAATTGTAGTTAGTTCAGTTCTTATAATATCACCTTATATGGTGATGAGCAATTGTAAAATGATACACACTGTAACTTTGTAATAGTTTTGTTTCCACTGCTTATAAACTTCATGCTCTGATATGTATACAATTTAAGAAATGAATGAATTTCCTCCTTTCCTTCTTAATTGGAATTGGATGGTCTTATTCTTCAGTTCACTAAAGAGTGGATCCTCTGTCGGGTACCACTCTTTACGAAATGGTATCAGAGCCTAAACAGTCAGTAACTTTACTATTTCAAGTTATCCTAGATTGACCCTTATTTATGTAGGTGACCCTGGGAGGTTGTTGATATACTTATTTCCTAATAATGAAATGCCAATTAGGTTTTCAATCCCTGTCTAGATTGGTTGCTAACTACTTCCAACCCACTATTGTGGGTGGGGCTCAGTTTTTGGGTAACCCTAGTTACCCCTACCTCCTCCATGAAAGTAGAACTTCATTACGCATAAGTTGGGAAGCTCATTCAACTACTATGATGTTAGGGTGGCTTGAACACATGGCTAGGCTTAATATCCCTCCCTATGTTGCTTTCTGACATGTCTCATTTACGTCCACTTTAGAACCGAGCATGCATGGATAATAGACATAAACCCTAGCCCAAGTTTTAAAAATAATGATGTCCCATTGATGCTTAGAGATAATCTGAATTAGCTATGTTGTGTACATGCCTTGGCTTTAATGTGGAGTATGACCAAATCTCTCAATCCAAAGCCATCTATCTAAGGACTGGATATCGACATCTTTGAGCTTGATATGCCTCATACATGCGTTTTGGTTGATGAAAGATATAAGTTTCAATAGACATCCTTAGGAGTTCACCTCACTCACCTCCATGGTCTAATAAGATTATCTAGTGAACGAGATGATGAGTAGGATAACTATATTTATATCATGTTTCCTTGTGAATACACTATGGTTATAAACCCACAGGTAAAGGAAAATCCTAAATTCCTAGAATGTTGGGTAATATCATGATTCCCTTGATGCTCAGGATGAGGTAGTGTCAATTATGATTAAGAGTGACATGGATATGTTGGATATTGTGTCTTGTTAGGTTTTGATAGATATTGACAATGCATAATAAGAAACCTTTCTCCCTCTCATACTTACATTAGACATGTAGTCATATGACCTTTAAGGTGAGAGAAGGATTAGAACCCCTTTTGTGTAATGAAGTGATGATAGGATAATAGTGTATGTGTCATGTTATGGAAGGTGGATGACTTGGTTCTCAGATCGATTTTGGCACCAATTTTGAAATTTTTTATCACAAATCTTTATCACTAAACTTATTTTCATCATTAAATTATATGTAAAAAAATCAGATTTTACCGATGGTTTTTGGAACAAAGTCACCACCAAAAGGAAGATTGATTTGTAGAGAGATCTTGTAGTTAATACCTCTTGACTGACATGTTCAACCTTGAGACCCTAGGCCTAAGTGTGAAGTAGTAGGAGTTTTAGGTGTAAATGGCATAGTTGATCTACCCATGCTACCTCTCTAGATGGTCAGCTAAGAGTCTAATCCCATTTAAGAGGTCGAGTAGTGACACTATCTGTGATAAAGTGGTTTTCTCCTATTTGTGCATAATTACTCTTGTTACTTTAAGTCCTCACTATTTATGTCTTCTCTGACTTCATAACTCTATAATGTCCACCAAAGTCAAAGATTCCACATCTAGAGTAAAGATGAGATACACACTCAATGATAGTCTTGTTTGAAATTATGTCCATAAACATGATTCTTTTGAGAATTGATAACACAGATTTTGATGATACCCTTTGGTCTCATATAAAGATATGAACAAAAACCCTAATGTGTGGACACTAAAGGATGTCAAAACCCTAATATGATGATGTCATGATAAAACACTAAGTTATAGGTATATAATTGATATGAGTACACCCTTGATAATGATGACTAGGTGTGCATCCCATTGTAGGAAATGCCTTGATAACTATGGTAAGATGCCTTAACTTAATGGTTTCCTGACTCTTGTTTATGATCTTGGACAAAATTTCTAGGACGAAATTTCTTGTAAGGAGCGAAGGATGTGATAAAGTGGATTTTCTCCTATTTGTGCATAATTACTCTTGTTACTTTAAGTCCTCACTATTTATGTCTCCTCTGACTTCATAACTCTATAATGTCCACCAAAGTCAAAGATTCCACATTTTGAGTCAATATGATACACATATATGCATGAAATGTTAGTGTTGTTATACCCTTGAACCCTTTGATTAAAATATTGATCATACATGATCGTTTTGATTTTAATTTTGCACACTTGTTCTAGACCCTGTTATGAAGTTATGGTCCAAATTTGAGACCATTTGGACCTTCCTACGATTTGTTATGATTTTCCTAAGATCTACTCTTTTTATAACTTGTTTTAGCTCAATTCTATGCCTTTATCTCTGTTGGGCCGGCCACATAGGCCCAATACAACACTGTAGCCCGTTTACTTGTTCCCACCTCTCTTTTCCTCTTCTGGAAATTGATGAACGACCGATGAAACGCTCTCTGCCTCCACCCAGATTGAGTAACGGATGTGAAGCTATGATCTGACAAGCCTAACTTGCCGCTTTATAAAACCTTCCTTCTCTAGCCTTTGCCCCTCTTCTATCTTTCCCCTGCTTGACCGTCCTCTTTCCTTTCTGCTTCACGTCCGGAGGCTCTGTCCAGAGTGCAGCCGCAACTAATGAGCGCCTGCTACACGCACCTCCAGGGCGCCGTCGGCCCTCGGCGTCACCTCCCCGTGATTGGACTCCTCTCCGCACTAAGATTGGCCGCCAGCACTTCCACACTCTGCCGTCGTTCCCGATCCAGACCTTGGATGTCTGGCACCACCATGGAAACACGCCTTTCATTCCTTCTCAGCAGCCAGCTGCAGTAGGCGGGACTCACGCAAGCGACGCACCTGGGCACCCCCAGAGGCTGTCCTCGCTGACGCCCAGGGGCCCTTCTTTTCCTCCCCTCTTCTGCCCGGTCGGATCTCAGCGCCTACCATCCCCTGTTTTCCCCCTGTTCATGAGCGGGTAACAGGGGAATCGCGAGGAAGGGGGAGATGCCTCTTGGGCTTGGACCAGCAAGGCTGGAGGCCCAGCACCTATGGGCGGCCAAGGCCCAGTCAAGGGACAGACCAAGTTTCTAGCTAAAATAAGGTATTGTTCCCCTTTTCAAGATCAATGCTTTGAATATGATAACTCCTGGACCCTAAGTCCAAAATATGCAAACTAATATATCAAATCGATCAACTCGACAAGACCTACACATTGGGCCTAGTCTGAGACCCTAAATCAAATGTTTGTTCTCTGATTTCTTGAAATTACTAACATTAGTCATGTTTGAGAACATTTGTTCACTATTATGATCAATCTTACATCTTCAATGACTTTTCACTCTCATAATCATGAAATCAGTAATATGTTTTCACCTTGCACCAAGTTGAGCTCCTAAGCTCCCCTTTTGATCCATGGTTGTCCCTAATGCATGTTGTAGTTTGTTCATGGACTTTAATGCATGATCATGATAAAGTTTGAATCTTTGATATATTTAAAGCCTCCTAAGCATCAAATCAATAGATCTTTTTCTCTTGTGACCCTAATGAGGGCCCTAATCAACCCATTGTTCATGGATGACCTCAATTGTACATATGTGCCTGCTTTGGACTATAATGTTGAACTTTGCCCTATTATGAGTCTCGTGACCTAATTTGACCATAAGTGCCCTAAATCTTATCATGTCCAGATGAAACCTCGAAAGGATATGAAACTTGAAGCACACCCACATGATGGACTCTAAATTAGTATAAGGTCATCAAATGTACTAATAAGAAACTTGTAACCTAACTTGGCCAAAACCCTAAAATGCACCTAATTAGGGTTAATGATAAGAATCTAATGTGTATATGCAATCTTGTTTTTAATCAGGTTGGCTTATGATCTAGATGGTAATGGACGTGTTAAGTTAAGAATATCTGAATCAGGTATGGGCCTTATCTAGTTATATGACTACCATTTTCTTGCTTGAAAAGACATATATTGTATGCTTGTTTATCTATTTGCTCAAATATTGCCATGTACTATTTCTATGTCTTACTCGATGTTTGCCTCGTCAGTTTTATAACTTGAACACATATATGTACAAAACTCCATTATAATATTGTTGATAAAGGGTTAACTCTTGGTGATGTCCTTGAGGTCCCTCTTGTATAAAAAGGGTTAGCTAAGCTTTAGCACCCTTACAGACCCTTCTGACGGGAAGTTGGTCAAAGGCCTTTAACATGTTTGATATTGTTGGTATAATGGAGTGAAATGACATAAAATATGGTTTTGCATTTGTTAAACAATTAATATGTTTATTTTTGTTCGTTTAGTCTTGAAATCTTTTCAAAATTATGCAAAGCTTATATATATGTGTATCTTTCAACCCATACTCAACACCTCGTGTGTTGACCCATTTCTCGTATGTTGTTTTTAGGTTCAGAGATGGCTAGAAGGTTGATGGGCTTTGTGAGCTATGCTAGGTGTACTTGTTGTAAGATCGAGATATAGTATACATGAGCAGACTTGTACAAAGTGACTCTTGAATATGTAATTCAAATTGTGTAATATAATAATGTTGCTTAATATATCTTGTTGATTGTTGAGATTATGTTGGTGCTTGTATCTTGTTATCTATTCATGTGTGCTAAGCTTTACGCTTAAGCATTTTGCCTTTGGTATACGTTTGGTTCATGGGACTGGAATTCCGGTTCCGTGACACTATCATTTAGGAGTGCAACTTAACTTAGAACTATCTTAGGTAAATAGTTGTTGTAATAAATAGTACATGAGGAACACCCAATATTAAGGTCATAAGTATGTAGTTACTTTTTAACTAGACTAGATGGATAGGCCTTGTGAATTTACCACCATGAAAATTACTTACATAATTATAATAAGTTTTAAATTTTATCATCCCTTATCAAGAATGGTAAATACAAGTAAGGTACGTTTCTAAGATAGACATAAAACAATCATGTTAATGTATGCAAGTGTTGATAGACATCATAAAGAGGAAGGTATAATCACATTAGTAATAGATACATTATTATTAAGATAATACTAGGTTTGGTTTAGTCTCACTAAACATCTTATATGACATGAAAAATGAAGAATTGACACATGGAGTAATAAGTCTCACCTTAGGATTGCACTATAAGTATGATATGGGGTGAGGTGTGCTATGATCCAATGCATTAAGTGAAGTAAAATCCAATAATTTAGTTACGTAGTATAACTTAGTATAATAGGCTATAGTTTGATCGATTTTAGGGACGAAATCCTTTTTAAGGGGTGGAGTGTTGTAACATACCAGAATCTGGGGTTCAAAAATTGACATTTCCTTTTTCTAAGTCATTTTTTCTCATGATAAAAGTAAGTCTCTTTTCTCTAAAATTTGTTGTATTAGGATCTAATGGACTAGAAAAAAAAACAATAATTCATAAGTATCTTCTATAAGTGATGTTTTAGGGAAAAATTAAAATAAAGGATATAGTAGTAATAGATGAACAATTACAATAGAGGTGACTCTAATTCAATAATTTAGAATGTTCCTAAGATTATAGCATAGGAGATATTTAGATAATATGAAATACTACATCTTAATTGATAATTGAATGGGAATAGATATCCTTTGAGTACTTAATGTACACATTAATAAATGTGATACAATAGATTTCAAAATGCAAAACTAACATGAAATTTGAATTCCTTATGTTCAAATTAGGATACCTAATAATTTTGGGGTCAATTGAACATTAAATACACTCCACAAACTGAATGAGAGGGAGAAGAATATGATGTGATATGACTTAATTGACTTAGTTCACAGTTACACCTTAATTTTCTTAATTTTGCACTTATACTCATTTACACTCACTTTGACCTAGTCTACCATGACCCACCGAGATCTCCCCTCTTCGTGGTCGTAACCCTCGCATTGAACTAGTGCATCATAATGGTTGGGAGATGATATCGACGACACACTCCCCTCCCTCTCCTTCATATGTTATCTTTCCCTTTCGACTTTCCTCCTTTCTTCTCTCTTCTTCGACTTCTTCTTCTCTTCTTCTTATCCCCTCATTTTACTGGTCACTAAACCCTAGACACCATCATCATCCTCTTTGTTCACCCAGTAGCACTGACAATGCCAGGCAGCGCCCCTAACCAGCACCACTTCTTGCCCACCTCCTTCATCTTCTTGGTGTAGATGATCAGTTGCGGCTGAGACAGAGACAGAGACAGAGAGGGTTCCGCCATTGCCACTTGCAAAGGCCATCAGCGAACCTCGACAACATTCTTTTTCCTCAATCTTAGAGTCACAATGTGCATATCATCAGTGTTTTTATTCCTCCTAATTTCTGCTTCCCTCCCCTCAATTGTCATCCTCCTTGGAAGGGTGGTCACCGCCTACTGGATGATGGTGGGTCTTATTTCCCAATAACATCATGACATCACCTCCCTCATCCAACCCATGGATCTCTTTGAACCTCAATCTGCACCTCGGTCTGCAGTTACGATAGACCAATACATCCATTGACCTTGGTAGCATCAACCTGAAACAAAAGCTGGAGGCAAAAACCAAACACCATGGTGACCAGATTCAACTCGCCTCTTGGTTCACCAGAGTTTGATCTCACCAACACCTACTCTACCCAGTGATGACCACACACCACCTTCCTTGGCCTATAGTTGTGCAGTGTGTTAGCCTAACCTTGTGTCTGCTTTCGACACAACCTCATCATCACAACAGCCCAACAAGGCATGAGGTAGCCAACTCCTTCAACCCTCTACCTCCTTCAGCATTGTATTCACCATGGGATCTCTTCTATACTTACTTTTTCTCCATCCACCATGTCGTAGTCTAGGCTATCTATTTGCTACAACCAATTCTGATCAGCAATGGGTATGAACCTGCAAGACTTGTTAGTAAACCATGACTCTATTTCTAATTCTATTAACTTCCACAAAACAAAGCAAGTAAGTGACAATGATGAACATCAATTAGAATAGATCATGACCCTTGCCTATCCAAGCCATAAACCATCACAGTGGACTTCTCTTTGAGTATTCAGACCCTTCAATCAACACAACTAGGCGCTTGCACTACCACAAAAAGATTCTTGAATGGGTGGTCCTCATAAACAACAAGAAGAAAATGACATGAGGCCAAACCTAGATCTCCACCAAGGATTATCCAAGATATATGATATGTAGCTCAATGCTTTCCTCTCCTTATGGTTCAGTTGTTAGCAACCAATTGATGGATAATCTTTAAGTTACTTTTAAATATGATCACTTTACATATTCAAATATTAAACCTAATCACACAATTATATTAGAATAGATGATCCTTTATTATTATAGATACCACATAACATGCAAGTATATTGATGTATGAGTAATACAAGTATATGTATCCATAAAATCATTTCATCTAACCCTAATGCTATCAACTTGGGAAGTAGTATACTAGATAATGGATTTGAGGATAATCCAATGGCTGAAATATATGATGCTTAGGTATGGATATGACTTATATTTGATGGTAACTATGTGTACAATAAGAAGTAATTATGAAATCACATGGGTATATGTAGGGCTTAATCCCTAGATTTCTATAATAGAGCATTCTTGTGAATATACCACACATTCACTATTCTCATTATTATACCTCACATTGAGAATTATTGTAAATATACATCACTCTAAAATGTACTTAACCCTATTTGATACAACTTGAACCATGATAGAGAGAGATAATAAAGTTAAAAGATCCAATGTGTAGGAATTCATAATAACACCAACACATATATGTAATCCAGACATATTTAGACTTATGCGGCTAAATATAAATTCAAAAATAAAGTGGGGATCAAATGGATCATATGTTCACTTAATAGCACTAAAATTGTAAAATACACTTAAGTATGAGAAATGGGATAAGAGCAATATGTTATTTATATCAAGAGGGTATGCACAAGTTTGACTAACTTACCTAATATGTTCTTAGGATGAAAACTTGACTTTTTGGACCAAGTATATCGATTGGGTTGACAATTAGCTATGATCATCAGGTATGTACATCCTCTATTTTATTTTGGGCATTATTTGACTAAAACCTACTTTCTTTTAATGAGGCATCTCTTGAACTGTTATTCCTTATGAAATCTAAATTCTTGAAATTTTATATTTCCTAATGTTGACTCATTATATCCATGTAATTTTTGGACGACATTGTTTATATGGGTACTTGTACCCCACCTGCTATGATTACCTTTTATAAAAAAATGACTTAAATACTAGTCTTTCCTCTCTATTTTATGCATGCTACATGTTTTACTATAATATCTAGAATAGTGGTACTTATGTACAACCATACTTATATAGGGCGTGTGTTTCTGCCCGGGGTGTGCGTTTCCATCCTTACTTCTTTTAGGCCATGATCCTATGGTGTTATGGCCCTATTTTAGGTACATTTAGTCTACATTTTTATGCATGCAAATGTTATTGTTTAAAATGGAATTTGTGGATAACTTTTATGGAAAGACACTTCTATTCTTATGCTTGTAATCTGAATTTTAATTTGCCTCATTTCTCTTGTTATAGTTCTTTTGAACTTTCCTAATTGTAAATATCCCTCTTTCTTGTGGGAACATATCTTTTTTACTTATAATCCAATATAATGCCCAAAGTGTTTGATATATGTACATACTCATCTCTTTGTTGACTTCCTTATATTGTTTCCTATATTCTGGGTGATGCTCCCTTCCACCCAGGTTTAGGTACTTTAGAAGACAAAGACTCAAGAAGATCACGTACATGGCATGGACTCAAGTATAGCTTAAAATGGTTAGGTTACTCTCTGCTACTGGCTTTAATTGTTGTTAGTTCAATTCTTGTAATATCACCTTGTATGGTTATGAGCAATTATAAAATGATACAGACTATAAGTTTGTAATAGTTGTGTTCCCGCTACTTATAAACTTCATGCTTTGATATGAATACCATTTGAGAAATGAATGAATTTCCTCCTTTCCTTCTTAATTGGAATTGGATGGTCTTATTCTTTAGTTCACTAAAGAGTGGATCCCCTATCGGGTCCCACTCTTTACACATACATCATTAAGTAATTGATGCGATGATTTTGAGTCGCATTTATAGACCTTTTTCATATGTGTTTTATGCTCTAATTAGTCATTTTTATGGATAATATTGCATAATTCACTCATTTCGGTCTTTGCCATCATTTTATGTCAAATCCCCTCAGTTGTATCATTTTGAGCATTATTTATCATATTATCATAATTTGTGTGGATTTATTTGGTCTTTTTTTGGAATTTCAGGAAAAACAAGTATCTGCTTCCCATCGACCAAGCCACAGGTTGCCAGCCGAGAGGAGCAGTGCAGAGTCGATACCATCGACCCAAGTCGATGCCATCGATGCATGGAGGCTACAACGTCGCTAAACGACAACAACCGACGCTAACGAGAGTCGATACCATCGACCCTAGTCGATGGTATCGAGATGACACAGGAACTCAGACGAAAAGAAAAGAAGGCTGCCGCTAATACGCTGGGTCGATACCATCGACCCGCGTCGATGGTATCGACGCCGGCAGATATGCGTTGGATTTGTTTTGATCTCAATCGGACGGCTGGAGTTATTTGACGACTTAATTAGGGACTTATACCTAATGACGGCCGCCGACACGAGAGAGGATCTAATTTTGGTCATTGCACAAGTTCCGAGGAAGGAGAGAAAGGAGAACGGAGACCAGAAGCTCATCCATGTCGATCCGGACGCTGCCGAAGACGAATTTCACCACCGAGAGGCGGGAAAGCTCGTGTTCTACGCAAAGGATCTACCGGTTCTTCTCCGTTCAGGGGTTTTCCCACTTAATTCACGTTTTTCTTATGAATTCCCCAATTTCTACCATGTATTTGTGCAAGATGAACATGCGAGGCTAAAACCCTCCATCTTTAGGACCGGGAGTAGCCCGGGAATGCATTGTATGACAGTTTTATATTAATAGTTCATATTTTCTCTCTTAAATCCGTGGTATAGTTTCGTTTTCTCCATATATATTGTTATGCCTGATCACCATAATAATAACTTAATGCCCTTAATCACTTCGACAGAAGGATTAACGGTTGAAAAGAGACGAAACCTACATTAATCGATAAATCCCTTGACAAAGGAGGTGTAAAATTAATGGTGGAAACTGAGAGATCGTTCATAATGCGCTTAGTTTAGGGGAATGATTACTACGACGGTGGAATCAACCTAAACCTAAGTAGTGAATTACACCACGACAGTGGGTAATTCTGTTTTCAGGCCACTACCCGGATAGAGAGAGAAGAGTGAGGAATTATATAAAACCCAATACAACGTTGACCCGCGGTGAAACCGCAATCCTAAAGATACCCTTTTGAATTGATTAAATTAACCTTTAATCGATTGTTTTCTTTGTTTCATTTTATTTTCTTTTAATTTCGACAACAAACCCTACTTTGTCATCTGGCTTAGCTGATTGCAATTAGTTAGTAGGAGTCTCCAATAATTCATGTATCCCTGTGTTCGACTCGGGCCTCACAAAGGCCTATATTACTCGACGCGTATACTTGCGTTTTAGCACGTAGTAAAATACACGTCAAGTTTTTGGCGCCGTTGCCGGGGATACAGCGAATTGTTGGCACTTCGAGTGCTAAGAGCGGCCACTCTAGGCCACATTTTATTTTATTTTATTTTGAAACAACTTTAAATATTCCTAAATTTCTTTATAATTGTATTTACTCGTTCAAGAATAGTACTGAACTTGAATTTCCTCATTTCAGGTACTGTGTATGGTGCATACACGTAGTACAGACTACGACAATCGCACACCTGAGGTTCCACCTCCGGGACCTGAGGACGAGGAGCACTACGAGAAAGAGCACCAAGAGGAAATAAATTTTGAATCTGAAGCAGAAGAAATGGCCGAACCACAGACCATATGGGAGAAGATCAAAGCCTCTTCTTCATCAGCTTCAAAGGGGCCTATAAAGAAGCAGGCGGTCAACATACCAACATATAAGATCGATCCGGCATTGATCAACTTGGTAAAATCAAATGCATTTCACGGGCTGAAGAATGAGGACCCAGTTGCACACATCAGCCAGTTCGTGGAGAACTGTGACATGGTGAAGATCGACCGATTCCCACAAGATGCTTTGTACCTCAAGCTATTCCCAAGTTCCTTGGCAGGAGCGGCAAGAGAGTGGCTTCATAACCTCGATGATGAGTTTGTTGAATCATGGGATCATATGGTGGAGGTTTTCTTCGAGAGGTTTTTCCCTCCTGAGAAGACCAACGACATGATTAGGAAGATTCACAATTTCACCCAACAGGTGGGTGAAACATATTCTAAGACCTGGGAGCGATTTCAGGTCATGTTGAGGAGATGTCCGCGTCATGGGTTGGACAAGGAGACACAAGTGAAGATCTTCTATTTTGCTCTCTCCGAGCATGATAGGAGTAATTTGGACTCAGCCGGTTCAGGATTTTTCCTGAATAACACTGACACGAGATGCTGGGAAATACTAAAGAACATGGCACGAAAGCAATCCTGGGGAGAAAGAGAGAGAGGCCCAGTTGAGCAAGCTAGAGTCTCCAGCGAATCAAAGGCAATAAAAGAGCTTAATGAGAAGATGGATCTTCTCGCAAAGAAGTTACTGCAAAAGGAAGGTAATGAGTCAGAAGATGAGGCCCAAGTGAAATTCATGCAACAACAGGGCTATAGAAACAATGACTATGCATGGAGGAAGGATAAAAAATTCTCATGGAAGGATCCGAATAATTTTCTGCAGGATCCGGATGCCAAGCCACAACAGGGAGCCGAGGATAAGAACACCAAATTACTAAGTCAAATGGTCCAGCAAAACCAAGAGATGATGGCCATGTTTGGGTTACAATTGCAGTCTCAAAGTGATATTCTAACCAAGTTTGGGCAGACGCTGCAAAGCCATGGAGCACAAATGTGGGCATTAGAAACCACCGTGGCGCAGATTTCGAGTGAAGTGGAGGCCATCAAGCACGCCAATCAACTGAAACCCGCAGAGAATGAGAATGTGGCCCAAGCACACCATCAGGTCAAGTATATGTCTGTGGTAAACATTGAGGAGGAATCTCAGGTGCAAGAAGCTGTAGAAGAAAGAAAAATGACTTTCAATGTGCATGCGACACCGGCAATACCGTATCCACGCACTTACTATGGATTGTCAGGCGGAAACCATTTCTTCAGAAAATCAGAGAGAGTTATGAATATTGTATCTCCATGTAGGCAAGAAGAAGAGTTACAGGTTGTTTGTGCACGTGCGGAGACAGCGAACGTGAGAGAGAAAACACAACAAGTTGTTACTATTGAGGATGTTTCGCCAAAGACCACGTCTGAGGGAGTGATTGAAGCAAGCTTAGGGGAGGTACCCCCGAAAAGCTCTTATGTGCCACCTCATAGGCGTGTTGATGCAGCTGATGTTTCAGATCCGGTCAATTCTAAGTCAAAGAAAGAGCGTCGTCATTTTAAGAAATTCCTGGAGATATTCCGAAAACTCCACATCAATATTCCATTAGTGGAGATGATCGAGAAAGTACCCGCCTATGGGAGGTTCATCAAGGAAATCATCAATAAGAAGAGGCGGATAAAAGACGATGAAATTTATTGGATGAATGAGACAGTGAGCTCTATGATTCACGGGAGTTCACCAAAGAAGAGAAAGGACCCAGGAGGTTTTTACATACCGTGCTCAATAGGTGGTCAACATTTTCCTAAAGCGCAATGTGATTCTGGCGCTAGCATAAATCTCATGCCTTTGGCGACATTTCAAAAACTGGGGTTAAAAGAGATAAAGAGGTCAGCCGCAACAATTGAATTGGCGGATGGGTCTACCGTGAGACCCTATGGAGTATGTGAAGATGTTCTAGTCAAAGTGGATAGATTCATATTTCCGGTGGACTTTGTCGTCATGGATATGCCACCACTCCAAAGCTGTGAAATGCTTCTAGGAAGACCGTTTCAAGCAACAGCGGACGTCGTGACTGCCTTAGGGAGAGGTACTTTGTCCTTGGGAATTGGAGGAGATCGAGTTGAATTCAAATTACCGCATGATCCTCTAAGCGCAGTCTCCAATGTGAAAAGATGATGAGCTTCATACCGTCTAGCCTAAGACGTTAAATAAGGGCGCTTGTTGGGAGGCAACCCAACCATTGGTACATTAGGATAGTTTAATTCTAGTCATAGATTGCTTTCATTTCGTTCAAATTCTAGTGTAAAGAAGATACCTTGATCCGTTTGTTCAATGTGCAGGCACAGGCAGGGTCGATACCATCGACACACTGGTCGATGGTATCGACATAGGTTCAGGTTGACAGCTGCAAAAATCGCTCTGAGTCAATACTATCGACGGTCCCGTCGATGGTATCGACAGACCTACAGGCAGGTTGCGCAATAAATGTCGATGGTATCGACATGCCAGTCGATACCATCGAGATCTCTGGAGAAGTTCAGAACGATTTGTCTCAGTCAACTCGATACCATCGACGGCCTCGTCGATGGTATCGACATGGTCACAGGTTGAAGTGAAAAAGTGGCGGTGTCGCAATGAAGTCAAGTCGATACCATCGACCCCCGTCGATGGTATCGACATCCATGTCACCGATCTGCGCAAAGACATCGACGGTGATCGCGAAGTCCACGTCAGCGATCCGGGTGCTGCGTCAATACTATCGACTTGCGTCGATGGTATCGACAGGTCAGAAATCCGGGTTTCACGATCCAGAAATCGTCAGCCGTCGATACTCACGAGGGAGGCGGATAGCATCGAGACGTGTCGATACCATCGACCCGCGTCGATGGTATCGACGGGTTGACAGTAGCGCCGGCCAAGTCTATATAAGGAGAATTGCAACGTCATTTGACGTCACACCTTCAGAGCAAACTTCCTCCTTTGCGCCGAGCACTCCCCCGAGCCCTCCAAGACTGAAGAGCAGCAACCTCGAGCAAGGATCTTCCCCGAGCGGAGAATCACTTCTCCATCTTCCCCGAGCTCTCTTCTTCTAATCCCATCTTTCTTGCAACAATTGTGCACGCCGCCGGATCATCGTCCTCGCACGCGAATCCCATGGAGATCGCGGAGTTCGTTCCACCCCCTACTGCTTCAGTCTCACGTCCGCGGCTGATTCACCCATCCGCGGAGGTGAGGAAGGTCTATGAGGAAATCATGAAGCGGAAGATCGAGCCGACCCGGTATGTGGACCGGGGAATGATCCAGGAGCTTGGATTCGAGGCCAACTTGGCCTATGTGCTGAAGGGTCAAGCACGCCACACCAGCAGAAGGCCAGACGAGCTGGAGCGTCATGCGGATGGGCATCCGTTCTTCGGCGAATGGCCCACCTACAAGGAATTGGTGGCGGAGTTCATGGCGTCCCTTGACGTCTGCGTCGTGCCCAACGACGTGGTTGCATCGGACCGTGAGTGGATCAAGGGCCGGGTATCGTTCCGGCTGTTCAACATCAACTACAACATCACTCTTCAGCAGTTCAACAACATCTTTAACTGGAACCACTCCCAACATGATCACCGGTGCCCAT
Source organism: Alisma plantago-aquatica (assembly GCA_963693085.1). Taxonomy (NCBI): domain Eukaryota; kingdom Viridiplantae; phylum Streptophyta; class Magnoliopsida; order Alismatales; family Alismataceae; genus Alisma; species Alisma plantago-aquatica. Next base: position 1,425,182,532 of record OY856412.1, read on the forward strand.
ATTCCCGCACCGACTACGACAAGATCTTCGTCGAGCTAGTCACAGTGCCGGTGGGAAAGACAGTGAGCTACCACAATGCTGCGGTAGCGGACTTCGAGCATCCCTTCGTCCGGGTCTTACACCGGATGTTGAGCCTTACGTTCTTTGCTCGGAGCGATTTAGCATTGAGCAAGTTTCAGGAGAGCGATCTTTTCTTCCTCTACATGCTCCTGAAGCGACAAGAATGCAACTGGGGTGCGTTCTTTCTACAGCGCGTTCTGGCGGTGAAGAGGAGTACAAGGAAGGCTCCGATCCATTTTGGTGGGCTCATCACCAGATTGGCGTTGTACTTGGGGCTGAATTTCCAGTCCATGACTCCGATTTCCACGAGGAGTAAGGTGAACGTGCAACATCTGCACCGTTCAAACCTTATCCTTCTCCGGGATGGGTTGGCGTACGCACACTGCCACGTCAACCATGCTTACCAGGAATGCGCACTGCCGGACGACGTCTTCAACATTGCGGGCGCACAACACTTCCGGTGGCCGATCATAGCCGTCGAGTCCGATGAAGAAGAAGGCGGCAACGATGGACAAGAAGGCGAGGCTGAGGAGGAAGAGGAGGCTTTCACACCTCTTCGCGCACGGGTAGCACCACGGAAGCGTCCTAGGATGCATCCAGGTGCGTCTTCATCATCACAGCCCCCGCCGCCATCACCACAGCCCTCGCAGCCAGGCGAGGATGCCTACTCAATGCAGGGAATGTACACGATGCTGCAGGATATACATCAGACATAGCAGCAGCATCTAGAGATGTATACCGGTATTCAGGATACTACGAACCGGTTACTTGACAACCAAAGGGCGATGTTCGAGAATGAACGTCTCCTCCTCGACAACCAACAGCAGATACACAATTAGTTGCAACGGATGGAGATGCAACAGGAGCCCTTTTACGACCATTACTGGAGTCAGAGCTACTTTGGAGGCTATCCACAGCCTCCACCGAGGACCCATTACGATCCGAGCTTCCAGGGGGAGTATCCTTCTTGGGATCCTACGGCCCCACAGTACCCGCCTCCACAAGAATGATCAGGGTATCTCTGTTCAACTCTTAAGATTGTTTTTGACTATGAGGCCATAGTCGAATTCAAGCTTAGGGGGGTAGTTGGAACAACTCTATCTTTTCTTTTATTGTTTTTAGTTTTTAGCAGTGTTATTTGTTTCTTGCATTTTTAGTTTTGGTAGGATCCACGTGCTATCTAGTGTAACTGTGGATGTCGTAAAAGTTTGTCATCTTGTTGTTAATTCATGGGAAATTTAAAAAATTTTGTGTCTTTGGATAGCTTGACTTGGTTGTCCGTGGGGAACTTGTTCTACGAAAATGATTGATTATGTCAACTTTAAAACAACATTTCACACCTATACTCCTTTTGACTCATGAAAAGTGGATAGTAACGGTTGTTTGAGCCTAACCTAACCAAATGGTAATGAGACCTTAATTGGATGTAAGAGAGAGAACCCTCCAAACCACTACACAGGTCAGTAAGGAGGGACACATAATATCCTTCTAAGGTTCAGTCATTTAATCTTGTGATCATACCACGTCATTTTTCCATAATCCACCTAAGAATTGGAAGTAAAGTGCAGTTTCAATTCCTTCGTGTGCATAGCATTTAGATAGGACTTGCATTGATATTTTCCATACGTTTGCATAAAGAAAAAAATATATAGGGATTCATGCACATTACTTTTAGGTGCATGTCATGTAGTTGCACTCATGATTTTCATGCATAAAGTACACCATGTATCTCAAATTCTTCCTCAAAAGTGATCTAAACTGTTCCATACCTTCGAAATTTTGCAAAGATTTCCAAGCATGAAGTAAATAGCCCAATACACTTATCTCTAAGCAATTATGGATACGTGGGCTAAAGTGAAGAAAAAAAATTTCTGAAATTCTGAAATAAAGAAAAAAATAAAAAAATTAAATTAGAAAAGAAAGAAAAAAAAAGAGAATTTAGAAGGAAGTGGAATAAGAGGGAGAAAGGAACATGATATCACTCGCATTACAGGAAAATTGAGTACATGATGTGGTTTAATTAGATTTCCATCTCATTTTGGGGTGGAAGGTTAGTGCACGCATCATTTCACCCAATTTTAGGCATTAGGGCATTTCTAATGTGCATTTGCATCATTTAGGACAATTTTGTTTTATGCGTGATTGAATTTGTACAATACTTCCAAGTTATTCCATGAACCACCCATTTCCATCCACCTGTTGCTCGGATTGGTAGGCCACCATGAATTTCTCCTCACTAATGATTATCAGGAGAACTGCTTCCATGTAGATGGTAGTTAGGGCGAGCAATGTAGTGTAGGTGATCACAAGATGCACCAATGCTGAATCGACGAGTTTTATTATGTTAACTGCCTTATGTGATAGTGTTCATCGGTTTTAAGGATAATTTCTCTTATGGATGATTATTGTCGCCTTTAGGGTAATTACTGTTCTGTGGTTAGAGAAGGCCGGTTTGAGAATGTTCAGTGGGAGTCACATGGGATGTTGGGTTGGTGTGTTGATTTTTAGTTGACATCTGCAATTCTATTCTAAGGATTAGTTGCTCGAGGGCGAGCAATGTTTAAGCTTAGGGGAGTTTGATGCGATGATTTTGAGTCGCATTTATAGACCTTTTTCATATGTGTTTTATGCTCTAATTAGTCATTTTTATGGATAATATTGCATAATTCACTCATTTCGGTCTTTGCCATCATTTTATGTCAAATCCCCTCAGTTGTATCATTTTGAGCATTATTTATCATATTATCATAATTTGTGTGGATTTATTTGGTCTTGTTTTGGAATTTCAGGAAAAACAAGTATCTGCTTCCGTCGATACCATCGACGGAAGTCGATACCATCGACCAAGCCACAGGTTGCCAGCCGAGAGGAGCAGTGCAGAGTCGATACCATCGACCCAAGTCGATGCCATCGACGCATGGAGGCTACAGCGTCGCTAAACGACAACAACCAACGCTAACGAGAGTCGATACCATCGACCCTAGTCGATGGTATCGAGATGACACAGGCACTCAGACGAAAAGAAAAGAAGGCTGCCGCTAATATGCTGGGTCGATACCATCGACCCGCGTCGATGGTATCGATGCCGGTAGATATGCGTTGGATTCGTTTTGATCTCAATCGGACGGCTGGAGTTATTTGACGACCTAATTAGGGACTTATACCTAATGATGGCCGCCGACACGAGAGAGGATCTAATTTTGGTCATTGCACAAGTTTTGAGGAAGGAGAGAAAGGAGAACGGAGACCAGAAGCTCATCCATGTCGATCCGGACGCTGCCGAAGACGAATTTCACCACCGAGAGGCGGGAAAGCTCGTGTTCTACGCAAAGGATCTACCGGTTCTTCTCCGTTCAGGGGTTTTCCCACTTAATTCACGTTTTTCTTATGAATTCCCCAATTTCTACCATGTATTTGTGCAAGATGAACATGCGAGGCTAAAACCCTCCATCTTTAGGACCGGGAGTAGCCTGGGAATGCATTGTATGACAGTTTTATATTAATAATTCATATTTTCTCTCTTAAATCCGTGGTATAGTTTTGTTTTCTCCATATATATTGTTATGCCTGATCACCATAATAATAACTTAATGCCCTTAATCACTTCGACAGAAGGATTAACGGTTGAAAAGATTCGAAACCTACATTAATCGATAAATCCCTTGACAAAGGAGGTGTAAAATTAATGGTGGAAACTGAGAGATCGTTCGTAATGCGCTTAGTTTAGGGGAATGATTACTACGACGGTGGAATCAACCTAAACCTAAGTAGTGAATTACACCACGACAGTGGGTAATTCTGTTTTCAGGCCACTACCCGGATAGAGAGAGAAGAGTGAGGAATTATATAAAACCCAATACAACGTTGACCCGCGGTGAAACCGCAATCCTAAAGATACCCTTTTGAATTGATTAAATTAACCTTTAATCTATTGTTTTCTTTGTTTCATTTTATTTTCTTTTAATTTCGACAACAAACCCTACTTTGTCATCCGGCTTAGCTGATTGCAATTAGTTAGTAGGAGTCTCCAATAATTCACGTATCCCTGTGTTCGACTCGGGCCTCACAAAGGCCTATATTACTCGACGCATATACTTGCGTTTTAGCACGTAGTAAAATACACGTCAGTAATGTAATTGTCTAGACATTTATAATGTTACATCATTATCTAATAACTGAATAAAATAGAATAAATTGGAATCTTGCCTTTTATTATTAATCAAATTGTTTTTAAATAAATATGCTATTACAATCATCACATGACCATCTCTCTAGGCATACATAACCAACAATATAAACATGTAATGAGAACCAGGAAAGAGAATGTAAATCTACCAAAGGGTTACATTCTTCAGCTTCCATATTTGAATCTAGAATTGGATGCCCCAAAGAGATTCCATTACGAATATGGGTCATCCAATCACCATATAAATGTGGGATAGACCTAGGTGAATCTAGTTGTAAACCCCTCTCCTCTATCTTATTGTCAACATCAGGGGTAAGTTTTCCTTATGTTCTACAACCCTATTGTTTTAAATTGTCCATTCTGCTCCTTCCTTATTGACATTTCCCTACAAGGGGAGTGTAGTAGGTGTTTCACATGTGAATTTGGATATTATTCTTCATAATAGATTCACATATTTGAGTCAAACAATTAGTGTCATCATCAAATTCTAACATATTGTTCTAGACCATGGCATGCATACTATTTATAACAAAATGAAAAGTCTAAAATTGTGAGGTGTCACTCTAGTTTGGGATAGATATGAAGTTGGTCCAATATTAACAGACATTTTTGGATGTATTGAAGATGATGTAGACATTATTTGACTACCCTATAACATAAGAAGACCATCATTATCAACCCTCAACTCGATCAGCTAGATGAAATAAAGGAGATCCCCTTCTTAGACAAGTCTTCGCTAAAAAAACTCTAGGTGTAACACCCAGATTTTCATATCACATGAGCGAAAGCTATTTTTTTTCATCTGGGAGTGTCACAAACATGATAATCACTGCAACTAAAACAAATGAAACACTTTGCATTGAGTAAAATTGATTCATACATAGTCCTTGATAAAAGGAAAACTATAACTCATCTAATATACACTGGTAACAAGACTATGCATAAGAAGAGATATCTAAACTCTGGACCGTCTTAGTAGATGGCACCCCACTAGGAAAGCTTGAAAATCTCCTAGACCTTTACTTGTTCCTTTGATCCTCAGCTACTCCAAATCCTGCGGACATCACGTCCCCAACCATGCATTGGGAAAAATAGTCATTAAGTAAGTGGCATGAGTATTTTAAAATATACATTGCTAAAGAACTAGAATATTACAAAAGATTCTTGAACATCAAAAATATAAAGTGAACATTAAACTCCAAATAAATCAAAAAAATATATTATCTCTCATTTCTTAAACTCTTATCTTTCTACTCTATCTTTTCTAGAGACATGTACTTTGGGTGTCATGACCTACACCAAGGTGTCTATGTAATGACCCCACCTCCCGATAACCCCCAATTAAGGGAGACTCGAAGGTCAGAGCCGTTATTCAATTAACAGGATCAAAGGTTCGACAAATAATCAATAATAATTATGAAATTCTACTACTAAACTGAAAACTGGTATAAAATAAAAACTTTACTTACCTTTTAAAAGCTGGGATTTCTAAACTTCTATCCATGAAGATACTAATCTAACTAATCATCCTGTGTAAGTTATTCTCATTTAGTTCCACATATGCTACTTTACTGTTTGTTCTGTTCATTTGTACCTAAAACGCCGACAAAAAAAACGTCGGTCAGCAAGAAGCTGGTATGTGGGGGAAATAATATTCATGCAACTACAATAACAAAGTAATCAGCCAATTATCATTTAACAGCCAAGATTACATTTTAAACCATACTACTCAATCCTTTCCTATACCCTATCTCTGTGTTGTCCCTACATCAGACTGAGATACTACCTCTCTCTAGGTAGATCCTTATTAGACCTCACATGATATACCTAACAGGTAGATCAATATCTAGGGTTGAGTCGCATGGCACTACCCATAGGTAGTCCAATCTCTAACTCAATGTGACTTGATGGACCTACCCCATTGTAGCCATTTACTAAGTCATTCAATGACCTGATGGGCCTACCCCATTGGTATCCATTTACTAGGTCGACCCATTAAGCTACAGAGGGGACTAGGATCTGAGCTAGTAGACATATCTCTTATGTGATAATCATATTCACATTATACTTTGCATGAATTAAATATATCCAACAGTTTAATTCAAGACACGATGGAAACATCGATAAAAACCCCGGAAAACTAATTCGGGTAGTCATAAGTGTAACCACATACTTTTACATGTAGATTCAGGTGCAGGAATAATCCAAACAACAATGAGAAAGCAAGCATTCAATAAGATCCTGAAACAATTATACAATTCTCTTTTATTACTCATGTCGTCAAGATCTATTAAATCTAACTCACTTCCTAGGGTTTCTAATTCACTTTTAGGGTTTCTATTGCAATTAGGGCTTCCCTTCATCTTTTACTATGTTAAACCCTAATTTAACGCAATTGATCACAAACCCTGATTATTTCCACATCAAATCCTCAATTTCAAATTAAAGGCATAATTAACCATTAATTAAGTTCATTAAGCCTCTTTTACATTAAAGCTACTATTTTTATCCTTTTAATCCATGACAAGATCATTATACTCATTTATCATCAATTCAAAGTTCATTATAGTCTAATTCGCATATGAGCTTGATTTACCATTAATTCCACCTTTTGTTCATGAGAAAACCCTAATTACTACATTTAAGGTATTTATCCACAAATTAGGAACTTTAATGCTTGAAATAGCTTATAACCATGAAAACTCAGTTCTATACACAAAATCGAATAATTAAAGCCATTAGTAGTCCTAATTACCAACATTAGGGTTTCAAGGCCCATTAAAGCCTATTTATGCACATAAACTCTAAATTAAACGAATTACGTGCAAAGTTCATCCTTTTTATTCCCAATGTTCCTTTTTATCATTAACAGGCTAGTATCAACTTTAATCATCCATTAAACCCCATTGATCACATTAATCATACCAAAATAGGGTTTCTTAACCATTATTACATTAAAGTTAATAACTTCCATTACTTTTCAAATTGTAAGAGGAATTAGCTTCTAACAATATTTTTATTGGATTCCTCTCATTTTTCTAAGCAAAATTCATGTACAATGCGCACCTATCCGAGCTATCGTTAATTAGTTACGATTTTTGTAAGATTTCACTTACCCGGACCAATGGCAGGCCGCCACGTCGCCAAACCCATGCAACGTTGCTTGACTCCTTGGAAAACATTTTGAATTGTCCGAAATGCCCTTGGTTAATTTGATCAGTTTCTTTAGCACCCGGGGGCAGAAACGTCCAATGTCGGGATCTTCTTCAACCTAGCGATCAACTGGCTGTCGTCGACCTGCAGCTTGCTTGCGGCCATCCTCCTCTCTTCCCTAGGGTCCCACGATCACCTGCCATGGATCCCCTGGATCTACCATGCCCCTGCGCACGCGGGGTACCCCCAGGTCGCAGGCGAGATGGCTTCCCCTAGGTGCGCCAAACCTGTGGCCGGCTGCACGTCTACAGTCCTTCGGCGAGAGCTGCGTGAAGTCGAGGGTTTTGGGATGGTAGCCGACCATGTAAGGGTTGTCGTGGAGGTATCTCGCACCCATCAAGATAGTTTAACAGCTCCTCATGGCACCAGGGTCGTGCTTCCCTTCTTGATTAGAGTTGCTGGTCGAAAACAAAAGGAAAGAGAGAGAGAGAGAGAGAGAGAGAGAGAGAGAAGAGTGTGTGGATCTCTTTTATCTCAGCTAAGGGCTCTACCCCTTATATAGGGGTGGGCAACCATGCCTCAAATGTCCTTTCAAGGGGAAACAAGTCCCTTCCCTACTAGGAAACAATTTCCATCATTGAGAAACAAGTTTCTGTCTCTTAAAAGTCCTCCTTATCCTTTTGATATTTCTTTTTCTTTAATTATTAAGATTTCGAAAATTACCACCCTTATCTTCCTTGTACTTGCCTTTTATATATTTGGCACGAAATTATGTTTTCTTTTAATAGAAAATACTTCCTTGTATCAATATTACAAAATTCATCAATAATATATCACATTATGCTCTTATTTTGCAATCTTGGTATTTTCTCTTTCTTTCCTCTTTATTGGGGCTCCTTGGACCCCAAGAAACTCAAAGAATTCGAAATTACTTTTTAAGGAATACTCATTATCCTTAAATGCATCAATATGCATTATTTCACATTGTCTTATTTATTTCTCATTATTAGGTTGATTTCTTATTAAAATATCCCTTTTTTTAGGATTTATCTTTATTTCTCTTTTATTTTCGTCATTAGTATTCCTTTTATTATTAGGAATCCTTGGGATACGAAATTCCACCAAGGATAACTCAATTATACCTCTTTTCACTTATTTTCCACATTTTACCATTGTTTCCAATTTCTTTCTTAATAAAGAAATACTTAATTGATCTTTTTCTTTTCTTTTTTTTCATTATCAAGCAACTTTTGACTCCTTGGAACTCAAGGAACTCATGTGGCACGAAATCCCTCTTTGGATTTGCCTTCTAGAGGTTTCCACACTTTTCCTTTTCTCTATTTTCTTATTTACTCGATAATAGTGGAATTTCTTTTGTCTTTTCCTTTATTGGGCCCAATAGCCGATAAAGCCCACAAAACAACCATCAAGGCTACTGTAAAAGAAATCCATTTATTCAAAACAAATTATATCATTATTTGTTCCAATATCTTTAATATGAGAAATTACATTTCTCACCAAATGAACCCAAAACTGGGGTTGTAACATCCTTCCCCTCTTATAAGAATTTTGCCCTCAAAATTCCATCAAGCAAGCAAACAAACAGTATAAGCCTTTCATATGTCCATCATGGCTCCCATTTAGCTTCACCCTTTCCATGGTGCTTCCCAAGAACCTTCATCATCTCATATTCTTCCATCTGAGTTCTTTCTTACCTTGGTATATCGTACCCTCATAGGTGACTCAGGACATTTTAGCCTCTCAAAAGCTGAATAAGTTCAGGGCTCAACACATGGCTTGGGTACCTCACATACTGCTCTAGATCGGACTTATGGAACACATTTATTCATCAAGTTATCCTGAGGGGCAAGGCTAAACACAACCATCTCCACCAATCCATCTCAAATGGACCCATATATCGGGGACTCAGCTTTCTCAGTTGTAGCTCAGAGGGGTCGTATTTTTACATTATATTCCCCCACAGTGAACTGCATGTCAATCTTCTTTGCATTAGCTCATGACTCATGTCACCCTTGGGCTCTCTCTCAGCCATTTCACGGTCAAGCTACTTCATCTGCACAAACTGTGGTTCTTTTATGACCTTCATGAGGCCTCCTTCACCAACATCATCATAATGAAGTGGCTACCGACACAACCTCCTTATAGAACTTCTTGCATCCCAATAAAGGCTATGGTGGTTAACATCACATCTTTAAGAACTGCTCATTGTATCACCCTGAACAAGCACTCTTGCTCTCATCAGACCCTCCAGTCTGGATCATACTAACCGTTAGTTAGGGGTGATAAGCGGTACTAAAAATGAGTTCTTCATGTATCCACTTCCACCTCATGGAAGTGAACCTTGGTCATACCCAAGAACTTTTGAACTCGCATCATGGTGTAGTTGAACCATCTTTATCTCTTAAGTAGTTCAACTGAATCTGTCTCGTGATAGTACTCTTTTCTTTCTCATGTCATCTAGGTAAGGCGATCTACCATAACCCATATTGCATATTGACCTTCTTGGTCAAAAGGAGACTTACCACAACATCCCTAGTGGATGAACTCCATTTCCTCTTGGGGATCCTTTACTCTCTAAGTCAAAGCACTGGGTTACTGGTGTTCGTCCTTCACCCTTGGCTTGCATGGCGACATGCTACATGCAACTTCACATCAAGCAGCCAAAGTGCCACTATCACTTACCATCTTTGTAGTTTCACAGTGTATGGTGATCTTAAAATCATGATTTCCTATATATCATGATTCCTCAAGATCAATTCCTCAGAAACCCTAAACCACTCTTATCAGGGTATTATTACCTTCTTATATAAAGAAGTGTATCTGAGGTTCTATAACCATCCTTTCACTACATCAAGGACAGCCATTAACTTGTTCAACACATTTTATTACATCTGAGTGTTATCCAAAACACATCTTCTTTCCAAACTTAGGGTTAGCCAAACAACCTCAACTTCTTCTAGCCTCTAGCTAAACTAGGCAGCTAGATCTCAACCAGAGCATTCATTACCACTTCTCATCCTTAGGTGTTAGGTAACATACACCTCCATGTATTATACTTATCGTCTCATCTCATCCTCTAAGTCTATCTTCATCAAGAAGCTCTGAGCTCATCCTCATTGTGATCAAACTCAACCTTGGTTAACTTGCAAATTCCACATAGCTCTTGATAAAACATCCTCATAAGCTGACTACACTACTTCTCTTAGTGTTTGCGAACCATCCATGTATCATTCACTCCACCATGGTATGTTATCCTCTCTGTAGCAACGTCTCAACTCACACCATCCTTATCCTTGGTGTGTGGCATGTGTACTATCCTATCTCTCACTCCCATAACAAGAGGAAATAAGCATTTGGCTGCAGTCCAAATACAGAGTTCTTCCTGTTCCAAAAGTAGAGATGGTACATCCCACCTTGCCAGTAGACCTTTAAATCTGAGTTGAACATGCAACTTATGTCTCTACATCACAAACATCATGATATAAACATTTCTTCCATGGAAAACTAGTCTCAAACCTACTTGGTCCAAAACAATCCTTGGTCACCTCCTCTAGGTCTATAGGGTGCCAGCACTTTTGGGGTCATCCCTCTTCCGTCATGCATCAGAGAGTGTCCTACTCATCTGCCCTTTGGGTCCCATGAGTTTATGAAGGTGATCAATCTCCTAACCCATGGCCCTCAGACAATGATAGTTGTTACCTCCTAAACCTATGGTCATGTGCAACTAGGGAATTAGGCAAATCCTTCCATCGGTCTTATCCCTACCTGACCCTAGGATAGACTTAGGATTCTATTATAGTACATGTCCAACTTAGAACCTTCCCAAGCATTCATCATCTCCCTTCCTGCATTCGTGGGCTGACTTTCATCCTTTCATAGGGATCATGGCAACCTGCCTACCTTGGTCAAGCCCCATACCGGTTACCTCCATGGTAACACATCCACATGCACATGGAGATGGTTATCTATGGGTCTATAGGTTCATTCTCATACCATGTACTTTTCACTTAGCTTCTCAAGATCCTATGAAACCTCTTTAGGTTTCCTCCAAACCCACCAAAACTGGTATACACCCTACAAAAGGGTCCCTCTCCCAGGATGGGAGGAAACTACACCCTGATAACAACAGTCACAAACGTCCTTATGTTTAGGGTATGCATCCACATGAGCATGCTTAGCCCTAGAAAGCTACTAAGGCATAGGAAAACACTTACCAAACCATACTAGGTCACACTTGTTCTCATCCTCAACATTAGACCAACTTAGTTGTGAGGGGTTCGTCAAACATACCCTTACCTTAAGGGGTTTCCTTTACCTCTACACATTAAGAGTACCATGCTTGAAACTATAGAGACTCAAATCTCATCATGAGCATCAGATACATTGCTTCCCCTCTTAGGCCTAGGAACCCTAGGTTCACCTTTGGGTGTCCAACTGCATGCTTAATCTCTTTACCATGAATCAAGCATGTCCAAGGAATGTCATGTACTTCCATGATCCTTCTACTCAGAGTTGAGTCTTCTTCCAGGACCAACAACTAGGTATAAAGCCTCACAACTGATTACTTACTCCTCCTCAGGGTTTAAAGCACTCTTTATCTCATCCAGTAGGTAATCACGTATACCTTAGGTACTAGAAGCATCATCCTCTCTCTAGGGTTTGGTTCCTCTAAAGGAAACCAATATATCATCAGCCTCTAGGGATCAAGCATAAGGCAACCACTATCATCCACATAGGTCGCATCATCCTCAACTCCCCACTATTCCTCAAGTATCGGGGTTTTAGGCTTCCAACCTCCTTTCTTGGGTCCCACTTTCTCTCTCTAGATCTAACTCCACACCCAGCCTCACTTCATGAAGTTGGATCGAGCTTACCAGTATATCCCTACCTGGGTGAAGCCTTTGCTCAGCTCATGTTTGGCTCAAGATTATCCTTAGCTCTTTATGTTTATCTCATAAGACATCCATCATGATTCCTTGTCTAGGGTTTCATCCTACTATCAGCACTACTGACATACTCTGGGTGCAAGCTACACCCTACTTGCACAAGCCCATAGGGTTCTATAGGTTCTTCTCTAACTTCATCCATGAAGGAGCTACCCTTTGCTCTAACATGCACGACCCTTTCCCAGATTCCCAAAGGTTCTAGGTCATCCAACCTCTCATGGCTCATATGGCATCCCAAGGTGTATCCATCCAAACACCTAGTTTACCATGACATCTAATTCTTCATGTCATCTCTCTCTAACCTTCACTTAGGGTTAGGGTTAACATCATCTTTTAGAGGATGTGCCAAGTCTCTACTTTAATGGAGATCTCTACCTCCAAGACTCACTTTCTCTACTCATCCTCCTGACAAGAAGGTCTAGCCTCAGGTCTCTCCTGAGGGAAAAGACAACTCGTGTCATATGACCTAAGCATGTATCTATTCCTTTACGCTTACTGTATTAATCTTATGTGCATGACATCTTATTTACATGCTTTTATTAATTTGGTGGAGGATTCCTTAATCCTTATCAACCTTACCCATACCTCAAGAGGGTGAGGAGAAGAGAGGAAACCCTAATCCTTAAGGTCCTTATCAGAATTTGAGTTGCGAAGGGATGAACAAGATGAGAGAGTCCTAAAGGTATCTTATTTCAAATCATACCCTAAGACTTTGGCCAGGCAGTCACACGGATCCGGGAGTCCTCGTATTCCGACTAGCGGTGCGGAGGAAAATATTGCCATCCCCCGGTCGTGATCCTTTTCTAGACACCTCTGTCTTTCGAATAATCCTCTAATAACTCCCTTCGGTTCTACAGAATTTGTAAAATTTAATAATTATTAAAGATTAATTGAGGAACCTATGCTCTGATACCAATTGTAACGACCCCGCCTCCCGGTAACCCCCAATTAAGGGAGACCCGAAGGTCAGAGTCGTTATTCAATTAACAGGATCAAAGGTTCGACAAATAATCAATAATAATTATGAAATTCTACTACTAAACTGAAAACTGGTATAAAATAAAAACTTTACATACCTTTTAAAAAATGGGATTTCTAAACTTCTATCCATGAAGATACTAATCTAACTAATCCTCCTGTGTAAGTTATTCTCATTTAGTTCCACATATGCCACTTTACTGTTTGATCTGTTCATTTGTACCTAAAATGCCGACAAACAAAATGTCAGTCAGCAAGAAGCTGGTATGTGGGGGAAACAATATTCGTGCAACTACAATAACAAAGTAATCATCCAATTATCATTTAACATCCAAGATTACATTTTAAACCATACTATTGAATCCTTTCCTATCCCCTATCTCTGTGTTGTCCCTGCAGCGGACTGAGATACTACCTCTCTTTAGGTAGATCCTTATTAGACCCCGCATGATCCTACCTAACAGGTAGATCAATATCTAGGGTTGAGTCGCATGGAACTACCCATAGGTAGTCCAATCTCTAACTCAATGTGACTTGATGGACCTACCCCATTGGTAGCCATTTACTAAGTCATTCAATGACCTAATGGGCCTACCCCATTGGTAGCCATTTACTAGGTCGACCCATTAAGCTACAGAGGGGACTAGGATCTGAGCTAGTAGGCATATCTCTTATGTGATAGTCATATTCACATTATACTTTGCATGAATTAAATATATCCAATAGTTTAATTCAAGACACGATGGAAACATTGATAAAAACCCCGAAAAACTAATTCAGGTAGTCATAAGTGTAACCACATACCTGTACATGTAGATTTAGGTGCAGGAATAATCCAAACAACAATGAGCAACCAAGCATTCAATAAGATCCTGAAACAATTATACAATTCTCTTTTATTACTCATGTCATCAAGATCTATTCAATCTAACTCACTTCCTAGGGTTTCTAATTCACTTTTAGGGTTTCTATTGCAATTAGGGCTTCCCTTCATCTTTTACTATGTTAAACCCTAATTTAACGCAATTGATCACAAACCCTAATTATTTCCACATCAAATCCTCAATTTCAGATTAAAGGCATAATTAACCATTAATTAAATTCATTAAGCCTCTTTTACATTAAAGCTACTTTTTTATCCTTTTAATCCATGACAAGATCATTATACTCATTTATCATCAATTCAAAGTTCATTATAGTCTAATTCGCATATGAACTTGATTTGCCATTAATTCCACCTTTTGTTCATGAGAAAACCCTAATTACTACATTTAAGGTATTTATCCATAAATTAGGAACTTTAATGATCGAAATATCTTATAACCATGAAAACTCAGTTCTATAAATGAAATCGAATAATTAAAGCCATTAGTAGTCCTAATTACCAACATTAGGGTTTCAAGGCCCATTAAAGCCTATTTATGCACATAAACTCTAAATTAAACGAATTACGTGCAAAGTTCATCCTTTTTGTTCCCAATGTTCCTTTTTATCATTAATAGGCTAGTATCAACTTTAATCATCCATTAAACCCCACTGATCACATTAATCATACCAAAATAGGGTTTCTTAACCATTATTACATTAAATTTAATAACTTCCATTACTTTTCGAATTGTAAGAGGAATTAGCTTCTAACAATATTTTTATTGGATTCCTCTCATTTTTCTAAGCAAAATTCATGTATAATGCGCACCTATCCGAGCTATCGTTAATTAGTTACGATTTTTGTAAGATTTCACTTACCCGGACCAATGGCAGGCCGCCACGTCGCCAAACCCATGCAACGTTGCTTGACTCCTTGGAAAACATTTCAAATTGTCCGAAATGCCCTTGGTTAAGTTGATCAGTTTCTTTAGCACCGGGGGGCATAAACGTCCAATGTCGGTATCTTCTTCAACCTAGCGATCAACTGGCCTCCATCGATCTGTAGCTTGCTTGCGGCCGTCCTCCTCTCTTCCCTAGGGTCCCACGGTCACCTGTCATGATTTCCCTGGATCTACCGTGCCCATGTGCACGCGGGGTACCCCCAGGTCGCGGCCGAGATTGCTGCCCCTAGGTGCGCCAAACCTGTGGCCGGTTGCACGTCTGCAGTCCTTCGGCGAGAGCTGCGTGAAGTGGAGCGTGTTGGGATGGTAGCTGACCATGTAAGGGTTGTCGTGGAGGTATCTCGCACCCATCAAGATAGTTTAACAGCTCCTCATGGCACCAGGGTCGCGCTTCCCTTCTTGATTAGGGTTGCTGGTCGAAAACAAAAGGAAAGAGAGAGAGAGAGAGAGAGAAGAGTGTGTGGATCTCTTTGATCTCGGCCAAGGGCTCTACCCCATATATAGGGGTGGGCAACCATGCCTCAAACGTCCTTTCAAGGGGAAACAAGTCCCTTCCCTACTAGGAAACAATTTCCATCATTGAGAAACAAGTATCTCTCTCTTAAAAGTCCTCCTTATCCTTTTGATATTTCTTTTTATTTAATTATTAAGATTTTGAAAATTACCACCCTTATCTTCCTTGTACTTGCCTTTTATATATTTGGCCCGAAATTATGTTTTCTTTTAATAGAAAATACTTCCTTGTATCAATATTACATAATTCATCAATAATATATCACATTATGCTCTTATTTTGCAATCTTGGTATTTTCTCTTTCTTTCCTCTTTATTGGGACTCCTTGGACCCCAAGAAACTCAAAGAATTCAAAATTACTTTTTAAGGAATACCCATTGTCCTTAAATGCATCAATATGCATTATTTCACATTGTCTTATTTATTTCTCATTATTAGGTTGATTTCTTATTAAAATATCCCTTTTTTTTAGGATTTCTCTTTATTTCTCTTTTATTTTCCTCATCAGTATTCCTTTTATTATTAGTAATCCTTGGGATATGAAATTCCACCAAGGATAACTCAATTATACCTCTTTTCACTTATTTTCCACATTTTACCATTGTTTCCAATTTCTTTCTTAATAAAGAAATACTTAATTGATCTTTTTCTTTTCTTTTTTTTCATTATCAAGCAACGTTTGACTCCTTGGAACTCAAGGAACTCATGTGGCACGAAATCCCTCTTTGGATTTTCCTTCTAGAGGTTTCCACACTTTTCCTTTTCTCTATTTTCTTATTTACTCGATAATAGTGGAATTTCTTTTGTCTTTTCCTTTATTGGGCCCAATAGCCGATAAAGCCCACAAAACATCCATCAAGGCTATTGTAAAAGAAATCCATTTATTCAAAACAAATTATATCATTATTTGTTCCAATATCTTTAATATGAGAAATTACATTTCTCACCAAATGAACCCAAAACTGGGGTTGTAACAGTCTAGGTCATAACTATCTTATCTAAATTCCTCTCATCACACTCATGGATGAGATTACAGACATTCTCTAATCTAAAATATCTTTTAATTATGATTTTTATCTATTTGTGGCCACCATTATAGAATAAGTCCTCCTCTGTTGACACTGAAGTGTCCTCTATGGTGCAATTCACCCTCTGTTGGCACAATGTGCCCTCTGTTAATACCAAAGTGTCCTCTATGGTGTAGCACGCCCTTTGTTGGTGCAACATGCCCTTTGTGACACCCACAGTGTCTAGCATAGTACGCCCTCTAAATTGTCTCGGGACTCTCTGGTGAGGACTTGTTATATAATGTATTATGTGAAGGTTTTGAATTAATTATCTTAAGTCTAGTCTTACTAAACTATGAATATGAACTTATCTGAAACTGAGTATTGAACATGTACTGAATTCTAAATATGAATATTTGCTCTTAAATTCTGAACTAAATCTATTACCAAATTTGAATATGTATCTCAAATTACAATATAATAGAGTTTGGGTCTATAACCCTTAGCATGTATCTTTATTCTATATCTGACTACTTAGGCACTAAGTAGTCTAAGTCTGAATCAAAATCTGATGTCCTTATTATCTAGATACATCTTAATTTGAAACTCTAATTTATTAGAATGACCTCATTGATAACAATTATGACAACTGAGTCTAGAGTCTTAGGAAAAAGGATCTGAATTACATATAGAAAGACTAATCATACAAAGTACCTTAAGTCAACTTTATGAAAGTAGTTTAAGTACAAAATATCTAAAAACATGAATTCTGACAAGATGATTTAACCTTTATAAGATCTTATTAAATCTGATCTTACCATGAATCTTAATATTTACATATGAGCCTACACCTTACAACTTAAACCTTAAAATAGCAATCTTATATAATCTTATCTGGAAACTTTTTTTTAAGTTAATCCAGGAGGCAATCTTATTCATCCCGCCCTCCCCTTGTGAGAAAATCCAAAACAATCTTACATTCACTAATTAAGTTTGCATAATTAAATAAGGTAGTACTACTACCCTTACATTGGTCCACTACAAGGATTTTAATAAGGTTTGTAGGAGGAGAAGAAAAGCTCCTATAGCCATTCCGGCCAGGTTTGTTAAGTTTAGCCAACCCATCGGCAGCTTGATTTCCTTCTCTACCAATATGCCTCATGAGCTAGCATTCTTGCTTGAGCCGGCGAGGTTTCCATAGAACCTTCGCATATCTGGGGTAAAGCTCCTCCATCGCATTGATCATCTCCACAACAATCTTCGAATCAGATTCAATGATGACAGTGCCTAGATTGTTCCGCTTTGCAATATCCATGGCTAAGCTCATGCTCAACAACTCATCCTCAACAACATCAGAAGTGGCTAATTTTTGCGTTACTCCGTCAACCCATCTTCCAGCGTCATTCCTGGTGACCACCGCACTGACCGCCTCGCTTCCCTTCACTACGGAATCGTAGTTGAAGATGATGGAACCTGATTCCAGTGGCCTCCAGAGCACATGGTTCTCCTTTTGAACCGGGTGATAGGTTGTGCAACAAGCTTCCATTTGTGCCAAAGTTTCCTTGTAGATCATCGCCAATTGCCTAGAAGCTCTGATCCTCTCGTCGTCAAACACGAGCTTGTTCCTGTAGTTCCAGATTGTCCAGCACGTAGTGATGAAGTGGATGGTATTTTCATTCAGTCCGGTGATGTGTCCCTCCATCCACTCCATCAGATTGGCTGAAGCATAGAAGTTCATATCAGTGCCCTCGAGAGTATGAGTCCATATTTCTCTAGCAGCGCGACAGTCTCTCATCGCATGAATGGTGGTTTCTTCGTCCTCATTACATCTGGGACATAGTTTGCATCCATTCATGCCCCATTGGAAACGTCTGACATTAGTGAGGAGAGCCTCGTGCATAAGGATCCACACAAAAACTTTGATCCTCTTCACAGCATGGACCTTCCAGATCAAGTTCCACTTCCCAGCGGACAGTCTATTCCTTGCCTCCATCATTTTGTAGTAGGCAGTCTTTGAGGATAACTTTCCATCAGTGGTGAGCCCCCATACCTTAATATCATCTCCCTGCTATACCTCTGGCAGCCGACTGCTAAGGATATCCTCTACAAGGTTATGGGGAAGCCACTCCCTCAAAAAGGCCTCGTCCCACTCACCCTGTAGGTTCACCAGTGATTCTACCTTGAGATCTAAGAGGTCAGGAGGAACTGTCTTGAGTGTTTGATCACCAAGGATAGGGCCCTCTCTCCACCATCTGTCTAACCATGCATTCGTATCCTTGCCATTCATGGGCACCATGTAAGAACTCGAGTCCACGAACTCCTTAATCTTCAACGTTGCACTCCCTAACCTCGACCAGCCGATGTGAGTACTTGGGTTCAGTTTAAATCTATCCCTGATCACATTGCACCAGATCGAGTTCCTGTTGGTACTAAGGTCCCACGCATGCCTACATATCAGTGCATTGTTCCACTCTCGCATCCTTCTTAGGCCAAGACCTACATCCTTCTTTGGGCAGGTCACTTTATCCCATGTGACGAGGGCCACCGGGTTCAATTTGTAAGCTCCCCCCCAAACGAATTGCCTAATCGTTCTATCAATTCTTTCACACAGTTGCACATGTAGCATCGCGGTCTGCATAACATAGGTTGGCAGCACGGCAAGGGTGGCTTTG
Source organism: Alisma plantago-aquatica (assembly GCA_963693085.1). Classification (NCBI taxonomy): domain Eukaryota; kingdom Viridiplantae; phylum Streptophyta; class Magnoliopsida; order Alismatales; family Alismataceae; genus Alisma; species Alisma plantago-aquatica. The sequence goes on from OY856412.1 coordinate 1,425,201,898, forward strand.
GCCATCGTGATCCTGCCGGACAGGGATAAGCATCTTGCAGACCATGCATTGATCTTGTTACCGATCTTGTTTGATATGTCACTGTATGTATCCTTATTGACCCGACTATGGATAACCGGTACCCCTAGATACTTTCCCAAATCAGCAGTAGTCTCAAAGCTACAGCAGTTCTGAATGCTCCTCTTCTAGTTTCTGTCAACACTTCGTGAGAAGAATAGCTTCGTCTTCATGACAGAGACCGTCTACCCCGATGCTGCTTCAAAATCATCAAATCATCTCTTGATAGTCTCTACTTGGGAAGAGATAGCATGGGCAAAGACTAACAGGTCATCTACGAAACAAATGTGGGACACGACCGGCCCACTGCGTCCGAGCTTTATCAGTTTCCATCTACCAGCCTGCATCTCCTTGTCAATGATTTGGGACAACCTCTCAAGGCAGAGTAGAAACAGATATGGTGAAAGAGGATCCCCCTTCCGGAGGCCTCTACTAGCCTTGAACGGTCGCGACAGTCTGCCGTTCCACACAATAGATGAGTGTCCGCCCGTAATCGAGCTCATGATATAGTTCTTGGTTTTCTCAGGTAGACCAGTGTGTTCAAGAGTATCAACTATGAATTCCCAGTCCATTTGGTCGTATGCTTTATTTAAGTCAATTTTAATCGCCATAGTCTTTTCTCCCATCTTCCTTTTCATCGTATGGACAATCTCTTAGACCATTGTGATGTTGTCTGTAATTTTTCTACCTGGGACGAAGCTGCTCTGGGCTATGGAAACCTAGTTCTACATGTGTGGTTTGATCCTCTCTACTAGGAGTTTGGATGCCACTTTTAACATGACATTGTTTAAGGAGATTGGGCACAAGTTCTCGCATTTGACTAAATTGGGAACTTTAGGAATCAAGACAATGGTCGCATCGCACATGTTGCTCGGAATTTGTCCCCCGTCAAGGATTTTCCTGACAGTACTAACAGTGCTTCTGCCTACCACACTCCAGTTCTTCTGCAGGAAGAAGTTGTTGATGCCATCAGGCCCTGCGGCCTTCCCAGCCTCCATAGCCATGACCGTCCTGTGGACTTCATCCTCAAATGGGATCGCTTCAATGGCTGTGAGTTGGGCGTTGCTTAGCTTGTTGAAGTTTGCCGGTATCTGAGGCATGCGCATGTGCTGGTTCTGCCTTGGATCTTGGAGGACTCGCTCGAGGTGCATCATCACCATATTCATGAGTGCCTCCTCATCAGTAATCCACTGGTCATTTGCATCCTTCAGTCTCATAATAGTATTGTTTCTTTTCCTTTAATTGATATAGTAGTGGTAAAACTTACTGTTTTTGTCCCCTTCTTTTAGCCACATGATGTGGCTCCTATGTTTCAAATCAATCCCCTCATTTCGTAGGATATCATCAATCTCTTTCTGAAAGTTTGTGCACAACGCATCTGAAATCTCATTGTATTGAGTGGACAACTCCGTCTGTAGTCTTTTGATGTTGTTAATAAGAGTGTCCTTCCATCTCCTGGCATTCTTCACTTGAAGCCTGACCTAGCTTTGTATGCATGCACGAGCTTTATCCAGTGCTTCGCTGAATCTCAGGGATAGATCCTAGTTCTTATAAAGCATGTCCGAGAATCCCTCCGTGGTTTGCCAAGAGGCCTTTGTAATAAAGCGGTAAGGCTCCTTTTTTTTGCGTTCTGCATTTAACTAGCAGCGGACAATGATCTAATCCCAATCTAGGGAGATGTTCGAGCAACATAGTGGGGAAGAGGTTGAGGAATTCTGAGTTCACTACAGCTCTGTCCAATCTCTCCTACTTTATACCATGTCTAAAGGTGAACCTCATCCTAGAGAAGCCCATATCACTAAGGCCATCTTCCATGAGCATATTTTGAAGAGTGCGTGCCTCGTCTTGGTTGAAGGTACTACAACTACTCTTTTCTCTATGGTCTATGACAATATTGAAATCTCCGATTACCACCCAAGGATCTCTAAAATTATTGCTAGTGTTAAGAATGTGCTTACATAGAAGGCTCCTGGTGCTGATATGAGGGCTCGCGTATACCACTATTAAGAACACTATGTTATTGATATGGAAAGAGATGAATTGCCTATGACTCTCGATGACATTGATCTTACACAGGCTGGAGTTCCAACACAACCATATACCCCTGAAAAAGCCCCTGGCCTCAACCCTGTAGGAATTGGGGAAACCCGTGTGTTTAATAGCCTTCTCGGCTATGTCCGCATTGATTCTAGGTTCAAGAATAGATACAAGTTTAGGTTTGTGGATATGCATTAGTTCTTTAAGAACTCTCCTCCTCTCGTCACTACCTATACCTATAGTATTCCAGTAGATAAAATCGATCATCATTTCAGCAGGGGTAAGGGAGTTAGGCCTTGAAGCCATTGGGAGGCAACAACCTCGACGTCCCAGCATTGTCTACCTTGTTCGCAAAGTCTTCCCCCACCTGGGCTTCATTCAGCCTCAGGCTCTTCCTTTTTTGTTCATAAGGAGGTGTGATTCTGGTCTTCTTAGCTCTAGGCACAACGCTTTTTAATCTCCTGCCGTTTGATTTAGGATCTGAGTTGCTACTGGCCATTCCTTCTTCTTTATTCCTATCCTTTGTCTTCTCCTCTTTGCATGGGGAATGGTTGTTGCTCATTTTGGTTTCTTTATCTACTGTGTTGGATGTCACCTGATTAGCCGTGTTTCTTTCCTCTGCCAGGTCTTCTTTGGTCGCCACTATATTACAATCCTCTTCGATTAGAATGATGTTTTTTGGGATGTCAGCATCCATTTGATGAATTACCTCATCAATGCTCGGATCCACTGCTATATGCTTCTGCTCCCTTGCTCCCAAGCTTTCTGCTATCTTGCTGGCTTGTTGCTCTCTTCTCTCCGCCGACTGTGTCTCCCCCAGTTGATCTACTGCACCAGTTTTGTCTACTACTACTGAACCTTTCCTCTTTGGAGTCCATCTCTTCACCTTCTTGGGCGTCGTGTTTTCCACTGATCCCGCCGGTCGATTCATCCGTGGTTGTTCGATATGGTCTTCTATACTCTCCTCAAACAGAAGGTTGTTGAAACAATTGCTGGCTTGCGGTGGGTCCGGAGATTTGTCGTATGTCCTTGAGGGGTGCACTATTCTTCTATGCTTTCTCCCCCTTCCCCTCTATTGTTGCCAACCTCCCCCTTCTGTGTAGGCTTCACCTGTGTTTCCTCCGTTGCCATCGTCCTATGGATGTCCTTTATTATGATTAGGTGTTTCCATTCGGCAGTAGCTGGTTCCACAGCCCACCTTTCCGCATGTAGAGCATGTCACAGGCATTACCTCATACTCAATCTTGTAGTCTATTCTGTTAATTAGTATAGAGTTATGGAGGGGCTTTGTGGTATCAATCTCTATAGAAATCTTGGTGAATTTACTCCTCGTTCACAAAGCTATGTGGTTATCCACCTTGATCAGCCTTCCCAACGCCATGCCGATAACCTCAAAAAGGTTAGGTACATATAAATGCAGCGGAAGGCCCATCACTCTCACCCATGTGACTACGTATTTGGGTAGTTCCTCAGAGGGTTTGAAAGTAGGGTACCAATCCTAGACTTCCAAACAGCAACCAAAAACTCTCAAAGGGCCTCTGATCATGGCAACCTCGTAGTCCTCCTTGCATGACATCTGAATGATGCAGTGTCCCATGTCTAGTTCATAGACATTGAATCTCCCCTTAGGGTTCCATAGGAGCTTAATTCGATCTCTTAGTGTCATAAATCCGATCTCTGTCCCCAATAAGTGGATCACCACTGCATATTTCTAGGGTTGGGCTAGACCCTCTTCCGCGTTAGGGTCTATATAGATTGTCGGATTTCCTTCATCATAAGAAAGCACTATGGCTTTGTGGTCGAGATGTCCCTCATATAGCTTCTCCAGGAAAAATGAGTTCTGATCTTACTGGTATTGCTCCTATCTTATATTGCCTCCGATGACCTCACTGAATGACTGGGATCTCGTCTCCCCCCTGTCGCTCTAGAAAATAGGGGTGGGAATTCCATCCGAGTATTATACATTGACCCGCTGTTTGTCGACGGGATAGACCCCACCTGATCTTGTAGCATCTCCTCATCGGGATTGGTTTGTGCTCCACACATCCCGATGACTTGGAAATCTATTCCAACAAAGGGTATTGAAACCCTAGTTCCTGTCACTGTACTTCCTACACTACTTGGGCTTCCCCTTATCCGACTCTAATCCTTACCTGCACCTCCCGCCGTGCTCTTTCCTTTCTGCCCTTCAATTTTTGATGTCTGACGGCTTTCCCCAGCCGTACTAATCCTTCTGCCACCATCGTCCTCCCCCGTTTGCCCCGTTCACCCCCCGTCGCCCCTTCACTCCCCACCCCCACCCCCTTCCATACTTCATCTTATCTTGAAACTTAATCATAACTTAATGCATCATAATTAATATTATCCTTATAAGTCAATTAAAAAAACATTCTAATCCCAACAATACCTCTATTATGAAAATTGGACCATATCTTAATATGTTCAAAACTTATATTTTTCACATTATAGTTAACTTATAGATATTACTCATTATAAGAAATATGATTAACTTATTAGCTCTTAGATTCTCTACATATATAAGGCATCTTAATCTCATATTTCTAATTGAAATCTAAATACAACGTTATATCTATAAATATGAGAAATCCTAATAAAATAATTATACTTTAAATCTCAATATAAATTTATCCCAAATCATTAACTAAATATGATTATATTACTTTCATATCTTATCTTGAAATCTTTAAATCATCCCCAATAAATCTTATAAGAACTTGATTCCTTAATTTTTCCCATGGACCTGGTCCACGAGTCACAACCATAGAGAGAAACATATCTCTATTTGAGATTTTGAGTATATGAACTTACATAAAGATAGAAGTATGAGAATAACCCTATTTGCACATCTTAACATTAAAGTCTAAGCACATTGAATCACATGAATCATGAAAGTCTTATTGTCTAAGAGACATATGAACATACTAAGCTTCAAATATGAGTACTCATGGTCATGGACCACTTACATGTGTCAGAGAGGATAAAATCTTCATCTTGAATTCCTCTAATCAGGCCTAAATCCTTTTAAAAACACTTCTTGTAAATCTCAACTATATGTCTACTCGCATCTTCATCTTTATATCACATCCTACACAATCTTATGGCATGCATGCAAGCATACCCAATACATCATATAGGATCAACAAAACCTCTAAATCATGAGTGGTCATTTCATCTTACCTATTAAGATTGTGGTGTAACACTTGCTTGAAGTTTAATTATGAGGTCCACACCTATAACATTATTTTAACAAGCACCATCATATATGTGTTTAATCCACCAATTTAACTTTTCTTAAATAAAATTACCTTATCCATGTATTTCCAGAGTATAATCTCCTTCAAGATGTTCTTTGTATCTCAAGGTTTCCAACGAGCCCTTATACACCATATTCTGACAATCGAATCAATATCTACGAATCCTTAAAGTTTATAACCAAAATAAAATCTAATCAGTTATGTTACCTTGTTTTCCTCTAGTACTAGGATAATTGGGCCTTGCATTGGCATCCCAACAAGGGGGATTGGGATCCCCGTCCTCTCCTCTCATAGGCGCAACATAGGAGCAAAGCCCATATTTCTTCGTGAGAACAATGTCGTCTTGGCATCCTCTCCGATTGTCCTTAAATAGTCCAACGACCTTGATTGGTCCACACCGACACCTAGACTCCCCCCTTCACGTAGGTGCATGCATGATGATAAACCTCATGCACCAGCCAACTGCGCCCTCACCTGAACGGGCAGGCGGGAGTCTCGCCTCCCCTGTCTACACCCAAAAACAGAGTAGTGGCACACCAGGTGGTTTGGCTACCCTTCTTCTGCCTCGACGTTGCAACTCACTGGAAGACATCCTTTCAGCTTTGCCTTGTTCTCGGGGGCCCTAGAAGCTTGGCATCAATGTCGATGGGGACATGTGTGGAAGACTAGAAATTGTCCTCCATCACCGCTCACCCCGTCCTCTGTTTCTTCCATATCTCACCCTCTCCCTTTATTCTCTTCTATTTCTCTCATAGTCTCTCGCCAAACCCTAATACTAGATCTACAACACATCATGCTCAAGATCCTTAGCGTTTTATAACCTGACTTCCAAAGATTGTTGTGTGAATCATCCTTAAAGGGGCTCAGGCTCGATTTCTTGGGTGTGGACTCTTCAGTCTGTGATGGATTGGGAGTCGCCTTCTTTTCATATGTACATAATTTTCTTTTTCTTTTGCATAAAAGTCCCATTCCTATAAATAATCCTATATGCCACACCATGAGTCTATTTAGTCTTAAACTTTGGAAAGACCATTATATTTACATTATAATTCCTTAGACTAGAGGTTAGGTCAAAGTCAATCAGATCAACACTCCAAGCCTACCTTTCAAGTAAAAATGAGATATTACTGATTTAGTTACCTAGACTACTAGACAATTCAAAATTAATTTAATATTTCTCTCATGGTCTTATACTTTAATTATCTATCTACTAAAAATATTTTGAACACTTATTATGAGCATGAGATATTCCTTGTTAGTTTTATTTATAAAGGACCCATAAGTGAACCTTAATTGATCCAAATCGACTTGAATTTGGTTCTAGGGCCAATGGCCCATTCCTCGGCCTTCTAAAGAGTCCATAATCTTAATCGTATTCTTGGTTATGAAACTAATTCTTGAACTAATAATATTTATCGATTAAAACTTTCTTATGATGCATTAGGTTAATATTTACTTTACTTCTTTAATAATGAGACCTAAGTTGTTCTAGAGATCAAACCAGTAACTCAAGTCTTCATATTATATATGTTCTTCACCTTATTGTACACAAGAATAATTCATTCATATTCATCTACACCTGACTACAATAATACACATTTAAACCATTATGTGTGTATTGGTTGACCAGATGACTTGTATTACAAATTTGTGAACTTAATTACATACCTAGCCATGTTGAGTTCATTAGATCCCTTAGCATATATTTACTAGAAAATCCCACATTAAAGGCTTACATTAGCTATGTAATTGAGGATGTTACAATTCTACTCACCTTGAAACTAAACTTGGCTCTTAGATTCTCTACATATATAAGGCATCTTAATCTCATATTTCTAATTGAAATCTAAGTACAACGTTATATCTATAAATATGAGAAATCCTAATAGCATGATTATACTTTAAATCTCAATATAAATTTATCCCAAATCATTAACTAAATATGATTATATTACTTTCATATCTTATCTCAAAATCTTTAAATCATCACCAATAAATCTTATAAGAACTTAATTCCTTAATTTTTCCCATGGACCTGGTCCATGAGTCAGAACCATAGAGAGAAACATATCTCTATTTGAGATTTTGAGTATATGAACTTACATAAAGATAGAAGTATGAGGATAATCCTATTTTCACATCTTAACATTAAAGTCTAAGCATAATGAATCACATGAATCATGAAAGTCTTATTGTCTAAGAGACATATGAATATACTAAGCTTAAAATATGATTACCCATGGGCATGGACCACTTACCTGTGTCAGCGAGGATAAAATCTTCATCTTGAATTCCTCTAGTTGGGTTTAAATCCTTTTAAAGACACTTCTTGTAAATCTCAACTATCTGTCTACTCGCATCTTCATCTTTAAATCACATCCTACAAAATATTATGGCATGCATGCATGCATACCCAATACATCATATAGGATCAACAAAACCTCTAAATCATGAGTGGTCATTTCATCATACCTATTAAGATTGTGGTGTAACACTTGCTTGAAGTTCAATGATGAGGTCCACACCTATAATATTATTTTAACAAGCACCATTATATATGCACTTAATCCACCTATCTAACTTTTCTTAAATAAAATTACCTTATCCATGTATTTCCAGAGTCTATAATCTCCTTCAATATGTTCTTTGTATCTCAAGGTTTCCAACGAGCCCTTATACACCATATTTTGACAATCAAATCAATATCTACGAATCCTTAAAGTTTATAACCAAAATAAAATATAATCAGTGTTGTTACCTTGTTTTCCTCTAGTACCATGCTAATTGGGCCTTGCATTGGCAGCCCAACAAGAGGGATCGGGATCCCCGTCCTCTCCTCTCATAGGCGCAACACAGGAGCAAAGCCCATGTTTCTCTGTGAGAATGGCACCGTCTTGGCCTCCTCTCTGGTCGTCCTTGACTAGTCCAGCGACCTTGATTGGTCCACACTGACGCCTAGCCTCCCACCTTCACATAGGTGTGCCCATGAAGCTAAACCTCGGGTGCCAGCCAACTGTGCCCTCACCTGATTTGGTGGGAGAGAGTCTCGCCTCCCCTGTCTCCACCCAAAAATAGAGTAGTGGCGCACCAGGTGGTCCAGCTACCCTTCTTCTGCCTCGACGCTGCAACTCACTGGAAGACATCCTATCAGCTTTGCCTTGTTCTCGGGGGCACTAGAAGCTTGGTCTCAATGTCGATGGGGACATGTGTGGAAGATTGGAAACTGGCCTCCATTACCGCCCACCTCGTCCTCCATTTCTTCCCGATCTCACCCTCTCCCTCGATTCTCTTCTATTTCTCTCATAGTCTCTCGCCAAACCCTAATACTAGATCTACAACACATTGCGCTCAAGATCCTTGGCATTTTATAACCCGAATTTCATGGATTGTTGTGCGGATCTTCCTCAAAGGGGCTCAGGCTCTGTTTCTTGGGTGCGGACTCTTCAGTCTGTGATGGGTTGTGAGTCACCCTCTTTTCATATGTACATAATTTTCTTCTTCTTTTGCATAAAAGTCCCATTCCTATAAATAATCCTATATGCCACACCATGAGTCTGTTTAGTCTTAAACTTTGGAAAGACCATTATATTTACATTATAATTATTTGGACCATATGTTAGGTCAAAGTCAACCAGATCAACACTCCAAGCCTACCTTTCAAGTAAAAATGAGATATTACTGATTTAGTTACCTAGACTACTAGACAATTCAAAATTAATTTAATATTTCTCTCGTGGTCTTATACTTTAATTATCTATCTACTAAAAAAATTTGAACACTTATTATGATCATGAGATATTACATTGTCAGTTTTATTTATAAAGGGCCCATAAGTGAACCTTAATTGATCCAAATCGACTTGAATTCGGTTCTAGGGCCAATGGCCCATTCCTCGGCCTTCTAAAGAGTCCATAATCTTAATTGTATTCTTGGTTATGAAACTAATTCTTGAACTAATAATATTTATTGATTAAAACTTTCTTATGATACATTAGGTTAATATTACTTTACTTATTTTATAATGAGACCTAAGTTGGTCTAGAGCTCAAACCAGTAACTCAAGTCTTCATATTATATATGTTAGTCACCTTATTGTTCACAAGAATAATTCATTAATATTCATCTACACCTGACTACAATAATACACATTTAAACCATTATGTGTGTATTGGTTGACCAGATGACTTGTATTACAAATTTGTGAACTTAATTACATACCTAGCCATGTTGATTTCATTAGATCCCTTGGCATATATTTACTAGAAAACCCCACATTAAAGACTTATATTAACTATGAAATTGAGGATGTTACACTAGGTGAGTCCAATAGGAAATACAAATAAGGATTAGTAATGGAGGGTGTAGATGAGGGTTTACCACCTAATGACACCTCCCATCTAGCCTTTAAATAGATCCAAGCCAATGGCACTAAGTGTCTCCAAGATAGCTTGTTAGGTCTCACACTTAGGCATAAATTGAGAAGAGAGGGTTGCGGAAAGGAGTTGAGTTCTATTACATAGGAGAACCCTTTTTTGAGCTACTATTGCATAGAGATATTTCTCTTTTCTTTTACTCTGTCCCATGTCTAGGGAGGGCATATGGTGACTGGAAGAAGTGAGGGGTATAAATATGGCCAACCCAAAGTTTTGAAGGGTGGCCAAAGCTAATGTGTGCACTTTGGCATCCTTTCATGAGGCAGAGAAGTAAGAAAATGATGGGATAAATTTTGACTCAAAGGGGGTCACAAGCGGTGAAACCTCTCATAACACTTCTGAATGTGGTTATGAAGTTTCTGTGCCTATCTCTAGACTTCCTTGAGTAGTAACACATGTTTGCCTAAATTCATCTTCTTCCTCTATAATTTGTGATTTCATGGAAGGAAATTCATCAAAAACTAGTTTTCATTGTTATGTTTGGTATTTTAGTATTTAGTGGCATTCTCATTTTATTTTGAGGTTGCAAAGCATTGGCTTTCTCTCTCTTTGGGAGCTTCTGACTTCATTTCTTCTTAACGCATGATGGAAATCCCTTTGATCTTGTTCGACTATCTCATAACCAATAGGAGGGTTCATCGAGTTTGGGAGAGATCTAAGAACTTGAATCAAATGTTAGTCCTTTGAGATTTGCTTCATATGTCATGTGTGATATAGTGATCCTCATTGGTGTGTCTATATTTATTGTGAGTTTGAGTTAAACAATTCAAGCGGTTTAGATCTTTTCTCTACCATTGGGTTATATCCATTTTTTCCACATGTAATTAAGGTTTAGTCATACTTTCCTTCTCTAATTGTTATCCCAAAATTATGAAAGAGTTAGCCCATGTTTATACCAATTTGCCCACATTCTGTGTTATGTTTAATGTTCTGGTAGTGGGGCATATATTCCCTTCAATAAACTTCTTTTTATAAAATCTAGTTAGTGTAATAAACTTGAAAAATTAATAAGTAGCTATAGAAGTTATAGAAATATATATCAAATTACATTTTGGAATATAAAAAAATCTAACTAACTATATGTGTTTTATTACCTAATTTCGTTTTATCACAGATGTGCTTTTTAGGACTTTACTAATTGGATAGAATTTATAGACTCATAATAAATATCTTGTTAATTAGGAAAGTACAAAAGTGCACATCTTTTGGAATCATAAAAACAATATCCAAAGAATAGAATAATTTTCATAACCTTCGTCAATGTTAATAAAAGGGTCACCTTTAGGATTTTTTTGTTCTATGAAAGTCTAACCCTAATTCATCTAAAAAAAATTATGACCCTAACTTGGACTCAAGGATTGACCCTATATGTTGCTATGTGTAAGTTATCAGGTATGCTGCATTCTTTCATTTATAACTGGGAAATCACCAAATTTCCTCTCTTGTGATCTATTCAAGATTCAAAAATACAAATCCTCTTAACAAACCTTATTACTTGAATTGATCTTATTAAGATATCTTTTTTGTTTGTTTCTCTCTCATCAAGTACTAAAATTTTTGAATCTATATTTATGGTCCTCAGACTCCACTTTTTATGTCACAGATGTTCTCATCCCTTTTGGTATGTGAATATCATTTGGATTGAACTTATGAACTTTCTATATATATTATGCAATGTGTGATTTTTACTAGTCATAACTAGAAGTAGTTACACCATATTTTTAGTCATTGCGGTTTTAGTACTTATTCCATGTACTGAGTATTGAATCCTCTTGCAATATTTTAGATTTAGGCATGAGGTTTTAGTCCTCCTACCATTCATTGGGATTTTAGTCCTCATCAACGCTATATTTATTTGAGACTTAGGTTCTAGTCCTTCTTCCCTTGGTTTTGAATATACTTTTTAGATTATGTATTTGTTATAATCAACATGTAAATTAAATTATTCGTATATGATTATGGAATTGTTTCAAAAGGAAATTATCGCTTTTAATGGTTATCTTCTTTAAATGAATTATCTTCTTTAAAAATTATATTCTTATGACATCCATTTAGATGATTTTTTTATCTATATTTGATTAGGAACATTGATAAAAAATTGTTGTCATTTTCTTATTCTTTCTCAATTCCCTATTATATACACATACTTACATTAGTTGACATATTTCTGTTGTTTCTTCCTTTCTTGGGTTTGCTTTAGCCCCTTAGGTAAAGAGGACCTTGGAAGGATGACTAAGTTAATCATGACATGATCATGTTTAGTTGATGTTCTTTGGGAGAATGAATTCAAGTGATTGTGTCCACCTTGCAATCTTATAGATTTGTAGATTTTCAGAATATAATTTATTTTCCATGGCTCTCTTTTGTATTTTAAACATATTAAATTTAAATAAATTGGATAGTATTTCCATGTAAAAAATTATATTGGTGTTGAACATTGGGATTATATCTTTTATTTGATTGAGTAAGAAGTGGTTCAACACTCGAGTCTCACTCCCAGTGGTAGAAGAACGAGGGGCCAGCGGAGGCCATAGCGCCCCCCCCCCCAAAAAAAATTAAGAAAAATTGATTTGGCACATAAGTATTTAGGACTTTCTGTTTATCAGAATATCGATGCTTAGACTGTTCCAATCACTGCTATTCATTTGCAGGTGTGAGATAAATTCAATGATAGACATGCCATATATGTTCTGGTTCTGAAACATTTTTCACATCCCATTACTCGCATCATTTTGTTAACTTCTTCCATAGTAATTAATTTCTTCCTTCCATATCATACCAACCAGAATGGCCTTCTTACTCCATCCTTTTTTTAATTATCAAAAGTTAAAGAAATTCCATTGGCTTTCCACCTCCCTCTGTAGCCTACAAGATCTTTGCTCAGAAGCACTGTTGTGGAAGTGTCGTCTCGCCAACAATCAATCAGGTAATCGCTCGTCTATTTGTGCTGGTAAGGAGGGAATCTTGGTTATTAACTCATTAGGTGTGTGTGTGAATGTCATCACAATTACATATTTGTTTCTAGTGGTATAGTAGGTTGTTGCATGCATCTCCATTGCAGGTGGGATGACATGCTACCGTGTACTTGTCAAACCAAACAATTGATTTTATTGGTGTACCATTTTGCTTTGGAAGGAAATCCCATACATTAAGCAGCAGACAATCAAGAAATGGTTGATCATCAGGCCTTACTATTTTCTTATTAGATGAAGATAGATCACCAAATTCTTGCAAAGTGTTAAGAGGAATTATGCCTCATAAGGTTAGTAATTTTACGCTTAATACAGCACCATTTTAATATTTTTTGTTGTTTTATTTGGCCACAATCAAGTTAAACATTTCTTGTTCTTCTCTCATTTGACAATCAGGTTAACAATTTGTTGTCCCCTCTAGTCGACAGTCAAGTTAAAGGAATCCATCTATTTTGTTTGATGGAACACATTCAATTTGCAAGATATTAGACTTTCTCACACTGCTACCTCCAAGGTTAGAAGGTTAAAGTCTCATAATCTTTAGTGATCATACCAAATAACATATTAAAAAGCTCTTCACTTTCTTGATGGAACATTGTGATTCATCTTAGTACTTAAATTTAACTTGAAAAAAAATTTTACATTTTGATATTGACGTACATGTCTTATAACCCCCCCAGTCTTCAACTGCTGGTTTCGCCCCTGCTTACTCCTTACAAGAAGATTACATTTCTATTTGGATATCCCAAAGCTAATTGGGCATGAGACACTTAAGAGTATCAGTCCACTTCTAGTTATTGCATCTTACTTGGAAAACATCCAATGGTTTGAAGAATCAATAAGCATTAGTGGTTACAAAATCAAATGGAAGGCTAGATTATAGGGTATATCACAAACCTAGGCTTGGATCTACGGGTGGGTCTTATCCACTCCTTCTGAGTTCAAAATCCCTATCAGTCTCCCAATAACCTTAAAGTGAAAATCAAGGAGCTATTCAAATTGCCAACAACCCAATTCTTTATTAATGTACTCAAAGAGGTGGATTTACACTTCACTCCCAGTCTTATTGAAGCAAAGAAGGTTGACATGCCTAAATGTAAAAATCAGTGATCAAGTGTCTGATGTTCTCAACAACCCATGGACTCTACCTATATTCCAACACATGTCACAATCTAGGCTACATGAATTATACTCTCAAGTTGATGGGGTTGTTGACATTATCTAATAGGTTTAGGCCCATAACATATTTTACAGGAGGCTCCTACCCAGAGGTGGATTAGAGAGGAGGGATTAAATAGATACTAAGTGGTACATAATTCTATCACAAATAAGAAATAAAAATATAAGTAGGCCTACACCAAATACATTATGTCAACATTGTGTATAACGAAGGCATGAAAGGGTTTGTTTATGGTAACTATTCCTACCTTCATGGCTCATCCCCTACTATTGGTTGTGAAACAACCAATAACCTTCTCAATTGTAACTTCTGTAAGAAGAAAATCACGATGAGACAAATGCTACAAGAAGCATGGATCGCATGAATGGGGAAAAGTAGGTCACCATTTTTTTGGACCGTCTGATTATCATGCGTTCGTCACTCTTTCAAAGAAAATATTTGACAAGCATCATACTCTAAATATTATTTTCATACAACTTGTTCCAACTTTTGAACCTTGATTCAGGAATAACAACTCAAATGAGTAGTAATAAGAAACTATTTTTCTAACCTTAACCTATTTTTCTACATTTGCATGTGACAAAAGGATTTTCCTTTGCTATACTTGTGTAGAAGATGTTAATTTTTATGTTACTTCTCTGCACTTAGCATGTAGATCATGCGGTGGAAGCCTTCCATTAGTTGTCACGTAGGTTTTGGGTTTGAAACCGACATGTCTGGTTGGGTGTAATATCAACCCAGACCATGAACTGGAAAATCGGAAATCCAATGCAATGAATTGAAACTACAACATTTTCATTTGGTTTGAAAGAAATTTAACTTGAAGAGTTGGTATTATTTTGTCTAGTTGGGTGTAGTTTGTCCAGAAAAATGAAATTATTAGGGTTCGTTTGGTTGGCTAGAAAATAAACATGTACAGTCCCAACATCATGTGTTTTCCAACTAATTAGGTTCGGTTTGACATAATTGAAACACACACCAAGAACTCAAACTCCATTTGTTGATCAGGTTATGTACAAATCGGCTGAAGATGAACTGCATTGGAAATAGGCACGATTCCTTTTCTTGATTTTCCACACTATACATCTCCATGTTAAAAATGTATAAACAGAGTATAGCCTATACAATTAGGAGCTGCTGACTGGAATTTTTGTAGATGGCCGGCATGAAGATTTTACAGAACTCTATCATACCAAATGAAAATGTTGCAGATCATCTAGTTTGACTTATGTTGTACCAAACAAAAACATTGTCTTTTGAACTAATTGGTTTTGATCACACATTTTTAATTTCCTAGTGTGAACTGCTTCTACTTAGAACTAAATGGGTCCTTAATGCAGTCGGCACAAGCATGCATGTTGTACCATGACGAGAGCCACCCTCTCTAGCCTTATGCTATATTTGGTACACGGTGAATGAAGGGGAGGGGAAGAATGGGAAATGGAAGGGAGGGGAGGATAGGGGAGGGGACACTTATTTTAGTATGTTTGGTTACCATGAAGAGGGGGAAGGGGAGAGAATATAAAAAAACATGCCACTTTTTTAACAAACCATACTATCGCAAAAGATTACATACACCACACACATATTAGTACACAAAAAATCAATATAAAATAAACTCATGTGGTTTGTGATCAAAACAAAACAAAACCATTCTTATAATTGTTTTATTAACAAGAAAGATACATATCTCCTTATCTAACGTCATTGAGCACACTTTAGGAGTTTGGTAGCATATTCATTAACAATTCGTAGCGGTCTTCTAACGGACGACCCAAAAAAACAATTATTTTTCTCAAACATTTCTTGTGCTCTACCATTTTTCTATACTTTTGAAGATTCCTTTTGAATTGTGTGCTACATTCTAATTTTATTCTAGTTTTTTTCCCTATAAATTTTCCTTCAGACTTTTTAAGATTCCTTTAGATTGTATGTTACATCTAGTTTTATTCTAGTTTCCTTTTATTTTTATTTTTTCCCTAAAAATTTTCCCTCCAAATTCCCCCCAACATTTTGTACATCCCTCCAAGTGAGGTGAGAGACTACATGTTCTTTAGTCTCATTGGTTGTGAGCTATACAAGTATTTTCCTCCATATTATTTATATTTTCCCTCTACATTTGTTATTTTCCTTCAAGCTTAGTAATAAATTTCTTGCCAAGTCTTTTCCCTTCTCCTTGTCTCCACTCCGATTCGGTGGGGAGAAAAGTGGCTAGAAATACACTTGACTATTTCCCCTCCATTCCCCTTCATTCCCTTCCCTTCCCCTTCACCATGTGCATGAAAACTACTAGAGGGGGGTGAATAGAGTTTTATAGTGATTTTAATAATTATTTAACTCAAACAACCAAAATTGAGATTAGAAGAAGGAGACAGGCGTTTAGAGTGGTTCCAACTATAGCAAATACTATAGTTGTCAGTCCACTACCCGGTTGCTTACCCAACCGAGATTTGAAAATATTTATTTTATTACCTCTCGAGGATTTATACAAAATACAATACTTTCAACCACACCCTTTGAACAGCCTTCACTTGAAGTAGGTGCACCAACCCTGAGGTAGCCTTCTTGAAGTAACTCCAAGCTCCCCCTTGAAGTAGCCTTCCTCTCTAGAAGTAACCTCCCGTTGCACCAGCCTTCTGAAGTAGCTCAAAGTCTCCTTCTTTGCCAAGAAGATCTTCACCCTCTCCAATCCGCAGCCTCCAACCTAGGAGTAGCAAGGAGAGTACAAATAGTAATAGGGAATAAGAAAGAAAAAGGAAATTACAACTTATCCTTTAAAGCCCAAGGCTTGATATGCCTAGATCAAGCATATAGATCTCCTAACCAAATGTGTGAACTTGTGATTGCTGTGGGTAGGAGATTCTAGCCTATAGGACACGAATTTGAGCTAAGGAGAAAGTAGGCCAATGATCACAGTGCTCAATTTGCTTGCAACAGATTGCTCAAGTATTTCTCAAGTGTAACAAGTGTAAAACAAGTGAGTTTAGGTGTCCTATGGCTTGTCCTATTTATAGGAATGGCCTAAGGAAGCTTAAGGACATTCTAGACAACTTCTAGGGGTTTCTAAGTGCTTAACTAGCCGTTAGGTACAAAGTTGTTGCTTTAACAACGGCTAATTAATTAATTCTGCAGTTGCTGTCAGAGACCATCTCGGTCGACAAATGGTCGACCGAGACACCTACTCGGTCGAACTTTTGTCGACCGACAGGCTCTCTGGAACAAGTGATTTGCAACGTCTTTCTTCAACTGCCAACTAACTTGTCTGTTGTGTCTAACGGCTACTTTGGATCTTTCTCGGTCGAGAAGATTGTCGACCGAGAGTGTCTCGGTCGAGGAGTTTGTCGACCGAGATTGATCTTGTTTCAGGGTTTCAATTTAGGCACTAATTATGTGTGTAAGTGTGCATAAGTAATCCTATTTGAATGGGATGACTTGTCTAACTGTGGTGTTTAGCTAGGGAGAATCTAACGCTTAATTTACATGCAATTCTAAGTACTTGTACATTATATTTTTGTACAAGTTTTTACAACAGTGATTACATTGCATGAAATTATAAATATGTAAGCTTGTAGATTTTCCCTTGTTGCTTTGTCATCCTGTACACTCAAGTAGCACGTTAGATTAATAAGAATGAAATGTTTGTCATAATCAAAACAAAGGGATTTATAGATGTCCATTTAGCCAACAGTGCAACCAAACAACCTAAGCCCTTTCCCTTTCCTTCCCCTCCTCTCCATTCACCGCATACCAAATAGATAGTTAGTCTTCACCTTCTGCAAGCAATTTCTAGGTTTGATAGCTGGATTGTTTGTGGTGTTCTTTACTCGGGGCCCCTGCCTATGTGGGTAGTGTAGGTTGGCAGAGCTCACCAAAGTAAAACCTCAGGGCTATGCAGCATGTAGAAACCTCTCATAACACTTTTGAATGTGGTTATGAAGTGTTTGTGCCTATCTCTAGACTTCCTTGAGTAGTAACACATGTTTTCTTAAATTCATCTTCTTCCTCTATAGTGTGTGATCTCATGGAAGGAAATTCATTAAAAACTAGTTTTGATTGTTATGTTTGGTATTTTATTATTTAGTGGCATTCTCATTTTAGTTTGAGGTTGCAAATCATTGGCTTTCACTCTCTTTAGGAGCTTCCGACTTCATTTCTTCCTAACGCATGATAGAAATCTCTTTGATCTTGTTCGACTATCTCATAACCAATATGAGGGTTCATCGAGTTTGGGAGAGCTCTAGAAACTTGAATCATATTGTTAGTCCTTTGAGATTTTCTTCATATGTCAAAAGTAATATAGTGATCTTCATTGATGTGCCTATGTTTATTGTGAGTTTGAGTTAAACAATTCAAGTGTTTTAGATCTTGTCTCTACCATTGGGTTATTTCCATTTTTACCACACATAATTAGGGTTTAGTCATCTTTTCCTTCTCTATTTGTTGATCCCGAAATTATGCTAGAGTTAGCACATGTTTATACCAGTTTGGCCATATTCCGTGTTATGTTTAATGTTCTGGCAGTAGGGCATATGTTCCCTTGGACAGACTTTTTTTTATAAAATCTAGTTGGTGTAATAAACTTGAAAAATCAATAACTAGCTATAGGAGTTATGGAAATATATATTAAATTACATTATGGAATATAAAACAATTTATCTAACTATATGGGTTTTATTGCCTAATTTGTTTTATCAGAGATGTGCTTTTTAGGATTTTACTAATTCGACAAAATTTGTAGTCTCATAATAAATATCTTTTTAATTAGGAAAGTACAAGTGCACATCTTTTTGAATCATAGAAATGATATCCAAAGAATAGAATAATTTCCATAACGTTCTTCGATGTTGACAAAGGGGTCACCTTTAGGATTTGTTTGTTCTATGAAAGTCTAACCCTGATTCATCTAAAAATAATTATGACCTAGACTTGGACACAAGGATTGAACCTATATGTTTCTATGTGTAAGTTATCATGTATGTTGCATTCTTTCATTTATAATTGGGAAATAACCAAATCTGCTCTCTTGTGATCTATTCGAGATTTAAAAATACAAATCCTCTAAACAAAACATATTACTTGAATTGATCTTATTAAGATATATTTTTTTAGTTGTTTCCCTAAGTACTAAAATTTGTGAATCTATATTTATGGTCCTTAGACACCACTTGTTATGCCATGGATGTTCTCATCCCTTTTGTTATATGAATATCATTTGGACTAAACTTATGAACTTTCTAGATATATTATGCAATGTGTGATTTTGATTAGTCATTACTAGAAGTAGTTATTGTTGGCATGTATGCCCTGAGAGCCAATCATGGGATTATTGGTGGGATACATTAAGATTGATTTGATAAACATCAAAGGCAAGCTTCCAATTCTTTCTAGTTCAGTCATATGAGATAATGATAGAACAGATTGAATGTCTAGAGAATGACAGTACTCAATGACGTATGCTTTCAGGTTGAGGACCTGAACGGTGAGATCATACGGATGTTAAGAGTTTGTACATTCTTATTATGTCCCTAGTTGAATGTCATTGTGAAGGTAGATAGACAACAATGGCACACAAGACTAGATTGTGGTGTTTGTTTATGACAGAATCTCATTAGTCATGATATGGAGATATCAAACCAAACACATAGGTACTTGTTAGAGAACAAGTGTACCGGACAGACCCACCATGAGTTTGACACATGGAACCATGACATGGTAGTCACAGTCAGTTCTCATAGGGATGGCGGTGAGTGTGATTCTTTGACCTGAAATCACTACACTCTACACATGTCGTTGGGTACACTTTGACATCATCAAACGCAGTCCTGAAACATGGGTTGTTATAAAGGTGATGATTGGGTGGCTTTGACACATGGGGCTTTTGAGGGGTGAGTCATAGATATGGGATTTGTCCTTCCTGAGGGAATTTGATATCCATGGCCACTTGATGAGTAGGATTGAGATAGGCGTGCACGCATGTGTGAATCAGTATGTGATATTGATGTCATACATATCTCCTCCAATCTACTCTAGGATCAAGAAAGTGAATGAACGTTGACAGGATGATTGTTCCATGCCTCGAGTCCTTTCGGGATATCAGTGACAAAGGAATTATACATTCACTATAACACCATTCACATATTGTAGGATTGAAAGTTGTTCTCCAACTTTCTATTTCACTTGGGTAGCACTAATGTGCGACTAGGCACCGCTCTTTGCTTGTGAAGTCATAAGTGTTATGGACTTTCACTGTCAATGTGAAATGGACCTGCAGGGTCACACACATAGGATTTAACCTGGAAGAGGAGTTTATCCACAAATGATGTTTAGATTGATTACTAAAGGAGTTTAGTAGTTCAATTAAACACTCAATCAATTGATAGCTCAATATCATAGTGTTCAAGGTGTTGGACCGAATTAGAGTATCGGATTGATTGAAACTGCAATTGACGGATTTGCACAGTCTATTGCCCCCAACCGATCAGCTCACAAGGTTGAACCGATCGGCTCAGGTTGATGAACCGATCGGCTCAAGTTGTGAGTCGATCGACTCATGTTTCATGAAACGATTGGCTCAATTGTTGAATCGGTTGATTTGTGTGACCAACCGAGATCGTTTGGAAAGTCAGAAGGCTATTTTGCAAATACAATTTGTTTCACTTGTACAAATTCGATTTGGACAAGGATTAATATTTGATTAGTTGGAAACAAATATGAAAGTCAATTCGACTTGGACCAGGACCACGAACCGATCGGCTCATGCTTGAACCGATCAGCTCAGGTGTCCCAAATGATCGGTTCAGCTGTGAAACGATCGGCTGAGGTTTCCAACTGACCGTTTCATGCTTGAAACGATCGGTTCAGCTGGCGCAGTTGGTTGTTTTGTGGAAAAAAATATCAAATCCTTCTACTCCTGCTTTAATCCCGCATTGCTTGGGGTAGAGAACCATGTCCCATGACCCTCCTATATATATAGGGGTAGTGGGGGCTTCTTAGGAACAACAACTCAGAACACCAGTTGCTCTGTAAAGTTGTCATTCTCTCTGGTTGTGGTAACCGAGAGAGCCTGAGCAAGTGCTACCCGATAAGGGAGGCACATCAAGGGAAAGACAACTACAAAAAAGCAACTGGTTGCAAGAGAGTGTGTCGGTGACTAGTACACTGACAGGAGGGTGCGACTCCTTCCAGTGTCTTATGCGACAAGGCGATCAGAGTTTCAGGTGGTCCATGTGGACTACTTCAGAGGCGGGGGACTTTTGTCGCTCGGAGGACAGTTGTCAATCCCGAAAGTCCCAGTGAGACCAGGAGCTACACAGACATCGTCCAAGACTGGAGGTGAAGACCGCACAAGCCGTGAGGTAACGTCGTCAACCAAGCCTCAGGACAAGGTATGTCTCTACAAACCATCCTTCATATTGTATAGACGTTGACGTGATTCCTTTATTCTGGGTTCGGGGAGGAGAACATTTTTGTTTCTGCTGCCTTCTCTTCTTTAGTTCCCTAAAACCCAACAGTGGTATCAGAGCCACGTCATCTGCTCTATACTTTAGGATTATCGATGTGATCGATTTTGGTTTGTCGCCTTTATTTATTGCATACGATGTGAATAAAATTGGCTTTATGCATGTCCAATCCTAAATCCACAAATCCTAATATACATATATGATATGTAATATGAATGCACTCGATACGCATCACCCTTAAATGAGTTTTGTGATGGATGTATAGCATGGTTATGGCCAATAAACCCTATGTATGTGTGCTTGGTTGAATGTGGTTGCTTGCATCTCAGTCTGCGCACTGATTCCCTACCTCCTTATTCCTGATGTAAGTTGAGATAACTCGAGATTTATTTCCTACCTTTGCTCCCCCTGAATGTAACTTGAGGTTTCCTTTTTTAAATGTAAATAGGATAGATCTTTTTTATATTTCCTTTTATGTCAAAGAACGGAGGACAATCTGACGACGACTGAGATGATCGGTTCAAGGCGTGAACCGATCGGTTGGGGATCCATACGATCATTCGAGAAGCGAGACGAGCGGGTGGCAACCTGAAGAGATGCACGATGACCAGGTGAACCGATCGGTTGGAGGAGCCAACCGATCGGCTGGTGGCACCCAGACGACCGGCCAGGGCGAGCAGGTCATTCATATGATGAGTTGATCAACTCGGACGGCTATAGCACTTCATCTTGTACAGGTTGCATGTGATGTAGACCTAGATGACTGTGATTCCTCTTGGCTCGAGGAATCACATTAGGATGACCATAATCATCGCTTTTATCATTTCACATGTTTTCTGTGGGATATAGCATGTATATGATACGTACTATATATTGTGGTGATTGGATATGTATATGTAACTATAAAAACCAAATACCTCATTAAATATTAAAGTTTTAGATGCCTTCCAAATGTGACATACGTGAAAAGCTTGATAGGCCAAGTGTGGGCACGCCCTAGCGTGGTGCACCGTCTATCTCGTGGAAGTGTGAAGGATGGATATGTGGGTCTGCCCTAGTAGGGTGCATATTCATTGTGTTGGCTTTGGGTCGAACTTAACAAGGTGACCTAGATAGGATCTAGCACCTTGAGGCATGGAGGTGATCATGGCAAGGAGTTGCATATGACATCTTTCAAGAGTTGCATATGATGCAATTAGCAAAAGTTGCCTACCTGGGAGATCTAAGTTGTGGGTGACAGCCCTAGCTGATCCATGACTCAGAGGATTTTAGGATCTTGACCCACTAGATGACTGTATGTTGTAATATTCCGAATTGATGGTGAGGGCTATCAATTTGAACAAAAATAGTGGGAGTGATAATTAATTAAAGTCCTAATTATATCGTCAACCTTTCAAATCAATCAAATAAGTCAAAATTGAGTTTTGGACTAAATTGCATATATTTCCTTTTGTAGTACAAATGACAACAAACAACAATCACTTTTCATTGTGGTCGGTCCTTGAAAAGGACAAGCTGAATGAGACTAACTTCCACAACTGGTTTAGGACATTGAGAATTGTTCTCACTCAAGAGCGAAAGCTCTATGTCCTGGATACTCCAGCTCCATAGGAACCTACTTCTACTGCACCAAAGGCAGAAAGGGATACTTATAAGAAGCATTTTGAAGATGCCATTGATGCAAAGTGCTTGATGTTGTGCTCCATGAACCATGAGTTGCAGAGACAACATGATAACATGGGTGTCATTGAGATGATTCAGCATCTCAAGAACATGTATGAAGATCAAGCATGGAAAGAGAGATATGATGTCTCCAGGGCGTTGTTCAAGTGTGTCATGACAAAAGGAGATCCAGTTGGTCCTCACACACTCAAGATGATTGGGTATGTGGAGAACCTGACGAGAGTGGGATTTCCCCTGAGCCAAGAGTTGGATACTGACGTGATACTGCAATTGTTGCCAGAATCCTACAGTCAGTTTGTGATGAACTACAACATGAACAACTTTGACAAGCCATTGACAGAGTTGTTGGGCATGTTGAGGACATCCGAGGCACAGATGAAGAAGGACAAGCCTAAGTCTGTGATGTTGATCAACGGAAAGAAAGGCAAGTCCAAGTGCAAGGGCAAGGGCAAGGCTAAGAAAGGTTCTGATGCTAGCCAGCAGCCCAAGTCGTCTTCAACTCTCAAGGCCAAGGGAGGCGTGACCAATAGAGGCAATTGCCACCATTGTCAAAAGCCATGACATTGGAAAAGGAATTGTCCACTCTATCTGGAAGAACTAAAGAAGAAGGAGGCGACAGACGTCTCCACCTGAAGGTGTCATGAAATAAACTTATAACACTTTTAAGGTATTTGATACCAAGATATAAAGTGTAAAGCACCCAATAAATGGGACAAGTGTTGCCGCCATAGATAGGAGTACTTTAGTTTATTTTCAGCCTTGAAGGCATGTAATAGAGTTATGAACTGCTATTTGTCAATGGATAGAAACACCTTAATTTTTGCATATTGTATGATGATGATGGCAATTAATAAAGTTGATGTTTCAATCTTTGTGGCAATGCCTTGTTTATCTTGTGGTACTTGGTATGCATAAGATAAAATGATACCTAAAAGTTATTGATAACTCAAACAATCAAATTAGCATAAATCATGAGAAATTCATTTCTAGTTTCCATATGATGGATAAGTCTAGACTCTTTTGGTTAGAAAACCAGTAAGAGACGTGAATCTCTTGGACATGATTAATCAATCTTCACTAAGGTAGTGGAAGAATGATTATCCTATTAGGTATAATACATGTGATGTATTTACATACCTATTGGACTTAATTCTAGTACTTCAAATGGTGTTTATAGAAATACCAATATGAATATCTTGAAGTGTTCAAGAATATCATAGATGAAGTACGAATTTGGTGAAGTGTTAATTCCTGATGAGATCAATGAATGAAATACTTAGACCAAATGTTCGAGAACCTTGTGAGTGATTATGATAGTGTATCATAATGAGCTCGTGATTAAGGCATGGTGATGTCTAAATCAAAAGGAGTCATACTCTAAGGAGTTAGAGGATGATTATCAAATAACTAATTTCTTCTTAAATAAAGAATACCCCACACTAATAAAGTACATTAAGAATCACAAAGGAGTTGTGAGTTCTTATATCTTTGACAGAAACACCTCGATTATCTATGTGATGAGTTGGTCATGTGATGAGTCAACTATCTAGATGAATATGAGGAACCAGATTTTGAGTTATGGTTTATGACCATTACATCCTAAATGACTTCCATGTGAACCATAAGGTATGACCTTGATGGTAGCACCCATTGGGATGAAATCCATAAGTGTGAATGAGTCTTAAGAGTTAAGACACATGGACGATGTTTAGAGAAGGATGATGCTTGTTGATTGAAACTTAATGACTAAAAGATTTGGCATACGGATACTAAAATTGCATTCCTGTGAGGAATAAAACAAGGATGTGTGCATGACACAACTTATAAGGTTTATGAATCCATTAATGCAAATGAAGTCTATAAGTTACAATGGACTAATCAATGTGATTGATTATGTACAAGTAACTCATAAATGTGATCTTTATTTTGATAATATAGTCAAAGGGTTTGACTGATATGTCAAACATAAAAGAGAGATATGTGATTTAGTGGGAGCGTATTCACATTCCACATATTGATGTGAAATGAAAATGTTCTAGAATGGAATCCTTTGTGAAAATTATCTTTAAGGAAGATAGAGACGTTTCCTATGTGATAGGAATAGAGATATATAGAGATAGTTCTCGAAAAACCTCTTGACCTGAAAAGAGAAAGCATACATTGGCAATCTATACTGAAGGGTTCAGTATGCACAGATTCAGTGGGAGAAAGCTTGTCCATGTTACATGGAGTCAGTATCCCAAGGCCAAGTGTCCAATTTTTATGAAGAATGGGAACACTAAGAATAGATATGGATCTATCATGTATGTAATCATCCCATCATCTTACATGTATGGACATGGCTAGAACAAAACGCATTTATCATCTTGTATGTAGGACATGACAATATGATATGCTCATCCTAATAACTCGTATGTGGGACATGACGAGTGGATGTCCGTCTAGTTCCAGTAAGGGTTACTGGTATACCATGAGAACTTGATCAGTACTTGAGAAGTACTAGTTCTATGGAAATACGGAAGGGTTCACTGTAAAGAGTTACACTGATGCGAACTTCCAAAAAGGATAGAAAATTAATCGCAAAATATATATGGGATATATAAAAGTGAATATTTGTTGATAAATGGAAACATTCCAATAAAGCTATTTTAAAAGGAAATGTCGAGTATCTGTGTGTTAGAGAACAACAGTGGATACTATATGGATCTGGAAGTTCATAGAGATGAACTTATAGATATTTCGGTCATTGATGACAAGTCAGGAGTACTTGGTCATGCAATGTGGCTAAAGGTTAGAAAAAGAATACTGGATCACATATTACGACAACTCCATCTCATACGTGTAACGTACAGTGAAGAGATGAGAGATATGCAGTTAATACCGACTTTGGCAAGGTGTTTTCATAACTCACTATATATGCACTAGAGCATAGTAACATGTGGGACATGTTTGAAGATCACTATGAATACGATTCAAGGGTGATTGGCTCACAGTGCAAGTGGGAGTCTGTCGGCATGTATGCCCTGAGAGCCAATCATGGGATGATTGGTGTGATACATTAAGATTGATTTGATAAACATCAAAGGCAAGCTTCCAATTCATTCTGGTTCAGCCATATGAGATAATGATAGAACAGATTGAATGTCTAGAGAATGACAGTACTCAATGACGTATGCTTTCAGGTTGAGGACCTGAACTGTGAGATCATACAGATGCTAAGAGTTTGTACATTCTTATTATGCCCCTAGTCGTATGTCATTGTGGAAGGTAGATAGACAACAACGACACACAAGACTAGATTGTGGTGTTGGTTGATGACAGAATCTCATTAGTCATGATATGGAGATATCAAACCAAACACATAGGTACTTGTTAGAGAACAAGTGTACCGAAAAGACCCATCGTGAGTTTGACACATGAAACCATGACATGGTAGTCACAGTCAGTTCTCACAGTGATGGTGGTGAGTGTGATTCTTTGACCTGAAATAACTACACTCAACACATGTCATTGGGTACACTTTGACATCATCAAACGTAGTCCTGAAACATGGGTTGTTATAAAGGTGATGATTGGGTGGCTTTGACACATGGGGCTTTTGAGGGGTGAGTGATAGATATGGGATTTATCCCTCATGAGGGATTTTGATATCCATGGCCACTTGATGAGTAGGATTGAGATAGGCGTGCACGCATGTGTGAATCAGTATGTGATATTGATGTCATACATATCTCCTCCAATCTACTGTGAGATAAAGAAAGTGAATGAACATTGACAGGATGACTATTCCATGCCTCGAGTCCATTCGGGATATCAGTGACAAAGGAATTATACATTCACTGTAACACCATTCATGGATTGTAGCATTGAAAGTTGTTCTCCAACTTTCTATTTCACTTGGGTAGCACTGATGTGCGACTAGGCATTGCTCTTTGCTTGTGAAGTCATGTGTTATGGACTTTCACTGCCAATGTGAAATGGACCTGTAGGGTCACACACATAGGATTTAACCTAGAAGAGGAGTTTATCCACAAATAATGTTTAGATTGATTACTAAAGGATTTTAGTAGTTCAATTAAACACTCAATCAATTGATAGCTCAATAGCATAGTGTTCAAGGTATTCGACTGATTGATTAGAGTATCAGATTGATTGAACCTGCAATTGACTGATTTATACAGTCTGCTGCCCCAACTGATCGGCTCACAGGGTTGAACCGATCGGCTCAGGTTGATGAACCGATCGGCTCAAGTTGTGAGTCGATCGGCTCATGTATCATGAAACGATCGGCTCAATTGTTGAACCGGTCGATTCGTGTGACCAACTGAGATCGTTTGGAAAGTCAGAAGACTATTTTGCAAATACAATTTGTTTCAATTGTACAAATTTGATTTGGACAAGGATTAATATTTGATTAGTTGGAAACAAATATGAAAGTCAATTCGAGTTGGATCAGGACCACAAACCGATCGTCTCATGCTTGAACCGATCGGCTCAGGTGTCCCAACCGATCGGTTCATGTGTGAAACGATCGGCTAAGGTCCCCAACTGACCGTTTCATGCTTGAAACGATCGGTTCAGTTGGCACAGTTGGTTGTTTTGTGGAAAAAATCTCGAATCCTTCTACTCTTGCTTTAATCCTGCATTGCCCAGGGTAGAGAACCATGTCCCATGACCCTCCTATATATATAGGGGTAGTGGGATCTTCTCAGGAACAACAACTCAGAATGCCAGTTGCTCTGCAAAGTTGTCATTCTCTCTGGTTGTGATAATTGAGAGAGCCCGAGCAAGTGCTACCCAATAAGGGAGGCACAGCAAGGGAAAGACAACTGTAGAAAAGCAACTGGTTGCAGGAGAGTGTGTCAGTGACTAGTACGCTGATAGGAGGGTGCGACTCCTTTTGGTGCCTTGTGTGACAAGGCGATCGGAGTTCCAGGTGGTCCATGTGGACTACTTTAGAGGCGGGAGATTTCTGCCGCTCGGAGGACAGTTTTCAATCCCGACAGTCCCGGTGAGACCAGGAGCTGTACAGACACCGTCCAAGACTGGAGGTGAAGACCACGCAAGCCGCGAGGTAACATCGTCGAGCAAGCCTCGAGACAAGGCATGTCTCTACAAACCATCCTTCCTATTGTATAGACGTTGACGCGATTCCTTTATTCTGAGTTCGGGGAGGAGAAAAATTTTGTTTCCGCTGCCTTCTCTTCTTTAGTTCCCTAAAACCCAACAGTTACACCATATTTTTAGGCATTGTGGTTTTAGTACTTAGTCCATGTACTAAGTTTTGAATCATCTTGCAATATTTTATATTTAGGAATGAGGTTTTAGTCCTTCTACCATGCACTGGGATTTTAGTCCTCATCAATGCTATATTTATTTGAGACCGAGGTTCTAGTCCTTCTTCCCTTGGTTTTGAATATACTTTTTAGATTATGTCTTTGTTATAATCCACATGTAAATTAAATTATTGTTTTATGATTGTGGAATTGTTTTAGAAGGCAATTATCTCTTTTAATGATTAACTTATTTAAATGAATTATCTTCTTTAAATTTTATATTCTTATGACATCCATTTGGATGATTTTGTATCTTTATTTGATTGGAAACATTGATAAAATTATTGTTGTCATTTTCTTATTATTTCTCAATTCCTTATTATATACGCATACTAACATTAGTTGACATGTTTCCATCATTTCTTCTTTTCTCGGATTTGCTTTAGCCCCTTAGGTAAAGAAGACCTTGGAAGGATGACTAAGTTAATGATGATTGGGTCATGTGTAGTTGATGTTCTTTGGGAGATTTAATTCAAGTGGTTGTGTCCACCTTGCAATCCTGTAGATATGTAAATTTTCAGAATATACTTTATTTTCCATGGCTCTCTTTTGTATTTTAAACATATTAAATTTAAATAAATTGGATAGTATTTCCATGTAAAAAATTATATTGGTGCTAAAAATTGGGATTATATCTTTTATTTGATTGAGTAAGAAGTGGTTCATCACTCGGGTCTCACTCCTTACAAGAAGATTACATTTCTATTTGGATATCCCAAAGCTAATTGGGCATGAAACGCTTAAGATTATCAGTCCACTTCTAGTTATTGCATCTTACTTTGCAAACTTCTAATGGTTTGGAGAATCAATAAGCATGTAGTGGTTATAAAATCAAACGGAAGGCTAGATTATAGGGAATATCACAAACCTAGACTTGGATCTATGGGTGGGTCTTATCCACTCCTTCTGAGTTCAAAATCCCTATCAGTTTCCCAATAACCTTAAAGTGAAAATCAAGGAGTTATTCAAATTGCCAACAACCCAATTCTTTATTAATGTACTCAAAGACGTGGATTTACACTTCACTTGCAGTCTTATTGAAGCATAGAAGGTTGACATGCCTAAATGTAAAAATCAGTAATCAAGTGACTGATGTTCTCAATAACCCATGGACTCTACCCGTATTCCAACACGTGTCACAAGCTAGGCTACATGAATTGTACTCGCAGGTTGATCGGGGTTGTTGACATTATCTAATAGGCTTAGGTCCATAACATGTTTTACAGGAGGCTCCTACCCATAAGTGGATTAGAGAGTGGGGATTAAATAGATACTAAGTGGTACATAAGTCTATTACAAATAAGAAAGAAAAATATATGTAGGTCTACACTGAATACATTATGTCAACATTGTGTATAACGAGGCCTGAAAGGGTTTGTTTATGGTAACTATTCCTGTCTTCATGGCTCATCCCCTACTATTGGTTGTGAAAAACCCAATAACCTTCTCAACTGTAACTTCTGCAAGCAGAAAAATCACAATGAGACAAATGCTACAAGAAACATGGACCGCGTGAATGGGATAAAGTAGGTCACTATTATTTTGGACCGTTTGATTAAATCATACATCTGTCACTCTTTCAAAGAAAATATTTGACAAGCATCATGTTCTAAATATTATTTTCATACAACTTGTTCCAATCGTTGAACCTTAATTTTCGGGACTAACAACTCAAATGAGTAGTAATAAGAAACCATTTTTCTAACCTTCACCTATTTTTTCTGCATTTGCATGTAGGATTTCCTTTGCTATACCCGTGTGGAAAGATGTTAAATTTTATGTTACTTCTCCGCACTTAGCGTGTAGATCAGGCCGTGGAAGCATTCCATTAGTTGTCACGTAGGTATCGGGTTTGAAACCGGCATGTCTGGTTGGGTGTAATATCAACCTAGACCATGAACTGGAAAATAGGAAATCCAACGCAATGAGTTGGAACTAAAACATTTTCATTTGGTTTGAAAGAAATTTAACTTGAAGAGTTGGTATTATTCCGTCTAGTTGGGCACAGTTTGGTTGGACAGAAAAATGAAAGTATTAGGGTACGTTTGGTTGGACAGAAAACAAACACGTACAGTCCCAACAGCATGTGTTTTCTAACTAATTCTGTTTGACATAATTGCAACACACACTGTGAAATCGAACTCCATTTTCTGATCAGCTTATGTACAAATCGGCTGAAGATGAACTGCGCTGGAAATAAGCGCGGTTCTTTTTCTTGATTTTCTGCACTGCACATCTCCATGTTAAAAATTTATAACTAGAGTATAGCATATACAATTAGGAGCTGCTGACTGGAATTTTTGTAGATGGCCGGCGTGAAAGTTTTACGGAACTCTATCGTACCAGATGAAAACGTTGCAGATCGTCTAGTTTGACTTGCGTTGTACCAAACAAAAATATTGTCTTTTGAACTAATCGGTTTTGATCACACGTTTTTAATTTCCTAGTGTGAACTGCTTCTACTTAAAACCAAATGGGCCCTTAATGCAGTTGGCACATGCATACAAGTTGTAACGTGACGAGAGCCCTCTCCAGCCTAAACCAGTGGACAGGAGAGATACACTCCTCGTGGGAGCCGAGGAGACAACGAAAAATGGACCGTGCCTCTTTTGGGTACAATTTCTTTTCACATATTTTGTACAGAAATGTTTCTATCACATCGTAGTGCGCGTCAAGCACACCTTAAGTGCGGCCGGCTGGGTAGTTTTGCTGGGAGAGAAGCTGATTTGGGAGTGTAACGTGGCGGATTTTAATTGGAAGAGTTGGTAGAGGTTGTGTAATAGATAAACAAATTTGTTTTGCTTATAACTTTTGAGTCGTGATGAGTTTTTTGACGAAATAAAAATTATCACTACAACAAAACTAGACAAAAGTCAGGGCCAAATGGCCAAGGATATGGTCCCTGGCTGATTTAGGACTGCGCCCAAGTATAGTCCCTGAGTATAACTTGTAAGTCCCTGACCAGCGATCGAATTCACTCCCGCATTTTTCTGGGCATAAATTAAATTCAAATTTATTCACTCAGACGTAGCCCGCCTACATATGCAAATGGGCACCTCCAAATTTTCCTTTTCCCCGCGCATATGCCCTTTTACCTAATACTCTTTGGCATTCCCCTCTCCGCCCTTGAGTGCCCTTTCTCCTCAAGTCCAGTGTCACTGTACTCCACCTCTTGTCATGACCGCAACTGCTTCTCCAACTTGTATGTTGGTCTGGGCCCCTCGCCGATGCTAATCAACTCTTCTTCTCTTCCCACAAGCAGATCTCTTGGTTTCTCCCATCGGTCTGCCACAAGGGGCCTTTTGGCCGCATCCTTGACCTGAGGTCCGAATTGGTGCCTCACTACAATCATGCACTCTTGTTTGCCTGAACGCTTTCACTAGCCTTGGATCTGCATCTATTCGCCATCCCTCATTGGTAGGGAAGAAGAGACAACAATGCCTTCGTGACTGTACATATACCGGTGCTGGCAGCATCATTTACGATGATGAGAAATCTGCCAATCATTTGTGGTAATGCATATTTGGACTCGACCCCTCTAGTCTAAGCATGTATATTGTTCGTTTTAGTTTTCTAATCAACTATATGACTTGCGTTCACTTTTTATTGCTTTCCTTGAGAATACAGAGTACCAACATCAAAAGATCCCACCTTTTTCTATTGTTCTCTGGTCAAATCGAAAATTGTAGCCCATCTACTGTTTGTTTGGTAAAATAATGGGTGCTTGTTGTTTACTTATTTCCTACTACGGTGAATCAATGTTACTTGGAGCACATATCTAACATGTGACGAGCTTCAGATTGAAAAATTTCAAAGCCTTTTCTACTAGGATGTTCGTGTGTGAGATGGCAGACCTTACTTGACTTTTCTTGAACGACGAGTGTTTGTGAAAATGCAGAGACCGATGTGTATATTTTCTTATTATGGTGACCTATGATTTTTCTATTGGTAATGTTTTCTTGTCTTAAAACAAAAAAATTTCCAGGGTAGCATATTCATTTATCTCCTACTACATGATCGTGAATAATCTTTCCATAAATAAGTTTTACGCCATGTCTTGCTTTACTCTTGTGTTCACATATCCGTTGTTTTTTCAGATAAGAAGATTTGAACGACACGAAAAGCCCATTTAGGGAGAGATGATCAGAAAACAACACGCAGATGTCCAATTCAATGAAGGATATATTAGTTTAATGGCAATAGATAAGCCTATATAAATTATGTTTTGTTGCTTTGTTCAATAGGAATCATATCCCGTCATTTTTCAATTCAACTCTATATGTATATGTCCCTTTTTAAAATAGGCTGCAAGCAAATAACGTGCACCTTAATTCATTACAAATGGAACAAAAGCCACAAAATCGGAGGCTTGTTGTATACACAACCGATTTCATTTAGCATAGTTTACCACGCCAATGGAAACATTGGAGAAAATCCAAGGTTGTTAATGAAAGAAATTCTTAAAATATACCTGAGCTTACATTTTCTTGAAACATTTATTTTGCTAAAATTTGTATGGAATATGATGTATAGTAATGCTATGTTCGTGTGATTTTATTAGATATGACTTACTTTTATGGACAAAAGTAATTATCTTTTAGTGTGTTTTGAATGTAAATTGGACTACTGGTTAGGGGTTTTGCCAAACGATATGAAAAGAAGACATATATATATGTATATATATATATATATATATATATATATATATATTAAGACATCAATTGAACATTGTATTTGTAGGCATTCTAAGTAACAAACATGGCTAATATATATGTGATAAATGTGCTCATGTGCATGTGTATAAAATATGTATGTATGTCAAAGTACTTTTGTTTCACACATTGTGTTGATTATCACTTTATGAACTTGTAGATTGTATATTTATAAAAATTCTAATACAGATTGTTTTGTAACGCAGAATGTTGACAATGACCCCACAAAGTAGAAGGAATGATGCCCATGCTAGAGAAAATCCTCATGATGGGAGTAATGGAAAAATGTTAAGGATAATGCTTGAAGTGATAAGCCTCGGATGCAAAAGCTCAGTTTTGTTTTGAAACAATTGTTAAGCAATATGATGAGTTGTGTGTTGTATAAATTGTTTTTAGAAGTGATGTATTGTTCTAGACAAATATTCTCCAATTATATGTTTTGAATGTAGAAAAAACACTTTCAAATTGAATGAAATGTTTTTGTGTGTTAAATTCATTTTCTTGTCTTGGAAAGGTAGATGAATAATTTCCCATGTGTTGTCTTTATATATATATATATATATATATATATATATATATATATATATATATATATATATATATATATATATATATATATATATATATATATATATATATATATATATATATATATATATATATATATATTCAATTATGGACTCATAATATTTGTAATGAGATAATTCAAAGTGGTCAGGGATGTGCCTTAGGTGCAAGGTATTGACTAGGAATACAAATTGGTTTTAGGTTGATGGTTGCTCAAGGCTTCCACATCTATTAGTCAGGGATAAGTCCTCACCAATCTTTATTGGTCACCAAGCTTTTTACGAGGGTACGATGGTCAAGGATTGGCCCTGACCACCACCTATCCGTCAGGGATTCAGGGGTACTGGTCAGGGATTTGTCCTTCGGCTTTAGCAAGCTTTGTAGTAGTGTATTGGATTCGTTATGAAAAAATGTATTCTAACAAGACTAATATTGATATATTTTTTTAAAATATATATATAAATGATATAAATAGGTGATGTGATGAGAGAGAAAATTATTTTGTTTATAATTTTTAAACCGTCACAAATTTTTGAATGAAATAAAAATCATTAAATTTGTGATAAAAACTACATTCAAACAAGAGTAATGTTGATATACTTTTGAGGAAAGAGGTAAAAAAGGAGGGAAGTGATGATGTAAGATTAAAGAAGTGAGGAGAAAAGTGGTGGGGGAAGATGAGGGAAGTGAGAGAAGTAATGATAGATGGGAAGTAAAAGAAGTAAATAGAGGACATGAGGAAAGTAGGTATGCATTCATGATAATTAGGCTTGTATTTATCGTTAAAAAGTGTCCAAAATTGATAAATATGTGTCCAAAAATTAAGTGATTGAAATTAGTGAGTATGCGCCTAAAAATAGCTAAAGGCGCCTAAAAATAGCTAAAGGCGCCTAAAGATGACTATATAGCATCAAAAAATGACAAAAAGTACCAAAAAGGTGATATCTGAAAACGCCTAAAAATGACTAAATAGCGCCTAAAATGGATAAATATCGCCCAAAAATGGCTAAAATTTTTGAGTGTCATACAAACCTATTTGGGTATCGTTACATTATTTTTTGTTGTCAATACCTTATTTGGGCACCATTTTTATATTATTTGGTGTCAATGAACCATTTTGGGCGTCAATTAATCATCTTTGGGTGTCAATTAGCTATTTATGGGCGTCATTAAGTTGTTATTGGGTGTGAAGTACCCTTATACTCTGTTTAATGTGTACAACTATATTTGGGTACCATTAAGTTGTTATTGGGTGTCAAACAACCTATTTGGGTGTTGTTACGTTGTTTTTTGTTGTCAATACCTTATTTGGGCACCATTTTATACTTCTGGGTATCAATTAACCATTTTTGGGAATCAATTAACTATTTTTATTTGTCAAGTAGCCATTTTTAGGTGTCATTAAGTTGGTATTGGGTGTGAAGTACCCTTACACCATATTTAATGCATACAACCATATTTGGGCGCCATGAAGTTGTACTTGAGTGTCAAATAAACCTATTTGGACATTGTTACATTGTTTTTATTGTGAATCATCTTAAGTATAATTTAGTGTATACATATTTACTTGAATGCCATTTTTATATTATTGGGCGTTAATGAATCATTTATGGGCGTCGATTAACCATCTTTAGGTGTCAATTAGCCAATTGTGGGCATCATAAATTTACACCCTATTTAATGTGTAACCATATTTGGGGTGTCATTAAGTTGTTCTTATGTGTCAAATAAATCAAGGTTTAAAAATTATAAACAATACAAATTTTTCTTTCATCACATCACCTTTATATATCACTTTTGTATTTTTTTCTCAAAAATATATCGACATTAATCTTGTTGGATTGCATTTTTCATAGTGAATCTAATTATTTTTGTTCCATCAAAAAATTCATCACAGTTCAAAAGTTATAAGTGAAACAAATTTATGTATCTCTTACATAATCTTCGGCAACCCACCAATCAGTGCCCACCACATCATAGTGGGGAACAGTGGTAGCAGGTAGTGCAGGAGGTAGTTTTGCCATCCGGTTTGGGGCGTGCGTGATTGTGTATGCTGGGCGTGAGAGTGCCCAAAATTTAACCCTATTTTATGCATGTCCAGGAATCGGTTGCATTGAATTGCAACTCGCATTAAATTACAACTGCTCCCGTTGGAATCCATCCCAACCAGAGGGGCCCTAAGACACCAAGAAAGGGGGTTTAAAAATCTAAATTATCATTCTTTGCATGTTGATGTGTGCAATGTCACAACCCATCAACTAGTCCCAAGACAACATGCATGTAACAAAGAAGGCCTTACATGTGGAACATGTTAGATATCTGGTTGTAGAAGTCATGTATATAGCATAGATTAAGCCCAATGTAGTGAAACTAGTACATAGAAAATTGTAATTTTGTGTCTAGTGCAAATGGGAAATAAGTTTTATCCCATATTGCTCACTCCTAGAACTTTTTTGGTCCTTATATGTAGGATCACATGTGACACTAGTATCCAAGAGTCCTAGGGGAGGGTATGCTCACCTCCTTGGTGGATATGATGACCACAACACGTACGCACGTGTGCATGCCATGCCACACCTCATCTCGTCTGGTCTAGCCAGACACGAGCTCGGGCTCGGGTTTGGGCTCAGACTTGTGGATTGTGGAATGTAGACAATGTCTTCTATCTTCTTTTTGTACTAGGATACAACTATGTATTTTATTAATTATTTATTTAAATAATTGTTTTTAAATAATTATTTCTTTTCAAAACAGATTTATTAATCCTGATTAGAAAGTACTTTCCTTACAGGTTTTTTCACAATGTGTACATGAGCATTCGAGTGATTGTGTCTTAACGGGAATAGGATTTCAGTGTGTGTAATGTTATAAATATGCCTCCAGTCATTAGGGTTAAACACATCTCAAATGAACATCATTTTTTAGTCATTTTGTTCATATTTTACAAATCCTAAGTAGAGTGTTTAGCCATCGTTTCTGTGTTGTTTCTTGGAGTCGTTCTTCTCCTGCGAACAATGAGTACCTTTTTCTCATCCTTCGAGACACGGTCTGTAAGGCGGTGGTTCTTGCGATCGTTGGGCTACGCTAGTAGTGCAATCAACATTGTCAACTGTGAGAGAGGGACATCTTACTTCAGGTTTGTAATCAGGTCAACTAGAAGAACAGAGTTTATCCTTCTGGATTGTGGGTCGTTGATTTCTTTAAGTAACAAGTTTATTTTTCAAAGAACCATCTGGTTTGTGTTTCTAACTTCATTTTTATTTTCTCATATACTATTTATGCTTCTGCTTCTTATCTGAATCTGACCTGAACCTATTAATTATTGCACCTTTAATTGTTTCATGTAATGACGTAAAGCTTAAATTAACAACGGTCTTAAAGAAATCAATATATGTCATTAATTAACAATGGCTGATCATGGTGGTTCTGGGAATAAAACTAATACGGGAAGTATGTCTGAGAAATTTACTGGTGCTAACTTTGCCCGTTGGAAGAGTCGGATGCAAATTTGGCTTAATATTGTTGGTTATGATCAGTACTTAGAAGAGACTGAACATAAATCTCACTACTACAGAAATAGCTTATAATGTCACATTTAGAGGCGTCGGTTATTACTGAAAACCGATGCCTAAACCCTACAATGTCGGCTAATTACAGAGAACGACATCTATATTTGAAGACCGACCAGACACGAATATCGCTTTTTATTTAGTGTCGGCTCCCTAAAATAAACTAACGCCTAAAATAGCCCGCCAAATCTAATTTTTTGAGCAAAAAAAATTACCCCCAAAGTTTCACATACTGCGTCAGTTTTTTAGCTACTAACCGACACCTAACGATGAAAAAAATTACCTCTAAAGGTCGTCGGTTTTTGTAGAAAAATCGACGCTGATAAGGTTTCGCGCGCCGTCCCCGCAAAAATTTTTAGGGTTAAGATTGTCCAATGGACGTCGATTTTTTCTAGCAACCGACGATGATGGATATAAGGTGTCGGTTGTTTAGATAACTGACGCCTTTGTTAACTTAATAACCCCCATGAGAAACAGACTCTATCCCCATTCTCGACGCTGCCAGAGCACCTGTGGTTGACGTCCGCCGCTACTTGCTCGCCGTCCTCCGCCTGCCGCTTCTCGCCGTCCTCCGCCCGTGCTCTGCCATCCTCCGCTGAGCTCAGAACCTGAGCTCGTCGTCCTCTGCTGGTGCTCGCTGTCCTCTTTCACCGCTCAGAACCTGAGCTTGCCGCCGCCAGACAGGTACATTTCTCCATGTCGGCCTGCTCCTCTTCTATCTCCACGTCGGCCTACTAAGAAGCTCTGTTCATTAGGTCTTATAGTTCATTAGGTCTTGTTGTGATCTCTGTTCCCCTTTAATCATAAATAAATATGTACTGCTGCTCATCCTTAATAGTCAAATGGAGAAGGATGAAGACAACAATATTGTCTACTATTTCTTTTTTTCTTGTCTAATGGCTGATTACTACTCTTACAGTGCCCTGTCAAAATAATTCTGAACTTAAAAATAGAAAAACAAATATAACTATCTCATTTTACATGATTTTTAATCTAGTTTTCAATAAACCCCATGTGGCATTAATTTTCCCCCTGTAGACTTGGTTCTGAGACGGATCACATAAGTTTGAAGGAGAATATTCAATTTTAAAAGTTCAACTAATTCACTTTATTTATTCCCTAATGACCTATTTTATACTAAGAAAATATATCATATGTATATTGCAAATTATTACTTCTATTTTGACCTGAATGAAAATATGGATTTCAACCACATGTGGGTCTTCTATTTCTAAAATGATTATGTGAACTCCTAAATCAGTAACATATATTATTCTTTGTGCACCCAAATACCTTGTGAATCATGTATACGCCCTAAGGTGATTAAATGCCTAAATCTTGACTTGAAATATGACCTAGTATGTTTGTTGATATATGAAGCTCTAGTTAAAACTTCAAGATTGATCCATAATTAATACATTATAACAGAATTGAATCGTGCATTTGTGTTGTTGCATGTGTTGTTGACTTGCTGTTGATTTGCATATATTTCTTCTTCAACCTTCAAGTGAGGTATAATATTCTCACTCTCTCAATGTGCCATTAGGCTTCATTTTGATTCAAATCTTTGATATATGGAATCATGGCTTATTTACTGTTTAGTATTTACTGACAAGCATGATTAAATGATGTTACACAAAACTTAGGATATGAATGATGAAACTAGGATTGTAGGTATAAGAATGACAATATACATGTATTTGTTGGCCTAGAAACCCATCCAAGATTTACTCATTAGGAGTAGATCTTGGATAGTCCCCGATTTGGGACTATTCTTGAACACCTAATCTCACTTAGGATGTAAGTGTATAATGTGTATTGTGTTTTTATGAAAATTTCGGCAGCATTTCTCCGTTTGTTCTCTAAGTACATATGTACTTGGAGAACAACGGGGAAATGCTGCCAAAATTTTCTTGAAAACCCAATACATATTATACACTTACTAGTGAGATTATGTGCTCAAGAATGGGATAGGTGGTACACATTTATTATATATAAGAATGACAGCACATGTATTTGTTGGCCTAGAAACTCGTCCAAGATTTACTCATTAGGAGTAAATCTTAGATAGTCCCCAGTTATGGACTGTTCTTGAACACTTAATCTCACTTAGGATGTAAGTGTATAATGTGCATTGGGTTTTCAAGAAAATTTCAGCAACATTTCCCTGTTTGTTCTCTAAGTACATATGTACTTGGAGAACATCGGGGAAATGCTACCGAAATTTTCTTAAAAACCCAATACACATTATACACTTACTAGTGAGATTAGGTGTTTAATAATGGGATAGGTGGTACACATTTATTATATATAAGAATGATAGCACATGTATTTTTTACCCTAGAAACCCGTCCAAGATTTACTCATTAGGAGTAAATCTTGGATAGTCCCCGGTTTGGTACTATTCTTGAACACTTAATCTCACTTAGGATGTTTTAACCATTAATTATATGTAAGACCTTAAACCCTAAAGTTTTAACCATAAACTCTAATATGTTAACCCTAGACCCTAATCTTGTTGTAATATATACTTATTTTCTCTTTGATCATAGAATGGATAGATTAGGATGTCCATTCGCAATTGTTGCACCCCAGAGTTTATTTCTGGTCTGGATTAGTTTATTAGATTTGTCGAGGAACATAGGAAACAACCTGGAGATAGGTTCTACTGTCCATGTAGGCATTGCAGTAACAACTTGAAAGTCAGCACTGGTGATGAAATCAAAAGTCATGTCATGTGCAACGGGATTGTACAAGGTTATACAGAATGGCACTGACATGGAGAGATTTCAAACCCAAAACCAGTGAATGTTGATAGCAGTGCTTGTGTGGAAGAAGAAATTGCCTCCGATGACTTAGATGTGAACGAACCAGTTCTAGTAAATATCGTTGATGTGATGCTGGATAGTTATGGGGTAGAGCACACTGATCCACCTCCCATGTTTAAAAACATTGTGCATGATGTTGAGATACCTTTATACACAGGTTGTACTAAGTTTACGAACCTTAGCGATGTGTTGAGATTGTATAAGCTGAAAGCTAACAATAGATGGAGCGACAAAAGCTTCACGTCATTGTTGTCTTTGTTGAAAGAAATGCTTCCTGAAGGAAACGAGCTGCCAATCTCAACATACCAGGTAAAGAAATTGTTGCGCCCAATGGGAATGGAGGCCAAGAAGATACATGCATGCCTGAATGATTGTGTATTATTTCAAAAGGACTATGTGGATTTGAAAGATTGTACAAAATGTGGTGCGTCACGGTATAAATTGACGACTTCGAGGGAGTCCAAAACTGGTTCTTCTTCTAAGATGATGTGGTATCTACCTATAATATCACGGTTTCAACGCTTGTTTGCCAATCCGATAGATGTGAAGAATTTGAGGTGGCATGCAGATGTTAAGAAAAATAATGATGGGATCCTACGACATGTGTCTGATTCCCCACAGTGGAAGAAGATTGATCTATTGTATCCTAAATTTGGTGAAGAAGTCAGGAATCTAAGACTTGGGCTTTTTATAGATGGGATGAATCCATACGGGATGTGTTAGGGGTGCAGGAACTGGTGTGGGCATCAAAGCGTTCTTTGGGCCATCCCAGCGCAAACATATCCTAAAAGCGGGAATTTCACAAGAAGAGGTAACCTATTCTTTTTTTAGAATGCTACTGTAAAAGGGAATTCAATCATCAGAAGCTAATGTTTCTTTTATCCATGTATAGGTAGATAAGATAGTTGATAGGAGAGTCGATGAAATAGTTGATAAGAGAGTCAAGGAAGCAGTTGATAA
The DNA here is from genome assembly GCA_963693085.1 of Alisma plantago-aquatica. Lineage (NCBI taxonomy): Eukaryota > Viridiplantae > Streptophyta > Magnoliopsida > Alismatales > Alismataceae > Alisma > Alisma plantago-aquatica. The sequence goes on from OY856412.1 coordinate 1,425,242,967, forward strand.
GACACTCCATGAAGCAATGAGCAAGTGGCAGGCATCTCTGACTGCCACTCAGACAGTACCTATGGCGTCCCACTCTACTCCTACTACAGAGGTTGGGAGTAATCCTGTAGACCCACCACCTAGCACATCCGTTGTAAGTATTTTTATGACATAGTATCTAGTCTTTTCAAGATGATATGTATATATGTATATAACATTCTTTATGTAAATTTGTCGGGGTTGAAGCCATGCCGTCTAAAAAGTAACGAATACATCATTGCAGAGGCGTCGGCTTACCCATCCCTTCTAGGGGAAATGTTTCATGGGTCTCCATTACCAAATGGTTGGGTTCGTGTGAGCCTGTTACGTATACTCCCCAATTAGATAGATATTCTATTGTCATATGTCACCCAGATTGTGAAACACTTGGTGAGGCAGAAGGCAGAGTGATATTGTGACCCAAAGCGGATGTCGTCTATACTGAAATTGTATGGTAAATTTACATTATGTTAAATTGTTAGTGTATATATATGAGGTCAATTGATCTGAAATTATATATACAGGTTAAAATGAAGACACCCAGAGCATCTAGGCCTCCACCTCCACCTCCTACATTACCAAGTTGGGTTCCACAGGATCTACCTGCCCCGTTAGGTCCTAATTGTAGAGGTATGGCAGTATGGTTAGGTGAACATGATATAAATTGTCCTATAAATATTTCTATAGATGTGGATGCTACAGGTCAGTCATACTAAAACAAACTATTTATACAAGATATTTTGGAGTTGTTTCGCTATGATTGGATTAATACATCTGTGATAGAGTTATGGATAAGGTGAGATATTGTTTATACATCCATATACCTTGTGTAGGATCCGGTGATCTAGTTTCTTATATATTAATGCATATGTAATACATGTTTTGCAGCTACTTAGACAAGATATGTGCAGATTTTTCATTTGAACATGTAGGATTTTTTATTCCATCTTGGATTAGTCTAGTAGCTAAAGACCCTTCGTCAGTTCAACAATACTATTGTGATGCTTTTACAAATTTTGGTCAAAATAAGAAGACGGTGATAATAGCTCCATTCAATGTGGAGTAAGTTTACTTTGCTTATAATTTGGACTTAAGAAAATTACATTTTTATTGTGGATTTTGAGTTATTAATTTTTAACTTTTTTACCTCTAGGGGTACGCATTGGGAGTTACTAGTTATTGTCCCCAAGATGTTCACTGTCTATTATCTAGATCCTAAGGGGACTAAATTGAATCCAAAATATGGACATGCAATGAAAATGGCATTATTCTGGTGAGAAATATTTCTTTTTTATATCTGTTAACATATGTTATTACATTACTATTTAATTATGCAATTTATTGTGTTACATTAACAAGTAGGGGTTTACATGAGTTCAAAAAGGCTGGAGGAAAGGTCCCCAGGAAAAAGAACCAGCCAATAATTTGGGAGAACGTGGAAGTAAGTTCTCGAATCCAATGTATATATTATTTATGTGAACTGTGCTTTTATGTTTGAATTTATAGTGTGCTACACAAGACAACGGTTGGGCATGTGCATACTATTTGATGTGATTTATACACATGATTATCAAATATGTCACAGTGGACATCGATATCATACATGAGGTATTATATATAGTCTCATTAGATAATATGAAATATATCAATCTTATTTATATATTATTAATTTTATATATATATATATATCATTCTATTATACATCATTCTCTTTGCATGTGTTTAAAACTGACCCCACTACAGGTAAGGCCTTATCAGATGTACATGCTTCCTATACGACGGAAGAATTAAATGATGTAAGAGAAGAATGGGCAAAAGCCATACAAGTAGTGTGGGTTTTAAAATATAATTTGGATGTTGATAGCGATAATGACTAAAGAATGATATTTTGTAGATTAATTTTTCTGAATTTTCATATGTGTGAATGTTTCTACATGTATGAATGTTTCTACATGTGTTTGAATGTTTATACATATGTGAATGTGAAAATGAATGGAACTGCAGGTTACTACATGAATGTTTCTACATGTGTGAATGTGAAAATGAAAGGAATTGCATGTTGCTACATGAATTTTCTATATGTGTCTGAATATTTCTACATGTGTGAATGTGAAAATGAAAGGAACTGCAGGTTGCCACATGAATTTTTCTACATGTGTCTAAATATTTCTACATGTGTGAAAATTGAATGGAACTGCAGGTTGCTAAATGTGTGAAAATGAATTTTGTTAAATTTGCAAGTTTGTGGCCTGTTGTTGGATGATATCAATGGATGTCATAAACGTGCAGTTTAGTTCCACTGAACTGTAGGTTTCTACATCCTGCGACCAACCACAGCAGGCCTGCAAACTGATAAGAAAAAAAAATCAAACATAGGCGTCGGTTATTAGTCAAAAACCGACAACAAAGGCTTACAACGTCGGTTAATAGCAAAAAACCACCGTATAATGTGGCCAAACAATACGGTCGTACTGGCCAGCACAGCCGTGGCGGCAGGTGATATGGCGGCAGTTATCACTAAGAAACCGACGTTGATGGTGTCCTAGATGACACCCTTTTGTGGCGTGAAGGGTTTGGGCATCGGTTTCCCTACTAATAACTGACGCCTATAGTGCCCCTAGTGGCACCCTTTTGTGGCGTGAAGGGTTTGGGCATCAGTTTCCCTACTAATAACTGACGCCTATAGTGCCCCTGTTGGCGCCCTTTTTGTGGCGTGAAGGGTTCTGGCATCGGTTTCCCCACTAATAACCGACACCTATAGTGCCCCTGTTGGTGCGTTTTGGGTGGCGTGAAGGGTTTTGGCATCAGTTTTCAAACTGACGCCTAAGGGTTCACCTTTTAGTGTCACCCACATATGTGTCGCTTTTTAACCGTCACCAAAGGCCTTAAATAACCGACACCAAAGGCCGGTTCTGTAGTAGTATCTGATGATACTATCCCTGATAATGCAAATATAATTACTAACTGGAAGAAGGGTGATAAGATGTATCAAGGTTTGATTCTATTTGGTTTAAATATCAAACTGTATGATTCTTATTCGAAGCTATTTGTTACTACTTTCAAAGTTCTGTGGAAAGCATTAGTTAAGAATTTTAGTACTGAGATGGTTGAGCATAAGTCTGTCTCTGATCAAACATACAACTTTCATCTCCTATGTCATGAACTCTCAGATGCAAAGATGGAATTTCCTGAGAAGTTTGTTATTATGTCTATCATAGAAATGTTTCCTAAGTCATAGGAATTATTTGGCATGACACTTAATCATCGCAAAGGAGACGTGTCAATTAATGATCTAATGAGAGATATTAACATACAAGAAGAACACTTAAAAGAGAAGACTATCAAGGAACCTACTGATGCAAACCCTAGTGTCAATTTTACTACTGCTAAAACCAAAGATAAGAAAATAAAGAATGCACATAAACCTAAGGTCAAGATCCAGAAGAAACCAAAGAGCAAACCTTGTTGGACTTGTGGACATGTTAGCCACTGGAACAAAGATTATCCTTCAAAGAAGGCAAACAAAGTTGTTGAATGTGCAACTAATGAGGCTGTAGTCAATATGATGACTACATCATTGCACCTCAATGATGGGTATGTTTCTATAAAACCTGAAATCCTTCTATTTTTGAACCACTTTATTGGATAATTGACATTGGGGGTAATGTGTATGTTTGTGCTGATAAGTCCTTATTTGTGTCTTACCAGGCCTCAAGAGGTCATTATGTGACTTTGGATGATTCCAGCTCTACAGAAGTCAAAGGCGAAGGATGGGAGGACTTGAAGTTCCCTTCGGGGAAGGTTCTGACGCTTCATAGAGTCAGACATGTTCCTATCATTCGACGCAATATCCTCAGTGGTGTGATTTTAGTTAGGGACGGTTTTAAAGTAGATTGCAAATGCAATAAGGCTATTATTACATGCCTTCATGATTCTTTATTTTTTAGCAAGGGGTAGCTATGTTATGTGGAGAACTTATTTAAGATTCTTGTTGAACTTATTTCAAATTTTATTTTAAATTTGAATGATAATAGTTCTGTATGCATGAATCTTGTATCATATTATGTTTGGCATTCACATTTGGGAGATGTTAATATTGCCTCAATGAAGTGTACGATGGATCTGAATTTAATCCCTAAATCTATTTTAGCAATAATAAATGTGAAATCTATGTGTAAGCTAAATTGCCTAGGAAATATTTTCAGTCTGTGAATAAAAATTCGGAAATATTGGATTTAGTGCATACTGATATATGTGAATTTAGTGGTATTGCTACTAGGGGTCAAAAGTGTTATTTCATAACTTTTATTGATGATGCTAGTAGATATTGTTATGTATTTTTACTTATAAGTAAAGATGAGGCATTGCATAAATTTAAAATTTATAAGAAAGAAGATGAAACTCAAACCGGCAAAGTACTTAAGTGATTAAGGTTTGATAGGGGAAGATAATATACCTCAAACTTGTTTTTGGAATTTTATCAATTGCATGGTATAGTTCATGAGGTTAACGCTCCATATTCAGCATAGTCTAATGGGATAGCTGAACGTAAAAATTGAACCCTTACAGATATGGTAAATTCTTTACTCCAAACCTCATGTCTACCCAACTTCATGTGGGGGAAGCTTTGAATATGACTTGCCATATTCTGAATAGAGATCCCCATAAACATGTTGAAAGTAGTCTATTTGAGTTATGGAGAGGAAGAAAATCGAGTCTCAAATATCTTAGAGTGTGGGGGTTCCTTGCTAAGGTACTTGTCCCTGAATATAAGAGGAAGAAATTGGGACCGAAAATGGTTGATGCCATCTTCTTGGGGTATATAGAGACAAGTTATGCCTACAAATTCTTGATTGTAAAATATGATATCTCAGGCGTTAAGGTCAATACAATTGTGGAATTACATGATGCTACATTCTTTGAGGATGTGTTTTCCATGAAATTTGGTGTGCCCAATGAAGTATCTCAAGAGGATTCATTCACCACAGGTTTCATTCCTGAGCACGTGGGAAGGATGACAAATGTGAGGGGTGACTCAGAACTAGCTATTTTTGAATTTGATGATTCTGAAGAAATAGTTGAACCAAGGAGAAGTAAATGGTCGAGGACATCCAAGGACTTGGAAGTGAGTTTCTCACTTACAATGTTGAGGATGATCCTGTAACTTTCAAACAAACTATGGAATCTCCAGAAGCTAAGTTTTGGAAAGAAGCAGTTAATGATGAAATCCAGTCAAGTTTTTCGAATGGAACTTGGGAATTGGTGAATTTACCTCCTGGTTGTTCTGCAGTTGGTTGCAAATGGATCTTTATGAAGAAACTTAATGCATACGGGACAGTCAATTAGTATAACGCTAGGTTAGTTGCTAAGGGTTACACACAGATGGAATGAATAGATTATTTTGATATTATTCCCTTATTTCTTGTATGACCACAATCTGAGTGCTTATAGCATTGGCTTCCATTTATAATCTTTGTATCCATCATATGGATGTGAAGACCGCGTTCTTACACAATGATATTCAGGAAGAGATATATATGGAACAACCTGAGGGATTTGTGGGTCATGGGAGTGAGTCCAAAGTGTGTAAACTTGTTAAGTCATTATATGGCTTGAAACAATCCCCTAAGCAATGGCATGAGAAGTTTGATTTTGTGATATCATCATTTGGCTTTGTTTCTAATGAATTTGATAAGTGTCTCTACTGCAAAATCATCAATGATGGATTCATTTTGTTATGCTTATATGTCGATGATATCCTATTTTTTGGTTTTGATATGAAAGTAGTAAATGAGACAAAGGCATTCTTGTGTAGCAAGTTTGAGATGAAGGATATGGGAGTTGTTGGTGTGATTTTAGGGCTTAAAATTATAAGGTCTATTGATAGTATAACTCTCTCTCATTCTCACTATGTTGAGAAGATACACTGGAGAGGTTTGAGTACACATCACGTAAACCTATTAAGACTCCATATTCATCCAAGGACTTGTTCAAGAATGACATTGGAGTTCAAGTGTCTCAATTATGATACTCTCATATCATCAGAAGTTTGATGTATCTTATGAACTGCACACGTCCAGACATTACGTTTTTTGTGAGCAAGTTAAGTAGATACACCAGTTGTCCCGACAAGACACGTTGGGAAGCTCTTGACAGAGTTTTGAGGTATGTCAAGTAAATGTGTTCCCTTGGACTGCGTTATGACAAACATCTATCTTTAGTTGAAGGATATAGTGATGCAAGCTGGATTGCCATGAGCTCTGGGAGTAATGGTATCTCAGGATATGTATTCCTATTGGGAGGAGGAGTTGTTTCCTGGAGGTCTAAGAAATAGACCCAATTGTCTCGGTCTACTTTTGAGGTGGAGTTGTGTACTTTAGATGAAACTGGATTGGAAGTTGAATGGCTACATGGACTTATGTCCAGTTTACCTATGGTAAAGAAGCTGCTTCTAGCAATTTTAGTTCGTTGTGATAGCACTACAACTGTTGCTAAGATAAAGAGTTCCAAGTACAATCAAAAAAAGCATAGATACATCCAAGTCAGACTCAAGTCTGTAAGGGAGTTAGTGTCTAATGGGGTTGTGGTTGTGGACTACGTCGCTACCAAAGATAATATAGTTGATTCTTTCACTAAAGGTCTTACCTTGACTTTAGTAGAAAAATTCAAGTTGGGGATAGGACTGAAATCCCTTTAGATTCGTAGGCAGTAGCAACCCAACCCAATAGAGTGGAGATCCCACAAATTGGGTTCAATGTAGTAATAACAAGTTGTCAGGTGAATTAGATGACACTATGTAATTTCTTTAATACTTCATGCATCCATGTGTCTATCCCCTGGGAAACATGTTATGTCATGACTGCAAGTTAGTAAGAGATTAGTCTATGAATGGTGTCAAGTCTTAGAACGGGATGTTAACAGTACTTCCTTAGAGACTCCAACTAAATGATTGATGTTGTGTAGGTCGTAATAGGAGAATTGGGTTGTTCTCTGATATCAATCATGACATATATTTTGTATGCATGGCCTTAATGCATTGTTTTCTTTTCTACCATGTCTTTATTGTGTTGTTACCAATCTATGCTCTTGCACCCAAGGTTCAGGTTCAAGACTTTTTGTTTACTTAGTTCCTGTGGGGGTCACAGTTGGATAACTCAGATAGATTCAAACCAAAATGTAACTTCTAAAAGCACAGTATGGAGGACTGAATGATAGAACACATTACACATTAGACTTTGTGGGGAATTATTAGATATATGGTTGTAGAAGCCATGTATATAGCATGGGTTAAGCCTAATGTAGTGCAGATAGTACATGGGAAAAAGATAGTTTTTTGTCTAGTCCAAATGAGAAAGAAGTGTTATCCCACATTGCTCACTCCTAGAACTTTTGTGGTCCTTATATGTAGGATCACATGTGACACTTGTGTCCAAGAGTCTTAGGGGATGGTATGTTCACCTCCTTGGTGGGTATGGTGATAACAATAAACACATATGCACGCATGCGCTCACCACGCCACGCCTCACCTGGTCTAACCTGGCCTGGCCGGGCACGGATTCGGGCTTGTGGCTTGTGAATTGTGGGTTGTGGAGAATGTCTTCTATCTTCTTTTGCACTAGGATACAACCGCTTATTTAATTAATTATTAATTTAATTAATTGTTTTTTCTGAAATAGATTTATTAATCCTAATTGAAGAGTGCTTTCCTTGCAGATTTTTCCGCGACGTACAAGAGCGATTGAGTGATTGCATCTTAATGGAAATAGGATTTCGGTGTGTGTAATGTTATAAATATGCCTCTAGTCATTAGGGTTAAACATATCTCAAACAAACATCAGACGTCAACCGTTTCATTCATGTTTTGCAAACCCTGAGGAGAGCGTTTACGCTTCCGTGTTGTTGCTTGGAGTCGTTCTTCTCCTACGAGCAACGAGTTCCTTCTTCTCATCCTTTGAGACGCGATCTGTCAAGCGGTGGTTCCTGCGATCGCTGGGTTGTGCTGGTAGTACAACTGGACATCGTCAAGCGCAAGCGAGACGACAACTTGCTTCAAGTTCATGATCATATCGACTAGAAGAACGGTGCCTATCCTTCCGGATTGCGAGCCGCTGATTTCTTTAAGTAACAAGTTCGTTTTTCAACGAACAATCTGGACTGTGTTCCTAACTTCATTTTTATTTTCTCATGTACTATTTATGTTTCTGCTTCTTATCTGCCTGAACATGTTAATTTATTACACATGTCATTGTTGCATTTAACGACGTAAACTTTAAATTAACAATAGAACCGACCAACATCCATAAGCGTCATCCTGGAAAAAATACATGCCATGCCTTGTTTAAAAAATATTAAACAAATTGGAATTCGTACCATGTCTTGTCCATGTGCCTCCTAAGCAAAGTGGAGCACCAACAAATGTTACGGATGTGAGCCTAGGTCACACAAGCATTGGCACACCCATGTGTAAGACCCAGCAAAGCACCCAACACAATGTCAATCACATGATCATGTGCCCATAGTTGCGTATCAGGGTTTGTCAATAGTGTCACCGCACAAGGCAGACCCATGAAACCTAGAGTTTGTACGATGATCGTTAACCATATATAAAACACCATCAATCTCAGGACCCCGCCTCCCCCATAACCTACAAGCTTAAAGTCTCGCACACTCTACTCAATGGATGACATTTTCAAATGTCTCCAAGGTTTGACACTATTTGCGCAACAGCAAAGAACTCGAAATGATGACCACTTCTTGTTGTAGCGCTATCCTCACAATTAGTAAAGACCGATCAATGACATCACAACCGTCTCAAGTAGGACAGAGCGGCACTCCAACTTGGAAACCAGACATGCACAACCGGCAAACCTCCCTAGTATGTCCTAGGAGCAATCTAGAAACTGTATGCGGAGAGAGAGAGAGAGAGAGAAAGAGAGAGAGAGAGAGAGAGAGAGAGAGAGAGAGAGAGAGAGTTCCATGCAATCAATTTATCTAGTAACTGCATCATGAATGGCAGCATACCCCGCACCCAGTGTCTCTGTTTTACATAGCGTCAGCCGCTAATTTTCACTTGCACCATGGCATTGCCGACGGTGTGCCAAAGGATGCAATTACACTATTATCACGGTTGATCCAACAAGCACTATGATTGCCAGACTGCAATACCGTCACCACTGTTGTCTTTATCCGGCGTATGAAAATGGATATTTGAAATCCACACATTCGATCCAGATTTGAGTCTAAAATTTTAAAAAAAAAACATTCAGATCTGCAAATTTCCGATAAGCTATTGAATATAGTTGTATCGAGTCTAAAAAAATCCAAATCTTAATATTAATATATATATATATATATATATATATATATATATATATGAAAATATAGACATTTTATTATATATATTCATAAGTAATATCAATATTTTCTATATGTTTATGATTTTTAATTCGAATAGGATATATATCTGAATTCGGATATTAATCATTCAGAACGGATTCAGATATTATTACATGATATCCGTCAGATATTACATCAATTTTTTTTTCAAATTCGGATATCGGATATAGCAATATCCGCTCCATATTCAATCTATTTAGAGGTCTAAATTCCCGCTTCCTCGTCTGCTCCAACGAACAGTATGATTGTTGGGCTGCAGTTCACGGACTTCTTTTTCCGGTCAGTAATACAATCCCACTTCCTCGCCATATGATATAAAGCAAGTTCCAAATTCAATGTCAATAATGCACAGCAACGTCTGAACCGGCAATATATGGAGGATTTTGGAAACACAAGTATAATTCACAAGCCACAGAAGAGTGGACCTAACAACAGTGTAAGCGGTAGAAAGAACTTTAGAGCGAGTCGTTACCGCGAAAAGTTTTATTCTACCAAGAACCCTTTCTACACATAAAAAACAAAATAATAAGGCGAGTGGAACAGAAAATATTCATTCCACCTGCCGGAGACAATAAGAACTGGCATTACAGAAACAATCACTCGTTCAAGCATATACTAGGGACCGGCATCTGAGTATCAATCATCTCTTGATACCACATCCTAATTCTTGAAATGGCATTCTATGAACAATCAGAGCACCTAGACATCACTCGCAACGGCGCAAGTGGGTTCTTACTTGCTGCTCCAATTCTTGCTCGTACGAGTGCCTCATTCTTTTTCTGATAGATGTCACTAATCATTTGCTGATATAATAATTCTATGATTTCCAGTTCCAGCCTCAATTTTTCATCATCGTCGTCATCACCATTGTTGAACTTCTCAACAGTCGAACATGTAGCATCCAAGCTATGGGCCACTTCGTTAGCACCAGCACCATTCTCATCACAAACTCTTTCCGTCTTCGTTTCCGATTCAAAATGGTGCAGGCTATACAAGCCTTCTTCGGGTGAGCACATAAAAGCCAATGATAGTTTTTTGTCATTTTCATCAAACGAGCATATGGACATTAATGAGGGATCAGACAAATCATCAGTGCTTCGTATGCTGGGTCCTGGGAATGAGCATGAGATAACATCATGAGAGCCCGTTTCACTGGGTTCGGGCATATGCTGAAGAGGGACGTCAATAGAAGAGGGCCCAATTATAGCTGGCTTTGGAATATCAAGAGCTTCCCAGGTTATCTGGGAAGATAACGGGGAATTTGTTTCATAGGCAGCTGACTGGGCTCCTTCAGATTCAGGACCACAAGCTTTGTTGTTATCAAAAACAGTTAGTTGATTACTTGTAACAGAAGCATTCCACGCCTGGGATAAATTAATCAACAATGACTCCATCATTTCAGTTATCAATTTTGCATCTTCTGTACCAATTTCGTCTTGTTCAACCAATTCACTTGCAATCAAAGAGGCGGTATCAGAGTCGACATAAAATGTAAAGTCGATCTGCCTTCCTTTAGCTGCATCAGGAGAACAAAGCATACAAAATTGTCAGCATTTAAACTAGGCTTCTAAAAAGAATTAAAAGAAGATAGAGAATAAAAGAAAGGCAATCACCACTGCCAGTAGCAATTTGTAAATCAAATTCAACAAGGCCTTCGCCTTCGCCTTCCCTTTGCGCTGTCAACAGAAACTTTTTGTCTTTCTTGGTCTTGCTAACTTTGCAGGTTACAGACAGCACTCTGCCGTCAGCATAACTCTGGATCAAAGTATTTACTATTAACTTTTCATCATCAACATTCAAATCTGGGCGACTCTCCATCTTAGAAGATTTCACAGGCTGTTCAGGTTTAGCAGGAATTTTTACTGGAAGTGATTTTTTAGCAACTGCATCAGCTGATAGCAAAGCAAGACCAGGTTTTGATCTGTTTGCCCCATCAGTCTGCAAGAATGTACCTCTCAACAATTCACTGGCAGAAGGCCTCTCAGAAACATTAGTGATACACTTTTCTATAAAAGCTTTCAATTCTGGGTCTGCAACCTTAGATAAGACTGCTGGCTTTTTCCCCTGGATATAGAGTAAGGAGGTCAAAATTACTCGCTATATTATATGTGACTAAATTAACAATTCATACAGCCTTAAACATAATATAACCAACGCCCTGCATTATGAAATATGCCGTAACTTTATGGTACTTTCCGTCTACAACCTTCCCACTTCTCTCTCAGCTTCTTACTCTACCCAACATTGATTTAAAAAGAGCCCACTTCGCTTCTCAAGTGCCTACTTAAGCGGTGGTAGCTCTGTCTACCCGAAAATCCTAGATTAAGCGGTTGGTGAAGCATTTTGTTGGTTGGTGAAGCATTTTGTTGTTTAGTGGATGTTTTTTTGCTGCTTCACCCACTTTATCCCGCTTTGTGTGGCCCACTTAGGACCGCTTGAGTAAAACAAGGTCCGGTATGAGCCAACAACAATTATATAAGAAAGAAATACTGGCTGCCCAATCGCTCTAAGCATTACATGCTATAAAGGTACTAGAAACATAACCATTCTATACTGTTCTTCCCCTACATATACTGAGGTTCTGCACTGGTGTTGTACGTGCTTGTGTACTAACTACCTGTTACAACTTACAAGTGTGTTAATATCTGATTGATACATCCCATAGGACCTATATGGAGTCTACTGTATAAGAGTTCTACATTGGTATTGTGAAAGCATTATGTTAAAGTATCGCAAGAGCTATATGAGTATTGTACATCTGTAAAAGTACTACGTAAATTATATGGAATATAGTATACATGTGTACTATATTATATTTGAATTACTGCGTAAATTATAGTATGTGTCTTAAATTTGTCAGTTGACTGCTATAATATGATATAGGATACCCTAATCTAATAGAATTTTTTGATTTTATTATAAACTATTTAAAGTTATGGTGTAAGTGACAGTGCATTTATATTATCAGTCCATAAAATGTAACATATATATTTTAAAAATATACCATTACCTGACCTAATCTAATGAATAGCAAACATATTACTTGGCAATTGTGTGGTTTCACCAATTTAGCAATACAATACCATATTATCGCAATATAAATATCTTCATTATTTCACTGCACAGTCTGCTTTTTTCCAATAAAGTGTCTGCTTAATTAGGTGTTTCACGCTTGAGCGCTAAGGCTCCGATTGGTTTGCTGTAACTGGTCCAGAAAACTTATGAACTAGAGTTCCTAAAGCACTTTTTCATGATTAATTTAATGTAAGTGATGGAGTTTGAGTTCCGCGACTTCCGGTGAGTTACAGAGTTACATACAAAACAGAGTTCTTGAGTTCCCTCCTTTAAAGAGCGGAAAACGAGTTCCAGAATAATTGACAGCATTTCTTATATAATTATATTTTTCATTCTTCATAAACGACATGTGTAAGATATTTATGACTAGGAATGTTAACGTGTGGATAAGGTTTATTGCCAAAACCATAACATAATATGACAAAACAGTGTATACCATAAGCGACACCATTTAATTATTTTACAATGTAACTACCATTATCATTGTAGTCTATAAAATAAAATAAAAATACACAAACATTATGAAAAAGTAATCACACCGCACCATGTGACAAAAAATATGATTTATCTAACATTTTTATATTCATGTTTAATAATATCATGTGAAAATGATAATGAACTATAATGGTATGCAAAGAATATACTAAAAATCAATGTTGTACATATTGTTAAGCAATGATGAACCAAAAGTTATATTTACAAACACATACAATGTACATATCATTAGAATAGTTTGTACATACAAAGTGAAATAAAAATAGCATAATGTGATTTGAACCACAATATTTTTAGAATAATTATAATTATACTACATTAAAATATTTTTGAAGGAGAAACATTCGCATCATGACCGCTTGTTGAGATCATGGAATAAAATTTCGATCGAAATTGTGAAATTTTGCTCGAAATTTTGTTTTTTTTCAATCGGATATCGAAACCTATGATCGGACACGAAATGCAGGGAATGGGACGTAATTTCGCAAAAAAATTCGACCCTAGGTGCGAAATTTCGCAAAATAGGGTGAAATTTCGCAGCAAAAAGGCCAGGTTGGGCCGTAATTTCACGAAATGGTACAGAAACACAACTTAAATTTTGAGAAATTTGTTCCTAAGGCTGCTAATACTACATCTTGGGTATTTTGGCAATTGTTTTTGAATCTCTTGCATCGAAAGCTTATTTTCTTTAATTCTAAGGCATGTTTCCGCTATCTCTAGACCATCTATACATTACCTTCATCGATTTCTACACTTCTATAGAGATATGGAGAAATACTTCGAAAATAACAAAGTTCTTTCTTGGATCTATGTATAAATATCCCATGTAACCTAGTTAAATGCGAACACTAGACTTATACAACTTGTAGTTCGTAACTTTGTAACTTGTAATTGTAAGTTATACATTCTAAGTTGTAACTTGAAGTTTTTAACAGTCTAACTGTCTAGCAGACTTGCCATTTCTGATCATTTGTGCACTCACTCATCAAGACATGGATCCCACCCTAACCTCTAAACATATAACTTTAATATATAATCTAGTGTATCTTTGTCTAAACATTGTGTATGCAAAATTTCATAATCTAATTCCTTCATTTTGTCATCGAAATTGTCATCGAAATTCTGTCGAAATTGTTCAGCTTCCTTCACTTACAAATGTGGGAGACCCCACACCCCACATATCCAATATGAAATATTATTGCATATTTGAGTAGATCTTGGCGTTTAGATCGTCCTGGTAAATTTTCATAATTTAATTCACTTATTTGGTCGTCGAAATCGTTAGGGCCGTAAATATCAAAATTTCGTGCGAAATTTCGAAAAATTTCTGTTTGTGGGCCATCGGACACGACATCAAAATCGGACATTTAATTCAATGGTTGAGATTATTATGGTTAAAAAAATTTATGATTGATCACAGATATGATTGTTCTTTATTTCTTTGCCGTCCTTACTTTTTATATATCACACAGTAAAATTAAATTATCTTTTTAATTGGTTCCCATATTTAAGCTTACGACAAGCCAATCACATGGAAGTAAATGGAACTTAAGTTTCATAAACTGAACTAGAGTTTCCTGAAAATGAGTTCCACATAACTTATGACTAACATCAAACCAATCAGAGTCTAAGGGAAGGTTAAGGTTGGTCACTCCCCACTTCACGCTTTACAAAATATAGCTTTGCACCCTCACCGCCCTTCTAACCCTTCCATCCAATGCTTGTGCCTATCACTGTAGGTGTTGGGAAGTGTGTTTTCCTCTACTCTTCCAAAACTTGATCTTGGTACACCTCCTTTGCTCCTCTTCCACATCATAACAGTTTTTACCCTTCACCGCCTCCCTCATCTACTCTTCAATTCACAACTGCCCTGCAAATGCTTCGAGGGTTATTGTGTATCACCATGCCATCTTAAGAGGCCTGCCATAGGCCTATTGTATCAGACCTCATGGCTCCTACCCACTCTGAGAGTCACCATTATTATGCCCTATTTTAAAACCACCCTCTATACCTGATGTATGACTCTCTTTCTCCCCACTGCTTACATCTCCTTTCAATCTGCCGAATTTTCTCATTATGCTCCGCTCTGAGACCACCCATGCTACACTGGCAGCCAATGTTCTGCTGGCCTGCAACCTGAACCCAACCAACCTTTGTTGAACCCCTTGATTTGCATAACGGACCTAGGGTCTGACTGGTTCAAAGTAACTGAAATTTTCATGGAAGTCATTTTCCCAAAACTGTAATTGCCTTCTCGGATAATGAGTTCCAAGTGATTGATTTGAAACCAATTTTCTGGAAAACAGATAGGTTAATTCCGATTGTTGACAAGGGGTTAGGGCAAAGATTGGGGAGAAAGTTTATCCGTCTGGAGTGAGTTGCAACGCCGTCACGTTGGGTGAGGGAGATTTGTTTATTCCCCCTCAATAAGGAGGATACATTGGAAGGATTAGCCTTGCGGCTTGAGTTTCCTGCGGACTCGGAACCTCAGAACGGAGATTAAGATCTCAAATATGAAGCTTCTTTCACGCTAGGTGTTGGTGGGTTGTGCTCGGAACAGAAAAGAAGATTAAGAAACTCGAGAGATCTTCTATCGGTGTTGTTGGGACACTCTTGGCAGTTAGCAAAGCGCCTCCAAGTCCACAGGAGGCAGCTAAGCCGTCGAGGATGTGCAACAGATGACTGTCGAGGACGTGCAGCAGATTTATGAGTGCCTTCTTTGCCAGTCGCTCGCCTTGCCGAGTGGGGAAAACAAAGTAAGGAACAGAACTTGTTTTCCGGATGGTTTGCTACGAAATCCGTTTTCGGAAGTGTATATATATCGCTGGAAGTGCAGAAAACATTAGGAAAGTCAAGCTTCAGACTTTCACCGAACCAGTCACATAAAATTTGAAAAGGGATTTGACTTCCAATGTTTTCACAACAAATTACACCAAACCAGTCAGACCCAAGCTAAAGTCATGAGCGAATCTGTCTCAGAAAATTCCTGTTCTGCCTCACTTATTCTCCACCAGCATTATGGCTATGATAGCTCATCAACTGCATGAGGATGAACCGGCGATTTCCTGGTCCTTCATTGCTCCCATGAGATCCCGACTAGGGTTTGATATAGTTAAATAGGTGTTTTGGTTATTTTGTCCATTTTAGTTTATTGCAGGGACAAATTCATAATTCATGTGACTTGGCTAATATTCCTTTCAGGGGGGACTTATTTAGATGTTCCAATCTTGTTAGTTTAAATGAATTTATATGATTGTTAACTGTGTCTAGTCGTGAATCTTGTAACAATTAGGGTTTCAGTATTCAATTACAGATACTAGTCTTTGGGTATGTGTCCGGGCAAACGATTCTTGTTGTATTTTAGCTTTTAGGCAATTGGTACCCATTAACTAGCTTTTAGGCAGTTGGCTCCAATTACTAGCTTTAGGGAATTGGTTATCCATCTTGTTTGGATCTATGGGGTAATGATGATTTCAATTCTACTTTCATACAAATGTAAAGTCTAAACACTATGTTCCTAGAAGTTTCCATAGTCCTTCCTTGATTCCCACTTCCTCCAGTAAACCAAAGAAGCAAAAAGATGCAAAGGATCCTCTATGCTGCCTCTGTTCTCACCCAGCACTCCTTGGGACACTAGCATGAGAAGTGCAGTCTGAGTGTGACGCTTAGATTCCACTTTCCAGTGTCTGGTGTGTTTCCAAAGGACCATGTACTGGCCTATGATTCTGCAGTTACATATGACAGAACTGGTAGTCTTTATCTTTCTCTTTTCCTACAATTGTGCTCTGGAAAAGTATTGTATGAGCATTGTTGCTTGCTGCACAAATCAACTTTATCTTTTTGTTGTTTAATATACTCCATTAGAGTACTCAGAAAATATATAATTATACATTGAATTTGCCAGATGACCTTCACAGTCATTTACCACAACTACAAATGAACAAGCCATATTTGTGTTCACAATTTTTAAGAGTAGAGTTTCAGGTAAACTTCTAGATTAGCTACAATTCATCATTATGCAAAACACTGTACGAGTAAAACACTATAACAATTCACTAAGCAATGCTTTATAGAATCATTCATAAGGTGTTGAACCAAGGTATGTAATCGAGGCATCTTCTCCAGAAGGATTCTAAACATGTAATATTTACAGAAAGACACTGCACAATGGTAATAATATCCAAACTTAAGAAGCATTATATAGGAAAGCAGCCGCATATTCATCTACAAAATCCAGTGTAGAAGATTGAAGTTCAAAGTTTGAAGCTTAAGCATTATATTGTCACAGGGACACGGGTATGGGTGTTATGAACACACCATTATACTAAAAAGTATGGATAAGGGAAAAGCCTATTCAGTTAGTATCAGTCTTCTAATTATTATAGTTCTTTAGTTTAGAGTATAGACGTGGGAAATGCCAATTCAGTTAGTATAAGTCTCTGGCTATTATCGTATCAATGTAGAAGGCAATCAAAATTGATGTCAAATGATTTACTATAAGAAGTAACTAACCAAGTGGAGATATGTTCATGTGCAACAAAGCATGATAATAGGTGAGAATCCCTATTGTATCTATGTTCCACTTTTACATTTTACGTGTGCCACTTGACCTTCCCAGAGTATCAAAATGAGTCTGAATACTGTTCATATGGTGATCACATGCCTATTTTTCCTTAGCAGGCATCTTAATCATTTATCGCATGTTATCCACAACATGTTTTGGTGAAACTATGTCTAGTAAAATCTTGCAATCATAACTCTGACTCAGAAAAAAGTGAATACATCTTAATGGAGCACAGGACCCCTTCAATCACATGAAGCACATCAGCAAACAGTGAGTACATCTCAATGGAGCACAGGACCCCTTGAATCACATGAAGCACATCCTCCTATACCTCTAAACCCAATATCATAATGCAGACCAACTTAAGTAGCCGTACATTATTTCTAAAACTCATCCAGCGCATATTGTCTCTAAATGGTTTTCATTTAAAATTTCACCGAAAAAGTATAAAGGTCTAACTGTAGAAGATTAGCCTGCGTCACTTAACCATTTCATACACTATAATTGGCATGGAACCTGGTGAAGTAAGCAAAATATAACGAGGACATGCAAAGCCAACAAGTTGATGACAACATCTTGCATCAAGAACATTAATACCTTATAACAGTAGTAGTCGTCAAAAAGATTAGTGGATAAGTGCAAGAGAAAAAAGATAATTCTCAGATGAGGGGCAGAGAGGACCCAGCCTGAAAACCTCTATCAAATCAAGAACCTAATAGAACATTGACTATAAACAAAAAGGAAGCCATATTAAAAGTGCTTCTTAGCCTATTTGGAAAGATATTCTGACACAAATATCCTCATTATCTATATTAACAAAGGCACCCTTTGGTAAGTATTTTAAAGCACTTGGATTAAGCTGAGCATGCCGCATATGAGGGGACATGCAAATCAGGACCAAGTCGAGCTATCAAAAGGCAAGGACCTCATTTCTGGAAAGCCGTGGTGTGTACTAGTTTGATCCCTTGAACCTCAATCATCAACCGCAATATTGAAAGACCGTGATCAGGGATTCTCAATGGAAGCAGCGCATCATTGGTGATAAAGAAGTGATACAGATATTAGATAGAGAACCTTTCAACTCTCGTGATTATAGTTAAATCATTCTGTGGAATCGACCCTCCTCCCCCCCTCCACCCCACCCAAACTGGCTATTGTCCTTGCACTAGTCAGGGATATAGGAACTAAGAAACTATAGCATTCCATCAGAAGCACTGTGCTTCCAATCCATAGACTCACAGCCGATGCCACCAAAAACTAATATTAACCACACAAGTGTTAGGGTCAAGAAATAAGCAGGGATCAGAAAGATGTTAGAACAGCATTATTGTTGGATAATCAGGCTTTCCAGAAATCTGAGGCTTAGGTGTTTGGAAGACAGTACCGAGATGACCTTCTTAATAATCTGGAGTGCAGAATCGCACTCGCTGTAAGGGTACTCAAGAGTGACCATCTCCAGCATGCACATCCCAAAAGAATAGATGTCTACCAATTCATTGTACTCCTCTTCGTAATACTCAGGAGCCATGAACTCAGGTGTACCTAAAAAGTTCCACATTTAGAGAATCAATACCTACCTTAAACCTAAATACACAAGCAGTTCCTACTGTTATGCTGAAAATCGTAGTATTATGCTTAAAATGTAGGCAAACCATCCAAAGTATTTCAAACCGGAAGCAGACTGATCGAACGTTATGAACAAGATAGAATGGCATGTTACAGACAAAATACCTATCATGGTTTGGCAACTAGGCTGGTGCAGGACCGTGGCTAGCCCAAGGTCTCCGATCTTCACTTCCCCGTGGTTACCATTGATGAAGATGTTATCACACTTTATATCCCTGTGTATGATTGGTGGGTTTTGGCTGTGAAGATACTCCAACCCTGATAGAATCTGCCTAGCCCATCCCTTCAATGCCCTCATGTCAACCTTCTTATGCTTCAGGCAGTACCTACATCCCAGCAATTTGAAAAACATCACACAAAAGAGAATCGGCACAATGGACAGTCTATAAAGACGACAAGTCTTTACTGTCTCAAGCTTCCAGAAGAGAAGAGCTCGGTGATGATGTGGACGGTCCTGTTAGACTCGTCCTCCCAAGACTTGTAGTACTTGATGATGTTGTTGTGCCTAAGGGACTTTAGGAGGCGGAGCTCCGACCGCAGCATCTCGACTGCTGCAGGGGAACTCAGAGCCCCCGTGACCTTGATCTGGCTCCATGCCACCTCTATGCCATCTATCTCGTCGAACGCCTTGTAGCTGCAATTCGTGCCAGCAAAACCCAAATCAATGGACATCAAACAAGAGAGAGTGGCGGCAGTGGGAGGTGAATAGCCTTACTATTGTGTATGTCAGCAGAAACTAGACAGGATAAATTCACTTGCTAAACGTAGAAGATAATTAACAAAATATACAGAGAAAACGAAGGAAGAAGACTGAGGAAGAGGAGATGATGATCGGGGCATGAGAGCGTACACAGTCTTGAAGGCACCTTCTCCAACAGACTCCTTGTACTGCGCAGAAAATCAGAACAAAATAATTTCAGAGATGATGTGACAGATGATATAAAAGAAGCAAACGAACAAAAACCCGGACAAGCTTCAAATAGCCGCATGCCGACAGCGCGTGAATTCTAAAGCGGTGGAGCGACCGACGCAGGCAAATGAAGACGAAAAGAGATTCTTTTTCCCTGACACAGGCACGGGGGGCTGGGGAACTTACACATATGTACCGCCCCGTAGGGTCGACGGCGAGGACGTTTTCGTCCGGCGGCTCCACATCGGCCTCGTCCGCTACCCCGGTCATCGTCTCCGGCGCCACGAAACAGCACTGGAGTAGTCGAGAAAGCAGCCTGCCCAGAGATAAGAAAACAAAGGATCGCGTCGCGGAGAAGAGACGAGTCGCTCAACAGGTGACGACGGAAGGGGACTGGCAGCAGCAATTGGGGTGTTAAAAGGCCTAGAGGAGCACGAAAGTTCACGAGAAATAAGTTTCCCCCTTGGGAGTCACGGGAATCAAGGGAATCCCACCCCCGCGTCGACTCCGAAAGGGGAGGAGAGCAGGCTACTTCTCGCTTCTCGACCGCGCTGAGGATTCAATCGCCGCCACGGGCACGGAAAAGGAAATCCCTACACTACTACTACCAGGGGTGGACCGAATATCCCACGGGCAATCGGGAACCTTGAGCTACCCGAAGCCGAAGGGAGAACCCTCGTGATCCCAATTCCCGGGAATTCGGCCCCTCAACGGGCCGGCAGCCGGCAGCGACTGGGATTAGGATCGGGCGGGATCGGATCGGGGTGGAGGAAGAGGAGCGGGGGATTGAGGGTGCGGATGCGGCCAGCGGTAGGCGGGGTTTGCGCGGCACCGTTCGACCAGACCACCTGCTGTTAGTTTGGTTTGAATATTTTGATCATTCGAGGAGGGGTTGTTGTGGGTATTATTACTATATTATATATCCTCCTACTCCTCGTAATTGGATATTATTTTTGAAATTATATAGGATTGACTATGACTTTGTAATTGAGTTTAGAGCGGTGTTTGCAAGTATTTTTCTTTTACGTCGCGTGTTTTAATCAGATACGGTTAACAGTTCGATTTGAATACGATAACTTTGATAATGTCGTGGCTAGAAAGGGAACCACATCTCCTGACGACTTATGTTATGCGATGACTTAATCCATGTTAATTTTTGTTTGACATTGTTTCATGAACATAATAATTATTACATACGCAAGAATGTTCTTGACGAACGTGAAACAGTGATGATGGATGAGCCAGTGAGCCACGCATTGCACAGAGTACCAGATCTTTACATTTGTAAATGCAAGTACCTAGTTATAAAGTTACAGTAAATTAATACAATGGTATCTCTTTTCATTCGCCGTGAAAAATATGAGAATGTGGTGGTGGATCTACTAGATGTAGGGAAAGAGATTGGAAAAATGAGTTAGCCACACTGTGTTTATGTGGAAAATATATAAAACAATCATCAACAATAACTGTGATAGAATTAGTTATGCGCAGGGAAGGTGTACTCTCATTGCGCCTAAAAAGTCGGAATTGTAGGGAAAACCTAAACGATCCGCTTAGATAATATACTAGTAAATGGACACGTGCCATGCACGTGAAAACATAATAAAATACATTTTGTAAGAATGATATTATAAAAAATATATTTTTAAGTCATTGTTATTATATACTTATTTATAAAAGAAATATTCGCTTTATATATAGGTATATTTTAGTAAAACAAGGTATATGTACAAGTGTGCTTGATGCCGTGATGGATAATAAAAAGGAGTAAAATTTAGAAAACATCTTAAAGAGATAGAGAGAGAGGGCAGAGAGATAAAGATATCCCTATTCGGATAGTTTGATACATAGTTTGGAAGAGCGTAACAGTCATTAGGAGATCCTTATTAGTATTTTCTTATTGTATTTGAATGAGACAAATAGTAATGCATCATATTTGGAGAGAGGGAACTGTTGTTTCTTTTATTTGCTTGGAGAATTTGAAATACATAATATACAACCATATATTTTCAGTTTACCAATAGAAGTATGTCATTTTAAAGGAATAAATTTATTTAAGTTTGCATGAAGACCAAATGTCTCATTAAAAATTGAAATGTTAGAATATGTGAAGTGTAGATCACTACATAATTAAACATAGTAAGTTACAACAAGATATTTAAAATGTTATACATAATGTCTTTCACAACAATGTTTTGATCTTCATGATGTTTCCAACAAAATTATGTCAAGAGTGCTCCTTTAACAATTTTAGTGATATAACATCAATATAAATCTGTTATTCTTGTTGAAAAATCAACACAAAAATCTTCAACATTGACAAAATACAACTTACATCCTAAAAATGATATAAAACATATAACATGCTTATTGTAGTGAGCTAGGGGTTCAAACTTGACTTTTTTCATTTTTTGAGAATGAAGGCCCTCTTGGTTGTTGAGAACACTTCTTTATAAAACATGTCCAAGTACCATGCTCACCATATGCAGACTATGTATGTTTTGGATACATGAATCTTCTTGTTATCTTATATTTATTTTGTAAAGATATAATATATAAGAAACATAGACACTTTGATAAATAAAATACGCTAGATACATCATTGGTCAGAAATCAAATTTAAAAGCTAAATATAATTAGAAAATGAGCCTAACACGTAAAGAGAAACGTCAACCTATTCAAGGTTTCTCTAGTACAAGTTCATTAAGTATGTAGATGTACCATGTTGAAATTAACAAAATATAAAAGTTAAGTAGAGAATCGTGAAATAACATTTTTCCACATACCGCCATATATGGTCAAGATTATTTTTATTGATGTACCACATAAATGTGCACAAATAAACATATAGAAGGAAATAAACGGGATCCGTTGAGAAGGGAAAACCAAAAAAAACAAGGAAAAAGAATGCATGCTATACATTTTGCACAAAAGATTGTCTAATCAGATGTCTCGCAACCTCACCTCTTCGGCCCTCTACCATCATATGGGATTAAGAGAGAGATCCCCCCCTCCCATGCCCATGGTGGAGGCCGAACGTATGAAAGAGTAGTAAATCAAGGCAGCAAATGGGAATCGAATTTGGGTCCTTTTGTTAGGGGACACCGTGTTTGACCACTTGAACCATTCATTGTTGACGGCCCTCCGTCATCATATGATTTCACTTTTGGTTGCACTCAATTACAAAACATTATTGTATAATAAACCACATAATTAAATGTTGAAGATAAAAATAATATGGCCTTTGAAGATTTTATGTGAGTAGTCCTTTTAGTTGAAATGGTGCTTCCACATCGACAACATTGATCATAGATTTGAAAGAACCAACGCTGGACTCTGATTCTATAATTTTGTTAATTAGTTATAAATATAATATTTTATATCTTATTAGGAGTTAGATTGTCTAACTTTTATCAACCCAGATTCAATCTAGACTGAATCGCCACCTAGAATCGATCAAGTATTAATTTGGACGTTAACCTCAAATTCGGAACCGGCCCATATTGACAAAATCTAAAACCAAAAGCAGATTTTTCATAATTAAACCGAGATAGGTTCAGATGACAGCCTTATTTGGATGTTAATGGCTGATCATGATTTGTCTCCATAAAATATTAGTGAAAACTACTCAAAAAATTAGACATTCAATTAAACAAGCACCGAGATGCAGTTATCTAAAAATAGATATGCAGCTCGTGTGAGAATGGTTTAAGCATATCAATAGTGTTATTGATGACAGTAAGATCAAAGAATCACAACCATAAGAAAGATACATATTTTGAAAGGGATTTACTCAGTGATATAAATCTTAAGCGTAAATGTTACAGTCCTGCAATTGTAACGTTTTGGTTCGCATGTTACAGTCCTTTTAGATATGCTTTTATTGATCCAAATTTCTATGTATTTCAATATATCATGGAGGATGTACGTTGTTTAATGACTCTTGAACTTTCTAAGACTCAAAACTTCTGTACACTTAAAGATCGTGTGTCAAAATAAAATTGCATCCTCCAGATAAGTTGCTCTTTCATGTAATGTATTACAAATCATTGCAGTACATATTATGTCAGTTTGAATAATCAATGAAAATTACTAAAATGCTAAGTGACCATAATAATTTATGAATACAACAAAGTGGATGCCCAGTAGCAAAAGGCAATGATCTGGGTGTAACAATAGAAGACAGTGGACATTTTTTACTATGTTGGAGACAACGCTAGAAAAATCATTCTGCCCAGCTCCAGTGTCGGAAATAGGAAGGAATATGGTGGCCGTACCATCAGCTTTTCAACACTCTGTGACGTCTCAGTCGGGCTCACTGGACTCGTTGGCTGGCCGCATGGTCGCGACATTACGAAGCACCTAAAGCGCGCCCTGGTGTCTGGATTCTCCCTTGATGCTGTGCCGGCCAACCATTGCACATGTCCACATGGTTTCCAAGACTTTGGCCTCCACCTACAGCGTTTTACACCTTTGCCTCTTCTAACACGTCCAGTCTAACACCCTCGACGTCAACGGTGCATCGATGGAAGCGTTGAACACCGTCTTTGGAAACAACTGGCGCCGCCGCCTTCTATCTTCTACTACCTGCGGTGGGTTCCCTGATATGATGTCTGGTGCCAACTGAAAGCTGCTCCCCAAAACCGTAAGGCCGACGTGGTCGTGGCTAAAGACGGTTCAGGAAACTTCAGGATGTTTCCAAAGCCATCGTGGTTGCAAGCAGGATGAGGAGGGGGAATGTGAGGTTCGTGATACAAATTAAGGCTGGCACGTACACAGAGAACGTTGATATCCCTAGGGAACTTACCAACCTCATGTTCGTGGAAGCCGGAGCCGTTATTGTTATCACCGGGAGTAGGAGCAGGGCGATGCAACGATCTTTACCTCCACCACTGTTGCTAAGGAAATTGACCTGATGAACTTGCTTTAAGATTGGGTCGTTCCAATCTCTTCATGCATTAAAAGCTTAAGTCAGCACAGAAATCTAGTGATAAGTTAAATATTATATATGACTATTCTTCGCGAATATATACTTTTGACTCGGTGGGTGTATTAATTTTCCCGAACAATGTTGATCAGGAGCATGCACATGATAGTAGATCTACACAGTCAGGAATATGGACAGAATCTGTGTCATTGTTTTCCATTTTAAGAGTAAATATATATGGTTGTAAACACATGATTTTGCAGCTTGATAGTAGATCATGTTGCAGACACAATGTCCATATAGAGGTTTACCTGGTAGATCTTCTCGTTGAGACCAGTTTGGCCATCATGGAAGCCATGGGTGAGTGCGACCGATTAGAAAAAAAATTGAAGGTTAGATTGTTGTTTGGGACCGTCCTGGATGGCAAGGTGGCGTGTGCGTCCGTAGGTAATCAGGAAGAAGTCTGCGTCATCGACGGCGTCCAGCGCTGCAATGATCTTGGTTGTGTGCTCCCTTCTTGCTGCACATGCAGCCGAAAACTTGCAGGAAATGGAGAGTCGGATGGTGCCGCAGGTTTTGTTGCAAGACCTAATCTTGTTGGAGCGTGTCGGGGTGGCATGCGCTTTTATCGGTGTTGTTAGATGGAATCGTGGAAGTGATATGTATGAGAAGCTCAGCGGTTTTTGACGGAGTGGGCAGTTTGTACCGCACCCACGTATTCAAAAATAAACCACGTTATTCCTTAAGAAGTGAGGGAGTTGCGGGATGAAAGCAAACTAACCGAAGGAGTGGAGAGGTGTGTGAGCGAATAATGATAAAAGAGACAAAAATAGAGAAAAATTCTGAGAAGAAAGAGAGTCAAGGAGGTTGCAGCATTTTGAATTTGTTGCAATCTGATTGGTCAGGAGATTTTGAAAAGGTAAAAAAGATATTCTTGTAAATAATTACAAAGATTCACTCTTTTTATAGTAGTATAGATGTAAACGCGGGGAAAAGCACGGTGAGTTTAGTGAATGGAGGTATACCCATTACATAGGAGTTAGAAGGAAGGATAGCACGGCAACTCATGAATTTCAAGCGTTCTTATCATCACACTATTTACAATTGTGTTGACACTCCATTCTTTAGTATGTCATATCGTGTTACCAAAAGAGTGAAATCGTGACAATTATCAATCAAGATGACTAACAAATCAGAAATCGATACACGAACAAAATTCGAAATCAGGACACATTGGCGACAAGCTATTGGTGTAACTCTATAGTCACCAAAATCTGGCTAGAATGTGCTAAATGTCACCATGCAGTGTGAGAAATCAATTCAAGCAACTTAAATTTGGATGTCAGGATATGAAAATGATGATTTAGATGTAATACTATACATATCCAATTGACCATGGGAATCCTGGCTAGATCTGTGATTGAGTATCAATATATGATTCAATGATCAACATGAATGACAAAGTCACATAATGAGTTTGGCAAAAGAGGACATTTATCTCTCATAATTAGAGGTCATCTTTTTATAATTCAAATATACAATTTCCCCAATGATCGTCAACAAGAATGGACATCCAATTCATAAACAATTTAATACATGCTACTATGCTTGGATGTTTCCATCAGGGTCTCGTTCCTAAACAGTTCCATAACCAAGCCATTGTTACCAGAGTGAGTTTGGATGCTCAAATACATACAAATGCATCTCAAACATGCAATGCCCATATCTGGGTCTAACCCCACTTAAACCTGACCCACATGCCCACCATGGATAAGGATGGGCAGGGCACCTGCGAAGTGCGCACCCCACCTTGAAAAGTTGAACCCTACCTTATGTTGGCCCTGACTCAGTCCACTCAAGCCAAGCTAGGCCCGGGGAGGTAGGGCATCTAACTGACCAACACCTCTCCTTTTTCGCTCTCTTTGGGCCCACCATATATTTTGTGCCGAGGCTCGTAAAATATGTGTTTTACATCTCCTTCTTTAACAAAGTCAACATGACCACATTCAAAACATGTCTGGAAGGCTCTAGAACTGAGGCAGTCACTAAGCCTGCCCCCTGTAGCCTCTCAACCACCTTTAGCTCACCCCTAAACCCTAACCCTAGGTAGTCTCCTAGTAACAATAAGTAGAACCCACATGTATCCCTCTAAAAGGATTTAGAGGATCGTGTTCCTAGACTACTAGAGTGAATCCACCCTTTGAGAGAAAGAATATCCTCTTCAATTCCCAACAACGTTCAACCAAGGTAGATATGTGGATCGCCACAATGTGATCCACTATTTCCGCTCCCCTCAATTTACAACCTCACCATGGTGTGACAATATGAACACTCATGGTTAATGATTACTCATACTACTATTATCGCCTCTAATCCTTGTTATTAGATACTTTTGTAATATGCATCTCTAATTTTTGCATGCATACCCCATGGGAAGAAAACAAAACATTATGACGTGATCAACGTTTACGATACTGTAAGGGTGTCATGAAGGTGCATAATACATTTCCTACATGTAGCTTTGTGCCTTACCCTCTTCTTTGATTTTCCATTTGCCTAATTTTTAGCATGTTTTTTATGATTTTCCTCATTTCTCCATATAAACATGGTGGTAAGTCCATTTTCCAGACCTATCAATCGACGTCCATCCTTATTTTCAAAACAACTTGAAACCACAGTGGCAACTCCACTAGAATTCTTCATCAATGGTCGTCGGAGGTCTTCGTGAGTTTTTTTCTTCTTCTATTATTCTCTTTTATATAGGTACATGACAACATCGTGACCTTAAAATTTCTCCCTCAACATGTTATTCTACATGCTCCTCACTAGAGTTGTGCTTCATGGGTTTAGAATCTATAGAGCATGCTTACTGGGCTCCATAGACGCGTCTGGATTTGGGTCCCGCCCAAGTTTCTCTTGCCTACTCCACACTAGATATGTGCTTCATGGATAGGGAAGCTAGGGCGTGCACTTCATGGATGCCCCAGATAATTCACGGTCTTGCATAAGTTTTTCTCATGTGCTCTTTGTCGGAGTTGTGCTTCCTAGATCGAGAATCTAGGGCATGCATTTATTGGGTGCTCCAACTGAGTTTGAGTGACTAACATGTTTTTCCAACTACTCCCTACAACATTTCTTTTTGGACCGAGAAGTTGGGGCATGCACTTAATGAGGGTGTCAGTCGAGTCCATGTACCACATGAGTTTTCTAGCCTGCTCCTCATTAGATACATTCTTCCTAGATCAAGAAGCCTAAGATTACACTTATAGGGTGACATGTCCATGTCCCGATATGCAACCTTTTTCGTAGCATGATCCTTACTGGACTTGTTCTTCCTGTACATGGAAGCTAGATCATGCACTTACTATGTGCCCCAGCCAAATATGAGTTTTTTAGGAGATTTTATCATCTTCTCCTCATTTGATCTTGATAACACCCATTTAGGCCATATTGTTGAGCATTAAACTATAGTTTACATGTATATACTAGCTTTGATATGCCAAATAACTCTAGATACATGGTTTTGTTTATCAATTTATACCTCTTTGAAGATATAGCTTCTCAACTAGACAATTTCATGACATGTAGGCACAAAATAGAGAAAGACATCACTTTCCTAAGTTGTTTCTCAAAGACCGCGGTGATTTGATGGATTATGCCAAACTTTGATGAGTTGATGACACAAAGTCAGTCAGGTTTCTCTTAACATGTACGAGTTTGTCTGGAACCTAGATGAGTAAAAGAGGTGGATCTAGAAGTAGTACTCCATACATTAGCACAACCAAAGAAGCTTTGACATTTCCCTCAAGTCCCTAAAATTGACTTATTAAATATAATGAGATCTATAAGGGGTGAATATAGCTAAAAACACTTAAACAAAATCCTCTAGACCTTTAAGATATTTCCCAAGATAATATTACAAGTTTGAATTTTTTTGCAACAAAACATGCATAGCAAGGGATAGAGAGATTGAACAAACACCAAATAACACGAGTTGTTATAGTGGTTCCAACCTCCAAACTATGAGATGTACATCATTACATGGAGGGGTCCATCTCTAGGATTTTCAACCATGTCTCACTTCTTATATTCCATTTTAAGAGTTACAACATAAGGCCACCCTTTTCTAGGTCAAGGGCTAAACTTGCATTCATTTCTGGATCAAGGAGCCACTAACCATTACAAAGGACTTACCTATCTATGATCAAGAGTCTTTTTCCTTACTAAGGACTTACCCACTCTTGCAATGAGTCTTCAACCTTGTCTAGGTCTTACCCACTCTTGAAATGAGTCTTCATCCTTCAAGGTCTTACCCATACTTGTATTAGATCTTTCACCTTTGACTTCACCTTCACCATAGAGAAGCTTTTCACCAAGGAACTCCTTCCCTTCTTCTTCTCCTCGCTTAGCCAAGAGAGAGAATATTCATCTTCATGGTAGAAATAGAGGCTCTAGATGTAGAGGAAGTGAGAGCCTCACAAGATATATATGTAAGGCTAGCTCTCTTACGAACCTCCTATTCACTCTAATGGTTGTAGCAAGCGATTAAGCTCATGAGAGTGGACGAAGGCTCTTTAGAGGAAAAATCTCTCTCAACTATACCATATGGACCTTCATACTGCTTGACTAACTATGGGATGAATCCAAAGGGGTCCTATTTATAGTTGATGATGCCTCCTATCTATTAGAATCATTTAGTATGAATTCTAGTTGTCATTTGGGTGTCCAATAAAATTGTTTTCACCCTTTTTCACCCCTCTTTTGCTATATTTCACTCCAAAAAATAATTGCTACAATTTGGTCGATTGAGGTACCTATGGGGACAACTCAACCGACAAACATTTATGTATGGTCCATTTTGTAGTCAGTTGAGTTAATAATTCAATCAACAAAACATTCTAGAAGGCCATATGCATATTGTTGTTGGCTGACAGGGGCGATCTTGGTCGACTGCACTTACTATTTTGGGTGTTCCAAAACCTCCCAAGTGAAATGTTATTCATCCTAATTAATTGTATTACACATTTGATTTTAGTTACTAGTCATATAACCACTACAAGTGGCTTACATCAAAGAACTAAGGAGAAAACTATATATTCTTCATTCTTGATCTTTGTGCTTGTATGAATTGATTTCTCCAAATTAGGATGTGTAATTTTAGGCATTTCAAGTGTGTCTATCTAATCTAAAATTAGTCATGTAGAAGAATTAGACACAAATAAGTGGAGTGGTTAGTCATCATTAAAAAAGGTTTAGTCAATTTAGACCTTGAGTCAACATTCTCCCCCTTTTTTCCATAAATGTAATGAAAGAATTTTGAATAAGATAAATATGAGCATACCTTTTGATAAACCTAGGGGTTTCAATGAATTGAGCACATATTCTCCCCCTCAAATTATGTCAATTGAGTTCATATATTCCCCCTCAATTTATGTTAATGACTCATGCATGGTTAGCTTTCATAACATTTATAGAAACTATGCCTTCTCCTCACATATGTCTTCTCCCTTTTACATAAGACATGTCTTCTCTCCTTTTGTCATTTCAAAAAAGTGGGGGTTCTCCTAACATCAAAGAACTAAGGAAAAAACTATATATTCTTCATTCTTGGTCTTTGTGCTTGTACGGCTTGATTTCTCCAAATTAGGATGTGCAAGTTTAAGCATTTCAAGTGTGTCTATCTAATTTGAAATCAATCAAGTAGAAGGATTAGACACAAATAAGTGGAATGGTTAGTCATCATTAAAATAAGGATTTAGTGAATTTAGATCTTAAGTCAACATTCTCCCCCTTTTTGAAGATGACAAACCGTTCTAAAAATGTAATGAAAGCTTTTTGAATAAGATAAATAAAATCATATCTTTAGAGAAACCTAGGGGTTTCAATGAATTGATTACATGAACTCCCCCTCAAATTATGCCATTTGAGTTCATATACTCCCCCTTAAGTGATGTACTCCTACATAGTTAGGTTTCACAACAATGATAGAAACTATGTATTCTCCTCATATATGGCTTATCCCTTTTACATAATACATGTCTTCTTTCCCTTTATCATTACAAAAAAGTGGGGATTTGAAGAGCTAAGATGCAACTTGTTTGAAAATGGGAGAGTAGAAGAGCAAAAATAGATGGACTTATCCAAGCAGTGTACGTAAAGATATATAATAAAGACATGCATTGGAACAACCATATATGAATTTCTAGAAAATAATCAAGGAAAGGCTATGCAAGAAAGTAACTCAAGTTAGTAGATATGAAAGAGAAGGAGCATGCTTGAGTATGTATGTAACAAAATACAAGCATGGCATACAGTTGGATACCAATTAATGAACTATTAGTATATATGATATGTTGTATCTGCTCTTTTCCTTGTCTTGTACTCATACTTAAGTGGATCTCCTATAACCCTCTTAAGTGGCCTCACTCATATATATATATATATATATATATATATATATATATATATATATATATATATGTATGTATGTATATACTCGAGTGTATTCGAAGTAGTATATACTCGAGTGTATTCGAAGTAGAATACACTCCAGTAGTTTTTCATGATGCAATTTTTTTTAAATCTAATCCTTTGATCTTCTTAAACATCTTGTGAATAGCTCATACGCAAAACTTGAGAACATTTGGACATTTATAGGTCATGTTATAAAGACCGCAAAAATTATGCATTTCAAATTAGTTTCGCATGTCGATTTTGTTGCCCTTGGATGAGTGACTTACACTTGTCCGAATGAGTTCAAAATTTGTATGTATCCTAGTTATAGTATGAAGGTGAAGATCAATGGTTTATATTTTGCAAAAAATAGTCTTGATATACAAACAATACACTTGAGTGTATTCGTGTGATCTCTACACTCGAGTGTATTCTAGCCTGACTCTCTCTCTATCTCTATCTATCTCTCTCTATCTATCTATCTCTCTCTCTCTCTATATATATATGTATATATATATACATATATATATAATGGGCATTCATTCATTGCCCATGCGGGTAGCTACCCGCTCCAAATTTGGTTACTTCTTTGGAGTTTTTTACTTTATTGTAACAAATATACAATTACATATTTATTCCAGAATTTTTACTGTGTATTCTACCCAGTTTTACTTTTTGAGTCGCATAGTTACTTTCTAATCAACATATTTACTTTTTGTCCAGCGAGTTATTATTCTGACCAAATAGTTACTTTTTAGGTTGCATGGGTAGGTAATTCTAGGTTACCCACACATGTATTAAAATGTAACACACACACACACACACACACACATATATATATATATATATATATATATATGAAGTTGTGTACTTTCCTTTTTACTTACTGAAAGAAACCTATTATACATGGTATCAAGAGCGAAACCCTAACCCTCTTCAACGTAAAAACCATCATCTACTTGACATTACACACCCTCATTTCATTCTTACCAACTCACCTAAGAATTTTTGGTTTGATGGGTCCTCACCGCTTTCTTTCTTAGTAATTGCCAACTTCCTCTATTCTTGAGAAGTGCACTCCTTCTTACGTTGTTTACCCTTAATCCACACCATTTCTACCACCTTGGGTTTTGAGTTGTGTTGCCTACATTCAGAATTTTGATCCCAAGGCTAACAAGCTTTTCCCCGAGCCAATCGAAAAGTGTGTCTCTGTTATGTTTTTCCTCAAAAAGGGTACAAGTGTCTTTACCGTAGTTTTGGAAGAGTCTATATCTCTACAGATGTCACCATTCATGAGGATGACATGTTCTTTTCATTATTTTAAACCCCCATAGATCATATCATACTTTGGTCTTGATGTCTGATCAATTCATCCCATCAATGCCACATCCACTACCACAATCCTTCTTGAACCAACAAATGGGAGACCAGTCACCACTTGCACATGCATCATCATCGTTAGTGTCGGACCAATCCAATCTACCGGTGGCACTACACAAAGGTATATGCTTATGTACTATCCAACATTCCATTTCTCACACTTGTTGTCTAGCAAGTCTTTCTTCTTCTGCCTCATCTTTTGCTACAACCTTGGACAGGACAAATGTTCCTAAGTGTCCATATATGCTTTGTGTCATCTTGGATGAAAATCTGCCATGCTGGAAGAAAAGAAGGGTCTCTCTATGACAACAAGGCATCAGATATGATGACACCACCTAGAGGAAAAAAATATTGTAGGCTGCCAGTGGGTTTTCTCTATCAAGAACAAGTTGGGTGGCTTTGTTGAATGACTCAAGGCATGATTGATTTCCTAAGGATTCACCCAAACTTTTAGTGTGGATTACTTTAAGACATTCTCTCCGGTGAAAAAGATTGCTTTTGTCTGCGCCCTTAGGGGGGAATCTCCTAGACCAAGTCTATATGAAGCAACCACCCAATGTCGTTGTTGAGGGGGCGTCTTAACACAAAGTATGGCTTCTCTAACAATCTCTCTACGGTCTCTAGTAGTCTCTACAGTCCTAGTTCAATAAGTTTAATGATGTCCTTACACAACTTATCTTTCAAAGATCAACCACTGACCACTCCTTATTCTTCTCAAAGTGCTCAAAAGGCTACATTCTTGTTGTTGTCTATGTTGATGACATCATCATAATTGGAGATGATGCGATGGGGATATCTCAACTGAAGAAATGTGAGAACATTTCCACACAAAGGACTTGGGCACCCTGTAATACTTCCTTGAGATCAAAGTCCTCTATCTAGCCTCAGGGATCAGCTTGTCAACTTCTCATGAGACCAACACAACAAAAGATAAATAGATCTCTACTCTGATGGGATAAGATAAATAGATCTCTACTCTGATAGGCTATCATTCAAAACATACATAAAGGAGACCTCTTTATTGATCCATAGAGTATTGGAATATAGTTGGAAAGTTGGTTTACTTCACTATTACTCAACCAAATATTACCTATGTTGTTGGGGTAGTCAGCCAACACATGAGTGCACCACTTTAGGCCCACTGTTCTAGAATTTAATGCATTCTTTACTCCCTCAAGAGTGATCCAAGATGAGGACTTCTCTACAATTGGTCTAATTAGTGGATAAATGGAAAGTATATATATAACTTGATTCCATATTGTATGGTTCCTTCTGATCTTAAGGACCTTCAGGTCAATTCCATGAGATTGTCCAATGGCAATTGAGACTCCTCATTCATCATCACCATCTTTTCATATGACACATGGAATCTCATTAGGTACAACAACATCCCACTATTGGTAAGGTATGCCCATAGAGCCAATCATATGATGATTTACACTACATGATTGAGGTAATTATTTAGGAGGACAACTGCAGCCTGCAGTCTGTGACCCAACCACAGGAGCATTGTAGAAGTTGTCTTGTTCATTATTTTTGGTGAAGATTGGGAGTTGCACAACCCCCCTCCAACAACAACTTGTCAACAGTTGTAAAGAAGTGAGTTTTGTCATTGGACTTGCTGCAGGACCATGTATAACTCGCTAAAACCATCCATCCTATTTCATAGTAGTTGATGCGATCTTCCTGTGATGGAACTATGGATGGATAAAATTTTTGTTTCTGCTGCTATACTTTGTGCCTGTATTTCCCAACACCCACTTATAGAACATACACAGTTTAGAGTGGAAGCATGATTTGCATTCACATCAAGGGATATGCCACAATCTTGATAATCATTGCATAAAATTATTGTTCATATATGAACCAACATAGGATGTTTAGTTAATCATAATTTTTTGAACTTTAACAATTGAAATAGTAAACAATACATTCATAGAATTCATGTACATTGTACATATATAAATATATTCAAACAATCAACAGTTATGTTCAAAGTGCATTGAGCACTTAACTTTCTCTTAGAGAAAATTGTAGTTTCTCTTGTTAGGATGATAAAATCCTAATCACATGGTTAGGGTTGATAGAACCCTTAATTACCATGTTAAAGTAATTACCATTCATTAATAATTTATATTCATGTAAATTTTTGGGGTTTCATGGTTCTTGGATAAATTAGGGAAATTGGAGTTAAATCAGTCTATAAATCCTAATTCATTATCAAGATATTGAAAAATTGAACAAAATCCATATATGGCTTGACCCAAACAGAGATAAACTTTAATTACTATGAATTTTCAAATATAAATTTCCTTTCAACCAACCTGGGAACAAAGAAAAGCCATGTATATAAATATGAATTATCCAGTAAGCAGGGTCCTTGCCTATCTAGCCCAATTAGTATCGACCACAAGGCCAAGGTCTCTCCAAAACCAAACATGCGGTTAATCAATTGGTATGACAAAATCCCAAATTTACCTATGACAACGTGATGCAAACAGCATTGGAAGAGGGTAAAACTGAGATCAAACAACATGTCATCTTCCTTCTTAGAAAGTTGGGAGGAACACTTGATTTCTAATGAAATGTTGGAATTGAATCGAGTAAATCCCTTCTTCTCAAGATAGGGAAGCTATATCTGTTGGTATAGTATGCCTAG
Source organism: Alisma plantago-aquatica (assembly GCA_963693085.1). Lineage (NCBI taxonomy): Eukaryota > Viridiplantae > Streptophyta > Magnoliopsida > Alismatales > Alismataceae > Alisma > Alisma plantago-aquatica. The sequence goes on from OY856412.1 coordinate 1,425,278,470, forward strand.
AGAGCCAATCATATGATGATTGCAATGAGGCATGTGATACTTGATTTGATAATAATAAAGACAATTTCCATCTATATGTTTTAATCTATTTTGAGATAATAGTATAACATGTTAGATGTCTAGAGAGTGACAATATTCAATGTTGTATGCCTTCAATTACGTGACTTGAATAATGAGATCATATGGATGTTAAGAGTATGTACATTCTCACTATCATCCCTAGTCAGTTGTTATTGTGAAAATAACCATAAACATCAATAACACAAAAGACTAGACTGTGTGTTAGCTGATGACAAAATCTCATCAGTCATGATATATGATATCAAACCAAGCACATAGATACATGTTAGAGAATCGTGTATCAGACACACTCACCGTAAGAGTGATGCATGGAAACCACACTTGGTTTATCAGAATCATCTGTTATAGTATTGGTGGTCACTATGGTTCTTAGACCTAAAACAACTACACTCATCACATGTGGTTGGGTGCACTTTGACATCATCAAACATAGTCCTGAAACATGGGTTGTTATAACAGTGATGATTGGGTGACTTTGACACATGGGGGACTTAACTGTGAGTGATAGATATGGAATTTGTCCCTCCTAAGGGAGTGTGATATCTTGGCCACTTGAGGAGTGAGACTGAGAAAATGCATGGCCATGCACATGTAAGTCAATATATGATATTGAGCTTACATATATATTAGACAGTCTACTCTGAATCAAGAAACATGGATTGAACATTTGTAGAGGATGACAAGTCCATGCCTTGAGCTCAATCCAGATATCAACGACAAAGGAACTAAACATTCACTGTAACACCAATAACAAATTGTAGGTTGAAAGTTGTTCTCCAACTTTCCTCTTTACTTGGGTAGCACTGATGTGTGACTAGGCACCACTCTTTGCTTGTGATGTCATAAGTTAGTTATGGACATTCACTACCAACATGAAATGGAACATATAGGGTCACACACATAGGATTAACCTGGAAGAGGATTTTATCCATGAACAATGTTTAGATTGATTACTAAAGTATTTGGGTACTCAATTAAACATTCAATCAATAAACTTGACTCAAAATCATCAAGTTCAAGTGTTGAACCAACTGATTAGAGTGTCAAATTGATTGAGAACTGCATTGATTGAGTTCTACACAACCTGGATCACCAAGCGACTGGTTCACTGGGTGAACCGATCGGCTCATGGTTAGTGAGATGACCGGTTCACACTGGTGAACCGATCGATTCACTTGGACCAATGAGCAGTATTGGATTTTCCTAATTTGTGAGAAAAGATTTTCGTCTCACTTGTTCAATTCGATTAGGATAAGAATTAATCTTTGTGTTAATTTGAAATGAATAAGGAAAGTCAGTTGTGGGCAAGTCTGGGAAGTGAAATGACCAGTTCATTGGGTGAACCGATCGACTCACTTGCCTAAATGACCAGTTCAGTTATGAGTTGATCGGCTCACCTAGCCAAATGACTGGTTCATTTATAAAATGACCGGTTCACCAACCATAGTATAATCAGTTCAAAGAAATTCCAGACCCTTCTACTCCCACACAAACTGGGAATCCTGACCCTGCCCTCTACTATAAATAGAGATGTACAGGGGGTTTCTCATAATACACAACTCATAACATCAGTTGCTCTTCAAAGTTGTTATCCTCTCTGGTTGTGGTAACCGAGAGAGCCCAAGCAAGTTCTACCCGTCTAGGGAGGAACAATGAGGGAAAGACAACTGCAAAAAAGCGACTGATGGTGGGAGAGTGTATCGGTGACTAGTATGTAGATAGAAGGGGACAACTCCTTCATGTATGTGCATCAGGACTACTAGAGTTCCCGGTGGTCCGTGTGGACTATCTATTGAGGTGGGAGATTTCTGCCGCTCAGGAGGACGATTGGCAACCGCAGTCCAGGTCTACACAAGGAGCTACATAGATACCGTCGAAGACTAGGTGGTTGAAGACTGCACTAGCTACGAGATATTGTCACTGAGCAAGCCTCAGGACCATGTATATCTCACTAAACCATCTTTCCTATTGCATAGTTGTTGATGCAATCTATTGGTTATGGGTTTGTGATTATATTTTTTTTTGTTTCCACTGCCTGTTCTGTCCCACAAAATCCAACAGTGGTATCAAATCCATGTCAACATACTATGTTCTAAGATTAATTGATATGAGCATATTTTGATTTATCACCATTTATTTATTGCATGCGATGTGAATACTATAACGAGATAATGTGCATATTTGATTAAACACTACAAATCCCTATATACATATATGATATGGTATATATATGCAATCGATATGCATCGCGCTAAAATGGTTTTGATAGTGGATGTGTAGCATGGTTATGGCCTATAAACCCCTTATGTGTGTGCTTGGTTGATTGTGGTTGTTTGCATCTCGATCTGCGTACCAAGTCCTTTCCCCTATTCTGGATGTAACTCGAGATAACTCGAGCCTTCTCTTCTACCTTTTCTCCCCCGAATGTGACTTGGGGTTTCCTAAAGAAATATGTAAAAGTAGGATAGCTTTATTTCCTGTTATGTCAAAGAACCGAGGGTGCCTAGGCGAGTGGTTAAGGGATCAAAACGACCGACTGATGGTGCGAGACGAGCGGCTGGTGTCTTGACAAGGAGCACAATGACCCGACGAACCGACCATCTGGTGGAGCCAGGCAATCAATTAGTAACAACCAACCGATCAGCCAAGAGGCAAGCCGATCAGTCATAGGATGAGTTGATCAACCCAGAACGGACCAAACATAGATCTTCATCAACTACATGTTGATGCATGTGATGTAGACCTAGATGGCCATAATTCCTTATGGCTCAAGGAATTACAATAGGGTGGCCATAATCATATCTTTATCGCTTTGCATGTTTTCTTGTGGGATATTGCATGTATATGATACGTACTATATATGTGGTAATTGGATATGTATATGCATATAAATACCAAACCCCTCAATATAATATTAAGTCTTAGATGCTTTCCATAAGCAGCACACATGAAAAGCTTGATTGACAAGTGTGGGTGTTACACCCACATCCAACAATTACCACTAATAATGAGATTAGGGCATAAGTTTGAGGATTATAGTTAATACAAATCTCACTCCCAATTTATTTATCCTTTATTTCAAACTCTTTGTTTTCTCACATTCAATAACATAAACAAACTTTATAAGAGAATTAAACATTGATTAATCTATTATGATCTCAACTTTAGTAATACACATCCATACATTCATTGTATTTCTCACACTTCCATGTACATATGACATGATAATCAGATACATTCTCTCTTATTACGGAAACAAGGATACAAAACATCATTTACAACCCTCTCACATATATACAAGGACCTAGAGTAACAAGGATCGACTGAACTAAACTAATCTCATACTTAACTCATGTGGCAGATCTACATTGATGCAATGACATCTTCAGTCCATGTGGTTTCCCTAAAAATTGTGAGTAGAGGGGTGAGCCTACTCGCTCAGTGAATGAGTACTTCATAGAAATAGTTCAAAGCACTTAAATAATTACATATATACTAATTAGCAACTGATATCAATTATAAAAATAGTAAGATTTAAAGAGTCTAATCATTCACAATCATAAATATGGTAGGATACTCTAGATATCTACAAGAGTGAATCAATATATGAACATGGTTGATTGATCATAAAGAGAACTAATAATCTAGAAACATACAAGAATAATTGAATAACTGTGCACACTTGTTTAACCTCTCGTTCATCTTATTATGCCTTGAACCCACATGAGGTGTACCACAACATGTTAAAGAATCACATCAAGCTACAGTCTCATTATACAAGGCTTAGAAGCATGCCCAGGTTCCTAAGCCTATCTCTTGAGTAAGACCCTATCTGTAGTGGGCCTTGACACGTCTGCCTCTCAGTGGCTAATGGGAGCATTTGGATATCTCAGACTCCACCTCTCAACCTGGGTACTCAGGCAGTGAATCAAAGCCCTCAGGCTTATTGTGCATCAGTGGACCTACTGACCACTAATCACTCAACATGTAACACAGGTACCACCGACATCCCCGATTGGTGTCGGTACCACACAACTATAAGGTGTCTGCCCTATTGGTCAAGACCCCTGCACACTACTGGTGCGCTCTAACTTAGATCGATCTGGACTACCTCTAATCGAGAAGTCGTTTCCTCCTCACAGCACATGCCTCATCCTGTGAGGATTCTACAGTGTTCATGGCATCTAAATGTCTAATTTACTCTTCAAATTAACAATTCAATCATCACATCAACATATCTTAGTTTAACTTTGTAACCCGTTCATTTCATAAACCATCTGATAACATTTACCACAACTAAATTGTTAAACATAACCACATCTCATACTAAGAAACATTGATATCACAATACTTGATTCACTGAACACCCTATCCTTAGGGTTTCATTCACCACATTCACTTATCACATTACTTGCATAAGGATTTAATGTGTCATAAGCATTCACTAAATAAAGATTGCTCTCAACAAGTGATATACAATCAACATATGTATGAAATCTTGGAATTGAACTAAATTAGAGTTTCATGCCATACATTGAGATATCATGAATCAAGAATAACATTGAATAAATAAAGTCTATGATCTCAAGAAAAGCACTTCAAATGCATTTCACAATATCTATTCACAAACTTCCAACTTTCCACTCATCTAGGATTTCACCCACTTTACTGAGATATCAAGCAAACACTATTTACATCACATGAAATCCAAGATAGTATCTGACATATATGTACGATGTATTCAGATAAACAATCATTCATAATCAATGAGATTCAGAGAGACAAATTTCTCTATCTAATTATACAACAATTTCAGTCATAGCCCAACAACCTTGAATTTTAGTATATTCATGTAACCTCTACGATTACTTCAATAATTCTCATTTAGATGGATTGTAACCATTTCTAATGTGATTTCATCAATTAAAATTCATCACAACAGAGAAATAATCCATTTCATATCATCTTGCAAAAGCTAGATCAAACTGGAAACTTAGGGTTTGTTCTCACATACTAACCAGTTAAAGATTATTGATGATTTAACTCATTTTCATGCAATTTACTATTTAAAGGAAGTACCCACTCACCCTAAGGTTGAAAACACCTTAAAAACTCATCCCAACTCTGAAAATCCTGAATCCATATCAAAATCCCAGCAAATCACCTATTTCTTCTTTCTTTCAACCCTAAAGAAGCGACTGTAGGTAGAAGATGAAGATCGGAGGTTAATCCAAACCTCAGATTCGTTGGATTAGGAATTCCAAGTAAGGGGAACAACGAGAAGGAAGAATTAACAGTTAAAACTACTTACCAAGTTGAATCTATGACAACCCTTTTGGATTTCCTCTGTTCTTCACGTTCTTCCCCAAATATTGCCCCAGAAATCACCTTATAGGTCACCTCTTATTTAACAAATATTCTTATATGATAGATGATCAAATTTTGGTTCTAATGCACTTTGTTTTTTTGAAAACAGATAAGTATAGCCCGAGATATGATCATTTTACGATTGGTTATCCTGGGCAGCATCCGTCGTGGTCGCGGCAATAGTGTCGCGGTTGCGGCACACGACACAACGTCACAGTTGCGACACTCTGTATATATTTACTAAAAAGGGCATAACTCTCTCATTTTAACTGTGATTTAGTTTATTCTTTTTTTGTTGGATTCATAATTGAATTCTATACAATCCTACAATATTATTTTGATAATATTCTCAAATGAAAAATTATTTATTAATTATTTCCTCCAATATCATTAACTCTCTTCTTACATATATGTATGGGTTAATGCTATATTAACTCCAACTCGGATCTTTATAGTATGCTTAAGTCATGATCATGAGTTTCCCAAACAAGTATTTAAGGTTACTAAAGTTAATATAAAGCACAACATAGAATATTACTAACAAAAGCATGACAAGCATTAAGATTATCTTAAATCTCTAGGATTATTAGCAAAGATTGGAACGGGTTGTAACAGTGGGCATCCCAAGGGCGGTGCACTATCTATCTCATGGAAGTGTGATGGTAGTTGTGTGGGCCAGCCAAGCGGGGTGCACTCCTATCGTGTTGGCTTTTGGTTCAGGCTTAACTAAGTGGTCTTAATGAGATTAAGCACTTAGAGGCAAGAAGATGACAATGGAAAAGAGTTGTGCATATCATCTATCCAAGAATTACATAAGATGCAATTAGTAAATGTTAACTACCTTAATAATTGATTATGGATGTTGGCGTTAGTTGGGTAATAACTCAATTTTTTTGGATCTTGGCTCACTAGAAGGTTGTATGTTGCAATCTTCCGAATTGATGGTGAGGGTTATCAATTTGATCAAAATAGTGGGAGCGATAATTAATTAAAGACCTAATTAATATAGTCAACTTTATCAAATCAAACAAATCAAAAAAGTTTTGAAATGTTACAAAATTCTTTTTTAGAATCCAAATGAAAAACACAAATACATTATCGTTGCGATCAGTTCATAAAAGGGATAAACTTTAAATTTGGTTTGGGACCTTTGAGAAGTGTTCTCAATAGTGAATGTAAACTCTAAAGTCCTTGAAAGACCAGAGCCAACAGAACCACTCCAAATATGTCTAAGGCTAAAATTGGATGCTTACTTGAAGTATGCCAATGATGCCTAAGACATCAAGAGCCTTATGTTGATCTATATGAACTATGAGTTGCATAAATAGCTTGAAGCATGGACATTCTTGAGATGGTTATACATCTTAAGAATCATATAAAGCGTGAAGGGTATAATGTCTTAAAAGTGATATTTGAGCATAATCAGACAGATGGAGATCAAGTATAATCTCATATGCTCAATATGATTGTGCATATAGATCAATTATGATTTTTTATAGGTCAAGAATTGACCAAACATATGATTCTACAAATTGTTGTGTGAATCATATAGCCAGTTTATCAAATGTTGAGAAACATTGGCCAAACCATTGTCTGAAGTGCTTAGAATATTGATGCCAAAGCATGGATGAAGAAAGGATAAAACATGTGATAATGATTAACAGAGTGAAGTCCATAGACTAAATCAAGATCAAGAAGTGTTCTGAAGCCAAGCTTACATCCAAGTCTTCATCTCTCAAGATATGGAGAGGAGTAAGATGGAAAGGGAAAAAACCTCTTTGTAGAGGATCTCAAGAAGATGAAAGAGAGATATAGATCTCAACTTCAGGACCTAAGGAGAAGTAAGCTAGAAACTGTGTGGAGTAAGAGTTTCTACCATTACAGTTACAATATGACATTCATGGTCATATAATAGAATTAGTGAATTGCTATTATACATCTGCCATCAATGAAATAGTCATACATCTTAAATGGACAATGGTGTAATGAACTAATGTTTCATTTAAAAGAAATGATCTTTGATGACAATGTCTATGTCTCATCCACTATACTTGATATTTAAAGAGACAAATATATGTGACACATGTAATGAATGACATGATAACTCAAACTTGAATGCCTATAGCATAGTCATCTGAGGTGCATAAATGAGAATTACATTTCTAGATATCCATATGATGGTTATCTAGACTCATTTTGGTTATTGAACCAATAGAGACATGCTAATCTCATTCATTGTGCAATATGACAAAGGTTCTTCACTAGATGTAGTGGGAGAATGATTATTCTATTAAGAATTATACATATTGATGTGTATAGACCTTTTAGAATAAATGCTATAGGTAATAAATAATACTTCAATATGTTTATTGATGGCCTCAATAGATATGGTAGTTTGTATTTGATAAATACAAAAATGAATCTCTTGAAGTGTTCAAGGAGATCATAAATGAAGTACATTACAAACTTGGTATAAGTATTACATTTCAATATGATCAATATGGAAATACTTTGAACCAAGAGTTTGAGAACCTTCATGAGAAGTATATCAGAAAGAAGGAATCACACCTTGATAGGTCAGAGTGTGAATACCAACTAAACTTTAAATTTCCTTTTGAGCACATGCTTAACACTAAAACAATGTACCATTAGTTCAAAAGACACCATATGAGATATGGAATGGGAAGTGTCTCGATATGTCTTTATAAAGATTAGGATTGAAAGCCTAAATAAGAAAATTGTTTCTTAAAAGGTTTTGTCCACAAACTGAGTAAATGTTATTATGTTGAATACTACTTTGATATCCAAATCCAATAACAAAGGTGTTTTGGATGGCTGCATTCCTAGAGGAGAACCTAGTTCTAAAGGAATCAGTGGGAGAGAAAAGTAGAACTCAAAATGTTCAAGACAAATAAGAAAAACATTGAACTTAAATAGGTACAATGGGAATAAAGAGAATCACAAAATGTTGTGGAATCTCAAAGTTCCTTAAATAACACACATAACTCATGGTTCTAGTAGAACACACCTAGAGCTTAAATGATATATGATATATTATGGATAAGAAGGTGGTGAGTTGATTATATGATGAGTCAACAGTCCACCTAGAAGTAATGAGAGCCAGAAGCTGAGATATGGCTTGAAGCCATGAAATCCAAGATGGAATCCATGTACATCAACAAAGTAAGACCTTGATCGATCCACCAGAAAGGGTAAAACCCATAGGGTGCTTTTGGGTCTTCCAGAAGAAGACTAACATGGAGGGTAATTTGGTTGCAAAGAGTTTCTTACAAGTTCAAGGTGTTGAATAAGATGAAATCTTTTCAGTAGTTACCAAGGATAAATCCATTAGGATAATGTTTGCTATTGTAGCGTAATGGAAATCAAGTTCATGAAGCTGCATAGATGAATCTTTGGATTGAAGTGGGCACCTCAGAACTGGGATCTTCTATTTGACAAGATAATCAAAGAGTTTGACTTGATTCAAAATAAAGAAGTAATGTGTGATTACAAGAATTTAGTGGGAGCATATGTATATTCCATATATTGATGGGGAATAACATCCTTATACTGCAAATATTAAAACCTGGAAGCAAAGTGCATTCTAAAGTTTTAAAGAATCATCCTATGTGATAGGAATCAAGATCTATAGAGACATATCAAGGGGGCTTCTTGACCTAAGAAAGAGAACATACATTGACTAGATGTTGAAAGGGTTCAACATGATGAGAGAAAACTTGTCCATGTTCCATGGAGTTAGTCTCTCAAGAGCCAAGTGTCCCAATTCTTATGAAGAATAAGGAACACATGGATAGACGCCATATGAATTTGCAGTTGGATCTATCATGTATGAACTCATCTCATTATCTTGTATGTATTGGACATGATAAGAAAATATGAACTAATTATCTTGTATGTATTGGACATGATAAGAATATATGAACTCATCATCTTGTATGTATTGGAGATGACAAGAAGATATGAAATCCAGTTATTTTGTATGTATTGGACATGACAAATGGATATTTGCCAAACTCCAGTAAGAGTTACTAGAATACCATAAAGGACATCTTTATGTACTTGTGAAGTACTAAAAGGGTTAGTTCTTTAATTATGGTAATAAGGAAGAGTTGGGTGTAAGGAGTTACACCAATGCAAGTTTCCAAAATGACAAAATTGTGTTTGACCTTGGAACAAGAATTGTTAGTTGGAAATGTTCCAAACACAAGACAATTGATTAATTATACAATAAGAAGTCGAGTACCTTAGTGTTACGTACACGGTAAAGGATATTGTATGGATCTAGAAGTTCATATGGATGAACTTATGGGAGGTTCCGACCATTGGTGACTCACTAGTAATATTGTGACAACAATGGAGCTACTAGTTAGGCAAAGGAATTTTAGATAGCATACTACGACACTTCCATCTCATACGAGTTGTCGTACAGTGAGGGAATGTAAAACATGCAATATACCGACTTAAAGCAAATGTTTCTTACCCGCTATAAAAGCACTTATGCAGTAGAAACATGATGGACTTGTAAAGATCACTTGGAATATGATTTGTAGGTGATTGGCTCTAAGTGCAAGTGGGAGTCTGTTGGTATAGAATGCCCAAAGAGCCAATCCTATGATGATTGCAATGAGGCATGTGATACTTGATTTGATAATAATAAAGGCAATTTTCGTCTATATGTTTTAATCTATTTTGAGATAATAGTATAACATGTTAGATGTCTAGAGAGTGACAATACTCAATGACATATGTCTTCAAGTACGTGACTTGAACAATGAGATCATACAGATGTTAAGAGTATGTACATTCTCACCATCATCCCTAGTCAGTTGTTATTATGGAAATAACCATAGATATCAATAATACAAATGACTAGAGTGTGTGTTGGTTGATGACAAAATCTCATTAGCCATGATATATGATATCAAACCAAGCACATAGATACATGTTAGAGAACAGTGTATCAGAAAGACCCACCGTAAGAGTGATGCAAGGAAACCACACTTAGCTAGTTAGGATCATCTCTTATAGTATTGGTGGTGACTGTGGTTCTTAGACCTGAAATCACTACACTGATCATATGTGGTTGGGTACACTTTGACATCATCATACACAGTCATGAAACATGGGTTGTTATAACGGTGATGATTGAGTGACTTTGACACATGCGGGACTTGATTGTGAGTGATAGATATGGAATTTGTCCCTCCTAAGGGAGTGTGATATCTTCGCCACTTGAGGAGTGAGACTGATAAAAAGCATGGCCATGCACATGTAAGTCAATATATGATATTGAGATTACATATATCTCAGACAGTCTACTCTGAATCAAGAAACATGGATTGAACATTTGTAGAGGATGACAAGTCCATGCCATGAGTTCAATCCAGATATTAGCGACAAAGGAACTAAAGATTCACTGTAACACCAAAAACATATTGTAGGTTGAAAGTTGTTCTCCAACTTTCCTCTTTACTTGGGTAGCACTGATGTGTGACTAGGCACCACTCTTTTCTTGTGATGTCATAAGTTAGTTATGGATATTCATTGCCAACATGAAATGGAACCTATAGGGTCACACACATAGGATTAACCTGGAAGAGGAGTTTATCCATGAATGATGTTTAGATTGATTATTAAAGTGTTTAGGTACTCAATTAAACATTCAATCAATAGACTTGACTCAGAATCATCAAGTTCAAGTGTTGAACCAACTGATTAGAGTGTCAGATTGATTGAGAACTACATTGACTGAGTTCTGCACAACCTGGACCACCAACTGACTGGTTCAATGGGTGAACTGATCGACTCATGGCCAATGAGATGACTGGTTCACACTGGTGAACCGATCGGTTCACTTGGACCAAACAAGCAGTGTTGGATTTTTCCGGTTTGTGAGAAAAGATTTTCGTTTCACTTGTTCAATTTGATTGGGATAAGAATTAATATGTGCATTAATTTGAAACAAATAAGGAAAGTCCATTGTGGGCAAGTCTGGAAAGTGAAATGACCGGTTCACTGGGTGAACCAATCGACTCACTTGCCCAAATAACCAGTTCAGTTATGAACCAATCATCTCACCTGACCAAATGACCGGTTCACTTATGAAATGACCGGTTTGCATGTTGTAGTACAATCAGTTCATGGAAATTTAGGATCCTTCTACTCCCACACAGACTGGGAACCCTGACCCTACCCTCTACTATAAATAGAGGGGTATAAGGGGCTTCTTAGAACACACAACTCAGAACATCAGTTGCTCTGCAAAGTTGTTGTTCTCTCTGGTTGTGGTAACTGAGAGAGCCCGAGCAAGTTCTACCCGTCCAGGGAAGAACAATGAGGGAAAGACAACTATAAAAAGAAATTGATGGTGGGAGAGTGCGTCAGTGACTAGTACACTGACAGAAGGGTAAAACTCCTTCTTGTCTGTCCATCATGGAATGTAGAATTTTTATGCTCGAGAAGTCATGGTGATTGTTTTGGGAGTGTTTCCATGGGATTAAACTCTATGAAGAGGGCAGGGTAGGTTGGAGAAGAATCATGAGGACTGTAGAGTCCAATCATGAGGAGAGGTCGGGAGAAGGGAATGAATCCACCACCCTGTAGATACCCCCATGATCCGAATCTAAATCTGGTCATAGGAAGATCAAAAGGGCCGCATGGCAGATAAAAAATATGGTCTACATCATGAAACCGATCGAATATAACCAATGTTGCTAAATTGGGATTAAAACCATATTGATTCTTTTACTAAATCAATTGGGGCATTTAGTGTTCTTCAATTGAAATGAAAATTTGCATGTTACTCCATTTTACCACAGGGTATCTAAAAAAAATGTTATCTTCCTGGTTTGACCAAATTAGCTCACCATATTTCTCTTTTTAGGATAAATGTTTAATTAATCATATATTACTACTTAAAATGAATTCAGGGATAATATTTTGATAAAATCCCAAAATTATGAAAACCAACTTATGTTAAGTTATGATGCAATAAAAAGAATCATTGATTGGATAATTCATTTCAAACCCTAAATGTCAAATATTGGATCGTTAGGGGAAAATTGGTGAAACTAAGTTTCAATTGAATTGATTAAGTGCAAAAGTTGTTAGAAATAGTTTACGTAACATATTTGAGAGACATTGTCACATTAGTCTACATCTTAAACATCAATTAGAAAGAAAAAAATTAAGATTTCAAACTAGGGTCATTTTATAAGATTTCATATTTTTTGGGTGTTTACGACTCTGCCCACCTTGTAAAAATTTGATCCTCAAAATTTTTAGGGCAATATCCACCTAAGAATTTGTCTTATCCTTAACATGAAAGGTTTTAATTCTTTATATTATCATGCCTTTTTTTATGATTCTATATGTATCCGTTCATAAGATGAGAGTAACCACTATTGTAACCTTAAAGAGATTTTATAACTTAAACCATACCATTTCTACTTGTTATCATCTTCATCATCATTCACCATGAAGAAGACTCTAGCATCTCTCTTCTCTCTAGGTGCTTGAATGACACCATGCTCTTTGTTTTGAAATGTAGGGCAATTGGGTCTAATGTGGCCTATTTCACCACATGAATTCCACACGCTAGTTTCAAACATGCATTCTACCAGATGATACTTGAACACTTGACACATTGAGTCCTTGTAGGTGGATTTGCAACAACCTTAGCTGGAGCCTTCCTCTTCTTTTCAATATGGTGGTTATTGTTGTGGGAGTGGTTGTGCTTATTATATGCTCTTCTGGGGTGGTCTTCTAGTTATACAAAAGCATCTAGGACACCTTGTAGGGTACAATGTCCTTGTCTAGATGTAGAAAAACTAAGGTCTTCTTTGATACCCCTACTAAAATTCTTTGTCTTGCACCATAAATCATAATTGTACCCATACTTCTGCAATATTCTAAACTTTATGGCGTACTATGTGATTGTCGTATGACAATGTTGACAAAGATTGAAGAGCTCCTCTTCATTATTCTTAACCATAGCCTCATATGTGTAATGGTCTTTGATGACTTTTGTGAATTCCTCCCATGTGAGTGGAGGAGCATCAACTTCATGGGATCCTAGAAGGTTCTCTCTCCAAGTCCTAGTAGCACCTTTGAGCATGTGAGTCCCAAAACCCTGGATGTAGGGATGGAAATGGGTGGGTTTTTTTATAAAATTAAACTGAATCAAACCGAAATCAAAATCACAAAACCAAACTCAACCCAGAACCAAACAAAGTGAACCTGAATCTAATGCAAATTGTCCAAGCTGAACAAGCGAACCTAGAAAATATAAACCCGAGCCAAACTGAATAACCCAAACTGTCCAGAAAAACCAGCCATAATTCACATTAAATTTAGAGAAGTGTGTAACAACAATTAATCAACTTGATGTTAGTGAATTTGTGACATCCTAACATTTGGATCATCCAAATCAACAATATCCATACATTTGGGAAAAATTCATCAGACATCCAATATATCCATCATTGCATAGAAATATTTAAATAAGTTCAATGCATACACAAATTGGAGCTATTCAAATTTCCAACAAAATGAACCAAACAAGTTAAATAGTTTCATTTCTCCATACAAAATTTAGGTTCAAATTTTCATTCTTCTTTAGCGATCAGGTTCCATCATCCAACAACAATATTCATAGAAATTTAATGCATACACAAAATGGAGCTGTTAAAATCCCAAACAAAATGAACCAAACTAGTCAAAATAGCTTCATTGCTCCAACTAAAGGTTTAGGTTCAGATGATTATTCTTCTTTAGCAACCGAATTCTTCTTCATAAATCTAGTGCTTCATCAATCCAATTCAATATGAAAAACCTTCAAAATTAATTATGAAATCAATTACCAAACCAATAATATATACTAATAGGTAGACCAGAAAGCTAGAGTATTGATTAAAAAAAATTGATTCTCATTATGACATACAACTACACAACATTTTTGTAACACTCAAGAAGGTAAAACAATGAACATATAGCCCAAATCAGTATTGATCATAGCTGTCCTAACACATGTGCTAAATGTGGCAGAGCCGTGAAGGAATAGCATCCCCAACAAGCCTACACACCCACATTTTAAGTCATGGAGTTTGCTTAAAAATACCTATTTAATGCCCACCTATTGATCAAAAAAGTCAACTCAACCACCACTATGTCATAATCCAGATTAGCAAACATTGGCTGATTGGCATGGCAACAAACCTGAAATAAATTCAAACCGCCCATAAAATTACTCCTTGTTTTTCTTTGATTGAGCGACAAGATAGAAACTAAACAATTTTTTAGTTATGTATTGGAGCGCAATCAGATCAAAGTAACCAATCATGTCAATCATTTCCCATACAATATAATGAAACCCCAAAAGGGAGTTTGGTTCAAACATTACCCAGAAGTGAGATTTACATAAAATTTTTTAATCAAGTGATCGAGCATTAGTAAAGGGTATGGGGTATAAGATAAAAGAAGTTGACCTTAGGTCCCTATGGCAAAGAATTAAATCAAGAATCAGTAATAGTTGGTTCTGCACATGGGAGAAGAAAAATAAGACTCAAAATCTATTGAGACATATAAAAGGTGATCACTATCACATCCACATAAGTAATTGACTTACCAATAGTATCTTCATCAACATCAACATCTTCGAGGAAATTTGAAATATCTTTGGACACCCTAGTACGTCACATACAAAGACATGTATGAGTGGATATTATTGAGATATTTTAAATTATATCAACAACTAAATAAACTTCATCATTACCCTTGGTATTTTATTACCAATTTTGAAGACACATTAGTGCCTCTGTGGTATCAGGATGAAGCCAACTACGATAAGGATTAATCAATCGAACTCCCATGCTAAAAGTTCATAATGAGACCACTGTATATGTCGTATAACTAAAAGATCTCTTGCCATCTCTTAGGTTTCAAGATTTTTGGATGAATCAAGGAAATCAGTGTGAAATCAGGCTATGAATCCTAATCCATTGTCTAGATCTCAAAAAACTAAACAAAATCCATATATGATTTGACCCAAATAGAGCTTCACTTTAATTACTATGAATTTTCAAAGACAAATTTCCTTCCAACCAATCAGGGAATAAAGAAAGCCACGTATACAAATATACATTATCCAGTTGTCAGGGCCCTTGCCTATATGGCTCAATTAGTATTGGCCACACGACCAAGGTCTTCCCAAAACCAAACGTGTAGTCAAACAATTGGGGTGACATAAATCCCAACTTTACCCATGACAACATGACGTGAATGGAATTGGAAGAGGGGTAAAACTTGAGCTCAAGCAACCTATCATCTTCCTTTTTTGAAAGTTGGGACGAACTTTTGAGTTCTGATGAAAGTTTGGAATTGGATTGAGTAAATCGCTTCTTCCCAAGACTAGAAAGGTATATTATCAACTTCCCCAACCAAAACTGATCTCAATGAGACCCTGGAGAAGCTGTGAGGTGACTGGAGGTGAAAAACCCTACTCTTCCATGAAGGTAGGAGAAAGTGGTCCAAAAAATGTCAAAAAAAGGAAAACAAACATGATTAAGAGGAACTACAAATAAATTGGAGGAACAACATGATGTTGCAAGTGGTAATCTTAATTTAGAAGGCGACGGGGATTGTTGGATTTGCTTTAGTGGTTTAGGTTCAAGCAAAAAGGAAAAACATGGCTTAGTGAATCAACAACGATAAAAATGCCTAGTCTTGAAGCTTCCCAAAGGCCTGGTAGAGTGTTCCATCAGCTTTGATGGTTTCGTGAGAAGAATGTGTTGCCATGACAGTGACAAGGTTGGGAAATAAAAAATAACATAGTACATGGGGGAGTATGATTCAGGGTTGGTGGCTGATACAGGGTGATTGTTGGGTGAGGCGAGGAGGCGTTGAGTTCCTGGATGTCAACAAATGGTTTCGGGGTCCTTTTATGGTACTTTGGGGTCTGAGGACAACAGTTGTCGTATATGTTGAAATATGGGATGTCCCTTGTCAATCTGGAGATCCACGTTATGGTATCTGGTAGACTCTAGGATTGTTATGATTGGGAAGGCATGGTAGTCATTTTAGGAGGGTTTCCATGGGACGAAACTCTACAAAGAGGACAGACAGGTCGGAGAAGAATCATGGGGATTGTAGAGTCTAACCATGAGGAGAATTTGGGCAAAGGAATTGAGTCCCCAACCCCATGGATACCCCCATGATCCTAATCCAACTCAGGTCAGAGGAAGATTAAAGGTGCCACGTGAGAGTTAAAAAAATCCCAAATACTTTATGAAATTGATCGATTTAAACAAATGTTTCTAAACTAAACCATATTAATTCCTTTCCTAAATCAATTGGAGCATCCAAGGTTCTTCAAAATGAAATGAAAATTTGCATGTTACCCCATATTACCACATGGAATTCGAAAAAATAGTTAGTTTCATGGTTTGACCAACTTAGCTTGCTATATTTCTCCATTTAGGAATAGCATTTAATTAATCATATATAATATTTTGGTAAAATTGTAAAATTCTCAAAACTAAATTATGTTAAAATTGATTGGTATAATTTCATTTTAAACCCTAAATTTCAAATATTGGATTGTTAGGGCTAAATTGTTGAAACTAAGTTTCAATTGAATCAATTAAGTGCAAAAGTTATCAAAATAGTTTATGTAACATATTTCAGGGCCATCATCACATTAGTCTATCTCTTAAAATCAATTCTGAAAGGAACAATTAGGGTTTCAAATTAGGGTCATTTTTTAAGATTTATTTTTTTGGGTGTTACAGGTACATTCTGCGGCCGGTCGATAACTGATAAATATATATTTATCTATATTATTTCCACCTTTTATATCATAGTTAGGAGAATTTTGTTGTTTATTCCCTAGTTTTATAATTAATTATTTTAGTTTAGCTTTTATCTCTTTAATTGGAGTTTAAATTAAATTTGTTTGATTTTTTTAGGATAACACTCCAATTACTTCAAAGCTTGAAAATTCTCAAAAATACGCTTGGAAAATGTTTGCATAAATTCCCACAGTGCCTGATATATATATATATATATATATATATATATATATATATATTTGTGTATGTCTCTGTGTGTGTATCCTGCATCAAAATTGCTATATATGTTGCATATGAACTCAAAATTTAATGTTAAAATATAAGTTGGAAAGAAAATTTGATTTCCTACAAGAAAAATATATTTTTGGACTATTTTGGAACTTGTGAAGAGACTAAATTTTTCTTGGAATTCCTGTAACAAATATATTCAGCAAAGAGAGTCAAAGAAGCTAATGAGCGGTCAAAGTAATTAAAGGAGGGAAACTCAGTAAATTTCTTGATCTATATTTGGGGCTAAGAAATTAATGTTGTCAAAGATACTCCCTTGATCAGGAACAAAGGTAAGTTGGCTAATGGCCATGCATTTTTGTATAGAATAAAAAGCATAATTAAATCCCTTCGACTGAGCACAATTGGAAATCTATCAAAGCAAGCCCCCATTCCCTCCTATAAAAGGAGGGAGGTCTAAGAACAAATGTCGTCTATTTTTTTGGGATCAAACCTCTCCCTTGGGGGAGGATCCTACCATTTCTTATATCTCATTTTTAGTTTCTAGTCTTTTAATTATTAGTGGGTTTTTCATACGAATCAAAGATTGGAGAGATCAATCCATATTCTTAGTGCTAGATGAGAGCCTGGTATTGTTAAGATTGTTTTTTATCACTAACCATGAATCTTACTCTCCTTTCTTCTAATCTAGTATCATCTTTCATATGAACAAATAATTTTCTATATCGAGGCATGGGGTGTATCCCCATAGCTTATAGTTGTTTAGATCTGATATTAGCTATGTGATCTTTCATATTAGATGGTGTTCTGTTCATTTATTGCACATGTTTTACGAATGGATCTCACATATTATTTCTTGTTAACCTTGGTTGAGGAAACTTCAGATCCCAAAGGTTTAGAACAATTGAATTGACACATAGAGATTCTGAATAAACCTTTAAAGAATCTCTATTGAATGACTAAGCAAGGACCCACAAGCACCAGGATGAATGACTTTGTGAGAAGCTTGATCTTATGAAATGCATTTCGGAAGAACGCTTTCTATGAATCCTAATCTTACTTGTTTGTTTCAAGTAGTTTTTTTTATCTGATCGTTTATATTACAATCTTTTATTTTTGTTCTTAGAATAATCATTCTCAACCAACTGAGGCTAAATATTGTTCAAAGCAATAAGTTTAAATTTTACATTGACCTATGGGTTCGACCCTATATATACTACTTTTGATCTGTGAACTTGCAGGTGGATTAATTATGGTTATCTAGGTTAAACTCTAGGAATTCCTCCCTAGTGACTTTGTTGTGAAATTAATCACACATCAAATTTTGGCACTGTTGCTAGGGACAACATATTTATTTTGTGAATCCCAATCTCTTTGGATAATTAGGAGCTTTTTTTTATTTTTTCCGACCGACATCCATTTCGGTAGTGATACTCCTCTTTCTATTGAGTTTTCATTCAGGTAGTAGTATTTTTACTATTTTAATTTTTAGTCTTGCTTTAATTTCTTAGCTTATCTTTGTAATTTTTACTTTTGTTAAATTCCTATTTTTTGTAATTTCTAATTTTTGTTAACTCATAATCTTGTTTTTGTAATTTTTATTTTTAGTTTTTTCAAAAAAATTCTTCTATCTATCTTCAATTCTTTTTTGTAAGTTATTTCCTTTCAAAAATAAAAATCCTACCAAGATCCACTTCTACCCATCTTTCTACTGGGTTTTCATTCTAGTAGTACTTTTCTTTCCTTTTTACAAGTCTTATTTAGTTTTTACAAATAAAACTTATTTCATAAACCAATATAATTAATGTGGTCGACACAATATTTTGTTCAATGTCAATTGTGCGGTTATTATGACCATACATCCTTCAGTTGTCCCAGTGTGTCCCCTCAGATTACGGTAGCACCTTGTAATATTGAGTCTTCCTATCATGGTGGGCATGATTCAAATTATAATAAACAATTTTCTAAAGGCTATTATGAGGAATCATGCTATACATATCAATATTCCAATGAAGAGGGTTATGACTAACAATACTATGGGGGTATGGTAAATATTATCAATAAAATTTTGGGAGGTATGAAGCTAACTGTGAAAATCAATGTATACCTCAACAAGAGGAGCGAGAGCCCTAGAGAGGATAGCAGAAGAATAATAGGTAATTCTAAAAAATTGACAAGCCTTGTGAGCTACTTTACTAGAGGCCCAATCAAAGAACTCCCTAAGAAAGTTAGACCAACCTAGGATGATTTTTCCCTACGATGATGATGATGATACCAACCCTATGTTATTTATCTTGGATCCAACCAAAATAACACAAATTAAGGAGTTGCAATCATTATGTAATGAGTACATTGGTATTCCAACCCTTCCGCTAGAGGCTTTATTACTCGAGTATGAAAAGTTGCAACAAGCTATTTGTCCATGTTTGTCTCTAGATCCTAAAGCTCCAACAACCCCTCCTATAGATATAGATCTAGATGTTATCAATGATCAATCAACTTTTGTTGAACTCATTCTGGATAACGAATTGCCACCCTCCCACGATGAATCAGTATATGTTGTTGGAGAAAGACTTTCCTCATCAAGAGCCTTAGACTCTGCCACAACCAATTTTAATTTCACATACAACTGGTCTAGATGGGGAGACACCACCTTTAGAAAAGTTCAATGCCCCCACTATTTGATTGTAAGAATGATAATCCTATTATAATTCCTCCTAAACCCACTAATGATTTGGGAAATTTTTCCATGGAGGAACTAGAGCCACATGTTTTGTCATCAAAAGAAACTCACTACTCCCATTGACCATAATGTTGATTGTATGTTTTTAGGAGAAATGATATTTATGATGTTAACTAATGTTATTCCTTTTATATCAACACCATTTCTCCTATATAAAAATCTATATGATAGGGGGAAACCACAGTCAGATCCTTGACCTAATCTTACAAAATTGCTGCTACATATGCTACCAGACCACCTCCAATTCTACCTTGAGACAATCCTCTCCAATCCACATACACTGACAACACTTCCTCCATTGTTGAAGGAAGTTCTATTGATCCTATTGGAGGAACTATTGTTGACCTAGAGGTTATACATTATCCATATTGTGATAATGACTTAACCATTCCATTCATATGTATCTAATATGTATATTGAAGATTGATTTTAAATGTTAGGTACAAGAAAAGGATCAAAAATCAAAAGCCCTAGATTGGCTCAAGTTCAAGTCAAAAGAGCTACAAGTGTGCAATTTTAGAGATCTATGTAAATGACCTTAGAACAATTTTTAATCACTTGTAATGATGAATTGACTTGTAACTTAGTTGATAAAATTTATTGAGACACTAAACACCAAGTTTTAATCACTTTAGATGCACTTTAGGAAATTAACCACAAGCAGTCAATCGGTCGAGTTGCAAACTCGACCAATCCTCCTAGATCAAGTTTCTGAATATAGCATCGGTCGAGTTGTGTTTTCACAGAACTCGACCGATCGAGTACCTGACCAAATCGATCTTCATTGGTCGGTCGAGTTTCCCCAGGACAAACTCGACTGATGATTTGAATATCAACTTTGTCTTTTACTCTATCGGTCAAGTTACCTTTATTGAAACTCGACCAATTGCACTGTATGGAATTTGCAGAAAAAGTGATTATGACAGTTTGTGTGTGTTTTGAGAAAAAATAGAGTTTTTGCTTTGAGTAAAAATGGCTATATTGCATAGCTAAGTATCCCACAACTTAAAGGGGCACCCTCAACTATAAATAGAACCTCTTGGAGTTCATTCCAAGGTTGCTCATTCATTACAAGCTTGGTCCTAGCCTAGTTGAGAGTGGTCTAATGCTTTGAGCCCCTTTCTCTCTCTACCTTCAAGTCAAATTTGTGAGTATGAGTGAGATAGGTTCCTTTGTAAGAGAGTTTCTCCATGTATTGATGTAAAGCTCTCCTCCACCATCTTCCTACCCTCTTTCCTATCAAAGAAAAGGTTGAAGATTTTCTCCGAGTGAAGGAGAAGGAGTTGTTGTTCTTCAAGGTTGAAGAAGGCAAGGTGTTCCAGATCTCCAAGTGAAGGAGATATTCAAGGCAAGCGCTCAAGAAAGATAGGTAATCCCTTGAAGGCTGAAGACTTGAAGAAGGAGTGGGTAAGTCCATGTTGATGGTTGAAGACTCCATGGTTCAAGTGGGTAAGCTCCTTCTATAGGTTGAAGATCTTTGTGTGAGGTACTAAGCCCTTGGATGTGTGGTTGTTGTGTCTTGTAATCTTATGATGGAATATAAGAGGTACCAAGATTGGAAATCCTAGAGATTAGCCACCTCTAAGTAGTGGACTGATATTGCTTCTAGTTAGGATGTGGAACCACTCTAAAGCACATATCCAAGTGATTGCCCTTCCTTGTCTCTCATCCTTGATGTGCTTGCTAGCTAAGACATAAATTTCTTGTTTGTTTAAGTTTCTGTACTTAATATAATTTGGTGGTCTAATATGTTTTGTGAGAATTGTGAAGCTCTATTCACCCCCCTCTAGAGTCCTTGATCCAATAAATGGTATCAGAGAAGGTCATCTCCAAGCTACTTTAACAAGTAGGAGAAGATGGGCAATTTGTCTCTTGGATCCCTCAACCTAGAAGGGAGCTTCTCCATGAGACCTCTGATCTTCGACGACACTGACTTCCTATATTGGAAGAGAAGAATACAGTTCTACCTTCAAGGTGTGAGCTATGAGATGTGGAAGGTGGTGTACCTCAAGTATGAAGATCCAAATGGGGAAATCTCCACATGGACTGAAGCACAAATGAAGCAAGCTCAACTCAACGCCAAAGTAGTGAGCATCATCTACGCAACCCTCACTCCATCCAAGTTCAATCGGATCTCTTCTTGGGACACCATACATGAAATATGGAACAAGCTATGTGTCGCCTATGAAGGAACAAAGCAAGTAAAGGAAGCCAAGATCTACATGCTTGGTGGACTACTTGAGAACTTCAAGATGGGTAAGAAAGAGAGAGTGGTTGATATGTACACTAGGCTCAATGTGATCATCAATGGATTGGTAGCCCTTGGGAGTGTGATGGACAAAGGCACTATCAACTCCAAGATCTTGAGATCTCTTCCAAAGAGATGAGAACCCAAGGTTACATCCATTGAAGAGGTGTACAAGCTAAGCAAATTGCCAACCGAGGAGCTGATTGGAAACCTTCAAGCCAACGAACCAAGGCTTGATAAGCAAGAAGAGGAAAAGAACAGAGAAGAGAAGGAGTCTAAGAAGATAAAGGATACAACCTTCAAAGCCCAAATTGAAGAGATGATGCGGCAGCAAAAACTAGCTCTAAAGTCCCCTGCTCCTTCTTCAAGTGAAGATGAAGGCCCTAATGAGCATGAAGCAAACTACTCCAAAGGCAAGCACTTCAAAGGGAAGCCTTCTTCATCAATTCCTAGATGCTATGAATGTGGCCAAAAGGGTCATTATAAGAGTGAATGCCAAAGGCCAAGAAGAGCCATCACAAGAGCAGCCACAAGAAAGACAAGGAGTACAAGAGAGAAGGCACATACAAAAGGAAGGAAAAGAAAGAAAGAAGATCCAAAGATACAGCTCATGCAGCTTGGGAGGAGTCTTCCTCAAGCTCCAAATATGGAGAATGCCACCTTTCCCTCATGTCCTCTACAAGTGAAGATGTAGGTGAGGTAAGTGAGGTAAGTAATATCAAGCTATCTAAGGAAACTCTTATTGATATGCTAAATGATTGTTGATCATCCTTTACTAAATGTAAATCTAAAAGGAAAAGATTAGGCAAGATAGTAGATGATCTTTACGCTAAAATTGAGATTCTTGATAAAAATGAAAAACTGCTCCTTGATAGCATAGATTCTTTACAAGGGCAATTTCTTGACCTTGAGCTTCAACATAATGGAGTAGAGGTTGAGAATGGGGTCTATCTTAAGACTGTTGCAGATCTTAACGAAGACAACCAAAAATTCCAAGATGAGTTAGATGTTCTTAAAACTAAAAATATAGAACTAACTCTCATTGATGATGCTAGGAAGCAAGAAATTCATGTTTATCAAAAGGAAATTTTTTTGCTTAAATCTGAAAATGCCAAGTTACTTGCTCAAGTTAATGATCTATCTTCTAAATCTATTTTGTAAAGTAATGAGGTTGCTAGCATAGCTTTAGAATGTGATTCCTTTCATACTAAAGCCCTCTATTTAGAGGCCGATCTATTACATTCTAGAGATGATCTTTCTAGTCTTTCTACTACTGTCATTAACCTTAGTGATGATAATGCTAAGTTAAGATCTTCTTTGCAAAAGTTTCTTACGGGAAAGAAATCCATCAATGATGTCCTAGAACACTCTACCAAACAAACCGGTACTAGTGGTTTAAGATATGATGGGACTGTTCCCAAAGGTAAGAGCAAGAGCAAGAACAAGGGTAAGAAGAAGAGTGTGGAACCTCCTATCTTCTATGGAGAGACTTATGGCTCTAAGAACCCTATGGTATGTATTCATTGTAAATGTGACGATCATTACTCTACTTATTGTCCTTACAAGCACAAGGGGACCAACCCAAAGATGAAATGGGTCCCTAAGATAACCCCAGATTCCAAAGTTTGAGTTGGGTACCGACATCCTACTTTCTTGTAGGTTAAAAAGAGATGGATTGTTGATGGTGGCTGCTTAAAACATATGATAGGTGAATTCAACCATTTCAACAAATTCATGAAAAAGAAAGGAGGATTAGTGACCTTCGGGGACAACAAGAAGGGTAAGGTCATATGTGAGGGTGATGTAGGCAATGAGCTATGTATCAAGAATTTGTTGCTTGTTGATGGCCTACATCACAACTTGATTAGTATAAGCCAACTATGTGATAATGGATATCTTGTGTTGTTTACATCTCTAGAATGTTTGCTTCTAGATTCTCTCACTTACAATGTCATGTATAAGGGAACTAGAAATGGTAATCTTTATGTTATTGTTCTTGATGCTCTAAATCACGTACTTGATATATACTTGGTAGTGGATAAAAATGATATTTCTCTTTGGCATCATCATTTGGGTCATGTGAATCAAATGAAGAAGTTGAGAAAAAAGGATTTGGTTCGAGGACTTCCCAAATTGGATTTTGAAAAGGATGAGGAATGCCAACCTTGTACACAAGGCAAGCAAATCAAGTACTCCTTCAAATCCAAAGAAGTCCTTAGTACCAAAAGAGCTCTTGAGCTTCTTCATATTGATCTATTCAGACCAAACACTTTGTGGTTCCAAGTATTGTCTTGTTATTGTTGATGATTTCTCTCGATATACTTGGACCTTCTTTCTCATTTCAAAAAGTGATAATATTGATTTTTGCTTGAGCTTTTACAAATGGGTTGAAAATGAAGCTTCTTGACGGATTGTTTCTATCCACAGTGACCATGGGGGAGAATTTGAAAATGATCTTTTTGAGCATTTTTGTGAAAAATCTGGTTACTCGCACAATTCTCTTCTCCTCGTACGCCTCAACAAAATGGGGTAGTAGAGAGGAAGAACATGTCACTTTAAGAGATGGCGAGGATAATGCTTCTTGAATATGACATTCCTAAGAAGTTTTGGGCTGAAGCCATTAGCACCACATATTTTGTGCAGAACTGAATTTTACACATCCTTCTTTGAAGAAAGCCCCCTATGAGCTATGTCGTGGTAGAAATTCATCCATTGATTTCTTTCATGTTTTCAAATGTCCTTGTTTTGTTTTGAACATGAAAGATTCTCTCGACAAGTTTGATCTAAAATCTTACAAGGCTTTCTTTCTAGGCTATAACACTATAAGAAGGGCTTATAGAGTTTTCAATATTGAATTGTCTAAAATTGAAGAATCTATTAATGTTAAGTTTATTGAAACTAACCATGTTGTTGGCAAGCATGTTGTTGATAATGATGTTGCACACAACTTAATTCCTATCTTGAAAGACCTCAACATTGACAACAAAGGTAAGCAGATGATAGAAGAAGAAGATGAAGAAAAGAAGGATCCCACTCCTTGCTTTGCAAAGAATCATCCCAAAGAGCTGATCATTGGCAACCCATTTGAGAGAGTGAAGACACGAGCCACCTACAACAAAGAACAAGCAAACATCACCTTCATCTCACAGCTGGAGCAAAAGAATATCAAAGAAGCTCTTGGTGATGATGAGTGGATCCTAACCATGCAAGAGGAATTAGAGAAATTCGAGAAGAATCGCATGTGGATTCTAGTGCCAAGACCAAGTGATAGAAAAATCATTGGCACCAAGTGGGTCTGCTGCAACAAGCTTGATGAATAAAGGAAAGTGGTAAGGAACAAGGCAAGGTTAGTGGCACAAGGTTATAACCAACATGAAGGTATTGACTTTGATAAAACTTATGCTCTTGTTTCTAGACTTGAATCTATTAGAATGCTACTTGCCTTTGCTAGTTACAAAAAATTCTTATTATATCAAATGGTTGTTAAAAGTGCATTTTTGAATGGTATAATCGAGAAGGAAGTATTTGTTGCTCAACCTCTGGGCTTTGAAAATGACAAGTTATCCAATCATGTTTATTTGTTGCAAAAATCTCTCTATGGACTCAAACAAGCACCTTGAGCTTGGTATGAGAAATTAAAGAACTTTTTGTTAGACAATGGGTTTGTCATGGGCAAAGTTGATTCTACCTTATTTCTAAATACACTTCTAGTATTTTCTTATAATTCAAATTTATGTTGATGATATCATTTTTGGTGGGACTGATCTCGATCTTTGCAAGGAGTTTAGTTCTCTTATGCAGAGTGATTTCGAGATGAGCATGATGGGTGAGTTGACTTTCTTCCTTGACTTTCAAATCAAGCAAACAAAAGATGGAAACTTCATCAACCAAGGCAAGTACACCAATGAACTACTCAAACACTTTAGGATGGAGAACATGAAATCGATGGATACACCCATGTCCAATACCGCCAAACTTGATAGAGATGAAGAAGGTGAGAAGGTAGATGAGAAGCTCTATAGAGGTATGATTGGAAGTTTACTTTATTTAACTGCCTCTAGACCTGATATTATATTTAGTGTTGGCTTGTGTTCTCGTTTTCAATCTAGCCCTAGGAAATCACATCTTATTGCTGTTAAGAGGATTTTGAGATACTTAGCCAAAACTCAAAATTTTGGACTATGGTATCCTAAGTCAAGGGACTTTACTCTTGTGGCATATAGTGATGTGGATTATGCGAGCTATTTTGGTTGATAGAAAGTGCACAAGTGGCACTTGCTTCCTTTTAGGACCATACTTGTTGTCTTGGTTTTCTAAGAAATAGAGCACTGTGTCATTATCAACTATCGAGACTGAATACATTGCAGCTGGGAGTTGTTGTGTCCAGGTCCTATGGATGAAGCAAATGCTCCAAGACTTTAACATACATTTTGATGCTTCTCCTATCTATTGTGATAATACTAGTGCAATCAAACTTTCTTACAATCATATATTGCATAGTAGAGCTAAACATATAGAGGTTCACCATCACTTTCTTCATGATCACATTGCCAAGAAGGATATTAATATCACACATGTGGACACGGAAAATCAGTTGGAGGACATTTTCACTAAACCTCTAGCTAGAGAGCAATTTAATTTTATTTGATCTAAACTGCTCATTGTTGCTTTGGATGATATTGATATGTGATCTAGCTAGTTGTTTCTATCCTATATGTTTTACTCATGTTTCTCCTCACCTTGCTTGCATATATATGCTTAAAATGTGCTTAACTTGCTTGTTGACATGCTTAGTTTCACTTGTTTTGGGTTTTTCTCTATTTCTTGGTTTTATCACAAAATAGTACCCAATAGGTCATAGTCTAGGAACATGGATGGGTGGACCCAACATTGACAAGTGACATCTCATTAAAATTTGAAAAACTATCTAGCTCGGTTGGGTTTTAGAGCTGGTTACTTAGGTAAGAAAGCTTTATTCTTCTATACAATGATTCAAAAGGATTGTAAATCTTTTTTATAAGATTGCTTTTTGATATCAATTGTTAATCATTTAAAGATTGTTGAGATTTTAAGTTGATTGTTAATCTTTAAAGTGGTTGTTTGTTTGTAAAATGTTTGTTAATCTTCAAAAAGATTGTTCAATTTTTAAAAGATTGTTAGATTTTGAAAAGATTGTTAATTGTTTCAAAATATTTTTTGAATTGTAAAAGATGGTTAATCTTTTCCTAGATTGTTTGAGTTGAAAAGATTGTTAATCATTAAAAAGATTGTTAGAATTTGAAGAAATTGCTAATCTTTGAAAAAATATTTGATTTGAAAATTTTGTTAATCTTTTAAAGATTGATTGATATTAAGAAATTATTGCTCAATTTTCAATTTTAAAAATAGATCGTCAATTTTCAAGATTGATTTATTTGAGGTATATTGTCAATCTTTTTTGAAACATTGTTCGGTTTTGGAAAGATTGCCAATCTAAGGGTTGGCAACAATCTCCAATATTTTGTAGTCAAAGCAATATACACGCATAGGAAGAAAATAACCCACTCCTTTTAGTTCACGAGTTTAGATCCAATTTAGGTCCTCATTTAAGAGGGACCTACATAGGAGGGGTTGGTCCTTATCTTCTCTATTTGATGATGGCACTCTTCAAAATGGTTAAATCGGGTTGACTATGGAGGTCGTTGTCAGTCATGAATGCTATGAGAGGGGGTTCTTACAAGGCCTTTAGATGTCTATCTTAAGTATGCAGTGTCACCTTAATAACACCCCACATGGCATTGAAACCTATTCCATGAAGCATAGGTTTGTAGGAGCATAGTGTGCAAGAGCAAAATTGTAACATTTTCTGAAGCAAACCCATTAAGAATGAACGTAAATCTCATATAGATAACGAAAAAATCACACGATTATTCTAGAAAGAAAATATCTTGTTTCAAACCCATATCATATACTCATCCATTCATGATGGTTTTTGTTTCTTTTTGTTTTCTTATATATAAAAAAACAATGTAAGGGAAGCGAACCCAAAACTCTGAAAAGGGAAGTGTACTCAAACTTGAAAACAACATGAAAAAGAAAGGGGAAAACACAAACCTTGAAAAATAATAGAGATAAAAGGTGAAATTGCCATAACTGATTAGGGACAATGGGGGGCAGTAGATCACCTTGATTCACATGCTATAGGATGGAGGATCAAAGGGATGTACGTCCCAGCCCCATATCAATCAAAGAAACAAGAAAAATAGGAAAGAAAAGGGAAAAATAGAATTAGGAAAATAATATCCCTGAAAATGCTTAATTTTCACAAAAAGGAAAAACAAATTCAATTTAGATCATCTTCATGAGCCCCAAAAGAATTTCCAGTCTATCACAACCTGAAAAAAAAATATGATGTAATTCATATCCTTCTGGTAGTGAAACATAGTTCAGTTGTCGCATGGAAAAAGAGAAGATGTTCAGATTTGCCACCATGTTTTACATAAAAATGAGGGAAAATAAAGTTAAGTGTTATGAGTCTACAGTAGAAAGTTGAGTCCTCATTTGAGTCAGAGAAATTGGAAAATAAAATAGAAACATAAATCTAGACATTTTAGGTCATGCGATCTTGTTATGAGTGGGGGAGGATGAGCACCCTCATATTGCCCTAAATTGGTATCAAGCAATTTTCATGCAATCTGGATCAAAAGTGGTTTGAGCACGATGAAAATGATAAACAAAAGTAAAATGGTAAAATATAACTTTGTTATTGGTGGACAAGCTTTGAGGATTAGATATGTCTGTGGCCTTCCCGTCCTAACTCTAAAAGTCCTATTTTTAGGAAGATTGGGGTCCTAATCACCTTAGGACCTCCCATGGTGGAAATCCCTTAAAAGTGATTAAGAATGATGTTCATGATTTGCTGAGTATGATAATTAGATATGAGTATAAAATAGGATTAATATTGATCGATATAGACAGTTAACATAGGAAAAATAGATGTACCAAATAAAGTAGTTGAAGTAGATAAAGTTGTAAGATGCTCAATTAGATTACTATTTTAGTGGCCTAACAATGTTAATTGATAAGGTGGTGCCAGAGGATGATCCTCTGATCACAAATACTATGGAAAGCAAAGAGAGAGGTAGTTTGATCCTTTGAATTCATGAGGTTCATAAGGGCGACAGATTTTGGTGCACATGGGGATGGGTATATATAGGTGCATATTAGGGTGTACGGTTCTGAATAGAACCTTCTAGAAGTGGAGGTAGATCACCCTCATGTACCACACCAAGGGCCCACAAGTTGAGGCAATCCACCATGTGGTACATGGAAGATGACTTGGATTGTCTGAGGTTGGATAAAATTCATTTCTTGATTTTCTAGTAGTTTCAAGAATGTTTTGGAGAAATTGGAAGAAAATAGCAGAGTGAGATAAATATGATTATCTTTTGGATTTGTCAAAGAAAAAAACAATTAAATATATGTGGGGAAAATGGATATTTTACTTAGGATAGTTCAATTGGATAAAATTCATAAAAAAGGGTTTGTAAAAAGTGGAACTGAAGAGAAAATTGCTCTTTGAGTCTGAAAAGAAGTTTTTTTTATAGAAAACCCCATACTGGATAAAGTGGGTGAAATGGGTGTATTAATATGCAAGAAAATGTGGAAAACAATGAAAAAAATGCAGAATATTGTGAATGTGGAGTGGATTCCATCATTAACTAGAGAATTGAACTTAATCATGAACTTCTATTGAATGAGAAAAAATGGGGTGTCAACAAGAAACAAAGGCATTAGTTATAATTATGAAAACTTTACATCAACTATTTTGTATCCATTATGACCATATGGGTCATGTAAATATAAAAATGTATTGGTACTAGATTCATGTACACGTATTTAAAATATCAACATTTCAACATTACCAAAAAGTAGGCATCAAACAATTTCCATGGTATAAAATTTAATTGAATAGGATCACATGTTAGGGAATATACTTTAACCAAGTTCACATTCTACATCATTCAATTGCAAGCATAACATATTCAGATGGTGGCAGAAGTTTTCCATACGCATCATTATGAAGTGGTCTTATTCACCTTGAACCTGTGACATCATTCAACTCCCCCACAACATTCACTTATAAAATTCAACTGAAAAATTCTTATTCAGCTTGAACCCATGATAAATAATCGAATTACAAAATGGCCATGTTCAACTTGTACCCATGCTACATTCAATTATGAAATTCACTTGAACCTACAACATCATTCAATTCCCCCACACTAGTAGTAGAAATTAATGACCAACATCTCAACCAACTCCTCTAGGGTGGTCTTGTTCTTGAAAATTAGTCATTCAAGCATTTTCCTTATCCAAGAATGATATATAGAACGATAAAATCATTATTTGAAAACTTTAAATAAGTCAATCATCCTCTTGGCATCTATCTACACTACCAATTTCATCGTGTGTTGCAAGACAGTTGTTTTAGATTCATATCTTAACACATATGATAATTCATACAAGCCCAAAGCAAGATGCTATCTGAGGCTTCCATAAGAGTAAAGGTTATATATATATATATATACATACATATATATATATATGAAGAAGGGTGAAACCTATTCATTATTGTGAATGTATTACTTTGATATATATTCATTATCATGGTTATGTTTGTTTTGTTACACGGTTGTATGTAGAAAAGAGACATGGTGTTCCGTCCAAATAAGGCATTTCTCACTGGATGGATGGTAGGTTCCTAAGAGTACACACAAGTAGAAGGCCGATTAATTGTTGTATCACCTAAGTGTGGAAACAACTTTATCTTTTAGATTCATGCTTGATTTTATTCATAACTTTTTTATCAATGAATGACATGCGGTATCTATTTGATTTTCTCTATCTCTTTAACTCCCTCTCATATGGACTTGTTCCTCTGTCTCAAGGTAACTCATAGTCCACATCTTATGCTTTTATCTCAATTACCATCCCCACCCAACATTCTTCCCTAGTTGTTGTCATTGCCTCCCGTGGTGTGTAAGCATGACAAGTGTGTATATATAGAATACAAAATGCTAATATAACAATGATTGTAGGGTTATTCTTAAGGGGGATTGTGGGATATGCCTATTTCCCATATTTGAACCAGTATTCTATTGCTTAATGGTGATCACTGTTGCCATGCTTAAGCAAAGGGAGAAAAAAAATCACCACTCGATAGCCAGCTATCTTATAATCATATATTAGCAAAAATGATAATTCATACAAGCTCAAAGAAACATGTAATATTAGTTTGATGAATAATAATGTTAGCACTCTTATATACTCTTTCATACACTTTAATAGTAATAATATTGTAACCATACATGTAATTGAAGTTTGCACATTGTAATGCAACACATCTATGAATATTTAAGTGTGAATAAAATGATAACCTAAATCAAAGATAAATAAAAGAAAATAACTCACTCTTAGACCTTAAGGTTGAGGGAACCATGTAGAAGGAGAGAAGACCATGTCAATCAATTGAGTAATAGTAATAGAAGCATAATCACAAATTGAATAAAAGCATATGGCATAAACATGAAACTTAGTCAATTCCAAATAGAATGTTTATGATTGGCTTAGTGAATAAACTCCTCTTTTATAAACTCAATATATAAAATCCTTCTTTAATTTTAAACAATTCCATAAACATCCATTCTTATATTCAATAAACATGAAAAAATTTAGAAATATTTCAAAATTATAATAAAAAAAATCAATTTCGTGCATATTCCCTAAAGTACAAATAAATTCCATCTCCCAAGAGTAGCAAAGGCTTCTTGCTTGAGTGGAGAATCAGGAATCTAGTTTGACTTAAAGAACATGAAGAAACAATTTGAAACACATAAATAACAACTAATTCTTACCCCTAGAAGAAAAATAACAATTTTGGAGACACGTCAATGGCTCTAAAGTCTCTGGACGGAGACTCTACGGTGAGGTTTAATGACTCTACCTCTAGTGTTCAAGGTAGATTGAGATCCAACTACAGAAGCGGGGATACCCAAAATAGCTTTGTCTATTTCACTCAAAGTTACTTGGATCATGAGTCCTCCATCAAGATAGAATATCAAAACCTTAATCCTTGATCAAGATGTCTTGCCCTATGTATACACCCCATTCAATTGTAATATATCTCATTAATTTTTTCTCTCATAAAATAGGATTCAAATTCATTAAAGGATTTAGTACAACTGTCAGATATGGGGACTAAGAGGAATCTATTAGAGTAGTAGAGGTATGATCAATAGATTTTCTTCTTTCTTGAAATTCCATCAACAAAGAAATACATGCATCACTGGCCTTATCAACATGTTTACAAGTTCTTTCCCCATAAATTTACAAATAATAGAATTTTACAATATTTTAAAACATATGATCTAGAAAAACAAAGACCGCTATAAAAATATGATTGTTATCCTGGTACTTGTCAAATTTGTCCAATATTTCATATGTCATTTATCCCAATAGAAACCTTAAAAAATTTTGTAGTATCCTGGAATTTGTTCAACCTCTTTTTGCTACTCAGTAATTCACACTTTCACAAACTTTTTAAGTCCACTTGCAATAACATAGAGACCGTCTTTGACAATGAAGTTTAAGATATGCGCACAAAAATGCATATGCAATGACTCGCCAGACAATAATATTGAATTACAAGGCAAGATCTCCCTTAGTTCCTTAACCATGGTGTTACAACCCAGACCTTGTTTTACTAGTAATTTGAGGGTTTAAGATAATTTTTGAATTAAATACATCATTATTAAAACCTAGAAATTAAATTAGTTTGTTTAAGTTTTATCTTATTTTAAACATATTCTTTGATAATTTAAAAGTAATGTTTTAAGTATACAATGAGATTTGGACCCTAATTGATATAGTAATATCCAAAAAATGTATGTGGAAGAGCATTATAAACTTTGAGGAATTAATTAATAACAATATTATTAATTATAATTTTATCAAACTTTTGCTTCAGAATTGTATAAAATTCAATTATAAATCCAATGCAAAAGGAATGAACTAAATCAAAGTTAAAATGAGCAAGTAATAAAAATTTTAAATTTTAGTGAAGAATAACCTTCAGTTGATAATTGTTCAGTTTGCAAACCGAAGGTTTGACCCGTGTAGCCGCCCAGAACAATCAATCACAAAAAAATTCATAACGGTTGCTATACTTATTGAAATTTGACAAAATATGTTTCTTTGGATTTGTATTGTAATCCTCCATACAACAAAAGCCTTAAAACATGGAAATATGAACTAAAAGGTGATTGTTAGGGCAATCTTTGAGGACAACCACAACGAATGCCAGAAACTAAAAGTTTCATTATATATCCAACTTGGTAAGTAGTTTTTCATCATTGATCTCTCCTTCTGTTCATGTTCCCTTGTGAAGAGCTCTTTGATTCACAACCAAAAGTGTTCCTTAACCTTCTTCTTTTATCTCCTAACTCTAGTAGGGACTGTTAGGGTCTGTTGACCCAACATCAAGCTATTCGGAATTGTTCTTTGAGGTTTGGAGCCCGTATGAAGCCCCAATAGACTAGAATCTAATTCTATAAAGCCCTAGTAGACTAGAATCTAATTCTATCTAGACTAAAATCAAGATCAGTAATCTAGATCTAAAATAGGTGAGTGAAAATTCATCTTTTAGCCATGATTTTCACAAATATAAGTAAAAACTTAAAGAATATGTATTTTCCAGTTTAATGTTTTGATTTTCTTAGCTCAATAAGTTCTATTTCGAATTTCTATAGTATGGCAGATTAAAATATCTAGAAAATATATGAGAATTGAATGATTGCAGTTCTTATAAGATTTTATATGACTTGTATTAGTTTTGAATATAGAAAAATCTAGAGGAAATAGTGTGACCGAGTTTCCTAAATCATCAATAATAAAATACATGTTAAGAATGCTATTATATAGCTTAGTTTCCTTTTAATTATGGGTATTAGACGATAT
The DNA here is from genome assembly GCA_963693085.1 of Alisma plantago-aquatica. Classification (NCBI taxonomy): domain Eukaryota; kingdom Viridiplantae; phylum Streptophyta; class Magnoliopsida; order Alismatales; family Alismataceae; genus Alisma; species Alisma plantago-aquatica. The sequence continues at coordinate 1,425,313,001 of OY856412.1, forward strand.
AATGCATAATTCTTTATAGAACTTATTTGATGCTTGATTTAGCTAGTTCAAGTTATATATAGTTCTGAATATAAGTCAACTAGTATAGATAAACTAGGATAGAATAAGTAACAATTTAGTATGAATAATATATGATATCGTTACAAGATAGATTGTGTCACTATATCTTGAAATACTCAAGTACTAAGTATAGGTGATTCATAGTGCTCAGTACATGTGAAGTTTGATATTGAAACTTAACAATTTAGTTCAATACACATCAGATAGATCAAAATAAGTTTCATCCTATATGAATGTCAATACTATTATTTTAACTCATATTTGATCAGATAGGTTATGTATTTAGCCCAAGTGAAATATATTACCGAAAGATAGAAGTTAATTTAAATGCTTGTTTTGACAGTCAGAGAAACTCATGCATGCTTAGTATGATATTCAATAGTGTTGTTGTAGTATAGAATTTAGAGAAAAAAGATAATGGAATGATTCAATTACAAGCTAAAGTTAAGAGAAGTTTAGTAGCTCATTGAAAAGTGAAACCAAAGAATCATTAGACACATTTATGTCCTAGACACCATATATTCTTTGTGGAGGCATGTGTTGCAATATATGAAATGGCTTACCCACTTGCAACATTCAAGAGAGGAAGTCAGAGCTGCTAGTGGGGTTGGAGGGGTAAAGCCTAGTATGCACAACCTCTTGAATAATAGCAGGGGAATCCAACAACAATAAAAAATCCCAGTGATACCCAAAGGTTCCTAAAAATAACTATAGATCTCAATGGTACTAAGTTTCAGTAGAGTTGTAGATAAGTACCCAACAGTAAACAAACATCCTGATGTTACTCATTTTAGTTACTACACAATGAGTCAGCCCTTATGAAACCACTGATATAGATAGTTTAATCTAGAGTGCTTCAACACTCTTCCTGAGTACCCTAGTTTAGAGGAGAACTCCAATTTATTCGACCAGATGTGGCATGAGCTATTGTAGTTTAGGTAGCTAGTTTACATATTAGGATCTTGGGTCAACTCTAAGTCATGTACAGTGAGATTGTAGTTTTCTTCTATATTTCCACATGTTGTGGTACACCTCATGTGGATATAAGACATTAATAAAGTGAATAAAAGATTAAGAAGTGGATTCATGAATTTTTTATTTAGTAATAGAGATTCAGAAATGATCTTCAGTTATTTTTAGTATGTTGATGACTTCTACATTACTTCTCATTTTGTTAGTATTTAATAATTTGGTTAGTCTTTTTATGTTGCAATCCATAAATAAAGATATATGTATTATCTTGTCTACTTGGTGAATTTTTTTTCATTGAGATAGTAGCTCACACTCTACTGAACAATTTTTAGGTTGTCCTACTGGTTATGGAGATAGATATAGATTTCAGAAGAGTTTTGTCACAGAAGAATGTTAGCAATATTTTAAGGTAGAATTAGTTAGTGTCAATCCTTGTCCACTCTAGGTCCTTTAGTGAGAAAGAGAAAGAGTTGTATTAGTCAAGTATAAACTTTCATATATTCCCTCGGTGTTAAATGGTTTGTAAATATGCCATGCATGTGTTAGAATGTGTTGATCTCTTAAGAAAGGAACAATAAAAAAATTTGTGGTTTGTTTATGAGAAGGGTCTTTGTATAAAAGACTTTTACCAACATGTAGTAGCTTGTAAAGACACACAAAGATAAAGAAAAAAAAGTTAGATGTGATTCTACTAACCAACTTTATCACCTCAGACCATAATCTTGTGGTCTAAGAGAGATAATGGGATATGGGGTCTGACAACTTTGATATCAGTGCTTGTTAGGGACCATTAAGTTAGATACTTAGAGTCATAAGTGTGGATTTAGGAGGTGAAGTGATTGTAGATCTAGGAAGTCTGAGCATTTATATACCCTAGCCCGATATCTAAATACTTAGGTCGAGAAGTATCAAGCTACTTTGTCTATTCTTCTATGAATGTCCTAGTCAGGTATGCAAAAGAAGGATGGACTAGAGAGGAAACCCAAGAAGTGTAAGGTTTAGAAGACCAGAAAGTAATAGAGGAATAAGATCAGAAACATAGAACATGATATGATTTCATATTTATACTATTTATTTGTTTGAAATGAATAGAGATGCTCTTATCTATGTGAAACCAATAATTTTCAATAATCAGAAGCATTTGTTTCAGTTAACATTGTTGTATATCTAGGATCTTACGTCAAATTATTGTTTGTTAATGTTAGTAAGTATTCTTCTCATATGCTTGACATAAATAGGATTTGGTTAATCCCAAGTTGCTCTTGGCTTCAGGACTGCAGGTTTGGCCTAGTCTGACTGGTAGGATGTGTTACTAGGATGTAATGACTCTTATTAGAAATCTACTAAGAGTAAACTTTGATTATGTAAATCTAGAATGTAATACACCAAGATATTGAGATCTAAGGGAATCAATGGAATAATACAAATGTAGTTGGAATTTATAATCATATACCATGTTTGGACATAAAATAAGAAACCCTAATTTGAGGAAGAAAGGAAGAAATGATATAATTCGGGAAACATATTAGTATGAAGCAAATTAATTAATGAAGAATATGTAAAATTGATGATAAAACCCCATAGTACATCTGAATTGACAAAAAATAGAGTCAATTAACCCTAGCATAGGTAATAAAAGAGAAGGAAATAGGACAATGTGGGTTTTAAAAATAGTATCCAGGAAGAAATATTTTTCAAAGTAGAAAGGAATTTGTAAACAAGAATACAAAGGAGTTTTATGGATTCACAAAGTAGGATAAAACAAAGGGGGTCTAAAGAGAATGAAAGATGGGCTAATCTTGGAAACTTCATGAGTAAGATTTGAAATATAATTATGAAGAAATGATAAAGAAAGAACAAGCTAAGAGAGATATATTGTATAGTTAGTTGAAATATACTACTCAAGCTTTGAAAAAATAAATATCTAGAGGATTATTGGATGAGTATATTAAGAAGAAGTATTTCTAGAAGGATCAAATGAAGGAATATACATGAATATATGAAATATGTGGTTATAATAAGAGATCAAGATGCAAAAAGATGCACAAGGAAAGAAGAAACCTTGCTACATAGTAAGGTTATTTGATAAGAGGGGGAAATACAAATATGTTCCTTCATAAATAAATGTTTTTGCTTTTGTTTTAAACCTATGCCATTGTAAAGTAATTAATAATTTTTTCTTAATATAATTTAATGGAATCCTTTCAAATCTATGTGATTAGGAATGATATAGATAGTGCTAAATAAATACATATTCTACATAATAACGACCACTATGATAAATGAAAGCATTTACTATGAAGAGAAAAGTTTGACCCTTATACAAGTTGCATGACTTGGGTAAAAGATGTGTTATATATATTCTTAGGTATGAATCCTTTAAGGAGAATGTTGATTTAGGAAGAATGAAGATAGTTAAGAGATGTTGAGAAATGTAATTATGGAATGCATAATCATGATTATAAATGAGAACTAAAGGGAAATGTTATAGTGCTAGACAAAAGGATTATGATATCCCATAAAGAGGAAAAATGGATGGTAAAATTAGAGATAATTAGTTGTCAAATAAAATGTGTAGAGTGAGAACATAATAAATAATTTAAGGTACATGAAAAAATTCATGAACTAGACTTGGATGAGAGTAAGTTAGTAAGAGAATTTTTTAAGGCATATAATAGTAGCTTCACATACATATTCTCCTTTTTTGTATATTTCATGCTTGAGAATGAAGAAAAAGAAATATACATTGAAAGTAAATGAGTGAAAAAACAAGAGGAACGTTCAAAAGTGTAGTTGAATACAAAAGTGAAACAAAAAATGATGAGATATGAGACTAAGATGTGAATATTGCATGTCCTGATTAGGGACAATTTGCAACAAAAAATGGGCATATAAGTTGCAGTACATAGAGTTATGTTTCTGACAATGTTGAGTGTAAGAAAAACCCATACATTCTGATAAGAATAACATATCTTACTCCTTGTGTATTGATTCTTGGTATCCATATATTCTTGAAAACTCTAGAACCATTGGATAACCTTGAGAAATTTTATACCCTCATTTAGATAAGCTTTTCCTTCATTCTTATCCAACTTCATGCAGGAACTAGTCAAGATGCCTATATAAGATATGTTGGTGGTAGTAGTATTAGCATATATGAACTATCTTTCATTCTATTCCCATTAGTTGCTTTACTATTGTACCTCTACTCAAGGCTAGATCCAGTAGCAACACATGTTTACCTATTGATGTCGTAGTAAGAAATTGATAGTTGAGTTTCTAATCTTCCTGACTGATTGGCATGTTAGAGTCCCATATTAGAGCACATGTTAGATTAAGCTTACCCATTATTCGACTGCCTTATGGATCAATGTTCAATAGAGTTCAAGAGGTATATTCTTCTATGACCATCTCTAGAAAAGAGTTATGGAGCTCTTACAATTCGAAGAAGGTGATAGGTTAAATTTTTTAGTGGTGTGGCCCTTCTCATCTCAAAATTTCAGCCAAGTCAAAGATTGGATAGATACATTATCCTCATGTTGATGAAGTGGAATTCAATCCCCTACACTCAACAGAAATAGACTATCTTCTTCTGATGAGGAGAATTTAGATAGAGAAGTAATAGTCATCTCATCTAGTGAGAACAATGACTCCTAAATGTTCCAACATGCTAAACCAAATTGTCATCCTTTCAACTTACGTAACTTCCAAACACAAAGCTAAAAAAGCAAGGATGAGTAAGGATAAGCAAGTAATGATGTGAAAGGAGGCATGTAGAAACATTTGAAATGTCATATGAAATGGTGAAATTCCTAGAAGTATAGATGTTAAGAGCACAAAAAGGATGTAGAAGCAACTTTGGATATGTACATGGGTGTAATGTACCCCATATAAGGAATAATTACTTGTTCTTGTATTCGTATTGTTTAGTAGTCTAGTATAGGTTAGTTGTCGTAACTCGTGTTTACAGTTTATGGGGATTCAAGATTTGAAGCCTAGTGTGGTAAAAAGATGATAAATTATGTTTTCCATTGTTAAGTTCTGATGTGTTGAGAAGTATAGGAAAAACATATCGCATAAGATGACACAGTTGGATCAAAATTTCATCTGAGGCTGGATCCTTAAGAAAAAGTACTCAATATAATAGAAGATTTATTTTTAGTAATTTATATGAGAGACAAACGTTCTTGTTATGTTTGAGATGGATTCTACACTATGTTTGTTACTTTGAAATTTAAACCAAGAAGGATGCAGACTTGAATCTATTAATAAGAAAGGTGTGTGAGTTAATATATAAAAAGAAAATCTCATTGTATCGTTCTTAAATACATATAAGTTTTAAGGATGGAACTCATAACAAGGATAAGTAATTACAAAAAATACCTTGTCTTACTGTTAATTTGAGAGTTTAGATAATTCTAGTGTTAATTATGCCTTTATTAATACCTTGAATTATTAACTAGTTGATGTAAGTTTCTTATTAGCTTAAACTTATTCTTTGATAAGTTAAAAGTCATGACTTAATCATATAATGAGATTTTAACCCTAGATTATATATAATGCCACATATATATGTAAGAGATCACTATATTCATTTTAGGAATTAATTAATGAAGAATTTATTTATTAATAATTATATAAAAACTTTGATTTAAAACTGTAGAGAAGTTAAATTTTAGATCCAAATAGGACCCAAAAAATAAATTAAATCCAACACAAAAAGAATAAACCATATAGGAGTTAAAATGAGGAACTTGTGTCACTCTTAAGTTTTAATGCAGAATTACCTTCAATTGACAATTAGTAGTTGCAGATCAAAGGTTTACTAAACAAAGGTTGTAAACTGAGGGTTTGACTTGTGCAACCGCCCAATACAACCAATCACAAAAATGGACATAACTTTTACTATACATACTAAAATTTGACAAAATTTGTTTAATTGGATCGTATTTCGATCCTCTATACAACCAAGGCCTTAAATCATAGAAGAGACTATATAGAAGATAACCTTTATGGAGGTTTTTGAAGAATAACATGAATAATAGAAGAAAAAGAAGGTTTCGTTATATATATGATTTGGTAAGTAATTTCTTGTCATTGATCCTTACTTATTTTCATGTTCCCTTTATCAAAACTTCTCGGTTCATCAACTTAGGGTTTTCCTTTACCTTCTTCTTTCATCTCTTACCTCCTATAGGAACTGTTAGGGTTTTTCGACATGACTTCAAGCTGTTTGGAACTGTTCTTTGAGGTTTGGAGCTCGAATTGAAGCCCAATAGATTAGAATCCATGTCTATCTAGACTAATTTCAAGATTAATAAACTAGATCAAATATAGGTGAATGGAAATTCATCTTTTAGTCATGATTTTCATAGAAGATAAGCAAAAACATGAAGAACATGTATTGTCCAATTTTTTTTTACTATTCTTAGCTTAATAATTTTTATTTGAACTTCTATGGTACGGGAGATTAAAATAGCTAGAAAATATATGAGAGTTGAATGATTTTATCTCCTAAATGCTTATAAATGACTTGTATGATTTTTTAAATATAGAGAAATGTAGAGGCATCGGGGTGTCTAATTTGTCTTAAATCCTCATTAATAGAATACATGCTAAGAAGTGCTATTGTATAACTTGGTTTCCTTTTAGTTATACATATGAGATATTAGAACACATAATTCCTTCTAGAATTTGTTTATTTGATGTTTGATTGATCTAACTTAAGTTATATATAGTTCTAAATATCAACCGATCAATATAGATAAGTTGGAATAGAATAAGTAACAATTTCATATAAAAGATATACGGAAATGTTACAACCATATTGTAACATATTGAATTCTAGATATTTTACCTTTTGACCTTCTTTCCCATCTTTTCCTTTTATTTCTGTCCTCTTTGGCTTTCCTATTTAATTTGTGGATAATATGATGATTTAATGAACATTTGTTCACCTTTTATTCCAATATTTGGGTTTTATGCACAAATACCTCAGTGAAAGCTTAATAATGGGTTTAATATGTAAAATGTCCACTTAAATAATAAAGATAATAAAATATTTCGTCCTAGAACTTTCTAGTGCTTTTTAGAATATGAAAAAGAAAGGAAATCTCGAAATATACATAAAGGAGATGATAAATGCAATAATTAGTGATAATATGAGATTTAATGGATAAAAGATGATAATGAGAAATATTTTGCACCAAAAATTTAATTGGAAACCCACAAGGATAATTTGACACTCAAATTCGTTTTCTTGACCAAAAAGTAACTTAAGGGCCAAGTATAATTAATTGGGAAGATAAATGTATATATTAATGTCTTTATCAAAAGAAAGTAGGAAATGGGCCGATAAAGTGAAATAAAATACTTAATGCCCTCAAAATATAAAACTAAATCCAAATTCGTATTCTAAGCATAAAAATAAGCCTTTGGGAAAATTTACAACTAATTTGGTAATGTGTGAATAATGAATAAAATAGGAGAGAGAAAGTGTGTAGAATCTTCTATTTATTTAATAAATAAATAAATAATCTCAACTTGTGAAAATAATAACAAAATCGTGTTCTAAACACTTACGAAGACTTATGGGTGAAGTTACACAAATTTTAAATAATGTTATCACCTCTTTTGAAGGAGGAAAGAGAAAATGCCATTTTAATTATTTAACCTATTAAACTTTTCCAAAAGGCAACAATAACTCCATATTTGGATTCTACACGTCAAAATCAGTCAGAATATAAAATTTGGTAATTTTTGGATAACGTTTGGACCTCCAAATGAGGAGAGAGAAAAACATTTGAATGAATATGCCTTTTAAGTCAATTTTGAATAGGATGGCAACTGTGATTTTGCGCTGATCGTCGGCCGTTGGATCTGGATCGGAGGATCCGCGTGTTATCTTCTTCCTCAGTCTGAATAGGCAACATGTTGTTTTATTTTCCAAAATTTCAAATCGCTTCATCTCTTCCAATTCTCAACCAAATCAAGAACTTTTTGGTTCGTTGGATTCCTCGTTAGATTCCGCTCCGTTTTATCCTAAAATTTTTGTGTTTTGACGAATATTTGAGAAACGTACAACCTGTGCGCCACCTCACCCTACCCCCATCTAGCCAAACCCTAATCTAGGTCTCCTTGCCTATATATATATATACATACCCCAAGGACCACCATCACATTTGCAACTCACCCATACTTTCAATTTTGAGTTTTGTGGACGTCTTGACCTCCATCTAGCCGCCGTAGGCCCCTGATCTTGTAGCGCCCCTCATGATATGCTCTCTTCGCCTCTGTTCTAATACAAGGTACTACTAGATTCCTCTCTTCTTCTTCTTTCTTTTGAGTACCTAAACGCGAAGTTCCGTTGAGAATTGCAATTTTACCCAAACCGAGCCTGAGCAAGCTGCTCGCAGCTCGTTGCCTTGGCACGGGGAGGAAGACGACTCCCTGTTGTTTTACCAAATCACCCCTGATCATTTTTCTTTGTGTGTTTTTCGCATGAGGGGCATCCTCGTCCTTTGCCCCTTTTCCCGCCTTTGACCAAGTGCTGACCCCGACCCACACATCTGCAGCGAGGGGTCAGGTCTCTGAGACGCGGGACCACTCGCTCTCTCCATCTCTCTCTCGCTAGCTCTCTCTCTCATGCCTTGCCTACGTGGCAGGCTATGGTTGGTCGAAGTAAGATAAATCATATAAAATGATTCCAGTGGTCAAAAATTAAAAATAAGTAGTGTTTTGAAATCAAGAGAATGAGATCTATCCATTAAAAATATTTCTGAGGTTTGATTCTGATGTTTGCAAAAATGTATTTTTAGAATGATTTAATTAACTGAAAACCACCAAAAATAACATGAAAATCCATATCTTCAAAATATACAATAGTATATGTCATTTTGTTCAGAAAACCCTAACTAAGACGATGGTTATGTTTTCGGAGTCTAATTCGAAGGTTTGCGCAAAAAGTTAGTAATATTAGGGTTTTAAACCTTTAATGAGAGTATACTTAATTCTAATTCATAGATCTAATGATGATATTAGGGAAAGTGGGTTCTGTTTTCATGTGAAGGGTTGGAAAGTGGTTTCTAGAACTTTTGAGGCTAAGGTATGTGCATCTATCCCCTTCAGTTGGGAAATTATTTATACCTTTTACCTACGTTCCCTAAGGAGGCTTAATCTGACCTAATTCATGATTCTTGAAATCTTAATTTATTCATGCCTCAAAATCAATTGTAGTATTATCTTATTTGGGTTTTATACCCGACTGCCTTGTTATATGAATCTTTTGATTAATCTTGCCATAACTCTTTTTCTAGAATGTTGATTTTATTAGACTAATTAACTAGTGTAGTGGTACTTGTATGTACAACCACCCATAGTTGGGGATTGTGTTATTTCTCCCCTGGGGAATGTGTTATTCTCCCCCCGCACATGAAATATGTGCAGGTGACTGGGAATGTGTTACTCTCCCCTCACCCTTTTGGTTGAAGGTCCGGTAGGTGCCTCAACCCTACATAGTGAAGATAGTTAATATTAATCATACATGTAATCCTTAGTTATATATTGTTTATGGCAAGTATCTATTGAAATATTCTTTTATATATATGGCCTCATTCTCTTGATGTCTCATCTTTTGATGATTTCCTAGCCTGATTTACTTGTTATATTTATCTTGTCACCTTTAGTATAGTTTAGTGACACATACTTTTATTTTCCTTCCCTCTTGCTGGGTGCTTTCCCAACCACCCAGATGTGGAGCAAGGTGATGGATATGGCATGAAGATCTTAGCGTTGACATGGACTAGCTGATGGATATGTTGCTTGGAGATAAAAGTGGAGTAGTCTAGACTTCCCTCTATCTTGATCCTAGTTGTGTATGATGATGTAACCCTAAAAGGGAGATTTTTGATGTATCTTGTACAATCTTTTATGAAATTGAATATAGTCAGAGAAAATTTTATTCCGCTACTATCCAAATTGGATTTTGTTTACCATTGTTATTTTAGTAGAGGGTGGTTTATACCACTCTTTACACATCATGTTAGTATATTTAGAACTACACAAGAACTAAGTATAAGTGATTAATAGTGCTCAGTGCATGTGAAGTTTAGCATTGAAAGTTGGCACTTCAGTTCACTTCATATTATATAGATCAAAATTAGTTGCATCTAACATGAAGATTAGCAGTATTGTTTTAACTAATAGTTTTTCAGATAAGTTATATATTCAACACAAGTGAAATTCAATATTGAAAGTTAGAAGTCTAGTAAAATTCCTATTCTGAGTATCAAAAATACTCATGTATGTTTAGTATGATATTCATATTGTTGAAGTATAGAATTCAAAAAAAAAGACAATGGAATGAATTAGTTATAGGATAAAGCTAAGAAAAGTTAATAAGCTCATTGAAAAGTGAAACTAAAAAATCACTAGATAGTTAAATGTCCTGAATACTATAGATTTCTTGTGGAGGTCTACACTGCAATGGAGGAAATGATTTACCCACTTGTAGCATCTAGGAGAGGAAGCTAGAGCATGATGGTGGAGGCACGAGGGTTAAGACAATATGGATGACCTCTTGAATAATAGCAGGAATATCCAACAATAATTGGAGATTCCACTGATACCTAATGGTACTGAACAATAAATGGAGATTTTTGTGGTACCAAATTTTAGTATAGTTATACAATAGTACCCAACAATAAATAAAGATTTCAGTGGTATTCATTTTAGTACTACTCAGTGAGTCAACCCTTGTGGAATTACTAATGTAGGTAGTTTAAGACATAGTGCTTTGACTTTCCACCTAAGTACCCATGTTTAGAGTAGGTATCCAGTTTATTTGGATTCTAATTTAGTCATCGAGGACAAACGTGGTTAGGCCCTTTGGAGATTGGGTAGCTAGTTTACGGACTTATAATCCTGGTTCGACTCTGAGATCATAGCTTGTTGCAATGATTTCACATATTGTGGTACACATCATTTGGGTTGAGGGTATTAATAAATCAATTAAAAGACTAAGAAGACTAATTCAAAAATTTATTATTCAGTTATAGAGATTGAAAATGTTGTTCAACTGTTTTCAATATATAGTATGTTGGTGACTTATAAATTATTGCTCATTTAGTTAGTATTTCAATCGTTTTCTTAAGTATATTGTGTCGTGATCCATAAATAAGAAATATATGCATTATATTTTCTACTTGGTGAATTTCTATTCACTAAGCCAATAGCTCATATTGTGTATTATCCAATTTTTAGGTAACCTTGTTGATTATGGAGATAACTACAAATTTTAGTAGAGTCCTGCAACAAAAGAGTATGATCACTGTTTTAATGTAGAATTAGTAAATCTCGATCCCTATCCATTCTAGGTCCTTTAGTGAGTAAAATAAAATGTGTACTAGTCAAGTGTAAAGTTTTGTTCTTCCTTCCTCATAAAATGGTAAGTAAATATATCATTCATATATTGGAACGTGTTGATCAATCAAGAGAGGAATAAAAAAAGTTCTTATGGTTTGTTTATGAGAAGGGAGTAGGTATAAAAGGATTTTACCTACGTGACATATCTTGTATAAACATCCAAAGATATAAGAACAAGAAAAAGTTTAGACGTGTGAGTGTTAGCTAGTTTAGTCACCTTAGACCCTTATGTTGTGATCTAAGAGAGATTATGGGATATAGGGTTTGACACATGGCATCATTATTACTACAGTTATCCAAAGCTATAGTAGTTAACTTGAAATGTATATTCTAATACAATAAGATATCACACATGACATTAGTTAAAGATTTATCAACATGTTGGCATGACAACCAAACAAATCATAATATCAGATTATACTAGGCCTGTGTTTTTTCAATGTAATGGACAATACCCTTCTTTTGACGATTGGGTGTCCACATATTAGTATCTATTTCCACCTTGGACTTATTCCTTTTAATAGCTTTCATAATTTTGTACTTTATGAAGGAATAAGCTACTAAGATGTCACCTTTAGTTGCAATTTTAGTAGGAATCTTGAAAATAGGTTGGGTATTAGAAGTGTATCTCCTAAAACCAATGTGGTCGACATACACGTAGGATACTCATGCCTCACAACCATTTGCATGAGATTTCTCCTTGAAACATATTAATCAAATGTTTGTCTACATTTTTTACCAGGACTTGAGATCTCTTGGTAAACTATTCTCTTCCTGGTAGGACATTACGTGGTATAGTGACCATGTAGGTGGTTGGTCCTACTTTTTCTACCACACACCAAAAGTTTCCGACAATGTTTGTATTCTTCCTTCACAACACCGCATACGATCCTCTTAGTATATTGAAGTTAGATATCTCTCCATGACTTCCCATACCATAAAGAAGATTTATTACCATCATTGTGTTTATTAATTTCTTCATCACCAAGGTTATTAGCTATATGAGTTTTTCTCTTGTCAACATGATTATTAGCCATGACCTTGAGTGTGGTGTTTGCCTAGATAATATTAGAGAAGAAAAAGTTCAAGAAGTCTTATGCAAATCCATTACTAAACATCTGATAACACAAAACACTCAAGATAAAACTATACTATACAACTCACACATGCAAAAGAATAATACCAAGAGTAGTAGGCAAGTAGTAGTAGCATCTTATTCTACATGTAGATATTGCTTGGAGTTAATCTACCTTGTCATCATCACAAGATATACCATGACAAGACCATGTAAAAAGATAATATGTAAGTAACTATGTCAAATATAACAATAAAATAGCCTCATATATCCATATTGAAGACAAGAAGTTATAATCTAGAATGATTTTTCATTGTTTACAAGTTTAAACAATTCTCAACATATACCTCACTGAATGTATATAGAACATAAGACAAGTAGTAGTAGCATATTATTTTAGTGCCACAAGTAGAAAGGGAATTAATCAAGATACATATCATTAGAATGAAAATTACTTAAGAGGCATATCAGTACCTTTTCCCTTAAAAATAGTGCAATGACAATGCAAAAGAACAGAGATCCTTGACATCTAAATGGACACTCTCAAAATCCCAACTCTCTAGTTTAACTCCTCACGTGATTTCTTGATTTTTATCAACCTCCTATGGATAGTTGTGGGAAGGAGATGATGAAAGGTAGATTGATGAACATCATTTTCTATGGTAGGCATCTAATCATGTTGAGGCTACAAAGAATGGTTTGGCCTTAGCAAGAGGAGTCGAAAATCATCATTCAACTATGAAGAGCCAGAAAATGGTGATGTGAGGAATTGGTCTTAATGAGGCATTTAATCCAAATATGTTGGACTTAGCTTGATCTTGTGCCTCGAGTGGTGTGGCCACTTGCTAAGGAATTGTGGCAATAATTGAAAAAAGTAATCACTAGTTATAGGTTATCGATATTTCTACATTTCCTCTCTACTAAAGTTAAAAAGAATAGAGAAAAGAGGCAAGTGACACATGATTGTATAAGTAATGATAGAAAACAAAGATATAGGAGGGGAAATAGAGAGAGTTGGTGGAGGAGGGCATTGCATCTTACTGATGAAAAAAAAGTGTCTGATAGGGAACAATTTGTCAAGCTGTAGCAACAAAGGAGGAACAAGGAGAAGAATATTGTAGAGGTATAGAGGCATAGATACAAAACTCCAAGTAAAATCATGTATATCAAGAGGGGAAGATAATCAAATATGTAGATACACAGGGTAGAATTACTAAGCGACAACCAGATTAGGGAAATAGAAGATAATCAAAGATTTACCTACCTTTGGAATAGACCCAAATTAGTTTCTCCTATTATAGTAGCTCCCCACTGCAAATAAGAAGACAGTGAGGAGAGACAAAGGCACAAAGGGAATGGGAGTGATGAAGGGAGAGTGGGGGATGAAGGTAGTCATAGGGTTTCTAGTCATCATTCACCAGTCGAGTTGTTGATTCTCTTCTCTCATTTTCTAGGATAGTGGGATGGCAAGATATTTGGTTGTAGTCAAGAAGGTGGGAGATGGGGTCATATGACTCATGTTTTTGGGTGATGGGCGTGCCTAAACAAAATTTTTAGGACTCATGTTTTCATCCAAGCATGAGTTATGCCCAATGGGCTCACTTGACACCCTCCCCCTCCACCACAAACCCAACCAAGACCATGTTTTTGGGTTGGGTCAGGTTGAGTCGGGTCAATGCAGGGTGGGTTGGTCTCAATTTCCAAGACTAGCACCAGTTTTTGAACATCCATGAATTTTAGAGCTTTATAATGCTAATCAGAATGTGCCTTAATTCAAATGGGGGATGATTATTTGAATGGTTATTAATTTTCATCAGATTCTCAATTTAATCCAATGGATGGCCACCGTTTGGATTTTAGAAGGCACATGATGTTAATATATACCTACTTGCAAACTCCTCTCCCCACCTACTTTTCCTATTGTGAACATTGGGTCCATCATGGATCATAATTTGTTGTGGCTACCCCCCTAACCCCCATGGACAAATTAATTGTGGAAGATACACTCTTTGACCTTACTTCCTCACCCTGAGTATGTGACAAGCCGAGGGACAATAGTCCATCCTCAACTCCACCCATGGATGAGCATTTTCCCTTTTTTGAAGAACTCATTAGCCCAGAGTTCTGCAAAGATTTCCTTAATCTATCCAACTCTAATGTCCATAATTACATGGGATGGAGGAAAAAGGAGCCATAGCTTCTTGCACCAAAGGATGTCCTTGTCCAACTATGTAGGAATCAATGGATAAAGAGAGAGTGTCAAGCACAATGGAAGTGGTAAACAATTTTTTTTGTCTCTCATGTTCCCATTCCACGGATATTGTCAACAACCATATAGCGGAAGGAAGGTTTGTGATTTTATACTTTTGTCACTGAGTAGATATGATGATGGAGCTCACAAGAATAAAGAAAATAGATAAGATCAAAGAAGATATCCCAACATAAACACCAATGTGTCCATGTTTCTACATTGTCCATAGGGATGATAGGAAACTCCATGTTGCACTCCAAGAGTCAGCGTAGAAGAAGTTTCCTTTCTTTTAGAAATGTGATAGCATTACACAACCTATCCTCTCCCCTTCTCTCCTTCCAAATAGTCAAAGGCCTCTTAAAGGTGCCTCCTTTTCGCTCAATAAAGTTTCCCCTCAAGAGTTGTTACAAGAGTGTTTTTCAAAGTTGTAACCAAACCCTGGCTTCCATGGCCCTATATATAGGAATGCTAGGGAAGTATGGTTTCTAGTAAACCCTAGGTAATGAAAAGGCACAACATCCATTTTGCAGCAATCATCCCTGGATAGTCCAGTCAGGTGAACAGACTCAGTCCAATCGGTTGATAGGGATGTCTAGCCAAGTCGATGGATCAAGTCTAGTTGGACGATTTGACGCAGTCCAACTAGTTGATTGTGCCTAGTACAATTGGGCCATTCATTACTACAGATTTGACATATTGCGTCGGTTGTCTTTTCAAGAGAAATCAACAGTGTTATCTTTAGCGCCGGTTCTTTAAAAGCAACCCACACAATATATTGCCTACAAAAATGGAATTTCATGCACAATTTTTACCAGCATTTCAATTTCCTCCAAAAACCCTACATCATTGGTTCTTTTATAAATATCTAACAGGATAAAGAGGTACACACGCCATGTGTCATGCTGAAACCAATTGACATTTCTCATCAGTTGTCTCGAGAGTGACCGACACAAAAGATGTACATGCCATTTGTCTCATAGAAATTTTTCCACCCCCACTTGATGTTTCTCCTCAGTTGATCTAACCATAACCGATGACTTAGGTATTGTTGGGTTGTGAGGTTAGGCATCAATTTGTTACAGACAACTGACGACAAACTTTTCTTTTTGTCGATGGTTTTTTTCTATAGCCAACATCCTACACCCTTTCTCATTGGTTATGTAAATAACCAACGGGGTAGGCCTTAACCCCATGATAAATCTTCTTCCCCTCTTTCCCGTACCTGCCTTTCTCTAGTAATAATGCTTCGACGATTGGTGATTTTTACTTGTGATTCTCTCCGCTGCCATAGCTGCTCACCGCTAGAGAGTCCACCATCGCTTTCTCTGTTGTTTCTTCCTCCTCCTCTAGTCAATTTGTTCATGTTTCTTCTCCAATCTCCTCACATTTACCTACTCCACTGCTGCTCCTCCTTCATTGTTGCTTCCTTCTCCTCCAATCGATGCTCCTCTACTGCCATTACTGCTCGTGCCAACCTCCTCTAATGCCATCCTCCTTCGACATAGGTGGCCTCCTTCTTCCCCTCTTCCCTTCTCCTTTATCCTCCCTCAGTTCTCCGTATCTCTTTCCCTCTCCTCCTTCCTCCTCTCTCCTCCTTCCCCTATCCTATGATTTCTTCTCAATATTGAGAAGAAATTGTGAAGGGAAGGGGAAAGAGGAGGGAGGAGGAAGGAGGAGAGGGGGAAGGGAGATGGATATTAATATAAACTATGTCAAAACTATTAATGGTATTAGTAGAAATTTCAATTTGTAGTGAATCATATAAATTGTGTCAAAATTGTGATGAATTAATGGAGATTGTGATGAATTATTACATGCTCATTATCGATTATTTGGATTTGTTAGGACTTAGGATTATTACATGCTCATAATGAAAGTATAACTTAGATGAGGAGAGAACAAAATTCTAGGGCTCATTAATGATGTTTGTGACACCTAACTTCAAGTGGATCTTGTATATTCTATAATGAATACCCTTCCATGAAAATGATTCTAAATAACTTGAATTAACAATGTTGATGTTTATGTTGACTATCTTACTCGAATCATATACAATTTAATATGTAGATACCCTAATAATTAGATCCATGATTCAACTGTGATGTGTCACACCAAGTCTAAATGAATTAACGTTGTATGATGTAACATGATAATGAACATGCATGACCTAGTTCGAGATATTGAAACTAATATGTGAATAAACCCTAATTTGTGAATTTGAATTTGTAAATAAACCCTAATTTGTGAATACTTAATCTATAAAATCTAATCTATAAACCATATATTCAAATCCCTAATTCCTAAACCGTATCGTTGTCCTAGAAACCCATATGTAATTTACTCATTAGGAGTAAACCTTGTATAAACCCAGATTTGAGACTGTTCTTAAGCACTTCATCTCACTTAGGATGTAAGTGTATAATGTGTGTTCAATATCAATAAATTTCAAAAAAAATTCCCCTTTTGTTCTTTGGGTACATATGTAGGTGGGTATTTGCCTATCTACAGTGTACCTGGAGAACTGCGGGGAAATGCTGCCAAAATTTATTGAAATTAGACATGCATTATACACTTACTAGTGAGATAAAGTGCTCAAGAATGGGATAGGTGGTATACATTCATGTATGTGAATGCTACTAGATGATTAGGGATAAATTCGAACATGGTTCATGGTATTCCCCTTCCCGTTGATTACCTTCATGTGAGAGTCATACATATCTTTCTGATAATGGGAGACACACCTCTCCCATACGAGAACCCAGATGCCACCACAGTTGGAGAAGTAGAAGGTGACTTTACTGGGTGGACGAAATGACTCGTTATATTTCTTCAAGTATGACAAATGTATATTAAAATTTATTATAAATAATTGAAAGCTAATAGTAGAATACATGCATGCAGCCCACAATAGCTAAGAAGCCCCTAGGATTCTAAAGTCTCCGCCCTCACATTTTATTCCATAAGAGTTTTTCAACTCCTTAGGCCCTAGCTACAAGACGTTGACAAGATGGTTAGAAAATATAGACCAAACAGATAACATGGTGGTCAGCCTTGGGGAGGAGATCGTAGGTGTAGCACACGACACTATTATAGTGTTGGTAGATGTTTCTGAGTTATTTCAATATGATTGGTTGAACACATCAGTGAAAAATTTTTGGATGCGGTGAGTCTGAATACCCCGTCATATGTGAAAAAAAAAATTGTTTCCTATATATTAATTGATTATTTTCACACACACATATATAGGGTATATCTTCGCTACCCGTGCATCTATTTTGTAATAGGAAGACATGCATTTGTACTGAGACAGTCCAAATTGTAATATACATACTCATTTTGTAAATATAGCATGATGTTTTATTCTCCGCCTGGAAATAGTAAAATATATATTTATGACTGTAACAACGATGTAATACAAAACAAGTCTTTGTATTACAATTTTGGTCATCTCATTACAATTTGGACCGTCTCATTATAAATGCATGCCTTCCTATTATAAAATAGATGCACGGGTAGTGAATCTTAGTTACCCACACGGGTAGCGAAGATATATATATATATATATATATATATATATATATATATATATATATATATATATATATATATATATATATATATATATATATATGCTCAGTCATTTGTATTATGCGGCTATTGACTCTAGAATAGCAAATGTGGGATTTATAATGCCATCATTGATTAGCAATGTACTTAGAGATCTCAGCAACGTCAAAGATTATGTGACTATCGCGATGCAGTTTATTGGTGCTTGCAAGAATGTGATCTTATCTTTCTTCAATGTTATGTAGGTTTTGGGCTTGTTGTTTATTAGTCTAACTTACAAATACATTTTGTTGTGGAATTTAATTTTTATTTTGTTTGCCATCTATTCACTTAGGATAAGAATTGGCAGTTGTTAGAGATTGTTTTTGAGATTTGGACTGTGTTCTTATTTGATCATTCGGGTGTAAAACTGACACCAAATAATGGACATCCAATGAAATTTGTGATTCATGTGTAAGTATAGTTTTTCGGTATCCAACATATTTGTTAATATTTACACCATATGACATTTTACTAATGCAACATATATGTTAATTTAACTTATAGGAATGTGAAAGCATTTTGTAGAGGTAGAAGAAAGTAGATGACAAAAAGAAATTAGTAACTTGGAAGAGTGTTGATGTATATGGTATTCTCATTCCAATTGTATAATACATGGCAAACTCTGCTTAATTACATTTCTTAACGTAATTGTATATCTTCAAGGACCTATATAAGACAATGGTTGGCCATGCACATGTCACATGATGTTGTATCAAATGTATATATATATTTTAAGATATTAGTCTGGGATCATATGAATGAAGTAGACTCATTTGATAATACAAACTATCAAATCTAATTAGAAGTCTCATTCTCTTTGCAATTTTTTGAGAATACTAAACCCTTACATTGGAGAAGATGAATGACCTACGTAGACAACAGGCAGATTGCTTCATCAAAAATGTGGACTTGGACAAAAAATGGGAGGATTAATTGATATTTTTTGTATTTTAAAGTTTGATGTCAGAATTTTTTTATTATATTATAGTACATTGTCAAACTTAAAGTCTGAATGGTAGCTAATGTTGATACGCATTTGTGTGTGTGAATTGAATCTGAAGTGCATATGTGTGAGTGAATTGAATGTGAAGGCATGAGGAAGAGAATGATGTGTATTTTTGCATATATGTATGAAATTGAAGTGTGGCTGAGAAATGAAATAATTGAGCTATGGGTTTGTGGATTTGTGAGCATTTGAAGTGAAAAAATAATAGAATGTGTGGCATGTTTGTGCCTATTTTGTATATATTTTTTTTTCTTGCAGGTTTTATCGGCCTGTTGTCAAGATGTGATGCTTGCAGAGGCTTGTAGTTCTTAAAAACTTTTAGTTCTAAAGAACTGCGGGCAGTAGATAGGCTAGTAGCTAGACAATAGGTCTACAAACCTGCTATATAAAAATAATATAGATATTTCTCATTGGTTATTAGTAAATAACTGACTATATATACATTATATGTCGGTTATTTACAAAAAATTGACGAGGTTGACCTAAAACTTTCATTGTTCAATAACTGATAAAATTGACATCATGTTATTTGACACCGGTCATTTGTCATTATCAACCAACAAGGAAATTTTAATGGCGTCAGTTGTTTTTCTTACAACCAATGAGGGTAGATCAAAGGAGACCACAAATACGTATCCTACTGACATTACATCGTTAGTTTTGTTGTAATGTGGAACCGACGATGAAAAGTATTCGTCGTCGGCTTCTTGAATCATCAAAGAATGGCTTGAGTTTTAGCATCACCCACTTGGTCATCAGTTTATAACTGATGTTGTATGCCTAAAATAACTGATGTCATATCCCCATTATATACTAGTGATTGAATAGTCCAGTCAGTCCATCATGATGGTCAAGTCAAGCTATTGGACTCAGTCTAGTCGAGCGATTGGACCCATCTAGTCAAGTTGTTGGACTCAGTCTAGTCGAGCAATTGGACCCAGTCCATTTGGCCAATTAGGCTAGTCCATTCAGGCTTACTGGACAAAGTCTGGTCAGACGAATGGACTCGATCTAGTTGGTTGATTAGCCTGGTCCACTTGTCTTGTCAACAATTTAATTAGTTACCTAAACCTTTTAGAAACTAATTGTTTGTATGCCCATTATTATACTCCTTTTCCCTATGCATCCTATGCATGTGAATCTATGGACTCCAAATTATAATGGTATTTATATCAACAATAATTTTGTAATTTCACACACAATAATTGGTAGAAAGAATTCATTGCCACCAAAGTAATTGGAGAAGTTGGAGATAAAATTCAACCTAATATCTTGAATAGTTTTATGGTAACCTTATAATCCTTTTTTTATAGACATAAAAATTGAAACTAATCCATGGGATCGTCATCCTCTTATCAGTCAATATACGTTCCTTGAACTAGAACATGCTACTTGACATATTGTGATCTTAATATCATATATTAACTCACATGATAATGGCCATGCACTTTTATAGTCTTGCTTATTAAGTGTTAAAGATATCACTCCAAAGGAGGGACAAATTCCATCTACATCACTCACCATATTCCTTCCATCTACATCACTCCTTGTAATCCACAAGTGTTATACTGAACCCAATCACCACCTGCATGGAATACCTTATTTAGAGTCATGTTGAGCTATCATAGAAGTACACAAAACAACATGTGATCACTATAGTGATGTCAGGTCTAAGGATCAAAGTCACCACTATCATGTTGAGATATGAATTTGACATGTCATTATATGACTTTCATGTGTCATTCTCAAGGTAGGTCTGTCCAGTTACTTAATCTCTAACAAGTAGCTATGTAACTAAGTTGATATCCAATATCATAACGAAAGAGACACAATCATCACTCAACATACATACTAGTCTTATGTATTATTGTTGTACCCTAATACCACAATATTAACTGACTAGGAACGTAACAAGAATGTGTACTATTAAGTATACATATGATCTCATGTTTAGGTCCTAAACCCAGACCATATGTCATCTAGTCAAAACATTCTTAGGACATTATTAGGTCAATTCATTATCCCAAAACTGAAATAAATCAAATAAGTGGAATTTCTTTAAATTAATAATCACACTAATTACAAAATAGCCCTTTTATTATCCTCACATGATATATCGCATGGAATATAAGCAACGACATGCACATGCATGCATCTATTTCACCTGATGCACCTACTACAATTGTAGGGACCTCTCTTTTGATCAGCATAAATACCAACCATTATAGAGAAACCCTAAAACTAAACCCAGACTAATAAACAAAACACTTCATTTTGACAACCACAATTTAAATAGTATATGAGAAACACATATTAATTTTTCATTTTCATTTATCATTAAACCTCATATAATAATTTCTCATCAAGTACAACATATTCAAGTACAACTCCACTAAAAATAGATCCAAATCTGATCTCTCATATGTAGTTCAATTTGCATCACTTACTTGTACATGAAAAAACAACCTCAACTTACTACCCATCTCAGGAAATACATAGTACATTGACATTCTAATCTAGATTATTCTACTTACATATTACTTTTAGCAACCTCTTTGTTGGATGGCATTATCCATAAAAAAATTGAAATAACATTGTGAGACTCATATAGATCCCCAGTGAGTGGATACCTCCCACTCAAGCAAAATTACATGCATTAGTACTAGATTAAGTCTATTGAACTAATATAAAACTTGCATATATTAATAAGTCTAATAGATAGCTCTAGCATTAAGTCAAATCTAGTATATGATAATAATTTGATTAATTAGATAATGTATTCACTTAGGCCAATTCCAACTTTAAAACATCTTTAAGAGCATGTGTATGAGCATATTGTATATGTTAATTACTTAAGATGACAATCTGATTGTAGGAGTAATTAATACATAACAATAATATTATCTTTATGACACCCCATCAGCTGGACCAGGAACACATCCTACATCTTTGATGTTGAAGTACACATAAGACATATTTAAATAAGGAAATTCAATGATAAGTCAATCCATATTAGAATCAGAGTGGGTATTAAATTCTAGAATCAACTAGTTGTCAACGTTTAAGATCAAATTCCAAATCTTACATATAAGAATATGGAAATAGCTTATTTTATAAAATAATGATTAATTTCTACAATAAGAACCATATCCAATAAAAGTATATTTATAAACTAGATGTAAAAAGAATCTTGCAAACATTCAACTCATATTCTACATGGCTTGTCATCTTTGATTCATTTTCCCTAAGACTACTTGGCTCATATCTCAGAAAGTAGAAGTCACCACACTAGATTCTCATGTGAACAACTCACAATGACTATCTTATGGTTTAGTTGGCCACCCTAAGATATCAATAATTGATCTTGGTGAATTGTAAGGTTTCTTAAAGAGGCTCACGTCCTCATCTGGGATAGACAAGATAGGAACTAACATAATAGAATATCACATATCATCATATTTCTATATTTCACATTTTTCATTTCATTGGAGTCTATTCCTCATGGACATAGACTTTCATAGTAGATGATTTAGTGCAAAATCACACCAAATGATTCACTCCTAGATTCAAGAAGTCTAACCTTTAAGTTCTCAATATAAACCCCAAAAATCCTTCTAATAGTTCTCCAATCACTACAAGGATGTCTAATTTATTTCCCCGGTATGGACCTCAGAGGAAAGTCACGGTGTTAAGGGCACATAATATCAACAACTGATCTTGGTCCATTGTATGGTTTCATGTACTCATCCCGGGAATACAACGATGTGAACTATCATGATATAATATCACATATCATCATATCTATACATCTCATAGTTTTCATTTCACTAGAGTCTATTCCCCATGGACATAAACTTTCACAGTAGATGATTTAGGGCAGAATCACACAAAATGATTCCTTCCTAAATTCTAATGGTCTAACTTTTAAGTTCTCAATATATACCCCAAAAATCCTTCTCATAATTCTCCAATTACTACAAGGATATTTTCTTCATTTCCCCAGTATGGACCTTGAGGGAAAGTCATGGTGTTTAGAGCACCTAACTATAGTATTCACCATTTAATTTGTTACTTAATCCTCTTACACAACTTAAAGAGAATTTCAATCATCATTTATCAAGTGTGTGTATTCTTGCGCCACTAGAATGCCATGGATATGATTAGGATTAACAAGAAAGACAATGATTAAAAAAAGAAGCACAACAAATCTATACTTTTCAACATATACATCTCTTTCCATTTCCACATCATTTCATACAAGTCCTCATAAGTGGGATATCAGCATGAGACATAATGTAAGACATGTGACCTAGCTTAGTGCGTAAGTGTGCTTTATTTTCTTAATGATATGCTTAAACCTTAATCTAATCATTTGAGATGCTTTTATACCATGTGAAACTCTTATGTTTCCAGTTTGGTCTGATTTGATAAATGCTTGAGCTATGTTTTCTATTTATGTGCTTGTTTGGACCTAGTTGCAATTTACCCAAGTTGAGGGGTTATCTTACAATTTGTCACATGAAGACCCTGGATACCTTGGCATCATGACATAGAGGATGGTGCTTTGGGATGTCTTGTTGTGCCTTGGTTTGATGAGGAGAGAAGTGGTAATATGTTAAGAATGGTCCTAGGGTTTGCTTGGATGCCCTACATTAATGTTGACCTTATGTGGATCTTTTGAGTTATTTGTTACGACCCCACCTCCCAATAACCCCCAATTAAGGGAGACCGAGAGGTCGAAGCCGCACCCATGACTTTCGGATCAAAGGTTCGGCAATTAACCAAGAATAATTATCAAATTTTAACACACTATACTGAAAGTTTTAAGAAAATAACTTTTTGTATACCTTTTTAAAACTTGGATATCTAAACTTCTATCCACACTGATACTAATCTATCTAATCCTCCTTTTGCACTTTAATTCTCATTTAGTATCACATGTGCCACTTTACTGTTTGTTATTTTCATTGTACCTAAAACACCGACAAACAAAACGTCGGTCAGCCGTAGTTGGTATGTGGGGGAAACAATAAACATGCAACTATGATAACAATGTAATCATTCAATTAATCATTTAACAATCAAGATTACGTTTTAGATATAACTCCGCGATCCAAGGGTACCCTATCCTCTATATTGTCCCCATTAAACCCCTCATGATCCACCTATAAGTGAACCAGTTTCTAGGGTTGAGTCACATGGCACTACTCGTAAGTAGACCACTCCTTAACTCGGGATATGCTAAAGAGTCTCATGGCACTACACGTAGGTAGCCCAATTTCTAACTCACGGTAACCTAGACCTTACTCTAGGATTACCCCTTTTTTAGCCTTTTCAATGTAACAGAGGTGGACCCGGATCTAGCCAGTTATATATGCACATTTATGGTGATAATCATAATCACTTTATAGTGGCATGAAATGAATAAACATACAACAGTTTAGTTGCATTCAATGCGATTAAACATCCAGGAATCCATCGGGAAACTATAGCGGTTATTCATAATCGTAACCACATACCTTTGATTGCAATTTTCAAGATAGATTCAAGTATGTAGAGAAACCCAATTAATCAAGTAAGGTTGAACAAAAATCCTGAAATAAAAGCACCAATTCCTTTTATTAATAATTATCCATTTCCTATTATACTCTTTAGAATTTCAATTCCAACTTTAGGGTTTCTTTTGGAAATTAGGGTTTTGCTTCTTCTTTCATTATTATAATCTTTAATCTTTCAAAACCCCTAATTTCTCATTGTAGCACTCTTAACAATTTTAGGATCTTAATTACTCCCTTAATCCGAAATAACTTAGCTTTTATTTCCTTTTCCCTAAATTAGGGTTTTTTTATTATAACTTAGCCTCTTTTTATGAATTACAACTCTATTTAAGGCATCTTTGTATTCGAAACAGACAATTTAGACCACTTTCATTATCAACAGAGTTAACCTTATCAATTTGTCCCATTGATGTACTAAATTATACCCTTAATCTTCAATTAGGGTTTCTTATTAATTCTTAATACACTTTATTATCCAATTAAAGCACTTTCACAAAACGGAGTGGAACTAGGTTCTGGAAACATTTTTATCATATTCCTTGCATTTTTCTACATAACTTTCATATATAAAGTTTTGTCATTGGACACTCCTAGCTATTTTTATTATTTTCGCAAGAAAACCCCTTTTCTGAATATTTGGTTAGAGAGGGAATTACCGGAAAATTCCTCAGTCGTTCGATCTGTAGACCGACGGTCAACCCAGAGGTTGACTCTGAGCTCCCGACTCCTTCCGCTCACCCCGATGGGTCAGGAAGCACCGCCTCCCAGCAACGAAACTGACGACGGGTCCAATTCCCTCCCTGGACTCCTCCAAGCTTGTCCCCGACTCGTCGAACTCCGGCGAGGGTCGCCGAGGTGTCGGGGTTGTAAACCAGGATGAAATCGTCAATTGAGCGCACAAAAACACTCCTTTCACGAATCCGCAGAGTTTGAACTTGGAAGAAATCGTGCTGGTCCTCTCCAATGACCTCCCCTATATATAGGGTCGAGATCAGGTTCTACGGATTTGGGGATTTCCCAAAACTAAAAGGAAACCTACTCAAACCAGGGATGACCCTGTGCGATTTCATCTCCTGAATCTATTGGGACTAATAGTAAACGCCCACATACTCTAGATTTCAAGGAAATCAGAGAGGAAGAATCCTCTATTTCATGCGGATTCCTAGCCCCAGTAGAACTAAGACGATGACTGATCATCATTGGATTAAGATCCAACGGTCCGTATTAACCACATTTGAAAGAAAAGAAACAATTCCAAATTGCATTCCTATTTTAATGGTATTTTTGGAAAATTCATAACTCTCAAATGGTAACTCCATTTTTATTCCAATTTTGAGGGAAACTCCATCCTAGTTTTATCTTCCTTCTTACAAAATTTGGAGTCATTATCATAAGTGCACGATTCCTTTTTCTTGGTTTGCAAGTTACCATCACATTAATCATATTTTCCATGTCTTCTTTATTTCTTTTCATCATTAATTCATGATTTTGAGTTCCTTGAACCCCAAGGAATCTATTATCTCGAAATCCTATTTTCCTTTAATAGTAATGTCCTTCTTTTTAGCAGTACAATGTAATACATTAATTGTGTATCCACATTATCTTCTTATTTTGCTATTTTGGTATTTTCTCTTTCTTTCCTCTTTATTGGGACTCCTTGGATCCCAAGACACTCCATTATTTCGAAATTCATTTTATTGGAATACTCATTATCCTTCTTAATGCACCTATATGCATTATTTTGCATTATCATGTTTATTTCTTAATAAAATATTTCTTTTTGAGGATTTCTCTTTATTTCTCTTCTTAAAAATTCAATTATCCATTTATTAATTGAATTTCCTTGTTATTTGGGCCCAATAGCCAATAAAGCCCACAAAGAAACCAATCAAGGCTATTTTAAATGAAATACATTTATTTGAAGCAAATTATATCATTATTTCTTCAAATATCTTTAATATGAGAAATTACATTTCTCACCAATTGAACCCAAAAATTGGGGTTATAACATCCTTCCCCTCTTATAGGAATTTTGTCCTCAAAATTCAGGCAAGCAAACAAAAAATTCAGGATAAGACTTTTCCATGTCCATCATTGGCTCCTATGTGGCCTTGCCATACTCATGGCATTTCCAAAGAACCTTTACCATCACATATGCTTTTCCTTGAGTTCTTTCATCCCGGCGTCTATAAACTACACAGGTGACTCAGGCCATTTCAGCCTCCCTTGGGGCTCACTAGGTTCATTGCTCAGCACAGGGTCGGGTACCTCACATAGTGCTCTAAATTGGACACATGGAACTCATCACTCATTACTTTATCCTGAGGGGTAAGGTCAAACTTAACCTTCTCCACCAAACCATAACAAAAGAACCCATGCATCGGGGACTCAGCTCTCTTAGCTATAACTCAGAGGGGTCGGATTGTCATATCACATAATCTCCCACAGTAACTTGTATGTCAGTCTACTTTGCATCTGCTCACGACTCACATCGTCTCTAGGCTCCTTTCAACCCTTGCACAATCAAAGTGACTTCATCTACACACATTGTGGTCCCTTTTCTAACCATCATGTGGCCCTTTTCTAACCATCTTGTGGTCCTTTCACCAACATCACCTTACTGAAGTGGTGACCGACACAACCTCCCTTACAGAGCTTCTTATAAAACCCGATACTGGCTATGGTGGTCATCGTTACATCTTTCATAGGACAACAACTGTCTCTAGATATCACCCTGAATGAGCACACATGCCCTCATCAAACCCTCTAGTCTGGATCATACTAACCATAGTTAGGGGTGATAAACTATACTAACATTGAGTTCTTCATGCACCTACTTACATCTTTTGGAAGGAAACCTTTAGGTCATACTCATGAACTTTTTAACTCGCATCATGGTGTAGTTGAACCATCTCTCGCATGGATAGTTCAACTAGATCTGTCCCTTAACAGAACTCTTTCTTTCTCATGTTATCTAGGTAAGGCGACCTACCATAACCCTCCTTGGCCCAGGGAACATCCATAGTGTTGAGCTCTCGTTCCCTCTCAGGGACTCTTTTGTCCTCTATATCGCTACACTGGGTTAGTGGGGTTCGTCCTTTACCTCCTGGCTTGCATGGCCATAAACCACATGCAACTTCATCTTAAGCATCCAAAGTGCTATTTCCATTTTCCATGGTGTATGGTGATCTTCAATCATGATTTCCTGTATGTCATGATTCTTCCAAGATCGATTCCTCTGAAACCCTAAACCACTCTAGTCGGGGTTTCATCACCTTCTCTTCCAAAGAAGTACATCTGAGGTTTTACCACCATCCTTTCATTGCATCCAGGACTAGACTGGCTAACCAAACCACCATAACTTTTCAATGTATCTTGTTACATCTGAGTGTTATCCAAACACCTCTCCTTTTCGAACTTAAGGTTAGCCAATCAACCCCTTTCTAGCTTCTGGTCAAACAAGTCAGATGTATCTCAACCAGAGCATCCATTACCACTTCACATCCTTAGGTATTAGGTAACATTATACTTCCATGTATTTCACTTATCATGTCACCTCAAACTATATATTTATCTTCATAAGAACACTCTCTGATTCCATCATCATGGTGATCAAACTCAACCTGTTATAACTTGTAAGTCCCACATAGCTCATGATAAAAACATCCTCATAAGGGGACTACCTCATTCCTCTTAGTGTTTACCAACCATCCATGTATCATTCACTTTACCAAGGTAGATATCTTCTCTATCCCCATTTCTTGTGACAACGTCCCAACCTACATCATCTCTTATCCTTGGTGTATGACATGCATAATGTACTATCTCTCACCCCTATAACAAGAGGAAATAAGCATTTGGCTGCAGTCCAAATACAGAGTTCTTTCTATTCCAGGAGTAGAGATGGCGCATCCCACCTCACCAGTACACCTTTAAATCTAAGTTGCAACGTGCCCCATATGTCTCTTCATCACAAACATCATGATATCAAACTAGTCTTGAACCTACTGAGGTTTATATCCTTGGTCATCTCCTCTAGGTCTATAGGGTACCAACTCTTTTGGGGTCATCCCTCTTCCCTCATGCATCAAGAGAGTGCCCTACTCATCTGCCCTTTGGGTCCCATGAGTTCATGAAGGTGATCAATCTCCTAACCCATGGCCCTCAAACAATGATAGTTGTTACCTCCCGACCCTATGGTCATGTGCAACTGGGGGATTAGGCAACTCCTACTTTCATCTGTCTTATCCCTACCTGACCCTAGGATAGACCTAGGATTCTCCATTACAGTACATGTTCACTTAGAACCTTACCCAAGTCTTCATCATCTCTCTTTCTGCATTCATGGGATGACCCTCATCCTTTCATAGGGATCATGGCAACCTACCTACCTTGGTCAAGCCCTATACCGGTTACCTCCATGGTAACACATCAGCAAGCACTTAGAGATGGATATCTATGGGTCTGTAGATTCAATCTCATACTATGTACCTTTCACTTAGCTTCTCAAGATCCTATGAGACCTCTTTAGGTTACCTTGAACCAACAAAACTGATATACACCCTTCCAAAGGGGTCCCTCTCCCAGGATGGGAGGAAAACTATCTCTTGACAACAAGGTCACAAAAGCTCTTAGGCCTTAAATCTAGCAAGCTATTAAGGCATAAGCAGATCACTTATTGTACCATGCTAGGTCATATTCTTTCCTTGATGTTGGATCAAGATCATACGTTCCTTTATCATCAACCTAGTTGTGAGGGATTCATCAACCATACCCTAAACTTAAGGGGCTTCCTTTTTCCTCTATACATGAGGAGTACCATGCTCGCTTCTATAGGAACTCAACTTCTCATCATGAGCCTGAGGTACCCCACTTCCCCTCTTAGGCCTAGGAATCCTAGGTTCACTGCATGCTCTGTCTCTTATCTACGAACCAAGCATGAGAAAGGCATGACATGCACTTCTTGTCATCCTTCAACTCAAGCAACACTTAGTGTTGGGTCCTCCTTAAGGACAACCAACAGGGTACAAGGCCTCATAACCTGCTACTAAACCTTTCTAGGCCTAAGGAACTCTTTTCCCTACCTCAGAAGGTAAACACCTATACTGTAGGCACATAGGCACCATATGCTTCATCTTCTCTCCCTGGGGTTTGGTCCCTCTAAAGGCAACCAAGATATCATCAACTTATGAGGCAACCACTGTCATCCATTGTTCAGGGTTTTAGGCTTTCAACCTTCTTGCTGGGTTTCCTGCTCTCTCTAGAGCTAACCCTACATCCAACCTCACCATTAGGGGTCCTCTCTCCATGAAGGATTATCCTCAAAAGCATGCTCTACGTGGTTGAAGCCTAGGTTTGAACTTATGGTTGTTCAAGATCATCCATAACCCTTTATGCTCCATCATAATTCCTTATCCAGGGTTTCATCCTATCATCATCACTATGACGTGCCCTAGGTTCCAGCTATGCCCTACTTGCACAAGTCCATAGGGTTTCTATGATCCTTCACTAACATCATCATATAAGGAGCTATCCTTTACCCTAACATGCACGACCCTTCCCAGGGTTGGGTTGCCAAAGGTGCTAGGTCACCCATGGACCATATGGCATCCCAAAGGCATGTCCTTTTAAACACCTAGTCCAACTCATCTCTCTCTAACCTTCACTTAGGGTTAGGGTTAGCATCATCCTTAGAGGATGTGGCAGGTCTCTACTTGCAATGGAGATCTCTATCTCCAAGACTAACTTATCCTCCTTACAAGAAGGTCTAGCCTGATGTCTCTTCTGAGGACATGACATCTTATGTCATACGACCTAAGCATGTATCTATTATTTATTTTGCGCTTAATCTATTAAGCTTATGTCCATGACATCTTATTTACATGCCTTTCATTAATTTAATGGAGGATTCCTTAAACCTTATTAACCTTACCCATACCTCAAGAGGGTGAGGAGAAGAAAGAAAACCCTAATCCTTTAGGTCCTTATCAGAATTTTGTGATGAGAAGGGATGAATAAGATGAGAAGTCCTAAAGGTATATTATTTCGATTCATACCCTAAGACTTTGGCCAGGCGGTCACACGGGTCCGGGAGTCCTCGTATTCTGACTAGCGGTGCAGAGGAAAATCTTGCCAGCCCCTGGTCGTGATCCCTTTCTAGATACCTCCGTCTTTCGGATACTCCTCTAATAACTCCCTTGGGTTCTATGGAGTTTGTAAAATTTAATAATTATTAATGGTTAACTGAGGAACCTAAGCTCTGATACCAAATGTTATGACCCCACCTCCCGATAACCCCCAATTAAGGGAGACCGAGAGGTCGAAGCCGCACCCATGACTTCCGGATCAAAGGTTCGACAATTAACCAAGAATAATTATCAAATTTTAACATACTATACTGAAAGCTGTAAGAAAATAACTTTTTGCATACCTTTTTAAAACTTGTATCTCTAAACTTCTATCCACACAGATACTAATATATCTAATCCTCCTTTAGCACTTTAATTCTCATTTAGTATCACATGTGCCACTTTACTGTTTGTTCTTTTCATTGTACCTAAAACGCCGACAAACAAAACGTCGGTCAGCCGTAGCTGGTATGTGGGGGAAACAATAAACATGCAACTATGATAACAATGTAATCATTCAATTAATCATTTAACAATCAAGATTACGTTTTAGATATAACTCCGCGATCCAAGGGTACCCTATCCTCTCTATTGTCCCCATTAAACCCCTCATGATCCACCTATAAGCGAACTAGTTTCTAGGGTTGAGTCACATGGCACTACTCGTAAGTAGACCACTCCTTAACTCGGGATATGCTAAAGAGTCTCATGGCAGTACACATAGGTAGCCCAGTTTCTAACTCACGGTAACCTAGACCTTACTGTAGGATTACCCCTTTTTTAGCCTTTTCAATGTAACAGAGGTGGACCCGGATATAGCCAGTTATATATGCACATTTATGGTGATAATCATAGTCACTTTATAGTGGCATGAAATAAGTAAACATCCAACAATTTAGTTGCATTCAATGCGATTAAACATCCAAGAATCCATCGGGAAACTATAGCGGTTATTCATAATCGTAACCACATACCTTTGATTGCAGTTTTCAAGACAGATTCAAGTATGTAGAGAAACCCAATTAATCAAGTAAGGTTGAACAGAAATATTGAAATAAAAGCACCAATTCCTTTTATTAATAATTATCCAATTCCTATTATACTATTTAGAATTTCAATTCCAACTTTAGGGTTTCTTTTGGAAATTAGGGTTTTGCTTCTTCTTTCATTATTATAATCTTTAATCTTTCAAAACCCCTAATTTCTCATTGTAGCACTCTTAACAATTTTAGGATCTTAATTACTCCCTTAATCTGAAATAACTTAGCTTTTATTTCCTTTTCCCTAAATTAGGGTTTTTTTATTATAACTTAGCCTCTTTTTATGAATTACAACTCTATTTAAGGCATCTTTGTATTCGAAACAGACAATTTAGACCACTTTCATTATCAACAGAGTGAACCTTATCAATTTGTCCCATTGATGTACTAAATTATACCCTTAATCTTCAATTAGGGTTTCTTATTAATTCTTAATACACTTTATTAGCCAATTAAAGCACTTTCACAAAACGGAGTGGAACTAGGTTCTGGAAACATTTTAATCATATTCCTTGCATTTTTCTACATAACTTTCATATATAAAGTTTTGTCATTGGACACTCCTAGCTATTTTTATTATTTTTGCAAGAAAACCCCTTTTCTGAATATTTGGTTAGAGAGGGAATTACCGGAAAATTCCTCGGTCATTCGATCTGTAGACCGGTGGTCCGCTTCTTAGATCTGACGATCTCGGTTACGCGCGCTCAACAAGGTCTCTTCTGTCTTGGAGCGTTGGATCCAGTCGAGACCACCGTGGACTCGGATCGTAGGGATGCCAAGTCGTCGTCTTCCTCAGCTCTCAGCGACTTCGTGCGGTCAACCCGGAGGTTGACTCTGAGCTCCCGACTCCTTCCGCTCACCCCGATGGGTCAGGAAGCACCGCCTCCCAGCAACGAAACTTACGACGGGTCCAATTCCCTCCTTGGACTCCTCCAAGCTTGTCCCTGACTCGTCGGACTCCAGCGAGGGTCGCCGAGGTGTCGGGGTTGTCAACCAGGACAAAATCGTCAATTGAGCGCACAAAAACACTCCTTTCACGAATCCACAGAGTTTGAACGTGGAAGAAATCATGCTGGTCCTCTCCAACGACCTCTCCTATATATAGGGTCGAGATCACGTTCTACGGATTTGGGGATTTCCCAAAACTAAAAGGAAACCTACTCAAACCAGGGATGACCCTGTGCGATTTCATCTCCTGAATCTATTGGGACTAATAGTAAACGCCCACATACTCTAGATTTCAAGGAAATCAGAGAGGAAGAATCCTCTATTTCCTGCGGATTCCTAGTCCCAGTAGAACTAAGATGATGACTAATCATCGTTGGATTAAGATCCAACGGTCCGTATTAACCACGTTTGAAAGAAAAGAAACAATTCCAAATTGCATTCCTATTTTAATGGTATTTTTGGAAAATTCATAACTCTCAAATGGTAACTCCGTTTTTATTCCAATTTTGAGGGAAACTCCATCCTAGTTTTATCTTCCTTCCTACAAAATTTGGAGTCATTATCATAAGTGCACGATTCCTTTTTCTTGGTTTGCAAGTTACCATCACATTAATCATATTTTCCATGTCTTCTTTATTTCTTTTCATCATTAATTCATGATTTTGAGTTCCTTGAACCCCAAGGAATCTATTATCTCGAAATCCTATTTTCCTTTAATAGTAATTTCCTTCTTTTTAGCAGTACCATGTAATACATTAATTGTGTATCCACATTATCTTCTTATTTTGCTATTTTGGTATTTTCTCTTTCTTTCCTCTTTATTGGGACTCCTTGGATCCCAAGACACTCCATTATTTCGAAATTCATTTTATTGGAATACTCATTATCCTTCTTAATGCACCTATATGCATTATTTTGCATTATCATGTTTATTTCTTAATAAAATATTTCTTTTTGAGGATTTCTCTTTATTTCTCTTCTTAAAAATTCAATTATCCATTTATTAATTGAATTTCCTTGTTATTTGGGCCCAATAGCCAATAAAGCCCACAAAGCAACCAATCAAGGCTATTTTAAATGAAATACATTTATTTGAAGCAAATTATATCATTATTTCTTCAAATATCTTTAATATGAGAAATTACATTTCTCACCAATTGAACCCAAAAATTGGGGTTATAACATTATTGGTCTTTTAGTGACCATACTTGTTGTTCCTTGGTGTTTTTTCTACGGTCAGATGAGTTTCTGGTTGATCTTTGAGATCCCTACGGTCATAGAGGTATGGAGCTCTCTCTTGGGTCACTTGACCTAGGGTTTTGGATGCCTTGAGTCATTTGGTTTCTCTGCGACCATGAGCCCTTGAGGCCATGTGTTTCCTTCGACCGATGGTCATGTAGGACCAAGTGAGGTCACTGGTCTTTGTTTTTTCATGACCTTAGTGGTTTGCATGGTTTTAGTGGATGCATATTTGTTCTTTGGTGGACAAGTGTCGTGAGGAACCCTAATACCTTGACACCTAACCCCTTTCATCTCCCTCCTACTCTTAAGTATATAACCTCTCTCCTACACATGCAAGTATCTCTTTTAGCCTTCCTCCTTCTCCCTTCCACCTTTAGTTCGGCCTTGGGTCCTTATTGGTGTGAAGAAGCTCATCCTTGGTTCTTTTTGGTTGAGATCCTTATCATGTGTTGATCCAAGCTTCGAGCTACTCTTCCTTGGTTATCTTTGGTGGTTCTTTGATCCTTGGTAAGTGATCCAACCTATTGATTTCGTTTTCTTGAAAAAACCTACCTCTATCTCCTTCTCTTGGCTGAATCCATGGTTTTCAATGGTGATCTTTTGAGATACTTTTCTCCATAGAGGTTGAATCCATGGTTCTCTGTCGTAGTACTTGAGTGAGATGAAGATCTTCTCCCTTTCTCCTTCTTTTGTTCTTTTTTGGCCTTGATTTTTGGGTCCTCTTTCTTGCCCTTTGACCTATGGTTTTCTATTATATTTTGAGGTGATGACTAGCTTGATCATGGAGGAGATCAAAGCTAGGATTTTCTCCTATCCTTGGAGCTTCTTTCTTGGAGGTGGTTCAACCATCATCTAAGGTGGGTTATATAACTCTCTTCCCCTACTATTGTTGCACTTTAATTCCACATGAAACTTGCTCTTAAAATGTGATCATATGTTGTTGATGATGTTATGATGTTCTAGGGTTTATGTTCATGAAGTAATCTGGCTTAGAATAGCTCTTTTTCCTAAACCCTAGTTCATATTCTTGTTATTAAAGATGGTGACAAGTTGGTGCTTGCATGCATACCCTAAAATGCTGGTTTTAGATCTCCCTAATGATGCTTCAGTTATCTTGATATGATGGAGGTTTTTGGTTCTCTAAGCATGTGTTGAATGTATGGTTTATCTTTCCCTCATCTTGCTTTGATCTTTTTATGTGTTAATGATCATGATTCTGGGGTTTTTCAACATGTTTAATCTCTTATGTTTTTCTCATTTGATATTTTGGTTTCAAGTTGATAATGACATGTTTTGTTTCTATTTTATGAGTATTTTTCCTCTCTAAGATGATATTCATGTTGTCTTCTAACTTGTTAAGGGTTTGGACGTGACCTTTGGTCAATGAGATGGCCCCTTATGCTTTTGATCACATAGAATGTTTCCCATCGGTTGCATAGACCAGTTGTCTTTTCAGTCACTGACCTTGATGGATCCCTTCGACCATTTGGTTTTGGTTTGTTCCTTGGTCACTGACCTAGACTATGACTTGGTCACTGAAGGTGAGCCTTCAACCTTGACCTTCTTTGACCATGATATGTTCCTCCCTTTGATCGCATAGTTTGTGAACTAATGCCTTATTTGATCGATGAAGGGTTATGACATGTGTTTGATAGGAATGGCTAGCTTGATTTTGGTAATAAAAGACCACGAAGGATGTTCAAAGAATGTGGGAAGGTGAGATGCCTAGGGTTTGTTATAGTGTTGTGATGTAAAACTCTAATTGTATGTGTTTTTAAAACCTTAACTCTAATATGGGACTATAATAATGGTTATCTACCTTGTGCAATGTGATAGTATGTAGTAATGATGCATTGTTTCTCTCTTCTACTTGTATGATCCTAATCATACAGGTGGTTGAAGATTATAGCTAGTAATTGCTATGGTGATGCTTATGTGATACAAAGAAATGATTGTGAGCCTTTATGCGGCATGCTGAAATTATGTTGAGATGATGACGTGATACAGGAATCGTGTGATGGGTCTTAGAACCTGTCAGAGGTTCAATGCCTAGTGTGAGGTGATATCCTCCAATGTTTTGATAAGGGATTTAGATCCCCTAGTGATAAGATGATTTCGATGGCCTTGTAAGGCATTAGTGTCATGTGATGGTGTGACAAGTTCTTACTTCATCCATTTTATATCTTATGGAGTTGTAACACACTCCTTATTTGTAGAATCAGTTTAGGGTTTTTATGTTGTAATGATTGATGCTAAAATATGCCCAATTGTCTTAACTAATCAAGTGAAACCCTAATCATGTAGGTGCCATGTGCCATATCCATTTTCAGTGTCAGTACTTTGTTGTATGGTGAAATAGGTATTCCCAAGGGAAATATGGAGTGCATTGTATTGAGTATGTGAGGTTTAAGTGACTACGTGTCCTTGACATTTTGATCTCAAGTGTTTTGAGAATGACTATGGTCGGGTCTCGGAGATGAGCATGTGATATGATGTGATAGAGGTAGTTGTGGTTGTACCTTAGTGATTGGGTTATATACCCTATTTTCTAGCAACGTGACCTATGCCAAGGTGGGCTAGGTGTTTTATAGGACCATAGATTTAACTATGAGTTGTTGTCTTTACATGACTATAACTTTGAATATACATTGGTGTCTTTGCAGTTTGACTATATGTTATTGTCATGCAGACTCAAACTCACCGAGTAGTGGAGGAGAAGATCATGGATTCCGGCTCTTCCATTGATCTTCTATGGCACCGACTTTGACTTCGCAGTGGTCGGTTGGATTTGAGTGGTATGCCTCAAATTCTCAGGGAAATTAAAATATGTAATACAATCATGTAGTATATTTGCTTAGGGTCAAATATGCTTCACATTAGATGATCCCTTGCCTTATCTTCATACTGATTTCTTGGATTATAATGCGGTAAGAGAAATCAATTGTTACAATGGTCTTCATATTTCTTCTAAATTTATAAAAGGTTCTACTATTTAGTTGTAGATGATTAAATTACCTAAAAAATGTTAATGGCTTAGTTCATATCATTTAGCTAAATCTGCTCCTAATAAATTATGTCATCTTGTTGCTTTAAGTTATATGTGCTTATAATAGTTGTGGCCAAGAGTTATATCTAGTGTTGGGATGTTTAGTCTCACCATGTGGGTTTCCACATCTTTTAGGTGGTCATGCATGATGAGGTAGAGATTGGGTTATTGAGGTTGAGCAGCAAGAGGAGCAGTAGTTGTTGAAAGGTTGAACATGCTGCTACTATTTTGTAGTAGAGTCTTATGTGTCGTCCTTGTACTCTCAGGTCCTTGGGGAGGTTTTTGGTGGTTTTGTATATTGACACAAGGTTTTGGCAGTAGGCCATTGTTGTATAGATATGGGATATGTGTGTGTATATATACCGGTTACCTCTTGTAGTAGGTGGTGGCAAGTTAGCCAGTGAATAGTGATATGTGTACATCTTTATGGTATGAGATATGTAATACATGTGGCTTCATGTGGACTCAGATGTGATAAGTTTATGTTTTTATGCCTTTATGAAATCAGTTTTAATTTCCTATGCTATCTGGTAAGCTGGTTGTTTAGTATTAGTTTTGTGTTTTCTTTTGAGTAATCTCTCTCTTGTGTGGCTCGGGGTGCCACACATAATGTCATTATCCAACATTTATCCTAAACATGGTTTCTCAAATATAATCATTGCATGTTAATTCAATCCCAACATATTTCTAGTTAATTCATTCCATATCACATTTTTCATTAACTGTTCACATAGACATTAGGACCAACAACACTTCGTCCTATAAAACATTTTGTTTAAATACTCAAAATAGTTTGATTATACAACATATACTTATTCCATTTAATCTCTTTAGATATGAACAAATATAAATCCATAAACATGCATAGTACATTTTATTGGTCCTCTTTTATCATCTACCATTCTTCAGTTAGGGTTACTATTTCACACATATTTGATGTTATTTTAGATACGTACAAGTAAACCATTCTTAGGATACAAGTATTCTAACGAACAATTGCAACTCAAGAATACATTCTTATATATCAACTCACATCCTTAAACTTCATCTTGTAATTGAAATAACTATACTTTTATACATCCCTTAGTCCCTCATTCGAGAACACTATTCATTACTATCACATAGTTCAACATATTAGGGTTAAAGTAAGGTTCTTAATTCCAACTATAAAAATGTATTTCATAATCATTAGTCATAACTTCTGTCATATCATGTTCACTACTATTTTTGGAATCAATCATTCTAAATTTACTTAATGTGTGAAGTTTCTCTTTCATTGAAATCCTTCTTAGTCTAATTTTTAATCTATTGCATCCAATTTATGTCAATCCAATTATATTTGAAGTAAATAGATGAAACACTTCCGCATACTCATTGCATTGATATTTATCCATGACTTATTAACACAATACTTTTCATGCTTGTCCATTTCTTCCATTGCACTTAGCTATATGTACCATGTCATTTGACTTATAATGGTATTTTGGTAATTCAGAGAAATATCCCTATTACTGAATTCTCGATTTAAGAAGTATCGCATATTAGGGTTACTTCTTCTTACTCCTTAATCCTTAGTCATCCTCTCGATTCATACTTATATGATTTGTATAAAATACTTGCATTCATGTGGGGTCCACTCATTTTTCCATATATTATGACACAATAGATGCATTAGATTTTGATCATATTAATCATACTGATCACCTTCAATTGAAGTAATAATACATGCAATTTAGTGTGTGTCCACATTTACAAAGGTATACAAGTACGAGATCTATCCCTTGTGTTCATCTTAATACTGAATTTATGGAGTTTTAAGAAGTCAACTTATTTCAATACATCACAAGAACCTATTGGTTTCATTAAAGCTATTATTTCACGCACATGGAAACTCTAGTGTCCATTCAACACAATTCATCCATAAATTATAAATACACATCAATTCATTGGCTCATTTGAGTCGATACCTCAACAATAACCCTAAATGGGGAAATATCCACATGTCAAACCTTCATTCTAATCATCATGTATTCCATATGTAATTCTAGCAAAGATTCAAAAATACAGTTGAGGAACTCATTCATATTAAGTACAAACATGATTCTATATATGTCAACTCAATTTTCAAGCATATCATTCATTGGACTAATTTTAGGATGGTAATCCCTTAACACTAACCCTAAATGGAGAAATATCCATCCAACTTTCATTCTGATCATCATGTACACATTCCATATGTAATTCTAGTAGATATCTGAAAGTAAATTGATGAACTCATTCATATTAAGTACAAATAGGATTCTATATGTGTCAACTCAATTTTCAAGCATATCATTCACTGGACTAATTTTAGGAAGGTAGTTCCTTGACCATCAATTACCCAAAAAAATTTGAATATATAGATCAGGAAATACACACATACAATCTAGTAAGAGTAAAGCAAAAAATAGTATTATCTAGCTCTCCAAGATATTCCTCAATTGATTACCCATCTGCATATAATGCAAGCATTAATTTCATTGATTTTTACCTTAATAAAATAAGACTTTGAGCAACAGGTATATAAACACTCATCTCATGTGCCAAGTACCTTAGAAACGTTTTCATACTCCTAATTTCTAGAAATCTAACCAAATTTCTATGTATTCAACTCATTTCTTGCTCTTTTCAACTTGGGTTCCCTAGAAAATGGGAATTTGAGAGGAAGAAATAGAAAAGAGGTTGATTTGGTATCATTTTGAATCAAATCAGAAGAGGAATAAGATTTACCCATGAAAGAGAATATTCACCATGAAATCCTATCTAAAGAAGGTAAATCTAGTTATTTTCATCGCTCCTCAGAAGATAAAGCCTTAGATCAACATCTACACCTCCTTCCTCACTCAAACCCAAATTTTCCATCTCTCTATATGATTTCATTTTTGTAATGTATCAAAAAATATGAAATCTACTAGGATGCAAAATTACTCATATAGAGAAATTAGGGTGCTTAGACAATTGAAAATTAGCCCCACATTATATTTTCTTTTATTTCCATAGAATTTAATATATTAAATTTCACTAAAATGTCATCTCTCATCTGTCAAAACTCTTCCAAAAATATGAAAATTTATTATATTTTCTAAAATAAATTATTAGATCTACAATAAATTTTGAAGTCATTTATAGCTACTAATAAATAAGTAAAAATCAAACACCATATTGTTATATTGCAGTTTGTAGCATGGTCCGTCAAATTGGAATTTGATCAACAAAGAGATTTAAAAACATTTGTAACTTCTAAAAGTTTGGATTGATATGAATATTTAAGTTATCCAAATTATATCCAAATTTAAATAAATCCAATTTATCTATAAAATACTAAAAATAGTTTACTACACCACTGTATTTATCAAATTTTGTATTCATACACTTTCAAATTCCTAACTTTCAACTGAAAAGGGTTTTCACTTGCAAACCCTAATTATTCAAATTAAAGAATGTTTTTTAGTGTCTCATGAATTTCAAATTATAATAACAAACTATCATCATTAATCTAGCTTAATCAAGGATCAATATAGTTAAGAATGCAATCATTCAAGTAAACCTGAATTAGTTGGTTAAATGAAATTGGGTCATTGTAACAGCCATTATGGTTTTTAAACATGAATTCATATCACATAGTAAAGAGATGTCTAAGGAGGTTCAACATATGAGCATCCTATAAAGTCCTAAGAAATGACCTTTGCATACGAGCAATATACCTATGTGAAGGTTTTCAATGGTGATTCTTGCTTGTAATGTTCATGGAGGTGCTACACGGGACCTCCAAAAGGATATCTGGAGAGTGATAGGGCGTACCTCTTCTTTGATAGCCCTATTAAATGAAAAAAAATCTAGAGTATTGATGCACATGGCAGATGGGTTCTTTCAAAATATTGATGAATGCATATTCATCATGATTTTCAATCACCTTTTTGGGACCAATTTGATTCAATACTTTCGATTTCATCTCCTTAATCTCGCAAAATGCAAGATTTCTTAACTAATCCAATTATCAAGATTATTAACTAGATTTATATTGATTTTGTGCAGGCCGTGATGAGGTTCAACCATCATATGGAATTCACTTAAGATCCTCTCATCCTTGGTCTTGACCAAATGGTCTCGACCCCAAACGATCTCAACCAGTCATCCATACGGTTTCAAGACCGTTTGGATCCATACGGTTTCAAGACCATTTGGAGCCATATGGTTTCAAGACCGTTTGGCGCCATACGGTCTCAAGACCGATAGGCCAGTCACCCGCAAGACCGTTCGACCCCAAGATCGATCAATGAAGCAAAGACCGCTTGCTCAGTGAGACCACGCAAGCATCCATACGGGTTCAAGTCCAGTTGGCGGCATGAGGTTTCAAGACCGTTTGGAGCCAAGACGGCCCATTACTATACACAAAAGCATACAAGGGAAATTATATGATCACCACTAACCTTCTCAATGAAGGACCTATCCCTCAAAATCCTAACAGCACAAGCAGCAGCGCAAGCGACAAAACTACAAAAGGATCTTAGGGAATTCTCAATCCCTAAGGTTGTTGATGTTCATCACCCAGTCCAACCTCCTCCCATCCATGCTCCCAACTTTGAGATACGAGCACATTGGATTACCTTGTTGCAAAATAACCCATTCTATGGTAAACAAGGAGAAGATAGTCAAGAACATCTTCTGAGATTCATTGATCTATGTGTTATGACGAAGCAAAATGGAGTGTCTGATGATGCTATTTGACTCCGACTCTTCAAATATTCACTTGTTGATAGAGCCATAAGTTGGTACAACTCCCTTCAATGTGAACCCATCACTACTTGGGAGCAGCTTCAAAATGCTTTTCTAGAAAAGTTCTATCCTCCTTCTCTCACTTATGAAATTAGGGGATGTATAACAATGTTCACTCAAGCCCCTAGAGAAACCCTTGCTGAAGCATGGGAAAGATATAAAGACTTTCTATGAAAGTGTCCGCACCATGGAATCCCTAAGAATCAACTTATTGAAATCTTCTACATAGGTGTGGACGACGATATCAAGAGGTTTTTAGACTCTTCATCTGGAGGAAACTTCATGCGTCAGAGTTATGACAGCGCATGGAGGGTTGTTACCCTTAGAGCTGAAAATCAAGCTAATTGGGGAAGATCTATAGGTAAAGGAGTGTTAAAGGTAGCTATGGCTGAAGTTATTCCAGAATACAAGTCTATCGCCGAAACCCTCAAACTCCTAGTTTCCAAGAAAGACCATATTGAATCATCCCCTGCTGCATTTGGAAGAGGACGTTCACCCCCTCAACAACAAGAACAGATCAAGTCAGCTTCAATGTTCTGTGAAGCATGCAAAAGTACTGATCATTCCACTTTAGCATGCAATGTTCTTTATGATGTTGTTCTAAGAAACGCATGAGGACAAGGGGATAATAGTCAATTATAAAATCTTAATGTCGTCAACACCATTCCTGGTCA
Source organism: Alisma plantago-aquatica (assembly GCA_963693085.1). Lineage (NCBI taxonomy): Eukaryota > Viridiplantae > Streptophyta > Magnoliopsida > Alismatales > Alismataceae > Alisma > Alisma plantago-aquatica. The sequence goes on from OY856412.1 coordinate 1,425,355,847, forward strand.
AGGATACTACAATCTGAATCAAAATAGGAACCATCCTGGTTTTCAATGTGGAAATCCTTCAGGAGCGGAAAACACGCGACAACTTGGTTCAACTAACCAACAAAGAAGCCCACCAGGATTTCAGTATAACCAACAACAAAACTTTGGAAATCAAGGGAACTTTAGGGGAAACTTTCAGAACAGGAACTTCAACAATTATCAGAACAATTCTCAATTTTAGAACCCCAACCAAGACCCTTACCAGAACCAACAACAAGGGCAACAAGCTAGCCCCAACTCTCCTGATGATAAGCTATCGCCCATTGAAAAGACGTTACAGTCGCAACAAACATTGATATCTAGCCAACAAACTATGATAGCTAACCAGCAAGCCCATCAGAAAGCTATTGAATCTCAACTAGCACAACTGGCAGCTAGTATGAAGCCAACTGCTGGAGCCTTTGCTGGCCAACCAGAAAACAATCCTAAGCATCCCGAACAACTGAAAGCTACAACTACCAGTCAGAAAAAGACTATTCTGATCCTACTGTCAATACACATGTCATTATAACAGATGAGGATGAACATGTGATTGTTTAAGACTCAACAACACCCGAGTCTCAACCAAAAGAACCAATGACTGTTGATAAGACAGTCGAACCAAGATCTGAAAAACCCATTAATGAAGAAACTGAAACACCAGAGCCAGAGGTAACAGTATACAAGCCTCGTCCACCTTTCCCATCTCATTTGAAGAAAACTAAGCTCGACACTCGTTTCAATAAGTTCAAGGAAGCTATGAAAAAGCTTCATGTGGATATACCTTTCCTGGATGTGTTGGCTAAAATACCAGCCTGGAAAAAATATCTGAAATCACTTATGACAAGGAAATATATAACTGAAGAGCACAAGACAGTCAAGTTGGCGATGACTACTTCAGATATCATCCTGAGTAAGATGCCCAAGAAGCAGAAAGATCCAGGATCCTTTGGGATCTCCTACCATATCAGTGATTCTTCGTGTAAAAAGGGATTAGCAGATCTTGGTGCTAGCATTTCCATCATGCCACTTAGCCTTTGTAAAAGGATAGGGTTTGTTGAACTTCTCCCAACTAGCATGACCATACAACTTGCAGATAACACTGTGACTCTACCTTTAGGAATCATTGAGGATGTCCCTTTCAAGGAAGGAAAAGATTCCTACGTTCCATGTGACTTTGTCAGCATGGACTTAAAGGAAGACACTAGATACCTTCTCGTATTTGGACGTCATTCCTCGCCACCGCAAGAGCTCTGATCAACATTGAAGTAGGAACTTTGCTGCTCATATTAGGTAAAGAAACTCTTGAATTCAAGGTTTTTGAAAGCATGCAAAGACCAAGTATGCAAGAGGAAGTCTACTTGATTGAGTGCGTAGAGCAGATGTCACTCCTCATGCAGGAGGAATATGAACAAGAAGATCTTTCAGGGATGACCCTTACTAATCCGAATGCAGAGAGTTCAGATGACGAACAAGTGAAAAGTTGTGTTTTCCACCTCGATGTTGCTAAAGAAGATCTTGAAGCCAAGGTTGAGGAACTAAAAGTAGTGGATGTTACTGAAGAATCATGTGAAAAGCCACAAGCTCCTGAAATGAAGCCCCTACCAGAAGGATTGAAATATGTGTTTCTAGATGAACTCAAGGTATGCCCCGTCATCATAAATTCAGATCTAACGGCAGAACAAGAAGACAAACTTTTGAACGAATTGAAGGAAAGAAGAAAAGCAATCGGCTATAAGATGAGCGACCTCACTGGGGTTAGTCAAGCATTGTGCATGCACAAAATCCCCATGATGGAAGATCACAAGCCAACTATTGAACATCAATGCAAATTGAATCCAAATATGAAGGAAGTAGTCTGTCGTGAAGTTATTAAACTACTCACTGCTGGGATAATCTATCCGATATCGGATTCACCATAGGTGAGTCCTGTACATGTGGTCCCAAAGAAAGGTGGAACAACTGTGATACGAAATGAAAATGATGAACTCATCCCCACTCGAACAGTCGTAGGGTGGAGGATGTGCATTGATTTTAGGAAGTTGAACAAAGCAACACGGAAAGATCATTTCCCGATGCCTTTTCTTGATCAAGTTTTAGAAAGATTGGCTCACCAAGAATATTTTTGTTATCTCGATGGATACTCTGGATTCTATCAAATACCCATACATCCAGATGACCAAGAGAAAACTACTTTCACATGCCCATTTAGAACATACGCATTTAGAAGAATGTCGTTCGGCCTCTGTAATGCACCTGCAACCTTCCAATGTTGCATGGCTGCCATATTCGCTGGTCTCACTGAAACTGTCGTGGAAGTTTTTATGGATGATTTTTCTATGTACGGAGATTCATTCAACTCGTGCCTAAAACACCTCTTCCTTGTCCTCAAATGGTGTGAAGAAGCACAACTTGTGTTAAATTGGGAGAAGTGTCACTTTATGGTAAAGGAAGGCATTGTCCTCGGCCATTGGGTCAGTAATCGAAGAATTAAAGTAGACAAGGCCAAGATCGAAGTAATTTCCAAGCTCTCTATCCCAACAAATGTAAAGAAGGTCCGTGCATTCCTAGGTCATGCAGGCTTTTACCAACGGTTTATAAAGGATTTCTCAAAGATTGATGACAAATTTGCTACTAAAGGATGCTGAGTTCAATTTTGACGAAGGATGTGTTAAAAGTTTCAACCATCTAAAGCATGCTCTTACAAAAACACCCATCATCAGAGCCCCTGATTGGGATCACCCTTTTAAAATTATGTGTGATGCCCATGATTATGATGTGGGTGCTGTCTTGGGCCAATGTATAGAAAAGAAACATTATGTGATCTACTATGCATCAAAAACCCTCGATGAAGCTCAGAGGAATTATGCAACTACCGAGAAAGAATCTTTTGCAGTCGTGTATGCCTTTGACAAGTTCAGATCCTACCTCATTGGTTCAAAAGTCATTGCCTACAAAGATCATGCCGCTATCTGTTACCTCCTAGCAAAGAAAGATGTTAAACCTAGGTTAATTAGATGGATTCTCCTCTTACATGAGTTTGATTTGGAGATAAGAGACAAGAAAGGTACAGAGAATGTCGTGGCAGACCATCTCAGTCGTATCCACACCCTGGAAACTGAGAAGATCCCCATCAACGATTCTCTTCCAGATGACCAGCTTATGAAAGTTTCAGAGGCTATCCCTTGGTACAGATATTATGTGAACTACCTAGCTACGGGTGTCATCCACCCCGAATGCACCGGAAGTGCACTGAAGAAATTCCTGCATTATGTAAAACAATATCACTGGGATGAGTCGTACCTCTTCAAACTATGTGTTGATGGTCTATACAGACGTTGTATCGATGAAGAAGAAGCTAAACTCATTTTAGAACAATGCCACTCAGGCCCAGTTGGAGGCCATATGAGCCCTAAGAAAACTGCCTTGAAAGTTTTGCAATGTGGATTCTTTTGGCCAGACATATCCAAAGATTCCTACAACTTTGTTTTATCATGTGAAAAGTTCCAGAGAACTGGTAACATAACAAAAAGAGATGAGATGCCACTGAACTTGTGTCAAGAAGTCGAGATATTTGATGTTTGGGGTGTGGACTACATGGGTCCATTCCCATCTTCTCATGGATTCTCCTACATCCTAGTGGCAGTGGATTATGTCTCAAAATGGGTTGAACCCATACCAACCGTCACTAGTGATTCCGAACCTGTCATCAAAATGTTCAAAGATATCATTTTCCCCCGATTCGGAGTCCCACACACTGTGATTTCTGACAGAGGTTCTCACTTCCTGGAAAAAAGCTTTGAAGCATTACTGAGGAAATATGGTGTAACTCACAAGGTAGCCTCACCCTACCATCCACAAACTAGTAGACAGGTAGAGGTTTCTAACCGTAAACTCAAGGCTATTTTGGAAAATACTGTAGGCCGCAATCAGAAAGATTGGTCAGTAAAAATCAATGACGCCTTGTGGGCCTATCGAACTGCTTTTAAAACTCCCCTTGGGACTACACCTTTTTGACTAATCTATGGAAAGTCATGCCACTTGCCGGTAGAATTAGAACACAAGGCATGGTGGGCAATAAAACAACTAAATTTTGATATGAAAGAAGTAGGCCAAGCCAGGATTCTACAACTATAGGAGCTGGAAGAACTCTGAATGATAGCTTATGAGAATGCCAGAGTCTATAAAGAACGCACAAAGTTGTGGCACGATGGTCATTTGAAGAGGAAGGACATTCAAGTGGGAGACCAAGTCCTACTGATCGACTCAAAACTGAGGTTATTCCCAGGGAAACTCCGTTCTCGATGGACTCGACCATACATTGTCAAAAGCATCTACATGCATGGTGCTTTCATTTTATGGAGTGAAAAGTCAGGAGATGTTGTGGCTAATGGTCAACGTTTGAAAGGATATTTCACCTCAGCCGACACAGGCATCAATGCATCGCTGGAACTCTCCAAACCAGACTACATCCACCATAAAAGTTGAAGAAATAAAGTCGAGCCATCGACGTAAAACAAAGGTGCTTGTCGGGAGGCAACCCGATCAATAAATTCATATTTAGTTTAATTTTGAATTAGAAATTTTTCTTAATTTTGTTTTTTTTTACTTTTTAGAAAATTTTGCACCAAATAATAATCACATCGTGAGATGCTATCTTGAGTTTTGAATGGTCTTTATGTTTGAGATTTTCAGATGAAGGACACACGCTGATTGGAATGCAACCACATCTGGTGGTCCAAACGGCATGAACCTTCCCCTCCATCTTGGATTTAGAGTTTGCTCGGGATGAGAAAATTTCTAAGTTTGGGGTGGAGGGTGGGTGGTACGTATCTAACTTTCCACCTTCACCCATCTAATTCAAACTTAAGATTTCATCATTGCATTTTTTACCAAAATTTACCAAAAATTTCAAATTACCAAAATTTTCAAGATTTTAAAGTTTTCCAAAGAAATTGCATAGATATTTGATGAAGTTTTGACACTTTTCATTTCAACTCTATGCATTTTGAATCATTATGCCCTCCTTAGTTGAAGTAGATCCTCAAAAGGACGTTCTTCTGAAAACTAGCCTTTTGATTGAAATCATCTTGTGAAGCTTATGAACCCTAACATCATGATCTTTATGTAAAAATGGCAAGCGTCTGTCGAACTGATAGGGACCAAACATGTCATGCTTCCTAACTGACTAGTGGAACAACAACATGGAATCCCCACCGGATCCTCATGAAGTCATTATTTGAGCAGAGTATGATAAAGAGAACAACCCAGTGCACGGAATTGTAAATAAAGTTGCATTCTGATTTGAACCCTCTTCTACACTTCTTCTATCATCTTCGTACCCCTCCATCCATCAAAAAGAAACAAAAATAGTCAAAATAGTGCCAAACCCTAAGTTCGGGGTGGCACGCCACTTCCCTCTATATCCACTTCTTCCATACCCCTCACAAATTAATAGGGGCGTACCACCAAGAAAAGATGTCAAATCGCACACAAAAAATGCAATCTCGAGTAAATAGAGGAGAGATTCACACACACACACAAATATGCAATAAACAAAATTGCAAATAATATAATAAAATCTTGAGTCAAATAAAGGAGAGATTTATTTCTTCCTTCTATACCACCCTTCACTCCCTTTTCTACCTAATGGCACAATAAATGCCTCCACTACCCTGAAACACACCAGTGTCAGATCAGATGCACACTTGTTGTTCTGCGGGTATCTCTGGACTCTTACAAAACTCTTTGGCATGCTTGTCGTTGGAAAAAGTGAGGAGGATGTGAAGTTGGAAAGCAAACTCAGGAATGAAGATATGGTAAGATGTGTTCAGTGGTCTCAGGAAGTCGAGATGCTTAGTCATACTGAGCAGAAAAGAAATAATCATGATGTGAAGAGGAGGCAATCACATGATCAGAAAGTATTCATTTGGCGACTGTTTTAGATTTTGCGTTACTCGAGGATGAGCAACGTTTAAGTTTGGGGTATTTTGATGAATGCATATTCATCATGATTTTCAATCGCCTTTTTGGGACCAATTCAATTCAATGCTTTCAATTTCATCTCCTTAATCTCACAAAATGCAAGATTTCTTAACTAATCCAATTAATAAGATTATTAACTAGAATTATATTGATTTTGTGTAGGCCGTGATGAGGTTCAACCATCATATGGAATTCACTCAAAATCCTCTCATCCTTGGTCTTGACCAAATGGTTTTGACCAAACGGTCTTGACCCCAAACGATCTCAACTAGTCATCCATACAGTTTTAAGACCGTTTGGAGACATACGGTTTCAAGACCATTTGGAGCCATATGGTTTCAAGGCCGTTTGGCGCCATACGGTCTCAAGACCGATAGGCCAGTCACCCGCAAGACCGTTCGACCCCAAGACCGATCAATGCAGCGAAGACCGTTTTCTCAGTGAGACTGTGCAGGCATCCATACGGGTTCAAGACTGTTTGGAATCATGTGGTTTTAAGACCGTTTGGAGCCAAGACCGGTTGGAGACAAAGACCGTTGGGTCTCAAGACCATTTGGAACCCAAACGGTCTTCAAGACCGTTTGCATCTCCAAAACCATTTGGACTCGAGATCGATTGGACACTCAAATGAAGACCGGTCAAGAGCAAGACCGTTTGGTCACTAAACCATTTGAATGCCATCAGTCCTCAAGACCGTTTGGCCATCAAATGGTTTCCAAGACTGGTTGGAGGATATTAATCCAGACCGTTTGGACGTAGCAAACTGATAGAAACCAAGACTGTTTGGATGTCAAATAGTCTCCAAGATCATTTGCTCCAAACCATTCAAGTAAACCGTTCGCTCTAAACCATTTGGAGCAAACTCACAGAAAAAATGTGAGGACTCCATCCAAGCCTATAAATAGGACCACAAGGGTCCTCATTTGGGCATCAATTCTAGGACTCTGAAAGGCTGCTTGCACAAAGGATCGATCTTCCTTCCACACTGCCGCCACTCCACCATCTTCACACCATTATCCAGCCGCCCACACCTCCTCTTGCTGTGAGCAAGGAGGCCGAGAAGAGAAAGATGGTGGAGAAGAAGGTCTGCCCAGCCTGCCTTGGTGGTTCCTCCTCCTGGTCCAGATCTGCCCCGACACGACGTAGAAGACTACATCATCTTCACCGAGCTGCGACTACCTTCTGTGTCATGCTCATGACGGAATCTTCCTTCTCTCTTGTTCTCCTTGTTTTTCGCACCATGAGCGAGTAGTTCCCTTTCACTGGGGTGTGGGGACTAGCCCCTCTGCCCATGCTTTCATGTCTTTTCATTTAATATTCCAAGGCAATGTATATAACTTTTCATTTCATTGTTAATTGATAACGTTTGTAGTCTGATTACCTGCTTGCTTTCATCTTGTTCTTCCCTATGTTGTGAGAACTTCTATATGTAGGGTAGAATGTCAATTAATGAGGTAGACTCCGAAACTAGAAATAGAATGGGATTCCTTGAGGTAGCAAGTGTGTGATCCATGAGGGGGTGAGCCATCTAGCCTTTAGTAATGCTTCTGTGTGCCTACCCGCAAGGTGGGCCCACAACTTCAGTTGGATTTTGTATCTTCCTCATTTATCGTCGATGTTTGTTTGCAGACTAATCACCTACCTACTTGTTGGTTAGCATGGTTGACTCCTTGATGAGACATCTGATAGGGTTCCTTGAGGTCGCAAGTGTGTGATCTGTGAGGGGATGAGCCATATAGCCCACGGTGATGCTTCTGTGTGCCTACCCGCAAGGGGGGGCCTCAGCCTCAGTTGGATGTTGTATCTTCAGAGCCGTAAGTGAATGATCCGGAGAGTGATGAGAAATCGGCTGCCTAAGGTGATGCTTACGTGAGCCTATCCTCGCGGAGGGTTCACAGTAGCTCCATTTGGATAGTTAGATTCTTGCTTAGATGTTATATGTTTGGATGTGTTTGCATGCACAGTGGTGGTGAAACCCGGTACCATCCCAGCGATTCCATATCATTTATCTAAAACAAACTTTAATTCTGCTCTTTTACTTTCTTGCATTTAGTCTAATCAACCACAAACCAATCAATCATTCTAAATATTAATCTTACCTGAGCTAGATTCGACTGACAAAGATTCTTAAAAATGTTGTCCTTTTGGATTCGATCCTTAACTAAATAGCGATAAGGCCCGTCCGCTTGCGGGTGGTATTATTGCATGAGGTTTTGGTAAAAGCTCGGGGATTTCAATCCCGAGTGAGTTTGTTAGTGTGATAATTTTCCACGTCAAATATATGGTCATTGTTTTCTTATCATGAGCAGGTTGGAGGTGGTTGTGTGTGTTGGGATTTTGACTCTCATTCGTGGATAATGGATGTTGGTAACTCTACCCCAAAAAAACTCACACATTCTTGCATTAATGTAGTAGGTGTACATATGATGATCATGACTGTGTACATCTACACTACTCCTGCATAGCAACAAGACCTATGGATTACTAGTGGTGGTCTTTCCCACTCTATCTCACCCCATAGATCTAGATGGTGGCTTTAAACTACACAAGCTTCTCATGGGAGAATAAGGATGGAAATGAACACGGTATGAAGGTGGTCATGGACTTTAACAATATTGAGCATTAATATGGATTGACTGAGTTCCCTATTACTTGAACAAACCTTTAGGATGTGGGCAGATACATGACAGGAAAGCTTGACCGCACACTCGTCAATGTCATCATTATGGATCTCTTTGATGAGGCCTTCACCAAGATGGAGTTCCCTTCCATGCAAATGACCATGTCACACTAGTGTTGCACTTTTCACACATGAATGACAAGAGAACTTGAAATCCTTTTAGAAGCCTAATGTTGGCTTGTTTTGTATCGATTTGATGAGGTGGTGGGTAAGGGTTTGTCAGCACAAGTTATGGGCAACCCATTATACATTGTTTCTAAAAAACTACAAGCAAAAAATATTTATGTCGTGACTCGGGAGGGGGAATGTAATATTTATTCTCTTAAAAATAATGCAAACAAGGAACTTTTGGAGGTCAATAAGGCTTAAAAACTTCATGTAGTGGACTACAATCTTATTGTCAAGGAGAAGGATGTACACAATGGAGTGGGGAGCCTCTAGAAGGCAGAGGAATATCTTTTCTATCAGTGCAGACATAGATATTATGTGCAGCTCACTGGTGAGTTTCACCATGTCTTCAATATCAAGCAAGTGAAGACAAGGTGTGCAACAAGTTAGATATTTGAAATGTCTTTTACCAAGTGTCATAGTAAGGGACTTGGGCCATTTGAAAAAGTCTTGGCTTTAGTGCACAGTGGATCTAGTGGATCAAGCAATGCATCACGTCATAGTTATTTTTGTTGGTATGTGTGCCCAGAGAGCCAATCATATGATGATTGAGATGGGATATTATAGAAACAATTTGGTAATAATAAAGGCAATCTTCATACTCATTACGTTTCACTCAGTTATGAGATAATGAGGAAATATAATGGATGTCTAAAGAATAACATTACTCAATGGTGTATGTCTCAAGTGTGAGACTTGAACAATGAGATCATATAGATGTTAAGAGGGTGTACATTCTTGTTATGTCCCTAGTCAGATGTTACTGTGGAAGGTTGATAGACATCAATAACACATAAGACTAGAGTGTGTGTTGGCTAATGACAGAATCTCATTAGTCATGGTATGTGATATCAAACCAATCATATAGATACTTGTTAGAGAACAGTGTTCGAACATACCCACCTTGAGAGTGATACATGGAAACCATAATCGGTGGTCATAATCATCTCTCATAGTGAAGGTGGTGATGTGGTTCTTAGACCTAAAATCACTACACTCATCACATGTCATTTGGTGCATTTTGACATCATCCACTATGATTTTGAATAAGAGTTTCCATAAAGGTGACGATCGGATGCATTGGGACACATGGGGATGATTGTGAGTGATGTAGATGGGATTTGTCCCTCCTACAGGAGTTTGATATCCTGGACACTTGATAAGTGAGACTGAGAAAATTATGAGTATGCATATGTGAATTAATATATGATATTGAGGTTACATATATCTCAGACAGTCTGCTCTAGTTCAAGGAACATGGATTGAACATTGAAAGGATGACAATTCCATGCCTTGAGTTCATTCTGGATATCAGAGACAAAGGAATTAGAGGATCATTATAACACCTGACATAGATTGTAGGTTGAAGTTGTTATCTAGCTTTCCATTTACTTGGGTAGCAGTGATGTATGACTAGACACCACTCTTTGCTTGTGATGTCATAAATGAGTTATGGACACTCACTACCAATGTAAATTGGAACCTATAGGGTCACGCACTAAGGATACACTTAGAAGAGGAGTTTAATCATGAATGATAATTGAATTAATTACTAAAGCATTTAAGTATTCAAGTTAAGCAATGAATTAATTGATTGGACCCCCAACTGACTGGTTCAAGTGATGAACTGATCGGTTGGAGTGTCAAGTTAATCAAAAATTGTATTGCTTGGATTCTAGATGAACCAGGGTGCAAAACAACTGATTCACTTAGTGAACCAATCAGTTGGAGTTCATGAGATGACCATTATGCAAAGTGATACACCTGGTCATGGTTCAATTCAATTGAATCAAGGATTAGTGTTGACGTCATGTTGTGCATTAAATGGATTAGAATTGCCAATATATTGTAATTGGGAAATATGATGAAATGAGCGGTTCACTAGAGAACCAATCGAAATGCATGCCAACCGATCGGTTCTCCATGCAAACTGAATGTTTCTCCTATCGCAAGTTGTGAATTTTCATAAAATTCAGTCCCTTCCACTCCCACACTGATTGGGAACCCTGACCCTAACCCCCTATAAATAGAGGGGTATTCGGGGCTTCTCAGACACAACTCGATGGCCACTGAAAAATGTTTGTCTTCTCTTATTATGGTAACTGAGAGAACCCGAGCAAGTTCTACCTGCTAAAGGGAGGGATAGAAAGAAAGAACAATTGTGGGAGAGCAAGTTGGTGACTAGTACACCAACAAGAGGGACAACTCCTTCATGTCTGTTCTAGTAGAATGACATGAGTTCTAGGCAGTCTGTGTGGACTACTCTAGGGGCTTGGATCCTTTTCCCACTAGGAGGACAATGTTAGCCTACTATCTGTGGTGGAGACCAAGAGCTACTACAAACATCGTCTGAGTGAAACTAGAAGAAAGTTGCACAACTATAATGAAGGATTAGTCATTGGACTTGCTCTGGAACTAGGTATGACCTCGCTAAACCTTCCTTCCCATTACATAGTTTTTGACATGATTCATTGGCTCAAGGAGAATATGGAAATTAAATTTGTTATTTTCACTGCTTCTTCTCTCGCCATAGTTTCATATAGTGGTATTAGAGCTACACCAATTTTCTATATTTTGTGATAACCGATATCATCAGATTTTTTTTATTTTCATTGTTTATTTATTACATACGATGTGAATACTTAAATTGATATATGTGCATATTAGATTAAAGACCACATATGATCCCAAACTTATATATATATATATATGTGTGTGTGTGTGCAATTTTCATGTATCTCCCTAAAAAGTGAGTTGCGATAGTGGATGTGTAGCATGGTTATGGCCAATAACCCAAATATTTGTGTGTGGTTGAATAGCTAATTTTGTTTCTGTTATATCTCAGTTTGCATGTCGAGCCTCTACTTTCTTCTTCCCAATGTCAGAGTATTATTCTTTCCTACCTTTTCTCCCCTCAAATGTAACTCTAGGTTTCTCATTACAATGTAATAATTTTAATAACAATAAGATAGTTTCTTTTCTTGCAACTATGAAGATGATGATCAGCTTCAGGCAAGCCGACCATTTCACGTGATGAGCCGACCAGCTGGAGGACCATAGGAGGAGAAAATGACCAGTCGGTGGTCCCAACCGACCATTTAGAGGTGTCCAGACATCGATTGGAAAGGAGGCCAATCGATCATTTTAGATGACCAACCGACCGGCCAAGATGTTAGCCAAACGGTTCAAGGGTTGAACCGATCAACTCGGATTGAGATCTACACCAACAATAGGTTCTTGCATGAGATGTAGACCTAGGTGGTAGAAAATTTTTGTAGCTCCAAGGAATTACGATAGTATAGCCATAACCATCACTAATGTTTTATATTGCATGTTTACATTGTGGGATATAGCATGTATATGACACCCTTTGCCACATAAAGTGATATTACTCAAAACTTAAACCACGATCAACCATTAGCAGCGAATTACTGAAAATCATAGAAAATTAAAACCGACTTGTAGCAAGCACCATGAGTTGAGATTTATTACACAAGAGTCAATACTTGCATTTCATAGCATATATTCAAGGAACTACATCATTGTTCACCATCAACTTGTTACATGAGATAACAGTTCCACATGTATGTACATACCATCAAAGGCACACATGCCAAAAATCACGTATCGATCATCATGTTTATAAAACACATCGAGAACACCCCCAAAGACCTGAGTGTATAGGGATGACATAGAGGACTCTATTACTAGACACTATCCATATACCATGATCCACCAGGTGTAGTTCCTCTTCATATTATATCCTCAGCTACCCAATATTTAGTTTGGTATACGCATCCACCTAAAAGATATTTAACCAATGGGGTGAGACAAAAGTCCCAACGAGAGATGTAACTCCCCACCAACTCTATTATTATCACAGATAAGTAAGTAAACAAATTAACATACTGAACAGGTTGAGCAGAATCAACTAAATGACATATCTCAAGAATGAAGTAAATAGAGCAGTAATGTGCACTTGCCAGTGAGTAGTAGAACAATCAATAATTTAGGAAGGAATACAAAGAACATGTATAACTATTATGAACTAAATAGTATAAAAGCAAAGCAAGGCTTCAACCAATGTTCTCATATTTGATTCTAAACAAATATGCTACACGGCTTTTTATGAGTTTATTATGCCCTGAGGCTTTGAGTCATACACCCAAATCCAACTGACCACTATGAAGTCAAAATTCGTGCCATACAAGGTCTATGGAAGAGCGAAAATCCACAACCTCACCCCCTCAGTCAGTACGAGTGAACCTATAGTAACGTCACAGTAAAACTGCTACCAGTGACATATAGTCCAACTGTACAAGTCTAGCCTGCCTTGTTACAGGTCACGACGCTAGTGAAACTGAGTTATGACCTGTAGCCGCACTCATGCCAGGGTATAGCCCGCAGCCAATCCTATGAAACATCATATATTTTGAATCTCATCACTGATCTATGGCCCATAGACAATCCTATGAAACATCATATATTCTAAATCTCATCACTGAGCTACGGCTCACAGCCACACTCATTCCAGGGTATGGCCCGCAACCAATCTTGTGAATTAAGGATACAAGGAGATACCTCAACTTGCACCCTGCATATTCAACAATATGCGCTTCGAGTTTCCCCTAGAAATTACTCGTTTCACCATCCAACTAATACTGACATTGAAGATGGATCTATGACACAGGGAAACTACATGATTAGATTCCACTTGATTAATTAGACCAATTAAAGTTTCTTTTAGAATGAATAAAGTTACAATGTACAAACCATAGACATTTTTTTCAAAAAAAAGAGCATGGTATCACAACAGAGATATAATCAATTAAACTATAACTTGATCCTACCATCTCATAGCACTGTGTCACTGCCATTCACAAAGCTATCACCATCAGCACAATATCATGGGATGTCAATCCCTCAATTACAAACATGAGGTTATCACATCAACTAGTCACTAAGCTTATGTCAGGTCATAAGACCCATCATAGCACACTTGTGATTTATTGTTATCTCGTCATGCATATTGAGTCATAAAGGCATTACTTATGTCAAGCATCACTTGTGCCACATCACATATACACCATAGCAATCATTAGTTATGACAACCATCTCACATGCAAGGTTAACATTATACAAATAGAGGGATAATATGTCTTAATACATTAAATACTTTTAGGTAAAGCATGTCATGCATAATATGTCCCCTCAATTAAAGTTAGGTTTCATGCTTAACAACATAGGGTTCCCAAGCATCATTTATTTCCCAATCTTCTAATTTCACTACCTCACACAAGTTTGGAGTGTATAAGGCTATGCATTATTTATAATATCCAAGTCTACACATTCACATATTCATACTTCCCGTGTTCTCTTATCGAAGCTCATAGCCCTCACTTAGTATTAGTTAGTCATCTTCATAGAACTCACAAGCTATAACATTCCATTAATCTATAAGATTAAAGTTATGTGAATAAAAGAGAGAGAACACTCTCATGCTTTTAATTATGCATACTTCAGCAAAAGTAACATGTCCTAGGATTAGGGTCAGTGATCATCAGACAAAAGTGATTAGGATTTTACCTCATGGTTACATCACCCACCCTAATTACACAAATTTCCACTTTCTTGAAGCTAATTTAGGTTTAAACAACATTAGTTAGATACGAATAGATCACCATGTCATCAGCACTAGGTATCACCATTTCATAAATGTATACATGTATTATCTCATTAAGTTATGTGTGTGTTACAACAATGCATTGTGTGAACACGTTGACTATACACCAACATAATGTTTCATCATTATGTGACCCATGTGTTATTACTCTTCACAAGTTATCAACCACATTATCATACTAAGGAATGTCAAACCTTAGATTACGTAACTAGAGGGTTTTACTTCAAATTATACACAAGACACTTATTAGATCATCTAACTTGTTCATATGATTTCTATACAAAAGCTAACACCCCTTGATTCCAACAAGGCTCATCACTACTATCATGTACTCACATAGTTGTCTCATTAACTTCTCTCACAACTTATGATCATGTAGAAAGGAATACAGAAGATGTTTGTCATGGATTAGTATTACAATCTTTTACTAAGGTGAGCACATAAGTTTTACCATATTATGATTAGGATTATCATATGGTTAATTTAACACTAAATCCTACTTCTATAACCTCCCACCTTATTGGAGAGTTTTAGAGCTAAGCATCATGAGTAAGGATTGATCATTCATAATCACAACATCTTAGATAGATCATCACACTATGTATTGACTATATCCATACACAAGAGTATAGGTGTATCGACCCATTATTACACATGTATCAACTAATCAATTACATGACATTTCAGTCTATCCCCTAACCCTAGATGTTGGTTTCACCTTTAGCTTAAGGTATCTGTTTCACACTCATCATGGGATATTGGTTTCATCACCTTCTCAAGATGTCAGATTCGCATTAGAATAGGATATCAGTTTATCAACAACCCTAGGTATCGATTTCATCCCTTCCAAGGTGTATCGACCTGACATCCACATTGCATCATAGTTTTAACACCCACTAGGTATATCGGTTTACCACATCAAGGTATGTCTCAATTTGTAACACCTTGGGTTAGCATTTGATATATTGGTTTCATCTTCTCCATGGGTGTCGGTTTAACGTTACTTGAAAGTGTTTCAGATTAACATCAAGGTGTCTCTCGGTTTAGCACTTCAAGTGTGTCAGCCTCTCACTCAACAAGATGGTATCTCGGCTTAGCCTCGCCCTGATGTGTCAACCACTTACTCCACAAAGTGTGTCGACCTCTCTTCTATAGGAGGGTACCTCAGTTTACTGCCTACATCGTGTGTCAAGTTGATTTTATCAAGGTGTATCGGCCTACACACTAACCCTTGTGTCGGCCTAGACACATTCACTTGTGTCGTCTTAAGCTCCTCACTTTGTGTCGGGTTAGACACATGTATCGGCCATGGGACATCAAGGTGATATCAGTTTTGAGGTGCTTAAAGTGATATCGGCCATAAGCATAACTTAGTGTATAACCTTCACCATATCTTAGTGTATCATCTTCACCTCACTTTGGTGTGTCAGTCACACCATGATTTGGTGTATCGGCCATACCATCATCTAGTGTGTCGGTTTAAGTGTCAATTAAGCATGTCGGTTTAAGCACCACAGGGCTTGTTAACTAACCTGGTGTGTGTGTTGACTTGTCATCTTCAACCTTAGGATTACGGCCACTAGTTCAACTAATATCATGGCAGGAAAGTACAAGATATGGACAACAAACTAAGTGAGGTTCCTTCATCAAATTGGTTCTCAAGACCATCATTAACTACTAGCATATATGAGATAAAAGATTTAGAGATGAGAATCAATATAAGCACATGAAAGAGTGAAAATAATAAAGAAGGTTAAGAGTTATATATCCCGCCTCAAGAAGATCTCCACTAAGGGTTCAAGATCCATGATCAAAGCTCCAAAGTACATGTTTTCTCAAACTTGAAGATGATCCATCAAGAGTCCCAAACTCAACCTCATATTATCTCCAAGAAAGAAGAAGAAGGTGCCAAGGTTATGATAGCTCAAGAAGGAAGGAAAGAGAGAACCATGACCTAATCAACCTTTATTCAAGGTATGATATATGGTCAGGAGGGGAATAAGAAGATGAAAAAGAGAGCTCAAAGAAATTGTCATCAAAGAAACACAACTCACCAAGATGGAAGTTAAACAAATAATCACCATGAGCAAGGAACTTGACCTCCCAAGCTCCATGAGGAAGTCCTCTAGCTCCTTAAGCTCACAAGCTCATCCACCAAGAAGAGAAGAACAAGAATGTACAAAAGGAATCTGTTGTGTGAAGTGGGGGGGTTATATACTTGAGGGAAGAAAGAGAGATCAAAAGAGAGGTGTCATCGCCTTAGGAGTCTAGTGACATGTGTCCACGTGCAAAGGCCACATGCAACCACTTTAGCTTAATAGGAAAACATGGTGATATACTCTAGGTAGAGTATCAACCCCTTGTCCTCATACCAAGGGCACCACATCTCCAAATCGATACACTACACTACACCAAACCGATACACTACATTCCAAGGTCAAAACACACATTGTCCATAGATCATGATGCCACTTCTTGCCCAAGATCCAAACTAGGCGCCCACCTCTTTCTACATATTCTAGATGATGTCAAACAAGAGAAGGAACCCTCTCAATATGGTAAATTGCATGTTAACCATTTACTTTGGGTAAATTGTAATTTACACCAAAACTAGTACAGAAGGCACAAGCAACTTCCAAACCAATTCAAACTTAAAACTTAAGCTCTCCACAAGGTGCCCCATAGCATCATCCTCTCTTTCATGATTCTAAAGCACTATGGTCAAGTTCAACATGTGACATATTGCAAGATAACCCCTCATCTTGGGTAAATTGCACTCTGGTCCAAAAAAGCAAATATTGCTCAAACATTATCCAAATAGGACCAAACTTGAAACATAAGTGTGTCACATGATAAAAAATACCTTAAAGGATTAGATTAAAGTTATAAGAAACTTACTTAGGCAAAACAAATAGGGTTAGTCCAAAACCTAGGTAAGGATCCTTACAATGTATATGATACATACTATATACATGTGGTGATCGAATAATGTATATGAATATACATATATAAAATCCCTCAATCAAACATATTAAACCTAAGATGCTTTCTATTAGTTGTGCACATGAAAAACTTGATCGACTAAGCATGGGAACCCCAAGGGTGGTACGTTGTCTATCTTGTGGAAGTTTGATGGTAATAATGTGTTCTTGTCAAGGAGGGTGCATTATTATCATTTTGGCTTTTGTGTCAGGCTTACCTAAGTGTTCTTAATGAGATTAAGCATCAAAGGCATGCATATGACTATCGCAAAGAGTTGTGCATACCATCTAATTCAGCCCTATTTTAGGGCTTCATCTAGTGTCATTTTGCATTTCAATCACATATATACTTGTTAGATTACATGTTATTTCCCTCAATATGCATATTTGTGTAAAATGCACTTATGGACATTATTTATATGTTTTTCAGGCATTTGGACCATGCTTGATGGAAGAGAGAGAAGGAGTGATCCTAGGGTTTCTCTACGCTTAGACAGACCCAAAGTGAAGCCCGATGCTCCCTCAACCTACCCCTAGTGGCCAAAGATCCATTGAAGCAAAGATGTACAAGAAAATCCAAAGAATCAAGTCAAAGTGTTGATCCAGAACCTAGCACAGCCATGGTACCACAGAACGGACGTGCTTGCAAATCAACAGAGTCATCCTCAATTGAAGCTAGAATCACCATGGTCGTGCCACACAGAATGTCTGTGGTGAACTAACCCAGAACGGTCGTTCCACCTAGAACGGTCGTGCTATAACAGAGGCATAACGGTTGTGAAGTAGAAAATGTCCTGAGCATTTCAAGCCACCACAGCCATGGTGACCACCATGGTCGTGCTACCCTTACCCCAATAAGGTCGTGGTGACCACCACGACTGTGCCAGTTTCAATACAGAAGTGACATGTTCCATGTGATTTTCACATTTTAATTTGCACGATCATTCTACCCCACCACGATCATGCTCACCCCTACCCACCACGGCCATGGTGATCCACCACAGTCGTGCTACTCACAAAACCTAGCTACTTCTGCACTGCTTTTCCCATACTACCCCTACTTGACCTAGTGCTTCCCCCACACTTATATATACCTAGGTGGCGGCTCCAGCATGAGGTTCGCTACCTCGTACCACCTCTTAGCTCCCCATTTTCTCCCCTTAGACATTCCACTCCATTTCCACCTCCATTCCACTCCATTTCACTATTTCCACCACCAAAACACTAGTTTATCCTAGTTTCTACCCATAATCCCCTTCATTCCACACCCATGCACCTTGGAGGAGAGAAGAGGATGTCTTGTAGCAATTGGAGAGAAAGATTTATCCATCTACATCGAGCTCCATGGCTTCTTCTACCTCTTTCTCCTTTCTTTTTATATTTTCCATTTCCATGAGTAGCTAGGCCCCCTTGGGTGGGCTGTTTGGGGTGTAAAATGTTACTTTGATACCATGTTGGGGGGAAATGACATGTAAACTTTGTAATTCCATTTTCTAATGATTATGTTCTATTTTCAAATTATTATCCATGAATTGTTTGTTGGTTTGTGTCTAAAATCACCTAGGAATTTAGGGAAATTGCTTATATGTGTGAATTTTGGGATTTGCCCCTACATCCAATTCTTGGATCTCTAGGTTGCCTCCCATATTCCTACATCCTAATCAATCTCCCTAAGCCTAAGTGAGAGATCTAAGTAGCTAGATTAGGTGATTCTAGTGCAATTAGAATGGAGCCTTCTCAAGGCTAGAATGTGGGGGAATTGGGATCCAAAATCCTAGTTTCACCTCCCCATTACTACCCTCGACCCCTATTTTCTCTAGGAATGTCTAATATAGAAACCTAGACTTGACTAGATTCTAACTGAATTGAACCTAATCCCTAACCCAATTGAGCCTTGTAAGGGTAGTAGGGAGTATTAGGGACTAGTTCCCCTATGCACAACCTAACATATCCATGGCCAGTTAGCAGCTTAGGTTAATTCATTAGACTCTACTTATTGTTTGGTTTGGATAATATAAATGGAATCATAATGTTCATATGTCACCCCCAACTTGAGTGATAAGTGCATCCCCAAACAGCCCACATCTTCCTTAATTGCTTGAAAACCCTAGTTTTCATCTTGCTTAGCTAATGTCAGCTTAGTTAGCTCCTTTCTTGCTTAGATAGCTTCTTGCCTTGTTTTTGCCTTGTTCTTACTAGTTTATCTCTTTACTTGATCTTGTGCCTTTCTCTTACTTGCCTTAGTGTAAATTGCCTTTTTATACCTAGCTTAGTCTTTTCTTGCTTAAATAGTCTTAATCTAGTCTAGGGTTAACTTAGATTTCATTCTTACCTTTAATTGCTTTCTTGCTCACCTTAGTTTAACAATAAAAACAACCTTCAAACCCTTAACCCTAGTCTCCGCAGTAGGAACTTAGCAAATCTAACCTAACTCTAGTTCCCCCTTTTCTCCTTGTGGTATGACCCTATACTTACTACCCTCCTATGCTACAATACGACCACGTGCACTTGCGGGATAGTGTTTTAGTAGACGTAGGTGTGTTTAAGTCTAGGTCTTTATAAATTTTGAAAGTGAATCCACTGTGTGTTCTGATCTTGTGGGGCGGATCCAATCGAATCTAATCTAATCAGCTTGGTGTGCGCACCTCTGGCAGACTTACCAAGATTTCTAGAATCGTTGCCGGGGAGAAAGGCACTCAGCCTAGCTAGTTAGTTTTGCTTTGACTTTTCATACTGCCCTCACCATTGCTATCCTTTATTCATTATTCTTTGCATTCTTTGTGTATATTGGTTTACTAACGTGTTCTCTTTTGTTTGGTTGTGCTTTGTGCATGTGACAAATCACTCGGGAGAAGACAAGATGGAAGGCCAAAATGCACCTCACAAGCCTTTGCATGACTACTTCATGTCGAGCAATTATCAGTCACCTATTGCAGCTAGGGTCACCCAAATGCAAGGGGAGCAATTCTCTATTTCTTCAGGTCTTCCTAGGCTCCTATCCACCTTCTACGGCTCGGAGAGTGAGAACCCCTACAAGCACGTGGATGCCTTACTAGAGATATGTGCCTCCTTCATAACGCTGATGGCAAGTGATAACTCAATTCAGATCACACTGCTCCCCTTTTCACTCAAGGATAGGGCCAAGGAATGGTATGATTCAAGGAGAGACATCATGAGTTGGGGTGAGATGAAGACTGCATTCTTGAAGAAGTTCTACTCTATTGTAAAAATGACACAAATGTGGTGGTTAATAGTGAGTTTCAGCCAAATGAGCAATGAAAAGTTCCATGATGCTTGGGATAGGTTGTAAAAGGTGTTGAGAGAGTACTCGCATCATGAGATGCCTTTGTGGCAGCTTGTATACATATTCTACTCCCATCTCTCACTGAGGGATCAAGCTACAGTGGATTCTTCTTGTGGAGGTGTTTTCGTGACAAAGCCACTGGAGGAGTCATGGTCGTTGTTTAAGAAATTGGTAAAAAATTCAAGGAACCAAGCTTCTAGCATGGTTTGTGATAGGGACTGAGTCTTTAGCGAGCTCTCTATTTCTAATGATCCCAATGCACAAGTGATGGAGGCTACTGAAGAAATGATGAAACTCATGAAAAGACAAGGAGGAAATGGTCCTTGTCATCCGGTGAACTACATTGGTTCTTTTAAGGGAGAAGTGAAGACGTGTCTCTCCTATAGCTACTTGGAACCACAAAGTCCAAGCTATAGCTCAAGGTTTGAGGAAGAGGTTCTCTCTAGATTGAAGATTTTTTATGATGTTCAAAAATATGTTGTAAGGCTTGAAGAAAGGATAGAGAAGTTCTCTTCCATACTTTCTCTTCAAGAAGAAAAAATGGCTTCAAACCCCATTTTGAGTTACAATGAAGCAAGTGGACCCATGAATTCATCTCAAATTCTCTATAGTCCACCTCCCATGCAAGTACATCCCATCTACTCATTCTAAGGCTATCGTAAGCCTTACACTCCCCCACCACCTTCACCACCTCTATTTTCCCAACAAATAACTTTCCAACCTCAATTTCCCCCTCCACCTTAATTTCAACACCAAGTGTCACCTCCACCTCCTCCACAGCCACAACTAGACCCCCCTCTCCACCATGAGCAAGGAAGTGATGTGACAGTTCTAAGGAGTGGGAAATCTCTTGAGCAGCCCGCAAGTTAAAAAAAGAGTGACAAAGCAAAGAAAAGGCATCCAAACGGTGATGTTGTGATTGAAATTTCCGAAGATGATCATTTGCCACCCCATGTTGATATTCGGAGTCCTAGTGCTCCACCTCATGACATACCACAAGAAGATCATGTTGAGTCAAGTGGGCCAAGGGCTAGTGAGACACCATTCCTTGAAGCACTAGGTGAGCCCCTGGCTGTGAAAAGAAGATAAAAGCACAATATTGACATCCTTGAGGTCTTCTGACAAGTAAAGATCAACATTCCTCTTTTGGATGCACTTAAGCAAATTCCATCATATGCCAAGTTTCTCAAAGATCTATGTACAATAAAGAGGAATATAACAGGGAGGATTCCAAAGAAGATCAAGTTGAATGAGAAAGTGACCTCCATCATACAACATTCACTTCTCGTGAAGAGAAAGACTCAGGAGCCCCACTCATACCTAGCTATATAGGGGGGACGTCGCATAGACAGGCCCTTACCTGATTTGGGATCTAGTGTGAATTTGATGCCATACAATGTCTATGTTGAGCTGGGCTTAGGCAAGTTGAAGCCGACACATTGCACTCTCCAGTTGACGGATAGATCTATAAAAGTGCCTAGGGTAGAGTGGATGATGTATTGGTGATGATAGATAAAGAGAAAGGCACAGTGTTCCTAGAAAATTTCATTATACTTGATATGGAGCCGGAGGATAGGAAAATTCCCATCATCTTGGGAAGGTCGTTCTTATCTACAGCTGATGTCGATATTCATGTACACAATGGCACCATGACGGTTTCATTCATGGACATGAAGATCGAGATCAATATGTACAAAACCCCAACCCGGCGGGTCTGAGATAGGGATATTGGACATGATCACTTCACAAGTCCGAATGATCATTTGAGAAAAGGAGATCAAGATGGATCAATTGATGATGATTATTTTGATCAGAGGGATGAGGAAAATAGATTGAGTGTGAATGAGGGATGCATGTTTTGCGAGAATGGACACATGAGAATGCAAAATGGATGAATGAATGAAGAATCGCCAAGAAGCCAAGTTGAAGGCAAGAAACTCAGCACTTGTGGGAGGCAACCCACCTAGGTTTGGGGAATTTTTCACCCAACCTCTCGTTTTTTATATGTTTGCTTTATTTTTACACCAACCTAAAACCACACACACGCACACTTGTGCTGGATAGTTTTTGTTTTAGTTTTGATGGAAAGATAGGTAAAACATGTGCAAGTTGAGAAATGAGGCACATTCGGTGAAAAATGGTTGGTACAATATCAAAGTGATCATTCAAGATGATTGGGTTATGAATGATGAAATGATTTGATGATTTCTGAAGATTTTTGAACTGACAGAGCCTAGAACGGTTGTGCTGGTGTAGAACGGTCGTGATGGAAAAGGTGATTTTCAATAGGGAAAATGCAAGATTTGGCCTCCGGCAACATGGTCGTCTTGGCCAGGATGGTCGTGCTGGCTTGGAACGGCCGTGTTGATTAAGTTGGTTTTCAATAGGGAAAACTAGAGTTTTGGACGCGGGAAGCACGATCGTGCTATCCAGAATGGTCGTGTTGGCATCCTCCCAAAATGGTCATCCTGGCCAGAACGGCCAT
This sequence comes from Alisma plantago-aquatica, assembly GCA_963693085.1. Taxonomy (NCBI): domain Eukaryota; kingdom Viridiplantae; phylum Streptophyta; class Magnoliopsida; order Alismatales; family Alismataceae; genus Alisma; species Alisma plantago-aquatica. The sequence continues at coordinate 1,425,379,151 of OY856412.1, forward strand.
GTTGGCCCAGATCCAACACTTAAGTCGCCCGACTCCATCTGACCCAACACAACCCAAAACATATTCGTGCGACACAGAACAACCATTCTGTGCAACTAGGCGATTACGACAACCTTCCTTCACCCCCAAATCAACTCCTCTTGCTCCCAAACTCTGTCTTTGAGTTCCCCTTAGTCCCCAATCATCTTCCTAAACCTCAAGCTTCATTTTCCACCCTCCATCACCACTGATTTCTCCACTTCCAAGCAAAATCCGCCCCTACAGCCGGAGGTTCGATTTTTGTTGTTCTTGTTTGATTTTCACTAAAAGCCCTTGTAGATATAAATAGAATGGGCAAGGCAACTAGAAAGGGAGTAGAGAATACGATGGACATCCTCACCGGAGGCAAAAGCCGCTCCAAGTGGGCCTCCCATTCACAGCAGTCCAAAAGTGCATCGTCACTGTCAAATTCCGTTTCCCGATACAGCATCAACGAGCGGCTCCCGACACTGATCCTCCCCCAGCGGCCACACCACGGATCCAATCTACCACAACCCCGAGGAGGAGGAGGAGGAGGAGGAAGAAGAAGAAGAGTTGGAAAATATAGTGGACTCTGTCAATGTTGATGCATCAGCTCGCGAAAGGAGGGCCAAGAAATCAAATGATGCATCTTCCTCATTCTTACCACCACGACCAGCTCCAGTAAGACACTCCACTTCCTCGGATCGACCTAGTGCAAGATATGAGAGGGTGTCCTTGAACTTAGACACAAGTTTAGGGTCATGCACTTATACAGAAGAGGAGGAAGATGATACTGAAAGTGAGGAGTTGGAAGATGAACTGGTGGACGTTGTGTCCAGGCTAGAAGAGGATAGGTCAAAATGGGTGGGAAAGCAACCAGAGGGAACCACCTATGGAAGGGGAACAATAAGATAATTCATAATGAGACTTTTCCACCCTGAGTGCTTGACAAGGAGGGTGATCCCCACTACGTATGCATGTATGACTACCATGCAAGCCCTAGGGATCAACTACACATTCAAGGGTCAAATGTAATGTTGTGGGTTGTACAAGATCTTGAGTGAGGTTGAAGAAACTTACTTGGAGCTGACTCATGAATTCTTTGCAACCTAGAAGGTACAATACCAAGGAGAAGACGCCATCAGGTTCAAGTTGAACATATCTACACATGTGCTTAAAGTTTCCCAAATAAATACTATCTTTTTCCCCAATTCGGAGATGGCAGAGAAATTCAATGAAGGAAGACTTGACAAGAGTGGTAGAGAAAATTAGTCCAAGATGTGGAAGACAATTATTGGTCAATCTTCTTTTTCTGTAGGAAAATCAAAGACCAACAAGATTTACAACCCCTTCATGAGATACCTATAGAAGGTCTTAGCAAACATTTTGTTTGGCCGTTATGACAATCAATGGTGTTGCTCGTAAAAGGATTTTTTTGTTATGGCCACAATTGCAAATAGGGGATTTGTAAACATAGGTTCCATGGTGATTTACCACTTGAAGACATTTCCCTCCAAGAGTAAAACTCCATTCATCATGGGGGTACTTATCACCACAATGCAAAGGCAGTGGGCTGCAATCTAGATGGACTTACCAAGGTAGAAGGAAGCAAATATGTTGATCTAAACTATCTTGCTAGGTCCCAAATGATCTCCCTCAGAGATAGTAAAATCTTCTATGTTCTAAACCCCAGGTACCCTGGAATCATGTTGGATCTCCCATACCACGCCACCCCCCTACTCACGGATGTGGGGCCACCAGAGAACTTTTTTGAGGTGATAGCACAGTATGAGGAGGAGCACCCAAGAGAGGGTTTTAGTGCTCCAATCGTGGATGTACAAGGAGGAGAGACAAATCTACCAGAGCAACAACACATTTTGAGCAGCCACGCCGCACACAACTGAGAGGGGAGGACTTTGATGCGCATCCACCTCCAAAAAATGCATACGACATGTCAGCCATTCATGCATAGTTGAAGGCAATTCAAAGGACACAGTAGTCCATGTGGTTAGATCAGTAGCAGATGCATCATCAGATTAACCACATGTACCACTATCAGCATGCGCAAGCACAAAGGAACCCCCAATGGGGGGAGGATTTCTGGGGATCACTTTTTGGTTACCAGGAGACATACCCGCTTCCACAAGCAGACTACTGGGGCCATTACTACCAGCACCCGCACCACAGGGAGGACCACCACCACCACATCCATGACTTATATCCTATCATTCCTAAGCTTTAGTTTCATGTTGAGGACAACATGATTCAAAAGTTTGGGGTGGTAGGATGGTAAGCCCTTAGTTCTCATCTTATTTTGTTGATTCCCTATCTCATCTGATTACTTTTTGTTTGTTTTTGCTATCTAGTTTAGAGTTTACCTGCTTTGCATACATGCATGCCATGTAGTTTACTTTCTAGTCATTTGTGTGTAATTTTAAAAAAAAAATTGCTCTTTTTGCCATGCAATGCATATCATGTAAACTTTTTGTAGTTTTTGCATGTTTTAGCTAGGATTTGCTTGTTTACAGCTTTAAGTTCAATAATATATGCTTAGATGTGATTGAAAGCGACTTGGCACCATTTTGGCCAATTTTTCCCAAATTTGAGATTTCTTGTCTAAAAGTGTGTTTCAACCCAATCTCTACTTCTTGGATTAAAAATGATGACCTTTGACGAATGCAAGTGAATTATCATTGTTTATTGCTAAATGGTATCAATTCTTGACTTTTTACATGTGCATCACCTCTCTTGTGTTTGTGAATGATTTGGTTGAATTGTGACTTGAGCAAGCTATGAGCGCTTAGTGTCTATGAAATCACTTGATTGAAGTATCAATTTTAGGTTGTTCATTCATGTGGTGTGACATTGTTGGATGAGTGTTGGATTAATTTTCATGTAGGATGCCTTATGTTGAGAATCACGCCAGTGACCCCTCTTTGACCTGACTATTCACTCACCATCTTCTTACCCCTTCGCCTCATGAAAGGATGCCAAAGTGCACATATCAGCCGTGGCCACCTCTAAAAGTTTGGGGTGGCCACATCTACATCTCACCGCTTCACTCTCATCACCATATGCCCTGCCTACTCCAAGGGCAAAGAAAAAGAAAAAAATGCAAAAAGAAATAAAATGTGCTCCTGTTTAAGAGCATCTAAGTAAAGAAAAGATGAGTGCATTATGTAATAGAACTCCAAAATTTTACCACAACCCTTTCTTCCATTTTCATACCCATTGAGCTAGGAAACATCAAACACATCTCATTGTTTTCCTTTTCCGCAGCCACGTGGGTCATTTGGTGTGATTTGAAATGTAAGGTTGAAAGCATGAAGATGAAACAGCAATCCTAGTCATCCTTGATTAATGCAATCATGAAAAGGTCTACCCGGAACCACATGAAAGAAATATTGATAGCTTGTGTGTTTTATGCACTATATTTGAAGTTCATATGCTTTGTGCTCTTTTCATGATTGATTTGTGAAAGCATGAGAGGAGAGAGGTGGAATGCATGTACTTAGTCACTATTGATCCCATTCAGCAATAATCATCATTTACATTGCATTTGTCATTTCTTGATTGTGGAAAAATTGCAGAGAGATTGAGTTGAGCATACTTGAGGACAAGTATGTTTCAAGCTTGGGGTGGTGATTCAACCCTATTTTAGGGCTTCATCTAGTGTCATTTTGCATTTCAATCACATCTATACCTATTAGATTACATGTTATTTCCCTCAATATGCATATTTGTGTAAAATGTACTTATGGACATTATTTGCATGTTTTTCAGACATTTGGACCATGCTAGATGGAAGAGAGAGAGAAGGAGTGATCCTATGGTTTCTCTACCCTTGGAGAGACCCAAAGTGAATCATGATGCTCCCTCAACCTACCCCTGGTGTCGAAAGATCTATTGAAGCAAAGATGTCCAAGAAAATCCAAAGAATCAAGTCAAAGTGCTGATCCAGAACCCAGCACGATCGTGGTACCACAGAACAGCTGTGTTAGGCCACTTGCAAATCAGCAGAGTCATCCTCAATTGAAGCTAGAATCACCACGGCCGTGCCACACAGAACAGTTGTGGTGAACTGACCCAGAACGGTTGTTCCACCTAGAACGGCCGTGCTACAGTGACATAACAGTCGTGGAGCAGAGAACGGCCTGAACATTTCGAGCCACCATGATCGTGATGACCACCACGACTGTGTTACCCTTACCCCAACACGGCTGTGGTGACCAAAACGACCGTGGTGACCACCACGGTCATGCCAATTTCAGTACAAAAGTGACCTATTCCCTGAGATTTTCACATTTTAATTCACATGATCGTTCTACCCCACCACGACCGTGCTCACCCCTACCCACCACGGCCGTGCTACTCACAAAATCTAGCTACTTCTGCACTGCTTTTCCCATACTACCCCTACTTGACCTAGTGCTTCCCCCACACCTATATATACCAAGGTGGCGGCTCCATCATGAGGTTATCTACCTCCTACCACCTCTTAGCTCCCCATTTTCGCCCCTTAGCCATTCCACTCCATTTCCACCTCCATTCCACTCCATTTCACCATTTCCACCACCAAAACACTAGTTTATCCTAGTTTCTATCCATAAACCTCTTCATTCCACACCCTTTCACCTTGGAGGAGAGAAGAGGACATCTTGCAGCAATTGGAGAGGAGGATTTCTCCATCTACACTAAGCTCCATGGCTTCTTCTACCTATTTCTCCTTTCTTTTTGTATTTTCCATTTCCATGAGTAGCTAGGCCCCTTGGGTGGGTTCTTTGGGGTGTCAAATGTTACTTTATACCATGTTGGGGGGAAATGATATGTAAACTTTGTAATTCCATTTGCTAATGATTATGTTCTATTTTCATCGTATTCTCCATGAATTGCTTGTTGGTTTGTGTGTGAAATCACCTAGGAATTTAGGGAAATTGCTTATATGTGTGAATTTTGGGATTTGCCCCTAGGTCCAATTCTTGGATCCCTAAGCTGAATCCCATCTTCCTACACCCTGATCAATCTCCATAAGCCTAAGTGAGAGATCTAAGTAGCTAGATTAGGTGATTCTTGTGCAATTAGCATGGAGCCATCTCAAGGCTAGAATGTGGGGGAATTGGGGTCCAAACCCCTAATTTCACCTTCCTATTACTACCCTCAGCCCCTAATTTCCCTAGGAATGTATAATCTAGAAACATAAACTTGACTAGAATCTAATTGAATTGAACCTAATCACTAACCCAATTGAGCCTCGCAAGGGGTTAATAGGGAGTGTTAGGGACTAGTTCCCCTATACACAACCTAGCATATCCATGGCCAGTTAGCAGCTTAGGTTAATTCATTATACTCTACTTTTTGTTTGGTTTAGATAATCTAAATGGAATCATAATGTTCATATGTCACCCCCAACTTGAGTGATAAGTGCATCCCCTAAACATCCCACATCTTCCTTAATTGCTTTAAAACCCTAGTTTTCATCTTGCTTAGCTAGTGTTAGCTTAGTTAGCTCTTTTCTTGCTTAGATAGCTTATTGCCCTATTTTTTCCTTGCTCTTGCTAGTTTATCTCTTTACTTGCTCTTGTGCCTTTCTCTTGCTTGCCTTAGTGTAAATTTCCTTTTCATACCTAGATTAGTCTTTTCTTTCTTAAATATTTTTAATCTAGTCAAGGGTTAACTTAGATTTCATTCTTGCCTTTAATTTCTTTCTTGCTCACCTTAGTTTAACAATCAAAACAACCTTAAAACCCTTATCCCTAGTCTTTGTAGTAGGAACCTAGCTCTGGTGCCCCCTTTTCTCCCTGTGGATCGACCCTATACTTATCGCCCTCCTATACTACAACACGACCATGTGCGCTTGCGGGATAGTGTTTTAGTAGACGTAGGTGTGTTTAAGTCTAGATCTTTATAAATTTTGAAAGTGAATCCACCGTGTGTTCCGATCTCATGGGGTGCATCCAGTCAAATCTAATCGGATTGGTGTGCACACCTCTGGCGACGCACCACCATCTATCCAAGAATTGCTTAAGATGCAATTGGCAAATATTGCATACCTAGAGCCAGATGAACCTCTTCCCACTGCACCTAAGGCTGACAAGGATGCTTACAAGAAGCATACTGAAGATGTCACTGATCGCAAGTGCCTAATGATGTTCTCAATCAACTATGATATGCAAACACAACATGAGAACATGGATGCTAGTGAGTTGGTTACACATCTTAAGAACATGTTCCAAGATTAGGCAAGACATGAGAGATTTGATGTCTCTAAGGCGTTGTTCAAATATAAGATGCCATAAGGAGATCCAGTAGGTCCTCATGTGCTCAATCTCATTGAGTATGTGGAGAATATTTCTAGACTAAGATTCCCCTTGGGTCAAGAGTTGGCCACTGATGTGATTTTGTAGTCTCTGCTAGAGTCATATAGTTAGTTTGTCATGAACTACAACATGAATGACTTTGATAAGCCACTGATAGAGTTACTTGGCATGTTGAGAACAACTGAGGCACAAATGAAGAAATACAAGCCCAAGTTTGTGATGATGATCCGCAGGACAAAGGGAAATTCTAAAGGAAAAGGCAAAACTAAGAAGAGTTCTAGAGCTGGTAAGAATCCCAACTCTTTAACACACAATGCAAAGGGAGGAGTAAAGAAGGGAGACAAGTTGTCACCATTATCACCAGCCTGGACACTGGGAAAGGAATTTCCCTCTCTTCCTAGAGGAATTAAAGAAGAAGGAAAGGGTAGACACCTTTACTTTAGGTATAAATGTTATAAGATAAATTTGATTAATTCTTCATCTTAGTATGTGATACCAAATGTGGATCTGACATATGTTGATGTGTAGGATATGATAAGAAATAAAGCCTTTATGAAAGGGCAAGGTTGGATTGTGAGGAACAAGAGTTGCTGCAACTTTGGTGTACATTTAGAAATCTTAGATCATTGGGCATATAATAGAGTTAGTTGAATTGCCATTTCATTATGCTAATAATAGAAACATTTTACTTTGTGCATCTTGTATGGACATGGATGATTACAAATAAAGAGTTGTTAATGGTTCTGTTTCAAAGATGTGATCTTGTGTGTAAATGCCCCAAATTTCTTATGATATTTATATGAAAGGATCAAAAGATGAATGTTTATAATGTAAATACCTAAAGTATTATAATTGATAACTCAAACAATCAATATCTATATCATTGTCATCTATAGCACATGTTTGTGAAAGGCATTTCTAGAACATGTTGATGTTTATCTAGACTCTTTTGGTTGTTGAACCAATATGAGACATGCAAGTCTTATATATGAGCAACATGACAAACCACTTCTCACTAGAAGTAGTGGGAGAGTAAGTATTCTATAAGGACATGCACATAAAGATGTACAAAGGCCTTCAAAATAAATGCTACAACTAGTTATTTTTCCTTCATTATATTTATTGATGGTATGGTGATATGTATTTAGTAAAATACAAATCTCTTGAAGAGTTCAAGGAGATTACATGTATGAAGTACACAGCTTCCTTAAAGGTATTAAGATACTTTGATATGATCAATGTTGAAATACTTTACAGTTATAGTTTGAGGTCCTTCCGAAGAGACTGTGATAGTATATCACAACCAACTCCACTTGAAACATGATGATGTATCAGAAAGAATGAATCACAACATGAAGCGTCATGATGTGGTTATCATTTAATCTAATCATCTAATTTCTTTTAGGAATATGCTTAACACTAAACAAAGTATCGTCTAAATGGTTTAATAGACACCATATGAGATATGGTATGAGAATGTCCTGATATGTCTTAATGATTGAAACTTGTGCAAGAAAATAGTTTCTTGAAAATATTTAATAACATAAATTTTCGTTTGTTGAACACTACTTATCTCAATCATATGACAAAAGTGTTTTGTTGCTAGGATGGTTGAATTTTGAAAGAATCATTGGGATTAAAGTAGAACTCAAAAAGTTTGAGATCAACAGGAAAACATTTGAACCTAAAGAGGTACAATGGGAATTTGGAAAATCACAAATTGTTGTGAAATCTCAAGTTCTACATGTGACACAAAAATTGTAGCTCTAGTAAAACACATCTGAGGTTGAATGATTGTGAATCCTACAACTCAGATAAGTTATGAGTTGGTCATAAGATGATGAGCTAACATTCAATTAAGAACTATTGAGGGACTAGAGTCTGAGAAATGGCTTGAGCATTGTATCCAGAATGGAATCCATGACCACCAACAAGGTATGACCTTGGTGGTACCACCTAGAGGGGTACAACCCATAAGGTGGAGTTGGTTTTTCATAAGGAATACCAACATGGATAACATAAGAGGACAAATTGTTTGCAAAGGTTTTACAAATGAGTTCAAGGTGTTGAACATGATGAAATCCCTTCACTAATAGACATGCTTATTTTGCAGCTTATTAAGACTATATGATTAGGCATATGGAGATGAAACCATATTCCTAAAGAGGAATAATTGAGAGGATGTGTACGTGACACATCCTGAAAGTTTTATAACTCCATTAATGCAAATAAAGTCTATAAGCTAAAATGATCAATCTAGAGGTTGAAATAAGCATTTGAGAATTGGAATCTTTGATTTGACAAGATAGTCAAAGTTTTTGACTTGAGTCATGATAAAAGATGAAATATGTGGTTACAAAGGATTTAGTGGGGGCATATGAATATTCCACATATTGATGAGGAATGACATATCAATACTAAGTATTGAAACTTGGCATAGAAATCACCTTCATCAAGAAGGATTAGGTAAAACATCCTATGCAATAATAATTTACATCTATAGTAATAGTTCTGGAAAGTTTCCAAACCTAAATACAATCACATATATCAGCAAAATGTTGAAATGGTTTAGCATGAAGGATTCAATGAGAGAGAATCTATTCATGTAGATGGGATCAGTTTCTCAAGAATCTAATTTTTTTATTCTTGTGAAGAATGCAAGAGATTCCATATGCATTCACATTTGGATCTATCTGCAATATAGTGTATTCATCTCATTATCTTGTATGTATTTGACATGAAAGATGATTTTAGTCAGATCCAATGAAGGTCATTGGAATACCATAGAAAATATCCATTAATACTTGAGAAGCATTAAAGGAACAGTTGTTGCACTATGGTAATAAGGAAGAGTTGTATGGAAAGGGTTGCATCTATGCAAGCTTCAGAAATGACATAGAATGATCGCAACATAAAACTATGTTTAATCTTAAGAGAAAAGTTGTATGTTGGAAAGGATTTCGAACTACAAACCATTATTTTAATTCTACAATATAAGGTGTATGTCCTGGTGTTATGAACACAGGAGTGAACATTGTATGGGTCTAGAAGTTCATATAGATGAATTTGTGAGATGTTCCAACTATTGATGACACAGTAGAAATACTATGACAATAATGGAGATACTAGTTACGCAAGGAATATCGGACAACATACTACGGCAATTCCATCTCATACAAAATGTCATACAGCGAAGAGACGTGAAACATGCAATATACCGACTACAGACAATATGTTGCTAACCCGCTGAATTAGCACTTGTACACAGAAACGTGATGGACATGTTCATATCACTAAGAATAAGATTCGTTGGTGATTGTCTCTAAGTGCAAGTGGGAGTATGTTGGTATGTATGCCCAGAGAGCCAATCATATGATGATTGAGATGGGTATTATATAAACGTTTGATAATAATAAAGACAATCTTTTGATTCATTCTGTTTCACTCAGTTATGATATAATGAGATGTCTAAAAAATATCATTACTCAATGACGTATGTATTCAAGTGTGTGAATTGAACAATGAGACCATATGAATGTTAAGAGTGTGTACATTCTTATTATGTCCCTAGTTGGATGTTATAGTGGAGGGTTGATAGACATCAATAACACATAAGACTAGAGTGTGTGTAGGTTGATTACAGAATCTCATTAGTCATGATATGTATTATCAAACCAAGAACATAGATACTTGTTAGAGAATAGTATATCAGACAGACCCACCTTTTGAGTGATATATGGAAACCATAATTGGTGGTCATAATCATCTCTTATAGTCAATATGGTGATTGTGGTTCTTAGACTTAAAATCACTACACTCATCACATGTCGTTCGGTGTGTTTAGACATCATCCACCTTGATCCTGAATAAGGATTGTCATAAAGGTGATGATAGGATGCACTATGACACACAGGGATGACTATGAGTGATATAGATGGAATTTTTCCCTCCTACATGAGTTTGATATACTAGCCACTTGATAAGAGAGACTGAGAAAGGTATGGGCATGTATATGTGAATCAATATATGATATTGAGGTCACATATATCTCAGACAGTCTGCTCTAGTTCAAGGAACATGGATTGAACATTGAAAGGATGAAAATTCCATTCTTCGAGTTCATTCTGGATATTAGAGACAAAAGAATTAGACAATCATTGTAACACCTGACACAGATTGTAGGTTCAAATTGTTCTCCAACTTTCCATTTACTAAGGTAGCAATGATATTTGACTAGGCATGCTCTTTGCTTGTGATGTCATAAATGAGTTATGGACATTCACTGCCAAACTGAATTGGAACCTATAGGGTCACACACGAAGGATACATTTAGAAGAGGAGTTTAATCATGAGTGATAGTTGAATTGATTACTAAAGCATTTAGGTATTCAATTTAAGCAACGAATTGACTGGTTGGACTCCCAGTTGATCGGTTCAAGTGTTGAACCGACTGGTTGGAGTGTCAGGTTGATTAGAAATTGCATTGGCTGAATATTGGATGAATTGGGGTGTGAAATGACCAATTCACTTAGTGAACTTATTCGAGATCACAAGACGATTGTTTCACAAAGCGAGATGCTTGGTTCGTGGTTCAATTTGATTGAATCAAGGATCAATACTGACATCATGTTGTGCATTAAATGGATTACAATTGCCAACACAATTGTAATTGGAAAACATGACAAAACGACCGATTCACTAGATGAACTAATCGGCTTGCATGCCAACCGATTGGTTCACCACGTAAATCGACCTTTTTGCATGTCGTAGGTTGTGAATTTTTGTAAAATTCTGGTCCCTTCCACTCCCACATACTAGAATCCTGACCCTAAACTCCCTATAAATAGAGTGATATTGGGGGCTTCTTAGACACAACTCAATTACATCTAACAATTGTTTGTCCTTTTTGGTTGTGGTAACCGAAAGAACCCGAGCAAGTCCTACCTGCTAAAGGGAAGGATAGCAAGGGAGAACAATTGTGGGAGAGTAAGTTGGTGAGTAGTACACCAATGATAGGGACAACTCTTTATTTGTTCTAGTAGAGCGACATGAGTTCTATGCGGTCTGTGTGGACTACTCTAGAGGCATGGATCTTTTTCCCACTAGGAAGAAAATGTTAGCCTACTGGTCGTGATAGAGATCAGGAGCTGCTGCAGACGTCGTCTTAGTACAACTAGAAGAAAGTTGCACAAGTGTAATGAGGGATTAGTTGTTGGACTTACTCTAGGACCAGGTATGACCTCATCAAATCATTCTTCTCATTACATAGTTGTTGACGTAATTTATTGGTTCAAAGGGAATATGGCAGTAAATTTTCTATTTCTGTTGTCTGTTCTGTCACCATATTTCTCTAAAATTTTCCATCCTTATTAATGGTTTCCTACTATCCTCTTTTCCAACAACTGTGGATTGCAAGAAGGCGGCCTATTGACGCCCTTTTTGTTTACCTTGATTATGGAATACTTGACTTTATTGTTGAATAATAAGGAACCAAGAGGATGACATAGCCTTATAAAGTAAGAGGTACTAAGGCCCTTAGACACCTTATCTTTACAAATGACGTTATGGTGCTAGTCAATGGTACAGTTAATTGCTTCCACATTGTACGCAATGTCATGTATGAGTTTGTACAATGCACTGGCTTGCACATCCACCCAAATAACTCCTCTATGTTCCTCTCAAAATATGACTTCCTATTCTCTAGCATCCTCATGCACATTATTGATATGAGGATTGATACCCTACCATGTACTTATCTCAGACTCCCACTCCAATAACCAAAGAAAATTTAAGGCCGACAAGAAACTAGATTATCTCTAAAGATGAGATCCCATACCTCTCAATTTTGTCGGCCATATACCTTTTATATGTATCTAACATCTTGTTCTCCACATGTCCACCTGGTTTAGGATTCTCACAATTCCTTATTTAATTTAACTATGGTGGATGTATCTCTAAGTGCATTCTCTTCATGAAAAAACATTTTTTAGGAATTACTATCGCCATGTTTTCTTTCATAATCTTAGTTAAGATCTTCAGTGAGACTTTCCCGGTGCCAACTGCCTAGAAATGTTGGTTGTTGTATGTGGGGTCATTCATATTCATTGAGCACCAACCAAGTGCATAGATCATGCGAGGAATGGGGGATGGTTAAGGTCGGTGTAGAGGGTGTGGTCTTTCATAGGATGGGGAGACTAGAGTTTGAAGAAAACATGGAAGAAGAAGAGGTTTATGTTAGGTGTTGGAACTAGAAGCGTTAGATATCATGCAAGGGAAAAAGCTAAAATGAGGTATTGAATTTAAGGACAGGTGGTGAAGGAAGCCAATGTTAATTATTTTCAGGGATGAGATTGCGGTTGTTTTGTATGGGTTTGAGGTTCCTAGTCATGGGCATGATAGGCTATGCTAAGCAAATACCTTCGTAGCCAGCAGGATATATAGTTGTTGAGTACCATGTGGTTGTTGGCCATGACGTTTAATTTTTGGAGGTTTATGAGGTTAGATTAGTGAGTGGAAAGGCAAGTTTTGGCCTTCAAGTTCATAAGATTGTATACTTAATGGTATGAGCTTTCCATCATGTAATTATACAAAAAGAGACTAATACGAGATTGTATGTTCGGGTACGTATGGCTTTAAAGTCTAGCTAGCAGGTCGGTGAGAGGAGTGCAAGTTGCATATGAGTGAATTATCCTAACTTTAAGCGTGAGGTTGAGTCTGAGTGTTTAGCAGACACTAACATAACAGATTGAAAATATTCTAGGTATTTTATGATAAATCATATTTTATTTGTTGGTTGGTTCATTTTCAGATGTCTATTTGATGGTTTTTTCTATTGGGGTGGCTTGAATGGGAGAAAAAATCGAAATAGCATACTTTAATACAAAAAATTACCAAAATAACACATCTTCCAACTTATTTCTCAATATAACACGCTTTTGATTGAAAGCGCCATATCAATTAATGTTTTACTGATGATGCGCCTTAAACTACCAAGAATCGCCGGTAGTACTAGCGTGTTCAGCAGGCAATTGGTTCACAAGTCATTCCAAACCTCCGACCGCAGCTTGGGATCTTCATACGGCGCCCGCATTACGCTTGTTCTGATGGGTGGGATTTATGTACTAAGTTAACTGATGTTGCCGAGTTCACCCATGACTAGGAAGGCTGATGTCTACGTACGTCGCCGGTGTCGTGAGGTAGAGCCCCATTAACAGCTACCTTCCGTCCTTCTCCAATGCCCCGCGGGCCTATGATTTTTCGGGAGAGGTCTGCAATTTCTACGACTACTACCACGAGCCCAATAAGGGCCGAAAGATGAAGTCGGACGCAAGACCATGAGCGCAGATTACTCGACTACAAGCGCCAACCAATTTGGCGTTGTTTTCAAACGCAACAGCAGCAGAACCCATCGATGTGGCACTTTTCCTTAAAAATGTGTTATATTGGGAATTAAATTAGGAGAGATGTTATTTAGGACTAGTTTGGTTGGGTGTAGTAGAGTACAGTTGTGCGAGTTCGTAATGTAAAAATATACATCAAACACGCACTTTGTCATCCGACTACACCCTATCAAACATGTCCTTAGATAACTTTTTACAAAAAAGTGTGCTGTTTTGGGTTTTTTTTCCGCCTGAATACCACTCTGCCCACACACTTCTATATATATACCTATAATAAAAGGGAGTCAGTTGACTGCTGTCGAGCTGCTTCAGCTGCTCCCTTTTTTAAATGTTATTATATTGAGTCAGGAGGTTGTGTGTTTGTTAATCGAGCTACTGTTCGGCGGTAGTGCAGCGGCGGTAGTGCAGCACGTGATTGTATGTCTAACTATCCAACTGATTGGTAACTGTTACTGAGTGACATTCATTTATTTATTAATTTTAACAAAGCATAACAACGTTGGATGTCCTACGGATTTGCCACGTTTCAGAAAAATGTTAATGTGTGCAATTAGCATTTACTGCTGTGTGTTATCGAGCTGCTCCTCTTTATTTAATATTTCTTAACCAATTGTTGTCTTGCTGTAATAGAAATGGTTGTTTTTAACTTGGCTTATTCCACGTATCGGTTTCTCTGCGCACCTTGGCTTGCAGTTATGATCTATTATTATAATTGCACTGAGTGTCTTAGACTGTGCCAACGAAACTCTCCAGTGACTTCAGATAATGTATAGCCTAAACACGTAACAATGTGCATGTCTGTTCATTTCTTACTACAACTACAGATCAGGAATACACAGCAGTATGCTATGCATCACGCGGAATGCTCAAGTTCGTGCTCCTCTTCGTCTTCTTTGTGAAAAATAATACGTCATTGCACGTGCCAACTGTTAGTATACCTACAATAAAACGAAGTTAGATGTGTGTGTGTTATCAAGCTACTCCCTTTTATTTACACTTTTTTTACCAATTTATTTAGCTGCTTCATTTAACCGGTTTATTTACATTATTTTTTTGTCCAATCGATTAGTTTAAAACTATAAGAATCACATGCATCATTTGCTCGAAAACATACCATTTAGATTATTATAATCCAACTTGTTTTTAATCAAAATGTACTTTTGTAGTAAAGTTGTTTATAAAATATTGCATGACAATTGATTAGCTCTTTCTTAATATTATGTATGCAATATAGTGCTAACCATAAGTCTGGAAAAAAAGTTAGTTTTAATAGACGTTCAACAAAGTTGGTAGAGTTTTCTTACCGTTCAATTGGGACTGCGTGCCATCGAGCTCCTTCACTCTATATTTTATTTTGTGTTTTGCTTTCTACATGTTATTTAAAATATTAGTTAATAATTTTTTATTGTACAATTATGATACTTTTGATAAAAAAAATAAATGAACACACAATTAGTCATCAATTGTCACTTACTCAAAAAAGAGAGCACATCTATTTTTATTAATGACATGCTACAAATTAGAGAATGTTATAAAATTAATCGCATGTTCTCTTTTATAGGATTAATTTTAATTGTAACACGTGTTTTTTGACTAGTTATGTAAAAGGAACCAGTTCATATTAAGCTACTATGCATACCTCCCCAACATTGAGACACGAGCCACGTGCATAAGATCGTCTTCGCACCGACCAAGCTACATAATAGCACCAGCCAATGGACCTTTGAGGCCCATGACTTTCGTAGAGGAGCGATACCATAATCGGTAACAATCCAACTACCTTGCTATCAACCACCTGAAACGTGTAGATACGGCACATGATATGGACGACACTCTAGGCACTCATTTGGGTATAAACGTATAGTATAACAAAAGGTTGGTGTAAATCAGCTTTAATCACATGACTGGTTTAACCGCTTAAAAAACGAATTGGGTGAAGTAGGAATAGGTTATTGTAACTTTAATCTGATTTAAACTCTTGAGTAATTAAGAAACTTATTTATCCTCATGCATGGTTAGTCTAAACATAATCTTTGATATAACTTGTGAAAGGGATGACTTCCCCACTATTCCAGGCAGGGCTCCCTCTTTATACTTTTGTATGCTCCTGTTACAGTATGACTAGTACTCTTATATAAAGTTATACAAGAGCCGCAATGGTCCTAAGAGATTAAAGCTATAAATTTTGGTTGAGGTGTAGCATTATGAGTGTTAAGTTTCGGTTTTAAACATGCATCTTGGAGTTTGGGATTCCTGTTCAGTAGGCACCACACTAAGGTTCATGAGGAGTGGCCCATTTGGAGGAATACATCAGAGAATGGCTGCCCTGCTGGTCCAAGCCCAGAGGAGCAGCCAAAAAACCTCTCTACAAAACCCAACAGCCTCCTCCGTCCTCCCAAAGGAGCGCCGTCTCTCTCCAGAAAAGGTCCTCAAGGCCTAGTTTGGCCGCAAACTTCGGAAATCCCGGTGATTAATGTAATAATTGGTAGATCATCGCGTTGTATGTGGAACTCACAATCACCATCTCTTAAATGTTCTAACGGAAACAGACGCATCTTCCAGTCACGCCGAACTGGACGGTACTGGGGAATGCCGGCTTTCTACCCAATTTGCTGGACTATCGCATCATATCTTCCCGCAAATCAACACTGAAGCCTGGGAACATGTATAGCCCACCTGCTCCGGCTACTAAAAAAGTATGAACGATATGTACCGGACTACTGGGATTCAGAAAAGAGGCGGCCAAACTAGGCCCAAGATTCAGATCCTTCTTCAGGTCCTTGGCATCAGGGACTCAGGGATTGGACTTCATCGTTGCTAGGACGGTGCTTGGTCGAAGACCTGTTGAAGCTTCCTGATCTTGAGGAAGATCCATTATTCCCTTCGTCACTGTAAGAGAGGGGGGGGGGGGGGGGGGGTGGGGGGGGGGGGGGGGGGGGGGGGCTGAGTCGCACTCAGGGAGGCTGATTTTAACTTTAAAAATATGTTGTACTTGAGGTTTGAGCCCAAACTACTAAAAATAAGATAAGAAATATAGACCACTCCAGCTACAAACTTTGTTCGTTCATATGTCATAACTTTATAACTAATTCCGCCCCCCCCCCCCCCCCCCAGAAAAGAGGCGGCCAAACTAGGCCCAAGATTCAGATCCTTCTTCGGGTCCTTGGCATCAGGGACTCAGCGATTGGACTTCATCGTTGCTAGGACGGTGCTTGGCCGAAGACCTGTTGAAGCCTCCTTGGGGGGGGGGCTCAGTCGCACTCAGGGAGGCTGATTTTAACTTTAAAAATATGTTGTACTTGAGGTTTGAGCCCAAACTACTAAAAATAAGATAAGAAATATAGACCACTCCAGCTACAAACTTTGTTCTGTCTCCCTCCTAGATCCGCCCCGGAGGAGAATGTTCAATAGAACATAATGTTTAAAATGAGTGCTTTCAAACAAGAAATTGTATGCTTGGCGAAATGTATTTGATACTTTGCTTTCATTTGGTTACTGCGTATTTATTACAGCAGGATTACACGTTAAAATACCAGCTCGGATGTTCCATACTACACTGGGAGCGTACAAGATCCATGATTTTGGATAACGGGCGCAATGTTGGTGCATACAAAATGGGTGTTTTCACTTTTCAGGGCAGGGAATCAGAAGGGGAAAAGAATCATAGTTAAAGTCACGGAGTTGGAAAGGTTTATGCTTGGCCAGATCCGACCAAACGAATCTAGACAGTAAAATATTTCATGACTGGAACGTTTCACTTGAGCATTCTCACTACCGACGGTGATAAAAGACATGCCATACCATGCCTACTAGATATGCAACGGAAGTTTTAGTCAAATTGAGAGAAATTCAGTGAAAATCTGAAATAGTGCAGCCACAACCAAACCAGCAATAATGGAATAAAGGTCTCTTCTCCTAGTCAAAGCCATGATCATCATTAGCTTAAACATTTAGCATGGAAGCTGCATATTTCACAAGAAACAAAATTCTAACAAAGCAGCAATGCTGCAACTTGACACCAGTGATTGTATCAGTTGATGCTGAGTCATTTGCATGTAAAGAGAACCAGGTTTTTAAGCATCAAGTTCCATCGATATATATGCTATACGGCAGTGACATTTAAAATCTCCATGGTTAACAGGGTGATCAAATATGTGCTGCAACTTTTCTTCGCCATCAACTAGTTTTAACGTTTGAAATGTAAGGATTACAGAAGAAGCATATAAGGTCAGTGCTAATTGCTAAGGGATCATCATGCAGAGTTGTGTAATATTCCTGATTGCACCTGTCATCTACATGTACATTAACAGGCCTGTCAAAATCTTGTAAGTGATTCGAAAAGCTTGCAAGTGGACAGTCGAAAGACCACCAGTCAGAT
This sequence comes from Alisma plantago-aquatica, assembly GCA_963693085.1. Taxonomy (NCBI): domain Eukaryota; kingdom Viridiplantae; phylum Streptophyta; class Magnoliopsida; order Alismatales; family Alismataceae; genus Alisma; species Alisma plantago-aquatica. The sequence goes on from OY856412.1 coordinate 1,425,397,246, forward strand.
GGCCCCAAAGGGCCAAAGAGGCAGCCTCAAGTCAGAGCAAACGTCTTAGGAGAATTTACAACTACAAAGAAGAGGCATGTCTTGGGCATTAGATCATTCTGGCCTTGATAAACTGAAGTCAGCAGCATGGTCCTCCCTCATTTTTGTAACAAAGGTTCCCATTCAGATGTGTTAGAGCTGGACAGAAACAATCAGCGAGGAGCTAAACAGAGGACACAAACATATACGTAAGTATAGTGTAAGTGTTAGGGTGAGCATGCATTTTTGCCTTAATACTAAAATGACATGACTGCAGGAGCCATAGAGCAGAATCCAATATATCATATCATAGGAATGTTCTTAGTAAGATAAGTAAAGATAAAGGGAAAATTTGAAAAAATGCCATTAACAAGTGACGTGAAACAGCAAATAATATAAAAACTCTAATAGGTTTAACTTTTCTCCACACAGTATAGGTCACTTCTTAATAAGAACTCCAGTGCAGTTCAGAAGTCAAAAGAGAGCAAAAGAAATTAAAACAGTAAATAATAAATTATATGTTCCGAATAATAAACAAATGGAAAAAGTTTAGAGCAATGAAGTCACTTGTTTTTACTGAAAAAATACATTCTCAAATATCGTGCGACAAGATGAAAACCTATATAGAAAAACCAGCATTAATGCATACATAGTTTATAATTTAGCCCACTGTCTGAAAATGAGAAGGCAAAATTAGATTGTAGAGAAAACATCAGGTAAATTTAATGGAATCAACTCTGATAGTAATATGCAGGCAACAATAAAATGATATATAGACCAGTGGGGATAAACTGAAGCAACATAACATTAAATCAACTACACTTTGCACCACCTGCCAACACAGAGGGAGACAAGGTGGCTAGTAATGACTAGACCTGTCAAACGGGTGGGTGGGTTGGGTCGTTGCGGGTTTGGGTCTCGCGGGTGCGGGTCAAAAAGATGCAATTATAAACGGGTTGAAGAAAGACAAACCCAAACCCGACCCAGCAGGTTGTGGGTCACCCGTGGGTGCCCATATAATATGTGCTCAATAAAGAATTATTTTATAAGTTGCTGCTGTAACGGTAAAAAGACCATTTGTTAGTGTTTTTACATGATATATAGCACAAGAACAACCAACTATTATACATTGTCACTATCAAATAAAAAGTATGTTATATTTTTATAACTATTTGAACACACATATTTTTAGGTGAAATTTTCTAGTGTAAACTTGATATCTTATAATGTATGATTTTGATAAATGAATTAGAGTTAGTAACTTGTAATATGATCAAGATTAAGTTTGATAGAACAACTAGATAATATAGTATATGTTGAATTTATTTTCCCAATCTCTCTCTCATATCAAATCTTGTTGGGCAAGTTTGAGTTTGGAATAGAACTCTTTAACAATTAATTAGTAGTAGATATTCTATTTGTTCTAAATACCAGTTTATCAATATATTTATTTTATATAAGTACTCAGTTGGGCGGGTCACCCGCGGGCCACCCGCAAAACCCGCTAAATAAACGGGTGGGTATGGGTTTGGGGAATTTCCAGCGGGTGGTAAATTTCATCACCCAAACCCAACTTAAACGGGTTGACCCATGGGTGCCCGGAGAATTTTGACCCAGTTTGACAGGTCTAGTAATGACGGTGGAGATCCAATTTTCACAGTGGCAGGGAAGGTAACAGGATAAAGGAAGAGACAGGGAAGGTAACGGGATAAAGGAAGAGACGAGATTCATCTTGTTCTAAAAGCATTGACATAGAGATCCGAGAACAAGCTTGGACAGGGACCACAGGTGCCATGCTTCTATGTCGCACATTCTCATAAACAGAGTGTGTACTTACATCAATTTTGATCATCTTTTATGATTCAGTACTTAGATCAACTCTCTCTCTCTCACACACATACCTGATGACAAGTATTGTCCTCATGATAGAGTTAGTTAGGAGGAACATACTACTAAATTTTGGCTAGATTTGGAGCAACATATTATTAGTAATGATTTATGGAGAAATGGCCTAGAAAACCCTAAAAATCCTTATTAATCGGTCTAACTAGACGTCCTTTTTACTGTCCCTTGAATTTTGGTCCACGCACCAGCCCTCTCAGCACCCAGCTCCTGGCGGTAGTATCTACCAATTGTTGGATCAGTGTCTAGCTCATCCGTGTCACAGATCTAGCGGTTGAGAGGTCATCTCCTACCTCTAGCTAATCTAGGATAGAGAATGACCTCGAGGCTGCCCTTCTGATATCTCCTTGAGCCTCTGCGGGAGCTGACTTTGTCTCCTAAGACAAGGTCAGGGACTCCTCGCTCCCAAAACCGTCCATCCCAATGGATATCACCAAGTTTTAGGATCTCCCTGAGTAAGTGGTGGCACCATAGAGACCTACATAAGAGATCACCAAATTTTAGGATCTCCCAAACTGAGTGGCACCGCCATGGAGACCTACTTAAGAGATCATCAAATTTTAGGATCTCCCAGACTGAGTGGTGGCATCATGGAGACCTACTTAAAGAGAGCACCAAATCTTAGGATCTCCCAGATTGAGTGGCTCACCCCTTGGCCTATATAACTCCAATGGATCCAATTCAAGGGTTTGAGTGAGTATCTCTATATATGGTCCTTATTAGTGATTTATAAACACTTTTAGTATGGGAAAATTATTTCACACGTGACATATGTATCACCCTAACACTTCTTAAGAAATATTTCCTTATCATAATTGACTTTTCCAAAGTCAGGGTTTATAATGAAACTATAGGCTATTATTTGGTTTACATGTAGCTACTATTTCAGTACCTATAAAAGGACATACCATGGGATATGGAAAATTAACTTCCCAAACCATATTAACTAAGATCTTGATTAGGAATCATTATATAAAAAACCCCAATACCCTACATGACCTTGTTTTAGAAAATATCATAACTCTTGAACATGATAATTTGATCACTCTAGTTACTCCAAAAAGGTACATGAAAGTACCCACTGTATTAAAAAAACGGCACAGGTGGCCGCTTAAGTGGCTGCTTAATCGGCCAACACCCTCAGCCGCTTAAGCGCCCGATTAATCGTTTTGAAGAAAATCACCCGTTTTTTGTCCGCTTTACCCGCTTTTTTCCGCTTTTTGTCAACTTTTTCCCGCTTTTTGCCCGCTTTTTTTCAAAAAATCTACTGGAAGCATGTAACATAATTAATTACATGGTCCAAGTAGTGTTGACTATAATATATGAAACTTGTATGCATTAAGTGTTCTATGATATACCTAGTCCTAATTTAGAATGCATACTTTGTGTGTAAGCCCTAATGATAGGGTACTTCTGTAATGTATCTAAGTAAATATCATATTACTCTGTTATACTTCTAAAGCATGATTTGTTTTACTGATTTCCTTGTTGCTTTTAGTGATTACTGATTGGTCTACTGGTTAGCATTACTTTTTTGGTGCAATACTGATTACATGATTCCTAGTAAAGTATAAAATCAATAATTCATAGTTTGTTATTTACAATATTACTGATCTGCTTGCTAATTTTAGTGATTAGAAATATTGAGTAGTGAAGTATTGATTAATACTTAGTTTATTACTGATTTTCTGATTAAATATGTATAAAAGTTCCTTAGAAATATAATTTTTATATACACGTGTAATTTTGTATAAAATATATATGAATTTAGGCACCCACTTTTTCAAAAATCACCCGCCTGCCACTTAATCAGTTACAAGGTGTTGTCCGCAAACCTCCCGCTTTCCGCTTTTTAATACATTGGAAGTACCCTTCTTGGTTAAATATGATTTGGCATATTTATGAGCACAGTGACAAATTTGTGATTCGGCAATTTTTCAACTTGCTTGATAGTCATATTCCAAGAAAAATCCAGAATCATTGGTATAAATAAAGTTCAATCAATGGGAAAAGGTTAAGAATAAGTCAAATATATAGATAGTGTGTTGGTATCTACAGATGTTCACACACAAGCATATGTATAGATATGTATCTATGCATGTTTACACACACAAGCATGTGTATAAATATGTATCTACACATGTTTACACACAAGGATATGCATACATATGATATATTATTCCTTTTCTTTTTATGTATCTATGCATGTTCTTTATTGATGTTTTCTTCCATTAAAGATATTCTTATCTCTATTATTAACAAGCACTTAATTTAAGTTTTGCTATTATGCCAACAGTTAGCATGTACACAACACAACTGTGCTAACAACTTTTACATTTTATGATATATAGCTAAAGGCAATAATTGATGATCCAAATACATTTCACATTCATCGGCTGAGGATATGGGAGATCCACTCTATTTTAGTTTCTCTTCTGCTGAGCTAGATTCCTTTTGTTTTTATTCCTGATGTAATGATGTTGTAATGGCCTTCAGCCTGAACCATGTATCATTTCCTTATGTAATGTACTAAATTTCTCAATGAAGGAAATATGTTAGATTTTATTAGGATGCTGGTCTACAATGGATGCTATAGATGATCTAAGAGTGAACGTGCCCACATTTCTAAATACATTGACCCAAAAGGGTGTCATTTTGGCTAGGGTGCACACTAGTCCATTTGGCAACTCCTTAGAAATAATGCATTAAATTTCTGGCTGTCACAATTGCAACCCAGACTAGCATATATTACTTGAATATCCATAGCCACAGAGGGTGTACGCACTAAATTTAATATATTCAAAATATTGAACCCACCATTCAGAAAGGATAGGATATAACTAAATGAAGAGATGATAGTAGTTAACGAGGTAGTTTTTCCACAAGCAGGATGCTGATATTTTGCTTTCCTGGATGGCTCCATACAAAAAAAGGCTTGACACACTAACTAATCGAGGATGATAAGCAAATTGAAAAGATGAGAAAAATTCCACATTATGTTGCAACATGCAGCTTGCAAGTATAATCTGTGAGGGCCATGATATGTCAGGTAATATTAATAAATTAATACTTATTATAATGAAAAATGGTGAATGAAAATGATGCAAAGATGATTCTGCACAAGAACATTCTAGAGCAAGTTTAACATAACGAGACAGACGAAAAGATAATGCTATGAGCATAGATGACATTGATTTAGCTGTAACAATGACTAAAATCCAAGTGACCTATCGATACACCTTTATAAAAATGAATATGGTTGATTCATCTTCAAAAAGTAATAGAAAAGGATGGGCATCGGTTAAAAGATTACAAAGGAAAAAGTCGTAGTTAATTATTTGTTATGCATTTTTTTAGAGATTCAACCTATTTCCTCATTAAATTTACTATATTTTACATGAATTAGTAGGTGTTTTGAGTCCGAAATGAATATGGTTCATTAATCTTGCTGCAAGAGGGAATCCATAGTAGGCATTGTAATTTTTTACATCAAAATCAATGCCCCGAGAGGGATAACATCCAAAAATAAGCAAGAAGAAATACATTAGGCAATCTTGTTTAGAAGATTCTATAAAAGATAGTGTATTTCCCCATTATAATACATATACTACTAGGGTATCTGAATTCTGATAATAAGCAAGAAGGAATTCATTATAGGTATTACGGTTTCTCGCCTGGGCACTTACATTTAGCTTGAACGATTTTTTTAATTCCCCACAACCATAGATTTTATAGCAATTTTGGGTGTTTTGGATCCATTAATAAGCAAGACTTTACCCATTATAGGTATTAAAGGTTCTCACATCACAATCAATGCCCTGACAAGGATAAAATAGACCCTACTAATATGCACACAAGGAGATCATGAACATGGGAATTATGGGTGTTTGTTGACTTAAAGTAAGGGCATTAGGTCCCAACAATACCAAATTGTTACATTTAAATACTAGGACAAACAGTAATAGTATACCGAAAAATAGGCTCTACACCACAAAAATAGGATCAACACACAATAAATCAATGCTAGATGAAAACAGCTCAACATGTAGGCAGTTTCCTACCAGCTAATCTTGGGAGTGTGCTTTGACAAGTATGGAGGCCATCACGTTACAAAATATTAAATTTAGAATTCTATACCAACTTGTACAATAAATTAGTGAGCATGTAGCATTTTTGGTTTAAGGAGCATAATTTGTCTATTGTTGCTCCATCTAAAGTGACAAGATAGATGTGTGGATTGGATGACTACTTTTCATTTTTCAAACTCTAATGGGAAAATAAGAGATGGTATGTGGGCAATATCATCATTAAGATGAAAGAATTTGACTCTGAAGGAGAGTATTTGTGAATATTTGCAGAGAGTACTATTGGGTTCTGGGAAAAGGGAGAGAAAGCAACGTTCTGCCTGTAGAGTCGATATCATGGTTGCCAGAGTCGAACCAAACCGGCCGGTTGAATCGGGAATTGGTGGTTGGCATGGTTCGGTTCTCTCAAAACCCGAAACTGACATCAAAGCGGTCAAAACCGGTCAACTGACCGATCGAACCAGTGAACCAGTCTGGTTTTCTCCAATCGGCCGCTTCTTGGTCGTGTATACTTTTGACACCCCCATCCAAACTTTATGTTTGTTCCCGACTTGCTCCTTCCATGTTCTTATCCCAATTCCTACACAATGATTTGGCACATTCAATGTTTGATTATAATAATGTCGTTTCTATGTTGTTTTCTGATATTCTCCTTGATGTGTTTGCCTTTTCCTTAATTTTTCATATATTACAAGATTCTCAAAAGGATATATGACGTCATGTTGACATCACCGGTTGACGGTCCAACCACTGGTTGATCCAGTGAACCAAGAACCGAAAGCCTCACCGATTCGTTCACATGTTCAGATCCGACAACCTTGGTGTATATCCTTGCTTTGACAAAATATCTAAGCAAGACTTTTGTGTGAGGGCTATGGTTTTATGTCACTTGTTGTCGCTAAGCCAGCCATATTCTATGGAGGAAATAGTATAAACAGCAAAAGCAACCAGTCCTTGACATTTGTGCATTTCATTATTATCATGTAACAAAGAGAGAATCTAGAAAACCATTGCAAATCAGGTTACATTGAGGTTTGAGGGATTGATTGCAATGCCGGGGAAAATATAGGCTGTTGGAGTATGATTTCTGGTTTATTACATATATGGGTTCAAATTTATTTGGCTCATTAAGTGTTTTGAACTCTTAGTCCATTAGGGTTTGTCTAGTGTCTTGTACTTGTATCTTCTCCTATATACAAGAAAGGGGCCCGACCATCTGATAAAACACAATACAAAGATTTTCCCATGATCTTGTCATTTTTGAGCACGTTATCAAAACAGTGATCCAACCCTTACCCTACGAGAGAGAGAGAGAGAGAGATGAAGAGGAGGTCTCCCCTTGTGGGTGGGACCCACCCCTTGACGGTGCTTAGTTGCCCGCAGGGATGCCCGTCCCATGCTTCTTCCAGGAACGTCTTCATGGAGCTATGTCAATCCCAAAATCAAATTTCTCTATGATACATCTTTTGTTGTCACTAGCACCTATGTTGCCAACTCCAAGAAGATATGTTGCCTCCAGCATCTATGTGATTGTCGTCATCAAGATTTAATGGCATCGTCGCCCTCTTTTTTCGTTGTGGCTTCTTTTCTCTAAGCCAAATCATGGCAAGATATCTGTTTTTCTACTGATACAGAGACAATCAATCTCTACACGCCATGGTGGAGATCTAGGAGGAATTTCCCGCCCTCCATCTATTATTTCAGGGTTTTTTCTACTATTACGTCCAGTCAGAAAGCATGTCATTTAACAGTGTATCATAGTGATTTGCTGGCTCACTGCAGGCATTGCGGATTTTTTCCCTTTGACACAATACGTCAACTTACATCACACGATGTGTTGCATGATGCCATCACATACTTATGCATCACATAGTGTGTGAGTTCCAGCATTTGCATGTTGTTGTTCCGTATACCACACATGATTCTACCACAAGGTGTGTTACTTCATCATATGGCAGAAGGTTTACAAATACATGATGTCATTATTATCTTCTTTTTCAGCAAGCTATCGTCTTTTAGTTCTTTTCCTTCCGTCTAGCCCTTCATATATACTAACTCACATATATTCCTTGCCAATTAGTATTCGGATCTTTAATCAAATCTGATTTTTGACCTATATTATGCTGATCTCTTTTTCAGGTCGCAAAGAAATCAGTTCATTTTTCTACTTGAACCCATAAAGTCTGGTCAAATATTACCTTGGCTCGTGTTATATTTTCTCTCCTACACATATTTGCTTACCTATCCACTACCTTAACCCATAGTTTTCAGAACCGAACCGGTGAGGCCTCCGCTTCTCGGTTCGCTGGTTCAACCGGTGACATCAGCATGACGTCACATGTAAATTACACACTCTAAAGATATATTGAGATCATGGGATATTTAATAATGAAACATGAAGTGACGTATGGATATGCACATACTAGCATTACCACATTATATAGTATTCAAATGAATTCACTAATTTATTAAATAGTATGTGCATTACCACATTATATAGTATTCAAATGATAGAATATAAAGCAACTAATTTATATAATGCACATACTATAAAGTGTAGTTATATACCACATTATGGATATGCACATACTACTATACTAGCATTACCACATTCTATAGTATTCAAATGATACAAGACTCCTAGATGCGTAATAGAATACTATATCTCATTTATTTACTATATTGAAGTTTCATCATCATTCATGCCTTGTATGTTTGTGATGGAGTTATCTGCTTTATTGATTGATGTGGTGCTATTTGTTGCACTACTACCTACTATTTCATTTGTGATCATACTTCAGCTGTTATTTGCTCATGGTCTTCTATCCCATTAATGGCAACATTATTTTCGCTACATGTGCTATAAAAGCACATTTATTTGTCATTTTCACTATCTACAGGTCAAACTATCTACACATTGACGCTCATCTTGTTTAAGCTTTATATATACACGTCCACAATTGCATGCCTCTAACCTGCCAATATATTGTATGTCACCCAACACCCTCTGGAATCAGGAGTATGACGTCTACTACTGTATTGAAATTATGTGAAGACAGGAGAAGATGATGAAGGTTCCTTAGGTAACTAACTTTTGCGAGCATTACATACATGTGATGGCGCTTCATTTTCTATTACGCATCTAGGAGTCTTGTATCAGCCAACTTATTTTTGCTTCCGCAATGGGTTATCCATTCCAGCTACGTCACTTTTGCTACTATTTCTTCATGCGGATTGTACTGGTTCTTCTTGTGTGCCAGCACATTCTTAGTCTACGCTTTATATATACACATCCACAATTGCATGCCTCTAACCTGCCAATATATCGTATGTGACCCAACACCCTCTGGAATCAGGAGTATGATGTCTACTACTGTATTGAAATTATGTGAAGAGAGGAGAAGATGATGAAGGTTCCTTGGGTAACTAACTTTTGCGAGCATTACATACATGTGATGGCGCTTCATTTTCTATTACGCATCTAGGAGTCTTGTATCAGCCAACTTATTTCTGCTTCCGCAATGGGTTATTCATTCCAGCTACGTCACTTTTGCTACTATTTCTTCATGCGGCGTTTCACATATTGGACTACTGGTTCTTCTTGTGTGCCCGCACATTCTTAGTCTACGCTTTATATATACACGTCCACAATTGCATGCCTCTAACCTGCCAATATATTGTATGTGACCCAACACCCTCTGGAATCAGGAGTATGACGTCTACTACTGTATTGAAATTATGTGAAGAGAGGAGAAGATGATGAAGGTTCGTTAGGTAACTAACTTTTGCGAGAATTACATACATGTGATGGCGCTTCATTTTCTATTACGCATCCAGGAGTCTTGTATCAGCCAACTTATTTCTGCTTCCACAATGGGTTATTCATTCCAGCTACGTCACTTTTGCTACTATTTCTTCATGCGGCGTTTCACATATTGGACTACTGGTTCTTCTTGTGTGCCAGCACATTCTTAGTCTACGCTTTATATATACACGTCCACAATTGCATGCCTCTAACCTGCCAATATATTGTATGTGACCCAACACCCTCTGGAATCAGGAGTATGACATCTACTGCTGTATTGAAATTATGTGAAGAGAGGAGAAGATGATGAAGGTTCCTTGGGTAACTAACTTTTGCGAGAATTACATACATGTGATGGCGCTTCATTTTCTATCACGCATCTAGGAGTCTTGTATCAGCCAACTTATTTCTGCTTCCGCAATGGGTTATTCATTCCAGCTACGTCACTTTTGCTACTATTTCTTCATGCGGCGTTTCACATATTGGACTACTGGCTCTTCTTGTGTGCCAGCACATTCTTAGTCTACACTTTATATATACACGTCCACAATTGCATGCCTCTAACCTGCCAATATATTGTATGTGACCCAACACCCTCTGGAATCAGGAGTATGACGTCTACTACTGTATTGAAATTATGTGAAGAGAGGAGAAGGTGATGAAGGTTCCTTAGGTAACTAACTTTTGCGAGCATTACATACATGTGATGGTGCTTCATTTTCTATTACGCATCTAGGAGTCTTGTATCAGCCAACTTATTTCTGCTTCCGCAATGGGTTATTCATTCCAGCTACGTCACTTTTGCTACTATTTCTTCATGCAGTGTTTCACATATTGGACTACTGGTTCTTCTTGTGTGCCAGCGCATTCTTGGTCTACCTATTTTTGTGCACTAGCACAATCTGGTCTACTTGATGATGTTAGTGACTGACATTAAAACACTTGCTCCTATTTGTTGTTGACTACTTGTGCTTCAAATGCCTCTTCTGTTTTTTGAGAAGCTCACCTACTACTAGTGATTTGTACTTGACATGCATTATTTGCTTGTGGGGGTAGGGCTGTAAATGGGTAGGGTAGAGTAAGGTAAAAGTTTACCCTTACTCCTTACCCGGGTCAAAGTTGTGGATAACGGGTAGGATAATTACCCTTTTCCTAAAAGCCTTTACCGTACCCTTAACCACCCTTTCACCCGGGTAGGGTAAGGGGTAAAATGGATAAAGTAATGTGAAGATAGGTATATGATATTTTAAACAACAATCCCATATGATATTTCCTACATCAAACTCTTAAATACTAGTTTTAAATGATGTTTCCGATCTGGGAAGGCACCTAGGCATTCTGATCGTCCACAAGAGGAAAAGCAAAGGCCATTATCAATATCTTGTAGACAGGATCAGTTCACAGATCAACTGTTGGCAGAATAGATTTCTATCCTTAGCAGGTAGAGTCACCTTGGCAAAATCAGTGTTATCCTCCCATTCCTGCTACACAATGCAATCTGCTTTGCTACCTGTATCTACATCTGACAGAATTGATCAAATCATTCGAAATTTCATTTGGAGTGTGTGAAGCAACCTGTATCTAAGTCGATACCATCGACATCCTGTCGATGGTATCGAGATCTGTCCAGGTTCATGATGGAGCAAGCTGCATCTCAGTCGATACTATCGACACACATGTCGATAGTATCGAGATTGGTTCAGGCACAAGAGACTACTCCGTCGATACCATCGACACAAGTCGATGGTATCGACACCGGCACAGCGGCGGAACAGTAAATCGGCGGCTGACCTATTTTTGTTATAAAATGCTATTTTTTATGTGTTTTCTCTTCTTGTATCTCATGTATTCTACCCTAATGTATAAATACAAGTGTGTAGGCTCTAACCCTATTTATGTAAGCTGCACATAGCAGCCGACATGTAATAGGTGTTTTCCATCTTCTTCCTTCGTCATTCCTAATATGGTATCAGAGCGGTAACTTCGACCGGTCCATCGCCTCTACTCCAAGCGCCGCCTCCTCTTCTTCTTCTCCACAGGGCGCCGCCACACCTTCTCTCCACAAGGCGCCACCGCAGCAACTTCTTTTCCACAGGGCGCCGCCACAGCAACCGGTAGAGCTGCTGTTCTCCGGTTTGAAGATCTCCGGTTGATCAAACGGCCATCTAAAGCCCAAACCGGAGGTCTCGCCTCTACCAAAGTGCCTTCCTAATCACATCTCCTTCATGTGTGATTAGGAACCTCTCTCTTGAAGGCTGTTGATGCGTCAGTAACGCATCCTCTATCTTGTTTCAGCTGTGACGTGTATCTCTCCGTCACGGGACGCGTATCTATCCGTCCACTCAGCCTTCTTTGTGACGTGTATCACTCCGTCACACATATCCCAGTTGCATCATGGAGAACAAGACCTATTATGAGGTCTCGCCTATTCCTATCAAGCTCAATGGGAAGAATTTTTTGCTATGGATGAATGCGGTTCATACTGTCTTGGAATCGCGCGATCGAGCAAAGTTCGTTGATTCTGCACCTCTCACTAGCACTGACCAAGACTATGCCGAGTGGAAACGTCTTGACAGCCTAGTGAAGACTTGGCTATGGGGTAGCATGGAACCTTCTATTGCTTCTAGGTTCATGTTCTACTCCACCGCTAAGGAGATTTGGGATGCCGTCAAGCAACACTATGCTCAAGAGAAGAATGCTCTTCGCCAGTTTATGATCTATGATCGTCTGTTTGCAGAGAAACAAGGTGATAGACCACTTGAAGAGTATTTCGGTGTGATTCAAGCTATCTCTCAGGAATTGAGCTACTATCATCCAGTGAAGGTTGCTGAGCAGATTAAGGATAGAGATGATCTTGTCACTGCTAAATTTCTATCTGGCCTTAGCTCCTCTTTTGGTTCAGCAAGAAGTGTGATACTTGCGTCTGATAAATTACCGAGCCTTGCAGAAGCCTTCTCTAGGATTCAGCAGTCCACCTTTGAGTCCGTTGGTCCTACTCCTATTGTTCCTTCTGGAGATTCTCATGCCTCCATTGCTGCAGCAGTTCGTGGAGGACGACCTGCACCTACTTCATCTGACAGACCTGGCTTGGGCAGAGGACGTGGGACTCGTCCTAGATGTACTTTCTGTGACAAACCTGGGCACTCTGTCGAGAAATGCTGGAAGAAACATGGGAGACCTGCAGCCCCACCTGTTGGAGCTGCCAATTGTGCTACTTCCGACTCTACTACTGCGAGCTCGAGTTCCTCTGGCATCACACTTACTCAGGAGGAATATGACAGATTCATTCAGGCAACTCAACATTTGAATATGGGCGCCTCATCTGCTTCTACAGCACATCTTGCATCTACAGCGGGTAATCAGGCTACATCTTTTATGGCTTCCGGATCCGCAACTCCCTGGGTGGTTGACTCTGGTGCCTCCCAGCACATGACTGGTATGAGGCGATTGCTCCGCACACTTGACTCATATATTCCTCACCCATCTGTTACTTTGGCGGATGGTTCTGTGAGGAAGGTGGTAGCTAGTGGTTCTGTGTCCCTTACACCAGATATTGATTTGAAATCTGTCCATTTTGTACCTGAATTTCCATTCAATTTGCTTTCTGTTGCCAAGTTGATTGACACTGTAAACTGCACAGTAACTTTCGGGCCCTCTTGTTTTGTTTTACAGGATCTCAAGAGTTTGAAGATGATTGGTGGGGGGCCTAGGAAAGGTGATCTCTATCTCTTTCCTGGTGATTATCTACCTCGCCATCCACCTCCTGCTCCAGTTTCCTCCGCCATGCTGAGTGGTTCCCCCTTGCTGTGGCATTGCAGATATGGACATCCATCCTTAGAAAGCTTGAAGAAGTTGGAACCAGATCTAGCTCATGTGTCCTCTTTAGAGTGTCAGTCATGTCAGTTAGGCAAACATCATCGGTTATCATACCATGTTCGTGTCAATAATCGAGCTTCTAGCCCGTTTGAGTTAGTCCATAGTGATGTATGGGGTCCTGTTAAAAACCAGAGTTATAATGGTTTTAGCTATTTCATTTCCTTTGTGGACGATTACTCTCGCATGACATGGATTTATCTATTGAAAAGCCGTGAATCTGTGCTTTCCATTATCAAACATTTTCATAAACAAATTCAGGTTCAATTTAACTGCAATATCAAAATTTTTCAATCTGATAATGCCCTTGAGTATGTTCAGAAAGTGATGAATGAGTTTTGCAGTTCGGTTGGTATGATTCATCACACCTCTTGCCCTCACACTCCTATGCAAAATGGCGTTGCTGAGAGAAAGAATCGCCATCTTTTGGATATCACTAGGTCTATCATGTTTGAATCAAATGTGCCTAAACGTTTCTGGTCTGAAGCTCTTCTCACTGCCTGTTTTTTGATTAATCGGCAGCCCTCTTCGGTTTTGCATGGACGCACTCCCTTCTCTGTCTTACGCCCTATGGATAAACCGTTTCATGTTCCGCTTCGGGTTTTTGGTTGTACATCCTTCGTTCATAATTTTGATCCCAAACAAGACAAACTCTCTCCTAGGTCCTTGAAAACCTTGTTTCTTGGTTACTCTGGTATGAGTAAAGGTTACAAGTGTTATTGCCCGAGTTTGCGTCGTATGTTTGTTTCTAAGGATGTCACCTTTCATGAAACCAGTCCATATTTTGCAAATTCTATGAGCAAGGGGGAGCAATTGAGTGAGGGAGTGCCACCCGCAATTTCAAGTGAGGGAGTGCCACCTATCACTGTTGAGGACATACCGCATGATCCACCTACCATTCAACCCTATAACCAGGTTTATCACAGGCGAGGTAGACAGGATCCAGATGAGGTAGCGGCACAAGTCCATGAGCCTCCTTCGCCATCTTCTACTCAAGAGATTCCTGCAGAAGCTTCTGACCTTGATCTTCCTATTGCTGTCCGGAAAGGTATACGTTCATGTACTATTAGACATCCCATATCAAATGTCTGTTGTTTGTCGCACTTATCTACACAGGCTCGTGCATTTGCTGTTGGGATGGACTCCATTAAGATACCAAGAAACCACTTCGAGGCTCTGAAGGACAGTGGGTGGCAGCAGGCAATGCAGGTGGAAATCTCTGCTCTAATTGACAATGGCACATGGGATCTTGTTACTTTACATGCGGGAAAGAAAGTTGTGGGCTGTAGATGGGTCTTTACAGTCAAACACAACCCTGATGGATCGATTGAGCGGTTGAAGGCCAGATTGGTAGCTAAAGGCTACACACAGACATATGGAGTGGACTTCTTTGAGACCTTTTCTCCAGTTGCTCGTCTCAATTCTGTGCGGATCCTTATATCTCTAGCTACTACCTTTGATTGGCCCCTGTTCCAGCTGGATGTCAAGAACGCCTTTCTTCATGGAGATCTTCAAGAAGAGGTGTACATGGAGCAACCACCAGGTTTTGTTGCTCAGGGGGAGTGTCAGAAAGTCTGCAAATTGAAGAAGGCTATCTATGGGTTAAAGCAATCTCCTCGAGCTTGGTTTGACAAGTTCAGTGTTGTTGTGTTACAGATGGGCTTCTCTCGTTCCATGACTGATCACTCTCTATTTTATTCAAATTCTTCTGGTGGGTCCATCATTATTGTTGTCTATGTTGATGATATTGTGATTACTGGCAGCGATTCTACAGGCATATCACGTGTGAAGGAAGGACTACAACACCACTTTCACACGAAGGACCTGGGGAAGCTGAGATACTTTCTAGGGATTGAGGTTCTTAGATCCCATGCAGGTATAAATCTCTCCCAGAGGAAGTATGTTCTTGACTTGCTACAGGAAACGGGTATGACTGATTCTAAGCCCGTATCCACTCCTATGGATTATCACATCAAGGAGGTGGACGATGATACTGAATATTCAGATCCAGGTCATTACAGGAGAATAGTTGGGAAGTTGATTTACCTAACTGTCACAAGACCTGATATTTCTTTTGCTGTTGGAGTAGTAAGTCAACATATGTGCACACCACGACAGTCACATTGGACAACTGTATGCAGGATTCTGAGATATCTGAAAAGTGCTCCTGGAAAGGGGATCACTTACTATAAACCAAAGAGTTCCTCATCACCTTTGGCTCTTACAGGTTATGCGGATGCAGATTGGGCTGGAAATCAAGTTGATAGAAGATCTACTTCTGGTTACTGTACCTTTCTTGGTGACCATCTGATCACGTGGAAAAGCAAGAAACAACATGTGGTAGCGCGATCCAGTACTGAAGCTGAGTACCGTGCTATGGCACATGCATGCTGTGAATTACAATGGGTCAAATCTATCCTATTCGAGTTGAAGATTTTGATTCAATCTCCCATGATACTCAAGTGTGACAATCAATCTGCTATACATATCGCCAGGAATCCTGTTTTTCATGAACGTACAAAGCATATAGAAGTTGACTGTCACTTCATCAGAGATCAGATAAAGAATGGCAATATTGTGACACCATATGTCAAGTCGGAGGATCAATTAGCTGACATCTTAACAAAGCCATTGGGTCCAGCAATATTCCAGAATCTATGTGGCAAGCTGGGCATTCACAATGTGTACACTCCAGCTTGAGGGGGAGTGTGAAGCAACCTGTATCTAAGTCGATACCATCGACATCCTGTCGATGGTATCGAGATCTGTCCAGGTTCATGATGGAGCAAGCTGCATCTCAGTCGATACTATCGACACACATGTCGATAGTATCGAGATTGGTTCAGGCACAAGAGACTACTCCGTCGATACCATCGACACAAGTCGATGGTATCGACACCGGCACAGCGGCGGAACAGTAAATCGGCGGCTGACCTATTTTTGTTATAAAATGCTATTTTTATGTGTTTTCTCTTCTTGTATCTCATGTATTCTACCCTAATGTATAAATACAAGTGTGTAGGCTCTAACCCTATTTATGTAAGCTGCACATAGCAGCCGACATGTAATAGGTGTTTTCCATCTTCTTCCTTCGTCATTCCTAATAGAGTGGTTTGCAGAACACCAAGAAATTGAACCTAGTCTCCTGGAGGCACATTACCAAACCTCCACACAGAGGCGGTCTTGGAGTGAGAGCGGCAGCCGGCTTCAACAAAGCCCTCTTAGCAAAGATCACTTGGGAGTATATTCAGAAGGGCCGCACACCTTGGATAAATCTTATGCATGCCAAATACGACAGGCAAGGCACTGAAACAACACATGGGTCACATATTTGGAGGGGGATTAAATCGCTATTCCCTCTCATCTTGAACAAGTCGACTATGACAACAATCTCTAGCAACAATACGAATGTCTGGACAGGCCTCTAGGTCGGGGATGGTGTAGCTCCTACCCTTAAAACAGATCTCACAATCCCAGAAGTTCTAAAGGACATGACAGTGTCATGCCTCGTCTCAGATTCAGGAGATTGGGATACAAGCTTCATCGACTACTGGTTTAACGAAGCCTCGGCACAAGCCATTACCCTCATGCCCCCACCAAGACAATCTTACAGGGAAGACGAAAGAATATGGTTACCCTCTGTACATGGTGCTTTCTCCTCCAATTTTGTTTACAAGATCATCATGCACTCACATAATCAGCCAACATCGACAGCTACAGCTCCATATGGGGATTGAAGACCTAACAACGCATCAACACTACCCTTTGGTTGATCCACCACAACCGGCTCCTCACCAACAAGCTAAGGGTCAGACGCAAATTAACCCAAGACACTTCCTGCACGCGTTGTCAATGTTCGTTAGAAGACACTATCCACACCATCAGAGATTGTTCGCAGGCGAAGGCAGTGGGGAGCCGACTATTGCCACCTGACGCCCTACATTTCTTCGACTTCAACTCCACCCCGGACTGGATCTCCTACAACTTGAAGGCCCTTTGCAAAATACCCAACTGCGATGTTTGCTTCGCCACAGCATGCTGGTGGCTGTGGAAAATCCGGAACCTCCACATCTTTGAGCACAAACCTATACCGCCTTCGGTGATAGTCACCCACTGCAGAGCGTCGATAATCACTGCTGCCCAGGCTTTTAAAACTCCTTCGACACCTACCTCAGTGTCACCCCCGAGCACCACAAGTTTTTCCACCATCCCCAACTCCTTCATAGTCCACGTGGATGCTGCTACCAACAAAGTGGAAGGTACACGAACTACAAGCCTGATTGTAAGGGACATGCAAGGAACCTGGCTCCACGCCCAAACTCAATGTTCACTCGGCACAGACCCCATGAGAGAACTGATGGCCATCAGAGAAGCTCTGCTATACGCGAAACATGAAGGTCTCCATTCTGGAATTCTGATTACAGATTCATGGAATGCTATGAACTGGATCAAGGGTCTCAACGCATCTCCACCGAAATATGATCTCCTAACCAAAGCCATCCAACTCCTATGTGAAGAAAAACCTCTCTTCAAGGTGGCGTTTTAACGAAGAAGCCAAAACAAACTAGCAAACTGGCTAGCCAAGAAGTGCCTAAAGCAACCTGACAGCTCATGTTCATGGGCTACATGCCCGGCCCCTCTTCTTCCATCTTAACAGGAAGACCTTCATATTTTCAATAGCTTTTTCATTCCGCACTCAGTTAAGCTGTAATGTCTAGTTACCGATTGGTATTTCCCAAAAAAAAATTTATGGTGATATACAACAGGAAATAGTAATAATAATGTTATGGTGATATACAACAGGAATAATAATGTTTACCAAATATTTTTCTAAAAGAATGGCCTGCCCTTTTTAATGTATCAATTCTTATTGTTGGATTCATTTTTCTCTCTAATGGATGATTATAAAAGATGTACCATGCTACTCATAGTTTATTAGAGTTTGAGAATCATAACAGTATGAATTAAGAAAGTAGTGGTGTTGCTTGTTGGGGTGTTTAGTAGGCATTAATACATATGTTAAAATCTAAAATTTTAAATTCAAACTTATAGCAATAGGTAAAGCTTCTCCCTTACCCTACCCTCTTTAGATGCGGGTAGAGCGAATAGAGGATAAACGGGTGGTGGGTAAAAAAATATACTGGCCCACCCTACTCTATAAGGTATGGGTGGTGGATAAATGGGTAATATTCTACCCATTTACAGCCCTAAGAGAGAGGAGGGGGGGTGTTAAGTGCATGAGTGTAAGATTGAAGGAGGTGGTGTCTTTGTATGGGCTGAACAATATCTAATTGAGCATGTATGGCTGCTTTTGGGATCATTGCTTTCTTTCAATCTATTTGCATGTAGGGCATGTGATTTTCCATGCTCCAACTTAAGGGGGAGTGTTAAAGTATATGATTGTGTTAGTTATTTGATTTATTTTGTATATCAGCTCGTATTAGTTTGGCCCATTAGTGTTCATTAGGGTTTGTCTAGTGTATTTTACTTGCCTTTTCTTCTATATAGGAGAGGGGTATGTCCATATAATAAAACCACAATACAGAGATTTCCTCATTATCATGTGTTCCAGACATTTGCATTATCTTGATTAAACAAGAAATTGTCTTCTAGCATTAGTATATCATGTTATACTTGATGCAGAGGGGAGGACATAATAATATGAAGCATAACAGTGCTAACAAATATTTTTGAAGATATCAGCAACAAACTACTGAAAGGAAAAAAGAAAACAACAACAAATTCAGTTGCAGGCTTTTCAGGTAAACATTCCATCAACGTCTTACACATATACTGACCTTCTCATTCAGTGACAAAATGACACATTGACATGTGCTGCATCAAGGGCCAATCCTCCCGGTTCCTGCGGAGCATCCCCATTCCTATTGGCAGTGCAACGTCTCAAGCGCCAGCCGTTCCCTAATCCACTGCCTGGCAGAACCTGCTCGTTCTCTGCATGTGACCCCAACCTGGGTTTCCTTGAGTACTTGATAGCATAACGGTCAGGCACATCAGGTGAACTGTTCCTCTGAGTTTTTGCCTCATCCACTCCATCTGAATGCACCTTCCTGCAGTATTTCTTCAGGTAATGGTCCGGCATGTCCGGCGCCTCGTTAGAACTTAGACGACCAGAAGCAGAGGGCTGTTCTGGTTTTTGCTCGCTCTGAATACCCACAGGTTTTCCCTCGTCTTCTGAGGAAACCAACATGTAACGTCGCCTGAGATAAGTCCGTAGATGCCTCAAATTCGTGGAGGGCGCGAGACGCTTGCAACCAGCATGTCCCTTCTTGTCATCGTCTTTTTCTTCGAGTTCGTTTTCCTCACCGGACGTTTCTGACCTAGGCCGCCTCCTGAAATACGTTTTACCAAACCTATTCAGCACGCCAGATTCTTCACGATCGAACTCGCCCTCCCCACGCCGGAGCTGATCGTCCCTAGAAAAGCTTTCTTGCCCTATCGCAGCAGGTGTCCTGTCCTTTCCCATCCGCAGGGCCTTGTTCCTCTTAAAGGTGTAAGTAACCACAAACAGCGCCTTTTCGCCGGAACGCCCCAAATCGCATCTCCTGCGGGAGTAGGTGAGCAACGGCGGCTTCTGCGGGCAGCGACAGCAGTTACCATTACCCAGATGGTCGATGACCTCGGCTCCTTGAACTTCTTCTGCGTCTCCCGAGCAAGAAGTCCGATCGATCTCCATGGACGGCGTCACGTCACCGTCCATCCCAGGCTTGAAAAGTTCCCTGCGTAGCAATGGCAGGTCAAAGGGCGTGCCTCACAAGTCCAGTAACCGACGACGGTAGTCCCAGCGGACGTTCCTCAAACCGTTTTCATCGACCACAAGAAGCCGTACAGAGCGTTTTTCAGACAAGAAAAGATCGGAATCAAGAGCGTACCTCTCAAGAACAACCGCGGCGCATGCGGCGACCTCGGTTTTGTGGTTGGGTCTACTCTCGGCGCATGCGACCTCTACGGCCTTCTCCGCCGTGGCAAACGGGGAGAACCTTTCCAACTTCTCCAGAGAAACCCTATTGATCGCGCTAAACCCGACACGGAAGAAGTCGGGGACAGCCGCACAGTCCACGCAGGTGAAGCGTTGCGGGTCGAGGTCGTGCTGCAGGGAGGCGTACCCTCGCATGCGAGGTACGCAGACGGAATGGACGCGGCAGTGGCAGCGGCGGCACCGGACGACGTCTATGGCCGGCTGCACATCAGTACTCCCGAAGGGGGAGAAGCAGTAGGAGCAAGACACGCCGGTGCGGATGGCTGGGAAGCAGTTGGGGCAGAGGAGGGCGACGCGCCACTGGCTTGGAAGCGGATGGAGGGGCTTGCCGGTGGTCGTCCTGAGTTTGCAGGCGTGGCAGACGGTGAGGTCGGGTTGGTACCGGGTCCTCTTGGGGGCGGCGAGGGTGAGGATGGTTGTGGGGGATCGTGGCGGTCGTTTGCAACGCAAGGACGGTGGTCGAATGGCGAGTTTGGGGCGACGAGGAGTAACCGAGTCTGCGCAGTAGGAGTCGGCAATCGCTCCACTGGCCGAGTCTATAGCGACAACCGGCGATTGGCCGGGCGACGCAGGCATCGGTGATGGGGGAAAGTGGAAACTGGCTGCGCGCTTGATTTTAATGATTCGAAAATTCGAGACGGGAGACACGGATAACAAGGTGAAGGGGAGGGACTAGGGAGGGAGAAAGATTTTGGAGTCTTGTCGGTTCGTCGCTTGGAACGACGTCACGACGCACCGGCAGAATTGTGATCAGGGTATAAAAAAAGACAAACGGGAGGGGTAGTACGGGTGGGTAAACCAGAGGAACAGAGGTCTGAGCTCTGAAAGAACTAAAACAATGACCGGGCCAACGCCCACATTAACATTATAATTAATTACGTACATTCCCAACCGCGCTAATTTTGAAGTACAGGTCAGGGAGCAAGGTGAGAGTTAGGGATGCGAACCCTTTAGGTTTGCAAATTTTCCAATTTCGTTAGATGCATTGGGTGCACGATTATTGTTGTTATAGTTATCATTGTTATTAATATTTTTATAATAAATTTAACTCGAATGATATTTGGTATTTTTTTTCAAATTAGAACTGAGGTAAATCTTGACCAAATTTTTAAAATTAATCGTTAAGTAGATAAATTGCAAGTATGGGTTGAAAATTACATGGTATTCAAATAGATTAGGAATGTGCATCCCCCTAGTCTATTAACAGGAAATGATCACTTGTCAGATAAAATATTGGTCACTCGTCAAATAGAATTTGCTGTGATAGCTTTATAGTACGAAGATAAGGTAAATGACAATGCTACCCGCCTTCTAGCCCACCGATATAAAAATAAATGTAAATAGCAAAAACTATAGAAACAGCAAGAGTTAAGAGACAAACGATAAACGTACAAGCGGATAACACATGTAATAGGATACACCATATTTAGATATAAATTTGGAAAGAAACTTGGATATAAACATAAATCTGATCAACAACGGCAGACAGCAAATGTGAGTATTAAATGACAAATGCAAATGTAAATTCGATGCTCTCATTTACCATATATGAACATAAATTTGATCAAAAACGGCAGATAGTTAAAGTGATGCATTTACCATAGATCCAAACTTGGTTTCTGATTTACTTTAAGAGATGAAGTTTTTTTTCAAATTCATATGTGCATGCTCCAACTACGGAGAACGGCATATATGAACTGAAGAGTGCATGCACCTTTTTAGTTGGGAGGATAACGTGGATCGTGTAAATCCTCACATGATTAGTACTAACAATTCAGTCTAAGCTTACCTTGTGGTAACGTGGTGCGTACATATATATGTGGACAGAAATATAGATAATGATGTATCTTTCATGAGTGTGCGCTTTTTCAAATTTTGAATGGGCACGTTCTAATTTGAAGAATGGCAATCAAAGGCATGTTTCCATTGTGAAATGTATATGCACCCTTTGAATGCATGCACATTTTTGGCTTGAGTATAATGCGGATCATGTGCATACCCACATGGAGACGTGCCTTATCTCACCCCCTTTCCCTAATAAATGATAATTAGGTGTCGCGATTTTGTTTCCTTGAGTCTAGCTTGGTTGATGTGATGCCCACCCTTGATGTGCCAACTAAGATGAAGAGGGATTCACTAATTTTATTTCCAAGGACGAGGAAAGGTCCACCATAGGATCTAACAAAGAAGATCCCAATCAAGATGGTCAAAACAGTCGAGGCAAGTTGCATCCTCACCCTGCCCCAAACCTCCTGTAGTGGCTCTAAGTGTAATAATTAGGTTTTGTAGATGAAACCCTAGGTTGAGAGGAAAGAACTTGAGAAGGATTGAGCGAGCGAGAGAGGGGGGAGAGGGAGAGAATTGATTTCGATTCAAAATGCACAAGCCGGGAGTTTATTGTTCAGTATGCTTATTGATTTACATTATATATGTGGGCTCTGATCTCCAAACCATGACATAAACACGATTAAAACTTAGCGGAAGCGAATCGGTAATCAGCGGAAGACAAAAATCACGGGAAATTAAAGCTTTTCGAGATAAGAACTTGGATCCATAAAAACTTCTTTCATAAAGAGAGATAAACTGTTTACATCTCAGGATAATTACTTCTTGAGTAATTATATACATCAAGATACAAAATCTCAAGATTACTAAACAAAAGACTCCAAGACCTGAGAGTACAGAGGACACATAGGACTGACTCTAACTACACCACATGGCAGGACAATCTCCACCTGAGATCACTGATGCCCCTGGTGCTGCTGCTGCTGAGACTGATCACTTGTAGGTTGGTTCCTTCGTCTCCGACGTCCACCTAAAAAGTTGAAGTCTACGGGGTGAGACAATTATACATAATTGTCCCAGCGAGAGTTATAACTCTTCGCCAGAAGCTTTATTATAATCATCAAAGAATATCTTAAGCAGTAAAGCCTTCAAAGTATTCTATAACAGTTGCAGGTATAACAAGATCTCTACAATTTAGGAGATATGGAGAATATAAACACTATTGCAATGTAACATCAATCAACTAACTTGGAGTCATCTCTAACAAGTTATACTACATGGTTGATTATGTTTTACAAACAACATTATGCCCTGTGGAGATGAGGCATACCACTCATACTCCAACTGATCGCTGAGAAGTCACATCAGTATCATACATAGGTCATTAAGAGAGCTGGATTCTCATGACCTTCACCTTCCTCAGTCAGTAAGAGGATCACTTGTAGGACATCTCGTGTCTCTACTACTATAGCTCACCAGGGTAAACTAGTCCTTCGCTATTCTAGAGTCACAGTGGCGTTCTGTACTCTCTTCGTCATCAGGAGGTTTCATATTTACCTACCACTGATACGGATATCTGTGCTTTCTTCGTCATCAGGAGGTTTCATGTTTACCTACCACTGATACGGTATGGAATTATAGTGAAGGATGGATGGATTACACATCTACATCACTTTCCTACACTAGGATGTAAGGTTCTACACATCCATGTACCCCGCATACTCAAAAGTATGTGCTCCAGGAGTTCCCTGAGGAAAACCTGTTTCACCATCACTTAACCTCTGACAATGATGGATCTATGATCAGGGCTCTACATTATACTTGATTAGTTAGGTACATTCAGTATTCTTTAACAGCATACATTGTTCTCCAAACAATAACAGTAGCATAGCAGCTATAAAAGAAGAATACTAAATGTAACAGGCCTAACTCATATCAATCATCATTTCTCATTATCCTCATCACAAGTCATCTCTAAGGCATGATCTTGATGGTATTCATGGCTCTCACAGCCCATTATCAGCATAGGATGCCACTGACAAGGCATCAGATTACTTTACTTATTCATAAGGCTAACAACATGCCTTTAATGAATATAACATCAACATCCATACCTGGATATGATTACCTTCATATCAGAACCTGCATGGTTAATACAACTGATAAAGGTAATACAAAAATAAGGAATATACTTCCTACTCTTTTCATAAGAGTTAAATCTCTAATTCACATCAAATAGAGTTTAATACTCAAAAGCATGCCATTACCCTTGAATTAGGGTTTACTATTCACATTAAGGTGAATTGAACTCATAACATCGTCATGTATGAGTAACATCTTCATTGATGCTCTTAGATTAGTTAAAGGTTCATCATTTATCTTAATTAGGGTTTATATGATCTCACACAGGTGGATCATACCCTAATTATGCTCATTCCTGTGCATTGGAGATGCTTTAATTGAGTTTTCACCTGAAAAGGGCACTTTCTCTCTCTAGAAGTACTTTCTCTCTCATCATAAAGTTAGGTGATGTCAACATCACTCTAGATCAGGTCGGATTAAGTCATCATAGGCTAACATAGCCCAAAACATCACCATCATGTGATTAGGGTTTGATTTGATCAAGGTATTACTTAATTTACCCTTCAGGGGTATTTTGGTAATTCACCCCATTGATCATCATCATGGTCAAAACCTTAGTCCATTAACCCCTTAATATCCTAGGTTATCATTAGGGTTTGATTAGGGCAACATTGAACCATTTATATCATCAATTGATTGAAAGAAGTCAACCTTGAATTATCTTGATCGATCTCAACCATCGACCCTCAATCGATTTGAGACCCATTGGTTGAGTTGACCTTTTGACCAATTGACATCAGGACCACGAGGATGTGTAGACCGTTTGGTCACCTTTGACCTCAGGACCGCGAGGCCTCTTCCTCCTCCAAGACCGCGAAGACTCAAATTGAGGTTAAGACCGCGAGGATCATGAAGATCGTTTACCCTTCTTTGACCCTAAGACCGCGAGGCCCCTCACGGTCTTGAGACCGTGAGCCCCCCCTCTAGGTCTTGATACCATGAGTCCCCTCACGGTCTTGAGACCGCGAGCCCTCTCACGGTCTTGAGACCGCGAGGCTCTCATGGTCTCAGCCGCTTGGACCTTCAATAAGATTCAATGATACAACCGATAATGTTAACCCATGTTGAAGCCCTCAAAAGGTCAGAGTTATGTTGACCACTTATGAATTGGGTTAATTAAGGTTATGCTTAACCAATTGGTCATTTAATTGACCCTCAATTGTTGACCAATTAGGATTGAAATCGATTCAATTAGGGTCTATCAATGTTCACCCATCAACACTCAACAATGTGTATTAACACAAGGTTGAACCCTTCAATTGAGCTCCAATTGGGCCCAAACTTGGCCCAAACGGTCTTGAGGTCATGTGGGTGGACCCCACATGGTCTTTAGACCGTTTTCCCAAGATTTCATCAAAGTCTAAGGTGATTTGATAGGGGTTAAATCATAATTGAACCACAAAACAGAATTTTGATTAAATTGATAACTTATTTGCAATTAGGTCCTCAATTGGTCAAATTACTTAACCCTAGACCTTCAAACGGTCTTGGGTGATTGTCCTCTCGGTCTTGAGACCGTTTGGATGAGTTCCAAATGGTCTTGAGACCGTTTGCCCATCCAATTTTTGGATTCTAGTGCAAATTCATGAAGGTCTGACCTATTGAGTTGATAATCATATCAATATTTATTTGCAATGTAATTTGGTATAATTGTACCTTCACTTGGTCAACTACTCTTGACCCCAGACCTCCAAACGGTCATGGTTGATTGCCCTCGCGGTCTTGAGACCATTTGGGTGACCCCTAAACGGTCTTGAGACCGTTTAGGTCAATCAACCCTAAAAACCCTAATTAGGTCACCATAATTTCAGTACTGATTTCACCTAGAGTTAGCCCTAGTATTCACCCTTCAACTCTTATCCCGTTTGGAATTAGACCATCAAACTTGGTGAGTTGTTAATTAACATTATTTTGAACAGTAATCGCATACGGTCAATGCCTGGTCAACGACCTTACACGGTATTGAGACCGTTTTCCCAAAAAGGCAATTTCAGACCGTTTGAGAATCAGGAATAAATTCATTTAAAATTGTTACTTAAAAAGGTCATATCTCCCGATTCCTTTGGATTTAGCCTCCCAAATTTTGAGGGTGATTAGCCTATATAATTAGGAACAGATTTATTATACGGTCCACGCTCAGTCAACGGGGCCAAACGGTCTTGGAGACTTTTTTCCATGTCGCGGTCTCGAGACCGTTTGCTCACCTCGCGGTCTTGAGACCGAGAGAGCAAACTGGTGAGACCGTTTAAGAAAGTGAAAGGCGGTGGGTTTTTTCTTGGAAATAACGCCTTCATCTCCTAGCTCAAGAACAGTACGGATATCCCATGGATTTGCTTGCAAAAATAGCAGGGAAAGTAGGGAAACATGAAGAACTATCATCTAACCGCATATAAGAGATGTATATAGTAAAGCATGGGTTTAGAGTTATAAAACCCGCCTAAAGCTTGCTTCTTGAGCTCCAAGCTCTAATGGCGTCCTTGAGTTCCCACATGTTGGCCAAGGTGAAAACTCCAAGGAAAAATGGGAAAGAGTTGGCTAGAAAGATAGGGTTTCGTGAGTTAGTCACCAAATCGACCTTGAATTCGAGTTCTAACCATGGAATTAGGCAAGAAGAGGGATTCAAACCTACCTTGCACCCTTGGTCATTCCTCTTTGAGCTCCAAGACAGTCCTTAGTCGGCCAAGCAAGGGGAAACAGTGATATGCACGAAGGAAAGGTTCCTTTGCTTGAGAGGTAAAGTGTATATATACATGGGTGAGGTTTCATTAAAGGCCCATAAGTTTCCCCCTAAATCCAACTAGGTCCTTCCTTTATTACTTGATCGTCCCTTCCTCTTTATTCTAAGGACAAAACTTCTCTTAAGGTTTAGAAAAAGAGGGCAAAGAAGATCAATCTAATACTAAGGTACATACAAAAAAGGGATATTGTACATATACCTTGATTATTCAATCACAAGGTATATTTCATAACTTGATAATTCAGTTGAGGTGACTTCCTCATCATTTCTTCTCTAAATGATGGAAAGAATCTAGAAAGATACATTAGATGATATATTTTACAAATTGCATCCCTTAATTTGGGTAAATTGCATTTTACCCCAAATTAGGGTTTCAAGCACCGGGATTGCTTCCACAACTGCACCTTGGTGCCCAAGCTTGGGAAATCCCTCAAACTTTACCAAAAAGATTCTCATGATGTCTCAACATCAGAGGAACATTTCATCATGTGCAAATTGCAAGCTAACCCGTTCAACTGGGTATATTGCACATAGGTCCCTATATATCAAAACAATGCTACAACTTTAAATAAAAAGGAGAAAATATTGAAATATATGTTTCTGAGAAACTTAATTACATGCTCAGAGTTAATCACAAAGATTTAATTACATATTTAGGCAAAACACCTAGGGTTAACTCATAACCCAGGTCAGGGATGTTACAAATTATCCACCCCTTACAAGGATTTCGTCCCCGAAATCGATAGGACATATTAAGAGAAAAGGGCAGGATACCTCCTTCTCATCTCATTCTCTAACTCCCAAGTGGCTTCTTCAACACCACGGTGGTCCCAGAGGACTTTTACAAGACTTATATCTTTCTTCTTTAACTTTTTAATTCTTTTATCAAGGATTGACACTGGTCCTTCCTCATAGGATATATCATCATTCAATTCTACTTCCATGGGTTGTAGAACTGACTCGGTGTCTGGGTGACATTTCTTCAACATAGAAATGTGAAACACATGGTGTAACCTCTGTAACTCTGGGGGTAGCTCTAGTCTATATGCTACCTTTCCAATCCGTTCAATGATTGGATAAGGCCCCATAAATCTAGGAGCTAACTTCCCTTTCCTTCCGAAACGGAGGACTCCTTTCCAAGGTGAGACCTTGAGATACACTCTGTCTCCAACCTGGAACTCTAAGGGTCTACGACGTTTGTCAACATAAGATTTCTGCCTATCCTGAGCAGTCTTAATCTTTTGTTGTATTACTTTAATCTTTTCTGTGGTCTGCTGCACAAGGTCAGGACCTAACAACTGATGTTCACCAGTCTCAAACCAACACAAAGGTGATCTACAACGTCTACCATACAAGGCTTCATAAGGTGCCATATCAATACTATGCTGATAGCTATTGTTATAGGCAAACTCTATCAAGCTTAGGTGTAGATCCCAACTTCCGGTGAACTGGAGAACACATGCTCTCAACAGGTCTTCTAAGGTCTGTATGATCCTTTCCGACTGTCCATCAGTCTGCGGATGAAAGGCCGTGCTAAACCTCAGTTTGGTGCCTAAGGCTCTGTGTAACTGTTCCCAAAAATGACTCGTAAACTGAGGACCTCTGTCAGAAACTATTGTGATAGGAACTCCATGCAAACGCACTATCTCTTGAACATACAACTCTGATAACCTTTCAGCAGAATAGGTTGTTTTGACAGGTAAGAAATGTGTTGTCTTAGTCAACCTATCAACAATTACCCAAATGGAATCATGTCCTTTGCTTGTCCTGGGTAGGCCAACAACAAAGTCCATGGTCACATGGTCCCACTTCCACTGTGGTATGGGTAAAGGTTGCATTGTTCCTGCAGGCTTCTGGTGTTCAGCCTTAACCTGCTGGCACACCGGACACCTCAGAACAAATTCTGCAACATCCTTCTTCATCCCGGGCCACCAATACATATCCTTCAAGTTCCGATACATCTTGGTGCTCCCTGGATGCATAGCATACATGGAAGAATGAGCTTCTTCCAGGACTAACTTTCTCAAGTTGTCCACATCCGGCACTATCATTCTCCCATTATAACAAGCTACTTGATCCTTTGAGTCATGGAAACCATCTTACTTCTCATTTCCATACTCAGATCTAATCTGTTGAACTGCAGCATCACCTAGCTGTGCTTCCTTAATCTGCTCTCTTAGGGTAGGTTTAATATGCATTTCATCCAACAACCCGGCTATCAATGACACTTTCAACTGTACATTGTCTTGCCTCAAAGAGATAAGCATATCTCTTCTAGAGCATACTAAAGAGTTTAGCTGTGTCCTTTCCATGGTTGATGTTGCTGATCTCCTACTTAAAGCATCTGCAACTACATTGGCCTTCCCTGGATGGTAATCAATTGTACAATCATAGTCCTTGATTAACTCCATCCAGCGACGTTGCCTCATGTTGAGCTCATGCTGAGAGAAGATATACTTAAGGTTTTTGTGGTCTGTGAAAATCTGGAATGTTTCTCCGTAGAGATAGTGTCTCCAGATTTTTAAGGCATGAACCATAGCAGCTAACTCTAGATCATGTGTCGGATAATTCTCCTCGTGTTTCTTAAGTTGTCGGGAAGCAAAAGAAATCAATTGTTTATCCTGCATCAACACACATCCAAGTCCATTCTTGGAAGCATCACAGAAGACTACATATCCTTTTCCTTGTTCAGGTAGCACTAGCACAGGTGCACTTGTCAATCTCTCCTTCAGCAATTGGAAAGACTGTTGACACTTATCACTCCAAGAAAAAGGAACATCTTTCCGGGTTAACTTGGTCAAAGGTAAAGCTATAGAACTAAAGTTCTTAATGAACCTTCGATAATAGCCAGCTAACCCCAAGAAACTTCGAATCTCCGTCGGTGTCTTCGGTTGTTCCCACTATAGAACAGATTCTACTTTCGTAGGGTCAACACGAATTCCCGAGGCGGATATCACATGTCCAAGAAAAGATACCTCCGGCAGCCAGAACTCACACTTGCTAAACTTAGCGTACAGCTTATGTTCTCTTAGCAAGGTCAAAGCTTGGCGAAGATGCTGCTCATGCTGCTGAGCATCCTTACTATAGATCAGAATGTCATCAATGAAGACGACAACACACTGATCAAGGAAAGGTCGAAAAACTCTATTCATGAGTTCCATAAATGCAGCTGGTGCATTAGTTAGTCCAAACGACATAATCGTGAACTCATAGTGACCATATCTTGTCCTAAAGGCGGACTTGGATATGTCACTATCCTTAATACGGAGTTGATGATATCCAGACCTCAAGTCTATTTTTGAAAAGATTGTTGCACCACGCAACTGGTCAAAGAGATAATCAATCCTCGGCAGAGGGTACTTATTCTTTATTGTTACTTTATTGAGTTGTCGGTAGTCGATGCACAACCGCATTGACCCATCTTTCTTTTTAACAAACAAGACCAGAGCACCCCAAGGTGAAGTACTCGGTCGGATAAAACCTCTTTCAAGTAGCTCTTGAAGCTGTTTCTTGAGTTCTGCCATCTCGGCAGGCGCCATTCTATACGGAGTCTGAGCTATGGGTTTCGTATCTGGGATCAGATTAATTTCAAAATCAATCTCCCGAGGTGGTGGTATACCAAGAAGTTCTTCAGGAAACACATCTTCAAATTCCCTGACTATAGGAACTTTAGTAGGATTGGAACTTTCCTTGGTAACATCTACCACATGGGTTAAGAATGCATAACATCCTTGCCTCAACAGCTTATCAGCAACCATAGCTGATACAAGACAGGTGGGCAGAATCTTTCTTTCTCCTTGAAAGATCCATGTGTTGCTTTCATCAGCAAACACAGCCAACTTGGACTCACAATCCAAGACAACTCTATACCTTTCTAAGGTATCCATCCCGAGGATTATATCAAATCCCTGCATATCAAGTGGTATAAGATCCACTTGAATGCGATGGTCAGAAAAGAAGAGGATGCAGGGAGAACATACCTCATGCAAAACGGCAGACCCACTCAACGGAGTCTCTAACAACAAACTATCTGCTCTATGACTAACAGTCACATTGCAGTTACGAATCACTTCATGAGTGATGAAAGAGTGAGTAGCACCCGGATCAATCAGAACGGATACAACACAGGATGTAGACATATCAGAATATAAAAGTTTCATCTGACCTGCCACTACCCGTGGATTGACCACTGCCTCAGGTGGGTTCATAGCATAGAACCTCGCAGTCACCTGGTGTTGAGGTGGTGCTGATGATCCAGCTTGAGACGCTTGTCCACGTCCTCGAGCTGCTCCTTGATGTTGTCTATTCTGAGATCCCTGTTGATTCTGTCTCGGGGGTTGTTGTGTCACACCGACAGACCTAGAACGGCAATCCTTCATCAAGTGTCCCACCTTACCACAGTTGTAGCAACTCTTCTCCTGTTGTTGTGGTCTGGGTGGTCCAGTAACTGACACTGATGCAGAACTATGCGTCCCTTGAAGCGGTTGACTCCGTCCTCTACCTCTGCTTGGTGTCCATTGAGTTTGAAAACTCGATCTGGGTGGTGGAGGGTTAGGTGCAGAGAATCTAGGTTTCTTGGAATCCCTAGATGAAGAACCCTGGAACTGTGGATATCTTTTATGGGTTTGTCTTTTCTCAACCACAGATCTCTCTATCCTTCAGACTGACTCAACAAAGGTAGAGAATCTCTCTCGGTTCTCTAAGGTAGATATAGGGGTTGACATATCAGAATTCAAACCCTTCTCGAATCTTCTGATTCTTTCCTCATCCGTAGCAGCCATGTGCGGACAGAACCGCAACAACTCCATGAACTTAGCTTCATATTCGCTAATGTCCATCATACCCTGCCTTAGTTTCTCGAACTGAGAGATCTTCTCAAATAGGAAGGTCTTTGGAAAATATCTTTTGATAAATTCCCGACGAAACTCTTCCCCTGAGAACTCTACTCCAGGCCTCTTCTGCTCTTCCATGTTCCACCAGTGACCAGCACTGCCTTTGAGAAGATAGACAGCATGTCTAACCTTCTCAGCTTCCGGAATCATAAGAATCCTGAAAGCCTTCTCCAACTCTGTCAACCATAAGTCAGCATCTGCAGGGTCGGCAGTTCCGAAGTACTCGGTAGCTCCGACACGACGAAGTCGTTCGAATGTCTTACTGATACCTTGTGCTTCAGGCTGGACAGGTGCCCTAGGTGCAGGAATGGGCATCCTATCAGTTATGTGTGTCATGGCAGTCATGAACTTCCCGAACATCGTCTGTACAACTGGATTACTCATGTCAGCTGGGTCGAACTGGGGTGGCTCTCTTGGTGACTCAGGTGCATGTTGTTCTATTCTCGGAACTCTTGCACCGCCTCGAGGTGCACTAGCACTACTCTCTGCCACGTACTCATCGTGATGTTCTGACATTCTTATGTATCTCCTTCTCCTGAGGAGCAGAAGATTCTATTAGATAAGGAAGGAGTACTAAAGGTAGACTCGACATCCTAAGTCCTATGCCTCTGTAGACTCAACTGACCTAGAGCTCTGATACCACTAATTGTGGGATCTGATATCCAAACCATGACATAAACACGATTAAAACTTAGCGGAAGCGAATCGGTAATCAGCGGAAGACAAAAATCACGGGAAATTAAAGCTTTTCGAGATAAGAACTTGGATCCATAAAAGCTTCTTTCATAAAGAGAGATAAACTGTTTACATCTCAGGATAATTACTTCTTGAGTAATTATATACATCAAGATACAAAATCTCAAGATCACTAAACAAAAGACTCCAAGACCTGAGAGTACAGAGGACACATAGGACTGACTCTAACTACACCACATGGCAGGACAATCTCCACCTGAGATCACTGATGCCCCTGGTGCTGCTGCTGCTGAGACTGATCACCTGTAGGCTGGTTCCTTCGTCTCCGACGTCCACCTAAAAAGTTGAAGTCTATGGGGTGAGACAATTATACATAATTGTCCCAGTGAGAGTTATAAATCTTCGCCAGAAGCTTTATTATAACATCAAAGAATATCTTAAGCAGTAAAGCCTTCAAAGTATTCTATAACAGTTGCAGGTATAACAAGATCTCTACAATTTAGGAGATATGGAGAATATAAACACTATTGCAATGTAACATCAATCAACTAACTTGGAGTCATCTCTAACAAGTTATACTACATGGTTGATTATGTTTTACAAACAACATTATGCCCTGTGGAGATGAGGCATACCACTCATACTCCAACTGATCACTGAGAAGTCACATCAGTATCATACATAGGTCATTAAGAGAGCCGGATTCTCATGACCTTCACCTTCCTCAGTCAGTAAGAGGATCACTTGTAGGACATCTCGTGTCTCTACTACTATAGCTCACCAGGGTAAACTGGTCCTTCTCTATTCTAGAGTCACAGTGGCGTTCTGTACTCTCTTCGTCATCAGGAGGTTTCATATTTACCTACCACTGATACGGATATCTGTGCTTTCTTCGTCATCAGGAGGTTTCATGTTTACCTACCACTGATACGGTATGGAATTATAGTGAAGGATGGATGGATTACACATCTACATCACTTTCCTACACTAGGATGTAAGGTTCTACACATCCATGTACCCCACATACTCAAAAGTATGTGCTCCAGGAGTTCCCTGAGGAAAACCTGTTTCACCATCACTTAACCTCTGACAATGATGGATCTATGATCAGGGCTCTACATTATACTTGATTAGTTAGGTACATTCAGTATTCTTTAACAGCATACATTGTTCTCCAAACAATAACAGTAGCATAGCAACTATAAAAGAAGAATACTAAATGTAACAGGCCTAACTCATATCAATCATCATTTCTCATTATCCTCATCACAAGTCATCTCTAAGGCATGATCTTGATGGTATTCATGGCTCTCACAGCCCATTATCAGCATAGGATGCCACTGACAAGGCATCATATTACTTTACTTATTCATAAGGCTAACAACATGCCTTTAATGAATATAACATCAACATCCATACCTGGATATGATTACCTTCATATCAGAACCTGCATGGTTAATACAACTGATAAAGGTAATACAAAAATAAGGAATATACTTCCTACTCTTATCATAAGAGTTAAATCTCTAATTCACATCAAATAGAGTTTAATACTCAAAAGCATGCCATTACCCTTGAATTAGGGTTTACTATTCACATTAAGGTGAATTGAACTCATAACATCGTCATGTATGAGTAACATCTTCATTGATGCTCTTAGATTAGTTAAAGGTTCATCATTTATCTTAATTAGGGTTTCTATGATCTCACACAGGTGGATCATACCCTAATTATGCTCATTCCTGTGCATTGGAGATGCTTTAATTGAGTTTTCACCTGAAAAGGGTACTTTCTCTCTCTAGAAGTACTTTCTCTCTCATCATAAAGTTAGGTGATGTCAACATCACTCTAGATCAGGTCGTATTAAGTCATCATAGGCTAACATAGCCCAAAACATCACCATCATGTGATTAGGGTTTGATTTGATCAAGGTATTACTTAATTTACCCTTCAGGGGTATTTTGGTAATTCACCCCATTGATCATCATCATGGTCAAAACCTTAGTCCATTAACCCCTTAATATCCTAGGTTATCATTAGGGTTTGATTAGGGCAACATTGAACCATTTATATCATCAATTGATTGAAAGAAGTCAACCTTGAATTATCTTGATCGATCTCAACCATCGACCCTCAATCGATTTGAGACCCATTGGTTGAGTTGACCTTTTGACCAATTGACATCAGGACCGCGAGGATGTGTAGACTGTTTGGTCACCTTTGACCTCAGGACCGCGAGGCCTCTTCATCCTCCAAGACCGCGAAGACTCAAATTGAGGTTAAGACCGCGAGGATCATGAAGATCGTTTACCCTTCTTTGACCCTAAGACCGCGAGGCCCCTCGCGGTCTTGAGACCGTGAGCCCCCCCCCTCTCGGTCTTGAGACCGTGAGTCCCCTCACGGTCTTGAGACCGCGAGCCCTCTCACGGTCTTGAGACCGCGAGGCTCTCATGGTCTCAGCCGCTTGGACCTTCAACAAGATTCAATGATACAACCGATAATGTTAACCCATGTTGAAGCCCTCAAAAGGTCAGAGTTATGTTGACCACTTATGAATTGGGTTAATTAAGGTTATGCTTAACCAATTGTTCATTTAATTGACCCTCAATTGTTGACCAATTAGGATTGAAATCGATTCAATTAGGGTCTATCAATGTTCACCCATCAACACTCAACAATGTGTATTAACACAAGGTTGAACCCTTCAATTGAGCTCCAATTGGGCCCAAACTTGGCCCAAACGGTCTTGAGGTCATGTGGGTGGACCCCACATGGTCTTGAGACCGTTTTCCCAAGATTTCATCAAAGTCTAAGGTGATTTGATAGGGGTTAAATCATAATTGAACCACAAAATAGAATTTTGATTAAATTGATAACTTATTTGCAATTAGGTCCTCAATTGGTCAAATTACTTAACCCTAGACCTTCAAATGGTCTTGGGTGATTGTCCTCTCGGTCTTGAGACCGTTTGGATGAGTTCCAAATGGTCTTGAGACCGTTTGCCCATCCAATTTTTGGATTCTAGTACAAATTCATGAAGGTCTGACCTATTGAGTTGATAATCATATCAATATTTATTTGCAATGTAATTTGGTATGATTGTACCTTCAATTGGTCAACTATTCTTGACCCCAGACCTCCAAACGGTCATGGTTGATTGCCCTCGCGGTCTTGAGACCGTTTGGGTGACCCCTAAACGGTCTTGAGACCGTTTAGGTCAATCAACCCTAAAAACCCTAATTAGGTCACCATAATTTCAGTACTGATTTCACCTAGAGTTAGCCCTAGTATTCACCCTTCAACTCTTAGCCCGTTTGGAATTAGACCATCAAACTTGGTGAGTTGTTAATTAACATTATTTTGAACAGTAATCTCATACGGTCAATGCCTGGTCAATGACCTTACACGGTCTTGAGACCGTTTTCCCAAAAAGGCAATTTCAGACCGTTTGAGAATCAGGAATAAATTCATTTAAAATTGTTACTTAAAAAGGTCATATCTCCCGATTCCTTTGGAGTTAGCCTCCCAAATTTTGAGGGTGATTAGACTATATAATTAGGAACATATTTCTTATACGGTCAACGGGGACAAACGGTCTTGGAGACCGTTTACCCTGTCACGGTCTCGAGACCGTTTGCTCACCTCGCGGTCTTGAGACCGAGAGAGCAAACTGGTGAGATCGTTTAAGAAAGTGAAAGGCGGTGGGTTTTTTCTTGGAAATCACGCCTTCATCTCCTAGCTCAAGAACAGTACGGATATCCCATGGATTTTCTTGCAAAAATAGCAGGGAAAGTAGGGAAACATGAATAACTATCATCTAACCGCATATAAGAGATGTATATAGTAAAGCATGGGTTTAGAGTTATAAAACCCGCCTAAAGCTTGCTTCTTGAGCTCCAAGCTTTCAAGCTCCAAGCTCTAATGGCGTCCTTGAGTTCCCACAGGTTGGCCAAGGTGAAAACGCCAAGGAAAAACGGGAAAGAGTTGGATAGAAAGATAGGGTTTCGTGAGTTAGTCACCAAATCGACCTTGAATTCGAGTTCTAACCATGGAATTAGGCAAGAAGAGGGATTCAAACCTACATTGCACCCTTGGTCGTTCCTCTTTGAGCTCCAAGACAGTCCTTAGTCAGCCAAGAAAGGGGAAACAGTGATATGCACGAAGGAAAGGTTCCTTTGCTTGAGAGGTAAAGTGTATATATACATGGGTGAGGTTTCATTAAAGGCCCATAAGTTTCCCCCTAAATCCAACTAGGTCCTTCCTTTATTACTTGCTCGTCCCTTCCTCTTTATTCTAAGGACAAAAATTCTCTTAAGGTTTAGAAAAAGAGGGCAAAGAAGATCAATCTAATACTAAGGTACATACGAAAAAGGGATATTGTACATATACCTTGATTATTCAATCACAAGGTATATTTCATAACTTGATAATTCAGTTGAGGTGACTTCCTCATCATTTCTTCTATAAATGATGGAAAGAATCTAGAAAGATACATTAGATGATATATTTTACAAATTGCATCCCTTAATTTGGGTAGATTGCATTTTACCCCAAATTAGGGTTTCAAGCACCGAGATTGCTTCCACAGCTGCACCTTGGTGCCCAAGCTTGGGAAATCCCTCAAACTTTACCAAAAATATTCTCATGATGTCTCAACATCAGAGGAACATTTCATCATGTGCAAATTGCAAGCTAACCCTTTCAACTGGGTATATTGCACATAGGTCCCTGTATATCAAAACAATGCTACAACTTTAAATAAAAAGGAGCAAATATTGAAATATATGTTTCTGAGAAACTTAATTACATGCTCAGAGTTAATCACAAAGATTTAATTACATATTTAGGCAAAAAACCTAGGGTTAACTCATAACCCAGGTCAGGGATGTTACAATATAGAAGATGAGTATTTATATTACATCGATCGGGCCTGTTACTTGATAATCAAGTAAGGTAACTCAATATACTAAAGGAGGTAGAAAGAGATGGACATTTCATCAAACAAGTAATGTGTTATGCTTCAACACAATACCCCCCCCACAAACTGGACGAGGGTAACTAAAGTCCCAGTTTGATTCTTAAGAACCGAAACACATTCTTAGTAAGAGTCTTGGTGAAGACATCAGCTGGTTGTTGAGACGAGGCAATGTGGCCAGTAACAATATGTCCCACATAAACCTTTTCCCAAATGAAGTAGTAGTCAATCTCAACATGCTTCGTCCTGGCATGGTATACTGGATTGACGGATCATTCGAGAGCTCTAAGGTTGTCACAAAACAGCTGAGCGGGTTTTGGAAGAGGTATATGAAGATCCCGAACAAGAAAGGAAATTCATGTGAGTTCAGTCGATGTGGATGCCAGAGCTCTGTATTCAGCTTCACAGCTAGAGTGAACCACTGTGGTTTGCTTTTTAGCACTCCATAAGATACATGTTTTGCCCAAGAACACATAGAAATCAGTCGTTGAGCGTCTGGTAGAAGGACATCCTGCCCTATTGGAGTCACTAAAGGCGGTGAGACATAGAGTCTAAGCCGGATGAATTTGTAATCCAAGAGATAGAGTTCCTTTCAGATATAGTAGTATGTGTTTAACAAGAAGAAAGTGTTGGGTAGTAAGACTATCAAGGAATTGACAAGATGTATTCACTACATAGGCAATATCAGGTCTAGTTATTGTTATATATTGTAAGCAACCAACAATTTATTTGTATAACGTCACATCCTAGAAGCTTTACGCATCAGTAGTTTTATGAAAGTTCAAGGTTATAGGGGTTGAAACCGGTTTGAAATCTCACATGTCAGCTTGCTGGAGAACATCGATGATGTATTTTTCTTGAGAGAGCAGAAGCCCTGATGAAGAAGGAGAGAGTTGCATTCCCAAAGAGTAGGAGAGGTTGCCAAGATCATGAAGATTGAAGGCATTACTGAGAGCTTGCTAGAAGGTATTGAGAAATGTAGTGTTGTTGCTAGTAAGTATAATGTCATTGACATATAAAAGACGGTAAATGAAGTCCCCTTGATGATGATAGACAAAGAGAGAAGGGTCAGCATTGTTGTAGAAAAAACCAAACTCCAGAAGAAAATTGATGAGTTTGTTGAACTGAGCTCGTGGAGCTTGTTTATGACCATATAAGGCTTTGTTAAGCCTGTAGACATGAGTAGGATACTTAGTGTTTGTAAAACCAGGTGGTTGTTCAAGATACACAGTTTCTAAGAGAACACCATTGAGAAACGTGTTGTAAATGTCGATATGTATTAGTTTCCACTTGAAGGTGACAGCTAGAGCTAGAACAACTCGAATAGTAGTGGCTTTCACAGTTGGAATATAGGTCTCAATATAGTTGATGCCCTCCTCTTGGTTGTAGCCCCTGGCTACTATACGGGCTTTAAGCCTCTCCAAAGTACCGTCAGCATTTAGTTTAGGTTTGAAAATTCATTTAGAGCCAATTACATGACCATGAGAAGGTCGATGATGTACAGATTTTGAATCTCTTATTACATGCCTAGTTTATGCTCGTTTTGTGCATTTGTTAGTCAATTTGTTGATCATATGTGCATAAATCTTGATGATTGGCTTGTATACTCTTTGTGCATCAAACTATGCTTATTTCATTGTAATTATATTATTTTATATATTTCTCGGCTTAATACATGGTCTTTGTCACATTTTAGGAAGTTCCATATATTTGAGGAGTCGGTGCCACCGACCACACAGGTCGGTGCCACCGAGATGACATCAGAGACAAGGCCACAGTCGACCAAAAGAGTCGATGGCACCAACCACACAGGTCGGTGCCATTGAGATAGCATAAGAGAGGAAGGGAAAAATTTCGTAGTAGCTCAGTGCCACCAACATTCCAGTCGATGATACCAACTCAGCCAGAGACCGATTAAAGCTCGATGCTATCGGTGCCACCGACCACCAGGTCGGTGCCACCTACTTTGTCGGAATTCAACAATCTAAACCGGTCGCCCAGATCCAACGGTCCACGTTATGTGGTACCATAAGTGACCTAGGACAAAAAGGGAGGATGGCCAGACCAAAAGAGGGAGTGTTTGCACCGCACGATGGCCAGAGAAGAGGGGGAGAGAGCACGGAGCCGAAGGACGACAACCGGATGATTCGAGCACCTCCGATTGACATTTGTACTGTCGAAAGACTGTAGAACAGGCGTTTCTCGAGGAGGATCATCCAGAGCACCTTCTTTCCAGGGGTTACACGAATCTCCTTCATGTTCCCCACATTTTTCTTCTCTTCTTCCATGTATTTTCAACTAAAAACCATGCGGGGCTAAACCCCTCTTTTCCTTAGGACCCGAGAGTAGCTCGGGGAATCATTGTATTGACTGTTTACATGATTTAGTATAAGTTTCTCTTTATTCCTGGATACATAAGTGTGGATTTGAATGACTTATCGCTGCTTGATCACCATCGATATGATTACAGACCATTAATTACTCTGGAAGGGGGATTAACGGTTAGAAAACCATAACTTGTACACTTCCCTATGCTTTCCTTGGAATAGGTGACGTACGGGTAGTGGAAAGAACCCAGAGGTTTCATTAATGCACCTAAACTAAGAATAAATTACCACCGACATGGAATTGGCTTAGATTTAGGTAGTGAATTGTATCGTGGGAGCGAGCAATTTGGGCTACAGGCTTTCTATCTAGGTAAGAAGTAGGAATTTATGTTAATTCAGTAGAGATAATATACAACGAGACCCTATGGTGAAACTGGTAATCCTAATGATTCAACCATATTCGAATGAACTGTTTTCATTTTCTCTTAATTTTCTTTTGTTTTGTTAAAACTCAATTCAACATTTTCAATCGGTTTAGTTGATCACACTATAGTTAGTAGTAGTCACTGAGACTACGTCTCCCTGAGTTCGACTCGGGCCTCACAAGGCCTATATTACTCGACGTGTACACTTGCATTTTTACGCATGATTTTGGCGTGTCAAGTTTTTGGCGCCGTTGTCGGGGAGACGG
This sequence comes from Alisma plantago-aquatica, assembly GCA_963693085.1. Classification (NCBI taxonomy): domain Eukaryota; kingdom Viridiplantae; phylum Streptophyta; class Magnoliopsida; order Alismatales; family Alismataceae; genus Alisma; species Alisma plantago-aquatica. The sequence goes on from OY856412.1 coordinate 1,425,438,171, forward strand.
TGACGTCTCATCACTACGAGTGTTGTAGTCGTCCACTATAGGCCACTTTTTAATTTTTATGCAATTTAATCTAAAAAAATATTTTTATTTCATATATCGAACTTTCTCTTTAGATACCTTGGCTAACTATTTTCAATCTTTCAAGTACTAGTGTATGGTGACAACGAGGACCACAGACTATGGAGAAACTACACCTGAGGTTCCAGTCATTGTTGAGACTCCAATCCAAACAAATTCATTTGAAGGCATACCAACGTCACCCAGGCGACAAGAAATGGGGGACGGAAATCCAGGAGCAGAGAAGACCATCTGGGAAAGGATAAAGGCATCCTCTTCTTCTACACAGATAGGGCCAATCAAAAAGCAACATGTGAATGTAGCTCATTATAAGATTGATCCAGGTTTGATCACACTCATCAAGTCACAAGCATTCCATGGGAACGCTCATGAAGACCCAGTGGCACATATTAGCAATTTTGTGGAGATCAGTGACATGGTCAAAGTCGATAGGTTTCCTCAAACCACCATCTATCTGAAGTTGTTTCCATCATCGCTGGCTGATAAGGCAAGGGAATGGTTGCACAACCTGCCAGACGAGTCAATCGGGACATGGGACGAAATGGTAGAGGCATTCTTTGAAAGATATTTTCCTCCAGAGAAGACAAATGAGTTGATTAAGAATATCCACAACTTCAAGCAATATGCATCCAAATCTTATTCCAAGGTGTGGGAGCACTTTCAGATAATGCTTAGGAAGGTTCCGCGCCATGAGATAGATTTAGAAAATCAAGTGAAGATGTTCTATTTTTGGCTGTGAAAAAGTGAACGGACTACTTTGGACAGTGCATGCTCAGGGTTCTTTCTTAATAACCCTCCTTCAACATGTTAGGATATTTTGAAGAATATGGAGAAGAACCAGGCATGGGGCAATGAGAGAGACAATTCAAAGCAGATCAAGAGCATAGGGGAATCCAAAGTCATCACATCCTTAAATGAAAAGTTGGACCTGATAGCAAAGAAGCTACTTGAGAAGGACAACAATTCGTTGGATGAAGAAGGCCAAGTGAAGTATGTGCGGAAAAAAGGCTATAGGAATAATGACTACACATGAAGGATCCCAAATTCTCATGGAAGGATCCAAACAACTTCCTACAGCACCCCGATCAACAACATCAGTAAAGGAATAACCAGCAGTAGTGACCTGCGGCAGAGGAGACCACAAATGAAATTCTCAACCGCATAGTGAAGCAAAATGAGCAACTGATAAACAATTTCCAGCGTGATCTCCAGAACCAAGGGGCCCAAATGAGGAGCTTTGAGACAACTTTGTCTCAACTAGCGGCATATGTGGCGGCTTTGAAAAAACCTTCTCAGTAGGGATTTCCAGGAAATATTGACACTCCAACGGGGAACCAGCAGGTCAAAGCCATACTACTGAGAAGTGGGAAGAAGACATTGACCCCACATCCTGTGAAGACTCAGGTGATCAAGCCCGTTGACAGTGGTGAGTCAATGGCAGAGCAGGAGCAAGAAGAACTCGACACAGGAAATGCAGGGAAGGAGCAAACTCAAGAATCCGAGGTGGAAAAGAGGACGTCATATGTGCCACCACATCATAGGACACAGATGGTACCAGTTCCATATCCTATTAGCTTGAAGGCAATAAAGATGGATCAACAATTCAAGAAGTTTCTGGACATCTTTAGGAAACTTTCAGTAAATATACCATTGATTGAGGCAATTGAACAAATACCCTCATATGGTATGTTTCTGAAGGATATAATTAACAAGAAGAGGAAAATCCTAGATTCTGAGGTGGTTGTACTAAGAGAGCAAGTCAGTGCCTTCATCTTAGGTACGCTACCACCAAAGAGGCAGGACCCCGGTTGCTTTAACATCACATGTTACATCGGGAAGACAAAGTTTGATGAGGCACTCTGTGATTTGGGGACAAGCATCAACTTGATGCCCCTATCCACTTTTAAGAAGCTTGGTCTCAAAACATTAAGGAAGAGCAATATGACGATTCAATTAGCGGACAACTCAGTAGTGACACCGCATGACATTTGCAAGGATGTGCTTGTCAAGGTGGACCGGTTTGTTTTTCCTGCATATTTTATAGTGATGGAGATGCAAGTTGAACATGGAAACAAGCTTCTTCTAGGAAGGCCCTTCCAAGCAACAGCTGACATGATCTTGGAGATGGGAAGAGGTCGCTTGACAATGGGAATTAAAGATGACAGGTTTGAGAGAAAAATTCCAGATAATTCCAAGTCATCCAATGCTCAGGAGCAGTGCAATATGATGCAGCACATGAATAACAATATTTCTTTATTCTTGGGAAGACCATTTTTGGACATGGCACATGTTATGACAAAGGTGGACAGGCGGAAACTTGCTGTGGATATCATGGAAAACACCAAGGTACTCTCACTTGCCAAGGCAGTAGGATATCCAGATGACAGAGAAGAGGAAGCGAGTTTATCTAATGTGGATGATGACGCAGAGGAGTCCATACTACAGGTCCATCCGCAGCTTCCCTTGGAGGCTTATCTCATGAACTTAATGGATGATTGTATTTGAGACTGGTCACTGGAGGAGTGTGAAAGGTTACTGAAGGCTTTGCCATGTCATTACATGAGGCATTTTGAGGACTTAGGGCCACTACCACCACCGTTGGTTTCTTCACTTCTAAACCCATCTGAGTTAGAGCTCAAGCTATTGTCGCCTCATTTGAAGTATGTTTTTCTAGCAGCAGAGGAGAAGCTACCAGTCATCATATCAACATCATTGAGTATCTCAGAAAAAGAACAGTTGATCATTGTGTTAAAGAATCACTGAGGTGGTCTGTGGCCGACATCAAGGGGATTTCTCCCACCTTGTTCCAACACAAGATTCGGCTAGAAGGAGTGAAGCCGGTCATTCAACCTCAACTTCATTTAAATCCAATTATGATGGAGGTGGTGAAGAAGGAGGTACTAAAGCTATTGTCGACAGGTATTATCTATGTTATTTTAGATTCTATGTGGGTTAGTCCGACGCAGGTAGTGCCCAAAAAGGGGGGAATTACTGTCACTACTAATTCATCTAATGAGAAAATAACCACTAGATTACTGACGGGGTGACGAGTTTGCATTGATTATCGTAGATTGAACACTGCCACACTTAAGGGCCATTTTCTGTTACCGTTCATTGATCAGATTTTGGAGCGACTCGCCGGTTGCTCCCATTTTTGTTTTCTAGATGAATATTCTGGCTACAATCAGATTTCAATCGAGCCTAAGGACTAGGAGAAGTCTACCTTCACATGCCCTTATTGCACCTTTGCATACCACTGCATGCCTTTCGGGTTATGCAATGCACCCACGACTTTTCAAAGGTGTATGTTGGCGATTTTCTCAGATATGGTAGAAAGATGTCTTGAAGTTTTTATGGACGATTTTTTGGTTTATGGGACGTCTTTTGATGATTTCTTGAGAAATTTGGACAAGGTCTTGCAGAGATGTGAAGACACTCATCTAGTGCTTAATTGGGAAAAATGTCACATGATGGTTAGCGAGGGCACAGTGTTAGGTCACAAGGTGTCTAGAAAGGGATTGGAGGTATATCTGGTTAAAATAGAAGTGATCTAAAAAATCCCTCCACCAACATCAGTGAAGGCAGTTAGGAGCTTTCTATGCCACGTCGGGTTTTATCGCCAATTTATTAAAGATTTTTCAAAAACCACTAAACTATTGTCTGAGCTTTTGGAAAAGGATGTCAAATTCAATTTTGATGAGAAGTGTTTAAAGGCTTTTGAGATTTTGAAGGAAAAACTCATATCTGCACTGGTTGTGCAGGCTCCATATTGGAGCCAACCGTTTGAGCTGATGTGTGATGCATCAGACTATGTTGTGGGGGCGGTGTTGGGGCAATGCCTAGACAAGGTTCCTATGTTCATACACTATGCATATAAAACACTTCACGACGCACAACTTAATTACACCACAACTGAAAAAGAATTACTTGTTGTTGTCTTTGCTTTTGAAAAATTTAGACAATATCTTGTGGGGGCAAAAGTGGTGGCGTGGACGGACCATGCGGCTATTAAGTACTTACTACAGAAGAAGGATGCTAAACCAAGATTGATTAGATGGATCCTTTTATTGTAGGAGTTTGATATTGAGGTCAAGGATAAAGTAGGAGTAGAGAATGGAGTGGCTGATCACCTATCTCGTTTGGAGAGGGTAGATGAGAAGGACATGAATATACCCATTCTAGAGACCTTCCCTGATGAGCAGTTGTTCACCCTTAAGCAAAAAGATCCTTGGTTTGCTACTATTGTGAATTATTTAGCTTGTAAGGAATTTCCTGCTGACTGGGGTTATCAAGAGAAGAAAAGATTTTTTCATTCTTTGCACTATTACTTTTGGGATGATCCTATTTTGTTGAAACAGTGCAGGGATGTAATTTTGAGGAGATGTGTACATGGAGGTGAGTATGAGAGTGCGTTAAAGCATTGCCACACACTACCTACAGGTGGACACCATGCTAGTTCTAGGACAGATGCAAAGGTGTTGGAGAGCAGATTGTATTGGCCGACCCTTTTCAAAGATGCATATGACTGTGTGTAGGTGTGATGCGTGTCAGCGGTCAGGTAACATATCAAAGCGGCAGGAGATGCCTTTGAATGTGTTTTAAGAAGTAGAGGTTTTTTATTTGTGGGGTATTGATTTCATGGGACCCTTTGTGTCCTCTAACTCCAACCTTTACATCTTGTTGGTTGTAGATTATGTGTCAAAATGGGTGGAAGCAATTCCAACCCCAACCAATGATGCAAATGTGTATGCAAATTTGTTAAGGATCACATTTTCTGTAGATTTGGAGTTCCAAGAATGATCATAAGTGATGGAGGAACTCATTTCACTAATCAGAAATTTGGGGCACTTTTAACCAAGTATGGAGTGATGCACCATGTGGGTACACCATATCACCCACAAATACAAGGACAAGTAGAGGTTTCTAATCGTGAGATTAAAAAGATCCTTGAAAAGATGGTGTCGTCTAGTAGAAAGAATTGGAGTGATTCGTTAGTTGATGCGCTATGGGCCTATAGGACAGCCTACAAGACACCCATAGGAACCACACCCTTTAGGCTAGTCTATGGCCGAGCGTGTCATCTTCCTGTGGTATTAGAACATAAGATTCATTGGGCGTTGAGAAGGCTCAATTTTGATCTTGATGAAGCAGGAAAGACAAGGAGGATAGAGTTGAATGAGCTTGATGAAATTTGGATGAATGCTTATGAGAAATCATGATTGTACAAGGAAAGAACTAAGCAAATTCATGACTGCCATATAGCTAGGAGAGTCTTTTTACCAGGAGAAAGTGTGTTGCTCTTTATCTCAAGATTGAAATTGCACCCCGAGAAATTGAGATCTAGGTGGAGTGGACTGTTCATCATAGAAGAGGTGTTTCCACATGGAGCGGTTAGGATAAAAGAGGGAGAGAGATCCTTCTTGGTTAATGGTCAAAGATTGAAACATTATTTTAGAGAAGATTTTATGAGGAAGGAGCATGAGGTTAAACTTATTGCTCTTAATTAATCTCAACAATGGAGTTGTCTAGCCTAGGACGTTAAACAAGGGCGCTTGTTGGGAGGCAACCCAACCACCAAGATGTTTGTTTCTTTCATTTTCATTAAGTTATTTTATTAGTACTTAGTTTTTGAAAATTTTATGTAAAAATGAAACCCTGATTCGTTTATTGAGTGTGCAGTTTGTGGCTGAGTCGGTGCCACTGACTTCCATGTCGATGGCCCCGAGACAGGGTTAGAGAGATGGGCATATCGGTTGATAAAAATCGGTGCCACCGACATCCCTATCGGTGCCACCGACATTTCTGAAGAAAGTGTAGAATTCGGATGCGATTAACTGATGAGCCGTCGGTACCATCGACACCCAAGTCAGTGGCACCGACTCGGCTTGGTGTCCCAGGCTCGGTGGGTGTGTCGATGCACTAACGAAAAAAAGGGTCAATCGTCATGTCGGTACAACTGACCTCATCGTCAGTTCCACCGACCAAAGGAAACACTGATCCATGGACAACCCCGATCTATGGCTCAGATGTGCCCACGTGGACTATCTGAAGATTCGATCATGCCCAAAAGTCGGTGCCACCGACACCAAGTCGGTGCCACCGACTCATCAGCAATCCGGAAAAACAAGATCGTGCACCGACAGCCGTCGATGCATTGAGGGCCCATATTCGGCCCTAGAAGTCAGTGCCACTGACTTCATGTCGGTGCCACCGACTCTGTCACAACAGGTCGGCACCAGCCCTATAAAAGGGAGGATATAGTTTGTTTTATTTCTCACAACTTGAAGAACGACGAATCCCACGAGCATGAGTGGCTACTCCGAGCATCCAGAGGCTTCATCGAGCTCTTCCTTTCTTATTCTTCTTCTCCGGTCACTCCATTATCATGGCAAGATGACATTATTGGAGCCAGGGGTATTTTGGAGGTTACCCGATGCCGCAGGACATGCCCCCATTTGATCCGACTTTCCAGGGGATGTTTCCTCCTCAGGACCCCACGCAGCCATCGCCACCACCATTTTGAGTCGAGTATCACCGTTCCACCCCTTAAGTTAGGATATTGACTATGAGGCCATAGTCGTGTTCAAGCTTGGGGGTGCTGGAACAGTTTCTATCTTAGTTTCTTGTTTTCTTTCATTTTAGTGTTGTTTGTTTTACTTTAGTTAGTTTTCTTATTAGTTTTCCACTATGTAGGATCCATAATCTATCTAGTGTAATCTGTGGAGAAGTAAATGCATGGGTTCAGTTGAGAATATCAATCTCTGGGTTGGGTGCATTTAAAAAAAACTAAAATTTTTCTGTATAAGCTTATCTTGCAAGTAATCGAGTCACATAACTGAGGAAGTGCTTGAGTAAGTCAGCTTCAGGACATTAGAGCATAAATGATCATCTATTTTGTCTAAGAAAGTGATTGATAGCGATTGTTGAGCCTAAACTGATCAAATACTAACGTGACCTTAAATTAAAATTCAAGAAAGAAACCCCTTGATTACCCTGTACACAGGTCATTAGAGAGGGACATATGATTTTTTCTGAAGGTTCTATCTCTTAGTTGTGTGATGTCAACCACCACATACTTTTGTCTCACACTCCACCATAAGAGGATTGAGCACATGCTGTCGTTTTCTTTTCTTTCTTGATTGCATTTACATTGCATAATAGACCTTGCATAGTAGTTGTTTATTTTTGCTTGCATTAGTGCATACAAAAAAAAATAAAAATCATACATGCACAACAAATCATGGTGCATGTCATTTAGTTGCATAACACCTTTGTTCATTTAGTTACATAAACATTACATTTCTTCTTGCATAAAATCTTGTCTAACTTCTTCTCTCTTAATAAAAAGGCAGTGATTGTGCCCATTCCTTGAAAAGAAAAGAAAAAAAAAGAGAAGAGAAAGCTCTTACAAAAATTAAAGGTGTAGTGCAATTTGAAGCCCAAAGCAATTTTATCGTGATTGAAAGGGGGCTTAAATGAAAAAAAAAGTACCTATATATTTTTGAAAGTTGAAGGGCACAATTCTACCCAATTATAAAGAAAAGTTAGCACATGATTTAGTTTTGTAGATATTTTGTCTTATCTTGAGATGAAATAATAGTTGCATGCATCATTCCACCACAATGATTAGGCATTAGGATCATTTTCTAAAAATCGCATCATCATAGGTTCATCATGATTTTTGATTGCATGAATGATTGTATGTGCTCATGATTCTTCCGCAGCCACCTATTTCAACCACCCGTTTCTCTTATTGGTAGGCCACTCAGATGTTTTCTCCTCATTCATTATTTTATCAGAACTACTTCCATGTAGATGGTAGGTAGATAAAAGAGCAACATAGATAGGAGATCACTCGATGCATCAAGTATGAACTTGACGAGTCTATCATATTAAGTACATTAACTGATAGTGTCTCATTGATTGGGGGTGGACATCTTGGATAGAGATTTTTGGTCGCCTATAGGGCAGTTAGCGTTCAGTGGTCAGTAAAGGCCGGAAGGAGGACCGAAAGGTGGAGACTTTTTAGATATACCTTATGCATGATGTTATTCAGTTGACTTATCTCAATCAGATCCAAAGGTGTTGTTGCTCGAGGACGAGCAAGATTCAACTTAGGGGAGTTTGATGTACGGGTTTTGAATTGCTTATTACATGCCTAATTTATGCTCGTTTTGTGCATTTGTTAGTCAATTTGTTGATCATATGTGTATAAATCTTTATAATTGACTTGTATACTTTTTGTGCATCAAACTATGCTTATTTCATCGTAATTATATTATTTTATATATTTCTCGACTTAATACATGGTCTTTGTCAGATTTCAGGAAGTTCCATATATTTGAGGAGTCGGTGCCACTGACCACACAGGTCAGTGCCACCGAGATGACATCAGAGACAAGCCCGCAGTCGACCAAAAGAGTCGATGGCACCGACCACACAGGTCGGTGACACTGAGATAGCATCAGAGAGGAAGGGAAAAATTTTGTAGGAGCTCGGTGCCACCGACATTCCAGTCGATGGTACCGACTCAGTCAGAGACCGATTAAAGCCCGATGTCATCAGTGCCACCGACCACCAGGTCAGTGCCACCGACTCTGTCAGAATTCATCAATCTAAATCGGCCGCCCAGATCCAACGGTCCACGTTATGTGGTACCGTAAGTGACCTAGGACAAAAAGGGAGGACGACTTGACCAAAAGAGGGAGTTTTTGCACCGCACGATGGCTAGAGAAGAGGGGGAGAGAACACAGAGCTGAAGGACGATAATCGGACGATTCGAGCACCTCCGACAGACGTTTATACTGCCGGAAGACTGCAAAATAGGCATTTTTCGAGGAGGATCATCCGGAGCGCCTTCATTCCAGGGGTTACACGAATCTCCTTCATGTTCCCCATGTTTTTATTCTCTTCTTACATGTATTTTCAACTGAAAACCATGCGGGGCTAAACCCCTCTTTTCCTTAGGACCCGGGAGTAGCCCGGAGAATCATTGTATTGACTGTTTACATGATTTAGTATAAGTTTCTCTTTATTCCTGGATATATAAGTGTGGATTTGAACGACTTATCGCTGCTTGATCACCATCGATATGATTACAGACCATTAATTACTCTGGAAGGGGGATTAATGGTTAGAAAACCATAAATTGTACACTTCCCTACACGTTCCTTGGAATAGGTGACGTACGGGTAGTGGAAAGAATCCAAAGGTTTCATTAATGCACCTAAACTAAGAATAAATTACCACCGACATGGAATTGGCTTAGATTTAGGTAGTGAATTGTATCTCGGGAGCGAGCAATTTGGGCTACATGCTTTCTATCCATGTTAGAAGTAGGAATTTATGTTAATTCGGTAGAGATAATATACTATGAGACCCCGTGGTGAAACTGGTAATCCTAAGAAATTCAACCATATTCGAATCAACCGTTTTCATTTTCTCTTAATTTTTTTTGTTAAAACTCAATTCAACATTTTCAACTGGTTTAGCTGATCGTACTGTAGTTAGTAGTAATCACTAAAACTACGTCTCCCTGAGTTCGAATCGGGCCTCACAAAACCTATATTACTCGACGCGTACACTTGCATTTTTACACACAGTTTTGGCGTGTCAGTCGAGGAACAAGTGTTCAAGTAGCAATTTTGTCTAGTGCAATCAGTTTGTCATTCATGGCTTGAACCCATTGTGGACATTTCTGTGCACTTTGAATGGAGTTGGGTGATGCAGGAATAGATTGCATAGTCAAAGCATAGCGGGAGGTTTGATTTAACATTTTTGTTTTGGATCTGGTAATTATAGGATGTATGTTCAAATTGGATCTTGGGACATCAGAGTGCTTATGAGAAGTAGATATGGTGCCCATATCAGGCACAATGGGTGAGCTTGTTGTCTCATATTCTGGTGTTTGTATGTGCGAATCATCATCGGGAGTAGGCAGAGTAGGAGAATGACCCTAGTTGAGAGAAACTGACTGAAAATTGGTACATACATCTTGTGGCAAACAATCAGCCAAGGGAATAGAGATAGGTTGAACAACCAAGTTGGACTTGTTAGTATGACACAAAGCATTGGATATCTCACCAGGAAACATATTCACATCCTCAATATAGTCAATAGTTTTTGAGCCAACATGTTGATCTTGATCATTGTCCACTGAAGAAGCGTCAGACACATTTGAAAATTCAGAGAAAATAGTATGCTCATCTAGAGCAACAGTTTGTGGAACATGTTCTTTGAAAGGAAATGCATTTTCATTAAAGACAACATATCCAGATAAATAGATTCTGTTAATAGAAATATGCAAGCATCTATATCCTTTTTAGGTATAATTATAACCCAGAAAAACATAGGGCAATGCGAATGGTTGTAATTTATGTTTGTTGAAGTCTTGAAGACATGTAAAGCAAAGGCAACCAAACACACACAACATATCATAGTCGGGCATTCTTGCATATAGTTTGAACAGAGGAGATACACGATCATGTTGTCTTGAAGGTAGATGATTGATAATATAAGCTATTGAAGAAAAAGCCTCAGGCCAATAAGAAAGAGGGACTTTAGCATCAAGAAGCATAGTTAGGCCTAGTTCAACAACATGTATGTGATTTTGTTCTACCAGACCAACATGTTCATGTGTATGTGGACATGATAACTGATGAACTATGCCATTTGCAGACAAGAACTCCTACATCTTGTGATTGACAAACTAACCTCCTCCATTGGTCATAAGAGTTTGAACCTTAGTATGAAACTAGTTTTCAATCATTTTATAGAAGAAGAAGAAGAAGAAGAAGTGATTTAAGAATTTAGACTTAGATTTTAGAGGATAAAACCAATACATTCATCTACTAGAAAAGCATAGAAATGAAAACTATGTTTCGACATTACAGGAGACTTGCCCCACAAATCACAATAGATCTGACCAAACAGAACAATACATTTAACATATTTATTGGAAAAAGGTAGTTTATGACTATCACGACCTCTCTTTTGATTATCATAAATGCCAACCATTAGAGATAATCCCAAAACCTAATCCCAGATTATGAAATAAAACAATGAATTCTTGACAAAGGCGATTAAACAATATACAAAAACACATACAAATTTTTCCTTTTTCTTTCTTCACAAATTCATAAATCAATGTCACATCAAGGACATCACATTTAGATATCAAAAATATTATTCAACTCCATTAAAACCAGAATCAAATCTTATTCTCATATGTGGTTTAGTTTATATAAGATACATGTACATTGATGAACAAACTTAGTCTACAACCCATCCCGGGAAAGAGAGAGTACACGGACATTCTAATCTATCTAGATTATGCTATTTATATCTTCTTTGTCACGACTTCTCCTCTAGATAGAATTATACCTAAAAACATTTGAAACAACCTCATGAGACTCATATAGAGCCCCAGTGAGTGGATACCTCCCACTCAAGCTAGGCACATGCATCAACATCAGATTAAGTATAATAAACTTAATGGAAACATGTTGATATTGAAAAGTCTAGCAAACAGTTCTATCATAAGTCATATATAACTTACAATGGTAATCTAATCCAACAGATAAGGTAATCACTTAAACCAATTATAACTTTGAAACATCTTTTAGATCATGTCTATGAACAAATCAGCAGATACTTCTTAGTTCAAATTAAGAACCCTACTACATGAGAAATAAGTCAAGTTCTAAGCATTTTGAATTAATACATAACAATAACATTATCTTTGTGACACTCCACCAGCTGGACCAGGAACACATCTTGCAGTCATAAAGCTGAAGTACGCATAATACATATCTACCAAACAATATTGTCAAATAGCAAGCAATCCAACTCATATTCAGAATGGATATAAATCCCATCATATATAACTTGTCAACATGACATATCATAATATGAAATAGAAAATGTCCATAGCAACATGATTACTTTCCAGAACAAAAAGCATAATCAACAATGACGAATCATCAAGTAATAGTACAAGGAATGTAACAACCATTCAAATCATGTTATACACGACTTTTCATCCTTTATTCATTTGCCCTGAAACTACTTAGCTTGTACCTCACTAAGTAGAAGTCGTCGCGCCTAATTCTTGTGTCAACGACTCACCGTCACTATCTTAGGGTTTATCCGACCACCCTAAGATATCAATAACAGACCCTGGCCACCTCAGGGTTGCCTAAAGAGGCTCACATCCTCATCTCGGGTATACTAGATAGGAACTAACAAAATAGTATATCACATATCACAATATTTCACATATTTTCACATTTTACATATTTCATTTCATCAGAGTCTATTCCATCTGAACATAGACTTTCACAGTAAGGATTTAGAGCCAGAGCCACTCCAGATGACTCACTCCTATATCCTAGTGGTCTAACCTTTAAGGTCTCTATCTACACTCTGGAAATCCTTTTACAAGGAGATCCATTTTGTTTCCCTAGTGTGGTCCTCGGGGGAAACTCACGGTGTTCAGGGCACCTAACTAGATGTTCCATCATTTCACTTGTTATTAATCTCTTTTACTCATCTTAAAAGAATTCAAAACATCATATATCATATCTTTGTGTATTCTCATGTAACTATAATAACATGAAACATATTAAGTTTATCAATAAGGACAATGATCAAAGCAAGAAGCACAATAAATCTATAGATTGCAACACATATGATTATTTCTATATTCTACATCATCTCATAGCAATCATCAACAGTGGGCTTTCCACCCAAGACATAATCTTATTGTCTAGCATTTACCCCATCAAGTTTTTATCATCGTCAGTGGGCTTTCAGCCCTAAACATAATCTCATTATGCAACATTTACCCTTATCAAGGTTTCTCAAATGTAAGGAGTGCATATTAAATTCAATTTCAACATATTTCTTATCAATTCATTGTATATCACAGTTCTTAACAAATATTAGCAGAGGCATTAGAACTAGAAACAGTAAAAGCATATAGGTATCTTGTATTGTCAGTCATTCTCAGAATAGATTTATCATACAACATATACTTATTCCATCCAATTTCAGTAGATGCAAAATATATTTCATGCATAAACATGCATAACACACTTAGTTCTCTTCTTCTTTTATTTCACATTCTTCAGTCAGGGTTATTGATCAACACATGGTGATTATCATTTGAAGTTTGTACTATTAGTCCATTCTCAGAGTACAAGTCGCAATTCAAGAACACATTCTTGTAAATCAATTCAAATACTTGAATTTCATCTTTTAGTTGAATTCAACTACATTTATGTGCATCCCTTAATCCCTCATTTGAGATTTTCATTCACTAGCATCATCAAACTCATCATTTTAGGGTAAGAGTTACATTCTTAGAATCATCTACTAGTCCCATCTTTTCCCTTTATTTTATATTCAGTAGTCTCAACTTCTTTCATTTCATGTTCATTACATTATCTGAACCAATCTTTCTTGATTCACTTTACATACAATTCTTCTCTTCTACTTAACATTTATCAAAGTCTAGTTCTTAGTATATTTCATTTTATTTGGGTTAATCCACATGTAATTAAAATAAAAGATAAAATACTTCATCATACTAACTTCATTAGTTTCATCTTTAACTTGCATTCACCATTTAGTACATCTTGTTCATATTGTCTCTTATATTTAGATAAGTGTACCATGTCATTGACTACTAATGTCATTTATATAACAACAATGATCATTCTTTATTATAGTAATCACTTTAGCTTAAAAGAACAATTTAGGTTACATCTTCTACATCATAATCTCTAATCATCCTTCACAAATCACTGTTATTTAACTTGCATAAAAGGACCCACATTCATATGAGGGCTACTCGTTATTCCATAAATTGTACTAAAATAGATGTGTTAGTCTTAGATCATATTAGTAAGACTCATCATTTTTAATTGAAGTTTTAATGCTTACATTCATCATTTCATCACATTTACAACATCATATACAAGTTCTAGCTTCATCACTCATATTCGTCTTAATACTAAACATCTAGGGTTTTCAAGAAGTCATACTTAGTTCAATACATCATAAGAGCCATATCACTAAGTAATTTCATAATGATGCATATAGGTTCATTAGGGTTATTCACACACATGGAACCCCTAGTTTCCATTTTCACATATTCCATTCATCAATCATAAGTTTACATTGATAAACTAACTCATTTGATTCACTTCCTCAACACAAACCCTAATCAAGATATGTGGTCACCTCATACTGATCTATATAAATATATTACATTCAATTCCATTAACATTCAACAATACACTTGAATAATACAATATAGTACAATTCAAATATGATATTATACATGCCAATTTAATTCCAAGCATATCGGCCATTGGGATGATTTTTAGGCAAAATTCACATGAAATAGTATAGTCATCTATCTGTAGGATTCAACATGGATCCTCAATCAATATATCACGAACTAATCAAGTTCCAAACAATGAGAAATAATAAAAAATAGTAGAATTTGATCCCCCAATATCTTTCCTAAACCAATATCCAATCACATACATATACAAGCAAGGTTTCTAATTATTTTAGCCAGATAGAATTAGGCTTTCAACATGAATACATAGCTTAGGGTGGAGAAAAACACTTACCTCAGGTGCCAAGTACCTTAAATTTGTAGGTCAAACTCTGAATTTTTTGGAAACCCAATCAAACTCTAGCAAATGAATCCAATTCTTTCTCCTCTCAGCTCGGAAACCCTAGAAATGGGGATTAGAAGAGAAACATTGAGAAAAGGGGGAGATTTGATGTGATTTCAAATAAAATTAGAGGAGGGAGGGAATCTTGACATGTGAGAGAAGATTCACCATGAAATGCTATGCAAATAAGCTAAACTTACTTGATTTTATCATATATTGGATAGAAAAATCCTAGGTCAACATATCCACCACTTTCTCTTCTCAAAACCCTAGCTCTCATCTGTTACAACCCCAAATTTTGGGTTCATTTGCTGAGAAATATAATTTCTCATATTAAAGATTCTTGAATGAATGAATGAAATAATCTATTTTGAATAAATGGATTTCATGGCCTTGTTGTTTGATTTGTGGGCTTTATTGGCCATTGAGCCCAATAACAAGAATATTCAATTAATAAATGAATAACTGAAAAATTGAGATAAGAAAGGTGTGGAAACCTCTAGAAGGCAAATCCAAAGAGGATTTCGTGCCTATTAGATTCCTTG
This sequence comes from Alisma plantago-aquatica, assembly GCA_963693085.1. NCBI lineage: Eukaryota > Viridiplantae > Streptophyta > Magnoliopsida > Alismatales > Alismataceae > Alisma > Alisma plantago-aquatica. The sequence goes on from OY856412.1 coordinate 1,425,453,484, forward strand.
GGTTCCAAGGAGTCCAAAGTTGCAAAGAAAAGGCAATAAGAAAGGAAAATAGCAAATAAGTATTTCCTTGTTAATAAATAAATTGAAAACATTGATGAAATGTGGAAAATATGTGAAAAGAGGTATAATTGGGTAATCCTTAGTGGAATTTCGTATCCTAAGGATTCCTAATGATAAAAGGAATACTAATGAGGAAAATAAAAGAGAAATAAAGAGAAATCCTCAAAAAGAACTATTTTAATAAGAAATAAACAAGATAATGAGAGATAAAGAAGGATAATGCATTTAGATACATCTAGAAGGATAATGAGTATCCTTAATGAGAAATTTCGAAATAATAGAGTTTTGGGATCCAAGGAGTCTCAATGAAGAGGAAAGAAAGAGAAAATACCAAGATTACATATAATAGCATAATGAGGTCTATTATTGATGAATTTTGTAATATGGAAAAAAGGGGTTTTTTTTTCTATTAAAGGAAATACATGATTTCGTGATAAATGATTAAGAATCAAGTGATAAGAAGATCAAGGAGAGGATTTTCGAAATCCTATTAGCACAAGAAAAGGGAATATCCAAGAAATTAGGAAAGAGAAAGGAACTTGCTTTTTATGAAGGAATCACTCTCCTTTTGGTAGGGGGATGGGTTACTTCGTGGGCAAGCACCCCAGGGCAGTGCAACCCTCCCCTATATAGGGGAACAGCCCAGGATCGACCCCAAGGGGATATCCTGCATGTTTCTCTCTATTCCCCATCTTCTTCTTGCTCTCCTTTGAGAAAACCCTAACCAAGAAGGTAGGGAGAACCCTGGTGTAAACGGAGGATCAAGAAGGGTCCTGGATGGTGGATGGATACTCCCACGAGTAATCTAAGGAAGATCTATCCTTGTCTTCCTACTCTAAACCCGCACAATACCCGCAAAAGAGGCTGCAACCTTGCTACAGATCGCAGCCTTGGCCCTCCTAAGATCGGACGCCTTGGCCATGGGTCCAGGTATGGCTGGACGCGTAGGGATGCAACGGAGGTATAGAAAGGGTTCCGAGGAGGTTCGTGCCTTAGAAAGGCAGAACACAACCTCACGATCTGCTGCAGCGTGGCTGCATCACGGCAGAGTTCGGCGGCCGATCTGGGCTGGCATGCTGCTGCTATGGCCACCTATTTAAGGTGCCTTGGGTGCGCTAGGGTACTGCGGGGCCAGCCGCACTATCCATGGAAGCTTTCGAGGTGAACGGAGGCCAAGGGAGCCGCGCCAAAGCAGCTAGGGCGGCTGCGCTAGGGTTGCCCGGGGTTGAAGAAGAAGGAAAGTGGAGTTGGACGAATCTGCCCTTCATGCGCTGAATAAAAAGCAACTTAAGAAAGGGGCAAACACGTCTTTTCGTCATGTTTTCAAAGAGCCCAAGCAACGTTGCATGGAGCCGAGCGACGTGGCGCTCTGTGATTGGTCCAAAGAAGGTAATTTTGCTAAATTCATATCTAAAGATTGGTAGCTCCGATGGAGAAGTGCAAAATATGAAAGTTGATCAGGAGAATGCGTAGAATGCAATAAAAATAATATTAAAGCTCGATTCTTTTTGCATTTTGAAAAGTAAGGTAATTTATCAAGTTTAACATAATGATGATTAAAGAAACCCTAATTGCAAATGATTAAAGTAATTAGTAGGGTTTAATAGATGATTAAAGTGGATATTGGTCTGTTAATGCTAAAAAGGAACATTAGAAAGAAAAAGGATGAACTTTGCATATAATTAGTTAATTTAGAGTTTCTTGTGCATAATTATGTTTTAATGGGCCTTGAAACCCTAATGTTGACTAATTCGACTATTCATGGCTGTAATTGATTAATTTTATGATTAAAGATGGGATATTCTGAATCTAAGACTATTTCGAGCATTAAAGTTCCTAGTTTGTGGATAAATACCCTAAATAAAGTAATTAGGGTTTTCTCATGAAAAATGTAGAATTGGTGATTAATAACGTTCATATGAGTAATAGAGTATAATGAATTATACATTGATGATAAATAAGCATAATGATCTTGTCATGGATTAAATGGATAAAAGTGATAGTTTTAATGTAAGATAAGTTTAATGGGTTTAATTGATGGACAATGATGCCTTTAATTCGAAAATAAGGTTAAATGTTGTAAAGGGATAACCTTAATATCTTTTGTGAATAATTAGGGTTTAAAATAGTAAAAGATGAAAGGAAACCCTAATTGCAATAGAAACCCTAAAAATGAAATAGTAACCCTAGGGCTCCAATAGGTCTATTAGACTTGGATGCCATGATCCATGATAGAAGATATTGGATGTCTGTTTCAGGATCTTATTGAATGCTTGCTTGCCTTGTTGATTGGACTATTCTGTTTCAAGTCTGCTTAACAGGTATGTGGTTACGCTTATGAATAACCGCATTAGTTTTCCGCATGTTTGTTGGATGGTTAATCACATTGATTGCAATTAAATTTGTTGGATGATTCATATTTGCAAATTATAAAGTCACTATGATTATCACATTAATAATAGAAGTATGGATTCTCGCACCTACATGCCACCCTGATGGATGATGCCAAAGGTCAGGCCCAGATGGGTAGACCAATGGACACCTTGAGTGGTGACCCCAGGCACCAAGAAGGTGGCCTATGATATTGCATGACTAGTGGGCACCATGAGTGGTGAGCCCCAGGCACCAAGAAGGTGGCCTTAAGTCATTGGCAAAGGGCACCCTAAGGTGGATATGTCAGGGTTAGGGCAAAAGCGGTGGAGAATGTCATATGGAAATGTGTAAATTGGCTTGTTAAAATAATTTGATTGTGATTATTAAGTTATTAGTCATATGTGCAAACTTTTGGTTGTCCCCACATACCAGTATATTTCGATATACTGACCGACGTTTTGTTTGTCGGCGTTTTAGGTACAAATGAAAAGAATAACAGTAAAGTGGCATATGTGGAATTAAATAAGAAGTAACATACACAGGAGGATTAGTTAGAGTAACATCTTCATGGATAGAAGTTTAGAAATCCCAGTTTTTCCAAGGTAAGAAAAGTTTTTATTTTATACCAGTTTTCAGTTTAGATGGTAAAGTTTATTAATTATTACTGATTATTTGTCGAACCTTTGATCCTGTTAATCGAATAACGGCTCTGACCTTCGGGTCTCCCTTAATTGGGGGTTGCCGGGAGGCGGGGTCGTTACAATTGGTATCAGAGCATAGGTTCCTCATTTAATCTTTAATAATTATTAAATTTTACAAATTCCGTAGAACCCAAGGGATTTATTAGAGGATTACCCAAAAGACAGAGGTGTCTAGAAAAGGATCACGACCGGGGGCTGGCAAGATTTTCCTCCGCACCGCTAGTCGGAATACGAGGACTCCCGGATCCGTGTGACTGCCTGGCCAAAGTCTTAGGGTATGAATCGAAATAAGATACCTTTTAGGACTCTCTCATCTCGTTCATCCTTTCTCAACTCAAATTCTGTTAAGGACCTTAAGGATTAGGGTTTCCTCTCTTTTCCTCACCCTCTTGAGGTATGGGTAAGATTGATAAGGATTAAGGAATCCTCCATCAAATTAATAAAAAGCATGTAAATAAGATGTCATGGACATAAGTTAATAGTGTAAGCGTAAAGGAATAGATACATGCTTAGGTCGTATGACACGAGTTGTCATTGCCCTCAGGAGAGACCTGAGAATAGACCTCCTTGGTAGGAGGATGTGTAGAGAGAGTTAGTCTGGGAGGTGGAGACCTCCATTACAGGTAGAAACCTAGCACATCCTTTGAGGATGATGGTAACCCTAACCCTAAGTGAAGGTTAGAGATAGAGATGACATGATGAGTTAGACCGAGTGTGTGGTTGGACATGCCTTGGGATCGTCATATGGGCCATGAGAGGTTGGATAACCTAGTACCTTTGGCGACCCAACCCTGGAGAGGGTCGTGCATGTTTGGGCGAAGGGTAACTCCTTCATGGATGAGGTTAGAGCAGAGCCTATAGGGCTGTTACCAGTAGGATATAACTTGTACCCAGAGTGCGTCAGTAATGGTGACATTAAACGAAACCCTAGTCAAGGGATCATGATGAATGGCTTATGAGATAAGCATAAGGGGTTATGGATAACCTTGAGTAAACATAAGTTTGAGTATAGGCTTCATTCAAGTAAGGGCATGCTTAGGAGTTTGATCCTTCATAAAGACAGGACCTCTTATAGAGAGGTTGGTTGTAGGATTAGCTCTAGAGAGAGGGAGCAGACCTCGGCCAAGAAAGTTGGAAGCCTAAAACCCCAAAACTTGAGAAACGGTGGGAGTCGATAAGGATGCGACCTAAGTGGACGATAATGGTTGCCTCATGCATGATCCCTAGAGGTTGATGATGTCTTGGGAGTAACCAAATCCTAGAGGGAGGATGATGCTTCTGGTACCTATGGTACAAGTGATTACCTACTAGATGAGATAGAGAGTGCTTTAGACCCTAAGGATGGTTAAGTAACCAGTTGTGAGGCTTTTTACCTAGATGGTTGTCCTTGAGGGGGACTCGACCTTGTGGTGTTGCTCTTATGAAAGGATCATGGAAGTACATGACATACCCGGTATATGATTGATTCATGGTTAAGAGTTTGAGCATGCAGTGGGATACCCAAAGGATAATCTAGGGATCCTAGGCCTAAGAGGGGAAGCAGTGTATCCAATGCTCATGGTGAGATTTGAGTCTTTATAGTTTCGAGCATGGTACTTTTAATGTGTAGAGGTAAAGGAAACCCCTTAAGGTAAGGGTATGTTTGATGACCCCCTCACGAATAAGTTGATTTGATGTTGAGTATGAGTACAGGTGTGACCTAGCTTGGCTTTGTAGGTATCTGGTTGTGACTTAGTAGCTTGCCAGGGCTAAGCAAGCTCATGTAGATGCAGACCCTAAACATAAGGATGCTTGTGACCTTTGTTATCCAGGTGTAGTTTTCTCCCATCCCGGGAGAAGGACCCGTTGGTAGGGTGTATACCAGTTTTGTTGGTTTTGAGGTGACCTAAAGAGGTCTCATGGGATCTTGAGAAGCTAAGTGAAAAGTACATGGTACAAGAATGAGCCAGTATACCCATAGATAACCATCTCTAGGTGCATATGGATGTGTTACCATGAAGGTAACCAGTATGGGGCCTGACCAAGGTAGGCAGGTCGCCATGATCCCTGAGAAAGGATGAAAGTCAGTCATGAATGCAGAGAGAGATGATGAAGGATTGGGTACGGTTCTAAGATGAACATGTACTATGTTAGAATCCTAAGTCTATCCAAGGGTCAGGTAGGGATAAGACCGATGGAAGAAGGAGTTGCCTAATTCCCTAGTTGCACATGACCATAGGGTCGGGAGGTAACATCTATCATTGTCTGAGGGCCATGGGTTAGGAGATTGATCACCTTCATGAACTCATGGGACCCAAAAGGCAGATGAGTAGGGCACTCTCTGGATGCATAAGGGAAGAGGATGACACCAAAAGTACTGGCACCCTATAGACCTAGAGGAGATGACCTAGGATTATGTTTGACCAAGTAAGTCTGAGACCAGTTTCCCTAGAAGTAGTGTGGATATCATGATGTTTTTGATATAGAGACATAAGCTACATGTTTCAACTTGGATTTGAAAGTGTACGGGCAAGGTGGGCTGTACCATCTCTACTTTTGGAATAGGAAGAACTCTGTATTTGGACTGCAGCCAAATGCTTATTTCTTCTTGTTATGGGAGTGAGAGATAAGATAGTACGCATGCCTTACACCAAGGATAAAGATGATATAAGTTGGAACGTTGCTACAAGGGATAATGATAGAAATGATAACATACCTTTGTGGAGTGGATGATACATTGATGGTTTACAACCACTAAGAGTATTAAGGAAATCATCTTGTGAGGATGTTTTTTCATGAGCTAAGCAAAATTTGTAAAGTTGAGTTGAATCACCATGAGGATGAGCTCAGAGTTCTGGATGAAGACAAACGTAGAGGTTGAGACGAGATGATAAGTATAATACATAGAGGTGTATGTTACCTAACACTTAAGGATGAGTGGTGGTAATGAATTCTCTAGTTGAGATATAGCTGCCTAGTTAGCTGGAAGCTAGAAGAAGTGGAGGTTGTTTGGCTAACCCTAAGTTTGGAAAGAAGATGTGTTTTGATATGATTGAGCAAGTTAATGGTCGTTTGGTTAGCCAGATTAGTCCTTGATATAGTAAAAGGATGGTAATAAGACCTCAGATACACTTCTTTGGATAGGGAGATGATAAAACCCTGATAAAAATAGTTTAGGGTTTCTGAGGTATCGATCTCGAGGAATCATGACTTACAAAAGATCATGGTTTTAAGATCATGATACACCTTGATACTATAAAGATAGTAAGTGAAGGTAGCATTCTGGATGCTTAAAACAAAGTTGCATGTAGCATGTGGCCATGCAAGCCAAGAGGTGAAGGACGAACACCATTAACCCAGTGCATGGATATAAAGTATAAAGAGTTCCCGGGAAGGAATGAGAGTTCATCATTATGGATGTTGTGAGTCTCTCCTAGACCAAGAAGGTCAAGACACAATATGGGTTATGGTAGATCGCCTTACCTAGATGACATGAGAAAGGAAGAGTTCTGTCAAGGGACAGATCTGGTTGAACTACATATGAAAAGAGATGGTTCGACTACACCATGATGTGAATTCAAAAGTTCTTGATGTGACCTAAAGGTTCACTTCCATGAGGTGGAAGTATATACATGAAGAGCTCAGTGTTAGTACAGTTTATCACCCCCATACTAATGGACAGTATGATCCGGACTAGTGGGTCTGATGAGAGCATGTGTGCTCATTTAGGGTGATACATATAGACAATTCCTAAGATGTGATGTTAACCACCATGGCCTTTATCGGGATGCAAGATGTTCCATAGGGAGGTTGTGTCGGTCACCACTTCATTATGATGATGTTGGTGAAGGAGGCCTCGCGAAGGTCAGAAAGGAACCACAGGTGTGTGCAGATGAAGTCGCTTTGATCGTGCAATAGCTGGGAGAGAGCCCATGGGTGACATGAGTCACGAGCTGATGCAAAGCAGACTGACATGCAGTTCACTGTGGAGGAATAATGTGAAAATCTGACCCCTCTAAGCTACAGCTAAGAGAGCTGAATCCCCGATATAGGGATCCATTTGAGATGGATTGGTGGAGATGGTTGTGTTTAGTCTTACCCCTCAGGATAACATGATGTGTGATGTGTTCCATGAGTCTGATCTAGAGCACTATGTGAGGTATCCAAGCCATGTGTTGAGCCCTGAACCTATTCAACTTTTGAGAGGCTGAAATGTCCTGAGTCACCTATGAGGGTACGATATACCAAGGTAAGAAAGAACTCAGATGGAGGAATATGAGATGATGAAGGTTCTTGGAAAACACCATGGAAAGGGTGAAGCCACATGGGAGCCCTGATGGACATGAGAAGACTTATCCTGTTTGTTTGCTTGCTTGATGGAATTTTGAGGGCAAAATTCTCATAAGAGGGGAAGGATGTTACAACCCCAAATTTTGGGTTCATTTGCTGAGAAATATAATTTCTCATATTAAAGATTCTTGAATGAATGAATGAAATAATCTATTTTGAATAAATGGATTTCATGGCCTTGTTGTTTGATTTGTGGGCTTTATTGGCCATTGAGCCCAATAACAAGAATATTCAATTAATAAATGAATAACTGAAAAATTGAGATAAGAAAGGTGTGGAAACCTCTAGAAGGCAAATCCAAAGAGGATTTCGTGCCTCTTAGATTCCTTGGGTTCCAAGGAGTCCAAAGTTGCAAAGAAAAGGCAATAAGAAAGGAAAATAGCAAATAAGTATTTCCTTGTTAATAAATAAATTGAAAACATTGATGAAATGTGGAAAATATGTGAAAAGAGGTATAATTGGGTAATCCTTAGTGGAATTTCGTATCCTAAGGATTCCTAATGATAAAAGGAATACTAATGAGGAAAATAAAAGAGAAATAAAGAGAAATCCTCAAAAAGAACTATTTTAATAAGAAATAAACAAGATAATGAGAGATAAAGAAGGATAATGCATTTAGATACATCTAGAAGGATAATGAGTATCCTTAATGAGAAATTTCGAAATAATAGAGTTTTGGGATCCAAGGAGTCTCAATGAAGAGGAAAGAAAGAGAAAATACCAAGATTACATATAATAGCATAATGAGGTCTATTATTGATGAATTTTGTAATATGGAAAAAAGGGATTTTTTTTCTATTAAAGGAAATACATGATTTCGTGATAAATGATTAAGAATCAAGTGATAAGAAGATCAAGGAGAGGATTTTCGAAATCCTATTAGCACAAGAAAAGGGAATATCCAAGAAATTAGGAAAGAGAAAGGAACTTTCTTTTTATGAAGGAATCACTCTCCTTTTGGTAGGGGGATGGGTTACTTCGTGGGCAAGCACCCCAGGGCAGTGCAACCCTCCCCTATATAGGGGAACAGCCCAGGATCGACCCCAAGGGGATATCCTGCATGTTTCTCTCTCTTCCCCATCTTCTTCTTGCTCTCCTTTGAGAAAACCCTAACCAAGAAGGTAGGGAGAACCCTGGTGTAAACGGAGGATCAAGAAGGGTCCTGGATGGTGGATGGATACTCCCACGAGTAATCTAAGGAAGATCTATCCTTGTCTTCCTACTCTAAACCCGCACAATACCCGCAAAAGAGGCTGCAACCTTGCTACAGATCGCAGCCTTGGCCCTCCTAAGATCGGACGCCTTGGCCATGGGTCCAGGTATGGCTGGACGCGTAGGGATGCAACGGAGGTATAGAAAGGGTTCTGAGGAGGTTCGTGCCTTAGAAAGGCAGAACACAACCTCACGATCTGCTGCAGCGTGGCTGCATCACGGCAGAGTTCGGCGGCCGATCTGGGCTGGCATGCTGCTGCTATGGCCACCTATTTAAGGTGCCTTGGGTGCGCTAGGGTACTGCGGGGCCAGCCGCACTATCCATGGAAGCTTTCGAGGTGAACGGAGGCCAAGGGAGCCGCACCAAAGCAGCTAGGGCGGCTGCGCTAGGGTTGCCCGGGGTTGAAGAAGAAGGAAAGTGGAGTTGGACGAATCTGCCCTTCATGCGCTGAATAAAAAGCAACTTAAGAAAGGGGCAAACGCGTCTTTTCGTCATGTTTTCAAAGAGCCCAAGCAACGTTGCATGGAGCCGAGCGACGTGGTGCTCTGTGATTGGTCCAAAGAAGGTAATTTTGCTAAATTCATATCTAAAGATTGGTAGCTCCGATGGAGAAGTGCAAAATATGAAAGTTGATCAGGAGAATGCGTAGAATGCAATAAAAATAATATTAAAGCTCGATTCTTTTTGCATTTTGAAAAGTAAGGTAATTTATCAAGTTTAACATAATGATGATTAAAGAAACCCTAATTGCAAATGATTAAAGTAATTAGTAGGGTTTAATAGATGATTAAAGTGGATATTGGTCTGTTAATGCTAAAAAGGAACATTAGAAAGAAAAAGGATGAACTTTGCATATAATTAGTTAATTTAGAGTTTCTTGTGCATAATTATGTTTTAATGGGCCTTGAAACCCTAATGTTGACTAGTTCGACTATTCATGGCTGTAATTGATTAATTTTATGATTAAAGATGGGATATTCTGAATCTAAGACTATTTCGAGCATTAAAGTTCCTAGTTTGTGGATAAATACCCTAAATAAAGTAATTAGGGTTTTCTCATGAAAAATGTAGAATTGGTGATTAATAACGTTCATATGAGTAATAGAGTATAATGAATTATACATTGATGATAAATAAGCATAATGATCTTGTCATGGATTAAATGGATAAAAGTGATAGTTTTAATGTAAGATAAGTTTAATGGGTTTAATTGATGGACAATGATGCCTTTAATTCGAAAATAAGGTTAAATGTTGTAAAGGGATAACCTTAATATCTTTTGTGAATAATTAGGGTTTAAAATAGTAAAAGATGAAAGGAAACCCTAATTGCAATAGAAACCCTAAAAATGAAATAGTAACCCTAGGGCTCCAATAGGTCTATTAGACTTGGATGCCATGATCCATGATAGAAGATATTGGATGTTTGTTTCAGGATCTTATTGAATGCTTGCTTGCCTTGTTGATTGGACTATTCTGTTTCAAGTCTGCTTAACAGGTATGTGGTTACGCTTATGAATAACCGCATTAGTTTTCCGCATGTTTGTCGGATGGTTAATCGCATTGATTGCAATTAAATTTGTTGGATGATTCATATTTGCAAATTATAAAGTCACTATGATTATCACATTAATAATAGAAGTATGGATTCTCGCACCTACATGCCACCCTGATGGATGATGCCAAAGGTCAGGCCCAGATGGGTAGACCAATGGACACCTTGAGTGGTGACCCCAGGCACCAAGAAGGTGGCCTATGATATTGCATGACTAGTGGGCACCATGAGTGGTGACCCCCAGGCACCAAGAAGGTGGCCTTAAGTCATTGGCAAAGGGCACCCTAAGGTGGATATGCCAGGGTTAGGGCAAAAGCGGTGGAGAATGTCATATGGAAATGTGTAAATTGGCTTGTTAAAATAATTTGATTGTGATTATTAAGTTATTAGTCATATGTGCAAACTTTTGGTTGTCCCCACATACCAGTATATTTCGATATACTGACCGACGTTTTGTTTGTCGGCGTTTTAGGTACAAATGAAAAGAATAACAGTAAAGTGGCATATGTGGAATTAAATAAGAAGTAACATACACAGGAGGATTAGTTAGAGTAACATCTTCATGGATAGAAGTTTAGAAATCCCAGTTTTTCCAAGGTAAGAAAAGTTTTTATTTTATACCAGTTTTCAGTTTAGATGGTAAAGTTTATTAATTATTACTGATTATTTGTCGAACCTTTGATCCTGTTAATCGAATAACGGCTCTGACCTTCGGGTCTCCCTTAATTGGGGGTTGCCGGGAGGCGGGGTCGTTACATCATCTCTCTCTATAATTTCGTTTCTTTGATAGGAATGACGAGTTATGAGATCTCCTTGTGTGTTAGGTAAGTCATATAGATGAATTGAGGTGCTTATAACAACTGCAAACAAGCCCTTCATTGTATTTTTATTTGCTGAGACTGGTTGGTCGGCTAAAGCTGACCGACACCACACTCTTCAGAACTCAAACATAGTCCAAAAATTATGAAACTTTAAACCAATGTCTAAAATGGATTTTATAAGAGAAATTACAAAAATTAGATAATTTGGAGTTACCAATAAATAGCTAAAAATCAAATACTACACTGATATATTCCAGTCTGCAACATGGTCGGTCGAGTTTGTCCTGCACAGAACTCGACCGACACCCCTCTCTGTAGAGATCAAAAATATCCAAAAATGACACAAATTTAATAATATATCTATAATGTATTTTTAAAACTATAGTTAAAATTTGAGATCAATTAGATATACCAATAAAAATATAAAATGCAATTACCACACTACTATATCAATCTAAAAATATGTCGGTCGGTCGAGTTTGAAACTCAATCGACAAATAAATCAGAATATTCTTCAAAAATTCTGATATTTTTAGTAGTTCTCACATTTGATATATCCAAATTGTTTCCAAATTTCAATTAAATTAGAGTTACATATAAAATACTAAAAATCTTTTAGTGAGACACTATACTTATCAATATGTCATCAAAATCCTAATTTGGGCCGATTAGGGTTTCCAAATCTTAACCCTAATTATGTGAATCAAAGTATGATTAAACCTTCTCATCATATTTAAAACATCAAAACTTAACTAGCATCATTAATCAATCTTTAAACAATGATCAAATTAGTTAAGCATACAATCATCCAAGTAAACCCTAATTAGATGATTAATTTGAAAACGGGTCATTACAATGACTCTAGGCTAAGTGACAACTATTGCAGAACTCTTGCCACTTATTTGACAAACTAATTAGCTTGCTATCTTCTATGTATTTCTATACTTCTATGTGAGTATGTCTGAGTCTTCCATGCCAGGTGATTGTAGTTGTAGATGAGCCTTTTATTGTCAGAAGAGCTTTATGCACACCAAATTGGATTGAGTACATTCCATCTTTAAGTATCCCCTGGGTCATCGTTAAGTTTGTCTACAAATGGCATATTAGAAAGAGATATCTAAAGAATATGAAATAGCAAGGAAAATCTCAGGTTAGTTGTGCAACAAATAACAAGTTCCTCTTCATTGTAGGAACAACCAGAACTCTTTCAAGTGGTATAGCATTACTCTGAATAACATGTGATTTATCAATACGAGTAATGGGAAGATAGGTACCATCTCTGACCATTATGAAATCATATCCCTTATAGGAAATAATATTTCGAAAAATACTTGCACTCTAAGCAATATGATTAGTGGCACCAAAATCCACTTGCCACTTGCTCAGGTTGAAGGTTTTTGGTTTAGATATCTGTAGTGTTGCCATAGCTTTGAATTGTTCTGTAACAACATCTTTAGTGAGAGCTCTAGGCATCTCAGGACTTTGGTAAGAGTTATGAAACTGGTGCCAACAATGAAAGACTTCATGGCCTCTTTTCCCACAAATATGATAGAAGATAGGGACAAGAAAGGAGTTGTTGTTGTTGAAGCTTCGAGGTGATGGACTGATACTCTGATTGAAGTCGTGTCCTTGAGAAGAGAATTGATTAGGAGGCCTGGCACCAAGAAGACCAAGATTGGAATTGTACTGTTGCATATGCAGATTACTCATACCATAATTACCTCTTCCAGATTTCCTAGGTCCAACATTTGTGAGTTGTCCTAGGAAGGCCAAATTAGGACCAGAAAGAAATTTGGAGGAAGATCTCCGCATATCATGATCTTTCAAGAGAGAAAAAACCTCATCATAGGAAGGTAGGGGCGGCCTCATCATTGACACAATGAAAGTCTCAAAATCTACTCCAAGACCTCTTAGGAGGAAATAGACTTGGTCGTCATTAGGTAGAGGCTTACCAATGGCATGAAGTTGATCACATATGAGTTTGAACCCCTGAAGGTACTCGATCGCACATATGTTGCTTTTTTTAATCTTTCTCAGTTTCGTAATCAACTGAAAACTTCTAGACTGAGATGATTTGTAGAAATTCTTGGCCAACGTTGTCCAAATCTGAGTTGAGGTTGATAATCCTACAACCACACTGAGCATTTCTTTAGTTAGGGTTCCCATGATCCATACCTTGATTGGCCTATCTATTCTCATCCAAAAAGCATAGGTAGGATCGGTTGTGATCGTTCCTTCTTCATCCACAAGAATCTTTTCTGATGGATTTTCAATCCCATCGATGAAGGAATCGATGGAGTTTCTTTCGATCAGCACACGAACCTACACCTCCCAGTATAGGTAGTTGGAGCTTGTAAGCCAAGAGTTTATTGTTCAGTATGCTTGCTAATTTACATTATACAAAAGATGAGTATTTGTATTACATGGCCCGGGCACGATACTTAATAGTCAAGTAAGATAACTCAATATACTAAAGGAGGTAGCAAGACATGGACATTTCATCAAACAAGTTATGTGCTATGCTTTAACCAATAATGACCCTGTCATAATAGAGTAAGTAATCTACAGTTACATAATCTAATCTCAAATTACTTATTTTAGTGGTTTTACCAGAGACACATTATATTGCATTCTCTTTAGTTTACCCGATATGGGATAGTTATGGTTCATAGAGATAAGTTCTATAATTTAATATTTTCATATTAGAATTTGTTTATTTGAAATATTAGAGGAGAAAATTATTATAGCATATTTTAATTTCCACCTTAGTTCAATCGATCAACTAGCTTTTCAACAAATCAATTGGCTTATCAAATAAGTAGGTTGATGTAATTGTGACAACTTGATGCCACACAAATGAGATAACTCAAAACAAAGTGTGAAACTAATACTAAACATCTAAGATTAGCATAAAACATGATAAATTAAAACTGATCACATCACAACATCTCAAGCTAAAACATATTACATCTGGGTCCACATAAAACCACATGCATTACATATCATCCCATAATGTGTTACATATCACTGTTCACTTGGCCAACTTTCCACAGCTCGTTACATATAATAACCTATTCAGAGATATATACAAACCATATTTGTACAACCATGGCCTACTGCCAAAACTCGTGTCGATATACAATGTATACAAAACACCCCCAAGGACCTTAGAGTATAGGGATGACACATAGGACTCTACTACAAAACACTGGCAGCATATCCAACCTTTAACAACTATTGCTCCTCTTGCTGCTTAGCCTCAACCGCACGATCTCTACCTCATCGTGCACAACCACCTAAAAGATGTGGAAACCCACAGAGTGAGACTAACATCGTAGTGCGAGATATAACTCTCCTCCAGCGACTATTATAAGCACACATAAACTAAAGCATGAAGATAACATTATCATCGAGTTGAGCAGACTTAGTTAAATGATATGAATACAACAATTAACATCGTTTAGGTAATTTAGGAATCTATAATTGAACAATAGAACATCTTATACTTTTAGAAGGAATATGAAGAACATGCAAAACAATTGATTTCTCTTACCACATTATAAATCAAATAATCAATACAAAATATAAGACAAATGGTCAACCAATATGAGTCATGTTTAACCCTAAGCAAATATGTTACACAGTTGTATTATGTCTTTCATTTGCCCTGAGGAGATGAGGTATACCACTCATACTCCAACTGAACACTACTAAGTCAAAATCAGAGCCATACAAGATTTAGGAGGAGTCAGACGCCTATGATCTCCCACACCCTCAGTCAGTCCAACTGCAAAACAGCCTAGTCTGCCATGGTATATAGGTACAACACTAGTGAAAATTGAGTTACGACCACAACCTCACTCCCGTCGAGGTATGATTGCAACCATACTCAAAACATATCATCATATATGTACTGAATCACATTACTGAGATACATCCTCATCTGTTCTCCTACTAGGGCATGACTGCAACCAATCCTATGAATGCATATACTCAATGATATACGACTTTGAGCTTCCGCTGAGGGAGAACGCATTTCACCATTCAGCAAGTATTAACATTGAAGATGGATCTATAGCACATGGAAACTACATGATTAGGGTTTCACTTGATTAGTTGGGCCAATTGAGTATCTTTTAGCATCAATCAAGTTACGACATACAAACCCTAAACAAACTCTACAAAGATACAGGTGTGTTACAACTCCAAAAGATATAAAACATATGAATCATAAAACTTGTCACATCATCTCCTGATACCACTATCACACAAGGCCATCAACATTATCACATCATTAGGGGAGGACAATCCCTTATCTCATCACTAGAGGTTATCACCTCCATTAGGCATAAAGCCTCTGCTAGGTCATAAGACCCCAATCACATATTTCATACACATCATCATTATCTCATCATGCCTCATAAAGGCTCACAGTCATCACTCTGTGTCACATAAATCACACTACAACATTCAATAGATATGTTATTCATTCCACCTATAGGGTTAGGGTTACACAAGTAGGAGAGAGAGAACATTATTACATGCTAATCACTTTAAGCAATATGAGCAATAACATCTCATTCCTAGATTAGGGCTAGGGTTTCTCATATATCCGATTAGGGTTTCCATTTCAATACTTGTCATCAAACCCTAGGCACATCACTTCCAATATTCTTAGATCACATTAGGATTATGAATCATGGTTATGATCAATTAATCATTCATTCCAAACAACATTATGTGTCGACCATCATTTATGTAAACATGTGTAACGACCCTCTATGTTAACACATTGTAGCGACCAACACATCACAAGTGTAGCGACCAATCATGGTTAGGGCTAGCTCACCCTTGTGGTTGCAACGAAGAGTCCATGTGTAGTGACCGCAAGAGATATAGTGTTAGGGTTGCGACCTAACCAAGTAAAATACAAGAGTGTAGCGACCATACAAAAGCATGTGTAGCCACCGCAACACATCATCAACCAAGGCTAAAAGCTCTTCGACCGCAACAAAACCTATCATGGTAACAACACTTGTAGCAGTCAAACTAGGCATAACATATATCAACCTTAAGCACCAAAGTGATATGTAGTGACCCAAAAGATCAAGCCATTCCAAACAGCACCTAACTGACTTCAATATAGAACCATACCTCAATCAAAATAAATGTTAAGCATTAAGGAAACTAAACATCATCAAGTGGGAAAACTTCATACAAAGAGGAACATCAAAACCCTAAGAAACATCACCAAGTGCACATGTGAAAACCCATGTTTAGGGAGAGAAAAATTCGCATTTAAAACATGTATAAGAAAGACAAACCTACTTATAACATATAATGGCCAAAACATAACATGGTAATAGAACCCAAGATCAAGGTGCATGCAAGGAACAACAACTTTCCATCACTTAGAATTTGGGTACATGAAATTAGGGTTTAGGAGAAAGAGTAATTAATAAGAGAATATTTCAAAATATAAAACCCTAGATCATTATATCATCATCTAGCATCTTAGGTTCATGTTTTAGAGATGAAATCATCAACATGCAAGCAAGAATATGGTGCAATAATAGAAGAGGGGAAGTTATATAACCCGCCTTATGAAAAAGACCAAGCTCCAAGACCATGAGCTCCAAAAGAGAAGAGGAACTCTAACTTGGATCAACTCCATGAACACAAGGTCACCTTAAGAAGAAGAAAGCATACATGGGTCAAGTGATATTTCAAGGTGAAGAAAACTCAAACCCTAGGTCGAACAAGGAAAAAGAAAGAACAAGAGTAGAAAGCTTCATCTCACTTAGGTACTACCATGGTCAAACCATAGTATCTGACATTGTGAAGAGAAGTTTCCCTTAAGATAGCCACCATGGTCGAACCATAGTCTCACGGCCAAGAGAGGAAGAAGGAATGTAGGGTACAAAAGAAAAGAGATCACGGTGATAGAGCCACTTACTAAGAAGGAAGATCACTAAGAATCACCACAAGAGAGATGGATTAAGCTCAAGATCACCACATGCAAATGTGATCGGCCAGCAAAGCACCAAGATCAAGACTCTCTAGCTCCGCCAAGCTCCAAGGTCAGCCAAAATAAGAAAGAGGAAAAAGAGAGAGCTAAAAGGATTTCTTGCATGTGGAAGAGAGATATTATATACACATGGGATAGGAGGGAGGTAAGGATATGAGGTGTCAAGATGTTAGAGCACTACTAGGACACTTGTCCCCCAAAAGATCAACTATGAAACCACTCAAGACATGCATGAATCAAATGATGATAAAACCAAGGTGTTGTAGCGACCACTTAGGTCCATTACACACCCTCTTACAGTCGCAACAATCTTAGGGCCACCATGTAGCGACCGTATATATAGCCAAACAAGGCAAGGTCACTACACACCATCACAATAGGAACCCTAGCGACCAAAAACTAAAGCCAGGGTGCCATGGTCACAATAAACATCAACCCAGGAAGGTGTTTCGATCGCAACACTCCCATGGTACAAACACAGGTCGCTACATGGGTCAACACCGCCATCAAGCAAAACCCTACAAAACCCTAGAATCACTACAGGATGCCACATCATCAACCACGGTCTAACAGGGTGCCCCATAACATAATATTCTCTCTCATGATGCTAAGGCACAAGAAGAACAACCTACATGTGACAAATTGAGTTATAAACCCTCAACATGGGTAAAATTGCAACTTGGTACAAAACAAGCATAACCAACTCAGACATCAACCAAATAAGACCAAATTGAAAACATAAACTTGTCACATGTTATTAAGACATATCAAGAGATTATATTAAGGTTCAAGCATCTTATTAAGCAAAGCAAGCACCATCAAGCACTAATCTAGGTCGGGGGCCTTACAATAACGCCCCCATTTTTTATATAATGGATACATGAGGGGAAATATTCATACATTCATATAATATTGGAGAGTGTCACAAAACCTAACTATTATTACAATAATAAAGTCAAAAATATTACATACTAAGTGAATTATGTTCTCAACATTGTCTTCGAAGCTCAATTTCAACATCTGTATAATTTATAAAAACATTATTAACATCAATACATTAAACTGGGTTAGATAGAAATTACATGCATAGAAGCACGCCCCAACCTAGAATGATATTTATAAATACTTGATTGAAGTCTTGATATTAGCAACCTAAACTCTATGCATGTAAAATTTCATTTCAAGCCATGCACAAATAAAGATACTTTTTAGCATAAGTGGAAATTGAGCAATGCTATAATCTATTTATCATTATAGGGAGGATTTTTATTTTGAGACATTTAAAATAAGAATGAAAGACCATAAAATATTAAAACATATCTTGAAACATTTAAATAGGAAAAAATATTATTTTATTATTCTCATTTAAATACATGTCGACCCTTACTATGAGATTTGTATTCTAATACTTGGGTCTCATTCGTCGGCACTGTGGCACTTGTATCACCTAAAATTTTGAATCAACCTACACTTGAGTACCTACGTCTCACCCTTTATAGTAATACAAGTAGGTAAAATGATTTATAATTACTTAGTGTCTTTCATAAAATCATGGCATGTAAACTTAATATATCTTGAATGCATAAAGAATTTCATGAATCCTAAAATGTATTTGGTTTTCATTGTTGAACATAATAGCATACAGATCTTAAACATGAAAGACATACTTGAAGTATCTTGTTACATAGGAATATATAAATTAATATTGTCGTTATACAAAATTTCTCAATTGACATGGCCCACTTACCCGATGTGGAGTAAGCCCCAATTAAATATGAGATCTAGATCAAAGTCCTATATTTCTTCAAAAATACATGACCAAACTTTCATAAATATCCATGATCACTAATATCCTATCTTATGTAAAATCTAGGTCAATATTAGGGTTTCCAATTCATGTTAGAGTTATGGGTCCATATTAGGGCTATAATTTTGCTCTATTATTCTTTATATTACCATTGGTTTCATCATAAAATGTATTAATCTAATATATTCTATATTATATAATTGAAATCATGACCCCTTGATATGTATTTATCTACTACTCACTCATATCTATATGCCTTATTATGCATACGTCGCTAATTCATAATTTTCATAAAATTATATATCATAAAATTTTGTTTCCTGAGATAATATTTTTTTGGGTGAACCTAGTGTGTCTCTTTTTTTCATTAATGGAAAAAGGGTATTTACAATGCCTAGGGCAAAGCCCGTATAGAAGAAAAACAAACAAAAAATAGAGAAGAGTAGAAAAAAAACTAACTATATGTACAACTTTACGTATGGATAGTCTTTGTATCTATGCATATGGTGTTCCAAATATCAATAGTTCTTCTCTTAGAGCCCCCAAAACTCTAATATTACTTTCCAACCAAATCCTCTGGAGAATTAAACCAACAGTAGTTTTTTTCCCCTAAGAACTAGAGAACTCCATCCAACCACCTAGGTTGGCCCCCATAGGTACTTCTAAACAAGTTCCAAAGCTCAGAACTAAACGATCATTTAAACATCAAGTGCTCCAGATCCTCTCCTTCAGAGCAACATAGGTCACACCTAGCAGCCAAAGAGAACCCTACTCTTTTCAGATACTCATAGGTAGGTACCTTATTCAGAAAACACTTCCAAAGAAAATAGGAGCAACTTCTCGAGAACTTCTCTTTCCACACCCATTTAGCCCATTTGGTTTTTGCCCCTTCCTTCTAGCAATCTCCCAACCTTCTCTGAGTTTGAACTCGCTCTTCCCTTTGAAAATAATTTGGTCATCAATGTCAGTAAGAGTCTTCATACCATTAATGACATTGCAGATCACATCAACCCCTCTAATACTAGGGAGTTTCCAGTTTTTATGGCACGAAGAAATACTGCAATTAGGACCTTTACCCATCCTAAGAATCATATGATCATCACAGAAATCCAATATATTCTTTTTCCCAGGCAGCCAGGGGTCATTCAAAAAATGGAAGGTCTTACCATTGCCAACGCAGAACTCAATGTTCATCTTTAACAAATGTCTTGCATTCAGCAATTTTCTCCACATCCAAGGGGCCATGGACTTACACCCTACCAACCAAATTGAATTTTTCTTATTATATTTCTCATGCAACCACTTCACCCATAGAGTTTCCTTATTGTTGACAACATCCCATAGATTCTTTAGCAAACTTGCTTTTGACCAATCTTCCACCAAACAAACACACAACCCTCCTTCCTCCTTTGGTTTATAGATATGATCCCAGGATACTGTATGAAGATGTTTTTGCACATTAGAGTCCCCCCAAATGAAGTTCCTCATATGCTTCTCAATATCCAAAACAACGGCCTTAGGAAGAGGAAAAACAGATGACCAGAAAATGTGATAGGTCGAGAAGGTAGAAATAACCAACTCCACATGACCTGCAAAAGAGAGCAATTTGCCTTTCTAGGAGTCGAGCTTCCTTTTTATCTTATCAATGATCGGGGCACACATAGCCTTGGTCATACATCATGTGAAGAGGGGAAGTCCCAAATACCTGATAGGAAGATCATATCTATCAATATTGAGGTGCCTCGTAATGATGTCACTATACTCATCGACTCCTTTGCTTAAGAATAATTGGCTCTTTGTATTATTAAGTTTCAAACCCGAGATGGAACAAAAAGTATCCAACACTTTAGCAAGCTGTTGGGCATTTGTACTATCCGCCTTAGTGAACAAGAGAAGATCATCTGCAAAAATAATATGAGAGATCCCAAAGTTATCTGAGGCTTTAAGTGGGATAATCAACTTGTTTTTAACAACTGACTCCATGACTGAGGTAAACCCCTGCATAGCTAGCACAAAAAGATAAGGAGCTAGAGGGTCGCCCTGCTTGACCCCATTAGAGGCTTTAAAAGAGTTGGAAGGGCAGCCATTGACCAAAACTTGAAAGGAAGCGGAATTGAAACAAATGTGAATCCATGAGAGCCAACACGGAGGAAAATTCATCTTTTTCATCAAAAAAAGGATATAATCCCTTCTCACAGTATCATATGCTTTAGGGAGGTCAGCCTTCACACACATAGTAGAGGGGCCATTAGAAGAGGGAAACGTGCTCAACATTTTATTTTCTAGAAGGATAACATCACTGATGACCCTGCCTTTGATGAAAGCAATTTGGTTCTTAGAGATAAGACTTGGAAAAATATCACGAAGTCTATTTTCCATGATCTTTGTAATGATCTTAAACATGACATTACACAAATAAATTGGAAAAAAATCCTTGAGATTAGTGGCACCTTGAACCTTAGGAATGAGGGTGATGAAGCATCTATTACATTCTCTCAGAAGCTTCCCAGACTCAAAGAAACTAAGTATGGCTTTGGTCACCTCTTCTCCCACAATCGACCACCAAATTTTAAAAAAAGCTCCATTAAAACCATCAGGGCCCGAAGCCTTATCCTCATTCATATTTTTAACAACCTGATCAACTTCCTCCTTTGTGACCCACTTCATCAAAATATGAATATGCGAAGATGTCAAAGTGGGGATCTCCCAACTTTCATTCCTAGAAAACAACATTAGAGTCATAAGAATTAAACAAATTCCTATAGAAATTCACAATATAATCATTTACCCCTTCAATATCATTAATAGATCTATCGCCATCATGAAGAACATAAATCCCATTATAGATCCTTATAGTCTTCAGAGAAGCATAGAAATAGGAGGTATTTCTGTCACCCTCCCTAAGCTAGGTAGCTCTAGACTTCTGCCTTAAAAAACTTTCTTCATCAAGAAGGGCTTTACTAAGAGCTTTCCTCATGTCAACCAACTTGCCTTAGAGATGGGGTCCATTAGGAGAGGTTTCAATTTCCTTTTTCAGTTCGATAGCTTCTGCTTCTAACTCCTTTTCTTTTGAAGAAAAATTGCCCACATGATCCCTATTCCATTTCAGAAGAGCTTCCTTCACATCATTCAACTTCCTATATACTCTATACATAGGGGCTCCCTTCACCTCTGAACTCTTCCACGCGTGATCCACCACATGATGAAACCCAGGTTGTGAAACCCAGCTATTAATGAACCTAAAGGGCATGTTCTTCTTTTTATTAGTTTGCAGGTGTAGCACTAGAGCACGATGATCACTGATCATATTTGAAACTACTTCACACCACATAGAGGGAAACATACCAAGAAATTTAACATCACAGAAGGATATATCAATCTTTGAGAAAGTACTAACACCCTTTTTGCTATGACTGTCCCAAGTAAAAAAGGGCCCCTTTGATGGAATCTCAATAAGACCATTGTACTCCAGCGAAGTGTTGAAGTCAGACATGCTTTTGTTAGTCAGGGGTTGCTTCCCAAGTTTCCCATAAGAGAATCTCACAACGTTAAAGTCTCCAAGCACACACCATGTTGACACATTTTCTCTCAAGATGGAATTCAAAGTGTCCCATAGACTAACTCTCTCTGTATCATCATTAGAGCCATAAATAGCAGACAAACAGAAACTAGAGTGACGACTCTCAATGTCAATCTGACAGTGCACTATCTATTCATTAACCAACAACTTTCTAATCATGAAATCAGGTTCTCTCCATAGAACAAGGATGTGAGTATAAGAGTAGAACTCCTCATTAGAGATATAATTTTCTCCAGGCCAAATCTCTTCCACAATAGCAACAATATCCTCCTTCTTCGTTCTCATTTCAAGAATGATATAGATGTCTGCCTTTAGCCTACTTATCTCGCCTCGAATGCGGGGAATCTTGTTGTGAATTCCTCTCACATTCTAGGTGCAAACAAATAGAGGCCTATCCATTTGAAAGGGGTGGAACCTCCTTTCCCACATTGCCTACACCTGCTTCTCCATTTCCCAAATTTGCTAGTAGAGAAAATTTGTTCGGTGAAAGTTGGATGTTCCTCGCCGCAGACACTGACTTCAAAGCAACTCTTGGGGGGATTTAGATCTTCTCCTCTGTGTTTTCCATTCTGGAGAAGGGGACGGGGTGATGAGTTTACCAATGTCTGGAGTCGGCATTCTCTCATTCACCTTCTCAGTGTTTGTCCTGTTCACAGAACCTTCACCCGCCTGAACCATTTCGTCTACTGCATCACTAAATTCTTCAGTTTCCTCTTCAACAGTATGAGGAATTATCTTCTTCGGCACCCACGTTTTCTTCTTCTAATAATTTTCCACCACCTTTTGCATTGCTCCTTCCTTTTTGACCTCACATAATCCCGACTCATGTCCGAAGTTGTTGCAGATAGAATACTTCTCTGGCCTCCATTCATACTCAAACCGGATCTTGTTAGCTTACCCATCATCGCTTTGGATTTCCAATTCCTCTGGAAAGGAGAAGTCGACAGGAATCATCACCTGTAGTCTTGCATACTCCAACCTTAAGAAATCGGCAGTGAGTTGATCTGTGCGTAATAGCTTTCCAAGGAATGAGCCAATCTTCATAAACATCTCATCATCCCATAACTCTAATGGCAGGTCATGAATCTTGAGCCATATCAAAATCTCAGTGATCTTTAACTTCTCCATCAGATCTCCTCTCTCCCATTTTTTGATTATCAAAGGTTTTCCTACAATGAACCAAGGCCCTCCGTCCAGAGCTGTGGTCATATCTTCATCATTCGAGAATAGTAGGATGAAGAAACCTCTTCCTCTAGATCTGATTTCAAGCGACCCCTTGATGTTCCACAATTGTGCCAGAAATCTCACTAGTGATGGCCAATGTGGTTCCATCCCAACGATGTAGCCCGCAGCCGCTTTACTCCATCTTTGTAGGTTCCTTTCCACAATGCTCTTCGAGTACAGTAATTTGCCATCCTCGACCTAGACGTCAAGCTTCTTGAAGGCAGTCTTTGCAGGGCTCGATTTCATTGTGACCAGATCTGCCCAATATTTGGCTTCTTGTGAAACTCTTATTGACGACGATCTACTTCCTGCCACAGCCTTCCCCGGATCTCTAATCTTCACTACATTTGTCAGATCTATGACATTGCCCACCTTCGACGCTTCTGAGGGAACGACCGGCGACGTAGATGTCCCCGCATTCTTTTTTGAGATCACCACCGGAATCGCCTCACTCTCCGCAGCCATCCTTTCAAATCATATCATTAAAAAAACCCTACCTTTCTTGCTCCTTAAGGTTAGGGTTTGCTCATTTGATGAAGAAAGGTACTAGATCTGAATGATTATTGTTCAAAAATCAAATAGATGAATGATACATATATGTAACACTATTTATGTATTCATATTCATACTAATACATATAAGATCAACTTAGTTGGTACAAGGGTTTAATATCATTGATTTTATATTACATGCTCAAACCGAAGGAAAGAATTTCAAGTTGTAAACTGGGTTTAAAAATGAACAATTTTAACCTCATTTTGATAAAATTACTTCATTGGTCCTTTTATTTAACTCCTTAATCTAGTTTTCTAAAAAAACTTGCTAAACATGTATTAGATGTAGTTAAATGTAAAAAATATCATAGATTATGGTTTCTTACATCAAAATAGAAGTTTGATTTATCTTTTGATATTTTATTTCACCATCAAAATTTTGAATTTCTAAAATGTCCTTATGAGTATTTCTTACTATATTAGTTATATGATTAGTTTCATGATGTTCATTCCTTAGAATTATATTCTATTCATCATATTACAACAAAATAAACTTGTTTGATACTATAGTTACATTGCAATAATTACTTATTGCTTACATAACATTATTAAAATTATATTCTTGTTTAAATGATTATATATATAAAAACACCTTAGTACTATATGACTGGAAAATACTAGACTTGATAAGCCTTCTAACGATACCTATATCATATATGGACATCTAGATGTCTGAATGCAAAAGTTAATTAAATATCTTAGGTGTCAATTTTGACCATCCACTACTAATACAACAGTCGAAGCTAAACTCAAACATTCCCTTAGTGTGTTATGCGTCCTTTGGGTAAATGTATCCCATTTGGGATCAACAAGTAAAATGGTCCCTATATTCACAAGTATTACCCCTTTTCACCCATATGCGGCTTCTCTTCTTCTTATGTCTTAGAAAATGGGGGCATGCCATGAATATATTGGCTCTAAAATCCGTGTCTCTCACTACCTACATCATTCATATTTTTTGAACTACCCCTCTAGCTTGGTTTTCCCTCTCCAGCCTTAAAGGGATTTTTTCTTTAGAGGCATGGTCAAGGGTGAGATGGATGGTTTCCTCTATGAGTCAACACTGCCTTTCAAAATCCTAAATTCTAGGCTTCAAAACTATCTATGTTGCACCCTGAAATTCCACAAGACTCAATAGATTCCTACCATAACTATGCTTTCCATGTGGCTATGAAATTCTCTCTAAAATGTCCTCCTATATGGATAACCCCCAAGTTTGGTTGGGATTAATAATATACTAATCACAAACTCCAATTTTTGTTATAAAAGGGTTACAAGTTCCCAACAATATTCTTTGCCTATTACATAACCTTCTATCTTTCCCCTATTATTTCCCCTCAGAGTCTCTTAGTAGATATGTGAAAGGACTCAAAATCTCTGTTGATTAGGTCCATACAATATAGTAGAAGGGAGGGGCCTCATGATTTTAGTTCCCAATTTGCCTTGGACATGAATTATCATGGTGGACTCTCCAGTCTTGTAGAGGCATCCCACTTAGATAAGGCTTTGCCTTTACAACTTGTATTCCTCCCTTCAAAATAAGGAATACATTCGTTCATCACATTTTCCTTGGTGGGACAACCGTATCCTATAAATAGTTTTCTTATTTCAAATGGATTTTGGCCCAATACTAGTTCATAGTGAGATAACAAAATAAAGGGAATATAAGGTACTTTCTTCTCTAGTTTCCTTCGATAAACCACATAACATGTTTTTTTTAACTTTCACGGTAGGCGCACCTTATATTTTTATTATAAACCACTCATTAATTTGTGAAACAATTATGTGAATATCCACTCTCATATTTACCCCAATTATACAAGATTTTTCAACTTATCACATCATAAATGCGTATAGATTTTATACAATCAAACAACTCAATAGTTTTTAAAGTTGAGCCATCAAGTCATCTCATCCAACAAACAATGTAAACACTAAACTTCATAGTCATATGCATTTTAATAATTGAGTTGGTCATAATAGGGCTCTAAAATAATTGTAGCTTTTCATTCTCTTGCACTATAATTACCAAATCTATTTATATAACTCTAGTCAACCTATATTATCATAATGAATTTAACTAAACATTATCTTAGACATGAAGTCGGTAAAGTTCCATATAATCGTAGTGTTTTAGAATTTGTAAAATGGATCTATCAAGGTGAAAATGTGGGTCCAAAATTGTTGGTTGTGAAATCCTCCCATCCTTAAAATTGTTTTGCCCTCAAAATTAGATATGCTGGTCAAGTATCTACCACGTTAGGGGTAGGCACTAAGAAAGAATGAATTCCTCTATAACTATAAACATGTTGAGAGTATGATTCTTTTGTATAAATATACAAAGTTTCATGCTATGGGATTTTAAGAGGTATTAAAACAAAAACCCAAAGTGTAAGAATTAAGAAAATAAATATTCAAATTATATTACCTATATCTTTTGATCAGTACAATCTCAATATATTTTGGATCCAAATCTCAATAATAGATCACATTTGGCAACCTTATCAATGTTACTCTTCCCCCATATTCATATATGATCCTGTCAGGTCATGCATATCATTTGGTGTTTCTAAAATTCACATGTATTCTAGGGTTCTATACAATATGCAATTAGGTTTGAAATTGACTGAGAACACCCATCCATCTTCTTTTAGGATCTCTATCAGTAGAGACAAAATGGTGCTCAAAGTAGGTATAATGAGTGTTACCATTCTGGGTATATGTCTATCACTTGCCAAAACATGTAAGAGGGGGGAAATATAAGAAAGGAATAATGTCATTGTCGGGCTTCATATGGATATGTTCCCAGATTGCAATGTGTCTCATTAGATCTCTACTATGATTCAAATGAGAACATAGACCTTTTGAAGGTATTTGTGTTTGTTCTTGTTAAGTTAGACAATATTTTTATGCATTGATAATGAACACAATTCATAATACTTTTTATGCATTTAGTTCATGCATTAATCAATCCAAATTGTATGCTTCCTTTATATTTTTAGCTTGCAGTTGCATAAATAGAGTATTTCATCTCTTTATTATCATTTGAACTAATTGAAGGCATTTTTGTGCAAATATTATAAAGTTTGGTTCATCCAAAACCAATTCTACCTTTGTCACCTACAGAAGGAATCCTTTATATATAGTAGAAGTTCATGCACCCACGTGTGCGGGATGCACCTGTCCAGACACCTACTCTAATAACTAAGTTTGTTGCACGACATGTGACTATGTGTGCACGTCTTTCCCAAACTAGAAGTTCTTAGCAAACTCAACCTCGACATGCATGACGTGCAAGATCTCAGCACGATGTACAACACATTAGTAGCAAAATCTTTGGAGATCGTCATCATGCATGATGTGTCTGTCAATAGAACATCATGCAATATTATCAATAACCTCTCCCCTACAACCTAAACCATGGCATGTAGCTTCCCATGCATGATATGTCGAATAGTTCTGAGCCCAACCTTTGGAAATTTCCGAGGTGGATGGAGAGCACCACCGTGTAAGTGGGAAAAATATAAAGAGTGGGAAGACAATTATTGATGGATATATATCATTTGCATCTTCCCACGCAATGTGATGAACTATTTTGAGGCTAACCTCCCAGAGGATGACTACCACCACATAAGTGGAAAAAAATATAAAGAGTGAGAAGATAGTTATTGATGGATATATTTTCATATGGTTCATCCGAACATGGGAGGAAGGAGAAGAGGTGATCAAATCCATATTAGGCTAAAATGTTAAAGAAGAACTCTTTGAAGAAATATTCATCTCTCTCCAAGCTTGGGAAGCTTCAAGTGTAGCTTCATTGAAGAGGACAACCCATATGTAGGTGTTGTATCATATTTCTCTCTTTCTTTGACTCCTTTATCATCTCTTTGCTCTACACAACTTGTTAATTTCATGATATCCAACCTTGTTTGTGCATCACCAACCATTATGGAGTATAGAAATTTTTAGATTTGGTGCCTAAATGACACCTATTAATAATGCGATGAACAAAAGTTTTTAGTATTACAAAGTTCCTCTCTTGTATCTCCATTTTTTGTTAATAATTTATGATACTGATGTCGATAACTATTATGACCGCGCTTGATCTTAATTGGTAAACTAGCATTTACCTAAATGATTACATGCTTAATTAGATTGATCGTCACTTAAACCTGATTAATGATGGTAGATCACTTGTGATGATTCAATTCTAATATGGAACACTAATCATGATTTTATTTTGAAAAATTAGGGTTTGAGAAGTGTAAGCCCTAATCGCCAGAAGTTAGGATTTTATAGTGTATAAATACAAACTTTGATAGGTATAACAATATGGTAAATTATTTTTCATATTTTCTATATATATTGAATTCAATTGAAATGATATGGATAACTCACTCATTAATAATAGTGCAAAATATCATAATTTTTGGATGTGGGATGGACTTGTTTGTCGTCTGAGTTTTCTTAGGACAGACTCAGCCGACCAAGCATTCTGACCGCAACACAACAATGCAGTGTTTGATTTTTTAATTTTTATTGGTAGTTCGCTATGATCTGAAAAATTTTTGGAGCTCTAAAATTTAGTTATAGACAACACGATAATTTTTCATATTTTTTGGAGCATATGTAATCTATACAGTAAACAATTTACAGTAATACTTTTATGACAGAAAATTCTGCTGAAACAAAAGAAAGTGTAAGCAGGGTCATTTTGCAATTCACCAAAGCACCTCAATTGCTCTATATGATAAACCTAGCAAAATAGAAGATCTCATAATTCTGATTCATTTTAGAGAAACAAAATCCTAGAGAGAGAGAGGTAGAGTTTAGGTTTGAGAGGAGAAAGAGGCGGAATTGCTGATATGAGAAATGATGAAATCAAGCAAGTTTAGCTTCTTTGCATAGTATTTCATGGTGAATCTTCTCTCACACGTCAAGATTCTGTCCCTCATCTAATTTGTTTTGAAAATGTAACAAATATCCCTCTTTTCTCACTCTTTCTTCATAATTTTCCATTCCCAGTGTTTCTGAGTTGAAAGGAAGAAGAAAGCAGTGATTTTCTAGGGTTTTGATATGACTTTGAGAAACTCAGATGTCAAGCTACATTTTTAAGGTGTTTTAAAACCTTAGAAAAGTGGGTACTTCCTTTAAACAATAGATTGCATAAAATTATATTAGTTTTACAAAAATCTTTAGTTCCTTTGTATGTGACAACAAACCCTAAATCTGCCTTTCAGTTTAAGCTTATGAAAGATGATTTAGAAGTGGATTGTTTTTTAAATGTGATGAATTTCAAATGATAAATCACATTAAAATGAATAAAAATAATCTAAAATAGAATTCGTAAAATTATTAAAGAAGTTACATGAATATAATCTGGGGGTTTTCAGTTATGTTTGAAATTGATGATAATTAAATAAAGAACATTGCCTATTTGAATCCCCTTGTTTATGAATGATTATTTTATCTGAATGCGTAGTATATGTATGTTGGGTACTATCTTGGATTTCATTTGATGTTATCAGTGTTTGCTGATATCTCAATAAAGAGGGTGAAACCCCTAAATGAATGGAAAGTTGGAAGTTTGTGAATAGACATCATGACATTCAACTAATGACATTCCTTTGTCATTTTAAATTCATTTTTAAGGTTATTCTTGATGCATGACATTTCAATGAATGGCATGGATACCCTAGTTTGGTTCATTCTAGGGGTTCATGTATATGCTTGATTGTATGTGAACTGTTCAAATCTGTCTTTATCAGTGAAAATTTATGATGCATTAAATCTATATGCTAGTCATTTTGATATGTGAATGAAGTGAATGAACCCTAAGGATAGGGTATTCAATGAATCAAGTAATTTCAGTTCAATGTTCTTCAATATGATAAATTGGTGTTGTTCAGTTGCTCAATTTACAATACAAACTGTTGATAGTTTATGAAAAGGAATGTTTATAAGGTTAAATTAAGAAATGTTGATTTGATGATTGAACTCTAAGCTTAAAGACTGAATTAGACTTTATATGCCCTGAACAATGGACTTTATATGCCCTGAACAATGTAGAATCTTCACATGATGAGGCCTGTGTTGTGAGGAGGAAATGTCTTCCGGACTGGAGGTAGTCCAGATCGAGGTAACCCAAATCGTACCAGTAGGGTGTGTGGGTCTTGACTAGTAGGGCAGACTCCTTATGAATTGTGTGGTACCCAACACCAACTGGGGATGTCAGTGGTACAAGTGTTACAAGTGGTAGTGATCAGTAGGTCCACTGGTGCATGTAAGCCAGAGTGCTTTGACTCTCCGCATGAGTACCCAGGTTGAGAGGAGTGGTTCATATATCTAACTACTCCCATTAGCTGCCAAGATCTAGACATGGTGACTGCCTACTGTAGACGGGGCAGATGAAACTATAGTCTTAGGAACCCAAGCATGCTTCTAAGCCTTGTATAGTGAGATCGTAGCTTGCTATGATGATTTCACATGTCGTGGTACACTTCATGTGGGTTCAGGGCATAATAATACGATTGAGTGATTAATTAAAAGTGTGTAGTTATTCATATATTCTTTATGGTTATCCCTAATAACTTGCCATTCATATGTTTCTGAATTACTAGTTTCTTATGTGATTAATCAAGTGTGCTCAAATAATGATGTACTGCTTTTAGATATTTGGAGTATCCTTCCATATTTATGTCTATGAGTTATTAGTTCCCCTATAGTTCATTAATGTCCTACTTTGAATTTAGTTGCTCAATAATATATCTTTTATTGTTAAAGTGCTTTATACTATTTCTTTGAAGTACTCATTCACTAAGTGAGTAGTATGACTCCTCTACTCACAAATTTTTAGGAAAATCATGTGGACCTAAAGAATATTAATGTCAGAGTAGATCTGCCATGAGAGTTAAGTATCGGATTAGTGAAGTTCAGTTGGTCGCTTTCACTCTAGGTCCTTGTAGAGTAGTGAGAGAGTTGTAAATGATGATGTGTAACTTTGTTTCTTTAATAATATAGAGTCTGTCTGATTATCATTTCGTATGTAATGGAAGTGTGAGAAATAAAATGAGTGTTTAAATATGTATCTTTATTGTTGAAATCAGATTAGATTCAAGTCTTAATTTCCTTTGAAAAGTTAGCTTATGTGATTGAATGAGAGGGAACAAAGAGTTTGAAATAAAAAAAGTTAGGAGTGATCTTTGTATTATGTATAATCCTCAAATGATGCCCTAATCTCATGATCAATGATTATGTGGGATGTGGGTGTAACATCTTGGTATCAGAACTTAGGCTAAGTTGTCAGGGACTGTTGGCTCTGATCTCCAAACCATGACATAAACACGATTAAAATGTAGCGGAAGCAAATCGGTAATCAGCGGAAGACAAAAATCACGGGAAATTAAAACTTTCCGAGACAAGAGCTTGGATCCATAAAAGCTTCTTTCATAAAGAGAGATAAACTGTTTACATCTCAGGATAATTACTTCTTGAGTAATTATATACATTCAGATACAAAATCTCAAGATCACTATACAAAAGACTCCAAGACCTGAGAGTACAGAGGACACATAGGACTGACTCTAACTACACCATATGGCAGGACAATCTCCACCTGAGATTACTGCTGCCCCTGATGCTGCTGCTGAGACTGATCACCTGTAGGCTGGTTCCTTCGTCTCCGACGTCCAACTAAAAAGTTGAAGCCTACGGGGTGAGACAATTATACATAATTGTCCCAGCGAGAGTTATAACTCTTCGCCATAAGCTTTATTATAACATCAAAGAATATTTTAAGCAGTAAAGCCTTCAAAGTATTCTATAACAGTTGCAGGTATAAAAAGATCTCTACAATTTAGGAGATATGGAGAATATAACCATTATTGAAATGTAACATCAATCAACTAACTTGGAGTCATCTCTAACAAGTTATACTACATGGTTGATTATGTTTTACAAACAACATTATGCCCTGTGGAGATGAGGCTTACCCCTCATACTCCAACTGATCGCTGAGAAGTCACATCAGTATCATACATAGGTCATTAAGAGAGCCGGATTCTCATGACCTTCACCTTCCTCAGTCAGTAAGAGGATCACTTGTAGGACATCTCGTGTCTCTACTTAATATAGCTCACCAGCGTAAACTGGTCCTTCGCTATTCTAGAGTCACAGTGGCGTTCTGTACTCTCTTCGTCATCAGGAGGTTTCATATTTACCTACCACTGATACGGATATCTGTGCTGTCTTCGTCATCAGGAGGTTTCATGTTTACCTACCACTGATACGGTATGGAATTATAGTGAAGGATGGATGGATTACACATCTACATCACTTTCCTACACTAGGATGTAAGGTTCTACACATCCATGTACCCCACATACTCAAAAGTATGTGCTCCAAGAGTTCCCTGAGGAAAACCTATTTCACCATCATTTAATTTCTGACAATGATGGATCTATGATCAGGGCTCTACATTATACTTGATTAGTTAGGTACATTCAGTATTCTTTAACAGCATACATTGTTCTGCAAACAATAACAATAGCATAGCAGCTATAAAAGAAGAATACTAAATGTAACAGGCCTAACTCATATCAATCATCATTTCTCATTATCCTCATCACAAGTCATCTCTAAGGCATGAATTTGATGGTATTCATGGCTCTCGCAGCCCATTATCAGTATAGGATGCCACTGACAAGACATCGGATTATTTTGCTTATTCATAAGGCTAACGACATGCCTTTAATGAATATAACATCATCATCCATACCTGGATATGATTACCTTCATATCAGAACCTGTATGGTTAATACAACTGATAAAGGTAATACAAAAATAAGGGATATCCTTCCTACTCTTGTCATAAGAGTTTAAATCTCTAATTCTTACCAAATAGAGTTTAATATTCAAAAGCATGCCATTACCCTTGAATTAGGGTTTACTATACACGTTACATGTCATCACCCTTGAATTAGGGTTTACTATTCACATTACATGTCATCACCCTTGAATTAGGGTTTACTATTCACATTAAGGTGAATTGGACTCATAACATCATCATGTATGAGTAACAACTTCATTGATGATCTTAGATTAGTTAAAAGTTCATCATTTATCATAATTAGGGTTTCTATGATCTCACACAGGTGGATCATACCCTAATTATGCTCATTTCTGTGTATTGGGGATGCTTCAATTGAGTTTCCACTTAAAAAGGGTACTTTCTCTCTCTATAAGTACTTTCTCTCTCATCATAAGGTTAGGTGATGTCAACATCACCCTAGATCAGGTCGGATTAAGTCATCATAGGCTAACATAGCCAAAAACATCACCATTATGTGATTTAGAGTTACTTTCTCTCTCTAGGGTACTTTCTCTCTCTAGAAGTACTATCTCTTTCATCATACTAATGGTGGATGATAACATTAGGCTAGATCAAGTTGGATAGAGTTATTATGACTAAAAACATCATTCTCATGTAATTAGAGTTTGAATTGAGCAAGGTGTAACTCAATTGACCCTTCAGGGGTATTTTGATAATTCCCCCCATTGATCATCATTATGGTCAAAACCTTAGTCAAATAACCCCTTACTATCCTATATTATCATTAGGGATTGATTTGGGCAACATTGGACCATTTATATTATGAATTGATTGAAAGAAGTCAACTTGGAATCACATTGATTGATTTCAATCATTAATCATCAATTGAGTTGAAATCGGTTGAAAGTGTTGACCGTTTGCCCACTTTGACTTTCCAAGACCGCGAGCCTCTTTCTAACTCCAAGACCGCGATCCCCCTTAGGCTTCAAGACCGCGAGCCTCTTCAAGTGGTTCAAGACCCCGAAGCCCTATCATTGGTTCAATTGATGTTGAGACCGCGAAGATCAAATTGGAGTTGAGACCGCGAAGGGACGTTGACCGTTTAGCTAGTTTGACCTTAGGACTGCGAGGCCCTTCGCGGTATTGAGACCGTGAGCCTCCTCTAGGTCTTGAGACCGTGAGCCCCCTCACGGTCTTGAGACCGCGAGCCCTCTCACGGTCTTGAGACCGCGAGGCTCACATGGTCTCAGCCGCTTGGTCCATCAACAAAATCAAAGATACAATCGACGATGTTAACTGATGTTGAAGCCCTCAAAAGGTCAAAGTTATGTTGACCACCTATGGATTGGGTCAACTAAGGTTATGCTTAACCAATTGGTCATTCAATTGACCCTCAATTGTTGACCAATTAGGATTGAAATCGATTCAATTAGGGTCTACCAATGTTCACCCATTATCACTCAACAATGTGCATCAACACAAGGTTGAACCCTTCAATTGAGCTCCAATTGGGCCCAAACTTGGCCCAAACGGTCTTGAGGTCATGTGGGTGGACCCTACATGGTATTGAGACCGTTTTCCCAAGATTTCATCAAAAGCTAAGGTGATTTGATAGAGGTTGAACCATGATTGGGTCACCAATTCAGTATTTTGATCAATTGATAACTTATTTGCAATTGGGTCCTCAATTGGTCGAATTACTCAACCCTAGACCTTCAAACGGTCTTGGGTGATTGTCCTCTCGGTCTTGAGACCGTTTGGATGAGTTCCAAACGGTCTTGAGACCGTTTTCCCATCCAATTTTGGATTCTAGTGCAGATTCATCAAGGTCTGACCCATTGAGTTGATGATCATGTCAATATTTAATTGCAATGTAATTCGGTGTAATTGTACCTTCAATTGGTCAACTATCCTTGACCCCAGACCTCCAAACGGTCTTGGTTGATTTCCCTCGCGGTCTTGAGACCGTTTGGTGACCCCCAAACGGTCTTGAGACCGTTTAGGTCAATCAACCCTAAAAACCCTAATTAGGTCACCATAATTTCAGTACTGATTTTACCTAGGGTTAGCCCTAGTATTCACCCTTCAACTCATAGCCCGTTTGGAATTAGACCATCAAACTTGGTGAGTTGTTAACTAACATTATTTTGAACAGTAATATCATACGGTCAACGCCTGGTCAACGACCTTACACGGTCTTGAGACCGTTTGCCCAAAAAGGCAATTTCAGACCGTTTGAAAATCAGGAATAAATTCAAATAAAGTTGTTACTTAAAAAGGTCATATCTCCCTATTCCTTTGGAGTTAGCCTCCCAAATGTTGAGGGTAATTAGCCTATATAATTAGGAACAGATTTATTATACGGTCCATGCTCGTTCAATGGGGCCAAATGGTCTTGAAGACCGTTTGCCCTGTCGCGGTCTCGAGACCGTTTGCTCACCTTGCGGTCTTGAGACCGAGAGAGCAAACTTTTGAGACCGTTTAAGGAAGTGAAAAGCGGTGGGTTTTTCTTGGAAATCATGCCTTCATATCCTATCTCAAGAAAAGTACGAATATCCCATGGATTTGCTTGCAAAATAGCAGGGAAAAGTAGGGAAACACTAAGAGCTATCATCAAAACGCATATAAAGATGCACATAGTAAAGCATGGGTTTAGAGTTATAAAACCCGCCTAAAGCTTGCTTCTTGAGCTCCAAGCTTTCAAGATCCAAGCTCTAATGGCGTCCTTGAGTTCTTACAGGTTGGCCAAGGTGAAAACTCCAAGGAAAGATGAGAAGAGACGGCTAGAAAGGTAGGGTTTCAAGAGTTAGCCATGAAGATGACCTTGAATTCGAGTTCTAACCATGGAATTAAGCAAGAAGAGGGGTTTAAACCTACCTTGCACCCCTTGGTCGTCCTCCTTAGCTCCAAGGCAGTCCTTGGTCGTCTTTGGTGAAATGAAACAGTAAGGGAACGAAGGGTGAGTTCCCTTGCAACTAAGGGAAGGAGAGCTTATATACATGGGGTAGGATTTTCAACATTAGTTCATAAGTTGTCCATAATTCCAACTAGGTCCCTCCTTCTTTACTTGATCGTCCCTTCCTCTTTATTATAAGGACAAACATTCTCTTAAGGTCTTAGGAAAAGAAGGTAAAGGAGAGCAAGCTAATAATGAGGTACATACATAAAGAAATATTGCACATATACCCTGATTATTCAATCACAAGGCATATCTCATAACTTGATAATTCAATTGAGGTGACTTCCTCATCATTTCTTCTCTTATTGATGGCAAGAGTCTAAAAAGATACATTAGATGACATATTTCACAATTTGTATCCCTTAATTTGGGTAATTTGCATTTTACCCCAAACTAGGGTTTCAAGCACCGGGATTGCTTCCACAGCTGCACCTTGGTGCCCTAGCTTGGGAAATCCCTCAAACTTTGCCAAAAAGATTTCTCATGATGTCTCAACATCAGAGGAACATCTCATCATGTGCAAATTGCAAGATAACCCTTTTAACTGGGTAAATTGCACATAGGTCCCTGTATATCCAAACAATGCTACAACTTTAAATAAAAAGGAGCAAATACTGAAATATATGTTTATGAGAAACTTAATTACATGCTCAGAGTTAATCACAAAGATTTAATTACATATTTAGGCAAAACACCTAGGGTTAACTCATAACCCAGGTCAGGGATGTTACAAATTATCCACCCCTTACAAGGATTTCGTCCCCGAAATCGATAAAACATACTAAGAGAAAAGGGCAGGATACTTCCTTCTCATCTCATCCTCTAACTCCCAAGTGGCTTCTTCAATACCAAGATGGTTCCAGAGGACTTTCACAAGACTTATATCTTTCTTCTTTAACTTTTTAATTTGTTTATCAAGGATTGACACTGGTCCCTCCTCATAGGATATGTCATCATTCAATTCTACCTCCATAGGTTGTAGAACTCACTCGGTGTCTGGGTGACATTTCTTCAACATAGAAATGTGAAACACAGGATGTAACCTCTGTAATTCTGGGGGAAGCTCTAGTTTATATGCTACCTTTCCAATCCGTTCAATGATTGGATAAGGCCCCATATATCTAGGAGCTAACTTCCCTTTCCTTCCAAAACGAAGGACCCCTTTCCATGGTGAGACCTTAAGATACACTTTGTCTCCAACCTGGAACTCTAAGGGTCTACGACGTTTGTCAGCATAAGATTTCTGCCTATCCTGAGCAGTCTTAATCTTATGTTGTATAACTTTAATCTTTTCTGTGGTTTGCTGCACCAGGTCAGGACCTAACAACTGGTGCTCACCAGTCTCAAACCAACACAAGGGTGATCTACAACGTCTACCATATAATGCTTCATAAGGTGCCATATCAATACTATGCTGATAGCTATTGTTATAGGCAAACTCTATCAAGCTTAGGTGTAGATCCCAACTTCCGGTGAATTGGAGAACACATGCTCGCAACAGGTCTTCTAAGGTTTGTATGGTCCTTTCCGACTGTCCATCAGTCTTTGGATGAAAGGCCGTACTAAACCTTAGCTTGGTGCCTAAGGCTCTGTGCAACTGCTCCCAAAAACGACTGGTAAACTGAGGACCTCTGTCAGAAACTATTGTGACAGGAACTCCGTGCAAACGCACTATCTCTTGAACATACAACTCTGATAACCTTTCAGCAGAATAGGTTGTTTTGACAGGTAAGAAATGTGCTGTCTTAGTCAACCTATCAACAATTACCCAAATGGAATCATGTCCTTTTCTTGTCCTGGGTAGGCCAACAACAAAGTCCATGGTCACATGGTCCCACTTCCACTGTGATATGGGTAAAGGTTGCATTGTTCCTGCAGGCTTCTGGTGTTCAGCTTTAACTTGCTGACACACCGGGCACCTCAGAACAAACTCTGCAACATCCTTCTTCATCCCAGGCCACCAATATAGATCTTTCAAATTCCGATACATCTTGGTGCTTCCTGGATGCATAGCATACATGGAAGAATGGACTTCTTCCAGGACTAACTTTCTCAAGTTGTCCACATCTGGTACTATCATTCTTCCATTATAACAAGCTACTTGATCTTCTGAGTCATGAAAACCATCTTGCTTCTCATTTCCATACTCAGATCTTATATGTTGAACTACAGTATCACCTAGCTGTGCCTCTTTAATCTGCTCCCTTAGAGTAGGTTTAATATGCATCTCAGCTAACAAACCGGTTAACAATGACACCTTCAACTGTACATTGTCTTGCCTTAAAGAGATAAGCATATCTCTTCTAGAGCATACTAAAGAGTTTAGTTGTGCTCTATTCATGGTTGATGTTGCTGATTTCCTACTCAAGGCATCTGCAACAACATTGGCCTTGCCTGGATGGTAATCAATTATACAGTCGTAGTCCTTGATTAACTCCATCCAGCGACGTTGCCTCATGTTGAGCTCATGCTGAGAGAAGATATACTTAAGGTTTTTGTGGTCTGTGAAAATCTGGAATGTTTCTCCGTAGAGATAATGCCTCCAGATCTTTAAGGCATGAACCACAGCAGCTAACTCCAAATCGTGCGTTGGATAATTCTCCTCGTGTTTCTTAAGCTGTCGTGAAGCAAAAGAAATTACTTGTTTATCCTGCATCAACACACATCCAAGTCCATTCTTGGAAGCATCACAGAAAACTATATACCCTTTTCCTTGTTCAGGTAGCACTAGCACAGGTGCACTTGTCAACCTTTCTTTCAGCAGCTGGAAAGATTGTTGACACTTATCACTCCAAGAAAAAGGAACATCTTTCCGGGTTAACTTGGACAAAGGTAAAGCTATAGAACTAAAGTTCTTTATGAACCTTCGATAATAGCCAGCTAACCCCAAGAAACTTCGAATCTCCATCGATGTCTTCGGTTGTTCCCATTGTAGAACAGATTCTACCTTTGTAGGGTCAACACGAATTCCCGAGGCAGATATCACATGTCCAAGAAAAGATACTTCCGTCAGCCAGAACTCACACTTGCTAAACTTAGCGTACAACTTATGTTCTCTTAGCAAGGTCAAAGCTTGGAGAAGATGCTGCTCATGCTGCTGAGCATCCTTACTATAGATCAGAATGTCATCTATGAAGACGACAACACACTGATCAAGGAAAGGTCGAAAAACTCTATTCATGAGTTCCATAAATGCAGCTGGTGCATTGGTTAGTCCAAACGACATAACCGTGAACTCATAGTGACCATATCTTGTCCTAAAGGCAGACTTGGATATGTCACTATCCTTAATACGGAGTTGATGATATCCAGACCTCAAGTCTATCT
Source organism: Alisma plantago-aquatica (assembly GCA_963693085.1). NCBI lineage: Eukaryota > Viridiplantae > Streptophyta > Magnoliopsida > Alismatales > Alismataceae > Alisma > Alisma plantago-aquatica. The sequence goes on from OY856412.1 coordinate 1,425,492,844, forward strand.
TTGAAAAGACTGTTGCACCACGCCACTGGTCAAAGAGATCATCAATCCTCGGCAGAGGATACTTATTCTTTATTGTTACTTTATTGAGTTGTCTATAGTCGATGCACAACCGCATTGACCCATCTTTCTTTTTAACAAACAAGACTGGAGCACCCCAAGGTGAAGTACTCGGTCGGATAAAACCTCTCTCAAGTAGCTCTTGAAGCTGTTTCTTGAGTTCTGCCATCTCGCCAGGCGCCATCCTATACGGAGTTTGAGCTATGGGTTTCGTATCTGGAATCAGATTAATTTCAAAATCAATCTCCCGTGGTGGTGGTATACCAGGAAGTTCTTCAGGAAACACATCTTCGAATTCCCTAACTATAGGAACTTCGGCAGGATTGGTCCTTTCCTTGGTAACATCTACCACATGGGCTAAGAATGCATAACATCCTTGCCTCAATAGCTTATCAACAACCATAGCTGATACAAGACAGGTGGGCAGAATCATTCTTTCTCCTTGAAAGATCCATGTGTTGCTTTCATCAACAAACACAGCCAACTTGGACTCACAATCCAAGACAACTCTATACCTTTCTAAGGTATCCATCCCGAGGATTATATCAAAACCCTGCATATCAAGTGGTATAAGATCCACTTGAATGCGATGGTCAGAAAAGAAGAGGATGCAGGGAGAACATACCTCCTGCAAAACGGCAGACCCACTCAATGGAGTCTCTAACAACAAACTATCTGCTCTATGACTAACAGTCATATTGCATTTATGAATCACTTCACGAGTGATGAAAGAGTGCGTAGCACCCGGATCTATCAAAACGGATACAACACAGGATGTAGACATATCAGAATATAAAAGTTTCATCTGACCTGCCACTACCCGTGGATTGACCACTGCCTCAGGTGGGTTCATAGCATAGAACCTCGCATCGCCTGGTGTTGAGGTGGTGCCGATGATCCAGCTTGAGATGCTTGTCCACGTCCTCGAGCTGCTCCTTGATGTTGTCTATTCTGAGATCCCTGTTGATTCTGTCTCGGGGGTTGTTGTGTCACACTGACATGCCTAGAACGGCAATCCTTCATCAAGTGTCCCACCTTACCACAGATGTAGCAACTCCTCTCCGGTTGCTGTGGTCTGGGTGGTCCAGTAACTGACACTGATGCAGAACTGTGCGTCCCTTGAAGCGGTTGACTCCGCCCTCTACCTCTGCTTGGTGTCCATTGAGTTTGAAAACTCGATCTGGGTGGTGGAGGGTTAGGTGCAGAGAATCTAGGTTTCTTAGAATCCCTAGATGAAGAACCCTGGAACTGTGGATATCTTTTATGGGTTTGTCTTTTCTCAACCACAGATCTCTCTATCCTTCGGACTGACTCAATGAAGGTAGAGAATCTCTCTCTGTTTTCTAATGCAGACACAGGGGTTGACATATCAGAATTCAAACCCTTCTCGAATCTTCTGATTCTTTCCTCATCCGTAGCAGCCATGTGCGGACAGAACCACAATAACTCCATGAACTTAGCTTCATACTCACTAATGTTCATCATACCCTGCCTTAGTTTTTCAAACTGAGAGATCTTCTCGTCTAGGAAGGTCTTTGGAAAATATCTATTGATAAATTCCCGACGAAACGCTTCCCATGAGAACTCTATTCCAGGTCTCTTCTGCTCTTCCATGTTCCACCAGTGACCAGCACTGCCTTTGAGAAGATAGACAACATGTCTAACCTTCTCAGCTTCCGGAATCATAAGATACCTGAAAGCCTTCTCCAACTCTGTCAGCCATAAGTCAGCATCTGCAGGGTCGGCAGTTCCGAAGTACTCGGTAGCTCCGACACGACGAAGTCGTTCGAATGTCTTACCGATACCTTGTGCTTCAGGCTGGACAGGTGCCCTAGGTGCAGGAATGGGCATCCTATCAGTTATATGTGTCATGGCAGTCATGAACTGCCCGAACATCATCTGTACATCTGGATCACTCATGTCAGCTGGGTTGAACTGGGGTGGCTCTCTTGGCGACTCAGGTGCAGGTTGTTCTATTCTCGGAACTCTTGCACCGCCTCGAGGTGCACTAGCACTACTCTCTGCCATGTGCTCATCACGATGTTCTGACATTCTTATGTATCTTCTTCTCCTGAGGAGCAGAAGATTCTATTAGATGAGGAAGGAGTACTAAAGGTAGACTCGACATCCTAAGTCCTATGCCTCTGTAGACTCAACTGAACCTGGAGCTCTGATACCACTAGTTGTTGGCTCTGATCTCCAAACCATGACATAAACACGATTAAAACGTAGCGGAAGTGAATCGGTAATCAGCGGAAGACAAAAATCACGGGAAATTAAAACTTTCTGAGACAAGAGCTTGGATCCATAAAAGCTTCTTTCATAAAGAGAGATAAACTATTTACATATCAGGATAATTACTTCTTGAGTAATTATATACATTCAGATACAAAATCTCAAGATCACTATACAAAAGACTCCAAGACCTGAGAGTACAGAGGACACATAGGACTGACTCTAACTACACCATATGGCAGGACAATCTCCACCTGAGATTACTGCTGCCCCTGATGCTGCTGCTGAGACTGATCACATGTAGGCTGGTTCCTTCGTCTCCGACGTCCACCTAAAAAGTTGAAGCCTACGGGGTGAGACAATTATACATAATTGTCCCAGTGAGAGTTATAACTCTTCGCCAGAAGCTTTATTATAACATCAAAGAATATTTTAAGCAGTAAAGCCTTCAAAGTATTCTATAACAGTTGCAGGTATAACAAGATCTCTACAATTTAGGAGATATGGAGAATATAACCATTATTGCAATGTAACATCAATCAACTAACTTGGAGTCATCTCTAACAAGTTATACTACATGGTTGATTATGTTTTACAAACAACATTATGCCCTGTGGAGATGAGGCTTACCCCTCATACTCCAACTGATCGCTGAGAAGTCACATCAGTATCATACATAGGTCATTAAGAGAGCCGGATTCTCATGACCTTCACCTTCCTCAGTCAGTAAGAGGATCACTTGTAGGACATCTCGTGTCTCTACTTAATATAGCTCACCAGGGTAAACTGGTCCTTCGCTATTCTAGAGTCATAGTGGCGTTCTGTACTCTCTTCATCATCAGGAGATTTCATATTTACCTACCACTGATACGGATATCTGTGCTGTCTTCGTCATCAGGAGGTTTCATGTTTACCTACCACTGATACGGTATGGAATTATAGTGAAGGATGGATGGATTACACATCTACATCACTTTCCTACACTAGGATGTAAGGTTCTACACATCCATGTACCCCACATACTCAAAAGTATGTGCTCCAGGAGTTCCCTGAGGAAAACCTGTTTCACCATCATTTAATTTCTTACAATGATGGATCTATGATCAAGGCTCTACATTATACTTGATTAGTTAGGTACATTCAGTATTCTTTAACAGCATACATTATTCTGCAAACAATAACAATAGCATAGCAGCTATAAAAGAAGAATACTAAATGTAACAGGCCTAACTCATATCAATCATCATTTCTCATTATCCTCATCACAAGTCATCTCTAAGGCATGATTTTGATGGTATTCATGGCTCTCGCAGCCCATTATCAGTATAGGATGCCATTGACAAGACATCGGATTATTTTTCTTATTCATAAGGCTAACAACATGCCTTTAATGAATATAACATCATCATCCATACCTGGATATGATTACCTTCATATCAGAACCTGTATGGTTAATACAACTGATAAAGGTAATACAAAAATAAGGGATATCCTTCCTACTCTTGTCATAAGAGTTTAAATCTCTAATTCTTACCAAATAGAGTTTAATATTCAAAAGCATGCCATTACCCTTGAATTAGGGTTTACTATACACGTTACATGTCATCACCCTTGAATTAGGGTTTACTATTCACATTACATGTCATCACCCTTGAATTAGGGTTTACTATTCACATTAAGGTGAATTGGACTCATAACATCATCATGTATGAGTAACATCTTCATTGATGATCTTAGATTAGTTTAAAGTTCATCATTTATCATAATTAGGGTTTCTATGATCTCACACAGGTGGATCATACCATAATTATGCTCATTTCTGTGTATTGGGGATGCTTCAATTGAGTTTCCACTTAAAAATGGCACTTTCTCTCTCTAGAAGTACTTTCTCTCTCTAGAAGTACTTTCTCTCTCATCATAAGGTTAGGTGATGTCAACATCACCCTAGATCAGGTCGGATTAAGTCATCATAGGCTAACATAGCCAAAAACATCACCATTATGTGATTTAGAGTTACTTTCTCTCTCTAGGGTACTTTCTCTCTCTAGAAGTACTCTCTCTTTCATCATACTAGTGGTGGATGATAACATTAGGCTAGATCAAGTTGTATAGAGTTATTATGACTAAAAACATCATTCTCATGTAATTAGAGTTTGAATTGAGCAAGGTGTAACTCAATTGACCCTTCAGGGGTATTTTGGTAATTCCCCCCATTGATCATCATTATGGTCAAAACCTTAGTCAAATAACCCCTTACTATCCTAGATTATCATTAGGGATTGATTTGGGCAACATTGGACCATTTATATTATGAATTGATTGAAAGAAGTCAACTTGGAATCACATTGATTGATTTCAATCATTAATCATCAATTGAGTTGAAATCGGTTGAAAGTGTTGACCGTTTTCCCACTTTGACTTTCCAAGACCGCGAGCCTCTTTCTAACTCCAAGACCGCGAGCCCCCTTAGGCTTCAAGACCGCGAGCCTCTTCAAGTGGTTCAAGACCGCGAAGCCCTATCATTGGTTCAATTGATGTTGAGACCGCGAAGATCAAATTGGAGTTGAGACCGCGAAGGGACGTTGACCGTTTAGCTAGTTTGACCTCAGGACCGCGAGGCCCTTCACGGTCTTGAGACCACGAGCCTCCTCTCAGTCTTGAGACCGTGAGCCCCCTCACGGTCTTGAGACCGAGAGCCCTCTCACGGTCTTGAGACCACGAGGCTCACATGGTCTCAGCCGCTTGGTCCATCAACAAAATCAAAGATACAATCGATGATGTTAACCGATGTTGAAGCCCTCAAAAGGTCAAAGTTATGTTGACCACCTATGTATTGGGTCAACTAAGGTTATGCTTAACCAATTGGTCATTCAATTGACCCTCAATTGTTGACCAATTAGGATTGAAATCGATTCAATTAGGGTCTACCAATGTTCACCCATTATCACTCAACAATGTGCATCAACACAAGGTTGAACCCTTCAATTGAGCTCCAATTGGGCCCAAACTTGGCCCAAACGGTCTTGAGGTCATGTGGGTGGACCCTACATGGTCTTGAGACCGTTTGCCCAATATTTCATCAAAATCTAAGGTGATTTGATAGAGGTTGAACCATGATTGGGTCACCAATTCAGTATTTTGATCAATTGATAACTTATTTGCAATTGGGTCCTCAATTGGTCGAATTACTCAACCCTAGACCTTCAAACGGTCTTGGGTGATTGTCCTCTCGGTCTTGAGACCGTTTGGATGAGTTCCAAACGGTCTTGAGACCGTTTGCCCATCCAATTTTGGATTCTAGTGCAGATTCATCAAGGTCTGACCCATTGAGTTGATGATCATGTCAATATTTAATTGCAATGTAATTCGGTGTAATTGTACCTTCAATTGGTCAACTATCCTTGACTCCAGACCTCCAAATGGCTTGGTTGATTTCCCTCGCGGTCTTGAGACTGTTTGGTGACCCCCAAACGGTCTTGAGACCGTTTAGGTCAATCAACCCTAAAAACCCTAATTAGGTCACCATAATTTCAGTACTGATTTTACCTAGGGTTAGCCCTAGTATTCACCCTTCAACTCTTAGCCCGTTTGTAATTAGACCATCAAACTTGGTGAGTTGTTAATTAACATTATTTTGAACAGTAATATCATACGGTCAACTCCTGGTCAACGACCTTACACGGTCTTGAGACCGTTTGCCCAAAAAGGCAATTTCAGACCGTTTGAAAATCAGGAATAAATTCAAATAAAGTTGTTACTTAAAAAGGTCATATCTCCCGATTCCTTTGGAGTTAGCCTCCCAAATTTTTAGGGTAATTATCCTATATAATTAGGAACAGATTTCTTATACGGTCCACGCTCGGTCAACGGGGCCAAACGGTCTTGAAGACCGTTTTCCCTGTCGCGGTCTCGAGACCGTTTGCTCACCTCGTGGTCTTGAGACCGAGAGAGCAAACTTTTGAGACCGTTTAAGGAAGTGAAAAGCGGTGGGATTTTCTTGGAAATCACGCCTTCATCTCCTAGCTCAAGAAAAGTACGAATATCCCATGGATTTTCTTGCAAAATAGCAGGGAAAAGTAGGGAAACACTAAGAGCTATCATCAAAACGCATATAAAGATGCACATAGTAAAGCATGGGTTTAGAGTTATAAAACCCGCCTAAAGCTTGCTTCTTGAGCTCCAAGCTTTCAAGATCCAAGCTCTAATGGAGTCCTTGAGTTCTTACAGGTTGGCCAAGGTGAAAACTCCAAGGAAGGATGAAAAGAGACGGCTAGAAAGGTAGGGTTTCAAGAGTTAGCCATGAAGATGACCTTGAATTCGAGTTCTAACCATGGAATTAAGCAAGAAGAGGGGTTTAAACCTACCTTGCACCTCTTGGTCGTCCTCCTTAGCTCCAAGGCAGTCCTTGGTCGTCTTTGGTGAAATGAAACAATAAGGGAACGAAGGGTGAGTTCCCTTGCAACTAAGGGAAGGAGAGCTTATATACATGGGGTAGGATTTTCAACATTAGTTCATAAGTTGTCCATAATTCCAACTAGGTCCCTCCTTCTTTACTTGATCGTCCCTTCCTCTTTATTCTAAGGAAAAAACGTCTCTTAAGGTCTTAGGAAAAGAAGGTAAAGTAGAGCAAGCTAATAATGAGGTACATACATAAAGAAATATTGCACATATACCCTGATTATTCAATCACAAGGCATATCTCATAACTTGATAATTCAATTGAGGTGACTTCCTCATCATTTCTTCTCTTACTGATGGCAAGAGTCTAAAAAGATACATTAGATGACATATTTCACAATTTGTATCCCTTAATTTGGGTAATTTGCATTTTACCCCAAACTAGGGTTTCAAGCACCGGGATTGCTTCCACAGCTGCACCTTGGTGCCCTAGCTTGGGAAATCCCTCAAACTTTGCCAAAAAGATTTCTCATGATGTCTCAACATCAGAGGAACATATCATAATGTGAAAATTGCAAGATAACCCTTTTAACTGGGTAAATTGCACATAGGTCCCTGTATATCCAAACAATGCTACAACTTTAAATAAAAAGGAGCAAATACTAAAATATATGTTTCTGAGAAACTTAATTACATGCTCAGAGTTAATCACAAAGATTTAATTACATATTTAGGCAAAACACCTAGGGTTAACTCATAACCCAGGTCAGGGATGTTACAGGGACCATTAGAATAGAAAGTCATAGTTATAAGTGTGGCAGTTAGGAGGTGATGTGTCAATAGCTCTAGGAGGTCTGAGTATTAGGATACCCTGACCCAGTATCTGAATACTTAGGTTGTCCAATATCAAGCTACTCTGTCTATTCTTCTCTGGATGCCCTGGCTAGGTATATAGAGGAAGGATGTACTAGAGAAAAATCATAGAAATATTAGAGTTCAAAGACCATAAAGTAATGAAGATAAGAGCATAAAGATAGAATGAGGTACCACTTTTACTTTATATTGTTGTTTTGATTGCATATGAATAGAAATGCTCTTATATATTTGAATTTAGATATTCAATTTTTAGAAATATATATATATATATGTATATATATGTATATATATATGTATATATATATGATTCTTTAAGATTTTTGTACAATATGAAGTTACTTCAGTTATTGTCTATATTCTTTGCATTGAGAAGACCAAAAATAATCTTTAAATGAGTTTTCCCTAAGTGGATATTCTTTTGACATGTTTGAGATAAATAGGAGTCAATTAATCCTGAGCATCTCTTGGATTCAGGACTACAAGTTTGGCCTGGTCTGGCTAGTAGGATGCCTTACTGGGATCTAATGAGTTCTATTAATGACATAGTAAGAGTAGACTCTGGATAAATTACACCCATATTGTAGTAAGAATGTACATACACTAAGACATTGAAATATAAGGGAAAGACTGGCATAGATAAGAATCAGTTGCAATTGATATCTATGATCCAAATTTGGGGCCTCAGATAAGAAACCCTAAATTGGGAATGAAGGAAGAGGGAATATAGATACAAGACATATATTAGTATGTAACATACAATATGAAGAATAAAGTATGGATAAGAGAACTAAACCATATAACTAATTGAGTCACTTTATTCAATTTGATATCAAGGAAAGGTACGAGAAAACTACATAGGAATCCAAGATAGAAAGAATCAATTATGATGAATGGATCACATAATCGAGTAAAATGCATTTTTTCCTAAAAAAAGGAAATAGGAAAAAGAGTGAAGTATGCAATAAGTGCATAGCAATGGAGAATTATCAAAAGAACTAAAGTAATGAGAAGTAAATGCACATATAAACAATAAAAATAGGATAAGAAACTCAGATGAAACAAAGAGAAATGTTAGAAATGACAAGTTTGATTAAGGAAAGAGGTTACATGATATAACAAAGAACATGAAATGTGTACTTCTACTATGAAGTTTAATGCATTCATCCTTACTACTGTTTCACTTCCGATTCTCTATAGAGTAGCAACCTAGTTTCCATCGGATGTAATCCATAAGTTCCGTATGATGAAATAAAACTTTTATTTAATAAGAACAAGGATGATGCTAAACAAATGATCAAGTCATATAAATATGAAATAAATGTAGGAAAAAGTAATTGATTAATAGAAAAACCAGGGTTAACTCTTGCATGAGCTGTTTGATTTGAAATGAAGGACATATAACATATTAAACATATAATGAAACTAGTAAGGAGAATATCAATTTAGTATTTTAACTTCATATTAGTGAAAGGATAGCAAGAAATATATATGGCATGGAATACATAATGATACATATGAATGAACAACATGATCATAAAATATAGGTAAAGTTAATAGTGATATAATACAAGGAGGTAATGGTACAATACAAAGAAGGGGGCATATATATGATAAATGAGAGAGAATGTGAGATGCGAGAAAATGCTAAAAAGTCTAGTCTCCTTGATGGTGACTAATTAAACCTAGATATGAGAAATGTGTTAAGTGCACACTTGAAGATCAAAATTCTAAATCTAAAAATCATCTTCTCTTTTGTATCCTCCCCAATGAGGGTAATGTGGGGATAAAGTGATAAGGGAATGGATTGTAAATGATACATAGCCACAACGGTAGACTCATCTATTGTATATAATGATGGCATAATATGGAATGATGATGAAACTCCAACAAGATAAACTCATAAAGTAACATATCAGAAAGGCCAAGTAAGAGAGAAAATTCAAGTGATAAATATAAGGAAGAATTTAGTAAACTTCAAGAGAGATAAAGTTTGAATTTTGAAATAAGGGAGTAAAGACATGTCGCAACAATACCATGTTATTGATAAGGATCAAACCCTGGAATGTTTGGAGTTGTAGTAGTTCAAGGGATATCACTAATGATTTGACCTAGAGTACTAACACCTCTAGAAAAAATATATTCCTAAGATCTGTAATATGAGGAAAAAACTAGTAGTGATAATAATCTAGGGTTTGAAGGTAGAAAATGAGAAAGATAGACAAACAACATGGAAATGACTAAGAATGGAGGATAAGCTATATATATGAAATGTAACAAGTGTGTTTTGAACAAATGGAGAGTGTAACGAGCAAGGTATGATTGGAAATATATTCTTGCAATGATCACAAGAATGATGAATAATTCATTCTCACCTTGAATATTTTAATGTTAGAGATGTTTATCTATATGATGAAAATTAGAAGGATAAGTAAGAAGAAGCAAGTAGTAATGACTAAGAAGAGAAATCAGAGAAAACAAATGACTTTCAGTAATAAGTGAAATTTTTTTAGAAGTATAATTTGTTAAAGATATATCAAGGGTTGCAAATTCATTTTACATATGATTTCAGTTATACATGTGTGATCAAAATATTAATTTAAAAGGGTGTTATGGTTTTAGTCATTCATACTTGTAACACGACTTAGTATAGTACAATTGTTGTTAATTCTAGTCTTGCAGTTTATGAGTGCTCTATTATTAGAGTAGTACAATAGTAAACTTCAAAAAAAAAAGTGAACTCTCTTTAGTAACTCTAATGTAATATATCACAATACTATAGATTGAACCATATGATTTGAGATATTCAGATCGAATTATTAGTGCTGAGGTAACCCCTCAAGAGAGTATGAAAGATTGAAAATGGTCGACTTCTCTTTCTCTTTCCTAGTGATTGATTGTGACACAAAAAAGTCTTTTGTTGTCATTAAGATGCCTTGTTTAAAATTTGTTGTAGTTGGAGGAGAAATAAAGAACTCAATGTTAAAAACATTATTCACATATGAAATACAAGAATGTAGTAACATATAAGGTTTTAGAAGTTTGAAAGAAACCTTGAATGTACTTGCATGTGTATTTATGTTTCGAAGATGAAACCTTTGTAAGGGGGGACAAATTGTTACAACCGCACTTAATATTAATAGGTAAACTAGGGTTTACCTAGATGATTACATGCTTAATTAGATTAATCATCACTTAAACTTGATTAATGATGGTTATCACTTGTGAATATTCAATCTAAGAATTAACTCGAATCATGATTTAATTTTGAAGGATGAATAGAAGGAGTATGATTGGTCTACTTAGAGAGATAAAGCTCTAATCCCTCTCTAGGTAGGGTGAGCCATGGTTGGCGCCACCAGGGGCGGGGTGGATGCCTCTGCCTCATCCTCAGCTATGGGCGTGTGGGGTGACCCTACTACTGATGTTACCGTTGAGAGGGGTTGGTCCGCTGTGGTCTCCAAACCTCTTGTCCTCTGACCCCACCTCTCACTTGTAATGGCGACTAAGGACCCCAAAGCTCTGACCTTCAAACCGGATGATGATAGGCCTTAGATGAGGTTATCAGGCCCGTTGGTAGTGGAAATGGACGCCTTTCACAAGTGTTCCATTATTGTTCAAGTTATGGGAACCAAGTGCATCATCCAACAACTCTATGGATGGATGCTCATAATTTGGAGGCCGAAAGGGGAACTTTAGTGTTCCCCCATCATTGGTGGACTATTTTTAGCATGGTTCACTTTCAAAGATGATATGAGGGTTGCCCTTGAATAGGGGCCCTATTTCTTCAATCGAAAATTGAACCTGACTAGGCGTTGGTCACCCGAGGCTGATATTCGCAGGGCCTTCCTCACCTCTGTACCGGTCTGGGTGACCCTTCCTGATGTGGGGCACCACTAATCAAGACGTGCGATCTCCATCATTTGCTATGGAGTGGGTAAACCGAAGGTGATCGATTTTCATGGTGAGGGCAAATATGCCAACGCGGCTCATGTCTGCATTGAACTCGAGGCAGAGTGCAAGCTCCTATGGTGGTCATGGTCGATATGCTTGATGGAAAGGAATTGGAGATAAAGGTCATCTATGATGTGGTACCTGATAGATGCGAGGGATGCAAGGTTTTTGGACATTTCTCTGGCTATTGTCTGGTACAAGGACTACCTTCCTTGAGCCACACATTGAGAGAGGGCATGATCCCAACATGAGGCATACAAGCAGGAGCAAAGGCAATGGGAGAAGAAGACGAAGTGGCCCCTCTAAGCCTGGCGATACCGAGGAGTCTAGATCTGTGCCTAATACTGTAGAACCAGGAGGCATTGCACCTCAGGTGCCTACAGTCCCAGAATAGATGTCTGCGGTCCAGGTGAATGAGGCCACAACCACTGATCCCTATAAGGTGGTTGAGGTTCAGGCAATGGAGGACAACCAAAAATTGGTCGACAACTATGAAGTTGAGGAGATGGATACAGGGGTCCCTACAAGCCCCCAGTAAACTAGCAACCAGTTCTCCATCTTGGTGAATTTGGACATTGATGAGTTGCTTGTTGAAATGTCTGGGACAACAACTAGAAGGAATGGGCAACACAACACAACCAGTGTAAGGGGAAGACATACCTCTCCCAGAGTAAACACCCCGAGGAGGGGCGGTCACAACAAACATTAATATGTCAGTTCTCACTTGGAATGTGAGGGGCGCATCTCAGCCAAAGAGACAAAGGAGGGTCATGAAAATAATTCTTAAGCCCGACTCCTCCCTGGTGTTCATTTTGGAAACAAGGATCAAGAGGCAGTTCAAAGAGAAGATGAGCGGTATTTTCCCTGGACATTGGGGGGTGGAGTCTAATCTGGAACAAATTGAAGGTGGAAGGATTGGTATGGGATGAGATAAGGAAGCATGGGATGTTCAGATTATATACGCCACAGACTAGGTGATGATTTCCAGCTGTATCAATAATGATAGTTTTCATTGTGTTATAACTGGTGTCTATGGCCACAATGACGAAGGGCGTCATAGGCACTACTGGGATACCATTAGGGAATCTACTCAACACCAAGTGCCACATTTGGTAATTGGGGACTTCAACCATGTCAAGAAAGCCAATGAAAAATTTGGTGGCCTTCCTATCATGGTGTGAGAACTTGTTACACTAAACGAGATTACTCAAAACACAAAAAAATGATTACTCATCAATTAACCACAAATCCAAAAAATAGGGTAAATTAAAACCAATTTCAACATTTCCCAATTACTCAAAAACATTTACATAAAGGCCCAACAACTTACTTTATTTCATATAATGCTCAATATCCTTTACCACTGCTCTACAACCTTAGCTACAAAATAAACTTTACAAAGGAAAACTATCCACATATTCCACATATACAAGCATCAACATTCTATTGAAAGCTCGATTCAAACTTTCTCGCCCAGACCTGAGAGTACATGGACGACTCTAGGACACACTAAACACTAACAACCATCTCTAGGGTTCATCTCCTCAGTTTCTCCTTGCTGCCATGGTTTTGTTGCCACTATTGTCGATCACCTAAAAAGATGTGGTGACCCACGAGGTGAGACCCAGTCCCAGTGAGAGATATAACTCTCTCCAACTGATATTGATTCCATCAGATTAAACAATATATAACTCAACGGTTGGAGTATTTAGTAGTCAGTTGAGTAGATTGAATAGTTAAAGTATGCTAAACATATTAAGCAAATAAGCTTAGCAACAAGTATGATTATCAATGTATATATAGGTAACAGATAAATCCATTTCTTTTATCAGATATCTACTCAGGTTTCATAAGATTGCATATAATAACAATCTTTATCATTAATCTAACTATCATCATATGTCTTACTAACAATACCAACAATCTAGAAGCATAAGCATCTTTTCCATCATGAATATGTCTAGTAGCATAACATGGCTATCAATATTGGCATGTTTATTAAAGTGAACAAATCCACATCATAAGTGGAGCTGACATCATAAGCACAACTAACTGCATAAGCATGTTTAGCAATTTAAGCATTTCTAATTATAGAGGAATGGCTAGCAATATTAAACATAGCTATAAACATAATATTAAATACCAGTTTCAGTATATTTGACAACATAAATAGATTTACAACATGAACAAATCTACAAAATAAGAATATCTACCATCTCTTATTGAGGATACCACTCAAAATCCAACTGACCACTGCTAAGTCAAAATCAGTTCCATGCAAGATCTAGGAAGAGTCAGACTCCAAAGATCTCTCCGCCCCCTGTCAGTACGGGTCCGCCATAGCGACACATAAGGTCAAGCCGCTAACAGCCTAGACCGTCCTTGGTACATGTCACGACACTAGTGAAAGGAGGTGGGTACGCATACCTTACCATCTGAGGTACAACTATAGTTGTCCTCCAATCTCATCACATACATAATCACTGAGACACGACCACAACCATTCTCAAATTGAGGGCTAGGTATGACCGTAGTCATCCTCCCTATACACTTGGATTCAGGATGACAAGCACCCCACATATTCAATATTATGCACTCTGATTTTCCCTTAGGAGTACTCGTTTCACCATCTGGCAAGTTCTGACACTCAGATGGATCTATGGCACATGGCACTACATGATTAGAATTTCACTTGATTAACTATTGTCAATTGGGTGAATTAAGGCTGCATCATATAAGTGGACATACAAACCCTGATTCATCTCTAACAAACATTTCTATATATCAGTTTTAGATGATATAAAATGTATGAGACATATTGTTCCTCATCTCATCATCACATGATGCTATTCACTTGCCATTAATGAGACTACAGTGGTCACCATACTATCACAAGATATAAATCCATAGTACAATATCATAGGGTATCAACCCTTGTCAACATAAGAGGATTATACCTCATTCAAGGCTCAACCATGCCCAAAGGTCATTAAGACCATCATATCATTCCCTGCAAGTTCATCATTGTCTTTCCATGCCTTATAACAAGGCTCAACAAACATCATTACTCATGTGATGCACAAGCTCAACATGATGTTGCAATAAATTAAGAAAAGATGTTTACATGATAACATTGCAGGGTTATCTTAGCATTAAGATCATTCCTTTATTATATCAACATATAACGAAGGTATATGATTGGTCATCATCACACTAATAGTGTACAAGTTTATCATAAGAAAGCATAAATCATAAATCTATGGTGACCACTGGTTAACACATTAGAGTTGAAATCAATCATTAGGAAGGATATTCCATCATTATATTAACCATTCAAGGAAGGGTAGCATAGATAACTACCATCATCTATTATTATTAGGGTTAGGTTCAACAAGATAGCTTACTTTGATGTTTCAAATCAGCACTCATACCCAAACCCTAACTCATGGCATCCCCATTGGATCATGGATGCATGGGATGAAGCATCACCATCACATTCCATACCATCCTCAAGTATGGATCTACACATAACTCAAGATGTAACCATCAATTTATAGCATACTAGGTTTCAACCACAAAAGAGAGTACTCCATGGTTATATTCATCATTCAAGGACTATTCATAACCACTTACCAACATTTGATTATATTAAGACTAGGTGTAACAAGCGATACCTCATTAGGGTTACATATCAATACAATATGGTTATCATCCCTTCTATTCATATGAGTACAAAGGTAATACTACCTTATTAAGGGTAACCCTCCATTGGTCTCATCATCATTCAATCCATATCACCATACCACAACATAACCCAGAACCATTGGATGTTGAAAAGGTAAGACTATTGGTTATTTAGATAAGTGAACACCTTAACAAACCATATGTAAAGACATTTAGTTGTGACCTAGAAAGAATCACCATTAAACCCCTAAACATCTGTTATTTAACAACATAAAGGGGCACCATAGGTTGTGAGGTTAAATCCCATCATTGGTTGTACATTTTAAGCAAGCCATCATATCAACTATCAAGCTCCTTAAATTGATCACATGAAAGGAACCATCAAATTTAGATTGCTAGAACTCACATGTAATACTATAGGTTTCAATCCAAACCATTGGATGTCAAAGCATCTAATCTCAATCATTGGATCAAGTCCATTATTCAAAACTATTAGATGAAGAAGTGTTAGATCCTAACCATTGGATCAAGTTCATATTTTAAAACCATCATTTGCAATATAGGTCTAACCCTTGAATCATTTGACCCAAGAAACTATTGGGTTAGGGCTTAATTGAAGCTACATCTAAAGCCTTGACTTACCATTTGTTGTGGTGACCTGATCTACCATTGGTTGTGATAGATTAGGTCACCATTGGTTGATAGATCAACACTATATTCATTTCACCATTAGATATTAAGCTAATGTCATCATTGATTGATAGCATCATTAGAGAATCAAACCATTGCTCATTGAGATTCCAAGAGAGCCTAACACTGAACTAATGTGTGACTATCAGTTCACACCATCGTTCATCACCCTTTGTCACCACCTTTGATTGTCATGAATACCACACCATCAGGTCATGTGTTTAGAGAAGAAAACATCCTAGAAACCCTAAGATGGACCATCGGTTGATAGGTGCTTAGCACCATAGGTTGTGATACCAACTTGAACTAAGTCATGTACTTCCTTAGGAAGCATGTGCACATGATTAGAGGTTAATCTAGATCTGGAAACAAAATAGGAAACACCATAAAAATCGAAATCCCAAACAAGCTTAGCTTATTAATGCTTAAAACACCATTTTCAAGCAAGAACATGAGCTGACAAGCTTATAGTAAACAATATAAGTAAAGAGGGTTATAAAAATCGCCTCTACTGAGAAGAACATACTTCTAGCATCATGAAACTTGAGAAAAGAAGACAAGCAAACCCAATTTTCAGATATGAACTCGGCCAAGTAGGCACTTTTCTCCACAAAGAAGCAAAACCCTAGAAGAAGAAGTAAGAAAGGTAGATTCTTGAGTTCTAAAGCAACTTCTACCATGGAACAACATGGTTCTGACCTGGAGAAAGGTAGGAGGAGGAATAATAATGAAAGAATAGGAGGAAAGAAGTGGATACTTACTTTGTCAGGTCAAGATCACCAAGAAGGAGATTTAGAAATCCTAAAGGAAGAAAATTGTAACCCTATATGCTTCTACCAAGAAGATCCACACCTTATTCTTCCTTGGATAGAATCTCCATGGCCAAATAGAGGAAGAACAATGATCTTTACAGGAGGGAAGTGGTAGAGATCAAAAGTTTCATTTGGGATCTTAAAGCTAGATATATAAAGCTTGGAGGATAAGGTAGAGAAGAAGCATGAGGTGTACAAGTAGCTCCCCATGTGTCCATGGCCATAAACTATTAAGGATATACAAGCAACTGCACAAGCAGCTGCCCCACCATCAATGGAGACCTGCTTAGGCACTGTTTGTTTAATTTCCAAGCCAAGCAAATAAACCATTGGTTGATAGCTCCTAAAGGTAGCTCATCCGTAAAGGGGTAAAACTTAATTCTTGTTGCGTGTGCAACCATAGTTTGTGAATTTTGGAGTTTGATGGAAGTTGGTTTGGAATTGGTTCACTATTGAGGAAAAAAGTTATGGGATGCAAACAACACAACTACTCGATACAATGATCTTTTGGACCACATTCTTAGGCACCGAGATGCAATCATATCACATCTCAACTGGGCATCCTAGAATACCCTTGAAAAAAACACCACCAAACCAAGGTACAATTGAGCACCCCATGGCCCAACAAGCTCAAGAATGATAAGATAATATATAAGGAACATAATGCAAGTGAAAATTGTAAAGAGAACCTCTCAATTGAGTAAATTGCATAAAAGCCCAAAATGTGCATAAAATTGTGTAACTTGCATAAATAGTATCCAAATTGGACCAAATTTGAAACTTAAGCTTGTCATGTGATACCAAAACATATCACAAGGTTATATTAGGTTTATAAAAATTAAATTATGGTAATCAAGCATGTTCGACCATTTAAGCAAGGTTAGGGGTCTCACACCTGGATTTAGTCTTGAGCAGGTTCAATGAGATAGTAGATGCTAGAAAACTCACCGAGCTGAACATGAGTGGCAGGATCATGACCTGGAAGAATAAGAGAAGTCTAGATAATAGAAAATCAAGCCAGATTGATAGGGGTCTGGTGAAAACAGTGTGGTTGGATTTTTTCCCTGTGGCTAAAATCTATTTGGGAGGGCATCCAAGTAGCGACCACTTTTGGATGCAAGTTCTGTTGGTCGATTATATTAGAAAGAATAGACCTCTCAGGTTTCTTAACTTTTTGGTGGAGTGGCCTAGATTTGAAGAGGTTGTCAGGAAGGCTTGGACCACAAAGGTTGTTGGTAACCCGATATTCTGTGTAGCTGAAAAATTAAAGAGGACTAGAAAACTCTCAAATGCTGGTCTTCTGACCTCCATAATATGCCCAACATGGTGAGCAAAGTGCAAGCTGATTACAATGTTGTGGCTCGTGAATTAAGGATGCACACTAATGACATAGCTAAAATGAAAGAAGGAGGAGAAGGCAGGTGAGCTCCTACAAATTGAGATGGTTGAGGAGGTCTACCACTGACATAGGAGTAGAATGAGATGGATTAAAGATGGTGATTGGAACACTAAGATATATCACAATGCCACTAAGAAAAATCATATGAAGGACTGCATTCATGGCTTGATCAAAGAGGATGATACATCTACAGGAGGCCTTGAAGAGGCTGTGAAAGAGGTAGTTACATACTTTAGGAATATCTATAATAAAAAACACATCATTCAACAGTGTTCCCTTCTGACTTATAGGGTGGATGAGGAGATGAACAGATCTCTTTGTGGCCCAGCAACTGAGCAAGAATTGAAGGATGTTGTTTTCTCTATTGGCCCATCCAAGGCACGAGGGCCTGACAAGTTTAATGGAAAGTTCTTCCATCAATGCTGGGATATCATCAAGGAGGACGTATGTCGTGTTGTCCGCTAGTTCATGGTGGGATGTACTATGCTTAAATAGGTTAATCTCCCCTTCATTAGGCTCATCCCAAAGAAGAAGATGGCATCCTCTATGGATGATTATTGGCCTATATATTGTTGTTCTGTGCTATATAAAGTCTTTTCTAAGCTTCTTTCAAAGCGACTCAAGAAGATCTTGCCTCTCATAATATCCCCCAATCAGATGGATTTTGTACAAGGAAGGGCTATCGCAGATGGTGCTCTACTTGCATATGAGTTTTTGACTCTTTTCAACCTGAAGAATTTGACGGACAAGGCTTGTTTCAAGTTGGACATCACCAAGGCTTATGACCACGTTGAATGGCCGACCTTGTGGAAAATTATGGATGCCATGGGTTTTGTAGTAGATGGATTAAGCTGACAACTCAATGTGTGGACTCTACATCTTTCTCTGTGCTTGTAAATGGAGTCCCTCATGGGATGTTCAATGCGTCTAACGAATTGCAGAAGGGCGATCCCCTCTCTCCTATGCTCTTTGCTATTATGCGTGTAGAAAGTGAGGGGAAATTCAAAGTCTTCAAGGTGAAGAATACTCTGACCATCTCACATTTGGTGTTCACTGATGATATGATGATTCCGACCATCTAGCATTTGGTGTTCGCTAATGATATGATGATTTTCACGGCCAGTCATTGCAAATATCTTCGACAAGTGAGAATCATACTGAAGGAGTTCGGGAAGCTAACCGGGTTGTACATTAATGACATCAAATCAAAGGCATTCCTCTCATGCTCTTGTGATGCCCAGAGGGTAAGACTGAGAACGATAGTAAGTGTAGCCACTGGTGTTTTTCCCACAAAATATTTGGGAATCTCGATCTCCAGGTGGAAGGTAGAGGCAAGGACTATGGCTCCTTGGTTGATGATCTCAGATCCAAGATCGATAAGTGGGTTGGTCTATCTATCTCTATGGCGGGGTGTCTGGTGCTTTGTAACACGGTCCTGATGTACAAGGTGTGGTTTTGGTGCAGGCAAACAGAACTTCCCCTATTTATTATTGATAAATTGCGCTTTTTAGTCAGTGTTTTTTTATGGGGTGGCAAGGAACATGAGGAGGCTTAGGACACTATTGCCAGGGAATGCAATCAAGGTGGATTGGGGCTGATTGATCTGAGAAACATGGCAGATATGGCAACTCTCCAACGCATTCACGGATTCCTCATGAAACCTGATTCTCTTTGGTCAGGCTAGATGAAGCTAAGGTATGGTGATTCCTTGGAGCTGATGGCTGAAAATTGCAGCTAGTTTGTTTGGAGGAGAATGATCCATGCTTGGCATCTCATCAAAGGCTCTTCTCAGCTGAGTAATGAGGGCATTTGGGAGGCCCAAGAGGATAATCCTTGGGAGTTTAAGGTGTGCGGACCTCCTGTTCCTTGGGCGTCACTTTTGTGGAACATGTTGCATACCCTAAAATGGAGCTCCTGTCTATATAGAGCTATTTTGGGCCGACACCCTACAACAGATAGGCTGTGCACTTGGGAACTACAAGTCAACACCCTATGTCTTCTGTGCAAAAGAGATGTTGAATCCCATGATCATCTATTCTTTAACTGTTCTTTCTCTAGATACCTGTATCACGGTAGGCGTTGAAGAATGGCTGGGGTGGAACACCTCCTGCTAATTTAAAAGATGACAACCATTGGATCATTACCTTGACTCATAGAAAACACAGTATGAGGCTTTTTGGTGGTTTGGGCATCACTTCCATTACCTATCTAATCTGGAAAGAGAGAAATACCAAGCTCCATGGGGGTAGTGAACATGATATGTTTGTAAGCTTTAATACTTTGTCTGATAGGCTTGCCCTTGTTAGTAGGGCCAAACCTGACATTTATAAAGGTTTGGACCCGATAACTAGAACACAATGGGGTTTTTGTAGTCAACCCACCCTCTATATAGTATAGGTCTCCCTATATGGTTTTTTGAGATAGTAATATTCTATATGATAAAAAAAGATTTTGTTTTAAAGGATTAGGGTTTGAGAAGTGTAAACCCAAATTGCCAAAAATTAGGGTTTTGATAGTATATAAATATAAAATTTGATAAGTACAACAATATGGTAAATTATTTTTCATATTTTCTATATAACTTGGATTCACTTGAACTTTGTATAAAATATGAATAACTCATGGATTTGTACTATTGAAAAATATCAGAATTTTTGTATGTGTCATGGACCTATTGGTCAGCCGAGTTTCCTTAGGATAAACTCAACCAATCAAGCATTCTGGCCGCAATATAATAGTGTAGCATTTAATTTTAATTATTTATTGGTAGCTCAAAGTGATCTGAAATTTTTATTGGACCTCTAAAACTCAATTATAGAAAGCACGATAATTTTTAATAATAATCTATTTAGTAAATGATTTAGAGTAACACTTTTTTGACAAAAAAACTCTACTGAAATAAAAGAAAGTATAAGTAGGGTCAATTTGCAATTGACCCAAGCACCTCAATTGCTGTATAATATCTACCTAACATACTGGGAGCTCTCATGATTCATGATTCATTCTAGAGAAATGAAATACTAGAGAGAGATAGAGAGAGTTAGGATTTGAGAGTAGAAAGAGGTGCAATTGCTGATATAGGATTTCACCAACCAAGAAATGATGAAATCAAGTAAATTTAGCTTCTTTGCATAGTCTTTCACAGTGAATCTTCTCTCACATGTAAAGATTCTGATCCTCCTCTTATTTGATTTGAAATGATATCAAATCTCCTTATTTCCTCACTCTTTCTCCATAATTCTCCATTCACTACTACAGAAACAGCCTTTGGCGTCGGTTGTTTAAACCCCTTTGGCGTCGGTTTCTGAGCGACGCCTATGTGGGCGCCACTAAAGGTCGAACACTTCGGCGTCGGTTTTTTAACCGACGCCTATTTAACATATAGGCGTCGGTCTTTTAGTAGATAACCGACGCCAAAAGGGTTCGCACCACAGAATACAATGTCATCTAGGACACATTCTGCGTCGGTTATCTACTAAAAGACCGACGCCTATATGGACTATAGCGTCGGTGTTTACTTGGTAACCGACGTAGGAAGAGTCCTAGATGACGCTGTTTTCTGTGGCGCGAACCCTTTTGGCGTCGGTTTTCTATAAAAAAACCGACGCCATACTTCAAGACGACACGGCCGTGCTTCCCTGCACGGCCGTGTTTAGTACTATAGGCGTCGATTTTATATGAATAACCGATGCCTTTTCCACCACGACCGTGCTTTCCTGCAAGGCCGGGTTGTTTGTAATATTAGGCGTCAGTTTTTATCCAATAACCGACGCTGTAGGTCTTTGCTGACGGTTTTCTATAAATAACCGACGCCTATATCTATTTTTTTTTCATATCAGTTTGTAGGCCTGCTGTGGCTGGTCAGCAGGATGAGAACCTGTAGTTCAGTTTTCTGAACTGTAGGTTTACGACATCCATTGATATCAGCCTACAAACAGGCCACAAACCTGCAAAAGTCCCAAGGAAAATTTCACACAAGTAGATACATTCAGACATCAATTCAATTCTCACATTCACACATATAGAAACATTGAAATACATGTATTAACATTCAGAAATATTCATTTACAAAGTATCATTCATTATCGCTATCAACATCCCAATTATATCTTACAGTTGCCACTGCTTGTATGGCTTTTGCCCATTCTTCTCTTATTTCATTTAATGCTTCCATCGTATATGGAGCATGTATATTTTTTAAGTGTTTACCTATAGTGTTGTTAGTTTTAAACACCTGCAAAGAGAATGATGTATATATATAAGTAATAATATAAAAATAAGATTGATATATTTCATACTAACTAATGAGACTATATATAATACCTCATGTATGGTATCGATGTCCAATGTCTTGTGTAGCGCACTATAAATTAAAACATACAAAATAATACAACTAAGCACAATTCACATCAATAATATATACATTGGAGTCGGGAACTTACTTGTACGTTCTGCCAATTTATTGGCTGGTTCTTTTTCCTTGGGACCATTCCTCCAGCCTTTTTGAATGCATCTAAACCCCTACATGTTAATATAACACAGTAAATTACATAAGTAAATAGTAATGTAATAACATATGTTAACAGATACAAAAATGAAATATTTCTCACCAAATAATGGCATTCTCATTACGTGTCCAATTTTAGTGTTTAATGTACTTTCCGCGGGATCTAGATAATAAACAGTGAACGTCCCGGGGACAATAACTAGTAACTCCCAATGTTTACCGCTAGAGGTAAAAAGTTAACAATTAATAACTCAAAATGCACAATAAAAATGGAATTTTCTTAAGTCCAAATTATAAATAAAGTAAACTTACTTGACATTGAATGGAGATATTATTATCGTCTTCTTTTGCTGACCAAAAATTGTAAAAGCATCTATACAATATTGTTGAACATTATCAAGGTCTTTAGCTACCATACTAATAAATGATGGAATCAAAAATCCCACATGATCAAATGCAAATTGTTTGAAATGATCTTCGACTAAGTAGCTGCAAAACATGTATTACGTATGCATTAATATATAAGAAACCAGATCACCGAATCTTACACAAGGTATATGGATGTATAAACAAGATCTCACCTTATCCATGTCTCTATCATTGATGCATTCAGCCAATCATACATAAACAACTCAATAATATCTTGTATAAATAAAGAGCTATCGTATGATTGACCTGCATAATCTGCATCTAAGGAAACAATTATTGGGCAATGTATATTATGTTCCCGTAGCCAACATGCCATTCCCCTACAAGCAGGACCTAACGGGTATGTTAGGTCAGTTGGAACCCAAGTTGGTAATGCGGGAAGTGGAGGTGGAGGCCTAGGTGCTCCTGGTGTCTTCTTTTTAACCTGTATATATAATTTCAGATCAGTTGACATCATATATACACATTAACAGTCTAAATCAATGTAAATTTATCTTACAATTTCAGTAGTGTAGACGACATCTGCTTTGGGCCACAATATGACCCCGCCTTCTGCCTCAGCAAGTGTATCAATATCCGGGTGGGGATATGGCAATGTAGCTTCCCTCCAATCGGGTAATACACATAATGGGCCCACACGAACGTAGCCCTATGGCATTGGAGTCCCATGAAACCTTTCCCCAGGAAGGGATGGGTAAGCCTACGCCTCTGCAACAACATAGTCTTGTATTCTTAAGCGGCATGGCTTCAATGCCTACAAATTTACGTAAAGAATGTTATACATATATACATATCATCTTGAAAACATATCATCTTGAAAAGACTAGCTACAATGTCATAAACAATACTTACAACAGACGTGTTAGGCGATGGGTCTCCAGGATTACTCACAGTCTGTGCATCAGGAGAAGAGTGGGTCGCCATAGGCTGATTGGAAGCCTGAGATGCCTGCCACCGCAGCAATTCTTCCTTGACCTTCTCAACAACTACATCGTTGACCTTCTTAGCAACTATATCCTCGACTCTCTTATTCTCCTATACATGGATAAAAGAAACATTAGCTTCTTATTATTGAATTTCCTTTTGCAGTAACATTCTAAAAAAAGAATAGGTTACCTCTTCTTGAGAAAGTCCCGCTCTGGGTTTGCGCTGGGATGGCCCAAAGAATGCTTTGATGCCCACACCAGCACCTGCACCCCTAACACGTCCAGGATGCTCTGGGTTACCCAGAGCAACTGTCAATTCATCCCTTGTGCCCTGAGGGATGAACGTGCCTTGTTTCCTCTGCTCGTGCAGCTCCCGCTAATCACCATCAACAGAAATTGGTAAGTTAACACCACAAATAATCAATATTCAAACTATTGCTCTAAGAGTTGTATTTTACCATTTTCGCAGCCGGCTCAACAGTTACGGGCTTCTTTATTTCACCCTTCTTGTTTTGCCTCCCAGCTATCCAGATATCATGGCGAGGCATGGGTGTGGTAGACTCCTGAGTAGGAGCAGACTCCTGAGTAGCCACAGACTCCGCATGCAGTTTTTGGCGAACGCTTGCATAGCCTTTTGGACCCATAGTGTGGTCATGCACATTCAGTGCACGCCTTGCTTTTTGTGCATCACTGAGGGCCTAGTTTGTATGCACATTAATGATTTGGTTAGTATCACTAAATGTTAATCTTGAATAGGTGAATACAATGTATATTAATTAAATTGGGAGTGACACCTAATACCTTGAATTCTTCAGATTTTCTTGAAGCAACAAAATTGTCCCAATCTTCTTTGTCCAAGAAGTTCCATTGTTCAAGGGCTGACTTCTTTTTCTTATCACCCTCTTTTATGTATTCTCTGTTCACATTTGTCCTATAATTCCTAAGCATCTTTCCAGCGCGTTGCATCACACTTTTACGATGCAACTTCTCATCCAATGCAAATATATTCTGTAAAATTGAAATGTTATTAACTAGTATCCAAAATAGAATTGCAAATAATAGAATTTGTAATCTACATAATAGAATTGCAAATAATAATAACTCACGCATAAATCCTTCCATATCAAGTCTTTTTTCCCCTGAGGAACTTTATGCCAATTATCATACTTAACACCACAATGGCTCCGAGTGGTACACCCAAGATAGTTTACAAAATTATTGCGGTTCACTCCAATTGCATTTCCTCCATTATCAAACTCCACAACCAATTTGGATCCACTGCCACTAAGCGCTATTAACTTCTTCAACAGAGTGATGCCCCTTTTCTTGTTAAGTGTTTGGTGCTGCGCATCAAGTTGCTCCAGTGCTTCAGTGGGTACATGTGCATCATCAACCTAAAATTTGACAAAAATAAACACACTGAATTAGCCCAATATAGAAATATAAGATATATGACATAACTAGAAGATAATGAATTTTATAGAAATACAAGATATGTTTTTAGAACTTACATTAGTATCCTTGCCATGCTCATCATGGACAGCATGCTCATCATGGACTTCATGCTCATCATGGACATCATGCTCATCATGGTCAGCCATATGAAAATGTCATTAAAAAGGCAAACATTTAGCATTTGTATTAACTAGAAAAAGGCAAACATTTAGCATTTGTATTAACTAGAAAAAGGCAAACATTTAGCATTTGTATAAACATACATGTCTCTAAAATTGTGATCTTTTATCAATTAACAATCCTTCATTGTGATCTCCGCGCACATATAAGTCATCATTAGCTTTAATATTTTGTGGAGTTGGCAACCCAACTGAGAATGGACTGGAGTCATCATACTTATCATAGTACTCTTCTTCATCTATAGGATCTTCAATGAACTGTCTTTTACCATGAAGAACAACCGACCATTTATCATTTGCAGGATCATCGATATAGAATATTTGTTTTGCCTGTGATGCCAAAATGAATGGTTCACCCTTCTCGCCAATCTTTTCAAAGTTCACCAAAGTGAAACCCAATTCATCCACTATAACTCCTTTGGTGTTATCAACCCAATTACATTTAAAGATCGGAATTTTGAAATCTATGTAGTCAAACTCCCAAATGTCTTCAATGACACAGTAATATGACATTTTAGCTTCACGTGGACTCTTATCCTTTGCACTTGCAAAGTACATAGTCGACGCTTGAAGAGTGACCCCACTATTTTGGACGACACTCTTATCATCTTGGCTCTTTGTGTAATATGTGAATCCATTAATGTCAAACCATTCATAAGCCATAACATTCGGTTTTGGTTTAAAGGCGAGGCATTTGATAGTTTCTGTAATATCATTTGGTGTTTGAGATAGTTGATGTAAGACTTTATCTTCAAACCACTTAGTAAAAGTCTTATTATGCTCTCTAGCAAGCCACATTGAACTTGCTCGAGGATGTTGTCTCTTTATGAAATTGGTATGTTCCTCGATATAAACACTCACTTCGTCCATATTGTGTAAAATATACAAGTGAGCTTGTTTCAACTGCTCACGGCTGATTACTTTCACCCGTGATCCCAAAATTCCTTTGCCCTCCTCAATATTCTTATCATTATCAGGAGTGTCATTACCACTGAGAAAGTCATTGCAAAAATCCATAACCTCTCTCGCCACATAGCCTTCAATAATACTCCCTTCAGGCCGATAACGGTTTCGAACATCACCTTTAAAAACGTTCATGTATCGTTCAAAGGGATACATCCAATGCAAGAAAACTGGTCCCAACATTTTCACTTCCCTAGTCAAGTGGACAACAAGATGTACCATGATATCAAAGAATGAAGGAGGGAAATACATCTCAAGCTGACATAGGGTAACAACCACTTCTCTTTGCAAATTATCGAGAGTATCAGGGTCAATAACTTTGCTGCATAGACTGTTGAAAAAGAAACAAAGTCTGGTAATTGCAAACCTTACATGCTTTGGCAATATAGATCGAATTGCCACCCATCCCATCCTTGAACACATTTGATGTCATTCTTATGTATAATAAACGTATACCACCTATCCCATCCTTGAACACCTAATCTCACTAGTAAGTGTATAATGTGTATTGGGTTTTCGAGAAAATTTCGGCAGCATTTCCCCGCTGTTCTCTAAGTACATATGTACTTAGAGAACAAACGGGGAAATGCTATCGAAATTTTCTCAAAAACCCAATACACATTATACACTTACATCCTATGTGAGATTAGGTGTTCAAGAATAGTCCCAAACCGGGGACTATCCAAGATTTACTCCTAATGAGTCAATCTTGGACGGGTTTCTAGGCCAACAAACACAATAATAGATATGTACATGTTAGGGTTTCATCACAATTGATGTTAGGGTTTCATCAATGTTAGGCTTTAATCAAATCAAATTAGGATGCTAGAATGGATTTAAATCAAATTAGGGTTTAAATAAAATCAAACACGGCCGTGGCTGTGTTGGCCTACCACGGCCGTGCTGTCCAGAACGGCCGTGCTGTCCAGAACGGCCGTGCTGCCCAGCACGGCCGTGGTAGGCCATTCTTCTCAGTTCTTAGTGAAAGAAGTGGTGAAACCAAGATTTAGATGCAATATTAGGCAAGCAACAACAACTGACCTCCCAGCAGTGGTGGCGGTGACCGGTGAGCTCCAGGCGGCAGGGCAGGCAGGTGCAGCGGTGGCCGACGAGCTCCAGGCGGTAGGGCAGACAGACCAAGGAGCAGCGGCGTCGGTGGGCGGCGGCAAGGAGGAAGGCGGCGCGGTGGCGAGCTCCAGGCGGTAGGGAAGGCAGACCAAGGAGCAGCAGTGGCTGCGGAGAAGGGGGCGCGGTGGAGAAGGGGGCGCGGAGAAGGGGAAGAAGGCAGCAACAGTGGCGGCGGAGAAGGGGGTGCGCCGGCGACGCGGCGGCGCTGTCGTGGAGGAAGAAGGAGCTTTCGTGGAGGAGAAATCGGCGGCGTGGTCGGGCGACAGCAGAGAAGAAAAGGGAAATTGGCTCGCAATGAAATAGAAGAAAGGGGAAGAGTCGGGTGATCGCGGGATATTAAGTTCCAAAATAGCGTTGGTTGTTTCAAACAACCGACGCCTAAACCTCTTTAGCGTCGGTTGTTTGAACCAACCGACGTCCAATTGGACGATATTTTCACGAAATTGTTTGGCGGGAACCACTTTCAGCGTCAGTTATAAAAGGTTAACCGACACTGAAAGTGACACTTTTCGCGCAAATTTTCATCGCGCATAGGCGTCGGTTTCTATCTACATAACCGACGCTGAAAGTGACACTATTTTTTTTGCTCGAAAATTGGATTTCACGGGCGACTTTAGGCGTCGGTTTGTTATTAACAACCGACGCTGTATTCAAAGAAGTACCAGTGTCTGGCTGGTCTTCGAATATAGACGTCGATTTGCCTAAATAACCGACGTCTAATAGTGTAGGCGTCGGTTTTCCTAAAGAACCGACGCCCAGAAAAGTGACACTGAATGCTGTTTCTATAGTAGTGATTCCTAGGATTTCTGAGTTGAAAGGAAGAAGAAAGCGGTGATTTGCTAGGGTTTTTATATGGATTTGAGAAATTCAGATGTGGACTAAGTTTTTAAGGCATTTTCACACCTTAAGTGAGCAGGTACTTCCTTTATAGCAGATTGCACGAAATTAGATTAAATACATAGAAATCTTCAATTCCTTTGTATGCGACAATAAACCCTAAAGCCCCACCTTTTAGTTTAAGCTTACAAAAGATGATCTAGAAATGGATTGTTTTCCTG
This sequence comes from Alisma plantago-aquatica, assembly GCA_963693085.1. Lineage (NCBI taxonomy): Eukaryota > Viridiplantae > Streptophyta > Magnoliopsida > Alismatales > Alismataceae > Alisma > Alisma plantago-aquatica. The sequence continues at coordinate 1,425,521,591 of OY856412.1, forward strand.
ATGTGATGAATCGTGATAAAATCATATTGGAAATGGATAAAAAACATATAAAATAGAATTCCTAAAGCTATTGTAGAAGTTATACAAATATACTGAAATCTAGATATGTCTGAAATTGATGTATAATTGAACAAAGAACTTTTCCTATTTTAATATCCTTATTTATGATTGATTGTTTTATCTGAATGCATAGTACACATATGTCGAGTACGTTCTTGGATTTCATGTTATGTTATCAATGTTTTCTTGATATCTCTGTAAAGAGGGTGAAATCCTAGATGAATTGAAAGTTGGAAGTTTGCAAATAGACATCATGAGATTCAACTGATGAGATTCTTTTATCATTGTAAATTCATTTATTTGAGGTTATTCTTGATGCATGATATTTCAATGAATGGCATGGAAACCCTAGTTCGGTTCATTCCATGGTTTCATGTATATTCTTGATTGTATGTGAACTGTTGAAAGTAGTATTTATCGCTGAAAGTTTGTGATGCATTGTATCTTTATGCGAGTCATGATATATGTGAATGATGCGAATGAAACCCTAAGGATAGGGTATTCAATGAATCAAGTAATTTCAATTTATTTTTCTTCGATATAATATGTGGTGTTGTTTAGTTGCTGAGTTTACGATTCAGATTGTCGATAGTTTATGAAAAGGAATGTTTATAAGGTTAAATTAAGAAATGTTGACTTGACGATTGAACTATAAATTCAAATAGTGAATTATAATATAGATGCCCTGAATACTGTAGAATCTTCACAGGATGAGGCTTGCACTGTGAGATAGAAACAACTTCCTGATTGGAGGTAGTCTAGATTGAGGTAAGCCGGATCGTACTAGTAGGGTGCATGGGTCTTGACCAGTAGGGAATAGTCCTTCTAGATTGTGTGGTACCCAACACCAATTGGGGATGTTGGTGGTATCTGTGTTACAAGTTGTAGTGATCAGTGGTTAGTAGATCCACTAATTCACAATAAGCTATAGTGCTTTGACTCTCGGCATGAGTACCCAGGTTTAGAGGAGGAGTCTAGATACCCGACCACTCCCATTATCTGTCGAGTGCCAGATGTGGTGACTGCTCACTGCAGATGGGGTAGATGAGATTATAGGCTTTGGAACCTGAGCATGCTCCTAAGTCTTGTACAGTGAGATTGTAGCTTGCTGTAATGCTTTCATATGTCATGGTACACTTCATGTGGGTTCAAGGAATAATAATATCAATGAGAGATTAGTTAAGATTGTGCAATTATTCATATATTCTTTGTGGTATCCCCAATAACTTGTGATTCATATGTTTTTAGATTACTAATTTCTTATGTTATTAATGAAGTATGCTCAAATAATGATGTACTCCTTTTGGATATTTAGAGTATCCTAACATATATATGTTTGTAAATGACTAGTTCCTCTATAGTTCATTATTGTCCTACTTTAAATTCAGTTGTTTAATTATATATCTTTGACTCTTAAAGTGCTTTATATTGTTTCTTTGAAGTACTCATTCACTAAGCGAGTAGGCTCACCCCTTTACTCACAAATTTTGAGGGAAACCAAGTGGACATGAACAATATCAATGTCAGAGTAGATCTTCCACGAGAGTTAAGTATCAGATTAGTGAAGTTCAGTTGGTCCCTATCACTCTAGGTCCTTTTGAATAGTGAGAGAGTTGTAAATGATGATGTGTAACTTTGTTTCTTCATATAGTATGTAATGGAAGCGTGAAAAAGAAAGTAATGGAAGTGTGAGAAACTAAATGAATGTTTATATATGTATCATTATTGTTGAAAACAGATTAGAATCAAGTCTTAATTTCCCTTGAAAAGTTAGCTTATGTGATTGAATGTGAGGGAATAAGAGTTTGAAATAAAAAAGCCAGGAGTGATCTCTGTATTATGTATAATCCTCAACTTATGCCCTAATTTCATGATTAGTGGTTATGGTGGGATGTGGGTGTAATGATAATATTCTAATTTTCCAAATTTGTATTGTTAGAGAGATACTTGTTTAGTATAGGGAATTAGGGCTCCAGTTCTATTACATAAACGTGAATAAGCATTCATCCATATTGTAATTTCCTTATTTTTTTCAACAAAGGTAGATTTATGATTCTCTTTGGAGCAATCCAAGAGAGGTTAGTATCTCTTCCTAGGATTATGAGTTAAAATACACAGAATATAGATACCTAGACAATTAATAGGTGAAATTCATTATTTGTAATATAGTGTTAGATGTAGACAAGGGAGAGAATTAAATCTATTTTATGTAATTGTTCATAATATAATTAATAGGTTCTTAGGTACCAAAAGCATTTGTTTGAGTTGATATTTTGAAAGACAACTTGTGAAAATCTTAGTGTTTATTAGGAATTGACCAACCGACCAACATTTCTCATTTAGATTGCATGATTGACTGGAACTTTTTAGTGTTGAATTGATTCGTCTCTCTTTAGATTTGACCCAGTTGTGTACTACTATTGAAACCTCCTATTATGGGTGGAAGAGTGTGTTGGATATAGGGCTCTAGAGGGGGGGGGGTGTGAATAGAGATTCAAAATTCTCACAATAATAGTTAGACCTTCAAATTATATCAATCAAAACCAATAGCTTAAGAACAATTTGAAGTCCTATCTAAGCAAGCAAAGCAATGATGAGAGAGATTGAAACATCCACTTGGACAAGGTGGTTTAGAGTGTATCCAATCTCCAAACTAGAAGATCATCAATCCACTACCTAGAGAGGTCAACCTCTAGGACTTTGCAATCTGTGTATACTTATATTCAATCATAAGAGATATAAGGAGACCACCATGCATCCAAGGCCTTACCTTCTCAAGGCAAGAGTCTGTCACCCACACAAGGACTTACCCACTTGATCAAGATGTCTTCAGCCATCAACAAGGACTTACCCACACTTGCATCAAGTATTTGTCCTTGCAGGAATTATCCACTCTTCTTGAATCTTGGCCTTGCCCTTCTCCTTCACCTGGAGAAGTTCTTCATCGCTTCTTCAACCTTGAAGAAGACCATGAATAGATTCACCTTCACTCGGAGTAGCTTGCTTCAAGCTTTTCTCTTTGATAAAGGGAATGGGAAGATGGAAGGAATGAGAGCTTTATAAGCACATGGAGGTAGCTCAAAACTTTCCTAACTCACTCATAATCATGAAGTGCTTTGTAAATTAGAGAGAGAAAGGGGCTCAAAGGGTTATAACACACTCAACTATAGCAAGGACCAATGATAGCATGAATGAGCAAACTTGGAATGAACTCCAAGGGGTCTATTTATAGTTGGGAGTGTTCCTTTGAGTGTGGGATCACTTAAGAATGAAAAATAGCCATTTTACAACTTGCAACAGATCTATTTTCATTTACAACAACTCTCCAATAATTATAATCACTTTTTGTTTATTTTTCATACAATACATTCGATCGAGTTTTAATAAAGGTAACTCAACAGATCAATTAACTGACAAAGCCAATTTTCAAACTATCGGTCGAGTTTGTTCTGGGAAACTTGACCAATGAGCCAAAATTAGTTTTTAGTGAGTAAATTGGCCAGTCGAGTTCTGTGAATGTGAAACTCGGTCGATTGATCATTTCAGAAAATGCATCACTGGATCGGTCGATTTTTCAACTCGACCGATAAACAACATGTGACAAATTTTCCAATTTGACTTTTGAGTGACCAAAAGTTGGAATTAAGTGTCCCTAATTTTTTCTCATCTTAGTTATAATACATATCATCAATACAAGTGATTACAAAAGTAATCTAAGGTTATTTGGAGTGATTTCTTAAAAAGAACACTTGCATTGCTTTAGACTTGAACTTGGACAAGCAAGGGCTTGTGTAATTTGATCCTTTTCATGTTCCTAAAGCCTGAAATCAATCTTGAACAAACATATTAGATACATAAGAATGGAATGGTTAAGTCATTATCAAAATATGGATAATGTATAACTCTCAAGTCAACCGAGGGTGTATTGCATTTATTATTGACACTGCCCTCTACACATGTATCAATTTTCAGTGCTATTTATAGGGACCAAATTCATTTTTCTAATTCAAACTTAATTCATTTTAGTTGATTGTGTAATTTAGAAGGACTAATATAACGACCCCCTCCCCCTATTATCCCCTATTTAGGGGAACTGAGAGTCCAATGGCCATTACCATATTTACAGGGTCGAGGTTCATCAAATAACCAAAAATAATTATCAAATTTTCATCAAATGGAAAATATTTTGAACAATATAAAAGGTAGACTCTCCACTAAGGAGTTACATTGAGAAGAGAAAACTATTGTTTGTAACGGTAAATGAAAGCTATGTATCTATATCCTCCAGAATTACATTCAATCTTTTCTTTTGGTGCCTTCTTCTCTGGATGACCATGTTTCATCATACTTGCAAAATAACAACCATTAACCTAAAATGCCATGAGACAAAAACACGGTCAGTATAACAAGCTATATTGATATGTTGGGGAAACAAAATATTCACATCTAGATGTAACAACTTATTCGGTCATAGAAACAAATATGATTACAAAATTAAACATGCATTTTCTTTCTAATTCTCAACTTAATCTCTATGGTACACTCCCTCTATGGAGTAATCATGTGTGGAACCCTCTCATTAGTGTTTTGTCCCTATGGTGGACATCTCATGACCCCCTGTTCTGGACTCAGTCTACCATGTCCTTCCTTACCTAGCTAGGCCTCACAATGACCATCCTATTCAGGCTTGGTCTCAACATGATTATCCTCTCCTGGCTTGATCTTAATGGTGATCATCCTATCACGGCTTGATCACTTATCACCATAGTGACTTTTCTTACATCCCACACAATCATTGAAATCCACTAGAGATAGTTGAGCAAGTTATACTTATATAATGCGATAATCATAGTGGATTTAAAGATTGAAGGAATTAAATAAACAACAGTTTATTTGCAATCAATCTGACAAACCTCAGAAACCATGGACGTCCTTTAAGTCAGGTAATCATAGGTGTAACCACATACCTTCCTCAAAAGTAACTTGATGTTCAAGAAAAAAGGTAACAATAGCAAACAATCAAGCAACTACCCTGAAATTATAGCATAATACCCATGTATTATTATTTTATCCAAGATCTACCATTAAGACTGACTTGGGGTCCAAATAGGGTTTTGGAGTCAACATATGGTTTTCATTAGAGTTTTGGCTTCTGAAACCCTACTCATCACTTTCAATGTCCTTTTGATTTACAAACCCTAATTTTATCATCATATGCATTTTTAACACAAGAAAAACCCTAATTCATTAAATCATGAATCGTTAATCTCAGTCAGATCCAACATACCCTTTTTATCTACAAAGACCATTCGTTGAACATTTAAGAGCAATTAAACCATACAAAACTAGAAATTAGGGTTCATTACATATTAAACACATTAAAGATAATAACTTTAAGCAATTTTGGAACTAGAGACATATTTAGACCTTCAAATTATTCTTATTGAATTCCTTGCATTTTTTGGTCATTTTTCATATATTACATGTTATTATCAGACCATCCTATTAATTTCTACAATTTTAGTAATTTTAATACATTATAACCAATGGGGGCTTGCCACCTAAGCAATGAGCCCTTGGCCTTGCCAACATGGCTGGGCTGACCAATGGTCTCATGCCAATTCGGTAAGTCGTGCTTGGATGGACACACACTGGTCTGTGCAAAAAATAGGGTGAAATGACCTAGTTACCCTTACCTTTTCAAGGAGTGACCGAGAGCAAATGAGTATTTTCCTCCTTTCTTTTTCTACCTCTCAAAAGCTTACTCCTTTCCCCAACCAAGTTAAGCGGAAGTTGACTCTAGGAGTTAGGGTCCTGAAGAGGTGATCAAAGGTGTGATTCCCTCTACCTAGATCCAATGAACTCATTGGTGGTCTTTGATTGGTCGAAGGGGGGTTGATGGTGATGATCTAGAGAACCAGAGAAGAAGGGAGGAGAAAAGTAGGGCCTTGTTACAAAATTGAAGGTCAGGTGAAAGTCTAGAAATCCAACGGCAACTCACGAGCTATCTTGGGGTTTTGCAGAGATGTCTATGCTCCCTTTTATAGCCCTAGGTCATGGGCTCATTCCGGTTGCATAGAGAAATTTGGGTGAATCCTCTAGAGTCCTCCAAAATAGATATAAATCTAGGACAAGCAGATGCAATATGTGTTCTCAAAGCTATTGGACCAGTTTCCTAATCTATTATGCATTGAATTGTGAGCAAAATGATTGAGGAAATCAACATTTACTATTTCTACTTTCCCTATTTATCGTGAGCTAGGGGATGATCTTTTGATCATCGAATCCTAATCCAAAGGTCATAATATGTTCACCCATCAAAAGAGGTCTGAGTATGGTTCAAATGTGAATTGGACAATGTGACATTTAATATAAAATCTTACACTTTAGGATTTCTAGAAAAATCCATATCTCTCACTCTACTGATCCTTTTAATCTCAAATTTTGAGGGGAAGTCTTTATTGAGATTATCTAAATGTGAGTGAGATTTAATACCAAAATAATTAACTTAATAGGGTTTTTCTTAGTCCTTAAGTCTTTCTTTTGTAAAGCACATTTTAGGCATTAGATTAATCCTTCTTCCTCTTTCTACCTGTTCCATATCTCTTATTTTGATGACTTTTCTTTTTAGGAACCATGTGAGAATGAAACCCAATTATTATTGGTCTTTCACACCACTTTTCTAGAGAATTCCACACAATCCCCAAAAGTACAATATTAATTACCCATTGTCTTTTATATTGCACTTAATATAGGATTCTCTTTTGTTCCCTTTTTCCATATTCATTATTGGTTTACTAAAACATTAATAACCACTAATTTCATAGCAAAGAGTAATTTGCAAAGGAAGACCATACTTTCACAACAAAGCATACTAAGTTTCCAATATATCCTTATCATTCAAATAATTGCATTTCAGTTATACAAATACATGTGAAAAACCATGTTATAACATCCTTTCCCTCTTATAAAAATTTTGTCCTCAAAATTTTCCTAATCATACAAACAAACAAACAAACCCAGATGAGACTTTTTCATGTCAGTCTTTAGCTCCCATGTGGCTTCATCTTCTCCATGGTGCTTCTAAAGAGCCTTTAACATATCTATCTTTATATTCTTGAGCTCTTTCACCTTGGTATCTAATATCCTCACAAATGACTCAGGGTATGTGTAAGGAGGCGGGATCACCCCCTTACTAAAGAAAAGTTGAAGAATAAACCATCATTCCAAACACACTTAAAGGTATGCTGGAATAGGTGTAACATTTTCAAATTTCAATAAATGATATTCAAAACAACCAAAGTATAGCGGCGAAATAAAAATATTGACAATATTCAATTTATCACAAGGTAACAAAAGAACATCATAATCTTCCACAAAGGGTTTACATGTATCACTCAACATAAGGATCTAGTAGAGGGAAGTCTAAACCATAACAGCTTTGTATCCAAGCTTTAACTCCTTAATCTAGTCCAAAACTTCATGCCCTATCATCAAAGTCCTTCACCTAGGGTTGGAAGCATACCCAACAAGAAGAGAAAATAGATGACATCATCAAAGGCTGGTATGTTCATACTAAATAGGAAATTGGGCAATATATGGAATAAAGGACATCAAATATAAAAGGCTTCCCATAGAAAGGATAAGGACCACCCAAATGGGTATCAGGAGAAAAGGAATTGAAATCATATGATAACAAAAGAATACTTGCCATTAATAAAACATAAAGATTGTGCCACAAAAGCACGTGTAAAGAATTAGGGCACACACCCCATATCATAAACATTCATGCATGTGAGATAAACATAGACCTAGAACAATATAAATACAAAGGCAGCCAAGTGTCATAAAATTGAAACCTGATAGAGAAAGGAATACTTCCAATCTCCCAAATATATAAAACATGGGCCAATAATCACACATCTTACCCTGGGTATGAGGTTCCTTTCCATCCCAAAAGAGTAGGAAATATCACATCTGCTCGGCAGGAAATAACACATCCGCCACAAAAACCAATGCAATTACACTACTCTAGTGCTACTGAATCACATATCATGTTAAATGTAGAGGCAAGTATAAAGTATAGCCAAAATATATAAACTAGTCACCACATAAGTGACCAACATATACATCCACCTCATAAGTGGGAAAAAGAAATCACATGTCATCTTTTAGAGTTCCATCATGAACAAAGCATAAGATAAGAGTTCAAAAGAATATCCATGATCACATGATCAATATCAAATAAGGTAGTTCACATGAACCATGATTTTCAAAAGAAAAGACATTATGTATAGGCTAATGTCCATAGGACAAACAAAATGAATAATCATAGGTGAATTGCTCAACATAGAAGCATATGGGATACATCATACCTCAACTTCAGAGTCTAAACAATCCAAGTCAAGCCTAGGTCTCCAAAGAACCTCTAGTGAAGGTGGACATGTCCAATAAGTAAGGTTCCCAAGCTTATAAAGGTTGGTTTCTCCAACAAAGCTCCTATCTTGAGCAAGAAGTACCTTCTCCACTTTAGAGGTGAAAAACCCTAACAAAAGAACATGGAGATGGGGTGTTGAAGGGCTCTAGGTGGGGTTTCACCATGGAAGACCAGGGTTCTGACATGGAAGAAGGTGGAAGGAAGACTAAAAACATGAAAATAGGGAAGGAAAGGAGAAAACTTACTATTTTTGGTCGAAACAACCAAGGAGGAGCTTTAGAAACCCTAAATAGAGCAAATTTGGAACCCTAAGAGCCTTCTTCACCAAGGTAGGCACCTTCTTTTACCTTGGGACAACACCTTTATGGACAAATAGAGTAGGAGTTATGATCTAATCTAGAGGGAATAAAGGAGAGCAAGAGTTTTTGAATTGGGAGTTGGGAAGGGGTAGATATGGCTATATAAAGAAAAAGGTCAAGTATGAGGTGTCTATGATGTTGTATCTAAGGGCTCTAGAGGGGGGGGGGGTGAATAAAGCTACAAAATTTCTCACAAAACAGATTAGACCTTCAAATTATATCAATTAGGAGCAATAGCTTAATGGAAATCTGAAGTCCTAACTAACAAGCACATCAAGGATGAGAGAGATTGATGGAAAGCACATGGCAAAGGGATGTAGAGTGGTTCCACACTTCAAACTAGAAGTGAGTCAGTCCACTACCTAGAGAGTTTGTAACATACTCGAACCTAGTCTCATAACCTAGACCCACTTCTTTTCTAGGCTATTTTCTAATGTGTTATTATCTAGTAGTTTTCCCCCAAAAATTTAAATGTATTAAGATGAAATACTTAAATAAATTCACTACTAGGGTTTGAGGTGAAAATTTACCAAATTTTGAGTCTTGAAATTACTTTGACACTATAAAACCTTACTAAGTGTAGTTGATGAAAACAAAATATAAAATGATGTATAAATAAATTAAGAAAGACAATAAATTCATAATTGATTAATTAACACACAAGGAAGAGATAAAATACTAAACATTTTTAAAAGGAGAATCTGACTCTAAAATGGGATTCCTCGTGTCTTATTTAATCTACCTATAAAATTTCAAGCCAATCAAACTTTATTTACTCCTCCAATACAATTTGAAAGAGACATATTCTACATACCCAAAGTTTGATTGCCAAGTCAATTATTACATTTATTGCCATCCGTTACTTCTCCCCCAAAACCTAGTCATGCGGCTTAGTCCTTCGTGACTCCTTCGTCTTCACAATAGATGCCACAGACATCAGATCTGTATTCCCTCTTCTCTTCCTCAACCCGTGACTCCTCTTCCTCCTTTTCTATGCTTTCCTCTTCTTCTATTTCTCCCCCGCCCTTCCTCCATTTGCTCTTCCTCCACCTGCGCCCAGCAGCACCAAGTGATGCCGAGAAGCCCTGAGCGTCGCCAGCCAGTGGGGGCACCTCCAGGAAGCACAGATGACAAATACTAGTTCCCATCTTCGTTCTCCCCCTGCCTGATACCCCAACGGAGGCAGTTCTTCTTCCACACCGCGGATCTACTGATGCAAGAGGCTCAACACCATAAATCATCACCAGCCGCCTTGACAATGAGCGACAGAGGCTACTGGTCAACCATGTGTTATGACACATGCCCCGCCGTCTTCAACTTTAGGTCGCCACCATCACTCGGTAGGTCCTAATCACTGAATCCTCTGCTTCTTCCATCTCAGAACCTGCAACCATAGAGGACAACACCACCTGCAATCATAGATGCTACCTGCAACATACAGAGGTTGCGACCCTCGACCCTCATTGATTTTCAGTGCCACCACCTCCTCCTCTTCATCTTATTCATCTTCCTCCTACCTCCCCATCGTGATCATGCCAACAGATCTTAGCCGCAATAAACAATGGCTCTCCATCAACCACCACGCCTACAGGGCTTCTATCACCACTGAACTCCTCTGCCTATCTTCCTCCTTCCGCAAGCCACTTCCAATGGCTGGGCAAGCGTCAATGGACCTTCCTTCTTTTCCCCTCTTCCCTCGCCTTCCTTGACCTAGCCCCAATGGCCCGCTCATCATCCTCTTTGTGCCAAGCGGCCATGGTGGCAGGAGGCTGCCGCTGCCTTGTGCATTGGCTGGTGGAGGCCATTCTAGCACCCTCACAAGCGGAAACCATGTCAGCCTCCAATGTTTGGTCCAACAGCTACTGTCACCTCGGAAACCATCTTTCCTCCCACCTTTTACGAGTGCCATGGATACAGGTTGGACAAATGGGATCGGTCTCCATCAATGGCACCAGTAGGCGTGGGCTCAAGACCGACGTCTCCTATCACCAAGTCGGCTTGCTTCCATCTATGATGCATACCCCCTGGATCTTTGAGGTTCTTGATCCACTATAATGCACATTCTCTCTATCCTTGGCGGACGTTGCAGATCATCTGTGCCTGCAGAATGCAAGCCACCAGCGGGCACATCTTCTTCTTTGTCCTCCTCCCGGTGCCTCGCTGTCTGACACAAGAAATGCTACAATCTGCCTCCTCGCCCTCATCTCCCTATACCTCATTGCTGGCAGCAATCTAGTCTAGTCATGGTGTGCGTGGAAGCACCCCTCATGCCCTCGCATCCTGGCGAGCATAGATCAGCTATGCTTGAACCTGCAGATCGACAACGCCCCTGAACCTACAGAGAATATGGCATTGCCACCTCCCCTGCTCACCATCACAGCCATCTTCGGGCATCCCACTAGTGCTGGTAGCCACCAATAGACCAGACACACCTCCTCCATTTTAAACCTCGATGTTGGATCCACCCCCACCAAACCTTCTCAGCCTCCCTCCATCAGCGTCATTTCTACATCACCTTGCCTCCTCACCGTCGTCAACATTCACCCGGCTGTGGCATGTACCGCCAGATCAACCACCATCACTGAAGCTTCACATCCACCATAGTCGTAGTCGCCTCCACCCCTATCATGGAAGTCTCAGATCTAGTTAATGTGCTACCTTGCTTACCTCCTCCATCTTTACAGCCACAACGACTCCCTCCATCTTCTTGTACCTACAAATGTCACTTTCCCCTCCTCCTCTGTCTACCATAGTACCAGTCTCGGTGAACATGCATTGATACTACCTCCTCCTTTGTACCATTGCCATGGCCCTACGAAACCTAAGGAAGAAGATAATTCTCCCTCTTCTTGGTGATTCAATTGCAATCTGAACCTGATGAGTGCCTAACGAACTACAAGTCCAAATCCAAATCCAACTGCACAGGAAACCATGCAACAAACTCCCAAGATATCCTACTATTGCATGAGTCACTCACTAAGGAATTCGACCTTCTCTAGTTTGACTCCAGGGTCCGAGGAAGACATGATGAGATCTACTCCAGCAATGTAGATCTGATCTTGAAACCAATACTTGGAGGATCTGTTAAGAAGGGACATACTTACGGGTAAGTTGTTAGTTCCTTGTGATATTGATGATATTCATTAACACATAATACAAAGTTGAGTCACATTAACAACTTAGATCATTGGTATTATAATCCTAGTACGCGTTTAAGAGAGGAAAACTAGTAAAAGAACAATATAAATGTATCCTATTATGGTATAAAAACATTCAATTTGGTCTAACTAACATACCTAATATGTTCCTAGGTTGAGAACTCGACCTTGTGGACCAAGTATATAGATTGAGTTAAGATTTAGCTATGAAGATCAGGTATGTACATTCTCTATTTTATTTTGGGAATTATTTGACTAAAACCTACTTTCTTTTAATGAGGCATCTTTTGAACTATTATTTCTTATGAAATCTAAATTCTTGAACATTTATATTTCCTGATGTTGACTCATTATATCATTCTGGTTGTTGGACTACCTTGTTTATAAGGGTACTTGTACCCCACTTGCTATGATTACATTTTTATGAAAAATGATTGAAATGCTAGTCTTGCCTCTCTATTTAATGCATGCTACATGTTTGACTAGAATATCTAGAATAGTGGTACTTATGTACAACCATACATATATAGGGTGTGTGTTTCCACTCGGGGGGTGCGTTTCCACCCTTATTTATTTTTAGGCCATGATCCTATGGTGTTATGGCCCTGTTTTAGGTATATTTAGTCTACATTGTTATGCATGCAAATGTTTATTGTTTTAATATGAATATGTGGATGATTGTTATGGCAAGACACTCTTTATTATCATGCTTGAAAATCTGAATTTAATATGCCTCATTTCTTTTGTTACAATTCTCTTGAACTTACCTAATTGCAAATATCCCTTTTCTTGTGGGAACATCTCTTTTTGTACTTTTATCCCTATATAATGCCTAGAGTGTTTATATATGTACATACTCAGCCTTTGCTGACCTCTTTGTTGTTTCCTATGTTTTGGGTGATGTTCCCTTCCACCCAGTTTTAGGTGCATCAAAAGACCAAGGATGCTCAAAGATCATATAAAGGGAATTGTACCTAAGGATAGCTTGTAATGGCTAGGTTACTCTCTGCTATTGGCCTTAATTGTAGTTAGTTTAAGTTTTTGATGTATCATATTTTATGGTGATGAACAATTGTATAATGATACACATTGTAACTTTGTAATAGTTTTATTTCTACTGCTTATCCATTATCATGCTCTGTAATATGTACCATTTGAGAAATGAATGAAATTCCTCCTTCCCTTCTTACCCTTTTGGTATGTTTGGGATTGGATGGACATATTCTTCAATTCAGTGAAGAGTGGACCCCCTATCGGGTCTCACTCTTTACAAAATGGTATCAGAGCCTAAGCAGTCGGTAACTTGACTATTTCTAGTTATCCTTGGTTGACCCTTAATTAGATAGGTGACCCTTGGAGGTTATTGATAAACTTATTTCCTAGTAGTCAACACCAATTTGAGTTTTCAACCCCTAAATAATTTGGTCACTTGCACTACTCGACCCACCTATGTGAATGTGAGTTAGTCGTTAGTAATCTTTAACACCACACCCTCTTTATGGAGGTGGGATGAAGTCACATCGAACTGACTCTTGTAGTGTTTTGTTTACATCTCATAATTTTCTAAGATACTAGCCTAAGAGCCATGAAGTACATATTGACTTAAATAGTCATAGATAGACATATTTTAGTTCTAACCTTAAATCACTTTTACCTTTGATTGTTCTGTAGCATGGATTGCATACTCCTAGATGAGGACACATGAACCATAAATATGAAATTCTGATGTAAATCTTAGAAATTTAGATGATTCCCTTTGTTACTAAGTGATGGTATGAACGAGTTTAGTTATTGTTAGGCATGCTTTGCCTTCAATATGAAGAATCTCGACACAGGTATGTCCCAAGACCACTTATCTAAGGATTTGATACCATGTCGTTTTAGCTTTTATGCCCCATACATGAGGTTTAGTGGGTGGAAGCTATTAAGTTTTGTATAACATTCTTAGGAGTTTGCCTCTCTCTCCTCCTTGGTGCAATTAGATTACCCAATGAATAATGTTATTGGTAAATTTACTATATAGTTCATCTTGTCTTGTGATGGGACTATGGTAATAAATCGTCAAGTGTAGAAGGAACACATATACCTTACTATAATGGTTAGATGATCTTATGACTCCCTTAGGCCTTGTGATGAGGCTGTGTCAATTATAATTAAGAGTGACATGGGGAATGGCGGATGTCTTACCTCATTCAGGTTTGATGAATTTGACCACACGTAATAGGAAACCCTTCTCCCTTCCATGTAAAAACATAGTTGAGGTGTAGTCAAATGTCCTATGTGGTATCTAAAGGATTAGACCCTTTAAGCAAAAGGATGTGATGATAAAATAATAGTATGTGGTGGTTGAATTGGTTCTCTGGTTGATTTTGGCACCAATTTTGGATTTTTCACCGCAAGTTTTGCATCGTGAAATTTATTTTCATTATTAATCTATATGTACAAAAGAAAAGTTTTTAGATTTTATCGATGGTTTTTGGAACCAAGTCGCCACCACAAGAAAGTTGAGTAGCAGAGAATCTCTTTAGTGAAGTACCTTGTTTGACATGTTCAACACTAATACCCTAGTCCTAAGACAGACATAGTTAGTTTCAAATATATATATCAGTCCTAGTGAATCCACCCTTTTCCCCTCTAGGTTATGCACTAAGTTATAAATTAAACCTTTTAAGGGGTGGAGCTTCATACAGTTTATTCATTAGGAATCAAACTAACTTAAGAAAGGACCATGATTAATAATGGTTACAACAAGTAAAACCTGGAAAACTCCTAGTATTAGTGTCAAACATATGTAGAGGCTACCAAATTGAGAATTCCAGACAAGCCTTGCTAATCATGCCATCATAAAAATTACCTCAACAATTAATACAGATTTCAAGATTTTATCTTGAGTTATCCTTAACAGATGTATTTAGTTAGATGTAGGTAAAAGTAAAACTTCACTTCAAAGCTCAAATTAATATTCTATACCCCAAACCACTAATAATTAAATGGTAAGGATGACTATATAGTATAGGCTAGGGTGAACATACTCAATATGGTGTAATTTCTGAGCTTTTCCCATGTGACCCTTTTAGATAATAAGATGTTGATGATGTTTATGATGATGACGAGGAGTAGGTGATGATGTCGATGATATTAATGGTGATGATGTTGTTGTTAATGATGATGATGATGATAATGATGATGATGATGATGAAGATGATGATGATGATAATGAGTAGATGAGAAGATGGTGACCATGATGATGTGGATGATGAGGACGATGACACTGACGATGATGATGATGATGATGATAATGTTGAGAAGGAAATTCTCCTTAGTAGTAATAATGATAGGAATCATTATTCTTGAGGATTGATGTTTATACGCAAAAGTAGTTCACCAATTTAGCGGTCACAATCTGAATGGTTCTATTGGGAAAATTGTAAATGAAGATTGGTTATTCATTCTTAAGTGATGGAAGATGAGGATCTGTAGAACAAATTAGCACCCAAGTCTAGCGGTGGATGGATTTTGGGGACGGAATCCTCTTTAAGGGGTGGAGTGTTGTAACATACTCGAACCTAGTCTCATAACCTAGACCCACTTCTTTTCTAGGCTATTTTCTAATGTGTTATTATCTAGTAGTTTTCCCCCAAAAATTTAAATGTATTAAGATGAAATACTTAAATAAATTCACTACTAGGGTTTGAGGTGAAAATTTACCAATTTTTGAGTCTTGAAATTACTTTGACACTATAAATCCTTACTAAGTGTAGTTGATGAAAACAAAATATAAAATGATGCATAAATAAATTAAGAAAGACAATAAATGCATAATTGATTAATTAACACACAAGGAAGAGATAAAATACTAAACATTTTTAAAAGGAGAATCTGACTCTAAAATGGGATTCCTCATGTATTATTTAATCTACCTACAAAATTTCATGCCAATCAAACTTTATTTACTCCTCCAATACAATTGGAAAGAGACATATTCTACATACCCTAAGTTTGATTGCCAAGTCAATTATTACATTTATTGCCATCCGTTACTTCTCCCCCAAAACACGGTCACACGACTTAGTCCTTCGTGACTCCTTCCTCTTCACAACAGACGCCGCAGACAACGGATCTGTATTCCCTCTTCTCTTTCTCAACCCGCGACTCCTCTTCCTCCTTTTCTCTGCTTTCCTCTTCTTCAATTTCTCCCCCACCCTTCCTCCGTTTGCTCTTCCTCCACCTACACCTAGCAGCACCAAGTGATGCCGAGAAGCCCTGAGCGTCGCCAACCAGTGGGTGCACCTCCAGGCACCACAGATGACAAATACTAGTTCCCATGTTCGTTCTCCCCCTACCTGATACCCCAACGAAGGCAGTGCTTCTTCCCCACCATGGATCTACAGATGCAAGAGGCTCAACACCATAAATCGTCACCATCTGCCTTGACATTGAGTGATGGAGGCTACTGGTCGACCATGTGTGATGACGCATGCCCCTGTGTCTTCAACTTTGGGTCGCCACCATCACTCGACATGTCCTAATCACTGAATCCTCTGCTTCTTCCATCTCAGAACCTACAACCATAGCGGACTGATGGAGCTTCCACTTACGTGGAATTGTGTGCACCACTAAAAATCCTAAAGATGGTAAGTCTTTAAGTTTAGCCTTGCTTATACTAGATAGAGAACTCCACCCACGTATGCTAAGATACGTGGAAGTCTTATCGCAGTATAGTTAAGGGTTGAATCCACGGGACAACGGTCTTGTTGTGAGCAACAAGAAGGAAAATGTTAGAATTTCACTTAATCACTTGATAATCGGTATTTAGATCAAAAGGTTGGTTTGGTTGTTTTTAAGCTAAGTGCAAGTAAAGTAAAGGCAAGAAAGTAAACTTAGGTTGTTAAAAATGATAAGAAATCACTAGGGTGTGATCAGTTTTTGCCACCACTACACATGGATCAAAACATGCAACATAAAAGCATAACCTGCAATAAGAGTTAGATCAGTTAGTATCTTTGTAGACTTAGTTTCCTTTCGGATAGCTAACTACGAGGAGCGTGGGAATGTTGTAACGCCAGGCATCCATGTAGGTATGGTCACTTACTTTACAACATTCCCTTCGCAAAGTGTGTTCCTCGAAGCACCAAGGTTGTACTTTCACACGTCAGCTGATTCCATTTCATAACATGAAAGTACAACGATGGGAGTGAGTATACTCCACTTCTTGAAAGACACCCCTAGATACCGAAATAGATGCATGGTGGATACATGCACCAAGAACCAACATGTAAATGAGTTTCAAATCTAATAGTACAAATGTAGACAATTCATACTAAAAGATAAAAGATAACACAAGTTGGTGATCAAGCAACAAGCATTCATTAAACGTTTGATGTTGAGATGAAAAGATATAAACTCTATATTGCAAACTATGGATTACATTTACATGATATGAAAGCATGTGTAGCGGGGCTACTCCCCGCACCCTAGTGAGAGAGACTACTCGCTCATGACTAGGACAAAGAAGGAGGCAAGAAGAGAGAGAGAGAGAGCGTCATCCCCACAAAGGAGAGAGGAAAGTCAACCCCTTGGAGAGAGAGAAACGATCCACCAGCTTCACAGGTTGATTGATGATGAGATCTCCCTCTTCCCACCTTCTTTGGTGGAGAGAGAGAAAGCAGCTTCGAGATGGAGTGTGGGTCTCAGACCGACAACCCCTGGGCGGAGGATGGAAGTCGGATTTGCTCTGGAATGATTGAGGCAGCCTTTGGACGTCTGAAAAACTCTCCCCCGTGGAGGACCCTTGAGGTCTTATTTATAGGCCTTGAGTGAAGTCCAAACAGTTTGGAGACCGTTTGGACCCCAATACCGTTTGGACCTCAAGACCGTTTGGTCCTCAAGACTGTTTGGTCCTCAAGACCGTTTGGACCTTGAGACCGTTTGGCTCTCAAGACCGTTTGGACCTTGAGACCGTTTGTCTCTCAAGACTGTTTGGACCTTGAGACCGTTTGACTCTCAAGACCGTTTGGACCTTGAGACCATTTGGCTTCATGCGGTCTCAGGACCGGTTGACTCCATGCGGTCTCGGGAACGGTTGTCTTTATGCGGTCTTGAGACCGTATGACTCCATGCGATCTTGGGACCGATTGGCTTCATGCGGTCTTGGGACCGTTTGACTCCATGCGGTCTCGGGACCGGTTGGCTTCATGCGGTCTTGAGACCGTGTGACTCCATGCGGTCTCGGGACCGTTTGATTCCATGTAGTCTCAGGACCGTTTGATTTCATGCGGTCTTGGGACCGTGTGACTTCATGCGGTCTCGAGTCCGGTTGGCTTCATGCGGTCTTGGGACCGTGTGACTCCATGCGGTCTTGAGACTGATTTAGTCTTTTATGGGTTTTTTGTGTCTTTTTCTGCAAATAAAAAGAGGAAAAGTTAGTCTAATGATATATCTACAGTAAGAAGGAATATTTAGGTATTATATCTAATTCTAATTAAGAAAAAGTGTGGAAATACTAAAGAAAAGATTAAGATAAACATCCAAAATTGGAGGTTATCACCCCCCCTAACTTAGAGTCTAGCTTGTCCTCAAGTTAGATAGAGCTGAGGCATGTAATGACGATGATATTTTATTTAGTTGGGATTTCCATACTCTTGCTTCAATTCTTAACCTGAGTTTTCCTAAGGTCATATCAGGCCTTATTGCTTGCCTTGACTCTTTCAGGTTTCGAGAGTTGCTTGGGTCTCAGGTTCTTTCCGTATCTCGTAGCTCGCATCGGGACCACCTTTATTCTGTGCATGTTGTTGACTCTAATCAACTTTATACCTCTCTGAAGGACCTACTGGAAGCTAGAGAGGGTATGAGGGTTGGCTAAAGGCTTGAGGTGTAACTCCCCCTTCAAGTGGGGGAGGGGTTGTCTATGCTTTTAGGATCTCACTACCGGGTACGACACATCTGCCTTTGTGAGGGCAGCTAAATGTACCGACCGGGTGAGTCCTTTATAAGCCTTTCATATATTTAGATATCGTAGGGTTTCACTACCGGGCACGACACATCTGCCTTTTTGAGGGCAGCTAAATGTGCCGGCTGGGTGAGACCTTCATCGATTCTTTATATATATCCTTATTTATGGCACAACTCTCATGATTTTATTCGAATCTCTGGCTTTTATTCGAAGACTCGCATGCTTGGGTTTTGGGGTTTTGTTTGGGAAATTATTTTGGGCGGCCAAGCCTCTTTTATTTTTGAAGAGAGGAATGCTTTTCTTAGAGTTTTTTAACATGCACTTATTTGGTTTGTGGTCCACTTGCAGAACTTCTTGATTTGGAAGTTTCCTGATGCCCCTCTCAGCCTTGAGAGCCTGGCTTATTTCTGCCTTGATATTGACATGTGGAGAGTTAGGTAAAGAAGTGAAGGAAAAGCATGAAAATAAATAGTGGAGGGACATTATTAAATCGCCATTATATGTCTAAGTGCTATTTACTTTTAAGGACTAATAGGATTCTAAAATTAACTGAGGGTGACTATTTTCGAAGAAAAGAAAGTTAACAAGAAAGTATGTACAAACAGAGAAGGGAGAAAATGGACAAAGAGGGATTTAGAAATGATACCTCGCCCTTATCTAATGTACCCCCCTAACTTATCACTCACTCTGTCCTCAGAGTGTCAAAGTGATGGGTTGAGAAGTACGATGACAAGGGCTGTAGGCTAAGTTAATTCTGAATTTGCCCCTGGTGATTGAAGTAGATTTGCTGCAAATTGTCCACGTAGAGCGTGATAATCCACGTCAGTCATATCCTCTACTGATCTTTGAAAGACGATGATGGTGTACATCCAATAGAGGACGTGGAAGGCACAGTCATTTGATTGTCAGATTTGTTGGGGACATTTGTGGTTGAAGGAAGGGCGATGAAAATGCTCTTTGTCATAAGCCCTTGTGTGCTGACTGAGAAAGGCGATTAATTTGTCAGCGCATTCCTTCGCCACTACCTCTGTTGGCATCCTTGGTGTCACGACATAGTTCTTCTGTCGTGGATTGTACTGGCTACCAGAACTGTTATATATTGTAGTTGTTCCATGTGGTAGGTTTGTTGCCAGGAGCATCCAATGCTCATGATAAAGGAAGGGTACCATGATGAGCTTCGACGTTGTGTGTTGTAGAAAGGAGATCAGTGCTTCAGTTGTGCCGAAGTTCTTGAGCTGTAAAAGATCATCCTTCATGTATGGGGATGCCATATATGTAGTGGGGGTATTTTGGCCAAGTAGAAACTGATAAGCAGCCATTAAGCTTACAGAGAGGGATCCTTTAAACTGTAAAGTCTCTCAAAGCATGTCTGCCATTACTAGAATGTCACCAGACATGAACACGAGTTCATCCTTCTCGATGGAAATCCTCGACATGATGAGGCGTAGTTCAATGCCGGAGAGACCTTTGCAAGCACTGGGGTCAAAGTCCGGGAAGGTTGGATCTATGGTAGACAAAGGATCTATGCCACTTTCACTTTGCTCGGTAGCTAAGGCCGGCTCCTTTGGTTTCTCCAACTCTTTCAGGGTTTGTCGGAAATGTAATGACACTCGCCATCGTTATGATAACAAGTGCCATTAACAATAATAAAACATGCGGAAGCAAATCATTTGTAGCGGAATTACTGAAAATCACTAAAAATTTAAAACTTTTTCAAAGAGATCCATTCACAGGAAAACTCTTTAACCAAGAACCAAAGTGTTTCCATTTCATCCTGGTTCACAAGTACACAGCCTGTACAATTCCTTTTTAAGGATTACAACATTGACTGCCCTGTTACAAATATACACAGGCGGTATAAAAACTTTGAGGCACTATGCAAAAACTCCGATTGAATCATTTAAAACTCCGAGGACCTGAGAGTACAGAGATGACACATAGGACTACTATCTATATGACTTGACAGACAATATCTCCACCTGACATCTCACTGCTGTCTCTGCTACTGTTGTTGCTATCCTTCACCTACTGAAGTTTTTCTGTCTTCTCGTCCGCATCCACCTAAAAATGTGGTTCCCACGGGGGTGAGACAATTATAAAAATTGCCCCAGCGAGAGATATAACTCTCTGCCAGTAACATTATTATTGCAACTTAAGAAGATAAATATGAACAGAGGAATCATATTTATTTGACAGCAGATATTTTAATGTCTAACAGATTAGAACATTATTCTATATCAGAAGCAGTGCAACTATAACTTGATAGGATCAACATGTCACTTGTTCTTTATTGAATATAAAGAACATGTATAACATCTATTCAAACTATAGAATCATTAACACTGCATTAACTTTCTTCAGGCTTAGATCATATATCTAAAGCCTAGCATTATCATTGTGGAGTCATGGCCCGTAGCCATACTCTTATCACAAATGTTGGGATCTTAATCCCTCATTTCAACACTGGGAATTCTCCTCCTTTCACAATTTCAATACCATAACCATGAAATAATGGGTATTCAAACCCTTAGCTCATCACCTAAGCATTGTTACCTCTTTCTTAGGTAACTAACACCTTTAGGTCATCTGACCAAGGTAAGTATGATGCTTGCTACACAAGCATCCATCATGGCACTTGAGGCCCATTAACTCTCTTGCCACCTCTTACCAGGCACAAGGTATATTATGGCACACAAGGCTCAATAAACAAATTTAAATTAATAACACATCATAGCTCATACCTGGCTATGCACATCATCTCATGATACCTGCATGGTTAGCACATATGATAGCAGCACATCAATTATCTATCAACACCATGCAAAAACAATATATTAATAATTCAGGGGTATTATCCTTAATCCTTTACCAGGATTTGGATTTCCATCACACATAGCTCATCAGAACACTGTACATCTTGTCACCTTTCACTAGGCAACAACTTTATTCACATGGCTCACAAAACCATTCACATCTTGTCACCTCTCACTAGGCAACAACTTTATTCACATGGCTCACAAGGCCATTCACATCTTGTCACCTCTCACTAGGCAACAACTTTATTCACATGGCTCACAAGGCCATTCACATCTTGTCACCTCTCACTAGGCAACAACTTTATTCACATGGCTCACAAGGCCATTCACATCTTGCCACCTCTCACTAGGCAACAACTTTATTCACATGGCTCACAAGGCCATTCACATCTTGTCACCTCTCACTAGGCAACAACTTTATTCACATGGCTCACAAGGCCATTAAGCATTATACTTGTTATACAAGTATTTAACATGCCTTACAAGGCTTATGTAATAAGAGAAATACAACCTTCCCATCATTAGGGTTAGGGTTTTCCTTTCTTATCGATTAGGTTTCTCTCACATATCATTACCCTTTTAGGTTTTCAAGATCATATTATCAATGATCAAACCCTAATTCATTGCTCCCCACATCTAGGAGCCAACATTTATACCATAAGTATTCAATCATACTTATTTATTCTCATCATTTATCATTAAATGATTATCATCACAAGGTATGAGTTTCTCTCTCATCCTTATGTTGGGAATTAACAAAACGACCATGTTAGGTCACTTTCAATTCAGCTCTAAGTCAAGCATAGAGCACCACGGCCGTGTAACCAAGAACGGCCGTGCAAAGAGAAGCCACCACGGCCGTGCTACCTTGCACGGTCGTGCAAAGGGAAGATACCACGGTCGTGCTGCCTTACATGGTCGTGCTACAGGAGTTTACCTCAAGAATCATATTCAAGTATGAATTCTATTCTTTCATTTAGGAATTAGGGTTTCACATACCATCTCCCTTCCTTAGAATAGAGATTGCATATAACATCACCCTTCATTAGGGTTTCATATCACATTGCCCATAATTAGGGTTTACTATTCATTCCCAATTAGGGTTTCTCATAAAATCACCCTCAATTAGGGTTTCACATGGACACACCCTCAGTTAGGGTTTCACATGGATACACCCTCAACTAGGGTTTATTATTCATCCTAATTAGTGATTTCACATGTAGACAACCTCTTATTAGGGTTATACATGGAATCAACCTCAATTAGGGTTTTCATCATGTATTGGATCCATGCATTTGTTATGCATTCTTAATTAGTACCATTAAGGTATCTATCACCTAATTACATTAGGTTTCCAAAAAGGTTTGATCAATTGGACCTTCAATAACATGAGGTATCCAATTGAATTAGGGTTTCCAATGTTGATTCCTTCAATCATTGAATTCATGGAACCAATCATCAATTGGACCTATATTCATACTTCAATTGAGTTTCATAAGTCAACCTTCAACTAATTTGACCCTCAATTGATCATCGATTAGGGTTTGATTCAATTGAATTAGGGTTTGGAATCGATGATTCAACAACACTAATCAATGTAAGACTAGTTGCTTTGAAACCATTGAACCATCATCCAAATTGGGTATGACCTGACCCCAAACGGTCTTGAGGTCGTTTGGATGACCTCCAAATGGTCTTGAGACCGTTTTCCCATCATATCACTCAAATCTAAGCAATCCAATTGGGGTTTGGTTCATTGGATTGATCACCAAATCAACATTGCATTGTATATCAACTTAGTACCTTTAGACCTTCAAACACCTAACCATACTCAACCCTAGACCTCCAAACGGTCTTGGGTGACCACCAAACGGTCTTGAGACCGTTTGGATGAGCTCCAAACGGTCTTGAGACCGTTTGGCTCATCCAACCTTTGGACTTTAGTGAAAAATCATCATGGATTGGTCTATCGAGTTGATCAACAAATCAGCATTGAGTTGCAGTATGATTTGGTACCTTTGGACCTTCAATTGGTCAACTATACTTGACCCCAGACCTCCAAACGGTCTTGGGGTGATCCCCAAACGGTCTTGAACCCGTTTGGATGATCCCCAAATGGTCTTGAACCCGTTTGGGCTAATCAACCCAAAATCTCAACTTAGCTCATTGGAATTTCAACACTGTTTTCAATTAGGGTTTTCCTAATTGAATAGCCTTCAACTCACTATTCCTTGGGAGTTAACCCATAAAATTTGGAGAGTAATTAACCAACATAATTATGAACAGGAATCCCAAACGGTAAATTCTTGGTCAACTCACTCAAACGGTCTTGAACCCGTTTTCCCAAGCAGGTCAAGTTAATCAGGTTGAAAAACAGCACTTAATCCAATTAGGTTTTCCTAATTGATTAGCCTTCAACCTATGATTCCTTTGGAGTTAACCCCTCAAATTTGGAGGGTCATTAACTAACATCATTATGAACAGGAATCCCAAACGGTAAACGCTTGGTCAACCATCTCAAACGGTCTTGAACCCGTTTTCCCAAGCAGGTCATGTTAATCAGGTTGAAAATCAGCACTTAATTCAATTCGATTTGTCTAATTGATTGGCCTTCAACCTATGATTACGTTGGAGTTAACCCCTAAAATTTGGAGGGTCATTAGCCTACATAATTAGAAACGAGATTCCCAAACGGTCAACGCTTGGTCAACTCCTTCAAACGGGTTTGAACCCGTTTGCCACCAAACGGTTTGCAACCCGTTTGGTCACCAAACGGTTTTGGTGAAACCGTTTGGTCCCAACTTTTGAGATCGTTTGCTCCCAAGATATTTGGTGAGGTGCTTGCTTATGATGATGTCATCATCATCTTACTTCGTTCACCCAAGAATAGCAACCGTTCTTGATGGAATTTGCAGCAAAGAAACAAAAGTGTATAAAATTGAAGAAATCAATCAACAAAGCATAGAAGATTGATGCAATAGCAATGTTTGAGGGTTTAAGTTATAAAACCCACATCCAATTGAGCTCCAAAGCTCCAAGATCACGCCATAAATGGTGGATGAATCTCTAGCAACTCCCACTAGGCTCGTCCTCAAGCTTTTGATTGCAAAAGTTGGCTAGGGTTGAAGAGGAGATCGAAATAAGAAGGAATCCATATTTTATTTTCGATTTCCACCATGAAATCATGAAGAAAAAGGGTCAAGAAGCTTACCAACAGGTTGGGGCTCGTCCTCCTGTTGCTCCTAAGTCCCCTTGAGCTCACCCAAAGCAAAGTAAGAAGAAAGGGCCGAAAAAGCCTTTCAATTCATTTGGAAAAGGCACTTTTATAAGGAAATTGATGAGAGAGAAAATGCCTTATAAAAATCCAATTAATCCAAAAATTATGGCCGCCTATTCCCCCTAAATTCCATGGATACGAGGCACCTTCCTTTGCCTTTAATTATCCTTCATTATCCTCAATTTAAAGAAAAGCAAATTAAGCACCTTAATGCTTATTATATTAATATCCATATGTGAGTGGGTTTTCTTTTTCTTATAATAAGGTGAGTGGAATTTCACCTACTTAGGATATTTTCATTCCTTATCTTGGCAAAGGAACGTCCATCCTTATTCAAAATCAACCCAAAACATTTTGGTTGAAATCCCTTCAATTATTTTTATTCATTTTTGCCCTAAATCAAATTAGGGTTTCAATTAGGCATTATTCTTGATTATTTTAATGTCAAGATTCTCTCTCCTCCAACTTAGTTCAAATGAGGAGTCCCTCTCATTTTATTTGCTATACATGATGCCAAGAAACATTAAGGACCTTATTGAAGTGGTAATTTGCATATTGAACCCTAGATTTTGGGTAAATTGCACTTTACTCCAAAACTAGGTTTTAATGCACAACATTGTCCAACAAGCTCTATCTTGGTGTCCAGGCTTGTAGAAAACATACTACTATATCATATTCATCCTTATGATGTCTCAACATCAGAGGAACATCTTATCATGTGCAATTTGCAAGTTAACCCCTCAACTTGGGTAATTTGCACTTTAGTCCAAAACAAACAAAACATTGATTTCAACAATGTTCAAAAAGGACTA
Source organism: Alisma plantago-aquatica (assembly GCA_963693085.1). Taxonomy (NCBI): domain Eukaryota; kingdom Viridiplantae; phylum Streptophyta; class Magnoliopsida; order Alismatales; family Alismataceae; genus Alisma; species Alisma plantago-aquatica. Next base: position 1,425,547,462 of record OY856412.1, read on the forward strand.
GAATTGCAACATAGGTTCCTCTTGAGGCCTAATTACTTTTCACAAGATGATATTAAACATTTAATCACCTTTCTTAATCAAAACACCTAGGGTTAGAGTATAACCCAGGTCAGGGATGTTACAGGAAAGGTCGCTTCTTCGGGCGTTGGACATCTGAAAAGAGGTAACGAGGGACGTCATCTGGTGCCATTGTCGAGTCCTTGAAGAACCTTCTATCACAGATGAGCTCCATGGAATAACGCCCTCGCAAAGAGTGAAAATCTTCAGTAACTAGGTCAGTGAAAGGGATTTCGTCGTTCAGTGCTTGGATGTGACGTATGGTGCAGAAAGCAAAATCCCCAGATCCTTCGGTAGCTTGAAGTTGAGGGTTAATTATTTTGAACCAGGGTTGGCTCTAGTCTTGGCAGAGAGACGGGCGTGCGGCCCAGATTAACTTAAGCAGCCGGAAGGGTATGCATCTTGCTTCACCTGTTGCTTCACCAACGAAGTTTATTATACCGGCGGGTAGCTCAGCGCCGCAAAAATTATAGACCTTGGCATCCCGAGCTTCGGTGTCGACGATCATAAATAGCCAATGATCTGAGATTTGAAAGGGCACGGTGAGATAACGTGCTCGTCATGCTAAACCAACACACAACCGCTCGATTGATTTTGCTCGTATGTCTTTGTATAAAAGGCCGATAGACAGAGCAGGCGAGGCGTTGAAAACTGGCTGTTGCCTCTTAGAGCTTCTATACATTTCTATACAGTTGGCGAGAAGGACACGGAAGATTGCCATCGACATCGTGGACCGAGGTCGCAGGATGTGGCGGAAGTCTTCTCGTGTCATCTTGCGCCTAGTTTTGGTGTTTTTGTAGAGGATGTCTTCCCCAGCCTTTGCATCGTCCACAATAGTGTTCAGTATAAAAATGTCCTGAGCATCTAATGTGGAGATGGCCGCCATATCAAGATCATGCATTTTGTTCGGTAGAGGCGGTGGCGGGGGAAGCTCCTATAGAGTGGGAGAAGCAGGTTGTACCAAGGCTTCGGCTTGGCCTTGTAGATCGTCATCCGAGTCAGAGGTAGAATTGAGGTCTTCATCTGTGTCTAGGCTTACTCGTTCTGCCTCTTCCTGGTCGGGGGGGGGGGGGAAGGTGCCGACATGTCGAACGCGAAGAGAGGTAGGGCAGTTCTTGTGGGCGAGCTTGCGCTGGTTCCTAGAATACATTATTGGAATTCAGCATAAGCCGCATCTTTGGCAGACTCCCCGATGGACCCTAGAGCAGAATAATCAAGGAATTGGTCCCCATATGACATGTTAACATTCTCATTATGTGGGGACTTGGGGGTGATGTTCACCGTCATGGTGGCCTCTGTCGGAACCTTTGAGAGAAGGTTCTACTGCATTGCCTAGGTCCTCTCCGTCATTAGATTTGTCACCTTAGGAGGTGGTATCATTGTTCGAGTCAGCAGATGAGTCGGAGTCTTCTTCTTCTTCGTCACTATCGCCATCCTTGTCGGCTGCTGCCTTGTCTACTGGCTTTTTACTTGCGGTCGTTTTGCACCGCCGATGGGTGGTTTGTAACTCATCGAAAGCCACTTGCAGATGCTCGTGTGTTTTGAGCAGTGCATCGTGGGATATTTTGAGGTCATTATATCGGCCCTCAGTGGAGAGGAGACGTGCTGTTAGATCTGTAACTTGAGCACGCAGCTGCTGGATGTCATTATTAGTTGACTCCTCTTGGCAATTATGTAGCTGTGTGAGGGTGCTACTGATGTTGTCCAAGCACGTGCTCAGAACTGCTTGTTGTTGCTGGAGCTCACGGAGAGTCTCAGGCAGAGGTTGAGTCTGCGTAGCGATCTCATCGACTTGCTTTGCCGTTGCTTCTTGCTTGCGCTTCGCTCCAAAGACCAGTTCTGGTAAGTTATTGTAGTGGCTATTGATGTGCTCAACTTGCATAGCCACCACATCTTGTCGTTGCTGAAACCCTTGGAGGATGTTGGGCAAGGCTCGGTTTTGCTCATCGATCGTGGACACCTGTTTTGATATTCCCTACATGCAAGAAAAAATAGAATGTAAAATGTTAGAGGGATCGGTGAGGAGGTTTCAGATGGTGTCAAATTGATAGCCGAATTCCTCACCGATATTGGCAAAAGGGACCCCAGAAGTGGAAGGGTGGGTGGCTGGGGTCTATGTGGGAGGGTGGTAGTGCCTTGCGGAAGAGGCACTGATGATGCCCCAAGCTACGTGGTGACTATGGATGGAGTCACCAGCGGTGTCGGGGTGGTGGTGGATGTGAAGGGTGGTGGTATCGCAGGTGAGAGTGGTGGGAGTGATAGAGATGGGGTAGAGACTGTGGAGGGGAATGGGAAAGTGGTAAAGTCGGGCATAGGGGTGGAGAAGGGAGAGCCCAAAGGAAAAAGGGGTGAAGAAGAAGATGTGAATGGTTGTGTGGAGGTGGTGAAGAGAGGGAGAGAGGTGGATGTTGGGAAGGTGGAGGGTGGAGTGGTGGTGGCAGTTAGCTGATCATGCAGACTCTTAATGAAAGAGTCGATTGATGAGGTGGTTAAGCGATCGTCGGGGAGTGGGTTGTCTTCAGGATGTGGTTTTGAAGTCGGTGTCCCCGACAGCTGTTGTGCCTACAACTGCCTTCTGGAAGGTCATTTTACAGGTATTTTTGATGGTCGAGCTTCCAGGGCTGTGATACTTAGCTCCATTTGTCCCGCTTTTGCTTTCCTCTCGGTCGATTTAACTGAAGCTAAGAGTTGTGAAAGCTCCTCGTCAGTGAAGAGGAGCTTTTCATTGTCGTAATTTGTGAGCTTCGGAAGAGGGAGGAGAGTTCTGGATGACTTGACTGTAGGGAAGAAGACGTAGTATAGCTTCTCATACTTTTCCTTAATAATGAAGGAGTTCTTCAAGGTTTGTTCATTGGTAAGGATGTCACCCTTTATTTGCGTGCAACGCGGTAGGGTCTGTCCATCTTGAGGTATTTTATGATGGATGTGCCATGACCTCCCATGCAAATTTCCTTTCCTATGGCGTAGTTGGAGAACTTTTGTATCAAAAGCCGTCCGATGTTGACTGACTTTCCATGCAGGATTGACCATAAGATGAAAAGATCGGCGGTGATGACGTTTCCTCCCTCTGATCTGGGGAGCAGCGCACTGGTAATGATTTTGTGAAGCGTGCGCACGAACCCTGAGTGAATGTTGGAGGCTTTACATGTATTTGGCTCATAGGTTGGGATCCCTGTTAGTGACTTCCAGAAGGTATGTTTATTGAATGGGTCGGTCTCTGTTCCTGCAACTCCGGCCTTTTTGAGCTGCTCAGGATTGTCGATGAAGATTGCATTTAGGAGATTTTCTGTTATCACAACGTCATTCCCGAAGAACTTGGTGACCAGCCGACGATCACCACCATCCCTTGGTCTGTGTGTAATTTCCACCATTTCTTTAATAAGACGGGTAAAGAATTCTGTGGTGGGCTCGACATATGAGATTTTGGAGATGAAACAGAGTCTGGATAGGTTGGCGTTGTCGAGCATTGTGAGGACTCTGTCATAGATCCCCATCTTCAGCAGTACGCTTGAGAAGACATACTTTGTTGGTTTCAGGACTTTGTCGATGGATTGGATGGTGTGGATGTAAAGGTTTTCAGGTGGGGGTACGGTGGTGGTGAGAATTGAGAAGGTGGGGGTGGTGGTAGGGATGGTGGTGGTCGGTGTTGCAAGGGTTTGTTCCCTGGCAGAGGCAGGGTGAACTTGTTTTCTTGCCCGTTTTGTGGAGGGTTGTCCGGTTGTAGTTTCCTGGACCTTGCGCTTCCCCTTTGATTTTTCAGGTGGGGACTTGTCCTCAGGGTTTGGCTCGTATTCTGAGCCTTCATCATCAGAGGAAGAAGTTGCAATTTTTATACAGGTGCCTCAGCCAGGCACTTGTTCAGGCGATCAAGGTCGCAAAGGACTTGCATCATCTTGACATTTGGCAGCGCCTTTCCGGTCCTGTTGAATTCATCTCTGATCTTCTGGAGCTTAGCTTGTTCTTTCATTAGCTGATCCATTGTCCAGATTGCAGCGTCTTCAAATCCGATGGCCTCCCGTGCAGGTGATGCCATATCTACAAAATGGGAGATCATGGGTTAGAATAACATGTTTAGAAAATGGATTTTATTTGTATTTATGTGTTTTTGTATTTTTATGAAAATTTAAATGAATGTGGAAGGCCAAACGGTTTCAAGACCGTTTGGTCCCAAACGGTTTCAGGACCGTTTGGTTCCAAATGGTTTGAAGATTGTTTGGTCCCAAATGGTTTCAAGACCGTTTGGTCTCAAACGGTTTCAAGACCGTTTGGTCCCAAACGCTTTCAAGACCACTTGGTCCCAAGCGGTCTTGAGACCGTTTGGTCCCAAACAGTTTCAAGACCGCTTGGTCCCAAACGGTTTCAAGACCGCTTGTAAGGCGAAACAATGGGTAACAGCCGGCGAAGGCAAAACGGCGAAGAAAAGGCGGAGGCGCCGACGATGAAGGCGATGGCGGTGATGGAAAGAGCCGTCGGTCGATTAAAATGAAGGTGACGGCGGCGGAGGACAAAGCCGTCGGCGATGAAGACGAAGATGATTCCGGCGAGGTTGGCTGTAAAGATGAAGATGATGGTGGCGTCGGTGGTGGAGAAGGAGGTCGGGAGTGCCGTTAGATGTCAGAGGTGACCAGGATGGCGGCAGTGCGCAGGTAAAGGTGGGAGAACATGTACTTGTAGCGATGTTGCCAGCGTCAGCGATGGTGACATGCTTACCTTGTTGCTGGGAGAGCGTCGGAGACGGAGGCTAGGTCGTCGGAGGCAGGGGAAGCAGAGGCAATGGAATAGTTCTTGCACAGAAGCACGAGAGCCGAAGAGAGAAAAACGAAGGGGTAGGGTTTATATTTATAGGAAACGGGGGGGGGGGGGGTTGACCTGACAAAAACCCTAGGTCAAACGGTTTAGCGACCGTTTGGATTCCAAACGGTTTCGAGATCGTTTGGCTCCAAACAGTTTCGAGACCGGTTGGCTCCAAACAGTTTGAAGACCGTTTGGTCCCAAACGGTTTTAGGACCGTTTGGCTCTAAACGGTTTGAAGGCCGTTTGCTCCCTAACGGTTTCAGGACCGTTTGGCTCCAAACGGTTTGAAGGCCGTTTGGTCCCTAACGGTTTCAGAACCGTTTGACTCCAAATGGTTTTGAGACCGGTTGGCTCCAAACGGTTTGAAGACCGTTTGGTTTCGAACGGTTTGAAGACCGTTTGGTTCCGAACGGTTTCAAGACCGTTTGGCTCCAAACGGTTTGAAGACCGTTCGGTGGGGTTAAGGTCGAGCAGATTTTTATATTTTTATGTTTGTTTTAGTTATATGATTTTTTTTGTGTATTTTCATTTTGTTATTTTTATGTTTGTTTTGGTTGTATTAATTTTTTTTTGTATTTTCATGAGAAAAACCTAAGGTAATTAAAAGAACGGGAAATAAAGAAAGAAACTAAAATCTTGGGTTGCCTCCCAAGTAGCGCCTGGGTTTTACGTCGCTGGCTTGACGAAGCTTTGATGGTGTTAATCTGACGTTGTGGCGTCTTTGATTTCGATGGTCTGTCTTGGCATCTTATCTTCTGGAGTGTAGTATCTTTTTAAATGATGGCCGTTGACCATCCTTTCTCCTCTGTTATTGTCGACGATTATGACAACTCCAGTTGGGTATATATGCTTTATGGTGAAGGGCCCGAACCATTTTGTTCGAAGTTTTCCGAGAAACAACTTGAGCTTGGAGTTGAAAAGGAGTACGTTGTCGCCGACGGTGATGTCTTTCCGTTTGAGATGACCATCGTGCCACATTTTTGTCTGCTCCTTATATATTCTGGCATTCTGATAGGCAGTTAGTTGGAGCTCTTCTAGCTCCTGCAACTGGAGTTGTCTATTCTCTCCTGCACTTTTGAGATCGAAATTTAGTTGTTTGATGGCCCACCAGGCTTTGTATTCCAGCTCTACTGGAAGATGACACGACTTCCCGTACACCAAATGGAACGGGGTTGTCCCGATTGGTGTTTTATAGGCTGTTCGGTATGCCCAAAGGGCATCAGGAAGTTTGGTGGACCAATCAGTGCGATTTCTGTTCACTGTTTTTTCAAGAATTGCCTTTAATTGTCTATTTGATATCTCAACCTGACCACTAGTTTGTGGATGGTAGGGCGTGGCGACTTTGTGATTGACTCCGTACTTTTTCAGTATGGCTTCAAAACTTTGTTCCAAGAAATGGGTCCCGCCATCTGATATGACAGTTCTTGGAACTCCAAATCTTGGGAAAATAATATCTTTGAACAATTTAATAACAGGCTTGGAATCGCTGGACACAGTGGGTACAACTTCGACCCACTTTGAGACGTAGTCCACCACGACCAAGATGTAAGAAAAGCCAGAGGATGAAGGGAAAGGGCCCATGTAGTCTACCCCCCACACATCGAAAAGCTCAATTTCCTGCCACATAGTGAGGGGCATTTCATCTCTTTTTGATATGCTACCAGAAAATTGGCATTTGTTACAAGCTTTCACAAAATCATATGAATCCTTTGATATGGTGGGCCAGAAGAAACCAAATTGTAAAACTTTTATAGCAGTTTTCTTAGCACTCACGTGCCCCCCCGTGGGTCCTGAATGGAAATGCTCTAGGACTGGGGTTATTTCTTCTTCTGGTAAGAAACGATGGAAAAGTCCGTCAGCACAAAGGTGAAACAGGTAGGGTTCATCCCAATAATATTGTTTTATTTCATGAAGGAACTTCCTTTTGTCATGGTAGGAAGCAGAGGGGTGGATGATCCCTATGGCTAGATAATTGACGATATTCACATACCAAGGGAGTCCATGGGTGACCTTCATGAGCTGGTCGTCTGGAAGAGAATCCCGAATAGGGATTTTGTCTTCTTCTTCAACCTCGATACGGCTGAGATGGTCAGCTACAACGTTCTCCCCTCCACTTTTGTCCTTAATTTCCAGGTGGAATTCCTGAAGCATCATCACCCAGTGGATGAGCCTGGGTTTGGCATCTTGCTTTTGAATCAGGTATCGAATGGCAGAGTGGTCGGTATAAACAATGACCTTAGAACCAATCAAGTATGAGTGAAATTTTTCGAACGCGCAGATGACAACCAAAAACTCTTTTTCTATGGTAGTATAGTTTTTCTGTGCTTCATCTAGCATTTTGGATGTGTAGTATATGACATAGGATTTCTTATCGATTCGCTGTCCTAAAACAACCCCTATAGCGTAATCACTTGCGTCGCACATGATTTCAAAAGGTTGCGACCAATATGGGGCTCTCAGGATAGGTGCGGAAATTAAAGCATTCTTGAGGGTAGAGAAACTTTGCATACATTCTTGATTGAATATGAACTCGATATATTTAGTCAGGAGTTGGGTCATGGGTTTAGCTATCTTTGAGAAATCTTTGATGAATCTTCTGTAAAATCCTACATGACCTAGGAAAGCTCGAACTCCTCTTATGTCCTTTGGAGGTGACAGTTTTGAAATAAAATCAAATTTTGCTTTATCTACCTCGATCCCCCTGTCACTCACCCTGTGCCCGAGGACGACCCCTTTCATTACCATGAAATGGCATTTCTCCCAATTCAGGATAAGGTTCGTTTCCTCGCAGTGTTGCATAACTTATCTAAGATTGATTAAACAGTTATCGAAGGAATCTCCGTAAACTGAGAAATCGTCCATAAACACTTCCATGACGGATTCAGTTAAACCAGAGAAGATGGCAGACATACACCGTTGAAACGTAGCGGGTGCGTTACACAACCCGAATGACATTCTTTTAAAGGCATATGTCCCAAAAGGACAGGTGAAGGTAGTTTTTTCCTGGTCTTCCGGGTGTATGGGTATTTGGTAAAACCCGAAATACCCATCGAGATAGCAAAAATATTTCTGATGAGCTAGGCATTCCAGGACTTCATCAAGGAAGGGTAGAGGGTAGTGGTCTTTCCTCGTGGCTTTGTTCAGCTTCCTATAGTCAATACACATCCGCCACCCTGTTACAGTCCTGGTGGGCACTAACTCATTTTTGTCATTAAGCACTACGGTAGTGCCTCCTTTTTTTGGAACAACCTGGACAGGGATGACCCACTGGGAGTTAGAGATAGGGTAGATTATTCCAGCTTTGAGTAATTTGAGGACCTCTAGGCGAACCACCTCCTTGAGATTAGGATTCAGTTTTCTTTGATGTTCGCGGGATGGCTTGAATTCTTCAACCATTGGAAGTCTGTGCATACACAGGGCTAGATTTATGCCCGTTAGGTCAGTTATCTTATATCCAATGACCTTTTTATGCTTCTTCAGCTCATCCATACGCTTTTCTTCCTGATCTTCTGTAAGGGTAGAGCTGATGATGACCAGGCATAGTTTTTCCTTATCTAAGAAAACATGTTTAAGCCCTGTGGGTAAAGTCTTCATTTCAGGGGCTTTTGGTGGCTCAGCTGCTTCTATAATGGTAACAACTTTAAGTTCTTCAAAAGTGGCTGTTGATGCTTCTTCGGCCTTTTTCTAAATGTTGCAGACACTGTTGAACTAGTTCGTTCACAGAGAATTCAACATCTGGATTGATTAGGACATTTTCTAGTTCGTCAGCTGGCTCAGATATTTCTAAGTGAGACATTTGTTGTATTGCGTCAAGAAGAAAAACCTCCTCTTGGATACTAGGGCCTTTCATGCTATTAAGGACTCGGAATTGAATTGCTTCTTTTCCGAGCCTAAGAATGATGGTGCCAGCTTCGACGTCAATAAGTGCCCTGGCAGTAGTGAGGAAAGGCCTGCCGAAAATAATCGGGTATCTCAAGTCTTCTTTAATATCCATGATAATGAAGTCGCACGGGACGTAGGCATCCTTGCCTATCCTTACTGGGATATCTTCAATGATCCCCAGAGGTGCGGTTATGGTGGAATAAGCTAATTGAATAGTCATTGCTGTAGGAAGCAATTCGGTGAAACCCAGACGTTTGCACATAGAATAAGGCATGATGGATATACTGGCCCCTAGGTCAGCTAATCCTTTTTTAGTAGATGCATTTCCAATGCAACATTGGATTCCGAAGGAGCCTGGGTCCTTCTTCTTTTTGGGCATCTTGTTTAAGATGATGTCAGAAGTGGTCTGAGCAAGCTTAACAGTTTCTTGCTCCTTGGTGATGTACTTCCTTGATAGTAAGGTCTTGAGGTATTTTGCCCAGGCCAGCACCTCAGAAAGAGCATCAAGGAGCGGGATATCAATGTATAGTTTCTTCATCGCCTCCTTGAACTTTTGAAACCTGGTGTCCATCTTCGTTTCTCACAGTCTACCTGGATATGGGATTCTTGGTTTATATTGCAAAACTTCAGGTTCTGCGAACACTTGGTCTTTATCTTTGCCCTTTGTGCCCTCTGAGGGCTTCTCCATTCCTTGTTGCAGGCTCTCATTCGTCATAAAAGTAGGGGTATCATCATTATCCAGGGTGATCTTGGTGGTTTCATGAAGAGTGCATCCCGATCTCATGGTGACAACATTCAACTATTCATGTATGTTCTGTCCATGCTTAGGATTTGATTCGGGCTGCCCTGCAAATGTGCCTACCGGAGGCTTCAATTGTGCAGCAATCTGGGCAAGCTGGGCTTCTACTGCTTTTTGTTGTGCTTGCTGATTAGCGAGCATAGTCTGTTGAGATTGCAACATCTGCCTTATCAAGGATATTTCATCTTCCGGTTGAGAAGGAGTGTTTTTCAGAGGATTTTGTTGTTGGGCTTGTTGAGATTGTTGTGGTGGCAGCGCCATCTGAGGTTGCTGAGTATGCATCTGTGGATGGAGTGGAGGATGAGTGTACTGATAGTAGGCCGATTGGTTCCTGGGGTAGTTAGCCCTAGGGAAATTATTTCTGGAATTCCCTTGATTTTGGTTGAAATTGTTTGGGAATCCATTTGGTAACCTACTAGAGGATCCCCCCTGTGTCTGATGTTGTGGATTAGCGGTCCCAACAGGGTTTCCATACTGAAATCCTGGATGATTCCTTGGCTGATTAGGATAGTAGTAGATTTGTCCAGGGATAGAGTGGATAGAGTTGACTTGTTCCGGTAGTTGTTCTTCAGCCTGGTCAGTAATGGGTTCATATGGTTGTGGTGGTGGATGTAGATCCATCATCACATTATAAAGCATACCGCAGGAAAGGGTCGGATGGTCAGAAGCATGACAGGCCTCACAGGTCCCTGTGGCGGCCTTGACTTGTTGAACTAGAGGATTTTTCTTCTTATCAAACTCTCCGAGAGAAGTCTCGAGAGCTTGTTGTTTATGAACTATGGTTTTCAGGGCTTCAGCTATTGCCTTCATCTCTATTGATTCTTAAGCTTTGTAGACCTTGAGGACACCTTTTCCGGCTGACCGTCCCCAATTAGACTGGTTCTCAGCTCCGAGTGTAATGATTTTCCAGGCGTCCTCATAATTCTTTCTCATGAAGTTTCCTCCAGATGAGGAATCCAAAAACTGTTTGATATCATCACTCACTCCCTGATAGAAGGTTTCTATCAATTGGTTCTGGGAAATTCCATGATGAGGGCACTTTCGTAAAAGTTCTTTAAACCTTTCCCATGCTTCAACAAGGGATTCTCCCGGAAGTTGAGAGAAGTGATTAATCTGCCCCCTGATCTCGTAAGTCAGTGAAGGGGGAAAGAACTTCTCCAAGAACTTTTCTTCCAGGGGAGCCCAAGTGGTGATTATTGGCTCCCTATCAAGTGAGTTATACCAGCTCAGAGCTCTCCCAGCCAGAGTGAAGTGAAACAGATGAAGCATTATTGCATCAAAGGCAACTCTGGCTTGTGGGACCAAACGACACAGTGCCTTAAACCTCTTCGGATGATCCATGCAGTCATCTCCAGAACCTCCAGAGAATGAGATGCCCTGCATGATCTGGATCCATTGGGTCCGAATCTCAAAGTTAGGAATGTTGATGATCGGGGGTCTGACCGGATAATTGTCTTCGTAGTTCTTTAGGACAACATAATCCCTCAGCTGCTTGTTCCTTAGTTCCAACTGAGCAGCTTGGGTTGCTGCCTCATTTTCAGCTCTGATGCGGGCCTGTTCTTCCGCACAAATCTCTGCTTGAATCTGGGCACGAGTATCAGCGATGAGTTGTGCCGTTTGAGCAGCGATGGCGGCGTTGACCCTCTCCATCACCAATGCAGCCTGGCATTGATCTTCAGTCATATGCCTGGCTCTTTGGCGATTGAGTCAAATGCGGTAGTGGAAGCTTCTCTCTACCTCAGAGTCGTACTCTGGATCAGGGGAGAATCCGAGGTTATGCACTGGTTGCATACACGTCTTCTACCTGAGTAGAGAGAAGAAAAACACTTTTTAGATGACGGTAGAGATATAATGAATTCAAGAAGATATGGATTAATGATTAAAAGAAAGTGTAAAACCCTAGCCAATTAAGAAGATACTAAATGAAATTAAAATGTTCCGTTGTCCCCGGCAACGACGCCAATTTTTGATGGAGCTTCCACTTATGTGGAATTGCGTGCACCACTAAAAATGCTAAAGATGGTAAGTCTTTAAGCTTAGCCTTGCTTATACTAGATAGAGAACTCCACCCACGTATGCTAAGATACGTGGAAGTATTATCGCAGTATAGTTAAGGGTCGAATCCACGGGACAACGGTCTTGTTGTGAGCAACAAGAAGGAAAATGTTAGAATTTCACTTAATCACTTGATAATCAGTATTTAGATCAAAAGGTTGGTTTGGTTGTTTTTAAGCTAAGTGCAAGTAAAGTAAAGGCAAGAAAGTAAACTTAGGTTGTTAAAAATGATAAGAAATCACTAGGGTGTGATCGGTTTTCACCACCACTACGCATGGATCAAAACATGCAACATAAAAGCATAACCTGCAATAAGAGTTAGATCAGTTAGTATCTTTGTAGACTTAGTTTCCTTTTGGATAGCTAACTACGAGGAGTGCGGGAATGTTGTAACGCCAGCCATCCATGTAGGTATGGTCACTTACTCTACAACATTCCCTTCGCAAAGTGTGTTCCTCGACGCACCAAGGTTGTACTTTCACACGTCAACTGATTCCATTTCATTGCATGAAAGTACAACAATGGGAGTGAGTATACTCCACTTCTTGAAAGACAACCCTAGATACCGAAACAGATGCATGGTGGATATATGCACCAAGAACCAACATGTAAACAAGTTTCAAATCTAATAGTACAAACGTAGACAATTCATACTAAAAGATAAAAGATAACACAAGTTGGTGATCAAGCAACAAGCATTCATTAAACGTTTGATGTTGAACTGAAAAGATATAAACTCTATATTGCAAACTATGGATTACATTTACATGATATGAAAGCATGGGTAGCGGGGCTACTCCCCACACCCTAGTGAGAGAGACTACTCGCTCATGACTAGGACAAAGAAGGAGGCAAGAAGAGAGAGAGAGAGCGTCATCCCCACAAAGGAGAGAGGAAAGTCAACCCCTTAGAGAGAGAGAAATGATCCACCAGCTTCACAGGTTGATTGATGATGAGATCTCCCTCTTCCCACCTTCTTTGGCTGAGAGAGAGAAAACAACTTCGAGATGGAGTGTGGGTCTCAGACCGGTAGCCCCTGGGTGGAGGATGGAAGTCAAATTTTCTTTGGAATGATTGAGGCAGCCTTTGGACGTCTGAAAAACTGTCCCCCGTGGAGGACCCTTGGGGTCTTATTTATAGGCCTTGAGTGAAGTCCAAACAGTTTGGAGACCGTTTGGACCCCAAGACTGTTTGGACCTCAAGACCATTTGGTCCTCAAGACCGTTTGGTCCTCAAGACCGTTTGGACCTTGAGACCGTTTGGCTCTCAAGACCGTTTGGACCTTGAGACCGTTTGGCTCTCAAGACCGTTTGGACCTTGAGACCGTTTGGCTTCATGCGGTCTCGGGACCGGTTGATTCCATGCGGTCTCGGGACCGGTTGGCTTTATGCGGTCTTGAGACCGTATGACTCCATACGGTCTCAGGACCGATTGGCTTCATGCGGTCTTGGGACCGTTTGACTCCATGCGGTCTCGGGACCGATTGGCTTCATGCGGTCTTGAGACCGTGTGACTCCATGCGGTCTCGGGACCGTTTGATTCCATGCGGTCTCGGGACCGTTTGATTTCATGTGGTCTTGGGACCGTGTGACTTCATGCGGTCTCGAGACCGGTTGGCTTCATGCGGTCTTGGGACCATGTGACTCCATGCGGTCTTGAGACTGATTTAGTCTTTTATGGTTTTTTTGTGTCTTTTTCTGCAAATAAAAAGAGGAAAAGTTAGTCTAATGATATATCTATAGTAAGAAGGAATATTTAGGTATTATATATAATTATAATTAAGAAAAAGTGTGGAAATCCTAAAGAAAAGATTAAGATAAACATCCAAAATTGGAGGTTATCACGGACGATGCCACCTGCAATCATAGATGGTACCTGCAACGTACGGAGGTTGCGACCCTCAACCCTCATCGATTTGTAGTGACGCCACCTCCTCCTCTTCATCTTCTTCATCTTCCTCCTACCTCCCCATCGTGATCACGCCAACATATCCTAGCCGCAACAAACAATGGCTCTCCATCAACCACCACGCCTACAGGGCTTCCATCACCAATGAACTCCTCTGCCTATCTTCCTCCTTCTGCAAGCCACTTCCAATGGCTGGGCAAGCATCAATGGACCTTCCTTCTTTTCCCCTCTTCCCTCGCCTTCCTTGACCTATCCCCAACGGCCCGCTCATCATCCTCTTTGTGCTAAGTGGCCATGGTGGCAGGAGGCTGCCGCTGCTTTGTGCATTGGCTGGTGGAGGCCATTCTAGCACCCTCACGAGCGGCAACCATGTCAGCCTCCAATGTTTGGTCCAACAACTACTGTCACCTCGACAACCATCTTTCCTCCCCCCTTTTATGAGCACCATGGATACAGGTTGGACAAATGGGATCGGTCTCCATCAATGGCACCGGTCAGCGTGGGCTCAAGACCGACAAATCCTATCACCAAGTTGGGTTGCTTCCATCTATGACTCATACCCCCTGGATCTTTGAGGTTCTTGATCCACTACAATGCACATGCTCTCTATCCTTGGCGGACGTTGCAGATCATCTGTGCCTGTAGAACGCAAGCCACCAGTGGGCACATCTTCTTCTTTATCCTCCTCCTGGTGCCTCGCTGTCTGACACAAGATATGCTATAATCTGCCTCCTCACCCTCATCTCCCTATCCCTCATTGCTGGCAGCAATCTAGTCTAGCCATGGTGTGCGTGGAAGCATCCCTCATGCCCTCGCATCCTGGAGAGCATAGATCAGCTGTGCTTGAACCTGGAGATCGACAACGCCCCTGAACCTACAGAGAATATGGCATTGCCACCTCCCCTGCTCACCATCACAGCCATCTCCGGGCATCCCACTGGTGCTGGTAGCCACCAATAGACCAGACACACCTCCTCCATTTTAAACCCCGACGTTGGAGCCACCCCCACCAAACCTTTTCAACCTCCCTCCATCGGCGTCATTTCTACATCACCTTGCCTCCTCACCATCGTCAACGTTCACCCGGCTGTGGCATGTACCGCCAGATCAACCACCATCACTGAAGCTTCACATCGACCATAGTCGCAGTCGCCTCCACCCCTATCATGGAAGTCTCAGATCTAGTTAATGTTCTACCTTGCTTACCTCCTCCATCTTTACAGCCACAATGACTCCCTCCATCTTCTTGTGCCTACAACTGTCACTTTCCCCTCCTCCTCTGTCTACCATAGTACCGGTCTCGGTGAACATGCATTGATACTGCCTCCTCCTTTGTACCATTTCCATGGCCCTACGAAACCTAAGGAAGAAGATAATTCTCCCTCTTCTTGGTGATTCAATTGCAATCTGAACCTGATGAGTGCCTAACGAACTACAAGTCCAAATCCAAATCCAACTGCACAGGAAACCATGCGGAAAACTCCTAAGATATCCTACTATTCCATGAGTCACTCACCAAGGAAGTCGGCCTTCTCTAGTTTGATTCCAGGGTCCAAGGAAGACATGATGAGATCTACTCCAGCAATGTGGATTTGATCTTGAAACCAATACTTGGAGGATCTGTTAAGAAGGGACATACTTACGGGTAAGTTGTTAGTTCCTTGTGATATTGATGATATTCATTAACACGTAATACAAAGTTGAGTCACATTAACAACTTAGATCATTGATATTATAAGTCTAGTACGCGTTTAAGAGAGGAAAACTAGTAAAAGAACAATATAAATGTATCCTATTATGGTATAAAAACATTCAATTTGGTCTAACTAACATACCTAATATGTTCCTAGGTTGAGAACTCGACCTTGTGGACCAAGTATATAGATTGAGTTAAGATTTAGCTGTGAAGATCAGGTATGTACATTCTCTATTTTATTTTGGGCATTATTTGACTAAAACCTACTTTCTTTTAATGAGGCATCTTTTGAACTATTATTCCTTATGCAATCTAAATTCTTGAACATTTATATTTCCTGATGTTGACTCATTATATCATTCTGGTTGTTGGACTACCTTGTTTATAAGGGTACTTGTACCCCACTTGCTATGATTACATTTTTATGAAAAATGATTGAAATGCTAGTCTTGCCTCTCTATTTAATGCATGCTACATGTTTGACTAGAATATCTAGAATAGTGGTACTTATGTACAACCATACATATATAGGGTGTGTGTTTCCACCCGGGGTGTGCGTTTCCACCCTTATTTATTTTTAGGCCATGATCCTATGGTGTTATGGCCCTGTTTTAGGTATATTTAGTCTACATTGTTATGCATGCAAATGTTTATTGTTTTAATATGAATATGTGGATGATTGTTATGGCAAGACACTCTTTATTATCATGCTTGCAAATCTGAATTTAATATGCCTCATTTCTTTTGTTACATTTCTCTTGAACTTACCTAATTGTAAATATCCCTTTTCTTGTGGGAACATCTCTTTTTGTACTTTTATCCCTATATAATGCCTAGAGTGTTTATATATGTACATACTCAGCCTTTGCTGACCTCTTTGTTGTTTCCTATGTTTTGGGTGATGTTCCCTTCCACCCAATTTTAGGTGCATTAAAAGACCAAGGATGCTCAAAGATCATATAAAGGGAATTGTACCTAAGGATAGCTTGTAATGGCTAGGTTACTCTCTGCTACTGGCCTTAATTGTAGTTAGTTTAAGTTTTTGATGTATCATATTTTATGGTGATGAACAATTGTATAATGATACACATTGTAACTTTGTAATAGTTTTGTTTCTGCTGCTTATCCATTATCATGCTCTGTAATATGTACCATTTGAGAAATGAATGAAATTCTTCCTTCCCTTCTTACCCTTTTGGTATGTTTGGGATTGGATGGACATATTCTTTAATTTAGTGAAGAGTGGACCCCCTATCAGGTCTCACTCTTTACAGAGGTCAACCTCTAGGACTATGCAAGTGATTTTCTCTATTAATCACCACATTTATTACAACAATAGACCACCAAATTACTTACCCATCCAATCACAAGGAGATCTCCACCTTCACAAGGAACTTACCCACTTAGCTTGAATCTTCAGCCTTCACCTAGGTCTTACCCATTCAAGCTCAAGTCTTTAGCCTTGAAGGACTTTTCCTCTCCTCTTGGATCTTCCACCTTTTCCTTATCCTTCACCTGGAGAAGATCACCACCTCTTCATCAACCTTGAAGAGGACCAACAACAACTCCTTCTTCACTCAATGGAGCTTGCTTCCTTTAGCTTTTCTTCATGGAAGAAGGGGGTAGAGAAGTAGTGGAAAATTGAGAGCTTTACATGCACAAAGGTGGATCTCTTTTATAATAATCCTAACTCACTCACAAATCATGAAATGAAGTGTAAACTAGAGAGAGAAAGGGGATCAAGGGGTGGTAGCACACTCAACTATAGCAAGGACCTTATATGTAGTGAATGAGCAACCTTGGAATGAACTCCAAGTGGTCCTATTTATAGCTGGGGGTGCTCCCTTGAGTTAGGGAACACTTAGGGTCGAATTATAGCCATTTTTGCACAAGGCAACAGATCTATTTTTGTCCAAACAAGTCACCAATGGTTAGAATCACTTTTCTACATTTTCCTTACAGTACATTCGGTCGAGGTTCAATAAAGGTAACTCGACCAGTCGACTAAAAGACAAACCCAATTTTCAAACTATCGGTCGAGTTTGTCCTGAGAAACACGACCGATAAGTTAAAATCACATTTGGTTAGTAACCCAATTGGCCGAGTTCTGTGAATGCACAACTCAATTGATGCAGTCTCCAAAAAATTGATCCAAGGGATAGGTCGAGATTGTAACTCGACCGATAAGCAGTCTGTGATCAATTTTCTAAAGTCATTAAAAAGTGATTAAAACTTGGTACTAAGTGTCCCACATAATTTTCTCATCTTAGTTACAAGTCATATCATCAATACAAGTGATTACAAAATTCTTCTAAGGTCAATTAAATGGATTTCCTAATTAGCACACTTGCATTGCTTTTGACTTGAACTTTGACAAACTAGGGCTTGTGTAAATTGATTCTTTTCATGTACCTAAAACCTAAAATCAATCTTGAATACACATATTAGATACATATGAATGGAATGGTTGAGTCATTATCAAAATATGGACAATGTATAACCTTTAGGTCAACATTATCCCCCTTTTTGATAATGACACACCATTCCTCAAGCATATTGAAAAGAATGTTGAAAGCATACCTTTGCCTTATGAATTAGGTGGATTCAAGATTTGAACAATGTGAATGGCTCCCCCTCAATCTATGCTTACTTTAACCTGCATAGTTACTCTTTCTACACAAAGCAATATATCAATCATGTACTATATGATCCTTTAGCAAGTCACATGATTATGCATATAAAGAACAAGAAAAGAATCACATAAGTAATAATAGCAATATGATTTACTTTCAAGACATTGAAATTCTCTCTCCCCCTTTTGACATTATCAAAAAGGAAGGGGGGGTACAAGAGCATACAAATAGATCTTCTCAAATACAACCAAGCAGATATTCAAACATGCAATCAAACAAAATATATCAAACAGTGACAAGAGAAACACACAAGCTAGGTCATAATAAAAAATGGTGAAATATGGCACCAACTCATAATATATAACTGATCAATGAGTAAGAGTGAATAAAAGATAGATTACAACCCATGAAGCATGTTCTCATAAAAGCAACTGCAAGCTAGAAATGATGAAAGCGGAAGATAAAATAGTACATCTCAGATAATGTGCCCAGATGTTTCTAATACAAAATAGCCTAGAAAGATATATATGATTAGCAAACTAGACTAAAAACTAAGAAAAAACTAGACATCTAAACTATCTATGTCCACAACATCATCATCATCCTCGGCATCAGGCTCGTAGTCATTGTCTCCATCTGAAGGTGCAACAACAGTAGTACCTTCATCATCAGAGTCATCACCAGAGCCATCACCATCATCATATGCATCCTCACCATCACCACCATCATCATCATCAGCAGTCTCAGCATCAACCTGGTCAGACATCTCCTCATCCATAGAAGGACCGAAGCCACGATCGGGCTAACGAGCATTCTTCTCATCCCAAGTCATACCAAGAGCATTAAGCTCATTGGCCTGAGGAAAGGAGGGAGAAGAATCACCCAAACTGGAAAGTAGGGTGGCCAGGGGGCCAACAGGCAATGGCAGGAAGATGGGAGTAGAACCACCAGTAGCAGGGGGTGTGGGAGCAGCAGTGGAAGGCTCATGGGCAGGCTAGGAGTGATGGTATGCATAGGATGCATAATCACAACCGGGGTAAGACTGGTGGGTGGGAGAAGGGTGTGCACAGGATAAGTTCATGTTTGACATGATTGAACATAAAACCTGGTGCAGTTGCTCCTGGACCTGGAGGTTGTATGCCTGTTGGTGCATCATGTAACCCATGAGGCTTCATTGGATACACGATATGAGGCAAAACTAGGTTGAGGTGGCTGAGGAGGTGGAGCTCAGGTAGAGGTAGAGGTAGGTGCAGCTGAGGCAGAGGGTGAAGCACTAGGTGTGGTGGAGGATAGGATAGACACAAACTTCTGAATTGTGGTCTCACTGATGCACACTCCCTTCCTAGCCAGTCTGTAATGGAAGTCAGAGAAGAGTGATTTCTCAGTGGTGAATTGGAATAGACCCCAAATCAGGACATGATAAGGTGGATGGGTGCCACGGGTGTTCTTGCCAGAGTCAAAGCAAGTCATATGGTGTAGGATATATCTATACCACTTGGCTCCAACATTCTCAAGGATGTAGTACATGATCAACACATTGTTCTCTGCAATATACATTTGATTTTTCTTGGGGTGGATGTTGTAGTTGACAACTAGGTCTAATATATGCCTCTTGAGATCTAAGGAGGAGGAGGGTAGGGTGCTCTTCTTCTTATAGGGTACATCGGGTCTCTTCAGATAGCGATGGATTTCAGGAAGAGTGATCTCATTCTGCCTATAGAAATCCTCATGATCTAAAAGGTCAAAATACTCACCACAATCCTTATGCCAGGTGTCATTCTCATCAGCTCCTAAAAAGAAAACATTCAGGATATCCTTAGATATTTGGAATCTCTTCCCGACAATCATCGAAGTAAGGATTACTTGAGTATTTGGAGGGGGTACAAGGGAGTCATAATTCCAACACAAATTTGCATAGAATCCGTGAACTTCTTTTGTGCTAGACATCAAATTATGAAAGCAATCACATTCGATAGCCAGGGCAGATAGGTGATGAACGGATAGCAACCTCTCTACTTGATCTATGATCACTTGATGCCTAGGGCTAGGCTCAAACTAGGCTATAAAAGGAAAATGACTCCTAGGAAGAAGGCCCTTATACCTATTTACAACCTCTATTGAGACAAAGAGGGTCTCATCAAATGGAATCAAGCGAGAGGATGAAGAAAAGGATGGTGCATTGCTAGGGGCGGGTCTCTTTCTTCTATGAGAAGCCATGGAGGTTCAAAGATGGAGAAGAAGAGAGCAAATGCAAAAAACCAACCATCAAAACCATTCACACACTAAGGAAGAGAAAGGGGGAAGGTCTAGTACAGTCTATCTAGGTCGGATTAGGGCTAAGATAGGAAAGGTAAGGTCTAGGGTTGAGAGCTTAGGGATATAATAAGGGGAATCAATCGACTATTCTCTAGTTTAGAGGGAGAATAGTCATCCAAATCCAACGTAAGTTGGCCCGCCGATCGGTTGAGTTCTGTGAGTCAAAAACTTGACCGATTGGTCCATTTCAGAATAGCTCTCGGTCATGGATCGGTCGAGTTTGTCCTGGGGGAAACTCGACCGATGGTCAACCTGACCTAAAACCATCAAACTTAATTTCTAGCCATTTGAATGCTAATTAAATTTATTTTTCAAGTCCATTATGTATATCGAACATACTTAGGCACATATCACTCATCATTGGGTACTATTTTATGATAAAACAAGCGTTTATGAGAAATACCCAAAAATAAGAGAAAAACAAGGCAAAATGAACATGAAAAGCAAGCTTAAGCATGTAAGCATTCAAAGATGATCAAGATAGATGCAAAACATATAGGATAGATGACTACTAGCTAGAAGACATATTAGATTCATCCAAAGAAGTTATAAGCAATTTTGATCTAATAAATTTAAATTGCTCTCTAGCTAGAGGTTTAGTGAAAATGTTTGCCAACTGATTTTTTGTGTCCACATGCGTGATATAAATATCCTACTTGGCAATGTGATCACAAAGAAAGTGATGGCGAACCTCTATATGTTTAGCTCTACTATGCAATATAGGATTGTAAGACAAGTTAATTGCACTAGTATTATCACAAAAGATAGGAGAAGCATCAAAATGAATGTTAAAGTCTTGGAGCATTTGCTTCATCCATAGGACCTGGGCACAACAACTCCTGGCTGCAATGTACTCAGCCTCGGTGGTTGATAATGCCACGATGCTTTATTTTTTTGGAGAACCAAGACACCAAGCATGGTCCTAGGAGGAAACAAGTTCCACTTGTACACTTTCTATCAATCAAGCAACCTACATAATCGACATCACTACAGGCAGTAAGAGTAAAGTCCCTTGACTTGGGATACCATAGTCCAAAGTTTTGAGTTTTGGCTAGGTACCTTAGAATCCTCTTAACAATTATGAGATGAGATTTCTTAGGATTTGATTGAAATCTAGCACACATGCCAACACTAAACATTATGTCAGGTCTAGAAATAGTTAAGTAAAGTAAACTTCCAATCATACCTCTATAGAGCTTCTCATCTACCTTCTCACCTTCTTCATCTTTATCAAGTTTGGCGGTGTTTGACATGGGTGTATTCATCGACTTGGTATTCTCCATCCCAAAGCGCTTGAGTAGTTCATTGGTCCACTGGCCTTGGTTGATGAAGTTCCCATATTTTGTTTGCTTGATTTGAAAGCCGAGGAAAAATGTGAGCTCACCGATCATGCTCATCTCAAATTCACTCTGCATAAGATCACTAAATTCTTTGCAAAGATCAAGGTTAGTTCTGCCAAAAATGATATCATCAACATATATTTGAATGATAAGAAAATTGTTATAAGTGTGCTTTAGAAACAAGGTAGAATCCACTTTTCCCATGATATAACCATGATCTAACAAAAAGTTCTTTAATTTCTCATACCAAGCCCTTGGTGCTTGTTTGAGTCCATAGAGATCCTTTTGCAACAAATAAACATGGTTAGGTAGATCATCACGTTCAAAGTACGGAGGTTGTGCAACATACAATTCTTTCTCAATTGTACCATTCAAAAACACACTTTTAAGATCCATTTGATACAAAAGAAAGTTTTTATGACTAGCAAAAGTAAGCAACATACGAATGGACTCAAGTCTAGCTACATGTGCATATGTTTCATCATAGTCAATACCTTCATGTTGATTGTAGCCTTGAGCCACTAACCTTGCTTTGTTTCTTACCACTTTGCCGCTTTCATCTAGCTTGTTTCTGTAGACCCATTTGGTACCAATGATCTTTCGATCACTTGGTCTTGGCACAAGGGTCCAAACTTTGTTCTTCTCAAACTATTCCAGCTCCTCTTGCATAGCTAGGATCCATTCTTCATCCCCAAGAGCTTCCTTGACATCTTTAAGCTCTAGTTGTGAGATGAAGGCACTGTTGGCTTGTTCTTTGTTTAATGAAGAATGCGTCTTCACTCTCTCAAATGGATCACCTAAGATTAGTTCCTTAGGATGATTCTTTACAAACCAGGGAGTTGGATCCTTCTTTTGATCATCTTTTTCTTCTTCTTGAGCAGCCACCTCTTTTCCCTTTTGGGTGATGTTGAGTTCTTTCAGAATAGGAATTAATTCATTTGCAACATCATCATTTGAAACAATATCTTTGGGAATAGAGGGGTTAGTATCAATAAACTTTACCTTAATAGATTCTTCTACTTTAGCAAGATCAACATTATAAACTCTATATGCCTTGCTAGTAGTGCTATAGCCAAGAAAGAAAGCTTTATACGGTTTCAGATCAAACTTGTCAAGAGAATCCTTCATGTTCAAAACAAAACAAGGACATCCAAAAACATGGAAATAATCGATAGAAGGCTTCCTACCACGCCATAGTTCATAGGGGGTTTTCTTAAGCGATGGATGTGTGAAAACACGGTTTTGCACATAACAAGAGGTACTGACAGCTTCATCCCAAAACTTCTTAGGAGTACCAAACTCAAGAAGCTTGGTCCTAGCCATCTCCTATAGAGACCTATTCTTCCTCTCTACAACCCCATTTTGTTGAGGTGAAGAAAAGTTGTGTGCATAACCCGATTCTTGACAAAAACACTCAAAAAGCTCATTTTCAAATTCTCCCCCATGGTCACTACAAATGGAAACAATATGGAAAGAAGCTTCATTCTCAACTCATTTACTAAAACTAGAGAAAACATCAAGTGTATCACTCTTTGAAATGAGAAAGAAGGTCCAAGTATATCTTGAGAAATCATCGACAATAATAAGGCAATACTTGGAACCACGAAGCGATTACATTCTCATTGGTCCAAATAGATCAATATGAAGAAGCTCAAGAGCTCTCATAGTGCTCAGGACTCCTTTAGATTTGAAGGAGGACTTGGTTTGTTTTCCTTGTGTACAAGGTTGGAATTCCTCATCCTTTTCAAAATCCAATTTAGGAAGTCCCTTGACTAAGTCCTTTTTGCTCAACTTCTTTAATTGATGCATATTTACATGACCAAGCCGGCGGTGCCAAAGAGAAATATCATTCAAATTGGCTACTAGGCATCTAACAACCACATGCTTAATAAAGTTAAGAACAATAACATAAACATTACCACTTCTAGTTCCCTTATATATAACTTGATAGGTGAGGGAATCTAGAATCAAGCATTTAAAAGAAGTAAATAGAACAAGGTAACCATTATCACAAAGTTGTCTAACATTGATTAAATTGTGATGTAGGCCATACACAAAGAACCTTCTTGATGCATAAGGATTCACCTACATCACCCTCACCTTTGACTTTACATTTCTTATTGTCCCCAAAGGTGACAGATCCTCTTTTCTTCTTTGTGAAATTGTTGAAATGGCTTACATCACCAGTCATGTGTGCTATCAACAATCTATCTATCTTTTCCCTACAAGAAAGGAGAATTTCAATTCCCAACTCAAACTTTGGGATCCGGAGTTAGCTTGGGGACCCATTTCATCTTTGGGTTGGTTCCCTTAGGCTTGTAAGGACAATAAGTAGAATAATGGTCATCACATTTGCAATAAGAACAAACCATAGGATTCTTTGTGCCAGAAGATTCTCCTACAAAGAAAGAGATCTCCTTGCTCTTTTTCTTACCTTTGGCCTTACTCTTGCCCTTTGAGGCTCCCCCTTCAAATCCCAAACCACTCGTACCCCTTTGTTGGGTAGAATGATCAAGGATTTCATTTAGGGAGTTCTTCCCTTTAAGGAATTTCTGCATGGATGCTCTTAATCTATGATTATCATCATTCAGAGAAACAATAGTAGAAGATAAACTAGATATATCATCCCTAGAATGCACAAGGCCAGCCTGAAGACATAAAGCTTTTGTAAGCTTTGAATCCATTTCAAGAGAGATAGCAGCCACATTAACACTAGGCAACAAAGGTCTAGAAGATAAATCATTTACTTGACTAAGCAACCTAGCATTTTCAGATTTTAGCATTTGAATCTCTTTGAGATAGACATCTCTCTCTTATATACGAGCATCAATAAGAAACTTAAATTCAACATTTTTACTTTTAAGCAATTCAAGTTCTTTTAGGCAATTTTGGTTCTCTTCCTTAAAGATTTTCCATCTTCTTAAGTTAGACACAATTCTCAACTTCAACCCCATTATATTGGAGTTCAAGATCAAGGTATTGCCCTTGCAAGTTATTAGTACTCTCAAGATTTGTTTTCTCATTCAATTCC
The DNA here is from genome assembly GCA_963693085.1 of Alisma plantago-aquatica. Classification (NCBI taxonomy): domain Eukaryota; kingdom Viridiplantae; phylum Streptophyta; class Magnoliopsida; order Alismatales; family Alismataceae; genus Alisma; species Alisma plantago-aquatica. The sequence continues at coordinate 1,425,571,973 of OY856412.1, forward strand.
AAAATTTCAAGCTTAGCATAAAGATCATCAATGATTTTTCCTAACCGTTTTCTTTTAGATTTACATTTAGCAAAAGAGGAATGGGTAGTAACAAGCATGTCAATAATAGCTTTTTTAGGTACTTCATGCAAGCTTACCTCACTTACCTCACCAATGTCTTCATTTGTAGAGGCCATGAGGGCAGGTGGCACTCTCCATCTTCTTCAGAGCTAGAGCTGCTTGAAGATGAAGCTTTCCAAGCTACATTTTTTGTATTCTTGTGTCTCTTTTCCTTCTTGTCCTTCCTCTTGTGCTTGCTCTCCTTCTTGTAATTCTCATCTTTCCTTGAGCTTCTCTTATGGTGAGACTTTATTGATTTTGGGCATTCACTCTTTTAGTGCCCCTTTTGACCACACTTGTAGCATTTCAGAGTAGAGGAGGAGGCTTGCTTTCCCCTGAGGTGCTTGCCGTTGATGTAGTTGACTTCATGCTCACAAGGGCCTTCATCTTCACTAGAGGAGGGAGTCCAGCAATCAAGTTGTTGTTGAAGGATGACAACCTCCACTTGTGCTTTGAAAGCACTACCTTTGATCTTCTTGGCTTCCTTCTCTTCTTGCTCGTCAAGTCTTGGCTCATGGGCTTGAATATTGCCAATGAGTTCTTTAGTTGGGATGTCACCAAGGTTCCTCACTTCTTCAATAGATGTAACCTTTGACTCCCATCTCTTTGGAAGAGTTCTCAAGATCTTTTAATTGATGACGCCTCTTTCCAAAGGAGTTGACAAAGCAACCAACCCATTGACGATGACATTCAGCCTTGAGTACATCTCCGCAATGCCTTCTTTCTTTCCCATTTTGAAGTTCTATAGGAGGCTGCCCAATATGTAGATCTTTGCCTCCTTGACTTGCTTTGTGCCTTCATATGTGATGCACTGCTTGTCCCAAATCTCATAGGCAGTGTCCCATGATGAGATCTGATTGAACTCTGTGGGAGTGAGGGCTGCATAAAGGATGCTAATGGCCTTTGCATTTAGTTGAGCTTCTTTGAGAGTATCTTCACTCCATGTTGCAACAACTCTAGTTGGCTCTTTGTAAGGTGTAACCATCACCTTCCGCATGTCAAAGTCCATCCCTTGAATGTAGAGCTGCATTCTTTTCTTCTAAGAGAGGAAGTTGGTGCCATCAAAGACTAGAGGACACACGGAGAAGCCTCCCTCTAGGTTGAGTGAACCAAGTAGGTTGTCGCCCATCTTCTCATCTTGTGGAATATTGTTGGAGAAGATCCTTTGCTCTGATACCACTTGTTGGATCTAAGGGCTCTAGAGGGGGGGGGGGGTGAATAGAGCTACACAATTTCTCACCAAACAGATTAGACCTTCAAATTATATCAATTAGGAGTAATAGCTTAATGGCAATTTGAAGTCCTAACTAACAAGCACAACAAGGATGAGAGAGATTGATAGCAAGCATTTGAAAAAGGGATGTAGAGTGGTTTCATACTTCAAACTAGAAGTGAGTCAGTCCACTACCTAGAGAGGTCAACCTCTAGGACTTTGCAAGTTTTTTCTCTATTAATCACCACATAGATTATATCAATAGAACACAAACGGACTTACCCATCCAATCACAAGGAGATCTCCACCTTCACAAGGAACTTACCCACTTAGCTTAAATCTTCAACCTTCACCTAGGTCTTACCCATTCAAGCTCAAATCTTCAGCCTTGAAGGACTTTTCTTCTCCTCTTGGATCTTCTGCCTTTGCCTTCTCCTTCACCTGGAGAAGATCATCACCTCTTCATCAACCTTGAAGAGGACCAACAACAACTCCTTCTTTACTCGATGGAGCTTGCTTCCTTTAGCTTTTCTTCATGGAAGAAGGGGGTAGAGAAGTAGTGGAAGATTGAGAGCTTCACATGCACAAAGGTGGAGCTCTCTTACAATAATCCTAACTCACTCACAAATCATGAAATGAAGTGTAAACTAGAGAGAGAAAGGGGCCCAAGGGGTGGTAGCACACTCAACTATAGTAAGGACCTTGTATGTAGTGAATGAGCAACCTTGGAATGAACTCCAAGTGGTCCTATTTATAGCTGGGGGTGCTCCCTTGAGTTGGGGAATACTTAGGGTCGAACTATAGCCATTTTTTCACAAGGAAACATATCTATTTTCGTCCAAACAAGTCAGCAACGGTTAGAATCACTTTTTCTGCATTTTTCGTACAGTACATTTAGTCGAGATTCAATAAAGGTAACTCGACCGATCAGATAAAAGATAGACCTGATTTTCAAACTATCGGTCGAGTTTGTCCTGGGAAACTTGACTGATCAGTTAAAATCACATTTTTTCAGTAACTCGATCGGTCGAGTTCTGTGAATGCACAACTCGACTGATGCACTCTCCAGAAAATTGATCCAAGGGATCGATCAAGATTGTAACTCGACCGATCAACATTCTCTGATCAACTTTATAAAGTCATTAAAAAGTGATTAAAACTTGTTACTAAGTGTCTCACATAATTTTCTCATCTTAGTTACAAGTCATATCATCAATACAAGTGCTTACAAAATTCTTCTAAGGTCAATTACAAGGATTTCCTAATTAGCACACTTGCATTGATTTTGACTTGAACTTTGACAAGCTAGGGATTGTGTAAATTGATTCTTTTCATGTACCTAAAACCTGACATCAATCTTGAATACACATATTAGATACATATGAATGGAATGGTTGAGTCATTATCAAAATATGGACAATGTATAACCTCTAGGTCAACATATGAGACTTTCCATGTGTCATGTATAAGGGTGTCCATGGACAATCAAGCCTTTATGGGTAAGGAATAAGTCAAGCATGAGGTGTCAAGTTACTTTCCATGTGTCCAATGCTAAGGGTGCCTATGGGCATGCAAACCTTTATGGATAAGGAAGAAGTCAAGCATGAGTTGTCCATGGGACACACTACTAGAATGTTACTCAAATATTTAAAAGGGGGTGCAGAAAAAGTATGGAGGAGTTAGGAAAAAAATTTATGCATAATTTGGAAGACTCGAGGGTGTAACTAAAATTATAAAAATGTAGAAAATGGGAAGATAATTATTGATGGTAAGAGAAATAAGGGACACACCATGTATAGATACCTCCACCATATGATAAAATCATTGTAGCACACCAAGATGTCGCAACAATAAGCAGTAAATACATTGTGTCATAGAAAAACTATTGAGGCCCGTGTCAGTTGACATAGAAAGGATCAGTAGTAGGCGACACTCCATGTCGATGAAGAGACACATTGTGTCTGGTAGTAAAGTAGCAGTAGTCAGCGCCAACAGAGCCAGAGACACATCGTGTCATTAGAAGGACATGCCATGTCAGTTGACAGAAGCTCAGGGTAAAAGTAGGGGACACATTATGTCAAAGGAGGACACTCCGTGTTTCACACTGATCAATCACTAAACATGCCATGTCTGAAAATGACAAACCATGTCCAAAACCAGCAAATGAAGTCACGAAGAAGCAGAACATTGTCTACACACCATTTCCAAAAATGAAACAGTTGTTGGTGATCAACAGTAGAAAAAACCCCAACTACATCAGCAAAAGAGGTGGAAATCCTTCCGGATCTCCACCAAAGAAGTAGAGGATGATGAATCCTCGAAATTAGAGGAAATATGAGATATTTTCCTTGATATAGGAGTAGATATATATATATATATATAATGGTGGATGCATAGAGTAGATCAGTGGCAGAGTAGATAATGGCATTGTAGATCTATGATGATGGTAGGATATAGGATAGCAACGACTTCATTAGCAAGAAGGAATGACAAAGGCATGGTGTCCCTTGTAGACATGGATACCAAAAGCTTCATAGGATGATTTTGTTGATGAAGATGGATACAACTCCATGGAGATGGTTCCAAAAAGAGGCGGGGATGGGAAAAACCCTACAGGCAGCCATCAACAACGTTTAGCGGCGGCCACAGACACCTACAAGGGAAGACACTTTGCTTTCTCTCTCTCTCAAGGTTAGGGGCAACATAGGTCCAGGTGCTGTGATACCATGTGGATAACCATGGTGAGTGGGAAAGATTCCCTCGTGTAGGTTTTTCTTATTTCTTGATAGATAGGAGGTAACCACCCTTTCCTATAAATAGGAGAAAGGGGAAGCATACAAACACTTAGACAAACCCTAATGGGCCAATAGAAAATTGGGCCCATGTTACAATTAGACTAAAGACAACTTAAGTAAAAGATTATAACACTTAAGGATATAGAAACTCTAACATTTGTAACTGAAAATAAAATCTATCTATCTATATCCTCCAGGATTACATTAAATCTTTTCTTTTAGCGCCTCCTTTTCTGGATGACTAGTTTTCATCATACTTGTAGAATAATAACAGATTAACCTAAAATGCCTTGAAACAAAAACATAGTCAGTATAACAAGTTATATTGGTATGTGGGGGGAAACAAAACGTGCACATACAAGTGTAACAATCTAATCAGCCATAGCAACAATTATGATTACAAAATTGAACAACCATTTTGTTAGTTTAACCTCACCACCCTTATCCTTTTATCTCAATGGTGTTCCCTCTCTAAGGGAAGCCTCTTTATGGGGAACCTTCTCTAAAGGTTTTGGTCCCTACAATAGAAATTTCACAACCTTCCTTGCTCGTGCTAGGTTTCATATATAGGCCTTCCTTTCTGGGCCTGGCCTATGGTGATCTTCCTTTCTGGGCCTGGATCAGTAGTCATCCCCATGATGACATTTATCAACCCATGCTCTAACTAACCATAGATGATACACGGTTTAAGTAGGTTACATTTATATACTATGATATCCCTAGTGACGTTATAGATTGCATGAATTAAATAAACCAACAATTTATTTGCAAGAATCTGACAAACCTCAAAAAACCATTAAAGTCGCTTAAGTCGAGTGGTCATAGGTGTAACCTCATACCTTTCTTAGAAGTAACTTGATGTCCAAGAAAAAAGGCAACAAGCGCAACCAATCAAACAACTACCCTAAAATTAAAGCATAATACCCATATTTATTATTTTATCCAAAATCTACCATTAAGGATAACTTGGGGTCCAAGTTAGGGTTTTAGGGTCAAATTAGGGTTTCATTAGGGTTTTGTCTTCCCGAACCCTAATTGCTACTTTTTATGCCTTTTTGGTTCACAAACCCTATATTTATCATGATATGCATTTTTAAGTCAAGAAAACCCTAATTGGCCAACTTATGAATTATTAATCTCAAATTAGATTCAAGATACCTTTTTTTATCCAAAAGATCAACCTTTGATTATTAAGATCAATTAAACATATTAAGATCATCAAAACCCAGAAACTAGCATTTTTATCTTTTAAACGCATTGAAGATAGCAACTTCAGGAACTTTTTGTCTTAACTCGCATTATCGGTTACCTCCTCCACATATTTACCTATACAACCCTACCTCTACCATTGTTTTTGACTCTCCAATCCAACCACTATCTTTACTCTTTTCATGGTTGGCATGAGGGGGAGAATAGAGGATGAAGAGTAGAGGGAAGAGATGAGATGGAAGAGAGATGAAGAGAGAAATGAAGAAGAATTTTGGAATGCTGCTATATGCATCTTCATGCCATATTTGCTGCTACTATATAGATCTGTTTGCTACTATATGATGTTTTTTTCGCTTTTATGTGGATTCACCTATTGTTATATGGACTGTTCATGATTGTGTTGCTTCTATATGGATATTTCTGCTGCAATTATTATGTATTCATCATCTACCTCGATTGTTTCTATGAAGTTACATATTGGGACGTCATTGTTACTACTAGTGCTATGATTAGCACATTTTACCTGCTACTTTCTACTTTTGCACTGTCTTCTATATGTGCTTTCTTTGCATGTTGACTTTCTATTGTGGACCATCACTCTTTGGACTCTGTGGACCATCACTCTCTATACTTTGAAGCCTAATACTTTGATGGATACTTTATGAAGAGGCAAGTGATGAAGAATTTTGTTGTTGTGTTTACATAATGCTTCATCTACATTGCATACTAGAGTTATTTATTTGGTTTCTACTTTGCACACTGGCCTACTATCCGCCTTCGTTGTTGAATTTTGCTTCTGTTTGCCAACACTCTCTGGCTTGTCTGTGCTTTGTGCATGTTGACTATTACAACCTCAAATTTTGCATGTGTTTTCATAATTGAAATATAATGATTTTGTGAATTTTGGGCTTAACTAAAAAGGTTGTAAGCTTTGCTTCAAAGGATGGGTTTCCTTACAAATATTCCTTTGGATAGGAATTTCATGATTCCCATTATTATATTAATCCAATAATGGATATAAAAGAGAAGAAAAGAAGAAAAGTCCAAATATTAGAAAAGATACAAGATAATGAGTTTTAAGCAAAGTATTTATAAGAAATACTTGGAAATATCTAGAAAGTGGCATTAATGGTCACAATTGAATAAAATTTGTTTCTAATAAAAGAAATATGAAAAGAGGAAAAAGGAAATGAAAGATAAAGAGGAATTCTTAAAAAGAATAAGGAAATAAGTAAGATAATAAGAAAATGGATAAAAGATAAGTAAAAGGCTAAGGGATATTCCCAAGATGGGATTTCGAGCCATTAAGGTTCCTTGAGGTTCAAGGAACTCAAAATAATAATTTAATGGCAAAGGAAAGAGAAAATAGTTGAGAAATATACAAAATTGAGTAATAACGTGCAACTAAAGAAAGGGACCCAATTTGTTTAGATAATGATCCCAAATTTGGCATGATGATAGATTAAGTCATTAAGAACTTTCCCTCAAATTTTGGGATAAAAAAGCTTAACAAATTAGGAGATATGGATTTTTGAAAATCCCTAAAATAAATGAATTGTGTGAGCTTATGACCGTGGGATCGAGATCTGATGATCAGAAGATCATCACCTACCTCAGGACAGATAAGGAAAATCGAAAACGTAGAGCATAGTTTCCAAAGCATATTTATTGCACTTGAATGCATAGGCAAACTCGGAAACCTTTCCAAAGAATCAGGGGGATCAATATGAGTTGATATACCCTTAGTTTCCCTGTGTTTCGTTGCCTCTAGGCGTTTTGCCCAATTTGGGACTTCTCAACAGCCATATGAGGGCCTGTATATATAGGGGGGCTACACACCATGTGCATAGCCCTAGAGCACCTATGTGAGTCCGCGTGGATGAGGCAAGTTGATGAGAGAAACAGATTGCGGAAGATCTCCCAACCTGTACCCTGACCAGGCCGCCCTTCTCATCGGAGAAGAGCTATGTCGTCTGAGCAATTCAGGCAAGTCGAGGAGAAATAGCGGCAAGCTTCAAGTTCAGGGAGGAGAGATGAAGGTGGGGATGCCCTCACCATGCGCCCAGGTTCAGCAAGTCGCAGAGTCAACAATGGAGTTGATTGCGGGCTTGCACTGGACTGCGCAGTGGAGTTTTACGTGAGGTAGAAGAAGAACAGGGAGAAAAGACTCCCCTACCTCGGTAGCCATGAGAAGGGATCGAGGGTGGAAATGTAATCAACCACTAATGCGTGGATATTAAAGTAAGTCTTTCTTGATCGATGTGTCATTTTCTTATTGGCTTAAAAGTAATTAACTTGCAAAAATCGTAGGAAAAGATTGGTAGCTCTGATGAAAATAAGTTGTATATGAAAATTGATCAAAAAAATGCAAGGAATGAAATGAAAATGAAATTGATGCCTAATTCTACTTTCAATTCAAAAAGTATATAAAGATGCTATCTTTAATGGTTTAATCAATGAATAACCTTAATAATTGATGATTATTGAATTGGGAAGAGTTATGTGGATGATTAAAGTTGAAATTAACATGTTGATTATAAAAGACACATTAAGATCTATAAGGGTGAACTTTACATGTAATTGAATTAATTTAGGGTTCCATGTGCATAAATGAGCTTTAATGGGCCTTAAAACCCTAATGTTAGTCATTGTGACTCTTAATCGCTTTAATTGCTTGAATTCATAAATAAAGCTGAGATATGATGATTTTAAGCTATTTTGAGTATAAAAGTTCTTAATTGTGGATAAATACCCTTAATATGGAAATTAGGGTTTTCTAATGGATAAAGGTGGAATTAATGATAAAAAGAGTTCATATGTGAATTAGATCATAATGAATTATGAATTGTTAATCCGGAAGGAACCAAAGATGATAATTGGGCCTACTGATATTGTCATGAATTAAAAGGACAAAAATGATAGTTTTAATGTAAAAGAGGCATAATGGACTTAATTGATGTTTAATTATATCTTTAATCCGAAATTAAGTTGTTAAAGGGTAACCTTAATATCTTTCGTGAAGAATAGATGAGATAATTAGGGTTTGTGAATAATTGTATAAAATTAGGGTTTAAAATAGTATAAATGAAGAGAAACCCTAATTGCAAAGGAAACCCTAAAAGTGGACTAGAAACCCTAGGAAGCGAGCTAGGTTTAATAGATCTTGATGGCATGATCAATGATAGAAAATTGGATGCATATTTCAGGATCAACTTGTGTGTGCTTACTTGGATTCTTAATTGGTTGAATTATTTCTGCACTCAAGTCAGCCTGACAGGTATGTGGTTAATTATGGTTAATCACATTAGTTTCCTGAAGAGTTTATCGGATGATTCATCACAGTGAATGCAACTTATTAGTTGGATGTTCATACTCGCAAATTATAAAGTCACTATGAATATCACAATTGTAAATTAAGTATGTATTCTCGCACCTACATGCCACCCTAATGGATGATGCAAAAGGTCAAGCCCAGGAGGGAAGACCAATGGGCACCATGAGAGGTGACCCCATGCACCAAGCTCGAGATTGAGAAGGTGGCCTATGATATTGCATGACTAAAGGGCACCATGAAGGGTGACCCTAGGCACCAAGCTCATGATTGAGAAGGTGGCCTTAAGTCAATGGCAAAAGAGAAACCCTAAAGTGGGTATGCCAGGGTTAGGGAAAAAGTGGTGGAGAATGCCACATTGAAAGCGTAAATTGGATTGTTAATTAACTTGATTGTGATAATTACATTGATAGCCATATTTGCGAAATTTTGGTTGTCCCCACATACCGGCATATTTTGATATGCTGACCGACGTTTTGTTTGTCAGCATTTTAGGCACAATATTGAAAATGACAAACAGTAAAGCGGCATATGTGGAATTAAATAAGAGTTAAACTACAAAGGAGGACTAGTTAGAATAGACTTCAGATGTGGATATATGTAGATATCCAAGTTTTTGGAAAAGTTATGCAAAGTTTTATTTCATTACAGCCTTTCAGTTTAGTTGGTAGAATTTGATAATTGCTATTGATTATTTGTCGAACCTTTGATCCTGTTAATTGGGATAATGACTCTGATCTCTTGGTCTCCCTTAATTGGGGGTTACCGGGAGGCAGGGTCATTACATTTGGTATCCGAGCATATGTTCCTCATTTAATCTTTAATAATTATTAAATTTTACAAACTCTGTAGAACCCAAGGGAGTTATTAGAGGATTTTTCAAAAGACAAAGGTGTCTAGAAAAGGATCACATCTGGGGGCTGGCAAGATTTTCCTCCACACCGCTAGTCAGAATATGAGGACTCCCGGATTAGTGTGACTGCCTGGCCAAAGTCTTTGGATTTGACTCGAAATAAGATACCTTTAGGACTCTCTCATCTTGTTCATCCCTTCTCAACTCAAATGCTGTTAAGGACCTTAAGGATTAGGGTTTTCTCTCTTTTTCTCACCTTCCTGAGGGATGGCTAAGGTTGACAAGGATTAAGGAATCCTCCACCAAATTAATGAAAAGCATGTAAATAAGATGTCATGGACATAAGCTTAATAGGTTAAGCGTAAACTAAAGAATAGATACATGTTTAGGTCATATGACATAAGTTGTCATGCCCTCAGGAGAGACCTGAGGCTAGACCTTCTTGTCATGAGGATAAGTAAAGAGAGTTAGTCTTGGAGGTAGAGATCTCCATTACAAGTAGAGACCTGGCACATCCTCTGAGGATGATGTTAACCCTAACCCTAAGTGAAGGTTAGAGAGAGAGATGACATGATGAGTTAGATGTCATGGTAGACCAGATGTTTGGATAGACATGCCTTGGATGCCATATGAGCCATGAGAAGTTGGATGACCGAGTGCCTTTGGCGAACCAACCCTGGAAAGGGTCGTGCATGGTTAGAGAGAAGGATAACACCTTCTTTGATGAGGTTAGAGAAGAACCTATAGAAACCCCATGAGCTTATATGAGCATGGCATAGTAGGCACCCAGAATACGTCAGTAGTGCGAGCAGTAGGTTGAAACCCTGGCCAAGAGAGTATGTTGGATAGGTGATGAGATAAGCATAAAGGGCTAGGGATAACCTTCAGCAAACATAAGTTTGAACATAGGCTTCACCCACATAGAGGTATGCTTGTGAGCTTGATCCATCTTCATGGAGAGAGGACCTTTAGTATAAGGCTAGTTGTGGAGTTATCTCTAGAGAGAGAGAGCAGGACCCAAGCAAGAAGGTTATAAGCCTAGACTCTGAGATATGAGGAAAAGTGGGGAGTTGAGGATGATGCAACCTAAGTGGATGTTTGTGGTTGCCTCATGCTTGATCTCTGGAGGCTGATGATGTCTTGGTTGCCATGAGAGGAACCAAACCCTAGAGAGAGGATGAGTTTGTAGGTACCTCTGTACCTTTGGTATAGATGAGGAGAAGAGTTCCTTAGACTTGGAGAGGTTTAGTAACAGGTTATGAGGCATTGTACATAGTTGGTTGTCCTTGAGGAGGACTCAACTCTGAGGTGTTGCTCGAATAAAAGGATCATGGGAGTGCATGTCATACCTTGTGCCTGATTGGTTCATGGTTAAGAGGTTGAGCATGCAGTTGGACACCCAAAGAGTGAACCTAGGGTTCCTAGACCTAAGAGGGGAAGTGGTGTACCCGATGCTCATGACAAAGGTTTGAGTTTCTATAGATTCGAGCATGGAACTCCTCATGGTTAGAGGAAAGGGAAACTCCTTAAGTTTAAGGTGTGTTTGATGAACCCCTCACAACTAAGTTGATGACATGGGAAGGTATGATCTTGATCTAATGTTGAGGATAAGAACAAGTGTGACCTAGCTGGGTTTAGTAGGTGGTCTACTTATGCCTTAGTAGCTTGCTAAGGTTAAGCATGCTCATGTGGATGTAAACCCTAGACCTAAGGACATTGTTTACCTTTGTTATCAGATGTAGTTCCTCCCATCCTGGGAGAGAGACCCTCTTATAGAGGGTATACCAGTTTTGTTTTGAGATAACCTAAAGAGGTCTCCTAGAATCTTGAGAAGCTAAGTGAAAAGTACATAGTATGAGGATGAACCTGTGAGACCCATAGATAACCATCTCTATGTGCATATGGATGTGTTACCATGGAGGTAACCAGTATGGAGCCTGACCAAGGTAGGTATGTCGACATGACCCCTATGAAAGGATGAAAGTCAGCCCATGAACGCAGAGAGAGATGATGAAGGCTTGGGTAAGGTTCCCAGTTGGACATGTACTATGTTAGGATCCTAAGTCTATCCTAGGGTCAGGTAGGGATAAGACCGATGGAAGTAGGAGTTGCCTAATTCCCTAGTTGCACATGACCATAGGGTCGGGAGGTAAAATCTATTATTGTCTGAAGACCATGGGTTAGGAGATTGTTCACCTTCATAAACTCATGGGACCCAAAAGGCAGATGAGTAGGGCACTCTCTGGATTCATAAGGGAAGAGGGATGACCCCAAAAGTGTCGGCACTCTATAGACCTAGAGGAGATGACTAAGGATTTTATGGTGACCCAAGTAGGTTCGAGACCAGTTTTCCATGGATGAAGCTTTGATATCGAGATGTTTGTGATGTAGAGACATATGTTGCATGTTTCAAAGGTGTACTGGCAAGGTGGGATGTACCATCTCTACTCTTGGAATGGGAAGAGCTTTGTATTTGGACTGTAGCCAAATGCTTATTTCCTCTTATTATGGGGGTGAGAGATAGGACAGTACGCATGTCATACACCAAGGATAAAGATGATGCGAGTTGGAACGTTGCTATGAGGTATGAGGATAGAGATGATAACATACCCTTGTGGAGTGAACGATATGGGGATGGTTTACAAACATTAAGAGTATTAAGGTAATCATCTTGTAAGGATGTTTTATCATGAGCTAGGTGGAATTTGCGAGTTATACAAGGTTGAGTTGATAACCAAGAAGACGAGATCAGAGTTTTATTGATGAAGATAGATTTAGAGTTTGAAATGAGATAATAAGTGGAATACATGGAGGTGTATGTCATCAACATTACCCTACACCTAAGGATGTGAAGTGGTAATGGATGCTCTGGTTGAGATGCAGCTCCCTAGTTAGCCAGAGGATAGAAGAGGTGGTTAGGTTAACCCTAAGTTGAAAAAAAAAGATATGTTTGGGCTAAAACTGAGATGTAACAAGATCTGTTGAACAAGTTAGTTATTGTTTGGTTAGCCAGCCTAGGCCTCGATGAAATGAAAGGATGGTTGCAGAACTTCAGATGCACTTCTTTGGAAAAGAAGGTGATGAAAGCCCGACTAGAGTGGTTTACAATTTCTGATGAATCAATCTTGAGGAATCATGACATACAGAAGATCATGATTTAAGATCACCATATACCGTGATACTACCGAGATAATAAGAGACAGTAGTACTTTGGATGCCTAAGATGAGGTTGCATTGGGTAATGTTGCCATGCAAGCCAGGGGGTGAAGGATGAACACTTATAACCCAGTGTATCGATATAGAGGTTAAAAGAGTCCCCAAGAGGGAATGGGAGTTCATCACTATGGATGTTGTGGTAAGTCTCCCCTAGACCAAGGAAGTACAAGATGTAGTATGGGTTATGGTAGATCTCCTTACCTAGATGATGAGAAAGAAAGAGTATTGTCAAGGGACAGATCCGGTTGAACTACATATGAGAGAAAGATGGTTCAACTACACCATGATGCGAGTTCAAGAGTTCTTGGGTATGACCTAAGGGTTCACTTCCATGAGGTGGAAGTAGATACATGAAGAACTTGATGTTAGTACCGCTTATCACCCCTAACTAATGGTTAATATGATCCAGACTAGAGGGTCTGATGAGAGTCTGTGTGCTCATTCAGGGTGATACCTAGAGATAGTTCTTGTCCTCTGTAAGATGTGATGATAACCACCATCAATAGTATCAGGATGTAAAGAAGCTCTATAAAGGAGGTTGCATCGATCACCACTTCATTAAGATGATGTTGGTGAATGGACCTCGTGAAGGTCAGAAAAGGACCACAGTGTGTGCAGATGAAGTCACTTTGATCGTGCAATGGTTGAAAGAGAGCCCAGGGGCGACATGAGTTGTGAGCTGATGTAAGGCAGTATGACATGCAGCTCACTGTGGGAGAGTGTGTGATGTGAAAATCCGACCCCTCTAAGCTGCAGCTGAGAAAGCTGGGTCCCCGATATATGGGTCCATTTGAGATGGATTGGTGGAGATGGTTGTGTTTGGTCTACCCCTCAGGATAACATGATGTGTAATGTGTTCTATGAGTCCGATCTAGAGCACTATGTGAGGTACCCAAGCCATGTACTGAGCCATGAACCTATTCAGCTTTATGAGAGGCTGAAATGTCCTGAGTCATCTATGAGGGTACGATATACCAAGGTGAGAGAGAACTCAGATGGAAGAATATGAGATGATGAAGGTTCTTGGGAAGCACCATGGAAAATGGTGAGGCCACATGGGAGCCATGATGGACATAGGAAAGGCTTATCATGTTTTCTTGTGTTCTTGGAGGAATTTAGGGGGCAAAATTCCTATAAGAGGCGGAGGATGTTACAACCTCAAAATTTGCATTTGTTTTCATAATTAAAATATAATGATTTTGTGAATTTTGGGCTTAACTAAAAAGGTTGTAAGCTTTGCTTCAAAGGATGGGTTTCCTTACAAATATTCCTTTGGATAGGAATTTCGTGATTCCCATTATTATATTAATCCAATAATGGATATAAAAGAGAAGAAAAGAAGAAAAGTCCAAATATTAGAAAAAGATAAAGGATAATGAGTTTTAAGCAAAGTATTTATAAGAAATACTTGGAAATATTTAGAAAGTGGCATTAATGGCCACAATTGAATAAAATTCATTTCTAATAAAAGAAATATGAAAAGAGGAAAGAGGAAATAAAGATAAAGATGAATCCTTAAAAAGAATAAGGAAATAAGTAAGATAATAAGAAAATGGATAAAAGATAAGTAAAAGGCTAAGGGATATTCCCAAGATGGGATTTCAAGCCATTAAGGTTCCTTGAGGTTCAAGGAACTCAGAATAATAATTTAATGGCAAAGGAAAGAGAAAATAGTTAAGAAATATACATAATTGAGTAATAACTTGCAATTAAAGAAAGACCCAATTCCTTTATATAATGATCCCAAATTTGGTATGATGATATATTAAGTCATTAAGAACTTTACCTAAAAATTTGGGATCAAAAAGCTTAACGGGTTAGGAGATATGGATTTTTGAAAATCCCTAAAATAAATGAATTGTGTGAGCTTATGACCGTGGGATCAAGATCCGATGATCAGGAGATCATCACCTACCTCAGGACAGATAAGGAAAATCGGAAATGTGGAGCAGAGTTTTCCAAAGTAGATTTCTTGTACTTGAATGCATAGGAAAACTCAGAAACCTTTCCAAAGAATCTGGGGGATCAATCCGAGTTGATCTACCCCTAGTTTCCCTGTGTTTCATTGCCTCTAGGCGTTTTGCCCAATTTGGGACTTCTCGGTGGCCATATGAGGACATGTATATATAGGGGGGGATGCACACCATGTGCATAGCCCCAGAGCACCTCTGTGAGTCCGCATGGATGAGGTCAGTTCATGAGAGAAACAGATTGTAGAAGATCTCCCAACCTGTACCCTGACCAGGCCGCCCTTCTCGCCAGAGAAGAGCTCTGTCGTCTGAGCAATTCAGGCAAGTCGAGGAGCAATAGCGGAAGGCTTCAAGTTCAGGGAGGAGAGATGAGGGTGGGGATGCCCTCTCCATGTGCCCAGGTTCAGCAAGTTGCAGAGTCAACGATGGAGTTGACAGCGGGCTTGCGTTGGACTGCGCGAGGGAGTTCTACGTGAGGTAGAAGAAGAACAGGGAGAAAAGACTCCCCTACCCCAACAATCGTGAGAAGGGATCAAGGGTAGAAATGTAATCAACCACTAATGTGCGGATATTAAAGTAAGTCTTGCTTGATCGATGTTTCATTTTCTTATTGACTTAAAAGTAATTAACTTACAAAAATCGTAGGAAAAGATTGGTAGCTCTGATGAAAATAAGTTGCATATGCAAATTGATCAGAAAAATGCAAGGAATGCAATGAAAATGAAATTGACACCTAATTCTACTTTCAATTCAAAAAGTATATAAAGATGCTATCTTTAATGGTTTAATCAATGAAAAACCTTAATCATTGATGATTATTGAATTGGGAAGAGTTATGTGGATGATTAAAGTTGAAATTAACATGTTGATTATAAAAGACATATTAAGATCTATAAGGGTGAACTTTACACATAATTGAATTAATTTAGGGTTCCATGTGCATAAATGAGCTTTAATGGGCCTTGAAACCCTAATGTTAGTCATTGTGACTCTTAATGGCTTTAATTGCTCGAATTCATAAATAAAACTGAGATATGATGATTTTAAGATATTTTGAGTATAAAAGTTCCTAATTGTGGATAAATACCCTTAATATGGAAATTAGGGTTTTCTAATGGATAAAGGTGGAATTAATGATAAAAAGAGTTCATATGTGAATTAGATCATAATGAATTATGAGTTCTTAATCCGGAAGGAACCAAAGATGATAATTGGGCCTAATGATCTTGTCATGAATTAAAAGGACAAAAATGATAGTTTTAATGTAAAAGAGGCATAATGGACTTAATTTATGTTTAATTGTATCTTTAATATGAAATTAAGTTGTTAAAGGGTAACCTTAATATCTTTCGTGAAGAATAGATGAGATAATTAGGGTTTGTGAATAATTGTATAAAATTAGGGTTTAAAATAGTATAAATGAAGAGAAACCCTAATTGCAAAGGAAACCCTAAAAGTGGACAAGAAACCCTAGGAAGCGAGCTAGGTTTAATAGATCTTGATGGCTTGATTAATGATAGAAAATTTGATGCATATTTCAGGATCAACTTGTGTGTGCTTGTTTGGTTTCTTAATTGGTTGAATTATTTCTGCACTCAAGTCATCCTGATAGGTATGTGGTTAATTATGGTTAGTCACATTAGTTTCCCGAAGAGTTTCTTGGATGATTCATCACATTGAATGCAACTTATCAGTTGGATGTTCATAATTGAAAATTATAAAGTCACTATGATTATCACAATTGTACATTAAGTGTGTATTCTCACACCTACATGCCACCCTGATGGATGATGCAAAAGGTCAAGCCTAGGAGGGAAGACCAATGGGCACCATGATAGGTGACCCTAGGCACCAAGCTCGAGATTGAGAAGGTGGCCTATGATATTGCATGATTAAAGGGAACCATGAAGGGTGACCCTAGGCACCAAGCTTGTGATTGAGAAGGTGGCCTTAAGTCAATGGAAAAAGAGAAACCCTAAAGTGGGTATGCTAGGGTTAGGGCAAAAGTGGTGGAGAATGTCACATTGAAAGCATAAATTGGTTTGTTAATTAACTTGATTGTGATAATTAGATTGTTAGCCATATTTGCAAAATTTTGGTTGGCCCCACATATCGGCATATTTTGATATGCTGACCGACGTTTTGTTTGTCGGTGTTTTAGGCACAAGATTGAAAAGGACAAACAGTAAAGCGGCATATGTGGAATTAAATAAGAGTTAAAGTACAATAGAGGACTAGTTAGAATAGACTTCATATGTGGATAGAAGTAGATATCCAAGTTTTTGAAAAAGGTATGCAAATTTTATTTCATTACAACCTTTCAGTTTAGTTGGTAGAATTTGATGATTGCTATTGATTATTTGTCGAACCTTTGATCTTGTTAATTGGGATAATGGCTATGACCTCTTGGTCTCCCTTAATTGGGGGTTACTGGGAGGTGGGGTCGTTACATTGACTCTCTATTCATCTGTGCTTTGTTTGCACGTTGACTATTATTGTTACTTGTGAGTTAGAACTCCCTAAGACTTGTGATCCAACACTCTCTGGCTACTACGATAATTATTGTGATGAAGATCTTGGTGCTTGTCCACTATTCTTTCTTTTGCTCCAAATGCCATTATGATGATCAAGAAGCCTCTATGCCTGCCCAGATATATGCTTCTTCAAAGTATCTACTTGAGGGGGAGTCTTTGAGTATTTGTGTGCTTGAGTGGTTTTACTGTAATGTTGAGCGGGAGACATTTTTGTATGGTTTTGGTTATCTTTTTATTCTATTTAGTCTATCTATCCATTTACAAGCTGATTTGGGATTCTCCCAAGCTCCATCTTGAGGGGGAGTGTTACAATTTCTATTTCCTTAAGTGTTTTATTCTTTTACTTAAGTTGTCTTTAGTCTAATTGTAACATGGACCCAATTGAGTATTGACCCATTAGGGTTTGTCTAAGTGTATGTATGCTTCCCTCTTCTCCTATTTATGGGAAAGGGTGGCTGCTTCCTATCTACCAAGAAATAAGAAAAACCTACACGAGGGGATCTTCCCCACTCACCACATTTGTCCACAAATAACAATATCTTCCCCTTTTCAATGTAATTCCTTATTGGAGGATCTATCTTTAATGTTGTTCAAACTCTTTACCATTTAGTGAAAATTTTGTATTTCTAGTTATTTGATTAACCTTAATCATGTAATTATGATAATGACCATTTCCCTCTTAGTCCACCTTAATTGAGGATAACAGGGGGAGGGGGTCGTTACACTTCTTACGCATGGTCGTCTACCAATTAATACAACCTTGGGGTTGTCAAAGATCTCTAACAAAGATTACTGAATTTCTAGGTATGAGACATGCATGGACACTATCGTACAAAAAAGGAAAATAATTTTTGCCATAAGATATTTGGTATGAACACGATAACTAAACATTTGTAGGAGGTTAGTTGTTATAACGTGGTTATTCACATGTATTTATATAATTGAAACGTAATTATTTGAATGATAAGGATATATTGAAAACTTAGTAGGCTTTGTATGGTTTTCCTTTGCAAATT
Source organism: Alisma plantago-aquatica (assembly GCA_963693085.1). Classification (NCBI taxonomy): domain Eukaryota; kingdom Viridiplantae; phylum Streptophyta; class Magnoliopsida; order Alismatales; family Alismataceae; genus Alisma; species Alisma plantago-aquatica. The sequence continues at coordinate 1,425,590,209 of OY856412.1, forward strand.
CCTCTTTGCTATGAAAATCGTGGTTATTACTATTTTAGTAAACCAATAATGAATATGGAAAAGGGAAGAAAAGATAATTATAAATTAAGTGCAATATAAAAGATAATGGGACAATAATATTGTACTTTTGGGGATTGTGTGGAATTCTCTAGAAAAGTGGTGTGAAAGGCCATTAATAGTTGGGTTTCATTTTAGCATGGTTCCTAAAAAGAAAAGTCATCAAAATAAGAGATATGGAAAAGGTATAAAGAGGAAAAAGGATTAATTTGACACCTAAAATGTGCTTTATAAACAAAAGACTTGGGACTAAGAAAAACCCTGTTAATTTAAGTATATTTTGGTCCCAAATATAACCCACATTTAGATAATGTCAAAAAAGACTTTCCCTCAAAATTTGAGATTAAAAGGATTAACAGAGTGAGAGATATGGTTTTTCTAGAAATCCTAGTGTATGAATTAATAAGATTTTACATTAAATGGCACATTGTCCTATTCACATTTGAACTATACTCAAACCTTTTAATGGGCACGTGTGCTTCTAACCTTTGGATTAGGATCTGATGATCAAAAGATAATATCATCAGATCAAAAGATTATCACCTATCTCGCAATAAATAGGGAATTAAGGAATAGTAAAGGCTAATGTTCTTAACTATTTTTCTCACAATTCAATGCATGAAGAGATCAGGAAACTAGTCCAATAGCTTCAGCAGCACAAACCACATCTACTTGTCCTAGATTTTACCTATTTTGGAGGACTCTAGAGGATTTGCCCAAATTTCTCAATGCAACAGGAATGAGCCCATGACCTAGATCTATATAAAGGGGCATAGACCTCTCTACAAAACTCCAAGATAGCTCGTGTGTTGCCGTTGAATTTCTAGACTTTTGCCTGACCTTAAACTCTATAATGAGGCCCTACTTTTCTCCTCCCTTCATTTTTGGTTCTCTACTCCATAGTTGAGCGTTAGATCATCTCCATCATGGCCCCTCCAACCGATCAAAGACCGCCAATGAGTTCATCATAGCCATATGGAGGGAAATGCACTTTTACTCATCGCTCTAGGGTCCTAATTCCTAGAGTCAACTTTTGGTTGACTCTGTCGAGGACAAGAGAAAGTTTTCGAGAGGTAGAAGAAGACAAAAGAGGAAAATACTCATCTTCCCTTGGCCGCGCCTTGAAAGGGTATGGGTAACTCAGTCATTTCTCCCTATTTTTTGCACATACCAATGTGTGTCCATGCAAGTATGACTTATCGAATTGGCATGAGCCCATTGGTCGGCCCAGCCACACTGGAAAGGCTGAGACACAGTCTCATTGCCTAGGTGGCAAGCCCCCATTGGTTAGAATGTATTATAATTACTAAAATTGTAGAAATCAATAGGACGGTCTAATAATAACACGTAATGTATGAAAAATGATTAGAAAAATGCAAGGAATGCAATAAAAATAATTTCAAGGTCTAAATATGTTTGTAGTTGCAAAAGTGCCTAAAGTTGTTATTTTTAATGTATTTAATATGTAAGAAACTGTATTTTCTAGGTTTTGATGGTTTAGTTTCTCTTAAATGTTCAAAGATTGGTCTTTGTGGATAAAAAGGGCATCTGGGATCTAATTGATATTAACAATTCATGATTTAATGAATTAGGGTTTTTCTTGAGTTAAAAATGCATATGATGATAAAATTAGGGTTTTTAAATCAAAAGGACATTAAAAGTGATGATTAGGGTTTAGGAAGCCAGAACTCTAATGAAACCCTAAGTTGACTCCAAAACTCTAACTTGGACCCCAAGTCACACTTAATAGTAGATTTTGGATAAAATAATAATACATGGGTAGTATGCTTAATTTCAAGTTAGTTGCTTGATTGGTTGCTCTCGTAGCCTTTTTGCTTGGACATCAAGTTAATTTTGAGGAAGGTATGTGGTTACACCTATGAATACATGACTTAAATGACTTCTGTGGTTTTTTTAGGTTTGTCAGATTGATTGCAAATAAATTGTTGCTTATTTCTTTAATTCCTACAATCTTTAAAGCCACTATGATTATCACATTATATAAGTATAATTGGGATTTAGAGAGAAAGATTCCCCCCCACTCTCCCACGCCTGTGGTAGAGACCGAATGTCTGGGAGGGTGGTAAATCAAGGAGGCAACTGGGATTTGAACTCGGGTCTCTTTGTTAGGGGACACCGTGCTTGACCACTTGAGCCACTCCTTGTCAGCTATATAAGTATAACTTGCTCAACTATCTCTGGTGGATTTTAGTGATTCATGTGGGATGTAAGAAAAGTCACTACAATGACAAGTGATCAAGACAGAGTAGGATGATCACCAATAAGACCAAGTCAGGATAGGATGGCCATGATGAGACCAAGTCGGGATAGGATGGTCATTGCGAGGCCTAGCCGAGAAAGGAAGGCCATGACATACTGAGCCTAGGAAGGGGGGTCATGATATGTCCACTGTAGTGATAAAATCCTAATGAGAGATTTCCCCGCATGAGTACTCCATAGAGGGAATGTACCATAGAGATGAAGTTGAGAAGTTAGAAAGAAAATGCATGTTCAATTTTGTAATTGTATTTATTTCTATGGTTGAATATGTTGTTACACCTAGATGTGAATATTTTGTTTCTCCCACATTCTAGTATAACTTGTTATACTGACCATGTTTTTGTTACATAGTGTTTAAGGTTAATCTATTGTTATTCTACAAGTATGATGAAACATGGTCATCCAGAGAAGAAGGCACTAACAAAAAATATTTAATGTAATTTTGGAGGATATAGATAGATAGCTTTTATTTCCATTTACAAAATTAGTTTTCCCTTTTCAATGTGACTCCTTGGTGGAGAGTATACCTTTTATATTGTTCAAACTCTTTTCCATTTAATGAAAATTTGATAATTATTTATGGTTATTTGATAAATCTCAATCCCATAAATATGGTAATGGAGCTTGCCCTCTCGGTCCTACTGAATAGTGAATAACAGTGAAAGGGGGTCATTACATTTGGTATCAAAGCTTGGTTTACCATTTAAATTTTAATAATTATTAAATTTTAATAATTTGTAGAGCCCAAGAGAATTATTAGACTAATTTCCAAAGACAATGGTGTCTACAAGGGACCATGATCTGGGGGCTAGAAGATTTTTCCTTCGTACAGCTAGTCGACTTACTAGGACTCCCGGATATGTGCATCCTGCCTGGATAAATTTATAGGATTGTACTCAAAACAAAATACCTCTAGGATTTCTCATCTATTTTCATCCCTTCTTTAACCATTGATTCACTCACTAAACCCTAGGTACCTATAATTTCTCTCTTTACCCATTTTGAACAGTAGGGTTATGGATATTAGGGATTAAGGCATCCTCTTCCAGATAATAAATTACATGTACAAGATGTTGTGGACATAATTTTCTTTATGATTTAATACCTTAAGTATGAAACTAAGGATAATAAAGATAACTTATGTGAAACAGCATGGTCCACATCAAGGACATTGTCATCCGTGATGAGTACCCCAGATCAAGGCCCTCCCATAAGAGGAGACCCTCCTTAGAGAAGAGAAAGTCCATGGAGGGTGAGTCCTCCAAGAAAAGGAAGAGGAAAGGTGAGGCCTCCAAAGAGAGAGGCCCTGAACCCAAAGTTGTCCCCTTCAACATGAAAAACTCTAAGGATGAGCCTATGATAGAAGATGACCCTAAGGAAGACCTCGGTCATGCATCTGACTCTGCACTGGCAGTAGGACGAGTGGTGGTCCACACTCCCAATGCTCTCTAGATGGAACAATAGAAAATTTTAACTGAGGCCATTAGTGCCCTAATCCTCAAGGATGTCACTATAGATGAGAATGGTGAACATGTACCTGTCCACGGTCATCTTGGAGCCACCATACTAGACTTCATCAAAGTTGAATACTAAAATTTCTGGTTTGAATATAAAACCAAGGTGATTGAGAAAGCAGATGCTTGGCTCCAACCAGTGGAAAATGGCTTTCACATTCTGGAAGTGCAGCCAAACAAGAAGGTCCTCTTTGCCACACACCTTCTTAAGGAAGCAACTAAGATGTGGTGGTAAAACCATATGTATGAGTTGAGATGTGACTATAGAACTGTTGGCTTGGGTAGACTTCCATACTATTTTCTTAGTAAGATTCATACCCACCTCCACCAAGAAGGATAAAGAAATTCAATTCATGTTCCTAGTTCAAGGTAACATGTCAGTGGTGGACTTTGCTTGAAAGTTTCACCTCCTAGAGAGGTTTGTTTACATGTTAACTAAGGAAAGTTGGGTAGAACATTTTGTCAAATGCATGCACCCCTTTGATCAAGCCTCATGTGATGACAAGCAGACCTACAAACTTCACTTAAGCCCTTAATTTCACCCTTGACATGGAGAAGGCAGTCATGCCTGCTCTAAACCTGCCTAAAGGATATCTAGGATTCATTGAAGGCATTTCTTTCCCAAGGAATGACAACCAAAGTGGTCAAGGTTGTAATAATAGAAAAGGAAGAAACAGAGGAAATGGGAAGCCCCATCATGAAGATTGTAGCTACCTCTATCGCATTTGTGGGAAGAAGCACCCTAGAAAGTGTCGCATTGAGAAGCGGGTGTGTTATCGTTGTCAGCAGGAGGGACATCTCATAACCAATTGTCCTTTCCATGACCCTCAAGGCCTGGGACTAGTGGAGGCCCAACGAGTAGTTGCAGCACACCAAGGACCATCACCACCTGTAGGAGAGTGGAGATGGGCCCCAAGTCTTTGTCGTTGATAATGAAGAGTCCCACGCTAATGCCAACTATCTAATAGAGGGTAACCACCCTTAGATCTCTTTTCCTATACTTTAATATGAAAATCAATAGTAATTCGACTATCATGGATACAATGTAGTCGTGCTTTATATCATGGCACAAATTGTAAAGGCTTTGTTTGACTCTGGTACTACTAATACTTTGATTTTGATAAATATCACAACTATGCTTTGTTTGGACTTCAAGGATTTAAGATATGTTTTATAAGTCACTACCCCTAGTGGTCCAATCTTTTCGACTCTTCTAAAGACACATGTTATACATATATAGTATATGAATAATGAGCTATCTACTAATTTTATCTTGCTAGATATGAATGACTTTGATGTAAAAATTGGCATGGATTGAATTTATAACTATAATGCAAAGATAGACTGCAAGGAAAAAAATAAGAATAGAGATACTAGGTCACCCGCCTTTTACCATTATAGGCAGGAAGGATGCTAGAACTAGCATGTATGCGTTAGCTATGAAGGCAGAATGGATGGTATCTAAAGGTTTTCTAGCATTCCTAGTTGTAGTTATTGAGCTAGAGCTGAAGGTGCAGTCCTTAGATGAAATCAAGGTAGTCAAGGACTATGCTGATGTGTTTCTAGACGATTTGCTTGGAACACCTCTAGAGAGGGAAGTAGACTTCTTGATAGAGCTAGCTCTCAGAACAAACATGATTTCTAAGGCACCTTACAGGATGGCTCCTGACGAGTTTCTTGAGTTGAAAAAGCAACTGTAGGATCTTTTAGACTAGACATTCATCCAACCCAACACCTCCCCATGGAGGGCACAATCCTCTTTGTCAAGAAGAAGGATGGATCACTCTGCATGTGCATAGACTATAAAATGATAAATCAGGCTACCATTAAGAACAAGTATCCCCTACCCCGTATATATGACTTGTTTGACCAACTCAAAACTACTCAAGTCTTTTCAAAGAGCGACCTGAGATCCAGTTATCACTAGTTGCAAGTCAAGAGTGAGGATATCCCAACAACTAATTTTCGAACCCACTATGGACACTATGTGTTTTTGGTTATACCATTTGGGTTATCCAATGCCTCAAGCTTGTTCATGAATCTCATGAATAGTGTGTTTCAACCCTTCATCAATACCTTTGTCATAGTATTCATAGATCGCATCTTGGTTTACTTTGATGACCTAGACCAACAGCGTGAGCACTTAACCAAGGTCCTTGATATCCTGAGAAAGCATAATTTTATCAAGAAATTTTTGAAGTGCGATTTTTGGATAGACTGAGTCATTTTCCCTGGGCACATTATATCTGGAGGAACTATTTTGGTGGACCTTGCCAAGGCTGTGAACATTCAAGAATGACCAGCCCCAAAGAATGCCTCTGAGATTCGCAGCTTCCTAGGGTTGGCCGGATATTACCGGTGATTCAACAAGGATTTCTCCAAGACTATTTTACATGTGACCAAGCTCACTTAAAAGGATGAAAAGTTCATCAGGTCTGATTTGTGTGAAGCACGATTTCAAGAGTTGAAGGAAAATCTTACTTCCACCCCCATTCTGATCATACCTTCAGGTAATGAAGGCTCCATCATCTTCACCGACGCATCAAAGATGGTCTTAGGATGCATACTAGAGTAGAATAAGCATGTAGTCCCCTTTACTTCCAGACAGCTCAAGCTCAATGAATTGAATTATCTGACACATAATCTAGAACTTGTAGCTATTGTCTAAGCCTTAAAAATTTGGCAACACTACCTATATGGGGATACCTTTGACACCCTCATCGACCATAAGATAATGAAGTATCGACTAACTCAGAAGGGCCTAAACTTGAGACAAAGATGTTGGATAGAATACTTGAAAGACTTTGACTTCACAATAGCTTACCATCCCGGTAAGGCTAATGTGGTTGTTGATTCCCTCAGTAGAAAGTGTCTTAGTTGTGCAACTGGTTTGGTTAGCTAGTGGAAGAGACTAGAAGACTTAGATCGGTGGGCACCACAACCATTAGAAAATAGAATTCATCTTGCTAATATCTAGATCATGCATGACCTGTTGTCCAAGCTAGTAGAAGCCCAGTTAGCCAGCCCAAAGCTAGAAAGGATGAAGGGTTTGATGGAAAAGCCTCAAACACACCTCTTAGTGAGTGTAGATGGTGGAATCTGATACAAGAGTTGTATTTGGGTTCCTAAGGATTCTCCCTTGAAGACTAAAATATTGCAGGAAGCTCATGGGTCTAAGTGTACAATTCACCCTGGTACTACGAAGATGTTTAAGGACTTGTAGTGATAATTTTGGTGGCCTTTAATGAATAAATACATAGCAACATGTGAAGCTAGTTGTCTCATGTGCCAGATGGTGAAGGTTGAACACTAGTGACCCAGTGGATTACTACAATCGATTGAGATTCTTGAGTGGAAATGAGATCAAATCACTATGGATTTCGTAGTGGGTCTTCCTAAGACAATAAAAGGACATGATGCTTTATGGGTCACGGTAGATCATCTAACCAAGTTAGCACATCTCCTAGCCCTAAATATTATTGCCAAGGTGTCAGACCTAGTTGAATTGTATATTAGAGAAATACTTTGATTACATGGTGTTTCGAGTTCAATTATTTCTGACAATGACCCTAAGTTTACTTCAAAGCTATGGAAATAAGTTCACAAAGAACTCAGTACGAGACTAAAGTTCAGGATAGCTTATCACCCCTAGAATGATGGACAGTCAGAAAGAAAAATCTAGACTTTAGAAGATCTGTTGAGAGCATGTGTGCTTGATTGGGGTGGCTCATGGGAGCAATACTTTCCCTTAGATAATTTTGTCTATAATAATAGCTATCGAGCCAGTATCAGGATGCCTCTGTATGAAGATCTTAATGGTAGGTTGTGTCGATCACTGCTTCATTGGGATGACGTCAGTGAGAGGGCCTTGTTGAGGTCATAGGAACTACAGTTGTATGATGAAAATGTCACTTTGATCAAGAAAAGGCTAAAGAGAGCCTAGCATTGACAGAAGTAATATGTTGATGCAAAGCAGATAGATTTTCACTTTAGTGTAGGTGACTATGTGTTTCTAAAAAACAGACCCCTCCGAGGTATAGGTAAGAATAAAGGAAAACTAAGTCCCTGATACGTGAGTCTGTTTGAGATCCTAGAATAGAATGATGAAGCTTCTTATCATCTGGCATGAAGGATCCTAGCCATATGTTGAATATTGAGCCTATTGAACTCCAAGGGAGATTGACAATGTTTCAAGTGTGTTCATGAACCTCATCAATAGTGTGTTTCAACCCTTCCTCGATACCTTTGTCATATTATTCATAGATGACATCCTGGTTTACTCTGATGACCTAGACCAACATTGTGAGCATCTAGCCAAGGTCCTTGATATCCTGAGGAAGCAGAAGTTTTATGGGAAATTCTTGAAGTGCAAGTTTTGGATAGATTTATTTATGTTTGTAAGACACATTATATATGTAGGAACCATTTCAGTGGACCCTACCAAGGTAGCGGCCATTTGTGAATGGCCAACTCTGAAGAACACATCTGAGATTCGTAGCTTCCTGGGATTGGTCAGGTATTACCGATGATTCATCAAAGATTTCTCTAAGACTACCTTACCCTTAACCAAGCTCACTTAAAAGGACTAAAAGATCATCTGGTCCAAATTGTGTGAAGCACGATTTCAAGATTTGAAGGAAAAGCTTACCTCTGCCCCCATTCTGAAAATGCCTGTGGGTAATGAAGGTTTTATCATATTCACTGACGTATCAAGGATGGACTTAGGATGTGTGTTAGAACAAAATAAGCATGTGGTCACCTTTTCTTCCAGACAGCTCAAGCCCAATGAGTTAAATTATCTGACCCACAATTTGGAACTTGCAATTATTTTTTATGCCTTAAAACGTTGGAAACACTACCTGTATGGGGCTACCTTTGACGTCCTCACCAACCATGAGAGCCTGAAGTACCTATTGACACCGAAGGACCTGAACTTGATGAAAAGACATTGGATGGAGAACCTTAAAGACTTTAACTTCACCATAGCTTACCATCCCGACAAGGTCAATGTGGTTTTCGATGTTCTCGATAGAAAATGTCTCAGTTGTGTGGCTACATTAGTTAGCCGGTGGAAGAAACTAGAAGAATTTGCTTGATGGGATCCATATCTGTTGGTAGATGGGATTCATCTTACCATTATATAGATCAAGCATGACCTATTGTCCAATCTTGTAGCAGCCCATTTAGGCATCCCAGAGTTAGAAATGATGAAGGGTTTGACGGAAAAACCTCAAATAAACCTCTTGGTGGGTGTGAATGGCGGAATTTGATACAAGATTCGTATTTGGGTTTTTAAGGATTCACCATTGAAGACTCTTATATTTCAAGAAGCTCATGGATCTAAGTATATAGTGCATCCTAGTAATACAAAGATGTTTAAGGACCTACAACGATACTTTTGGTGGTCTGGAATGAAGAGAGACATAGCGTCGTATGTGGTTATTTGTCTCATGTGTCAGGTGGTGAAAGTCGAACACCAATAACCCAGTGGAATACTGCAATCGATTGAGATTCTAGAGTGGAAGTGGGATCAAATCACTATGAATTTTTTGGTAGGTCTTCCCAACATAAACAAAGGTCATGATGCAATATGGGTTGTGGTGGATCGCCTAACCAAGTCAGCACACTTCCTTGCCTTAAAGATTACTGCCAAGGTGTCAGAACTAGTTGAACTATATGTTAGAGAGATAGTTGGTTTACATGTCATTTCGAGTTCAATTATTTCCGATCATGGCCCTAATTTCACTTCAAAGTCATGGAAGCAAGTGCATGAAGAACTCGTACGAGGTTAAAATTCAGCATGACTTATCACCCCCAGACTGATGGACAATCAAAAAGAATGATTCAGACATTAGAAGATCTTCTAAGAGCATGCGTGCTCGGTTGGGGTGGATCCTGGGAATAGTACTGGCCTTTAGCTGAGTTTTCCTATAATAATAGTTATCAAGCCAGTATCAGAATGCCTCTTTTTGAAGCTCTTTATGGAAGGTCGTGTCGTTCAATGCTGCACTAGGATGATGTCAGTGAGAGAACCTTACTGAGATCATCGGAACTATAGTTATATGCTGACAAGGTCACTTTGATCAAGAAAAGGCTAAAGAGAGTCCAGGATTGATAGAAGTCATATGCTGATGCAAAGCAGACAGATTTGCATTTCACTATAGGTGATCATGTGTTCCTAAAAATCTGACCCTTGTGAGCTATAGCTAAGAACAGAGGAAAGTTGAGTCCCAAGTACATGGGTTCGCTTGAGATTCTAAAATGGATTGGTGGAGCCCCTTATCATTTAGCTTTACCACCACATTACAATAGGAAGCAATATGGGTTCCATGCCAATCTAAAGCTCTATGAAGGATCCTAGCCATGTGTTAAACATTGAGCCTATGGAACTCCAAGGGAGACTGAGATACCTGAGTCATTTATGAAGATAATAGACTTCAAGATGAAAGAACTCAGGAATAAAAAGATAGAAATGGTAAAGTCTCTTTGGAAGCACCATGGAGAGGATGAAGCCACGTGGGAGCTAAATATAGACAAGGAAAAGTCCCATCCTGAACTTTTTGTATGATCAGTTGAATTTTGAGGACAAAATTGTTATAAGAGGGAAATGGTGTTACAATATGGTTTTTCACATATATTTTTATAATTGAAATGCAATTATTTGAATAAAAAGGACATTATTGGAAATTTGGTGTGCTTTGTTTTTAAAAAGTATGGTTTTCTTTGGCAAATTTTCCTTTGCTATGGGTTTCATGGTTTTGCTAATTTTATTTGTCCAATAATGGATATAAGGGAAAAGGAAGAAAGGAAATTTAATATTAAGAGAAACACAAATGATAATGGATAATAAATAATGAACTTTTGGAAGTAGGTAGAATTATCTAGAAAAGTGGTGTTAAAGGCCACTACTGGTTGGTTTCATTTCCACTTGGTTTTTATTAAGAAAAGTAATCAAAATAAAGGATATGGAAAAGTAGAAAGAGAAAAGAATAGATTTGATGCCTTAAATGATAAGATAAAGAGGGAAACTTAGAGAATGATAAAGGTATCTTTAACATTGGTATTTTTTATGTCAAATCTCTTGCATGTATAGATAATGTCATTAAAGAATTTTCCTCAAATTTGAGACTAAAATGATTAAATGAGTAAGAGTTATGGAATTTTCTAGAATTCCTAAATTTAGCGGCTTAACATAGATTTGTATTAAATGTCACAAAAATCTTTTTCATACTTGATAATATCTAAACTTTGCATTTTTTTACGTGGCTTGATGATGGTCGATCCCATATCCAATGGTGACTCAGTTGTCACATACCTTCACCCAATTTGGAAATTGGTATAATGAAATAATAGATGCATTTCACATAGATCTCACTCATTGATCAACGCAGACTGCTAGAAATTATACCATTATATTTTGAGAGAGAATATGAACCCAATCATCCTAGGGTTTGCCCACTTTGGGGGGGAATTAAAGATTTTCCTAATTCGTGATCCCAAGAACCACCCCGATGTCATGGATGAGTATAAATATAGGGTTAGGGACCCTTTGCAAAACTACATTTTGTCTTTCAAAGCTCTACTCGATCTTGCGCATCTTTACCTACCATTAATTGCTCTACCAACTCCTTCCTTCACCTCTACTCCTCCATGCTTTGTCGTCGGAGATACTATCCTATCATCCCACCTATGGGCATCTCCAGGTCAATTGAAGCCCACATCGAGTTCGACAGAGCAAGGGGAAGGTGATCGTCCCCTTACTTGTCATGTAGAAGGTCAAAACCTTAGATTCAATGGTCGTCATTGACCACTCACACTGCTCACAAACACAGCAAGGTTGAAGATGATGCCTAGGGATTTTACCCTTCTATCTCCGCCTCCTCTTCTATTTATGTAAGGACATCCTAGTCCTTTCCCCTCTCTTTTCATCCCGACTAATGTGATCCATGCAAGCACACCCAACCTAGGTGCCAGCCCATTGGTCAGCCCAGCCTAGAATGCCAGGACCGGGTATGTTGCCTAGGTGGCAGTCTGTGATTGGTCAGAAACCAATTAAATTGCTAAAATTGTAGAAATTAGTAGGATGGTCCAATGGTGACATATAATATATGAAAAATGATCAGAAAATGTGAGTAATGCAATAAAAATATAATCAAGATCTAAATTAGCCTCTAGTTCAAAAAGTTACTAAAGTTTCTATCTTCAATGTGTTTAAAAGATAAAAATGCTATTTTCTAGGTTTTGTTGATCTTAATATGTTTAATTGATGTTACTAATCAAAGGTTGATCTTTTGGATAAAAAGGGTATCTTGAATCTAATTTGAGATTAATAATCCATAAGTTGTCCAATTAGGGTTTTCTTGAGTTAAAAATGCATATGATGATAATATTAGGGTTTGTGAACTAAAAAGTGGCAATTAGGGTTTGGGAAGCCAAAACCATAATTTGACCCCAAAACCCTAACTTGGATTCCAAGTCAGCCTTAATGGTAGATTTTGGATAATAATAATACATGGGTATTATGCTTTAATTTCAGGGTAGGTGCTCGATTGGTTGCTCTTATTGCCTTTTTGCTTAGATATCAAGTTAGTTCTAAGAAAGGTATCAGGTTATGCCTGTGACCACCTGACTTAAGTGACTTATGTAGTTTTCATAGGTTTGTCTGATTCTTGCAAATAAATTGTTACTTATTTATTGAATTCATGCAATCTAGAAAGTAATTATGGATATCATAGTATATAAATGTAACATGTTTAAACCATGTATCATCTATGGTTAGTTAAAGAGAATGGGGTGATTAAATGTCATCATGGGGGTGACTAGTGATCCAGGCCCAGAAAGGAATATCACCATAGGCCAAGCCCAGAAAGGAATTCCTATATATGAAACCTAGAACATGAAAGGAAGGTTGTGAAATGTCCACTGTAGGGACCAAAACCTTTAGAGAAGGTTCCCCATAAAGACTCTCCCCTTAGAGAGGGCACACCATTGAGAAAAAAGGATAAGGGTGGCAAGGTTAAAATAAGAAAATGGTTGTTCAATTATGTAATCATAATTGTTGCTATGGCTGATTAGATTGTTACACTTGCATGTGAACATTTTGTTTCCTCCCAAATACTAGTATAACATGTTATACTGATTATGTTTTTGTTTCTGGGAATTTTAGGTTAATCCATTATTATTCTACAAGTATGATGAAAACTAGTCATCCAAAAAAGGAGGCACTAAAAGAAAAGATTTAATGTAATCCTGGAGGATGTAGATAGATATCTTTTATTTTTAGTTACAAATGTTAGAGTTTCTATATCCTTAAGTGTTTTAGTCTTTTACTTAAGTTTTCTTTAGTCTAATTGTAACATGGGCTCAATTGTCGATTGGCCCATTAGGGTTTGTCTAAGTGTCTATATGCTTCCCCCTTCTCCTATTTATAGGAAAGGGTGGTTGCCTCCTATCTATCAAGCAATAAGAAAAACCTACATGAGGGAATCTTTCCCACTCACCACATTTATCCACATGGTATCAGAGCAGTTGGTCCTATGTTGCCCCTAACCCTGAGAGAGAGAGAGCAAAGTGTCTCCCCTTGTGGACGATTGTGGCTGCTGCTAAATGCTATTGATGGCTTCCCGTAGGGATGTTCCCATTCTTGTATTTTTTTGGAGCCATATCCATAGATTTGTCTCCATCTTCATCAAAAAAATCATCCTATGAAGTTGCTGGTATCCAAATCTACAAGGGCCGCCATGCCTTTGTCAATTCTACTTGCTAATGAAGTCACTGCTATCCTATTTGTTGCCATCATCACAGATCTAGACCGCCATTATAAACTTCACCACTTATCTACTCTATGCATCCACCATTATTGAGATCTACTTCTATATCAAGGAAAAGATCTCATATTTCCACTAATGTTGAGGATCCATCATTCTCTTCTGCTTTGGTGAAGATCCGGAAGGATTTCCACCTCTTTTGTTGTTGTTGTTGGGGTTTTTTTCTATTGTTGATCACTGCCAACACGGTGTGTAGACAGTGTTCTGCTTCTTTGTGACTTCATTTGTCGGTTTTGGACACGGTGTGTCATTTTCGGACACGACATGTTTTGTTATTCATTAGTGTGAGACACAGTGTGTCCTCCTTTGACACGACGTGTCACCTACTTCTACCTCGAGCTTCTGTCAACTAACATGGCATGTCCTTCCAATGATCACAACGTGTCATCGACTCTATTGGCACTGACTACTGCTATTGTACTACCAGACACAACATGTCTCTTCATCGACATGGCGTGTCACCTACTACTGATCCTTCCTATTTCAACTGACACATGCCTCAATACTTTTTAAATGACATGGTGTGTTTGCTACAATGATTCTATCATATGGTGGAGGTACCTATACATGGTGTATCCCTTCTTTCTCATACCAGCAATAATTATCTTCCCGTTTTCAACATTTTCATAATTTTGGTTATAGCCCCGGATCTTCCAAACCTGCATAACTTTTTTCCTACCTCCTCAATACTTTTTCCACACACCCCATTTAAATATTGAACCTATTCATCCTACCGAGTAGCATTCTAGTAGTGTGTCTTCTCTTTCTACCAAGTTCCATTCTGGTAGTCTTCTTTTTATTCTTCTTGTCCTACTCCCATAATATTTTTTGACCTAATCTATATCTGGATCCATGTAATCGGGTCATTTTACACCTTGACTCAAATTATTGGTTACCTCCTCCACATATTTTCCAACACAACCCTACCTCTACCATTGTCTTTTACTCTCTGTGCCAACCACTCTCTATACTCTTTTCATGGTTGGTGTGAGGGGGAGAATAGAGGATGAAGAGTTGAGGGAAGAAATGAGATGGAGGAGAGATGAAGAGAGAAATGAAGAAGAATTTAGTAATAATGCGACATGCATCTTCATGCCATATTTTCTACTACTATGTGGATCCTTTTGCTACTATATGATGCTCTTTTTGCTTCTATGTGGATTTGCCTATTGTTATGTGGACTATTCATGATTGTGTTTCTGCTATATGGAGATTTCTACTTCAATTATTTCATATTCATCATCTACATCAATTGTTGCTATGAAGTTACATATTGAGATGTCATTGTTGCTACTTGTGCTATGATTAGCATATTTTACCTGCTACTTTGTGCTTTTGCACTATCTACAATTTGTGCTTTCTTTGCACGTTGACTTTCTATTGTGGACCATCACTTTTAGGACTCTGTGGACCATCACTCTCTAGACTTTGATTCTTAATGATATGATGGATACTTTATGAAGAGGAAAGTGATGAAGAATTTTGTTGCTATTTTTACATAGAGATTCATCTAAATTGCATACTAGAGTTATTTATTTGGTTTCTACTTTGCATACTGGTCTGCAATCCGCCTTCGTCGTCAAATTTTGCTTCTATTTTCCACCATTTTTTGGCTTGTCCATACTCTGTGCATGTTGACTCTCTAATTATCCGTGCTTTGTTTGCACGTTGACTATTGATGTTACTTGTGACCTAGAACTCTCTAGGACTTGTGATCCAACACTCTATGGCTACTACGGTGATGATTGTGATGAAGATCTTGGTGCCTATCCACTATTCTTTCTTTTTCTCTGGATGACATTATGATGATCAAGAAGCCTCTATGCCTTCCTAGATATCTATTGCTTTGAAGTATCTACTTGAGGGGGAGTCTTTGACTATTTGTATGATTGAGTGATTTTATTATAATGTTGAGGGGAAGAAAATTGTGTATGGTTTTGGCTATCTTTTTATTTTTTTTAGTCTATTTGTCTATTTGCAAGCTGACTTGGGATTCTCCCTAGCTCCAGCTTGAGGGGGAGTGTTAGAGTGTCTATTTCCTTAAGTGTTTTAGTCTTTTACTTAAGTTGCCTTTAGTCTAATTATAACATGGGACCTATTGTGCATTGACCCATTAGGGTTTGTACAAGTGTATGTATGCTTCCCCCTTCTCCTATTTATAGGAAAGGGAGGCTGCCTCCTATCTATGAAAAAATAAGGAAAACCTACACGAGGGGATCATCCCCACTCACAACGTTTATCCATAAAAGACAACAACTTCCCCATTTCAATGTAACTCCTTATTGGAGGATCTCTCTTTTATGTTGTTCAAAGTCTTTACCTTTAGTGAAAATTTTGCAATTATTTCTAGTTATTTGATAAACCTCAACCATGTAATTATGATAATGACCCTTGTCCTCTCAGTCCACCTTAATTGAGGATAATAGGGGGAGGGGTGTTACACTTCTTGCTCATGGTCATCTACCAATTAACACAACCTTGGGGTTGCCAAAAATCTCTAAGAAAGATTACTGACTTACCAGGTATGAGCCACTCATGGACACTATCGTACAGAAAGGAAAATAATTTTTACCATATGATATTTGGTATGAACACAATAATTAAACATTTGTAGGAGGTTTGTTGTTATAACATGGTTATTCACATGTATTTATATAATTGAAATGCAATTATTTGAATGATAAGGATATATTGAAAACTTAGTATGCTATGTTGTATAAGTATGGTCTTCCTTTGCAAATTCCTCTTTGCTATGAAATTTGTGGTTATTACTATTTTAGTAAACCAATAATGAATATGGAAAAAGGGAAGAAAAGAGAAGTTTATATTAAGTGAAATATAAAAGATAATGGGTAAATAATATTGTACTTTTGGGGAATGTGTGGAATTATCTAGAAAAGTGGTGTGAAAGGCCACTAATAGTTGGGTTTCATTTTAACATGGTTCCTAAAAAGAAAAGTCATCAAAATAAGAGATATGGAAAAGGTATAAAGAGGAAAATAGATTAATTTGACGCAAAAAATGTGCTTTATAAAAGAAAGACTTGGGAATAAGAAAAACCCTTTTAATTTAAGTATATTTTGGTCCCAAATACCACCCAAATTTAGATAATGTCAAAAAAGACTTTCCGTCAAATTTTGAGATTAAAAGGATTAACAGAGTGAGAGATATGGTTTTTCTAGAAATCCTAAAGTGTATGGATTACTAAGATTTTACATTAAATGGCACATTGTCCTATTCACATTTGAACTATACTCAGACCTTTTTTAATGGGAACGCATGTTTTTGATCTTTGGATTAGGATCTAATGATCAAAAGATTATCTCCTAGCTCGTGATAAACAAGGAAAGTAGGAACAGTAAAGGTTGATCTCCTCAATTGTATTTCTCACAATTCAATGCATCAATAGATCAGGAAACTGGTCCAATAACTTCAAGAGCACAAATCACATCCACATGTCCTAGATTTTACCTAGTTTGAAGGATGCTATAGGATTTGCCCAAATTGCTCAATGCAATAGGAATGATCTCATGACCTAGAGCTATAGAAAGGGGCATAGACCTCTCTGCAAAACTCCAAGATAGCTCGTGAGTCGCCGTTGAATTTCTAGACTTTCTCCCGACCTTAAATTCTATGATAAGGCCCTACTTTTCTCCTCCCTTCTTTTTTGGTTCTCTACCACATAGTTGAGCGTTGGATTGTCTCCATCAGGCATCCTCTGACCTATCAAAGACCGCCCATGAGTTCATCAGAGCCATATGGAGGGAATCACACTTTTGCTCGTTGCTCCAGGGTCTAACTCCTAGAGTCAACTTCCAATTCACTCCACTAAGGACATGAGCAAGTTGTCGAGAGGTAGAATAAGACAGAAAAGGAAAATACTCGTCTGCCCTCGGCCGCACCTTGAAAGGGTACATGTAACTCAGTCATTTATCCCTATTTTCGCACATACCAATGTGTGTCCATGCTAGTGTGACTTGTCGAATTGGCATGACCACATTGGTCGGCCCGACCGCACTAGAAAGACGAGACATAGGCTCATTGCCTAGGTGGCAAGCCCCATTGCTTAGAATGTATTAGAATTGCTAAAATTGTAGAAACTAATAGGATGGTCTAATTTTTGGATCTAGGGCATTAGAGGGGGTGAATGGAGCTTCAAAAAATCTCACAAGATAGATTAGACCTTAAAATTCTATCAATCAAAACCAATAGCTTGAGTGCAATTTAAAGTCTTAACTAACAAGAATAGCAAGGATGAGATAAAATGAAACAAGCACTTAGACAAGGTCGTTTAGAGTGGTTCCACTCTCCAAACAAGGAGAGAGTCAATCCACTGCCTAGAGAGGTCAACCTCTAGGACTTTGCAAGTGCTTTCCTATATATATTTACCAATACGAGTTACAACACAAGACCCACCAAAGGACGTACCTATCCAATACAAAGATTCTTCAACCTTGCCAAGGACTTACCCACTTTGCAAGAGTCTTCCGCCTTCTTTTAAGGACTTACCTACCCTTACACAAGTCTTCAGCCTTCAAGGAATTACCTACTCTTCTTGGATCTTCATCCTGTATCTTCTCCTTCACTTGGAGAAGATCTTCACCTCTTCTTCATCCTTGAAGAAGAACAACAACAGCTCCACCTTCACTTGGAGTAGCTTGCTTCACCTTTGCTTCTTTCAGGAAATGGGTAGGGAAGATGGAATATAATGAGAGATTTACAAGCACAAGGAAGTAGATCTCTTACAACTAGCCTAACTCACTCATAATCATGAAATTTTGTGTAAACAAGAGAGGGGCTCAAGGAGTTGCAACACACTCAATTATAGCAAGGACTTAGAGTAACATGAATGAGCAAACTTAGAATGAACTCCAAGGGGTCCTATTTATAGTTGGGGGTGTTCCATTAAGTGTGGGATCACTTAAGAGAGAAATATAGTTGTTTTCCAAGTTGTAACAGATCTATTCTCACTCAAAACAACTCACCAATAAATATATGAAACTTTAAGATAAAGAGAAAGAAAAGGTTGAAGTTCTAGTATCTTTCCAAGGGTCCATGGCCTTAAACTATTAAGAATATACAAGAACACACACAAGAAGCTCCCCCACCATCCATAGACACATTCTTATCCCTTTTTTATTTATTTTCCAAGCAAAAAAAATCATTCATTAGTTGATAGCTACTAAAGGTAGCTCATCCATGAAGGGGTAAACCCTAAAATACCCTTGAGGAAAACACCTTCAAACCAAGGTTTAAATAGGAGACCCATGGCTCAAAAAGCTCAAGAATGATGAGAAAATATCCCAGGAATATAATGAAAGTGATAAATTGCAAAGAAAACCCTTCAATTGGGTAAATGATATAGAAGTCCAAAATGTACAAAAAATTGCATAACTTGCTCAAACAATGTCCAAATTGGACCAAATTTGAAACTTAAGCTTGTATTATGATTTCAAAGAATATAAAAAGGTTATATTATGGTTCTAGGCATTCAATTATGGTAATTAATCTTATTCAACTCATTAAGCAAGTTTAGGGGCCTTACAATCGGCTTGGTGTTCTCCATCTCAAAGAGCTTGAGTAACTCAGTTGTGTACTTGCCTTGGTTGATGAATTTACCATCTTTTGTTTTCTTGATTTGAAAGCTGAGGAAGAATGTGATCTCACCCATCATACTCAACTTGAATTCACTCTGCATAAGATCACCAAATTATTTGCAAAACCAAGATTAGTTCTGCCAAATGGCATCAACATATATTTGAATGATAAGAAAATTGTTAGAAGTGTGCTATAGAAATAAGGTAGAATAAATTTTACCCATGATATACCCATTATAAAAAAAAATTCTTTAATTCTCATACCAAGCTCTAGGTGCTTGGTTGAGTCCATAGAGAGCTTTTTGCAACAAATAAACATGGTTAGGTAAACTATCATGTTCAAAGCTCGGGGGTTGTGTAACATACACTTCCTCCTCAATTATACCATTCAAAAATTCATTTTTAACATCCATTTGATATAGAAGATTTTTTTTATAACTAGCAAAGGTAAATACCATACAAATGGACTCAAGTCTAGCTACATGTGCATATGTTTCATCAAAATCTATACCTTCCTATTGATTGTAGCCTTGAGCCACTAACCTTGCTTTGTACCTTACCACTTTGCCGCTTTCATCAAGCTTGTTGCAGTATACCCACTTGGTGCCAATTATCTTTCTATCACTTGGTCTTGGCACTAGGGTCCATACTTTATTCTTTTCAAATTGCTCCAACTCTTCTTGCATAGTTAGGATCCACTCATCATCCCCAAGAGCTTCATTGATGTTCTTTGGCTCGAGTTGTGAGATGAAGGCGTTGTTGGCTTATTCTTTGTTGAATGTAGCCCACATCTTCACTCTTTCAAATGGATCACCTAAATCAGCTCTTTTGGATGATTCTTTGCAAACTGGGGAGTTGGATCATTCTTCGCTTCATCTTTCTCTTCTTCTTGAGTGACCACCTCTTTTTCCTTTTGGGTGATGTTGAGATCTTTTAGAATAGGAATTATTTCACCTTGAACATCATCACTTGGAACAATATATTTGGGAATAGAGGGGTTAGTCTCAATAAACTTAACATTTATAGATTATTCTACTTTAGCAAGATCAACATTAAACACTCTATAAGTCTTTCTAGTAGTGCTATAGCCAAGAAAGAAAGCCTTAAGATTTTAGATCAAACTTGTCAAGAGAATATTTAATATTCAAAACAAAACAAGGACATATAAAAACATGGAAATACTCTATATAAGGCTTCCTACCACGCAATAGTTCATAGGGGGTTTTCTTCAAAGAACAATGTGTAAAAACCCGCTTTTATAAAAAAACATGAGGTACTAACGACTTCGGCCCAAAACTTCTTTGGAGTGTCATACTCTAAAAGTATGGTCCTAGCCATCTCCTGTAAAGACCTATTCTTCATCTCTACAACCCCATTTTGTTGAGGTGTTTGAGGTGAAGAAAAGTTATGTGCATAAATAGATTCTTAACAAAAATGTTCAAAAAGATCATTTTCGAATTCTCCCCCATGATCACTACAGATGGAAATGATGCGACAAGAAGCTTCATTCTCAACTCATTTAAAAAAGCTCGATAAAAAATCAAGTGTATCACTCTTGCAAATGAGAAACAAGGTCCAAGTATATCTAGAGAAATCATCGACAATAACAAGGCAACACTTGGAACCACGAAGAGATTGAGTTCTCATTAGTCTAAATTGATCAATGTGAAGAAGTTCAAGAGATCTCTTAGTAATAAGGACTCCTTTGGATTTGAAGGAGGACTTGGTTTTCTTTCCTTGGGTATAAGATTGGAATTCCTCATCCTTTTCAAAATTCAATTTGGAAAGTCCCTTGACCAAGTCCTTTTTGCTCAACTTCTTCAACCGATGCATATTTATATGACCAAGACGACGATGCCAAAGAGAAATATCATTCGAATTGACTACTAGGCATCTACAAACAATATGCTTAATAGAGTCAAGAACAATAACATAAAGATTAGAACTTCTAGTTCCCTTATATATAACTTGATAGGTGAGGGAATCTAGAATTAAGTATTCAAAGGAAGTAAATAATACAAGGTAACCATTATCACATAATTGACATACACTAATTAAATTGTGATGTAGGCCATCCACACAAAGAACATTCTTGATACACAAGGATTCACCTACTTCACCCTCACCTTTGACCTTACCTTTGTTGTTGTCCCCAAAGATAACTGAACCTCCTTTCTTTTTTTTAAGTTGTTGAAATGGCTTATATCACCTGTCATATGCTTGGTGCATCCACTGTCAATAACCCATCTTCCTTTTTCCTACAAGAAAGGAGAGTGTTAGTTCCCAACTCAAACTTTGGGATATGGAGTTATCTTGGGGACTCATTTCATCTTTGGGTTGGTCCCCTTAGGCTTGTAAGGACAATAAGTAGAGTAATGATCATCACACTTGCAATAAGAATAAACCATAGGATTATTCATGTCGAAAGACTCTCCAAAAAAGAAAGAGGTCTCCTTGCTCTTTTTCTTACCTTTGGCTTTTCTCTTACCTTTTGGTGCTCCCCCTACAAATCCCAAACCACTAGTACCACTTTGTTTGGTAGAATGGTCAAGGATTTCATTTAGGGAGTTTTTTCCTTGGAGGAATTTCAGTAGAGAGTCCCTTAGTCTATGATTATCATCATTAAGAGATATGATAGTAGAAGACAAAACTAGCAATATCATCTCTAGCATGAATAAGGTCATCCTCAAGATAGAGGGCTTTAGTCAAATAAGAATATTTCTCAAGAGAAATAGAAGTGATATCAGTATTAGGCAAGATAGGTCTTGAAGATAAATCATTAACTTGACCAAGCAACCTACCATTTTCAGATTTAATCACTTGAATTTCCTTAAGATAAACATCTCTTCCATCCTTATGAGCATCAACAAGAAGCTTAAATTTAGCATTTTCAGTTTTAAGAGTTTCAAGATCCTTTAGGCACTTTTAGTTATCTTCCTTAAGAGTTTCAATGTTCTTAAGATAGACACCATTATCTACCTCAATTCCATTGTATTGGAGCTCAAGATCAAGATATTTTCCTTGCAAGTTATCAATGCTCTCAAGATGAGTTTTCTCATTAAGCTCAAGAATTTCAAGTTTAGCACACAAATCATCAATAATTTTTCCTAACCTTTTTCTTTTAGATTTACACTTAGAAAAAGAATAACGATAGAAACAAGCATATCAATAATAGCTTACTTATATAACTCATGAAAGATTAACTCACTTACCTCACCAATTTCTTTACTAGTAGAGGCCATGAGTGCAAGGTGGCACTCTCCATCTTCTTCGGAGCTTGAGCTACTTGAGAATGAAGCTTCCCAAGTTGCATGAGTTGCATTCTTGTGTCTTTTCTCCTTCTTGTCCTTACTTTTGTACTTGCTCTCCTTTTTGTACTCTTCCTCCTTCTTTGAGTTGTCATTGTAGTGTGACTTTCTTGACTTGGGACATTCACTCTTGTAGTGTCCCCTTTGTCCACACTTGTAGCATCTAGGAGTAGAGGAGGAGGCTTGCTTTCCCTTGAAGTGCTTGCCCTTGATGTAGTTGGCTTCATGCTCACTTGGGCCATCATCTTCAGTAGAGGAGGAAGGAGAATTCTGGCAAGTAAGTTGTTGTTGAAGGATGGTCGCCTCCACTTGTGCTTTGAAATCACTATCTTTGGTCTTCTTGGATTTCTTCTCTTCTTGCTTGGCTTCTTCTTCTTGCTTGTCAAGCCTGGGCTCATGAGCTTGAAGGTTGCTAATGAGCTCTTCGTTTGGGATGTCACCAAGGCTCCTCACTTCTTCAATGGAGGTCACCTTTATCTCCCATATCTTTGGTAGAGTCCTCAAGATCTTGGATTTGATTACACCTCTATCCAAAGTGTTTCCCAAAGCAGCCAGCCCATTGATGATGACATTGAGTCTTGAGTACATATCCACAATCCATTCTTTCTTGCCCATCTTGAAGTTTTTTAGAAGGTTGTTCGACATGTAGATCTTAGCCTCCTTGACTTTCTTTGTGCCCTCATAAGTGATGCACATTTGTCCCAAATCTCATAGGCAGTGTCCCAAGATGAGATGTGGTTGAACTTCATTGAGGTAAGGGTTACATAGAGGATGCGTATGGCTTTGGTATTGAGTTGGGCTACTTTAACTACAGCTTCACTCCATGTTGCAACATCTCTGATTGGCTCCTTGTAAGGTGTGACCATCACCTTCCACATATCAAAGTTCATGCCTTGAATGTAGAATTCCATGTGCCTCTTCAAATAGAGGAAGTTTGTGTTGTGAAAGACTGGAGGACGCATGGAGAAGCCTCCCTCTAGGTTGAGTGAACCAAGTAGGCTATTGCCCATCTTCTCACCTCAAGGGAGATTGTTTGAGAAGATCTTTGGCTTTGATACCACTTGTTAGATCTAGGGCTCTAGAGCGGGGTTGAATATAGATTCAAAAAATCTCACAAGATAGATTAGACCATTAAATTATATCAATAAAAACCAATAGCTTAAGTGCAGTTTGAAGTCCTAACTAACAAGCATAGCAAGGATGAGAGAAACTGAAATAAGCAATTGGACAAGGTCGTTTAGAGTGGTTCCACTCTCCAAACTAGGAGAGAGTCAATCCACAACCTAGAGAGGTCAAACTTTATGACCTTGCAAGTGTTTTCCTCTATATATTCACCAATAAGAGTTACAACACAAGACCCAGTAAAGGACTTACCTATCCAATACAGAGAGTCCTCAACCTTACCAATGACTTACCCACTTTGCAAGAGTCTTTTGCCTTCTTCCAAAGACATACCTACTCTTGCACAAGTCTTTAGCCTTCAAAGGATTACCCACTCTTCTTGTATCTTCAGCCTTTGCCTTCTCCTTCACCTCAAGAAGATCTTCACCTCTTCTTCAACCTTGAAGAAGAACAACAATATCTCCAGCTTCACTCGGAGTAGCTTGCTTTACCTTTGCTTCTTTGAGGAAAGGGGTAGGTAAGATGGAATGGAATGAGAGATTTACAAGTAAGTAGCTATCTTACAACTAGCCTAACTCACTCATAATCATGAAATGTTGTGTAAACAAGATAGAGAAAGGGTCTCAAGGAGTTGCAACACACTCAACTATAGCAAGGACTTAAAATAGCATGAATGAGCAAACTTGGAATGAACTCTAAGGGGTCCTATTTATAGATGGGGGTGTTCCCTTGAGTGTGGGATAATTTAAGGGTGAAATATATCCATTTTCCAAGTTGCAAAATATCTATTCTCACTCAAAACAACTCACGAATGGTATAATCACTTTCTGCATTTTCCACACAGTACATTCGATCGAGTTTCAATAAAGGTAACTCGGCCGATCCACTAAATGACCAAGCCAATTTTCAAACGATCGGTCAAGTTTGTTTTGGGAAACTCGATCGATAAGCTAAAATAAGTTTTGCTCAGTGAGTCAATCGGTCGAGTTTTATGAGTGTACAACTCGAACGATTGGTCTCTTCAGAAAATCCATCACTAGATCGGTCAAGTTTCGAACTCGACCGACAAACAACCTGTGACAAGTTTTCTAAATTGACATTTGAGTGATCAAACATTGGAATTAAGTGTCCCTAATTTTTTCTCATTTTAGTTACAAGTCATATCATTAATACAAGTGATTACAAAAATCATCTAAGGTCGTTTGGAGTGATTTCCCAAAACGTGCACTTGCACTGCTTTTGACTTGAACTTGAACAAGCTAGGGCTTGTGTAATTTGATCATTTTCATGTACCTAAATCCTAAAATCAATCTTTAAAAAACATATTAGATACATAGGAATGGAATGGTTAAGTCATTATCAAAATATGGACAGTGTAGAACTCTCAACTCAACACTAATAATAACATGTAATGTATAAAAAATGATCAGAAAAATGCAAGGAATGCAATAAAAACAATTTCAAGGTCTAAATATGTCTCTAGTTCCAAAAGTGCCTAAAGTTGTTATCATTAATGTATTGAATATGTAAGAAACCCTAATTTCTAGGTTTTGATGGTGTAATTGCTCTTAAATGTTCAAAGATTGATCTTTGTGGATAAAAAGGGTATCTTGGATCAAATTGATATTAATAATTTCTTGAGTTTAAAATGCATATGATGATAAAATTGGGGTTTGTAAATCAAAAGGACATTAAAAGTGATGATTAGGGTTAAGGAAGCAAAAACTCTAATGAAACCCTAAGTTGACTCCAAACTCTAACTTGGACCCCAAGTCACACTTAACATTAGATTTTGGATAAAATAATAATGCATGGGTAGTATGCTTTAATTTCAAGTTAGTTGCTTGATTGGTTGCTCTCGTAGCCTTTTTACTTGGACATCAAGTTACTTCTAAGGAAGGTATGTGGTTACGCTTATGACTACCTAACTTAAATGACTTATGTGGTTTTTTGAGGTTTGCTAGATTGATTGCAAAAAATTGTTGCTTGTTTCTTTAATTCATGTAATATTTAAAGCCACTATGATTATCACATTATATAAGTATAATTGGGATTAAGAGAGAAAGATTCCCCCCTCTCCCATGCCCACGGTGGAGGCTGAATGCCCAGGAGGGTGATAAATCAAGGCGGAAACTGGGATTTGAACTCAGGTCTCTTTGTTAGGGGGCACCGTTCTTGACCACTTGAGCCACTCCTTGTCAGCTATATAAGTATAACTTGCTCAACTATCTCTGGTGGATTTCAGTGATTCATTCGGGATGTAAGAAAAGTCACTATGGTGACAAGTGATCAATCCAGGATAGGATGATCACCGATAAGACCAATTCGGGATAGGATGGTCATGATGAGACCAAGTCGGGATAGGATGGTCATTGTGAGGCCTAGTCAGGACAGGATGGTCATTGTGAGGCCTAGTCGGGAAAGGAAGGCCGTGATAGACTGATCCTAGTAGGGGGGGGGTCATGAGTTGTCCACTGTAGGGATAAAACCCTTATGAGAGAGTTTCCCACATGAGTACTCTATAGAGGGAGTGTACCATAGAGATTAAGTTGAGAAGTTAGAAAGATAATGGACGTTCAGTTTTGTAATCATATTTGTTGCTATGGTTGAATATGTTGTTACACCTAGATGTGAATATTTTGTTTCTCCCACATTCTAGTATAAATTGTTATACTGACCATGTTTTTGTTACATAGTGTTCCAGGTTAATTTGTTGTTATTCTACAAGTATGATGAAACATGGTCATCCAGAGAAGAAGGCACCAAAAGAAAAGATATAATGTAATTTTGGAGGATATAGATAGATAGCTTTGATTACCATTTACAAAAATTAGTTTTCCCTTTTCAATGTACTCCTTAGTGGAGAGTATACCTTTTACATTGTTCAAACTCTTTTCCATTTAAAAAAAAAATTGATAATTATTTTTTATTATTTGATAAACCTTGATCCTAGAAATATGGTGATGTCCCATGCCCTCTCAGTCCTCCTGAATAGGGAATAACAAGAGGGGGTTGTTATATTTGGTATCAAAGCCTAGTTTACCATGTAACCTTTAATCATTAATAAATTTTAAGAATTTGTAGAGCCCAAGAGAATTATTAGAGTACTTTCCAAAGACGATGGTGTCTAGAAGGGACCATGATCTGGGGGCTATAAAAAATTCCTTCGTATAGTTAGTCGTATTACGAGGACCCCCAGACATGGGCATCCTTCTTGGACAAAGTTAGAGGATTGTACTCAAAACAAAATGCCTCTAGGATTTCTCATCTATTTTCATCCCTTCTTTAACCTTTGCTTCACTCACTAAACCCTAAGTACTTATAATTTCTCTCTTCACCCATTTTGAATAGTAGGGTTGTGGATATTAGGGATTAAGGCATCCTCTGTAAAATAATAAATTGCATGTAAACAAGATGTTATGGACATAATTTTCTTTATGATTTAATACCCTAAGTATGAAACTAAGGATAATAAAGTTAACTTATGTGAAACAGCATGGTCCACATCAAGGACATTATCATCTGTGATGAATATCCCAGAACGAGGCCTTCCCACAAGAAGAGACCCCCTTAGAGAAGAGAAAGTCCATGGAGGGTGAGTCCTCTAAGAAAAGGAAGAGGAAATGTGAGGGATGTAGAGAGAGAGGCCCTGAACCCAAAGCCATCCCCTTCAACATGACAAACCCTGAGGATGAGCCTAAGGAAGACCTCAGTCATGCATCTGACTTCGGACTGGCAGTAGGACAAGTGGTGGTCCACACTCCCAATGCACTCTAGATGGAATAGTAGAAAAAGTTGAATAAGGTCATTAGTTCCCTAACCCTCAAGGATGTCACTAGAGATGAGAATGGTGAACCTGTACTTGTCCGCCGTCATCTTGGAGCCACCATACTGGACTTCATCAAGTTGAATACTGAAAAGTTCTGGGGTGAATATAAAACCAAGGTGGTTGACAAAGCAGACACGTGGCTCCTAGTAGTAAAAAATGGCTTTCGTATTCTGGAAGTGCAGCCAAACAAGAAGTTCCTCTTCACCACACACCTTCTTAAGGAAGTAGGTAAGATATGGTGGGAAAACCATATCATGGGTTGTAATGTGACTATAGAACTGATGGCTTGGGTAGACTTCCATACTATTTTCTCAGCAAGATTCATACCGACCTCCACTAAGAAGGAGAAAGAAAAGAAATTCATGTTTTTATTTCAAGGTAACATGTGAGTGGTGGACTTTGCTCAAAAGTTTCACCTCCTGGAGAGGTTTGGTTACATGCTAACTAAGGAAAGTCATGTAGAACATTTTGTGGAATGCCTAAACCCCTTTGATCAAGCCTCATGTGATGGCGATCAGACCTACAAACTTAACTTAAGCCCTTAACTTCGCCCTTGACATGGAGAAGACAGTCATGCCTGCTCTAAACCTACCTAAAGGATATCTAGGATTCACTGAAGGCACTTCTTCCCCAAGGAATGACAACCAAAGAGGTCAAGGTTGTAATAATGGAAAAGGAAGGAACAGAGGAAAAGGGAATCCCCATCATGAAGATTGTAGATGCCTCTATCGGATATGTGGGAAGAAGCACCCTAGCAAGTGTTGCATTGAGAAGCAGGTGTGTTATTGTTGTCAACAGGAGGGACATCTCATAGCCAATTGTCATCTCCTAACCATCAAGGCATGGGACCAGTGGAGGCCCAACCAGTAGCTACAACACACCAAGGACCATCACTACCTATTGGACAGTAGAGATGGGCCCAAGTATTTGCCATTGACAATGAAGAGGCCCATGCTAATGCCAACTATCTGATAAAGGATAACCACCCTTAGAGCTCTTTTTCTATACTTTAATATGAAAAGAAATAGTAGTTCAACTATCATGAATACAATGTAGGCATGCTTTATATCATGGTACAAATTGTAAAAGCTTTGTTTGACTCTGGTTCTACTAATATTTTCATTTTGATAAATCTCACAACTATGCATTGTTTGGACTTCAAATATTTAGGATATGTTTTATAAGTCACTAACCCTAGTGGTCAAATATTTTTGGCTCTTTTGAAGACCCCAGTGATACATATCAAGTATATGAATAATGAGCTTCCCACTGATTTTATATTGCTAGGTATGAATGACTTTGATGTAACAATTGGCATTGATTGGCTTTATAACTATAATGCAAAGATAGAATGCAAGGAAAAGAAAATAAGAATAGAGAGACTAGGTCACCTTCCTTTTACCATTATAGGTAGGAAGGATGCTACCACTAGCATGTATGTGTCATCTATGAAGGCAGAGCAGATGGTAGCTAAAGGTTTATTAGCATTCCTAGTTGTAGTTATTGAGCCGAAGCCAAAGGTGTGGCCCTTAGAGGAAATCGAGGTAGTCAGGGACTATGGTGATGTGTTTCTAGACCATTTCTTGGTATACCTCTGGAGAGGGAAGTGGACTTCTCGATAGAGATAGCTCCTAGGGAAAACCTAATTTCTAGGGCACCTTGTAGGATGGCTCCCGTTGAGTTTCTTGAGTTGACAAAGCAACTACAAGATCTTTTGGACTAGGGCTTCATCCAACTCAGCACTTCCCTATGGGGGCACCAGTCCTCTTTGTTAAGAAGAAGGATGGATCACTTCGCATGTGCATAGAATATAGAATGATAAATCAGGCTACCATTAAGAACAAGTATCCCATCCCCCGTACATATGACTTGTTTGACCAACTCAAAATTTCTCAAGTCTTTTCAAAGATCAACCTGAGATCCGGTTATCACTAGTTGTGAGTCAAGAGTGAGGATATCCCAACAACTGCTTTTTTAACCTGCTATGGCCACTATGAGTTTTTGGTTATGCCATTTGGGTTATCCAATGCCTCAAGTTTGTTCATGAATCTCATGAATAGTGTGTTTCAACCCTTCCTCGATACCTTTGTCATAGTATTCATAGATGGCATCTTGGTTTACTTTGATGACCTAGACCAACATTGTGAGCACTTAACCAAGGTCATTAATATCCTGAGAAAGCATAATTTTTATAGGAAACTTTTGAAGTGTGATTTTTGGATAGACTAAGTCATGTTCCCTGGGAACATTATATCTAGAGGAACTATTTCGGTGGACCTTCCCAAGGTTGCAACCATTCAAGAGTGGCCAACCCCAAAGAATGCCTTTGAGATTCGCATCTTCCTAGGATTGGCTGGATATTACTGGCGATTCATGAAGGATTTCTCTAAGACTATTTTACCTGTGACCAAGCTCACTCAAAAGGATGAAAAGTTCATCTGGTCTGATTTGTGTGAAGCAAAACTTCAAGATTTGAAGGAAAATCTTACCTCCACCCCCATTCTGACCATACCTTCAGGTAACGAAGGCTCCATCATCTTCACCGACGCATCAAAGATGGTCTTAGGATGCATACTAGAGCAGATGAAGCATGTAGTCGCCTTTGCTTCTAGACAACTCAAGCCCAATGAATTGAATTATCCAACCCACAATCTAGAACTTGTAGCTATTGTATAAGCCTTAAATATTTGGCAACACTACATGTATGGGGATACCTTTGACATCCTCACCGACCATAAGAGCATGAAGTATCGACTAACTCAGAAGGGCCTAAACTTGTTGTTGGTTTGTCACACTAATGAGTTTCAATCATATAATGATCTTTTACTCAACTATCTATTTCTTGTAAGTATATGAGGTAGTTGTAGTCGAGGTCGAACACAAGGAACGTTGGTTAGTTAGGTTCAAGAGTTATGATTTTCAATAATCTAGATCGTTGTATACAAGATGATTGGATTAGAACAACTAAATTATAGATTTAAAACAAAATAGTAAGTTATCACTTAAGAAAGGTTCAGATTCAGATTTAGGAGGATCCTAGACTTCAGATTTCACCATCACATCATAGCTTATATTAAAATATGAATTTAAACATGTTAATCAACTTGCAAAGGAGGTTTGTAGTCATCACTCACCTCCCGGTGAAGTGATGACAATTCTAACTCCATACATCACTCTCGTGTATGTATTTCATTTTGAATCACAAACCTTGCTCCTCAACTTAATTCCAGCCACTCTCACAGTCAAGGACAAGTTGCCAAAAGAGTAACTCCGTACTCTCAAACACATCTTCTCATATTATGAAAGAAATCATAAAACATGCAAGTATGATGGACAATCACACAAACAAGCATTTCGGATCTGAAACAACTCTTAGAACATGCAAGCAACTAACATTTAGTACAAAATTCATAAGTTCATACAAGCTATGAAATGAAAGTTACTCTCCCATGTCCAAGATTAGGATTCTACTCATCCATGGATAGAGAAATAAGGTACAAGCAGTTAAAAACATCAAAGGACATAGTAAAAGAGTAGAAAGAATTAGTATGTCTGTGAGAAGTAGTAGAATGAAGAAGGAATCTGGCTAGAAGTCAAGCTCTGTCCTTGCTTGTTGCACTTTCTCCAGATTTCTTCATCCCAAGAAGATAGAAGAGGAAGAAGAAGATCCTTGCTTCAAATAGTGAATAAGAAGGAAGAAGAAGAGGGTTCTCTCTCGAGTAACCACCTCCTATCTCCCTTGGTCTCCTCCAACTTCTCCTGGACTCCCTCCAGTCAAGTTACCCTCCAAAAGTTCCATCATAAGCCGTCATAACTGAACCAAGACGAGTTGGGGTCACATATTTAAGTGTGAGATAGTTAAATTCGTGTTTGAGTGAAATCTATAGGTCACATGGCATGTTTTTATAAGACACGGTGTGTCAGATGCAATAACTAAAGTTTGGATCGAGTTCTGGGAGGTTACACGGTGTGTCTTTAATAAGACATGACGTGTCTTTAATAAGACACGACGTGTCTTCAATAAAACATGGTTTTTTGCTGCAAATCTGGAGTTCTGCATTCAATTTCTAGACTGAGACATGGGGTGTCTTTAATAAGACATGGGGTGTCTTTTTAAGACACGGCGTGTCAATGGCTGTTCTGGGCTATTCTGGGTTGATGTGTATTTTGCTCATAACTTACGACGTGTAGGTCAGTTTTACATGCCGTAAAAAGTGGTATTTGCACAGTTTTGAACCCCAAAACATGTAGATACTTGAGGAGTGATCGAATAAGTGATAATATGATATATTACTCATCATTTCATTGCAAAATGTAGTACCTACAATCCAAACCATGAGACAAGTAAGAATAGCTAAATAATATAGAATCTAGTATGAATGAGAGTGATAATTGAGTCAAAACAACTTGGATATGCAACCAAATATGATCCAAAAGATGATATGATTTGTTCACATCAAATTTCCCTAAGCTTAAACCATTGCTTGTCCTCAAGAAAAAAGAGCATAGAAACACAAATGAAGAATTGTCAAGTTCATGCATAGATCAAATAAAGAGAAAGATGTGTATAAGACCAATCCAATCATGATCAACATGTTTACACTCATAGCCATAAATTCAACTTAAACACCCAATAAAAAGATTTTTAGTTCAGTAGGGGTGGTCATAATTAAATGAATCAATCAATTAAACAACACTTAGTAGAATTTGGATGACCAAGCCAAACAATTAGTGGATGTGCAACTCAAACTCTCAACTATTAAGGGTACAAATGATGAAATCTTTGTTAAAATTGAAAATTTTAGTTGTACTCTCCTTCTTTCCCAAAAATGGTATGACAATGGATTATGGGTTTCGACACTCGGCTGCTAATGTAGGCTTATGCACATGTGGAATGTCAGTTGGGGTATTTTACCCTCTTTTAAGACATACCACCTAACCATCGTGGCCAGATCAGACTTACACTATGCTAGCATGATATGTGGGTGGTTTAGCCATCTTTTATGTGGTATAAAGATGAGATAAGCCAAAAGAAATTTTAAAATTTTCCAAAACATAGGAGAGTCAACTAAATTCTAACATTAGCTAGATTTCATTCATTTGTTTTGAAAATTTTTCATTGAAAGAGTGGTTGAAAATGCACTAAGAGCTTGGCAAGGGCAGCCCATATTCCAAATGATGCTGTAAAGTTGAGCACAAAAATTGAAACCATTACATGTTTTAAGTAATCAAGGATGTGAAAGATGAATGTTCAGGATAAAAGCATAAACCAGAGTTAAGCACATGTTGATGGTTAAAAGGTTTCATTTGATTAATCCATGCCTTTTACAATTTCTCCAAATGATATTTCTCATCAAACAAGGACAATCAGTTAAGTATAGGAGTTCTATCCACATATAAAAGATAAACCTCATATCATACTAGATTTTCCACCAGAAGAGCAGAACTGAAAACAACAACTAAGAAAAATATGATAAAAGGGAAATAAAACTACACTACCGGCTGGTTGCTCTCCCCCTAAGCTTGAAATTTGCAGTGTCCTCACTGCATATAACAAACTCAAGAGGATTGTGACCAGATACCTATCATGGTGAATGATGAATATGGAGGTCCATTGCTTTGATTTGAGGCTGAAAATTGTTGTGCTAAAGATTGATGCCTCCTTGCAAATATGTCCTTAATTTGGGGAAAGCGAAAGAACCTATGAGTTGCAGCAAGAATAGTCTTTTGTACACCAATACTATTTTTCTTTTCATTCTCCTTTGAAGCATCATCAAAATATGATTTGGGAAGAGTATTCTCATTATAAAGTAATGTGTCATCTAGAGTGTGAGTAGGAAGGACATGTGGCTTGTTTAAAGAATCTAAAAGTAGATCATGTGTTGTAGCTTTCTCCCCTTGATTTGCAGCTTCATAATCCTCATAGGTATCAACATCATCATACCTTGATGGATATACTTCTATGACAACACTATGGATTCATCTCTGGTGGACTAGGCAAGAAAGGTGGAAATGCTTCTTTGCTAAAAATAGCTTGCTGGGCAATTTGTTTCACCAATATGTGTGCATGAGTGGCTATAGATTCCACCTTAGAATAGAGTTGGTCAATAGCATCCATCATAGATTGTCTTTGTTGATGGAACTCCTCATTTTGTAGCATTTGAGTTAAAGTAAATGTTGTGACCATAGACTCTAAGTTGGAAGATACTTGTGGTTGTTGTGGCTAAATGAAATTTAGGTTGACATTGTTGTAGAAGTCTGATGTAGTGTAGCCCATTGGAGAATAAATAGAAGAAGCATAACATGTAGAATATGAGTGTCCAAGCAACCCACATGCATCATAGATATTGTTGGCTGTTTGAATTAGTTGTGTGCTTAGATTCTCAAACCTTTGTGACAAAGTGTCTAACCTTGCTGCAATCAAGTCTATAGCACCAACCGTGTGATCTTCCACTTGCATTCCGGAAGTAGTATGTGAAAAGGATGGGTGGTAGCTTGTAGTCGGACTCCATTGGAAATGATTTGTTGTCATATCTTCAATAATAGCATAGGCGTCTATATAAGATTTGTTCATTAGAGATCCATTTGCAGCTGCATCAATAGACATCCTTGTATTGTAGCACAAACCATTATCGAAAGATTGCAATAGAAGCCAATTACTTAGACCGTGATGTGGACAAAGATGTTGAAGATCTTTGAATCTCTCCCATGCATCATACAAGGTCTCTCCATCCCTTTGAGAATAATTGATGAGTTGATCCTCAGCTGTAAAGTTTTTCTAGTGGAAAATAGCTTGCCAAAAAGATCTTTAGAAGCTCTTCCCAAGTGTTGATTGACTTCTTTGGCAAAGTATAGAGACATGCCTTGGCTTTATCTCTAAGAGAGAATGGAAAAAGGATTAGGCGTGTATCCCATTAGTAGGAATGCCATATATCTTTATGGTGCTTAGCAACTGCAGAAATTCAGCAATGTGGAGGTTTGGATCCTCCATTGGTGTCCCTCCAAATGCATTCAGTTGTAGCAATTGTATGATGGATGGGCTGATAGAAAACTCCTCTACCTCAAATTCTGAAATATTAATAGGCCCACTCATGTGCATTGCAGCTATACCAAAGTATTCCTTAAGAGGAAGGTCATCCTCCTTGACTAGTTCTTCATGTGGATCCAGAGGATTAGGTGGATGTGGCATAGATGGTGGTGGTGTATATGATGGTGGTGAATTAGGCATGAATGATGGTGGTGTGGATGAAGGTGGCATGGGTGAATGTCGTTTGGATGATGGCGACATGGATGATGGTTGTGTGGGTTGTGATTCCTCCATACATGTTTAGGTTTCACTCCTTCTTGCTCCATGAGGGTTGTAAACGATGTGTTAATTTTCTAAATGTAGAGATATGCACGGTTCAAGGATCTTTTTATGAACACCCCATATGCTCCTGCAAATAAACAAGGTGAGTGAGATACAAAAACAAACATGGAAGATACAACAAATTATGATGATCATGATGAATTATGATTTATGGATATTATGATGGATATGAAGGTTGTGATCTAGTCTCATTTACTTATCAACAACTCTTTCTCTAATAGGAATACAGATGCTGCCCGGCAACGGCGCCAAAAACTAGTTGGTTTATCACACTAACGAGTTTCAATCATATAATGATATTTTACTCAACTAGATATTTCCCACAAGTATACGATAGTAGTTGTAGTCGAGGTCGAACACAAGGAGTGTTGATTAGTTAGGCGCAAGAGTTATGATTTTTAATAATCTAGATCATTGTACATAAGATGATTGGATTAGAACAACTAAATTACATATTTAAAACAAAACAGTAAGTTATCACTTAAGACAGGTTAAGATTCAGATTTATAGGATCCTAGGCTTTGGATTTCACTATCACATCATAGCTTATATTAAAATACGAATTTAAACATGTTAGTTAACTTGTAAAGGAGGTTTGTAGTCATCACTCACCTCCCAGTGAAGTGATGATGATTCTAACTCCATACATCACTCTCGTGCATGTATTTCATTTTGAATCACAAACCTTGCTCCTCAACTTAATTCTAGCCACTCTCGTGGTCAAGGACAAGTTGCCAAAAGAGTAACTCCATACTCTCAAATACATCTTCTCATATTATGAAAGAAAGCATAAAACATGCAAGTATGATGGCCAATCACACAAACAAGCATTTCAAATCTGAAACAACTCTTGGAACATGCAATCAACTAACATTTAGTATGAAATTCATATGTTCATACAAGCTATGACATGGGAGTTACTCTCCCATGTCCAAGATTTGGATTCTACTCATCCATGGCTAGAGAAAGAAGGTACAAGCAGTAGAAAATATCAAAGGACATAGTAAAAGAGTAGAAAGAACTAGTATGTCCGTGAGAAGTAGTAGAATGAAGAAGAACTCCAGCTAGAAGTCAAGCTCCATCCTTGCTTGTTGCACTTTCTCCAGATTTCTTCACTCCCAAGTGGATAGAAGAGGAAGAAGAAGATCCTTGCTGTGAGTAGTGAAGAAGAAGGAAGAAGAAGAGGGTTCTCTCTCGAGTAACCACATCCTATCTCCCTTGGTCTTCTCCAACTTCTCCTGGACTCCCTCCAGTAGAGTTTCCCTCTAAAAGGTCTATTCTAAGCCGTCATAACTATCCCAAGACGAGTTGGGGTCGCATATATAAGTGTGAGATAGTTAAATTCATGTTTGAGTGAAATTTGTAGGTCACACGACGTGTCTTTTATAAGACACGGTGTGTCTTATGCAATAACTAAAGTTAGGATCGAGTTCTGGGAGGTTACATGGTGTGTCTTTAATAAGACACGACGTGTCTTTAATAAAACACAGTGTTTTGCTGCAACTTTGGAGTTCTGCATTCAATTTCTAGATTGAGACATGGGGTGTCTTTAATAAAACACGTTGTGTCATTTTAAGACATGGGGTGTCTTTTTATACACCGCGTGTCAATGGCTGTTCTGGGCTATTATGGGCTACTGTGTATTCTGCTCATAACTTACGGCGTGTAGGTCAGTTTTACATGCCGTAAAAAGTGGTATTTGTACAGTTTGAAACCCCAAAACATGTAGATACTTGAGGAGTGATCCAATAAGTGATAATGTGATATATTCCTCATCATTTCATTGCAAAATGTAGCACCTACAATCCAAACCATGAGACAAGTAAGAATAGCTTTAAAATATAGAATCTAGCATGAATGAGAGTGATAATTGAGTCAAAACAACATGGATATGCAACCAAACATGATCCAAAAGATGATATGATTTCTGCACATCACTTGTGACAGACGTTGGATGGAATACTTGAAAAACTTTGACTTCACAATAGCTTACCATCCCGGTAAGGCTAATGTGGTTTTTTATGCCCTCAGTAGAAAGCATCTCAGTTGTGCAACTGGTTTGGTTATCTAGTACAAGAGACTAGAAGACTTTCATCAGTGGGAACTGCAACTGTTGGAAGATAGAATTCATCTTGCCAATATCTAGATCAATCCTGACATGTTGTCTAAGCTAGTAGAAGCCCAGTTAGACAGCCCAGAGCTAGAAAGGAAGAAGGGTTGGATGGAAAAGCCTTAAACACACCCTCAGTGGGTGTGGTTGGTGGAATCTGATACAAGAGTCATATTTGGGTTCCTGAGGATTCTCCCTTGAAGACTCATATATTGCAGGAAGATCATGGGTCTAAGTATACAATGCACCCTGGTACCATGAAGATGTTTAAGGACTTGTAGTGATACTTTTGGTGGACTTTAATGAAGAAATACATAGCAACATATGTAGCTAGTTGTCATGTGTGCCAGATGGTGAAGGTTGAACACTAGTGACCCAGTGGATTGCTACAATTGATTGAGATTCCTAAGTTGAAATGAGATCATATCACTATGGATTTTGTAGTGGGTCTTCCTAAGATGATAACAAGACATGATGTTGTATGGGTCATGGTATATCATCTAACTAAGTCAGCACATTTCCTAGCCTGAAATATTATTGCCAAGTTGTCAAACCTAGTTGAATTGTATATTAGAGGAATAGTTTGATTACATGGTGTTCTAAGTTCAATTATTTCTAATCATGACCCTAAGTTACTTCAAAGTTGTGGAAATAAGTTCAAGAGGAACTTAGTACGAGACTAAAGTTCTATACAGCTTATCACCCCTAGATTGATGGACAGTCATAAAGAACAATCCAAACTTTAGAAGATATGTTAAGAGCATGTGTGCTTGATTGGGGTGGCTCGTGGGAGCATCACTTACCCTTAGATAAGTTTGCCTATAATAATAGCTACCGAGCCAGTATCGGGATGCCTCCGTATGAAGCTCTTTATGGAAGGTTGTGACGGTCACCGCTTCATTGGATGATGTCAGTGAGAGGACCTTATTGAGGTCAGAGGAACTACAATTGTATGATGAAAATGTAACTTTTATCAAGAAAAGGCTAAAGAGAGCTCAGGATCAACAGAAGTCATATTTTAATGCAAAGCAGACAGATTTGCACTTTAGTGTAGGTGACTATGTGTTCCTAAAAATCTAACCCCTCTAAGGTATAGCTAAGAATAATGGAAAACTAAGTCCCCGATACGTAGGTCTGTTTGAGATCCTAGAACAAAATGATGAAGCTTCTTATCATTAGGCATTACCCCCACAATATAGTATGATGCATGATGTGTTCCATGTGTCCAATTTGAAGCTCTATTTAAAGGATCCTAGTCATGTGTTGAGCATTGAGTCTATTGAACTCCAAGGGAGATTGACATACTGTAACATACTAGATCTTGGACCCTACCCTGAAAGTTGACATTTTGGACTTAGCTAAATAAGATTGAAGGTTATACCTAAATAGATGTTTAATATAACCCCAATGATCTAATGCATGTATAGATCACCTTAATGTAACCTAATGTTCCAATATTAATCTTAGGTTTATAATGGATACATAAAATATACCACATAACTCATTTTGGTGGTAATATGAAGATAAGAAACTTAATTGGATGAATAATTTAGATAATGGGTCGTTAATGGGCCATATGACATATCTCATAAAAATAAGTATCAAAAATGGAAACAAACTTCAAATTTGAAATGTGCATGTCAAAATTAGCCTACATGTCAAATTTCATCTAATTTGGACCACCTTTATTAGGATAAGTTTAGGAGAGAGAAAATGAGTAAAAGGCATAAGTAATGAATAATGTGATTATATAACTTTAAAATATGAAAATAATGTCAAATTCATATTTAACACAACAAATATAACTTGTGCATGAAGTTTGGTCCAATTTGGATGTTGTTTGTCCAAGTTATGCAATTTTAGGTACATTCTGGACTTTTCTGTAATTTACCCAATTGGGTAGTTTTCTTTGCAAATTGTCACATGCATTATAATCCTTATATAATATCTTACCATTCTCAAGTTTTTGAACCATAGGGCACCTAGTTGCACCTTGGTTTGAAGGTGTTAGTTTATGGACACTTATAAGGCATCCCAACGAACCTCCTATCACAAGTTGCCACCTAGGCAGCATACGCGGTCCTGGCATTGCCAACTAGGATGGGTTGACTAATGGGCTGGTACCTAGGTTGAGCATGCTTGCATAGATCATGTTATTTAGGATGAAAAGAGAGGGGAAAGGACTAGGATTTCCTTACATAAATAGAAGAGGAGACGTTGACAAAAGGGTAAAATCCCCAGGTATCATCTTCAACCTTGCTGTGTTTTTGAGCAACGTGAGTGGTCAATGACGACCATTGACTCTGAGGTTTTGACCTTATATGTGACAAGTAAGGGGACGATCACCTTCTCCTTGCTCTGACAAACTCGACGCAGGCTTCAGTTGCCCTCGAGATGCCCAGAGGTGGGACGATAGGATAGTATCAACAACAGGTGAAGGAAGGACTTGGAAGAGCAATTGATGGCATTTAAAAATGTGCAAGATCGAGTAGAGATTCACAAGACAAAGTGTAGTTTTGCAAAGGGTCCCTAACCCTCTATTTATACTCATCCATGACATCGGGGTTGTTCTTGGGATCACAAATTAGGAAAATCTTTATTTGCCTCCCAAAGTGGCCAAACCCTAGGATGATTGGGTTCATAGTCTCTCTCAGAATATAATGTCATAGTTTCTAGGATTCCTCATCGATCAGTGAAATTAGTCTATTGTTTCACTATACCAGTTTCTAAATTCGGTGAAGGTAGGTGACAACTGAGTCACCATTGGATCTGGGATCGACGATCATCAAGCCACATAAAAAATTGCAAAGTTTCGATATTATCAAGTATGAAGAGGATTTTCGTGACATTTAATACAAATCTATGTTAAACCAGTGAATTTAGGAATTATACACAATTCCATAACTCTTACTCTTTTAGTCCTTTTAACCCCAAATTTTGAGGGAAAGTCTTTAATGACCTTATCTAGATGCGCGAGAGATTTGAGACCAAAAATACCAATGTTAAAGATACTTTTCTTAATCTCCAAGTTTCCCTCTTTATCTTATCATTTAAGTCATCAAATCTATTCTTTTCTCTTTCTACTTTTCCACATCCTTTATTTTGATTACTTTTTTTAATAAAAACCAAGTGGAAACAAAACCAACCCATTAGTGGCCTTTAACACCACTTTTCTAGAGAATTCTACATACTTCCAAAAGTTCATTATTTATTATCCATTATATTTTGCATTTCTATAATTATTAGATATTCTTTCTTCCTTTTCACTTATATCCATTATTGGACTAATAAAATAAGCAAAACCATGAAACCCATAACAAAGGAAAATTTGTAAAAGAAAACCATACTCTTAAAAAAAAGCACACCAAATTTCTAATAATGTCCTTTTTATTCAAATAATTTAATTTTCAATTATAAAAATATATGTGAAAAACCATATTGTAACTCCATTTCCCTCTTATAAGATTTTTTTCCTCAAAATTCAACTAATCATACAAAAATTTTAGGATGGGACTTTTCCTTGTCCATCTTTAGCTCCCGTGTGGCTTCGTCCTCTACATGGTGCTTCCAAAGAACCTTTACCATTTCTATCTTTTTATTCCTGAGTTCTTTCACCTTGGAGTCTATTATCTTCATAAGTGAGTCTATGTATGTCAGTCTCCCTTGGAGTTTAATAGGCTCAATGTTCAACACATGGCTAGGATTCTTCACATATCACTTCATATTGGACATAAGGAACACATCTTGCTTCCTATTGTAATGAAGTGGTAAAGATAAATGATAAGAGGATTCATCAATCCATTCTAGAATCTCAAATGGACCCATGTATCAGGGACTCAACTTTCCTCTGTTATTAGATATAGCTCAGAGGGGTCGGATTTTTAGGAACACATGATCACCTATAGTGAAATGCAAATTTGTCTGCTTTGCATGAACATCTGACTTCTATCGATCCTGGACTCTCTTTAGCCTTTACTTAATCAAAGTGACCTTGTCATCATACAACTGTAGTTCCTATGACCTCAACAAGGTTCTCCCAGTGACATCATCCTAGTGAAGCATTGACTGACACGACCTCACATAAAGAGCTTCATAAAGAGGCATTCCGATACTGGATTGATAACTATTATTATAGCCAAACTCAACTAAAGGCTAGTACTATTCTGATCCACTCCAACCGAGCACACATCTCTTAGAAGATCCTCTAAGGTCTGAATCATCATTTTTTATTATCCATCAGTCTGGGGGTGATAAGTCATGCTGAATTTCAACCTCGTACTGAGTTCTTCATGCACTTGCTTCCATAACTTTGAAGTGAAATTAGAGATGCGATCAGAAATAATTGAACTTAAAAAGACATGTAAACCAACTATCTCTGTAACATATAGTTTAACTAGTTCTGACACCTTAGCAGTAATCTTTAAGGAAAGGAAGTGTGGTGACTTGGTTAAGCGATCCACTACAACCAATTTTGCATCATGACCTTTCTTTGTGTTGGGAAGACCTACCACAACATTCATAGTGATTTGACCCCACTTCCATTTTGGAATCTCAATCGATTGCAGTAATCCACTGGGCCACTGGACTTTCACCATCTGACATGTGAGACAACTAGCCACATATGAAGCTATGTCTCTCTTCATTCCAGACCACCAAAAGTATTGTTGTAGGTCCTTAAACATCTTTGTATTACCAAGATGCACTGTATGCTTGGATCCATGAGCTTCTTGAAATATAAGAGTCTTAAAGGGAGAATCCTCAAAAACCCAAACACAACTCTTGTACTAGTTTCCTCCATTCACACCCACTGATAGGTTTATTTGAGGCTTTTCCATCAAACCCTTCATCTTTTCTAACTCTGAGCTGGCTAAATGGGATGCTACAAGCTTAGACAATAGGTCAGGCTTGATCTAGATA
This sequence comes from Alisma plantago-aquatica, assembly GCA_963693085.1. Taxonomy (NCBI): domain Eukaryota; kingdom Viridiplantae; phylum Streptophyta; class Magnoliopsida; order Alismatales; family Alismataceae; genus Alisma; species Alisma plantago-aquatica. The sequence continues at coordinate 1,425,632,139 of OY856412.1, forward strand.
TTTGCAAGACAAATCCCATCTACCAACAACTATGGAGCCCATCGAGAAAAGTATTCTAGTTTCTTCCACCACCTAACCAATCTAGTCACACAACTAAGACATTTTCTACTGAGAGCATCGACAACGACATTGACCTTGTCAGGATGGTAATCTATGGTGAAGTTAAAGTCTTTAAGGTACTCCATCAAATGTCTTTATCTCAAGTTCAGGTCCTTCTATGTCAACATGTACTTCAGGCTCATATGGTCGGTGAGGATGCTAAAGGTAGCTCCATACAGGTAGTATTGCCAACTTTTTAAGGCATAGACAATAACTGCAAGTTCCAAATCATGAGTCAGCTAATTCAACTCATTGGGCTTGAGTTGTCTGGAAGTACAGGAAACCATGCTTATTTTATTCTAACACACATCCTAAGTTCATCCTTGATGCATTAGTGAATATGATAAAGCCTTCATTACCCGTAGGCATAGTCAGAATGGGGGAAGAGGTAAGCTTTTTCTTCAAATCCTTAAATCACGCTTCACATAATTTAGACCAGATGAACTTTTCTTCCTTTCGAATGAGCTTGGTCAAGGGTAAGGCGGTCTTGGAGAAATCTTTGATGAATCATCGATAATACCTAACCAAGCTCAGGAAGCTACAAATCTCAGATGTGTTCTTCAGAGCTGGCCATTCACAAATGGTTGCTACCTTTATAGGATCCACCGAAATGGTTCCAAAGATATAATGTGTCTAAGAAACATAACTCAATCTATCCAGAACTCACACTTTGAAAATTTCCCATAAAACTTTTACTTCCTTAGGATATCAAGGACCTTGTCTAGGTGCTCACAATGTTGGTCTAGGTCATCAGAGTAAACCAGGATGTCATCTATAAATAATATGATAAAGGTATCGAGGAAGTGTTGAAGCACACTATTCATGAGGTTCATGAACACACTTGAAACATTGGATAACCCAAAAGGCATAACCAAAAACTCATAGTGACCATAGCAGGTTCAAAAAGTAGTTTCTAGGATATCCTCATTCTTAACTTGCAACTGATGGTAACCAGATCTTAGGTTGATCTTTGAAAAGACTCACGTAGTTTTGAGCTGGTCAAATAGGTCATCTATATGGGGTAGGGGATACTTATTCTTAATGGTAGCCTGCTTTATCTTTCAATAGTCTATGCACATTTAGAGTGATTTGTCCTTCTTATTTACAAAGAGGACTGATGCTCCCCATGGGGATGTGTTGGGTCAGATGAAACCCTTGTCCAACAGTTCTTGCAATTACTTCTTCAACTCAAGCAATTCAATAGGAGCCATTCTATACGGTGCCTTAGAAATCGGGTTCGTTACAAGAACTAGTTCTATTGAGAAGTCCACTTTTCTTTCCAGAGGTATGCCAGGAAAATCATCTGGGAATACATCAACATAGTCCCTAACTACCTCTATATATTCTAAGGGTCACATCTTTGTTTCTAGATTAGTAACTACTGCTAGGAACACTGGGCAACCTTTAGCTACGATTTGTTCTTCTTTCACTACTGACATATTTAGAATGGGGGTAGCATCTTTCCTACCTCTAATGGTAAATGGTACATGATCTGATCTCTCAGTTCTTATTTTCTTTTCCTGACAATCTACCTTTGCATAATAGTTATACAACCAATCCATTCCTATAATGACATCAGTCATTCATATCAAGCAAGATAAAGTCGGTAGGGAGTTCATTATTCATGTATTTTACAGGTATGACCAATGTCTTTAAGAGGGATAGAAAGATACGAACACTAGGGTAGTGACTTCTAAGACATATCCTTAGTCCTTGAAGTCCAACCAGAGAATAGTTGCAACATTTCTCGAACTGAAAATATCTGTAGAACTAGAGTCAAACAAAGCTTTAACATTATGACCCATTATGTCAAGCATACCTACATCATGTTTATGACAATAAAACTATGCACATTATGGTAAAGGATAGACAAAGGCAATTTAGGGATGGTTACCTTCTATGAGCTGGTTCACATTAGCCTGAGCCTCTTCATTGACGATGGTGAAGACTCAGGCCTACCTACATTCTCCTGTGGGAGGGGTTGCTCCTTGGGGTGCTGCAATTGTAGGTTGTGATTCCATGGGTTGGGATGCTACTGGGATCAGACCTCGAGGGTTAGAGAAAGGACAGTTGAACTTGATATGTCCCTCTTGTTGACATTGGAAGCACACCTTCTTTTCATGAAAACACCTACCGGGATGCTTCTTTCCACATGTGCGAACACTCAAGTTGACGATTCTCCTGGCAAGGTTTCCCTCTTCCTCCCTTCATTATTTCTCCATTATTATGCCATCTCCCCTTCTTGTTATCATTCCTTAGGGAAGAAGTACCCTCTTTGAACCCCAAATACCACTTGGGTGGGTTCTATGCAGGCATGACTGTCTTTTCCAGGTCTAGAGTGAAGTTAAGGGCCTCAGTGAAGGTTGCGAGTTTACTTGCCATAATTGAGGCATGATCATAGGGTGCAAGAATTCCACAAAATGGTCTACTCAATGCTCTTTAGTCATCATATAACCAAAAATCTCTAGGAGGCGAAACTTTTGAATGAAGTCCTCCACTGCCATGTTACCTTCGACAAGGAATGTGAATTGCTTTTCTTTTTCTTTCTTAGAGGAGGTGGGTATGAACCTTGTAGAAAAGATAGTATGAAAATCCACCCAAGCCATTAGTTCTTCATTCAAGTTTCGACTCATGATGTGTTTTTCCCACCATAATTCTGCATCTCCTTCCAGAAGGTGAGCGATGAAGAGGACCTTTTTGTTTGGTTGCACATGTAGGATGTGAAAACCATTTTTTACTACTAAGAGCCATGCATCTGCTTTGTCAACCACGTCAGTTTTATCTCCACCGTAGAAATTTTCAATACTCATCTTGAAGAAGTCCAATATGGTGGCTCCAAGGAGAGGGCGAACATGTAAAGCTTCAGCATTCTCATCTCTGGTACATCCTTGAGGGCTAGGGCACTAATGTACTCAGTCAACTTCTTCTATTGTTCCAGGTAGAGAGCATACAGGGTGTGGACCACGACTTGTTGTACTACCAGTCTGGAGTCAGCTGCATGACCATGGTCTTCCTTAGGATCATCTTCTATCATAGGCTCATCCTCACGGTTTGACATGTTGAAGGGGATAGCATCATGTTTAGGGAATTTCTTTGTAGAGGCATCACCTTCCCTCTTCCTTTTCTCAGAGGACTCACCCTCCATGGACCTTCTCTTCTCTGAGGAGGGTCTCATCTTGCAAGAGGGACTCAGTCTGGGGTATTCATCATGGATGTCAGTGTCTTTGACGCGGGCCATGCTTTTCACATAAGTTAACTTTATTAACCTCAATTTCATACTTAGGGTATTACGAAATCATAAAAAATTATGTCCATGACATCTTGTTTACATGTATTTTATTATTTGGCGGAGGATGCCTTAATCCCTAATATCCATAACGTTAGTACTCAGAAAGGGATAAATAGAGCAGTTACATGTACCTAGGGTTTAATGAGTGAAGCAAAGGTTAGAGAAGGGATGAAATAGATGAGAAATCCTAAAGGTATTTTATTTCAAATATAATCCCCTAACTTTGGCCAGGAAGGATACACATGTCCAGGAGTCCTTGTAAGCAAACTAGCTGTGCGGAGGAGAATTTTACTAGCCCCTAGATCGTGGTCCTTTCTAGACACCATCATATTTGGAAAGTACTCTAGTCATTCCTTCATGCTGTACAAACTCTTAAAATTTAATAATTATAAAAGGTTAAATGGCAAACCAGGATCTGATACCAAATGTAATGACCCCTTCCTATGTTATCCCAAATTAAGGTGGACCGAGAGGATAAGGGCCATTATCATAATTACAAGATTGAGGTTTATCAAATAACTATAAATAATTACAAAAATTTCACTTAGTGGTAAAGAGTTTGAACAACATAAAAGATAGATCCTCCACTAAAAGGTTACATTGAAAAGGGAAACCTCTATCAGTTGTAACTAAAAATAAAAGCTATCTATCTATATCCTCCAGAATTACATTAAATCTTTTCTTTTGGTGCCTCATTTTCTAGAAGACCAATTTTCATAATACTTGTAGAATAATAACAGATTAACCTAAAGCACCATGAAACAAAAACACAATTAGTATAACAAGTTATACTAGTATGTGGTGGAAACAAAATATTTACATGTAGGTGTAACAATCTAATCAGCCATTGCAATGATTATAACTACAAAATAATACAAGCATTTTCTTGTTTTAACCTCACCACCCTTATCATTTTATCTCAATGGTGTGCCCTCACTAAGAGGAGCCTCTATATGGGGAGCCTTCTCTAAATGTTTTGGTCCTTGTATTGGACATTTCACAACCTTGCCTCACCCATGATATGTTTCATACATAGGCCATCTTTTTTGTGTCAGGCCCATGGTGATCTTCCTTTCTAGACCTGATCACTAGTCATCCCCATGATTACATTAATCACCCCATGCTATTTAACTCACTAGAGATGATATAGGATTTAAGTAGGTTACATTTATATATTTTGATATCCACAATGACTTTATAGATTGCATGAATTAAATAAACAAGCAATAATTTATTTGCAATAGTCTGAGAAACCATAGAAAACCATGAAAGTTGTTTAAGTTGGGTAGTCATAAGTGTAACCACATACCTTTCTCAGAAGTAACTTGATGTCCAAGCAAAAAGGCAACAAGAGCAACCAACCAAGCAACTACCCTAAAATTAAAGCATAATACCCATGTATTATTATTTTATCCAAAATCTACCATTAAGGATGACTTGCGGTCAGGTCAAATTAGGGTTTCATTAGGGTTTTGGCTTCCCAAATCCTAATTACCACTTTTAATGCCTTTTTGGTTCACAAACCCTAATTTTACCACCATATGAATTTTTAACTCAAGAAAACCCTAATTGGACAACTTATGTGTTATTTCTCTCAAATTAGATTCAAGATACCCATTTTATCCAAAGATATCAATATTTGACTATTAAGATCAATTAAACATATTAAGATCATCAAAACCTAAAATTAGGGTTTTAATCTTTTAAACACATTGAAGATAGCAACTTCAGACACTTTTTGAACTAGAAGTAGATTTTGATCTTGATTATATTTTTATTTCAGTCCTTACATTTTATGATCATTTTCATATATTATATGTCACCATTGGACCATCCTACTAATTACTACAATTTTAGCAATTTAATTGGTTTCTGACCAATCACAGGCTACCACCTAGGTAGCACGCCCTAGTCTCGACCTTGCCAACTAGGCTGGGCTGACCAATGGGCTCACACCACCTAGGTTGGGTGTACTTACATGGATCGCATTAGTCAGGATGAAATGGGAGGGGAAAGGACCAGGATATCCTTACCTAAACAGAAGAGGAGGCGGGGGTAGAAGTGTAAAATCCCCAATGAGCAGCATGAGTGGTCAACAATGATGGTTGATTCTAAGGTTCTGACCTTTGCATGAGTGGTCAACAATGATGGTTGATTCTAAGGTTCTGACCTTCTATGTGACAAGTAAGGGGATAATCACCTTTGCCTTTCTCCTATGAACTTGACGTGGGCTTTGATTGCCCTGTAGATGCCCGAAGTCAGTGGGACGAGAGGAGAGTATCTCCAATGAGAAAGTAGGGAGGGGTAGAGGTGAAGGAAGGAAATGGAAGAGCAATTGAGGGTAGGGAAAGATGCGTAAGATCAAGTAAAGCTTCACAATCCAAAGCATAGTTTTGTAGAGGGTCCCTAGCCCTCTATTTATACTCATCCACGATGGAGGGGTTGTTCTTGGGGTCATGAATTGTGTGAATCTTTAACTACCTCCCAAAGTGGGTAAACCCTAGGATGATTGTGTTTGTAGTCTTTCTCTAAATATAATGAGATAGTTTCTAGGAGTCCTTATTGGTCAGGGAGTGAGATTTGTGTAAAACGAGTCTGTTTGTTCACTATACTGGTTTCCAAATAGAGCAAGAAAGTAGGTGAAAACTGAGTCACCATTGGATCTAGGATCAACGGTCATCAAGCCACATAAAAAATCACAAAGTCTAGATATTATCAAGTATGAAAAGGAATTTTGTGGCATTTAATACAAATCCATGTTAAACTGCTCTCTTTAGGAATTCTAGAAAATGCCATAACTCTTACTCCTTTAATACTTTTTATTCCAAATTTTGAGGGAAAGTCTTTAATGACATTATCTAGACATGTGAGAGATTTAGGACCAAAAATACCAATGCTAAAGATACTTTTCTTATTCTCCAAGTTTCCCTCTTTATCTTATCACTTAAGGCATCAAATCTATTCTTTTCTCTTTACTTTTCCATATCCTTTATTTTGATTACTTTTCTTAATATAAACCAAGTGGAAATGAAATCAACCCATTAATGGCCTTAATACCACTTTTCTAGAGAATTCTACCTACCTCCATAAGTACATTATTTATTATCCATTATCTTTTGCATTTCTCTTAATATTGGATTTTCTTTCTTCCTTTTTCCCTTATATACATTATTGGAGCAATAAAATTAGTAGAAACCACGACATCCATAGCAAAACAAAATCTTCAAAAGAAAACCATACTTCTAAAACAACACACCAAATTTCCAATAATGTCCTTTTTATTCAAATAATTGCATTTCATTTATGAAAATATATGTTAAAAACATATTGTAACAAGAAGGATGAAGCAAAACAAAGACAAAGTAGTACCTTGTTACAACAACCATGTAAGTCAAGAAGGTATTGCTTGATTACACCTCCCCTCATTTTAATCAGGCATCAAGTTTGGAAATTTTGAGACCGGTTTTAGATGCCTCTTACTTCAAGTTAGAGTGAAGTCTAATAGGAATTATGAAACATAACTGATTTTCTAGAAAGAATTTCTTGAATACACCTCCCCTCACTCTAGCCAGCTGTCAAGTTTGGAAATTGTGACACCAACTTTAGATTCCTCTTACTTCAAGTTAAATCTAAGTCTAATAGGCATTATGAAACATAACTAATTTTCTAGATTGGCCAATGAAGATCCAAATGTTCATGTGGAGAACTTCTCAAACCATGCCACACTGTGAAGATTGATGAGATTATGGAAGTGGCAATCCATATCTCCACCTCTTCCCCTTTATACTATGAGCTCAAGCCAAGCAATGGATGCAAGACTTGGAAAAGGGTCTATCCAGACATGGACTTCCTTACCGATAGACTTTTTGTAGACATTCTTTCCTCCCATCAAGACTAGTGAAATCCTAAAGAAGACCTCCAAATTTGATCAATGCCTAGAGAAACATTAGTTAATGCATGGAAGAGGTAAAAAGAGCATCTTCGATGGTGTCCACACCATAATATTCCAGAGTAGACTCATTTAAGCACCTTTTATAGAGATTTATCCCCTGATACCACCTCTACTATTCGTGCAGCCACTAGAGGGAGTTTGAGTAAGAATGAAAGTGAAGAAACGAGGTTGTTGAGATCATGTCCATTAGCCAATCTTCTAGGGGCATGGACCATGGAAGTGGGAACAACAAGGCAACATTGTTTGCTCTCAGTGCAAAACTGGACAAGCTCACCAAGTAACTCAATGTCATTTGTATCAACTGTGAAAAACATGCGATGATGTGTTACTTATATAATGGTTCACACTAATATTTAGACCTCACTAATTCAACAACATGATATAGTGAAAAGGAAGTTAAGTTCATTGGGAACACCCAATAAATAAACCTTTCTCGAACTCGTACAGTTCGGGGTGGCAAAACCACCCTAACTTCAGCATGAGGGACAATAAGCAACATCAACACTATCAAGACAACCATCAAAGACAATTGAAAAAGAATAACAACCTTGAAGGCATTCATTTACAGGTTAATGAGTGAGGCATTGACACTCATGCAAACTAAGGCTTGAACATCAAATGGGGTAGCTAGCATCAACTATTGGCAGACTCAAAATCAATGAAGAAGATATTTTAGGATATACCACACAGAACCCAAGGGATCATGTGAATTCAATCAACACAAACTACTTGAGTCAAGTTGACAAGGAGGGTAAACCAATGAAGTAACCTATGAAAATGATACTGTCGAAGATGTCCAACAATTTGTTTCTAAAGAACATATACCCATCACTTAACAACTAGAAGAGGAATTCCACTAAAGTTGAGCTAAAAGAGAAGATTGCAACCCTATATGTCCAACCACATTTGAGAAATAAGATGGTGCAACTAACTGCACCTCCTAATCCTGTCACCACGCAGTAGTAGGACATAGATGACTAGCCTATTCCTGAGTCACCTATCTAAGGGAGTCCAACTAGAGAAGAAGAGGAGATTGAAGTTCAAGACATGATTATCAAACCCAATGTAAGTGCCATAACACTAGCCAATATTCCTCCCAAATAGTAGGACCTAGGAGCTTTGGACATCTTAGGTGATATAGGTAAAATACATTTTTATGATGTTATGCGATCAAGGTTCTAGTTTAAATGTTATCCCACTAACCATATATTATCATCTAGATTAAATGCACCCAAGAAAAACATAGCAATTTTCAGATGGCAGATTTTTGTAGGAAAAGTTATATAGTTGTGGCAGAAAATGTGTTGATAGAGGTTAAAGGTTGTTATGTATCGGTGGACTTTGTTATTATGGAAAACATAGGTGGAACCCAGGAGACATATTTTAGGATATCCACTCCCTAAGAGTATAAAACAATTTATTAGTTTGAAAAAAGGTGAAGTTAGAATGGAGATCTATGATAAGAACATTACCTTTTCTTTAAAACCTCCAGACTTAGGTGGCCCAACACTTGAGATGGGATTGGGAAGAGAAGGGGGTGATCTTTATGAATACCTTTTTGGACAAAGTATTTTGTTTATTTTTAGTTTAAGAAGAAGAACTTTGTTCAGATAAGGTACATTAAACCCAAGATTGTGGGAGGCGGGCCACATTTTTCATTCCATTTAGATTTTTTTGTTTTGTTTATAGTTACATCGTTCCTTTTTTGCATTTGAATATGTATATTTCAAAACTCTTTCTTAAGTTCACGCTTCATGATCATTAGTCAAAATTATACGTTGACAATGTAAAGTAGATGATATGATGAAGTGAAGGTATAAAATCCTCAACACACAATATGCAAGAAATAGCACATGACGTGCACATGCTTAGAAATAAAAAAACAATATATGCAATTTCCCTACACGATGTGCTAATACTATGACACAACATGCACCCGCATCATCAAAAAATCATTTATAAATGAGGAGCCACTTGGGTGCTTGTCCAGCAACACATCTTTCCAATCGATGGATCAAGAAAACTAACCTATGGACTTTGTGCACAATGTGCACAAATTACACACATCACGCCATGAAGTTTGCAAATATGAGAAAAGTCTAGATTAGAGAATGGTGTAGCTTAGCATCGTGTGAACCAAATTTTGAGTTAAAAATAAATAAAGTGTTAACCTCGTGAAACATATTGTTCCCTCAGTCGAGCATTCCCCACTCCAAGTATATTTGCCACTATATGTATCCAAGAAGCCTCAAGAGGCTATTTTTTTCTACTACAAACCTCCCACAAGCATCATCAACTACAACCTAGACTACTTGAGCAAAGAGGATCACTCCTCCTTATCTATTACTACCACTAGCTCCATAAGAAGATATCTCTCTCATAAATGACCTTTATTAGTGCATTTTACTTCTTCAGAAGGCACACACACGTCCCTTCCCCAAAGTTGTCACTGTCAATTCTTAAAAATCATGGAGGCAACATGGTTAATAGAAGAAACAAAAAAGTCCACATATCCTATAAGTAAATCTTGTCAATAATAATATATCAAGAAGAGGAGATATGATATATATCTTGTCATGGAGTAAATTTTTGGTGATGTTTATCAAATGGAATAAGAGACAAGAAGATGTCATTGACATCCTCTCAAGGTAGTTACAAAGTCATATGTATCTCTATATCATCCACACGGATGAGGGAACTCCATGTTGTGATCCTAGAGTAGGAGGGGAAGGAGAAACCTTTCTATTGGTAACATGTTAGTGTTCTACAATCTCTTCTTCTCTATCTCCTCGTGTGTAATGACAACTAGGTTTCACGTGCCAAACGGTGCAACCAAAACCCTAGTTGTCATTTCCCCTTTAAACATGAGAGGTAAGGAAGTAGGGTCACTAATAAACTTTGAGAAAAAAAAGGGCTATGGGATATTTTCCAATGGCCCACTCATGGATAACTAGTCCATCGACTAACCAATTCAGTCGAGTGACGATATGCAATAGGACATTTTAGAATATCCCCCTGACATACCAGTATAGTCCAATCAGCCCACTGGGACTATCCAATTGGCCAATTTGTTGATCATGTACAATCAGATAACTAGACTATTTAGTTGACTGATTGGATTGATTTCTGCTTAGTCAATCAACTATACCTTCCATTCAATCAACTACTTTGTCCGGTCAGATGATTGGACTTTCCAATTGACTGATTTAACTTCAGTCAGTCCTTGAGTGAGGTAATTGATTACTTAAACCTTTTAGTAACCAATTAATCATGTGTCCATGATTACACTCCTCTTCCATGTGCATCCTATGCATGTGACTCTGTAGGGTATACATTTTACATTAGCATTGATTCTATAATCATATTATGAATTTACAAACAATGATGTATCTATAAAGACTTCATTGCCATCCTAGTAATTAAAGAAGTTGGAGAAAACTTCAACCTAGTGGTGTGACCAGTGTAAAAATGGTTGTTCTTTGTCTCTGATATCCAAATTGAATTTGAGGCATTCAAATTTCATCCTCTTATCAATCAATCTTTGTACCTTGATCTATAAAGACTATCTGAGATATATATGAGTGATGTGCATCATTTATGCAAGAATTCACTAGGCATAATTAATTCCTAGAGTTTGAATTTTTTTACGGCAAAACAAACCACTTAGATAAGTTGTTTACTTCTTAGTATAGAAGGGTTGGTCCCATGGATTTGATCCCAATTGCTTTGCACAATTATGAAATTTGAACAAAACAAACCCCAAATTCAAGAGATGATTATGCTAATAAATGAATAAAAGAGAATTATGATAAAATTAAAAAGAGTTATGCTAAGGCAAGTAAAATAAGATTATACTAAGAACAAAATGAAAGAAACAATTATGCTAAGAACAAGGATAAAGATTTTCCAGAAGAAGAGCAGTTAAAAACTGAGATCAAACAATATGAAGAAATATTGAGGTTTGGGGTTCACACTGATAACCTGCATAGAGAATTAGATTGACAAACTCATTAGAAAAAAATTAGTTTGCTGAGGGCATGAAAAATGTTCTTTAATGCATTTAGAAAAGACATAGATTCACACAAATGTGTTGATCCCAATGTTTGTAGATCCTTGCTTGATCATCCCAATAGAGCTCCTTCCATAATTTCTTTTGGAGGTCGACATGCTTTGTTTGATCATTAAAAACCATTGGGGTATGAGGATTTCTTCACCCAAAATTAAAAGACAATAGTACGGGAGATCAATTCTTAAAACATAGTGATAAACAAACAAAACACCATCTAAGAGGTAAGTTATAATAGTTGATTTAAATCTAAGAAAATACGGGCTATGGGGCTACACCCCATGCCTCGACAGAAGGACATATCACTCATTATAGAAATGGATGCAAAAGCATAAGAAAGGATAAGAAAATTCATAGGCTAGTGATAAAAGAAGAATCCAAACAATATTGGATTCTGACCTAGCAACAATCAAATGAGTATCCTCTCCAAACGTTGCCCAAGGTAAAAGAAGATCAATTGGAAAAACAATAAGAACACTATAATTCCAATGCAAGAATGAAGTATAAGATATACAAGAAAACACATAAAGTACAAGATTAATGATGGATCTTTTTTTTTGGACTCCCCCTCTTTTTATGGCGGGGGAGGAGGAGAGAAAACCCTAGGAAATTGTCTAGGGTTGTAAATGGTTATGGGTGGATCTGCAGACCTGTACATCTGGGCCCTTTAAAAACCCATCATGGGTCTAAATTTTTGGACTCGTAGAACTGTCTACCCGCATACCCATGGACCCGCACATAAGCAGTACACTAATGGGTATGTTTGGACCCAGACCCACAGACTCGTGTACCCTCTATACATAAATAACTACATAAATTATAGGTAATTATATCATTCTTTTCTAGTATAATTAATATAATACTTGGTATTACATATTACTCTAATTATAATAAGATTAAGGCTAGTGATCTAATTGAGAAATAACTATTCTAATTACAATCATAAGAAACATATGTAAACTTAAAATCAAAATTGTTACATGATATGCTACATAATTAAGTCACTATGACAATGACTATATATATGTAACTAATTGACTCAACTAATCCTCAATCTACAAAGTATTACATTATTTAATATAACCATTGCATGTTTATATCCTATATAATAGCAATAACTTGTTGTATTAGAATATATAGAACATAGCTGTAAATTTTCTTACATAAATGATATGATGTTTTTACAGAACCTCTTACCCTCATACTCGCTATTATTGTGAGTACGAGTATGGTGCAGGTCTAGATTTTTATTATGCGGGTCTAGAACTAGAATCAGACCCACTAAATTAAATTGGGTATGGGTATGGCTATGGTCAGACCCGCACCACACCCGCACTGTGTACACCCCTAAATATGGTTAAATGTGGCTGGAGACTATTGAAAATGTCCATCTCACTATTTCCAATCGATCTATTGGAAGTCCCAGTTGGTCAATTGGGAGTGTGGCTATGTGGATATGGGGGAAGCGAGTTAAAACCCTATGGTAGTTGGAAAAGTGGATTCATCTTAGGGCCAATGTGATATTGAGAGAATCTAGATCTCTAAGGGACGTGAATCGACCACTTGACAATTTGAATTTCCCAGTTCGGCATATGGGTTGATCGATCTGCATACTAAGTGGACCATTTTGCTGGAGAGGCACGCCTTCTTGGATGGAAATGAGTCAAAGGATCAGAAACATGGGACAATCAACTCGAGTCCTAGGATGGAATCATTTTAGGCACACGAGTCGATAAAACAGTGAGGCGAGTCGACCAGATGGAATTCTAGGAAGTTTGAGAATGTGAAATGGAAGTAGGTTCTTATACTTTGAAGCTATATTTTGCAAAGAAGAAGGTTCCATCTTCCTTTTACTTTGACACCCCCACATTTTATTGTAAGTTTTGCATAGGAACATGATTTTGAGTAGATTTTGGGGTCATCTAGATTTCCCTAGGTAGAAAAGGGAGTGAATGGGGTATGGAAGAAGATGATCTCTCCTCTATTAGACTTGAGATCTTTTATTGTAATGTACTGTAATTACATTGATTGCATTTTTTGGTGTGTACTTTGACATCTTTTCTTGATGGTACGTCCCTATAGGATTTACAAGGGGTATGGATTAAGTGGTAATAGGGGGAAGATCATGCCAACCGGAACTCATGACTTGTCATAGTTTTGGTGGTTTTAATTTTTTTTGGAGAGGTGAGGGGAAGTGAAGATGGTGGAAGAGTGCATGGAAAAGGCCAATCATGTGCATCTCACATTATTGAATTTTTTTTCTTTTTGGGGTATCATTGCATTAGTTCAATTCTTCATGTAACCTACATCATACATGAGATATGACAAGTTATTCACAATTTTAAAATAGAGAACATATTTTATTTGATTTCTATCAATTCAATAAGGCTTGCAAACATTTTCAATGAGTAATTCCAATTTGAGATCCTAGGTGAAATGGTGAATTATAATCATGCATGGAAATTTGTAAAATGATTGCAAAGAAAATTTACCGTATTCAAAAGGGTACATTGGTACAACATATATTTATTCATCCAACAGACCAAATAAGGGAAAAATCACATCATAAAGGAACACAAAGCAAACTAGAACTCAAAAAAGCAAACTAAACTACATGAAGGCAAATATGAAAACATAGATATTCTATGAAAGGGAAGATAAGGGGGTGGAATTAGACCAGTAAATGGATATTTAGAATCCAAATAGTTAATCCAGATTCAAGTCCAAAATCTTTAAAAATATTCGACATTTGACGGATTCACATCAGATTTCAAATATTGAATTTTGGATCCAAAAATTTTAGATCAAATATCGCATATTGCTATGTTTGCTCTAAAGAAATTTGAATCCAACATATATACATATATTATTATTTATTTATTTTCTATATGTAAAAATATAAAAATATAGACATTGTATCATATATACATATTAATGTAATATCAATATTTCATATATATAATATACATTAACATTAAATGCGTGACTTTTGGTCAAGGTTAGATATTTACTCGAATTGGATATTATCAGTTTGGATCAGAGTCAGATGCTACCATATGATATCTACTGGATATCAGATCAGATATCAAATCAAACAAATTTTTTCAAATTCATATGTCAAATATAATAGTATTCATTCCGTATTCGATCCGTTTACAGGTGTATGTGGAATTGGTATGTATCACCCATCTCCACTCTGAACTTAAAAATTTCCTCACCCTGACCAAATCCTAATTCTGAGATGGAGGGTAGAGAATCACTATGGTAGAAGGGATCGAGGTGGTGGAGGACTAGATGAGGAAGGAGGCTCATAGTAGTAGTGACCCCAATATTGGGAGAATCCTTTTTTTGTGTATTGGGACCTGTAAATAAGAAAAATATCAAGAAACATTTCATAACAAAAGAGAAGAAAAACAAAATGAAAAAATACAAGTCAAAGAGATGTTGGATTGCCTTCCAACAAGCACTCTATTTAACATCGAAGGCCCAACACTTGTGTGCATGAGACCGGTTCTGGTTCTAGAGTGGGTGGGGGTGGAGGTTCACTTAGGTCTAAATCTTTAGGAATAGGGATGCACTGCACCCCTTATTCCATGAAATCCTCAAATGTTTTGTAAAGTTTAAATATATACATGTTTACTACAAATTCACCGTTCCATTTGTCCCAAAGGATAAAAGTTCCATGTGGATAGGCACCCTTTACAAGATAGGGTCCATACCATATGAATTTGAATTTTCTAGGGAAAAGCTTCAAGCTAGAGTCGGATACTAGGACCTAGTCTCCCACTTGAATTTCCTTTCACCTAATATGGAAATCATGCCATAATTTGGTTTTGTCTTTGTAAATCATTACAGTCTCGTAGGCGGTCATCTTAAGTTCCACTAGTTCCTGTAGTTGAAGAAAATGGTTCTCACCTTCCACAGATAGGTCAAAATTGAGGGTTTTGATAGCCCCACTAGCTTTGTGTTCCAACTCTATTGGAAGATGGCAAGATTTCCCATAGCTTAGTTGGAAATGTGTGGCGCCTAAGGGAGTTTGTTAGGCTATTTTCTATGCCCACAAGGCTTCATTGTGTTTTAAGGCCCAATCTTTCCTAGTGTGGTTGACTATTTTCTCCAAAATGGACTTGATTTGATGATTCAAGACCTTGACTTAGCTATTGGTCTGAGGGTGGTAGGGATAAGAAACTTTATGGTGGACACCTATTTCTTAATCAAGGACTCAAAAAGTTTCTCGAAGTGTGACCCTCCATTGGAAATCACAGTGCAAGGTACCCCAAACCTAGGGAAGATGGTATCCTTTGAAAGATTCATAACAGACCTAGAGTCGGTGGTTTTGGTAGGGAGGGCTTCTACCCATTTTTAAACATGGTCCATGATGAATTCATATTCATCCCTTTTCTAATTGTAGCTTCTAGGCCTTTGACTAGGATTTTATCTTACTTTTGCCCAATTTTTAGAAGTTGCAATTTGCTTGTTTCTGATACATTAATTTGAATTTTTATCATTGTTACTTGTATTTGATATTCCACCCCATTCCCACTTTCTCAGCCTCTGAAACAAGATCCTTCTTTACTACTTGGAAATTAAAAGACCAAGGACTTCAATTGTACGTCTCTCCAAGAACTTTAGTATTTGAACTGAGTGACTCAATTGGTGAGCGATCGAATCACTTGACGAAGTTCTCCACTCCAAAAACCTCAATCGGCCAATTCATGGCGTCGATCCTTTGACTCAACATTCCACTCATTATCTACACCGACCAATTCAACATCTAAATCAAGCGACTCATACTACAATTCAGTTGACTCATAAGTTCAAACTAGGCATTTCAAGCTCCAAGAGACCAACTCAGTTCCTTAGAGGCCAAGTCTTAGTCAAAGGCACTGCCACCCCATCCTTAGGGTTTTGACCTACTTTCCTAGGCCCGCACACTCACAAACATGAATCGGGTGACTTACACTGTGAACCAATTGGTGCATAGACTATGGACAGTCTTTTTCCAACACTACCAACTGGTTGTAGTGTAATGTTTCCACCCCTTTTTCCCCTATAAAAGGAGGGGGGACTCCACAAAGAAACTGATCTAAAATTTTGTATCTTGCTTTAGTTTTCATGTCCATTTTACATTTGCTTTGGGAATTCTTGTATGGTTATACTCTTCTTCTTTAATAAAGTTCTAGTTTTCAATTGTTGTTCTTGGTGTTCTCATGCTTGGGAAAGGGATTAAGAAGAGCAACCATTTAATTGTCACTAAATTAGAGTTCCTCCATATTCTTATTCTCAACTAGTCTATGGATCTTGTTCTTTCTTCATTTGCTCCTTCTTTAATTCCTATGGATTGTGAGTAGCTATTTATAATAAGGCATGGGGAGTAGCCCCATAGTCATAGTTGATTAGATTGATGTAGTTTTATGACATTACTTGTTAGATGGCATCTTGTTAAATCTATCATCAAATTTATCAAATTGATCTCTTTATTTTACCACATGTTAGTCTATGGTGATGAAATATCAGATCCCAAGACTATGAACAACGAAACAAATGCATAAAGCTCCAGATGAGAACTTAGAAAGAGATTTATTGGGATGATATAAAAGGATCCACAAACACCATGATGAATGGGTTTGTGGGAAGTTCAACTTTTGAAAATGAATTTGAAAATGTTTTTGCATGCCTTCATCTAATTTTCTTTCTCTTCATAGTTTTCATCGATTTAGTTTTACATAGGCTATGGTAGCAAAACCCATAACCCGATATCCTTTAACATTGAATCGATCTCTATTTTCCAATCGCTTGGTTTTTTATTTCCCTATTTCATTCCTATAATTTAATTATGCTCATAGGTAATCTTTCTCACTTGTTCTTAGCATAACTCTCTCTTTTATTGTTCTTAGTGTAGCTTTCTCTTATCTTTTTTTTACTGTAACATTTTATTACCTTGTTCTTTGTGTAATCTTTCTTACTTTTTCTAGCATAATCAAACCTTCAAGCAACATATCTTCAATTATGCATCCAAATAAAACTGTTCAAAGTAAGGGAGTTTAAGTCCATATCTTAAACAAGGAGTCATGTGGGATCAACCTTCATATTCTAATAAATTAACCTCAATTGATTGTTTTATCATTTAAATAGGTTAAACTCTAGGAATCAACTTCTAATGAATTGTCGTGTAAGCTGAACATATCAATTCACAACCACAAAGATATAGGAATACCCACAAGAAGAGGAAAAGGGTCCCATGTAAACCACTTCCTATACATCGAATATACCTATTTCTTTCCAGGAGATAATTGACACTTGATCTATATGAGAAATGTTTCTATTCCTCTAGAACTAATCACCAGCTAGCACAAATTAATAAGAGTCTTTAAACAAGGTGGGGCAGAAGGATCCAGACTTAAGCACTTTCCTAGCAGCCTTTTGAGAGCTCATGTGCCCTCTGGTGGGGCCAGAATGACATTTCTCTAGAATATCATGAGCCTCTTCCTCAGTGACACATCTAAAATAGAGGCCATTTTCACATAGTTTAGATAGATAAGGTTCATCCCAATAGAAGTGTTTAACATCATGTAATTTTTTTCCTTAACATGTCCTTGTAATCAAATGTAGGACGCCAATCATAAGATAATTTACATAGTCAGCAAACCATGGGCATTAGGATTCAAGTTTAAGCAGTTTGTCATCTAAAAGGGAATCATCAATTAGGATCCCATCATCGTGGCGTAGACTAAGGCAACTAAGGTGGTTAGCAACTACATTTTTAGAGCCCTATTTATCGAGGATTTCTAAGTCAAATTCCTAAATAAAAGGATCTATCAAAGAGTAAAGGTTTAGCATCTTTTTTGGTCTCTAAGTAGTGAATGGTATGATGATCCTTATACATGATCACCTTAGATCCAACCAAATAGGATCAGAATTTATCGAAGACATACACAATTGTTAAGATTTCCTTCTTGGTCATGGTGTAGTTCTATTGTGCATCATCTATGGTCTTGGATGCACAATATATGCCATGATGGTTCTGGTCAACTCACTATCCAAGAATGGCTCCAAAAGCATAGTCACTAATGTCGCACATAATTCCAAAGGGTAGAAACTAATATGGTGCACTGATGATAGGGTTAGAGTTAAGAGCATCCTTCAAACTAAGGAAACCAGTCATGCATGTATGGCCAAAAACAAAGGGAATGTCTTTCACAAGAAGATTGGTAAGAGGCTTGAAATTTTTTGAAAATTCATGAATGAATCATTGATAAAACCTAGCGTTCGCAAAAAGACATAGATGTCCTTAACAGAGGTAGGAGGGGGAAGTTTTCTAATGACCTCAGTTTTTGCTCTATCCTCATTTATTCCTTTATTGTTAACTCGATGTCCTAGGACAATTCCTTCTATCAACATAAAGTGACATATCTCTTGATTCAAGACCAAGTGTGCATATTCACACCTTTTAAGAACAAGATACAAATGTTGTAGACAAGAATCAAAACTATCTCCATAAATGGAGAAATCATCCATAAAAATCTCCATGATGGTTTCAGTCAACCCAGCAAAAATGACAACCAAGTACTGCTAAAAGGTGGTGAGGGCATTACAAAGACCGAAATGCATTCTCCTAAATACGTAGGTGCCAAAAGGGAAAATAAAATTGGTCTTTTCTTGATCTTCGGGATGGATAGAGATTTGATGAAAATATGAATAACTATTCAAGTAATAAAAACACTATTGATGGGCAAGGCGGTCTAGTACTTGATCAAGGAAGGGAAGAGGGATTGATCTTTCCTTGTGGCCTTATTGAGCTTTTTGTAGTCAATGAACATCATCCATCCAGTGACAGTGCGAGTTGGGATGAGATTGTCATTATCATTTTTCACAACTATGGTGCCCCCTTTATTAGGCACGACTTGGACATGACTGACCCAAGGGGAGTCATAGATTGGGTATATGATTCCTGTAGTCAAGAGCTTAATAAATTCTAGATAGACAACCTCTTTCATATTTGAATTTCATTTGCATTGAGGGTCTCGAGATTGCTTGTATTCTTCTACCATGGGAATTTTATGCATGAAGATGGCTTCACTAGCCCCTATTAGTTCAATCATTTTGTATCCCAAGACAACTCTTGCTTTTCTCAACTCGGTCATGAGCTTGTCTTCTTGCTTGATGTAAGGTCAGAATTGATAATGACAGGACTAATATGGTGTTCATCAAGAAAGGCATGTTTGAGTCCTTTCGGGAGGGGTTTCATTTCTATGGCTTTTGATGATTTAATTTTCTCTTCTAGAATCCTCAAATTCAGCTTGAGGGGCTTCCTCCAAGATGTCAAGGTGAAGCCTACACTGGTTAATTTTCTCATCATCAAGGTCAAACTCATTTGGAGCGGTAAGGGCTATGTGGAGTGGGTCCTCAGATAGTTCCCATTCCTATCTTATTTGGTAAAGCTTGTTGATACAATCAAGAAGGTAAACTTCCTCATGGATGCTTGGTTCTTTCATGATCTCAAAAACACGAAACTCTAAGGGTTGCCTACCTAGGCATAATAGGATGGTTCTAGATTCTACATCAATAAAAGTACAGGTGATGGCTTAAAAGGGACGACCAAAGATAAGGGGATAATGTGGATGCTCCTTGATGTCCATGATTACAAAATCACACGGGATATAGGCGTCCCTTTCCACATTTATTAGTATATCCTCAATGATACCCATGGGTTTGGTCATGGATGATCTGCTAACTGGATCGTCATGGCTTTAGGGTGCATGTCAAAAAAATCCTAATCTTTTACAAAGACGGTAAGGTAAGATGGAGATACTTGTGCTTAAATCGGCTAGGCCTTTCTATAAGTGTTGTCGCCTAGATAACACCCAATCTCTAAAGATTTGGAATCTTTCTATTTTTAGGCATTTTCTTAAGAGTGATATTAGAAGTGCTCCTAGTAGGTTTCACAATTTCATATTCCTTGGTAGTATACTTCCTACTCAACAAAGTTTTCATGTATTTAGACCATCAAGGCATATCAGAAGAGCATCTACAAAGGGAATGTCCACATGAAGTTTCTTCATGGCATCTTTGAATTTCATGAATCTGGAATCTAGCCTAGTTTGTTTGAGGAAGACCTAATATGGTGGATGAGGATTGTAGATTGGAATGTCAGGTTTGTCAACTTCACCTTGTCGAGCCTCAGGAATGGGGGCTTTCTCAGCATTGGAACATGTGGTGTCTTGCGAGGGTTCCTTTTCATTGACTATAATTTCATCATCGTAAAAATTAATGGGTAGGATGGGGGTCTCCACTAGAGGAGGTGGAGGAGCATATATATTCCTTGAATAAATGGAGATGACTTTTAGTTATTTAGGATGCTTTAGGTTATTTTCAGATAGCTATGTAAAAGTTCTAGTAGGATGTCATTCGTTTGCTAGGAGTTGAGCTAATTGAACATCAGTTTCCTTATGATGTGCTTGCTGTGAAAGGATAATCTACTCTAAAGTGGTTATTCTATCATTAAGAGAAGGGATGGGGTGGTTTGTTGCATTTGTGGTGATTGGTTCAGATATTGATATTGTTGCCCTTGGTAACTACCATGATTTTGGAAATTTCCTCGATAATTTCCTTGATTCTCAAAATTCCTTTGGTTATTATATGGGAAACCGGAGGGAGGAGGTTCTTCTTGTTGATTGGAGAATGTATTTGTTCATATGTGTATTCAACACTCATCGAATTACCATATTGGAACTCTTGGTGGGTCCTTGCTTGGTTGGGATTGTAGTAGGCTTGACTAAGTATATTTTGGATGGAGTTTGGGTCCTACATATGTACTCCAACTTCAGGTTGCATGCGAGTGTTATAGAGTAGTTGGCAATATTGAATCTCGTGATAATATCCTTGACAAATACCACAAAGAGAATCCACAAATTTAACCTATTGTGGTTGTCCTCTTCTTTCGTAGGCATTGAAGGAAGACTCTAGGCGATATTATTTGAGGACAAGGAGATTAAGACTCAGAAATAGCTCTGATGTCACAATTGTCTTCAGTCTTGGCTACCTTGAGAACCCCTCCAAAACCTTTATGTGGTTCAGTCTCAAAACTTCATTTAACAACCTCCCATGCACTATCAAAGTTTTGAAACATAAAATTACATCCAGATGAGGAATCAAGAAAAACCTTGGCGTTATTGTCAACACCTTGATAAAAAGTTTTGATTAACTGAAGTTGATAAATGTCATGATGTGGGTAATGATGGATAAGGTCATTGAACTCCCAAGCTTTGCCTAAGGTCTTACTTTAGACCATAGCAAACTGGGTAATCTTCCCTCTGATATGTTAAGTGAGGGATGGGGATAATATTTTTCTAAAGATTTGGATTGGAGTGCATCCCAAGTAGTGACATGATCTTCCATGGAAAGTACCAGATACTGGCTTGGTCAGATAAGGAATATTTGAACAACCTCAATTTGATGGCATTATTGATTGCAAAAGGCAAGTGAGTTTTAAATAACTAATTGTCTCAACTCATCACTCACTCGCAAGTATACATGATCAATTGTAGTTGATTTTGAACCACAGGGAGCTAGGTTAGCTAGGCTCAAAACTACTATTGTTTTACGATCTAGGTCAGTTTCAATTCAAAGATTGGTTTGGGTCAAATTAATTCTGAATATGAAACAAGGAAATTAAAAAATGGTAATCACTTGGAGGATGATTGAAATTAGATTGCGAGAATCTTGGATGTGGTATTTCACTTCCACATCATAACCTAATAAAAAGTTGTGAATTTCATTTATGTTAGTCAATCTTCAAAAGGTAGGTTGATGTGATCCAATACGTCTCTCGATGATATAAGATAGTCCTAACCTTGTATAACAATTCCATGCATATATATACGAATTTGAACTACAACCTAGAATCCTCAACACAATCCTAGCCATTCACATGATCAAGGACATGTTGTAAAAATGGTTATTTCTTTACCTCTTAATATTTCTTTATAGAAATACTAAGAAGAATAAAACATGTAAATATGATGGCAAACAATGCATAGAATAAGAAAAAAACCTATCCAATTTTGAATCAGAAGATCAACTAATATCAAACATAAAATTTGAGTCACACGAGTTATGACATGGGAGCCACTCTCCATGTCAAAGTTTACTCACTCATGGAGAAAAATACATGCACAAATGATAAGTCATTGAAAGAGACATGAGTAGAGAGATAAGAATAACAAATAAATCCTTGGAAGTGAAGAATAGATGAAGATCTCTGACCAAGAGGTGGAGATCCATTTTTGCAAATGCTCCTGGATACAACAAACTTCTCTCTACAACTTCAGGAAGGAATAGAGAAGTGAAATGGAGCCAAGAATGGGTTCTCTCCCAAGAAACCCTAGTTTTCTCTCTAAAATCGTCCCTCCAAAGCTCTGGCCTTATCTCTGGTCTCTAAGTTCTCCAAAGATACGTGGTACACTTCCCAAGGGGAGTGGCTTGTTATGTATATTGAAAAATGAGCAATTGTTTAAAAAAATATAAAAAATAAGCCTGAAAAGCTGTGTTAATAAGTTAGTACACTGTGCTAGATTCAATTTCCTAATGAGTCAGACCACTGTCACTAGTAACACACTGTGTGGGCAAACCACATGGTATAAGGACGGTTCTCTGTCAAATTCTAGACTTTCTAAGTCACGTCGTGTAGCTGGGACACATGCCATGGTTGGGCTCGATTGTGCAGTTGGTTGAATTAGATTCACATACCATGTGGAGTGGTTTATACAATGTGTTGCTGGTTATTTATTGAGTTTCAAACTCCATGACTTGGGGAAACTCTGGAATGTATTGGCACTTTTATTTTGTTATGAGTGGAATGGTGTGTACCTACAATTCAAACCATAACACGAGTGAGATCAACAAGAAACAAACATCTTAGCATGAACCAGGGTAGAAATATGGTTAAATTGAGTTAAATGTGCAACGAAAATGGCATACAATTATGATAAGATTTGTGCACATGAAATCCCCCTAAGCTTGAACCATTGCTTGTCCTCAAGAAAAAAGAACTGGATAAATGTTTAGAATGAATAGATGGGCAAAAATTAGATCCATATGAAAATGGATTGATAGATCTCAAAATGGTAATTTTCATCATTTAGATATGTAACTAAACATAAAATCAATTCTAAATCTCAAGATAATATTTAAAGTTTAAATAGACATTCAATTTTTTTTTTGAAGAAGTCGGAGGGTATTTTTATTCACCTTGCCCCTCTCTTGCAAGCTGAATCAACAAACTATAACAATCTGGACTACTTAAAGCAGAATGAAACTTGGTAGTACTACTACCATTACAAGCATCCATGTTGATTAAATCAACAATGTGTCTAGGTGGACTCCTATAGTAATAAGAGCCACAGTTGTTTGTGATATGAAACTTTGCCAGCTGGTCTACGACCTTGTTCCCCTCTCATTTGGTATGTACATAGGACCAGCCCGGTTTGAAACCTCTCGTCACAACAGTGATCCATCTGGTTAACCTTGGGAAGATTGAAACTTTTCCAACCATAGCCTCATTGTCATTTAGGGAATCAGATTCAATGCAGATTTTGTCGTAGTTCAGTCCCTTCCCAACTTCCACAATGAGTTCAATAGCCCGAGTCTCAGCCTCAAGGGCATTGTCGGCTTGGACAATCCTGCCCCAGCCCCCACACCAGTGGCCCCTCTCATCACGACATACTGCTACATCAACAACTATGTGGGATGTCAAGTTGAATGCATCGTCAATATTGATCTTTAGAGTTCCTTGTTGTGGCTTGGTCCAACCAGTGGGTTGTTCCTCATTGTGATTATTCGACTGAATTGCAGCCCATGCCTTTGTGCTGATAAGAACTTCCTTGGAAATTAGAGCTTGTAGGTGGTTAACAGTGAGTTTCTTCTTTTCGAACACTTGCAAGTTCCGGTGCTTCCACAGCTGCCAGCAACCAATAGCGAACTAAGTGTTGTGCAGGCCAGGAGCATTCAAGTTGTTATATAACCAGTTCCAAATGTCTGTTTCTCTGAAGAACGGATCCCAGTTGCTCTAGTTTAAAACCTCCTTCCACACACATGGTGTCTAATCACAGTCTCTCAGAGCATGAAGTATAGTTTCCTCTTCTACACTACATATCAGACATAGGCTGTTAGTAGCCAAGTTTTGCACAAATCTCCTGCTATTAGTTAGAAGGGCATTATGTCCCAGGAGCCAGAGAAAGGATTTGATTTTCATGCTTGCTTTCATCTTCCACACTGTCTCCCATTTGTCGTCAGTTCTAATGTCCTTCGCTGACCTGATGACATCATAAGTACTTCTGGTAGTGAATATGACCACGTCAGTGTGGCTCCATGCCCGGGTATCCTAAACATCAGTGTTCAGGGGGTGGTGATCTGCAACACCTTCTTTACTATGTCTTGTGGAAACCACTCCTTTAAGAACTCCTCATCCCATTTATCTTCCAAGTTAAGAAGGCTTGCAATTTTCAAGTCCAGTAGGTCATCCGGTATAGGTTTAATGGCATAGTCCTTTAAAGGCACGTTGTTGCCCCACCATCTATCGAACCAAACACTCATGTTTCTACCATTCACAGGGATCATAACAGAATTGTTGTGTATGAAGGATTTACCTTGTAAGACTACACGTCCTAGTCTGGATACATTAGGCATACAACCCCCATTGAACCGCTTATACTTATCCAGAAGGCCCTCACACCATAGAGAGATCATGTTTGAACTCAAGTCCCAGGCATGTTTGTAGATTAAGGCTTGGTTCAATTCTCTCATCGACATCAAGCCCATACCGCCATGTTTTCTGTCACTTGTGATCTTGTTCTAGGCCACGAGTGATAAGGAGTGTTGTTTTTTATTCCCACCCCAAATGAAGGACCTGATGCTACACTCAATGCGATCTTAGACCTTCGTCGGCAAAACTATTGTCTACATTATGTAGCTTGGGATCGCTATGAGTGTCTCTTTGGCTAGGCACACTCTCCCTGCAAGGCTCAAGGTTCTATCTAACCATGAGTTGATTCTGTTAGTGACCCTTTCAAGAATGCCGTCGTACGTGTCCAACTTCACCCTGCCATGTATGAGTGGTACCCCTAAATATTTTCCCATGTTCTCCGATTAGGCAAATCCGCTCACTCTGCATATCCTCTTCCTTAGCCTTACTGGGAAGCTCTTGGAAAAATGGATGTAGGATTTGTTGATCGAGATCACATGGTCAGACACAGATTTGAATTGATTAAAGTAGTCAATCACAATTTTAATTCCAGCTACGTCAGCCTTTGCAAATAGGATCAAATCATCAGCAAAGCAGAGATGTGAGATCTTGGGCCCCTTATTGTATAGTTGAACAAGTGTCCACTTCTTCTCTTGTACCAAGTTCTCGATGGATTGGCAGGCACGTTCCAGATACAAGACAAAAAGGTACGGAGATAAAGGATCTCCTTGACAAAGTCCCCTTATTGCTTTGAAAGATTCCACTTACTTTCCGTTCCATATGATGGATGCCTCCCCACTCGAGATAGAGTTTAGGATATACTTTCGAGTAGATTCAGGCATGCCAACCTAAGTAATGTATTAGCTATGAAAGGCCTAGTCATTTTATCGTATGCCTTTGATAGATCCACCTTTATAGCCATCATTCTGGGAGCTGATTTTCTTCTCATTAGATGTATGATCTCTTACACAACTGTGATGTTATCCACTATTCTCCTACAAGGCACAAAAGCACTCTGGGCAGTTGAGATCCAGTCAGATAGGAACCGCTTCAGGTGTTTGACTACAACCTTGGAGGCTAGCTTGAGGACATTATTATTGAGGGAGATAGGTCTGAATTGCTCACATTTCTCAGGCTTCATCACTTTGGGGATTAACACAATGCTGGAATTACAAAGTGACTACTCAAGATCCACTCCCGATAAAGCATTGCTAATAGTTGCTAAGAGGGAGTGCTTCATAGTATGCCAATTCTTCAGTAGGAATGAGCTATCAATTCCATCCGGTCCAGGGGCCTTTTGGGGATTAGATTTGGATAGAATGTTATGTAACTCCTAGAGGGTGGGGGCATGCTGAATCTTCTATCTTTCCTCACTAGATAAAGGTTTGAATGAGCTACAGTAGCTGCTAATGGCCTCCGAAACTGTGTGCACTAGTTCTGTGAAGATTTTCTTGAAGTGACTTCCAACCATGCCCCTGATCGTGCATTCATCTGTCACCCACGCACCGGTGTCATCCTTGAGTATAGAAACTGTGTTGAACTTCTTTCATTGATTGACATATGCATTATAGAGCTTAGAATTGTTATCGCCATTGATAAGCCAATTTATGTGGCTCTTCTGTTTCATGTCATCTTCCTCCTTTTTCAAAATTTCTATGTATTCAGCTTCCATGTCTACAATAAGCTTTACAGTTTGATGATCGTAGGTATCCGCCAAGTTGGCCTGGAGCATATCAAGGTTTCTAGTAATTCACTTTTTCTCCTTCACCAGTTGGTGCCTAGTGTTCGACGCCCAACTCAATATATGCTTCTAGGATTGATCCAAAGCTTCATGGAAATTCAGACCCGAGTTCCAGTTGTCCCTGACAACCTTTTGAAATTCGGGGTCAGCTGACCACGATTCCCTTATCAGAAACCTAGGCATAGCATGGGCTCTACTCATTGCCCTAAGCGATAGGGGGCAGTGGTCGGAGCTCACTCTGGGCAGGTGCTCCACTACAAGTTGCAAGAAGTTCTGCATAAAATTAGCGTTGGCTACTACTCGATCTAAATGCTCCCTGAGCTGCCCATAGACGTAGGTATATCTTGTACCATTGAAGCCCAAGTCCGAGAGACCTATTTCAAGAAGTGTGTTGTTGAAGAGGCTAGCCTCATTAAAGTTATAATGCGAGCTTCCCATCTTTTCCTTAGGTAGAAGAGTTGTGTTGAAATCCCCCATAGCCACCCAAGGCATATGGACGTTTTTACTTATGTCCTTAAGTAAACCCCACAAAGAGTTGCAGACTGTAATGTGTGGGATGGCATAAACAAAAGTGACCAAAATTGAGTTATCGAGCCTACATGTGATGAATTGCCTATGGTAGTTAATAATCTGGACCTCGACTTCTTCCTCCTTCCAGCAGACCCAAATTCCACCAGAAAATCCCCTGGATTCACAACGGAAGGACTTGGTAAATCCAAGTTTCATGATAGTGTTAGTATCAGTAGGGCTACTGATGCATGGCTCTAATATAGCCACCACTTTTGGTCTCTTCATGATCATAATGTCTTTCAACACTCTCACAATATTGGCGTTTCCTATGCCTCTCACGTTCCAGTACAAAATGTCTGACTTAAACATTAAATGGATAAGTTGGATTGGGGAGGGTGTCACACTCTTCATAATCAGTCAGGCTTGAGCACTAACCTGCTGCTCTTATCAGTTAGCCTCTGCCCCAGTCTGCTCATAGCTATAGTTACCTTCTCTATCATCAGCGTTTGCAGACAACCTCAGGTTGTGCCTGCATGTATTAGGTGGATCTGGGTGTCTGCTCTTACCCTTCCTCCTCGTGTTAAGGTTGTTACTTGTGCCATCTCTCTGAGGAAGCAGTTCTTTCTCCTTATCGCGTGTTCCTTTCTTTGGCCTGTCCTTCTTCAGCCTTGTCGACATGGTAAGATTTTCTACCACATTTTCTTTATCAACATCCCCCATAGCCGTCTCATTGACCACAAAACTTTCCTCCAACGACTATAATGACCTCATTAACCTCAGGATTAACTGCCACATGATTCACTTATCCTTGAGTTGCGTGTGCAACCTTTGGCTGTGTGTCTTTGCCTACATTAATCTGGTTAGTTATGTCCCCAAGCAGACTTCTATTTCTCTCTTGCACATGACTTTTCTCCTGCACCTTCTTTTTTCTCCATACCTTCACTGGCCTACCCTATCCCTCCTTGTCGATGGTATGGTGACTTGAGTTGTCAACTTCTTTTTCTTGGTTCACTTCTTCTGCAATGTCCTCTAGTCCCTTAAATTTGTTGGATGAGTTGAGTCTTGAGCTATTCTGCAGTGTCTTGCATCTTCTGCCATTATGTCTCCTCGTTTGAACCTTCCAACCACCTTGATTACCCTGATTATCTCCTACAGGGGTTTGTTGGTTTGTGTTTTGTGCTTCTAGCACCTCAGTACTATTCGTGCCTTCTGTACTCGCAATGCTTTACAGAACTTTGATACATGCCCCTCCATACCACATCTAGCACAAGCCCAGGGCAGACCTTCATAATAGACATTGAACTCCTCTCCGTTGATGAGAGTTGAGGTTGTTAGCTCCTTTACCATATCAATCTCTATAGATAGTCGTGCAAAGCAGCTTCTGGATCTGTGAGTAGTGTGGGTGTCAACTTTCACAAGACAACCCAACACCCTCCCTATGTATTCGAAGATGGTGGGCTCATAAAGATGTCGGGAAAGGTTTATTATCCTGACCCAGGTAATAATGTAATCCAGGAGTGTCAATGTTGGATTGAAATTTGGATACCATTCCCAAACCACAAATGAGCAACCAAAGATCTTCCAAGGGCCTCCCATCAATGCAGTTTCAAAATCTAACTGGCATGATAACTGGATGACGAAGTTTCCATGTTCTAGTTCAAACATGTTAAATCTCCCCTTAGTTTGCCATAGAAGTTTGATCTTATCTCTTAACGTCATGTAATCGATCTCCATTCTGATTAGTCATGCCACAACAACGAATCTCCATGGCCTGACTAGTCCTTCTTCTGCCTCAGGTTCGATAGATAGGTGGGGGACTCCATCCACCTCACTCAGCGAAACTACTTCTAGAGGGAGATTGTCTTCAAACAGCTTGTCCAGGAAGAATCCACTATTATCTATTCCGGGTTGTGTCATGATGTTGGCTTCTGTGATTTCCGCATAGGTGCAATGTGGGCCCGTGTCGGCGGAACCCTGGTTTTTCTCCAGTGAGTAATTCCCAACCGTGTTGTCTATTGGTTGGTCTTTACTTGCTTCACTGCCCAAGTCAATGTTGACAGGTTTTCCACGCATACCTGCCATATTGAATGTTAACCCTATCTTCGGTATCGCATGTGTGGATACTTTTCTTCTCTGGTCCCCATGTTTCCTTGAAACACCGGGACTGCTTTTTCTTCTTCGGTCCTTATCCCCTTCAACTCCAGGGTCAAAGGTCCTTCCTCCTCCACCATCCACAGAATCCTTCTCTTGATCACCCACGTGATTCCCCCCCTTCGCCCCCTCACACCCTATCCCTAGACATTCAATTTTCTTTGAAAGAATTGACTAGAGAGCAATTAATAGAAACATGATTACAAAGCCAAAAATATAATGATTTTCCATAAAGCTCACTGAAATGAAATTTTTCATCTTCCTGCAATGACATTGTTATTCAAGAAATTTTTTTAATCTAATTTCAGTGTATGGTACTCGGCAACTAATATAGGCTTACGTGCACACAGAATATTTTTTGGGGATTTATTTCCCTCTTTCAGATGTTTCACCCAACCTTCATTGGGTTGGTGGAAATGTAGGCAACTTAGCCATCTTTATAGGGTTTGGATTTTTAGTTGAAGATCATAATTTCTCCTTTTTATGTGATCCACGCTTCTTTTTGGAACCACACAGTCCTGTGCTAACTCACCCCCATCATTTTTGGTCATGCAGGTAGATATTCATTTTGTAGAAAATTTCAAGTAGAGCAGTGAAAAATGCATTATGGAAAGGTCATCTTATCGCTACTGAAAGATCTAAAGTTGAGAAATTTGAAGCATATGAATCATTACATGGTTTAAGAACATGAGTGAGAGAATTAGGTTCATGTTTAGCCAAATGCCTAAATATGGAGATGAATAACCAAAATTTCAAAATTTTCAACTAGGATGATTTATGCCCAATATGTCATCATATAGCCATGTTTTTATGCAATCCAATGGTTCAAGCAGTAGGATGAATTGATAACAAAATTTCACTCAATAATCATGCAAGAATGTGAGAATAAATGCAAAACATGCAAACAACAACTAAATGACATAAGAAAATGACATGAAAAGTAAAAATAAAACTACCTATCGATTGTACCCCCCCAAGCTTGAAATTTGCAATGTCCTCACTTCTAATAACAAACTCAACAGTTGTACAACTAGATACCTCATGTGCATCAAAAAAGAGGGGGGGGGTCAAAACCCTCCTGGGAAGGCTAGAGGTGCTCCAAGAATATGTTGGGGTCAGTGATGTCCATGGAGGAGGGTCTTGCAGGTGAAGATGACTGTGGAGGATAGCCATAATGACCCCGAGGGATGTGCCAAGAATCTATACTGGTCACCATGGTGTGCATTTTCACAACACTCTAGGACAGACCGATGTACTTCTGAGAGTGCTGAGAGATGCATGTATCCTGATCATCAAATCCTACCGTCGATACCCATAGATTTGCCTCATATCTGGGTACCTCAAAGTAAATCTATCTATGTACCCATGGAAGGAGGTGGTGGAATGTCACCCCTGGTAGAAGAAGACTCTTCTTGTGAACCTATAGAATTCCTTCATTTTCAAAATACTTCCAGTTGGCTTTGTCTTTGAGAGTTGTGAGGGTAGGGTTAGGCAACTGGATGATAGAGGATTTATTGTGAGCCTTGTGGAAGAGCTTTCCATTCTTGTCTTTTCTCAGAAAACCATAGGAAATGAGACAATCACAATCCACATATTCCCCTCCATCTAGGAGATCAACAATAGATAGATCAACCTTCAAGGCCATAGCAAGTTTAGTGATAATGCCCCCAATCATGATATCTCCTTTTATTTCCTTATGGATATTTACAACTTGCAAAAGAAAATGGTACTCGATGTTCAGAACATAATTATGCAGCATGGCCCACAAGAAAACAAGTCAAGTTTACCAACTTCTCCTTGTGTTTCCTTCGGTGCAAAAAAAAAAGGTTACAAAGGCGGTGATTGTAGTGAAGAATTAAGTTGTGAACATGAGATGCTCTAACATTAGTAGGATTGTAGGAAGTCTCCTCAGTGATTTGGCCCCAGAAAGTGACACACTCAAATTATTCTAGCATGATCATACTGGCATCATAATCAAATTCCAACAAGGTGAAAAATTGTTTGAAAGTCAGTTTGAACAATTTATTCATCAAATGAAATGAAATCAGCGTAAAGGGTTTATGCTTATGAGATGGGTCCTATTCTACTTTGAAGGTTGTTAAAAACTCATAAGTCAAGTGAGGGTATGTGGAAGAATAATGAAAACAACATAAACCCAAACCAAAAAAAATAATGTATTCCTTAGCTTCATTCAGAATGCCTAGCCTATTCATATCATTATCGTGTGCAAACCTAGTCAAGACTACCCGACGAGAGGCAAGGCAGAGGAAGATGATGTCTTCCTCTACATTCAGTGTGAAGTGCACCATGGAGATGTAGGTTGCATTAGAGGAAGATGCCTCGGGGTTAGGATGAGCTCTCTATGCAAAATATTTGTTCTCAACATTTTTATAGCTACTGGAATAAACCACATGACATAAGGAATGGGTCACACGATGTGTGACTATCAGTCATTTTCAACAGAACTCTAAGAGAAATATGATATAGCTGGAGGCGTTATAGTGTGTTGGCTGTAAATGCTACTGATCTTGAACTGAGACAAATACAATGTAACAAGGAGCGTTAGGACGTGTCACGGGAACATATTCAAAGGTATAATCTAAGAAATGGGAAACTGGTGGATGGTGGATATTTGCGGTGCTTGTCCTTCTTCCATGAGGCAATGGGGGATCGAGGGCAAGGGCCTTCTAGCATGATCAGCTCTCGTCGTCACAAGTACATGGTTGCATGGAGGTCTGCACTCGAGCCATCTGCCCAAGGCTCTAGTAGAGTTTCAGGAATGACGACTGGCCCCACAAACCACCACTAGCCTTAACTACGTGCTTTTTCCTCACTTATGTGCAGGCCGTTGTCAACATCCCGACTGATCACCCATCCTAGTACTCCTCCAAGTCGAGCACGCTTAACTATGAAGTTCTCTAGTGATGGGCTCCAGGAAAAGGAGGTGTACCTTGGTGATATAGGTAGTCCAATCATTCCTTTTAAGATTACATTACCCAAGGCCTTAGATCCTAAGATGTTACAATCTCCCCCACTTAGACTCTTGACATCCTCGTCAAGGCTCAATTGTATGGCCTGATACTATTTCCCCATTTTAGTGAATACTCAGAATGACCCATGGACACCTAGCTCCCATCCACGGATACCAGTGCAAGGATGGCTCCATCTCATCTCAACAGATAGCCTTTTCCAACTTTCTTGGACCGCATGACTTAAGACTAGCATGTCACATGCCCATGTGGTCCCCACCTACTAGAGGGGTTATGGATCTGATACCATTTATAATAGTTGAGCCCTCTGCCCAAGGATCTAGTAGAGTTTCAGGAATGATGATGGCCCCATTAACCACCACTAACCTTAACTACACTCTTTTTCCTCACTTACGTGCAAACCGGGGTCAACTTCTAAACTGGTCACCCATCCTAGTACCACTCCAAGCTGAGCACGCTTTACTATGAAGTTCTTTAATGATGGGCTCTCGGAAAAGGAGGTGCACCTTGGTGATATGGGTAGTTCGATCATTCCTTTTAAGATGACATTACCCAAGGCCTTAAATCCTGGGACGTTACATTTGAGGTGAGTTGTTGCGTGATGATGGCGGCACCACATCCTGTGACACTTTAGGGCGAGCTGATGGGGGAGACACCATGGTGTGTGGTAGCATAGGTCCATGTTGTGGTAGTCAGAATTGCATAGTCAGCTACATGATGTGAGGAGCAATTGAAATGAAAGGAAATTAGGGTTAGAAACCCTTTATTTGTGGCGCAACATGTTGTAGTGGTGGGCCACATGACATAATGAGTAGGCAAAATCCCCTCAATTATGTAAAATGTACATGCCGTAATGATAGGTTATACGACATAAGGGGCAAAGTCTATCAACAAACTTGAAATTTTCCTTGCAAGCTTCACACGGCGTGGCTGGTATCCACACTCCATAGGATCGGTTCCCTGTGAAAATTAGCAACTTTTTCTCCCAAAATTCACACAGTGTAGCTGACACTAACACAACATAGTGGTGTGTGTATGTAAAAAGCTCAATCTTCATTAAATAATGCACCACATTGTGTGGAGTGGTCCACACACCATGTTGATGAAATTTCTATATCATTGAATCAATTTGATGTTGGTGACGTAGTGTTGTGAGGCACGCAACATAACAGGCAATCACTGTGAAGTTTTAGAGTGTCAGAAAAATACATGCCATGTTTCCATGTTCACATGCCATGTTGGAGCATGAATCTTGCATATCTTGGTCCTCCATGTTCTTTTCGATAGAAACAATCATCACCTGCAAAATATAAGTGATTACTTAATGTTCCCACACAAATCCAACAATTGTAACCCCATGAGGTCTTATTTTTAAGTAAATGATTAACTAAACAACACTAAATGAAATAACACAAAAGATGTAGGGAAATATGGCATCAGAAACAAAACTTTTACTACTGTATTCCCATTAAACTAGCGCATCGCGTCAATACTATATAGTGAAAAGAATGATTTTGAGGATATACCTGGTCCTGGATAAAGTCTAGTGACATTGTCCTCGTTGTTGTTGTAGTGCAACTGTCTTCTAGTTACACTCAGATGATGTCTGCGATGACTCCTAGTCATCACCAATGATAGCAGGCTGATGTTGTCCTCCTAGTGAGAGAAGTGTCCACACCTCTAAAGAACTCCACAAAGACTTCCTAGAACTCCCGTCTTCCTACTAGAATGGAAAAGGAGTTGTTCCTCTCGTTGGTGTACTAGTCACCAACTTGCTCCCCCAAAATTCTTCTCCCTTGCTATCCCTCCCTTTATATGGTAGGACTTGCTCAGGTTCTCTTGGTTACCACAACCAGAGAAGACAAACAATTGTCATAGGCAATTGATGTGTCTGAGAAGCCCCCAATACCCCTGTATTTATAGGAGGGTTAGGGTTAGGGTTCTCAGTCTGTGTGGGAGTGGAAGGGACTAGATTCTCATGAAATTTTGTAACCTGCTAACGGTGAAATGGTAAGTTCACTAGGCAAACTGATCGGTTAGCATGCTAGCCGATTAATTCACCCGATCAACTAGTCATTTCATCATGCTTCCATATTGCATATGAATTGAAAATTGTAATCCAATTGATGCACGACATGATATCATCACTAATCCTTGAGGCAATCGAATTTCACCACGAACTGGGCATCTTACTTTGTGAAATGTTTATCTTGCAACCATGAACCGATCACTTCACTAAGTGAACTGGTTGCTTCGTTCCCTGACTCATTCAAAATTTAGCCAATTTAGTACTCAAATCAACTTGACACTCCAAATGGTCGTTCCATCACATGAACCGATAGGTGGGAGTCCAATCAGTCAATTGATGTTTAAATTTAATACCTAAAAAATTTAGTAATCTATTTAATTATCATTCATGATCAAAACTCCTGTTCTCAGGGTACCCTATGTGTGTGACCCAATAGGTCCCATGTTACATTGGTAGTGAATGTCCATAACCAATTATGACATCCCAAGCAAAGAGCGGTGCCTAGTCACACATCATTGCTACCCATGTTGGAGAACAACTCCAACCTACAATCTGTATTTGGTGTTGTAGTATTTGTATAGTTCCTTTGTCACAAATATCCAAACTGAACTCAAGGGATAGAGCAGTCATCCTCATCAACATTCAATCTTTGTTCCTTTCTATAGCAGACTGTCTGAGATATATGTAGGTTCAATATCACATATTGACTCACATGTGCATGGCCAGGCTTTTCTCAGTCTCACTAATCATGTGACACCCTCTGCCTCGCAAAATGAGATTACTCAAAACAACACACATAATTATTACTAATAACAATATTACCACAAAATAGGGTAAATTAAAACCAGTTGCAATTCAACGTCTCAAGTGGAAGTATATTATAAACAAGCCTTCAACTCAGGTCATCTGTATTTCATATATGCCAAAAGATGTTAGATATCTTGTACAAGGGTTATGAATCCACAACTGTACATATCATAACCTATTTATATGTATATGCCATTTTTATACATTCATGGCATAAAGCCAAAATCTACATCTCGATACAAAAGACAACAAAATCTCCCCAAATACCTATGAGTACAGGGATGACACATAGGACTCTACTACAAAACTTTAGCAGCATATCCAACCTCTAATAGTTACTGCTCTCCTTGCTGCTCTACACCTGCACCACAACCTCTACCTCCTAGTCCATGACCACCTAAAAAGTTGTGGAAACCACGGGGTGAGTCCAAACGTCCCAACGAGAGATATAACTCTTTGTTGCTAACTATTATAAACACAATAATGTAATAGAGCAGTTGAATAGTGTAGTTTAAGTAGTTCAAACTAAGTAGTAGACCATCTCATTCTTTTAAAAGAAATATGAAGAACATGTATAGCTATTATAAACTAAATATACAAGAAATAAGGCATGGGGTCATCCAATCTGATTTGTATTTACCCAAAGCATTTGTACTATACAACTATTTTACCACTTTTATTTTTATTCCCTGAGGATTTGAGACATACCACTCAAATCTGACTGACTACTGCTAAGTCAAAATCAGTACCATACAAGATCAATGAAAGAGACAGACTCCATGATCATCACCAACACTACTCAATTAGTTCGAGTATGCAATATAGTGACATAACAGTCAAACTGCTAAACCACAACTTATAGTCAAAGCTATAGTCCTGTAGGCAACAATTCATAGTCAAAGCTATGGTCATGTAAAACAACTAGCCTGCCTTGGTACATGACACAACACTAGAGAATAGGCTCGCACATGGCCATTCCATAATAAAACATCATACCACTATTTCAACAATTAAAGATACATGAAGATATCTCCACTGGTATCCTGCATATTCATAATATGCACTCTGAATTTCTCATAGGAGTTACTCGTTTCACCATCCAACTAGATACTGATGTTGAAGATGAATCTATGGTACAGTTAACTACATGATTAGGGTTTTACTTGCTTAGATATTCCAATTGGGTATCTTTTAATGCATAAATCAACGTATAAAACCTAAACAATTCTACAAAATTAAGGATAAGAAACAAATTCAGAAGATATAAAATGAACAAAGTGAGAACTTGTCTCATCATCACATGACACTTGTATCATAGCCATTACAAGGATATAAATAATATCACATCACTATGGGATATAAATCCATCAATTTATGCACAAGGCACTTGCTAAGTCATTAGACCAATTCATATATCCCTTGCACATTCAATCCCTCGGCAATATTCATAATCACCACCCTATATTACATAGGGATCAACATACAATTATCATGGCTATGACATTCATCTCACCTGCAAGTTAGGGTTACACAAGTAGGAGATAAAAAGAACAATCACATAATAATTACTTCGAGTAGTAAGAGCACATACATCATGTTATCACAAGATTAGGGTTAGGGTTCATATTTATCCGATTAGGGTTTCATAACATTGTGCAACCACTAAATCCTAACTCCACCACCTCCCACATGTTTGGAGAATACTAGGGTTAAGCATTAATGTTGATCATTAAGCATTCATAACTACATCACCATCTATAGACCATTATCAAGGGTTGCAAGCAATAGAAGAGTATGTGTAGTGACCTACTCTATGTATCAACCATATATATACATAAGAGTGTCAACCTTGTTCAACAACGAGGTGTCGCAATCGAGACACATCAACGTGCGTCACGATCAACACATGCAACGTCGCGACAGAGACACAAGGTAACATTCAACAAAGAATCTCAAACCACCACCCATACATGGGTCACGATCGAAGCCTAACATCATGGTCATGACCGATACATAACAACTTGGTGTTATGACTGTGACAATAGGTACACTTAAATGAGACGTCGTGACCATGACGCTTCAAGGTGTGTTGCAACCGTGACTCACCAAGGTGTAACAACCATATACATGCATGTATATATATGTCTTGACCCCAAACACCAACCTTAGTGTTACATACAAAACCAACTACACCTTAATTAGTTATGACTATAACACAACCTGAACATACGTCTATCAACAAAATCAAAAACTGAGCAGCAACGTTGCATTACGACTAGTGTAGCGACCATGCCCTAGGGTTAGGGTTGTCTCGATCGAAACAACCCCTTCCATACATGGTATCAACCATGGGGAAGTACAAGAGTTGTCATGACCTCAAGTTAACCATGTAATGAATAGACCCAAACAAGGTTGAAACAGAGATCAAACCATGAATACCAAGCACTAATAGGAAGCACAACACATCATACCAAAATGTTCATCCAACTCTAAAACATGGTTATATTAAATGATAAAAAAGGGTTATATTTAGAGAGAGAAACTGATATTCTTATGCATGATAACACATTCTAAAACCTCCTATTATTCATGATAAATAGGCCATCTATCAAATATCTCTGATCCATGGATAACCATCCAAATAGCACATCAATAATTCAATCACCACAAAATCAGGTACAAAGATTTAGGGTTTTAATAGAAAGAGTAGTCTTCTTCGGTTTACTATGAAATCCATGCCCTAAATCATTATCATTTATCATAACATAAAGATTACGTTTTTAAGATATTAAACATTAGAATATGATCAGGTTTAAGATGCAAATGATAGATGTGGGAAAGGTTATGTAACATGCCTGATTTGGAGAGAACCAATCTATCAAAATCACAAGCTCCAAGAACTCCAACCAAGCTTCAACACTTTGGCCAAAGGATCATCTCAAAAGAGAAGAAAGCCTTGGGTCACAAAAGATCTCAAAAAAGAGAGAAAATAGTCCTAGGACAAACCAAGGAAGAAAGGATAAAGAGAAGAAATCATCCTCTCACTTGGGTTTCACCATGTCGATACATAGTCTATGACCCCTTATGATAAGAAGTTTATCTAAAATGGATACCATGGATAGTCCACAATCTACGGACAAGGAGGAAGAAGAGGATAGGATTTCAGAAGAGGGAAAACATGATCAATAGTTGAGATTACTTACCATGAGAAGAATATCAAAAAACAACCACCAAAGGTTAATTCTAGCACAAGATCTTTAACATGCAAGATGGACCGACCACCCAAGCTTCAAGAATAGATTTCCCTACTCTCCAAATCTCCAAGATCAATCACAAAGAAGCAGAAAGAGAGTACAGCTAAAAGAGTTGCTCACATGTGAAGAGCGGGGGTTATATACCCAAAGGAGGAGGGAATTACAGGTTCATGAGGTGCCAACATAATAGACTATCAAGGGACACATGTCCTTCACAGAAATAGCCTTATCTCTTCTTGCATGCATATTTTAAAATGCTAATGTTTATCTAGCAAAAGTGTAGCAACCTCCTAATTTGGGTACCACTTTGTCTCAATCGAGACACTTCCATCTACTTGTCTAGGTCAAAACCCTAAGTCACCATATGTACATGGTCAAGACACTAGAGGAAAAAGTGTTTTGACCAACTCACCTCCAGGTCATCTAGGTCGAAACCACAACATCCAAGGCATGTGTTGCAGTCTCTACCCTCACCAAAAAGTGGTGTAGGGTCGCAACACTCAAACCTTAGCATAGTCACCCTATCAAGCAAACCCTAGAAACCCTAGAGTCATTCTAAGATGTCACATCACCAAATCATGATTCAAACAAAGTGCCCCATATCATATTCTTCTCTATCATGAGTCTAGAGAATAAGAAATACTCTCAACTTGTGGCAAGTTGCAAGATAACCCTCACTTATGAGTAAATTGCAATTTGGTCCAAAATAAGCACATATATAGCAAAGGTAGCCCAAACATCAATAAAATTTGACCAAAATGAAAATAAAAGCATGTCACATGATAGTAAGACATCCCAAGAGATTATATTAAGGTTTAAGCATCTCATTATGAAAAGTAATTACAACTAATCATAAATCTAGGTTAGGGGTCTTGCAATCATAAATCCCTAATAGGGATTTTTCCCACGAAATCCTACGCATAAAGAGACGGATACTTCTTATGCATTGCATCCTCAAGATCCCACGTGGCTTCCTCTATGCCACAATGATGACACAAAACCTTGACTAACACAATTTCCTTCTTCTTTAACTTCTCGATCCTTCTATTCGGGATCAGAATAGGACCTTCAACATAAGACATGTCATCATCTAGATCCACCTCAATAGGTTGAAGAGACAACTTCATATTAGGGTGACACTTCCTCAACATAGAGATATGAACCACATGATGTAACTTGTGAAACTTAGGTGGCAACTCTAGCTTATAAGCCACCTTCCCAACACGTGCAACCACATGATAAAGTCCCATATATCTGGGAGCTAACTTACCCTTTTTCCCAAACCGCAAAACACATTTCCATGGAGAGACCTTAAGATACACCATGTCACCCACTTATAACTCTAAAGGTAAATGACAATTATTAGCATAAGACTTCTATCTATCATGTGATACTTTTAGCTACTACTGAACCACTCTAATCCTTTTTGTTGTCTGCTATACAAGTTCAGAACCCAAGAGTTGATATTCTCCCTTCTCGTACCAACACAAAGGAAATCTACAACATCTCCCATACAACTCTTCATATGGTTCCATGTCGATGATCCTCTAATAGCTATTGTTATAGGCAAACTCTATTAGACTAAGGTGTATATCCCAACTACCCAAAAATTGCAACATATAGGCTCTCAACAGATCCTCCAAGGTCTCTATTGTCCTCTCAGACTGTCCATCTATCTGTAGATCGAACACAATGTTGAACCTCTACTGCACACCCATCGCTGAATGCAA
The DNA here is from genome assembly GCA_963693085.1 of Alisma plantago-aquatica. Taxonomy (NCBI): domain Eukaryota; kingdom Viridiplantae; phylum Streptophyta; class Magnoliopsida; order Alismatales; family Alismataceae; genus Alisma; species Alisma plantago-aquatica. The sequence goes on from OY856412.1 coordinate 1,425,672,498, forward strand.
ATTCTCCTAAAAGAAACTAGTGAATTAAGGACCTCTAGCTTACACTATGGTATCTGGGATACCATGTAAATAACTATCTCATATACATACACCTGTGTAAGTTTCTAAGCCGCATACATTGTCTTTATAGGAAGAAAATGCTTTGACTTAGTCAACTTGTCCACTACTACCCAGATGGAATCATGACCTTTGTCTATCCTTGGAAGTCCAACATAAAGTCTATTGTAATATGATACCACTTCCACTTTGGTATAGGCAATTGTTGCAAAGTCCCTACATGCTTTTGATGTTCGACTTTGACCTACTAACATACTGCACATTTAGCCACAAACTCAACAACACCACACTTTAATCCTGACCACCAGTACAGATCTTTTAGATTATGATACATCTTAGTGCTACCTAGATGCATAGAGTACATACAAGAGTGAGCTTTTTCTAGAATTATCATTCTTAGATTATCTATATTTGGCACAACTATCCTGCCAAGATAACATACTGTCCCATCTTCGAATTCATGGAAGCCATCACACTTCTCAATGCCCAACTCTGCTTGGATCTGTTGTATTGTAGTATCATTCTGCTGTGTATCTCTAATCTACTGACTCAAAGTGGGCCTTACTTGTAACTGTGCTAACTGACCTGCTAACATTAACACTTCCAACTGTACATTCATCTGTCACCAGGAGACCAACATATCTCTCTTATGACATATTAAAGCCCTCCCGTACCTTCTTAGTGGATGATGACAAAGAAGACTTCCTACTTAAAGCATCTTCCACTACATTCTCCTTCCCTGGATGGTAATCCATGGTGCAATCATAATCCTTGATTAAATCCATCCAACGTCATTGTCGCATGTTCAACTCCTGCTTGAAAAAGATATACTACATGTTCTTGTGGTCGGTAAAGATCTGACACTTCTTGCCATATAAGTAATGTCTCCATATATTCAAGGCATGGACCACAACAGTTAGTTCCAGATCATGCATTGCATAGTTCTCCTCGTGCTTCTTAAGATGTCATGAAGCAAAAGAAATCACATTTTGGTATTGCATAAGCACACAACCTAAACCATTTTTGGATGCATCACAGAAAACAATATAACCCTTTCCTTGTTCTGACAACACTAACATCGGTGCACTAGTCAACCTCTCCTTTAGGATCATAAAAGATCATTGACATCTTTCATCCTAAATAAATGGCACATCCTTTCTTATTAACTTTGTTAGGGGTAATGCCACCACAATAAAGTTATTGATGAACATCTTGTAATATCCTGCCAATCCTAGAAAGCTACAAGCCTCCACAGGTGTCTTTGGTTGATCCCACTCCAACACTGACTCTACTTTCTTTGGATCTACATAGACTCCTTTGGCAGAAATTACATGCCCTAGGAGAGAAACTTGTTTTAACCAGAACTTGCACTTATTGAATTTTGCATTTAACTGGTGCTTCCTCAACAAAGTCAACGCTTGCCGGAAGTGTTGCTCATGCTGCTGATTATCTCTAGACTAGATTAGGATTTCATCTATAAAAACTACCACAAACTTGTCTAGATAGGGCCTAAACACCATATTCATTTGGTCTAGGAACACTGTTGGTGCATTGATTAGCTCAAATGACATAACCACGAACTCATTATTACCATACCTTGTCCTAAAGGCTGTCTTAGGTATTCCATCTTCCTTAATTTGCAATAGGTGATATCCCGACCTCAGGTCTATCTTGGAGAAGACTGTGGCACCTCACAACTGATCAAACAAATAATCTATTCATGGCAATGGATATTTGTTATTAATTGTCATCTTATTCAACTGTTGATAGTCAATACACAACCTCATCGATGCATCCTTCTTTTTCAAAAACAAAATGGGAGGACCCCAAGGAGACGTGGTCGACCTAATGAAACCTTTCTCAAGTAGTTCTTGCAATTGTTTCTTCAATTCCTACTTCTCTTCTGGTGCCATCCTATATAGTTTCTGTGCTATAGGTTGGGTACTTGGTGAAAAACCAATATAGGGGGGGTGAATAGGGTTTTATGATTATTTTAATAATAATTTAACTCAAACAACCAACCACAAAAATATTGGACAAGGGGACAAGGATTTAGAGTGGTTCCAACCTTAGCAAATACTAAGGCAGTCAATCCACTACCCGGTTGCTTACCCAACTGGGATTTTGAAAGAATCAAATTTTATTACCTCGCAAGGACTTTACATAAAATTACAATTCTTTCACCAAACCCTTCGAACAGCCTTCACCTAGAAGTAGTTGCACCAACTTTGAAGCAGCCTTCTTGAAGTAACTTCAAGCTCCCCCTTGAAGTAGCCTTCCTCTTGAAGTAGCTTCCCGTTGCAACAACCTTCTTGAAGTAGTCTGAAGTCCACCTTCTCCACCGAGAAGAACCTTCTCCAATCCGCAGCCTCCAACCCTAGGAGTAGCAAGGAGAATACAAAAGATAACAGGGAACACGAAGGAAAAATAGAAATTACAATACCACTTGTAGTTCAAGGCTTGATTTGCCTATATCAAGCATATAGATATCCTAACCAATGAATATTGGAATGTAGGTTTAGTGGATAGGAGATGCTAGCCTATAGGACACGAAATTTGGAGCAAAGAAAAGAATAGCCAATGCTAGTGTTGCTCAATTGCTCAAAACAGTTTGCCAATTATAAGTGTAAGCTCAAGTATATGCACAAGTGTATTTTAGGTGTCCTATGGCTTGTCCTATTTATAGGAATGGCCTATGGATGCTTAAGGACATTCTAGATACTTTCTAGGGGGTTCCAAGTGCTCAAATAGCCATTAGGTATCCACTAGTTGATTTAACAACGACTATTTTAATTAATTCTGTAGTTGCTGTCAGAGTCCATCTCGGTCGAGAAATTGTCGACCGGGACACCTACTCGGTCGAAGTTTTGTCGACCGACAGGCTCTCTGGATCAAGTATTTGCAACGTTCATCTCCAACTGCCAACTACCTTGTCAACTGTGTCTAACGGCTACCTGGGTCTTTCTCGGTCGAGAAGTTTGTCGACCGAGAGTGTCTCGGTCGAGGAGTTTGTCGACCGAGATTGACCCTGTTTCAATGTTTCAAATAAAGTGCTAAGTGTATGTATGAGTGTGCAAATGTGACACTAATGAAGGGGATGATCTATCTAAGTGTAGTGATTGGATAGGGAAGATCTAATGCTTGATTTACATGGAGTTTAAGTACTTGTACATTATATATTTGTACAAGTTTACAATTGATTACATTTCATGAAATTTACAAGCATTCAAGCATATAGTTTCCCTAGTACTTTGTCATCCACCTTATTCCTGCAACACTCAAGTAGCACGTTAGATCAACAAGAATGAAATGTTTGTCATCATCGAAACAAAGGGATTATACTAATGTCAATTTAGCCAACAATCTCCCCCTTTTTGAAGATGACAAACATTTCCTAAATATAAAATAAGGAAATATAAATCATATGAGTTTCATACCTGAAGTTTACCTTTTGTAGCCATTCTTGTTTTGCAAGTGTATGTTGGCCGAGATATTATGAAACTCATTTTTATGTTTTTGATTTTATATTATTTTTCTCCCCCTTTGTCATTTCAAAAAGATAACCAAGATAATCATTTAGTATGACTTTTTATTTCTCCCCCTTAATTTGATAATTAGATGCTCCCCTTTAAATAAGATATTCAGTTTTAAAAGCAAGGGATTTAATATCATTTTTTTCTAATTTAGCCATAATTTGTTTCTCAATCATTTGCAAAGGATGTTAAGCCTTGAAATGATATGAAATCTTTTTAGATTCATGGCATATGTATGTTGAGTTCTCATCCATTTTACACGGGATGTTAAGCCCTAAAAATGAAATAAGATCCATTTAAGCTTAGAGTACAAGAAGAAAATATCTCTAACCAAAACATGGGATGTTAAGCCCTAATTTGTTTAGAGAATTCCATTTAAAAAAAAATTTGTATATTTCTTCATAACAAAGAGTAAAAATACTAAGGTCATAACAAGCTTCAAATGATGTTTACAATGTTTTGTAAGCTTCTTATCAAATTTGTTTTTGTGAACTCCCCCTTAATCTTATGATTAAGACAATTTGAGGATTCTAAGATCACAAATGATTTTAAATTTTGAGTTTGATCTTTATCAAGAGTATATTTTGAGTCAAGATACTAAGATTAAGTATATTAAAATGATATACAAATAAGCATAATGTCAAGATTATTTTAGGTCGGCCTTGACTACGACCATAGCGCCCCTTGGTCAAACTTTAACTTTAACCAAGAGGCAATTTCTGCAGATTTTCAATTTGAACGCTTATATGTGAAGTATAATTTCTGCAAAAAAAATGTATTTATGCCATGAAGTTTTACTGTTTATGCAAAATGGCATCTTCATATGACCTGAATTACAATGATCAATAACAATATTCATGGTTTGTATATATGAATCAAAGATTATTGTAGACAAACCAATGAAACATATGGCACAATAATTATGAATGCAATGATCAAGATAGAATCATGTAATTTCATGAAATACTTCTATTGAAATATCAAATTTTATTTCTTCTGTACCCTTATTTTCATCATAAGATTCTTAAAAATGAAAGTACGATTAATATCTCAAGTCTTTTAAAGATACCAATTGAGAAATTTTTATCTTATATGTGATAACATTGTGCTCTTTGCAAGCATTACAGTTCTTGTTCTAAGAAACATATCACCAATGAATCATTTTGCTTGCCAAGGAACCATGCATACAATAATCATTCATGTATCCATGCATACAATTATCATTTTCTATTTGTGCTAACATAGCATCATCTTTATGAGCTGAATGATGAAATAATGAAAGCATATCCATGATAGAACAAATACAAGCATATAATGATAATTCCATGAAATACAATGGTTGTGATCATTTAAACTAGATGTCATAACACTTGATTTTTATATGGATAAACCAGGAAATACTTTAGGAAAATCATGTGAATAATTATAAAAAAGTAATTTCTTTTTATTAAGCTAAGCATGATTTTCAATTTTAACTTATTTAGAGGATCAACCAAAATAATCTCATTTATATTTAAAAATTTTCAAGAATGGTCTTCAACTTGTTTTGCATGTAAAATCAGTCATTAACAATGAATAGATAGTAATATGATCAATTGAAAACACATTCAGTAGATTTATTGCAGACTGGAATTCAATAACCTGCTCGGTCGAAGATTTCTTGACCGACAGATTGCTCGGTCGACATTTTCTCGACCGACCTGGTTTCTGTACTGTTAATTGTTTCCAAACAAAATTATACAAGTTAGAGCTCAATTGTGTTGAGATATGACATTTGTATATCAAGGATTAGTTTAGGTCAAATCTCAACTAGTCAAACTTAAATTTCTAAGTTTTAGGAACCCAAGCTAGATCATCATTCTTTTTCTTTTATGGGCATGAAAAAGAGTAGTGTCCAAGACACACGCAATAATGACAATTAATGGATTCAACTTCATTTTTCTTTTTAGGAGTTGAATTGTTCTTGGGTACATACATGGATTGATTCTCTAGCACTTGTGTCCTTCTCCAACTAGGTTTTTGATAAGATTTTCCTTTAGGCATATAACCTAGTCCTCTCCTTCCAATTTGACGATAAGAATCATTTAAGATTTTATCAAGGGTATCATTGTTACTCAAGCTACTAACTTTTTGTTGCAACTTAATAATCTCATCCATTTTCTTCTTGATATCTAACTTTGCTTGATCTAGACTAGATAATAAAGAATCTCTTTCTTTTACAATAACATCATAATCTAGATGTGAACACAGAATAGATTGTCTTTGAAGATCATTTACTTGAGTTTGCAAGTTTAACTTTTCTAGAGAAAGAAGGTTGCAATTTGCTTCTACATATTTTAGCTTAGCATCATGATCATCAATAATCTTTTTGAGATCTTCATTTTCAGACGTGAGAGCAAGAAGTTTAGCATTTAAGTCATCATTTATTTTATTTGATTTTTTGAATTTCTTCTTGCACTCAATATATTTCTTATGTGTATCTTGAAGACTAGCAATAAGATCTTCTTTTGGTAGATCAAAAAGACTTACCTCTTCTTCTTCTTCTTCATTTGTTGTAGCAATAAGACATTCTACTTCTTCTTTTCCATCATCATTATCATCACTTGAATCATCCCATGCAGCTTTATATGCTCTTTCTTTCTTTTTGTGAGATGATTTCTTCCCTTTCTTGAGTTTTGGACAATCACCTTTCATATGTCCCTTTTTGCCACATTCAAAGCACCTGGAAGATGAAACACTAGAAGTTTTGTGAGTTTTAAAACTTTTATACTGCTTACCATTTACAATGAGAGTTTCTTCTTCACTATCATCTTCACTTGTGTCATGATTGTCCTTGGTTGATGCTTTGAATGCAATGTCCTTCTTTTTCCCTTGTTGAAGTTCACGTTATCTTCTTTCTTCCTCTTCTAAAGTTGCTTCTTGAGCTTCTAGATTGCCAATGAGTTGTTCCATCTTTAGTCGGGTGAGGTCATTTGCTTCTTCAATGGCTGTCACCTTGGGCTTGTATTTGGGAGGAAGTGATCTAAGGATCTTTGACACCTGATCTTCCTCATTAATAACTTTACCTAAAGCATTCAAACCATTTACAATAGAAGAGAATTTTGCATACATATCACTAATAGATTCATTTGGATCCATACGAAACTGTTCAAACTTTTGTTTAAGCATTCCAATTTTAAAGTTCTTAACTTGAACAGTCCCTTCAAAAGTTATGGAAAGTCTATGCCAAATTTCATATGTCATTTCACAATTTGATATTCTATTGAATTCACCAACGGAAATTGAACAATAAAGTATACTTACAGCCTTTGCATTCATTTGAGCCGACTTTACCGTATTGGTGTCCCAAGCTGCATATTCCACTTGAGGAAGCTCATATGGGGTTGACACCATCCTCCATAGATCCCAACTAATCCCTTGGAAATAAAATTGCATTCTTCTTTTCCAGTAGGTGTAGTTAGTTCCATCGAATGCCGGAGGTCTAGCCACAAGTGTCCCTTCAAGGTTGAGGTTGTTGAGCATCCCGTCACCCCTTCTTCAAGACTTGGTTAGAGTTCCTTGAAGCCTGCTCTGATACCAATTGAAAAACCACTGGAGGGGGGTGAATAGGGTTTTATGATTATTTTAATAATAATTTAAGTCAAACAACCAACCACAAAAATATTGGATAAGGGGACAAGGATTTATAGTGGTTCCAACCTTAGCAAATACTAAGACAGTCAATCCACTACCCGGTTGCTTACCCAACCGGGATTTTGAAAGAATCAAATTTTATTACCTCGCAAGGACTTTACATAAAATTACAATTCTTTCACCAAACCCTTCGAACAACCTTCACCTAGAAGTAGTTGCACCAACTTTGAAGCAGTCTGTTGAAGTAACTTCAAGCTCCCCCTTGAAGTAGCCTTCCTCTTGAAGTAGCTTCCTGTTGCAACAACCTTCTTGAAGTAGTCCGAAGTCCACCTTCTCCACCGAGAAGAACCTTCTCCAATCCGCAGCCTCCAACCCTAGGAGTAGCAAGGAGAATACAAAAGATAACAGGGAACAAGAAGGAAAAACAGAAATTACAATACCACTTGTAGTTCAAGGCTTGATTTGCCTATATCAAGCATATAGATCTCCTAACCAATGAATATTGGAATGTAGGTTTAGTGGATAGGAGATGCTAGCCTATAGGACACAAAATTTGGAGCAAAGAAAAGAATAGACAATGCTAGTGTTGCTCAATTGCTCAAAATAGTTTGCCAATTATAAGTGTAAGCTCAAGTATATGCACAAGTGTATTTTAGGTGTCCTATGGCTTGTCCTATTTATAGGAATGGCCTATGGATGCTTAAGGACATTCTAGATACTTTCTAGGGGGTTCCAAGTGCTCAAATAGTCATTAGGTATCCACTAGTTGATTTAACAACGACTATTTTAATTAATTCTGCAGTTGCTGTCAGAGTCCATCTCGGTCGAGAAATTGTCGACCGAGACACCTACTCGGTCGAAGTTTTGTCGACCGATAGGCTCTCTGGATCAAGTATTTGCAACGTTAATCTCCAACTGCCAACTACCTTGTCAACTGTGTCTAACGGCTACCTGGGTCTTTCTCGGTCGAGAAGTTTGTCGACCGAGAGTGTCTCGGTTGAGGAGTTTGTCGACCGAGATTGACCCTGTTTCAATGTTTCAAATTAAGTGCTAAGTGTATGTATGAGTGTGCAAATGTGACACTAATGAAGGGGATGATCTATCTAAGTGTATTGATTGGATAGGGAAGATCTAATGCTTGATTTACATGGAGTTTAAGTACTTGTACATTATATATTTGTACAAGTTTACAATTGATTACATTTCATGAAATTTACAAGCATTCAAGCATATAGTTTCCCTAGTACTTTGTCATCCACCTTATTCCTGCAACACTCAAGTAGCACGTTAGATCAACAAGAATGAAATGTTTGTCATCATCAAAACAAAGGGATTATACTAATGTCAATTTAGCCAACAATCTCCCCCTTTTTGAAGATGACAAACATTTCCTAAATATAAAATAAGGAAATATAAATCATATGAGTATCATACCTGAAGTTTACCTTTTGTAGCCATTCTTGTTTTGCAAGTGTATGCTGGCCGAGATATTATGAAACTCATTTTTATGTTTTTGATTTTATATTATTTTTCTCCCCCTTTGTCATTTCAAAAAGATAACCAAGATAATCATTTAGTATGACTTTTTATTTCTCCCCCTTAATTTGATAATTAGATGCTCCCCTTTAAATAAGATATTCAGTTTTAAAAGCAAGGGATTTAATATCATTTTTGTCTAATTTAGCCATAATTTGTTTCTCAATCATTTGCAAAGGATGTTAAGCCTTGAAATGATATGAGATCTTTTTAGATTCATGGCATATGTATGTTGAGTTCTCATCCATTTTACACGGGATGTTAAGCCCTAAAAATGAAATAAGATCCATTTAAGCTTAGAGTACAAGAAGAAAATATCTCTAACCAAAACATGGGATGTTAAGCCCTAATTTGTTTAGAGAATTCCATTTAAAAACAAAATTTGTATATTTCTTCATAACAAAGAGTAAAAATACTAAGGTCATAACAAGCTTCAAATGATGTTTACAATGTTTTGTAAGGTTCTTAGCAAATTTGTTTTTTTGAACTCCCCCTTAATCTTATGATTAAGACAATTTGAGGATTCTAAGATCACAAATGATTTTAAATTTTGAGTTTGATCTTTATCAAGAGTATATTTTGAGTCAAGATACTAAGATTAAGTATATTAAAATGATATACAAATAAGAATAATGTCAAGCTTATTTTAGGTCGGCCTTGACTACGACCATAGCGCCCCTTGGTCAAACTTTAACTTTAACCAAGAGGCAATTTCTGCAGATTTTCAATTTGAACGCTTATATGTGAAGTATAATTTCTGCAAAAAAATGTATTTATGCCATGAAGTTTTACTGTTTATGCAAAATGGCATCTTCATATGACCTGAATTACAATGATCAATAACAATATTCTTGGTTTTTATATATGAATCAAAGATTATTGTAGACAAACCAATGAAACATATGGCACAATAATTATGAATGCAATGATCAAGATAGAATCATGTAATTTCATGAAATACTTCTATTGAAATATCAAATTTTATTTCTTCTGTACCCTTATTTTCATCATAAGATTCTTAAAAATGAAAGCACGATTAATATCTCAAGTCTTTTAAAGATACCAATTGAGAAAATTTTATCTTATATGTGATAACATTGAGCTCTTTGCAAGCATTACAGTTCTTGTTCTAAGAAACATATCACCAATTAATCATTTTGCTTGCCAAGGAACCATGCATACAATAATCATTCATGTATCCATGCATACAATTATCATTTTCTATTTGTGCTAACATAGCATCATTTTTATGAGCTAAATGATGAAATAATGAAAGCATATCCATGATAGAATAAATAAAAGCATATAATGATAATTCCATGAAATACAATGGTTGTGATCATTTAAACTAGATGTCATAACACTTGATTTTTATATGGATAAACCAGGAAATACTTTAGGAAAATCATGTGAATAATTATAAAATAGGAATTTCTTTTTATTAAGCTAAGCATGATTTTCAATTTTAACTTATTTAGAGGATCAACCAAAATAATCTCATTTATATTTAAAATTTTTCAAGAATGGTCTTCAACTTGTTTTGCATGTAAAATCAGTCATTAACAATGAATAGATATTAATATGATCAATTGAAAACACATTCAGTAGATTTATTGCAGACTGGAATTCAATAACCTGCTCGGTCGAAGATTTCTCGACCGACAGATTGCTCGGTCGACATTTTCTCGACCGACCTGGTTTCTGTACTGTTAATTGTTTCCAAACAAAATTATACAAGTTAGAGCTCAATTGTGTTGAGATATGACATTTGTATATCAAGGATTAGTTTAGGTCATCTCAACTAGTCAAACTTAAATTTCTAAGTTTTAGGAACCTAAGCTAGATCATCATTCTTTTTCTTGTATGGGCATGAAAAAGAGTAGTGTCCAAGACGCAAGCAATAATGACAACTAATGGATTCAACTTCATTTTTCTTTTTAGGAGTTGAATTGTTCTTGGGTACATACATGGATTGATTCTCTAGCACTTGTGTCCTTCTCCAACTAGGTTTTTGATAAGATTTTCCTTTAGGCATATAACCTAGTCCTCTCCTTCCAATTTGACGATAAGAATCATTTAAGATTTTATCAAGGGTATCATTGTTACTCAAGCTACTAAATTTTTGTTGCAACTTAATAATCTCATCCATTTTCTTCTTGATATCTAACTTTGCTTGATCTAGACTAGATAATAAAGAATCTCTTTCTTTTACAATAACATCATAATCTAGATGTGAACACAGAATAGATTGTCTTTGAAGATCATTTACTTGAGTTTGCAAGTTTAATTTTTCTAGAGAAAGAAGGTTGCAATTTGCTTCTACAGATTTTAGCTTAGCAGCATGATCATCAATAATCTTTTTGAGATCTTCATTTTCAGACGTGAGAGCAAGAAGTTTAGCATTTAAGTCATCATTTACTTTATTTGCTTTTTTGAATTTCTTCTTGCACTCAATATATTTCTTATGTATCTTGAAGACTAGCAATAAGATCTTCTTTTGGTAGATCAAAAAGATTTACCTCTTCTTCTTCTTTTTCATTTGTTGTAGCAATAAGACATTCTACTTCTTCTTTTCCATCATCATTATCATCACTTGAATCATCCCATGCAGCTTTATATGCTCTTTCTTTTTTTTGTGAGATGATTTCTTCCCTTTCTTGAGTTTTGGACAATCACCTTTCATATGTCCCTTTTTGCCACATTCAAAGAACCTGGAAGATGAAACACTAGAAGTTTTGTGAGTTTTAAAACTTTTATACTGCTTACCATTTACAATGAGAGTTTCTTCTTCACTATCATCTTCACTTGTGTCATGATTGTCCTTGGTTGATTCTTTGAATGCAATGTCCTTCTTTTTCCCTTGTTGAAGTTCATGTTCTCTTCTTTCTTCCTCTTCTAAAGTTGCCTCATGAGCTTCTAGATTGCCAATGAGTTGTTCCATCTTTAGTCGGGTGAGGTCATTTGCTTCTTCAATGGCTGTCACCTTGGGCTTGTATTTGGGAGGAAGTGATCTAAGGATCTTTGACACCTGATCTTCCTCATTAATAACTTTACCTAAAGCATTCAAACCATTTACAATAGAAGAGAATTTTGCATACATATCACTAATAGATTCATTTGGATCCATACGAAACTGTTCAAACTTTTGTTTAAGCATTCCAATTTTAGAGTTCTTAACTTGAACAGTCCCTTCAAAAGTTATGGAAAGTCTATGCCAAATTTCATATGCCATTTCACAATTTGATATTCTATTGAATTCACCAACGGAAATTGAACAATAAAGTATACTTACAGCCTTTGCATTCATTTGAGCCGACTTTACCGTATTGGTGTCCCAAGCTGCATATTCCACTTGAGGAAGCTCATATGGGGTTGACACCATCCTCCATAGATCCCAACTAATCCCTTAGAAATAAAATTGCATTCTTCTTTTCCAGTAGGTGTAGTTAGTTCCATCGAATGCCGGAGGTCTAGCCACAAGTGTCCCTTCAAGGTTGAGGTTGTTGAGCAGCCCGTCACCCATTCTTCAAGACTTGGTTAGAGTTCCTTGAAGCCTGCTCTGATACCAATTGAAAAACCACTAGAGGGGGGGTGAATAGGGTTTTATGATTATTTTAATAATAATTTAACTCAAACAACCAACCACAAAAATATTGGACAAGGGGACAAGGATTTAGAGTGGTTCCAACCTTAGCAAATACTAAGGCAGTCAATCCACTACCCGGTTGCTTACCCAACTGAGATTTTGAAAGAATCAAATTGTATTACCTCGCAAGGACTTTACATAAAATTACAATTCTTTCACCAAACCCTTCGAACAACCTTCACCTAGAAGTAGTTGCACCAACTTTGAAGCACCCTTCTTGAAGTAACTTCAAGCTCCCCCTTGAAGTAGCCTTCCTCTTGAAGTAGCTTCCCATTGCAACAGCCTTCTTGAAGTAGTCCGAAGTCCACCTTCTCCACCGAGAAGAACCTTCTCCAATCCGCATCCTCCAACCCTAGGAGTAGCAAGGAGAATACAAAAGATAACAGGGAACAAGAAGGAAAAATAGAAATTACAATACCACTTGTAGTTCAAGGCTTGATTTGCCTATATCAAGCATATAGATCTCCTAACCAATGAATATTGGAATGTAGGTTTAGTGGATAGGAGATGCTAGCCTACAGGACACGAAATTTGGAGCAAAGAAAAGAATAGACAATGCTAGTGTTGCTCAATTGCTCAAAACAGTTTGCCAATTATAAGTGTAAGATCAAGTATATGAACAAGTGTATTTTAGGTGTCCTATGGCTTGTCCTATTTATAGGAATGGCCTATGGATGCTTAAGGACATTCTAGATACTTTCTAGGGGGTTCCAAGTGCTCAAATAGCCATTAGGTATCCACTAGTTGATTTAACAATGACTATTTTAATTAATTCTGCAGTTGCTGTCAGAGTCCATCTCGGTCGAGAAATTGTTGACCGGGACACCTACTCGGTCGAAGTTTTGTCGACCGACAGGCTTTCTGGATCAAGTATTTGCAACGTTCATCTCCAACTGCCAACTACCTTGTCAACTGTGTCTAACGGCTACCTGGGTCTTTCTCGGTCAAGAAGTTTGTCGACCGAGAGTGTCTCGGTCGAGGAGTTTTTCGACCGAGATTGACCCTGTTTCAATGTTTCAAATAAAGTGCTAAGTGTATGTATGAGTGTGCAAATGTGACACTAATGAAGGGGATGATCTATCTAAATGTAGTGATTGGATAGGGAAGATCTAATGCTTAATTTACATGGAGTTTAAGTACTTGTACATTATATATTTGTACAAGTTTACAATTGATTACATTTCATGAAATTTACAAGCATTCAAGCATATAGTTTTCCTAGTACTTTGTCATCCACCTTATTCTTGCAACACTCAAGTAGCACGTTAGATCAACAAGAATGAAATGTTTGTCATCATTGAAACAAATGGATTATACTAATGTCAATTTAGCCAACACTTGGAACTAGATTGATCTCAAAATCAATCTCTCTAGTGGGTGGTATACCTGGAAATTCATCACGAAAGACATCCTCAAAGTCCTATACAACTGAAACTTCTTGAATGCTAGGACTCTTTCGCTTGGTAACCACCACATGTGCCAAAAATGAATCACAACCCTATCTCATCCACTTCTCTATTATCATAACTAAAACTACACATGTTGGAAGAATCTTCCTATGTCCTTGGAAGACCACCGAAACATCACCATCAACAAATGTCACCACATCGACACTATAGTTCAAGACTGCATGATACTTTTCTAAAGTATCCATACTAAGGATCACATTGAATCCATGCATATCAAGTGATAAGAGATCCGCTTGAATGTTGCATCCAGAATAGGAAAGAATGCATGATGGAGACACTTCCTACAACTCGGTAGAACCAACTAAAGGAGTTTCTAGATGAAGATTATCAGGTCTACGACTAACATGTAAGAAACATCTAGCAATCACTTCTCTAGTGATAAAAGAGTGCGTAGTACCGAGGTCAACCAAAATAGATACAAAATAAGAAGAACACAAATTAGAATGAATTAACTCCAAATGAGCTATCACAACCTGAGGGTGAACGACTCCTTCTGACGGACTCATCACATAAAATCAAGCCAGCGCCTATTGTAGCCCTCTTCCTTTGCCAACTTGTCCTGAAGAAATAGCTTGTGATGCATGTCTGTTTCCTTTGCCACTATGTTGTGGTCACTGGTGTGACCCTTGTTGACTCTGCCTAGACTGGTGAGTCACCTCTTCATCCTTGATGGGGCAGTACCACTTAGTATGCCCCACTTGTCCACACTTGAAACATGTTTTGTCTTCGTACATGACCTAGATGGCCCTGTCATAGACACTGACATTACACTGCAAGCTCCTATAGGTGGAAAGCTATTGCTTCTGCCTCTTCTATGTGTCCACTGCAAGTGAGTCACTAACCTCTACTGAGATTGAGGTGTTGAGGACCTAGGCTTCTTGAAGCCTCCAACATATTGTCCTTAGTACTGTGCATGCCTCTTCTTGGCCTTTATCTCACACTTTTCTATCACAGACCTCTCTACTCTCCTAATTGATTCCACAAAAGTAGAAAACCTCTCTATGTTCTCTAATGATGTCACTGGAGTTGTCAGCTCAGCAATCAGACCCTTCTCAAAGTGTTTGATCCTCTCTTTGTCCATTGCATCCATGTGCAGATAAAATATTAGAAGCTCCATAAACTTAGCTTCATAAGCACATATTGACATATATCCCTACTGGATATTCTTAAATTATACAATTTTCTCATCAAAATAAGTCTATGGAAAGTACCGACTTACAAAATCCCATCAAAATTCTTCGCAAGTAATCACAACGTCTGACCTTTTCTCCTTCTCGATGGCCCCCCAATGGCCAGCACTCCCCTTCAACAAATACACAGAATGTTTCACCTTATCCTCTTCGGGGATGTTGAGGATCTTAAAGGACTTTTCCAACTTATCCAGTCACATAACTGCAACATCTAGATCATATGTACCCACATACTCCAATGCTCCTACACGTGAAAGTCTCTTAAAATTCTTTCTAGAACTATGAGTTTTAGCATTGGGGACAATTGCCCTAGGTTGAGATGTAAGCATCCTATCCGCCATGTGTTTCATTGTAGCCATGAACTGTCCAAACATGGACTGGAATGCTAGGTTGGATACACTAGCTAGGTCAACTTAAGGTACTTCTAGCACATCATCAACCCTCTCTTGCCTCCTTATACCACCTCCTAGTGTAGCAACACCACTCCCAACAACATGTTCTTCATGTTCTCTAGATATCCTCTCTTCTCTTCTTCTTCTTCTTCTTCTAGATAAGCAGAAGTGACCATAAGATATACTAGAGGACACTAGAATAGACTCAAACCATAGTCATATATCCATGTAGATTCAACAAACCTACATCTCTAATACCAACCAAACTATGACGCCCTTCTCCACACAAAATGAGATTACTCAAAACAAAACACCGAATTATTACTAATAACAATGTCACCACAAAACAGGGCAAATTAAATGTATTTTCAATTCAATGTCTCAAGCAGAAGTATATTATAAACAAGCTTTCAACTCAGGCCATCTATATTTCATATATGCCAAAAGATGTCACATATCATGTATAAGGGTTATCAAGCCACAATTGTACATATTACAACCTATTTATATGTATATGCCATTTTTATACATTGATGGCATAAAGCCAAAATCTACACCGATATAAAAAACAAAAAAATCTCCACAAAGACCTGACAGTACATGGATGACACATAGGACTCTACTAAAAAACTTTAGCAGCATATCCAACCTCTAGCAGTTACTGCTCTCCTTGCTACCCAACACCTGCACCATGACCTCTACCTCCTCGTCCACAACCACCTAAAAAGTTTTAGAAACCATTGGGTGAGACCAAATGTCCCAACGATAGATATAAGTCCTCACCACCAACTATTATAAGCATAGTAATGTAATAGAGTAGTTGAATAGAGCAGTTTAAGCAGTTACAACTGAGCAGTAGGACATCATATACTTTTAAAAGAAATATGAAGAACATGTATAACTGTTATAAACTAAATAGTATAAGAAATAAGACATGGGGTCATCCAATGTGATTCGTAATTGACCCTAAGCAATTATACTACATGATTTTTTTACCACTTTTATTTTAATGCCCTAAGGATTTGAGGTGTACCACTCAAATCCAATTGACCACTGCTAGGTTGAAATTAGTACCATACAAGATCAATGGAAGAGATGAACTCCATGATCATCACCAACACTACTCAGTCAGTTCGAGTATGCAATGTAGTGACATAACAATCAAACTGCTAAATAGGAACTTATAGTCAAAGCTACAATCATGTAGACTGCAAATCATAGTCAAAGATATGGTCCTATAAAACAACTAGCCTGCCTTGGTACATGGCACAATACTAGAGTATAGGTTCATGCATGTCCATTCCATAATAAAATGTCATACCACTATTTCAACAATTTAAGGATACATGGAGATATCTACACTGGTTACCTGCATATTCAATAATATGCACTTCGAGTTTCCCATAGGAGTTACTCATTTCACCATCCAGCTAGATACTGACGCTGAAGATGGGTCTATGGTATAGGGAAACTACATTATTAGGGTTTTACTTAATTAGATATTCCAATTGGGTACTTTTAATGCATCAATCAAGTTACAACATATAAAACCTAAACAAAATTTACAAAATTAACGATAAGAAACAAACTCAGAAGATATAAAATGTACAAAGTGAGAAATTGTCTCATCATCACATGACACTTGTATCATAGACATTAAAAGGTCATCAACAATATCACATTACTATGGGATATCAATCCATCAATTTGTGCATAAGACACTTGCTAGGTCATTAGATAAATTTTTATATCTCTTGCACAATCAATATCAAAATATGCCTCAACAATATTCATACTCACCACCCTATATTACATAGGGATCAACATAGCATTCTCATAGCTATGACATTCAACTCACCTGCAAGTTAGGGTTACACAAGTAGGAGAGAGAAAGAACGATCACATCATAATTACTTCGAGTAGTATAAGCACATACATCATGTTATCACAAGATTAGGGTTAGGGTTCATATGTATCCGATTAGGGTTTCATAACATCATGCAACCACTAAATCCTAACTCCACCACCTCCCACATATTGGGAGAATACTAGGGTTAAGCACTACTACTGATGACTAACCATTTATAACTACATCACCATGTGTAGACCGTTATCATGGGTTGTGGGCAATAAAAGGGTATGTGTAGTGACTTGCTCTATGCATCAACCATATACATACATAAAAGTGTCAACCTTATTCAACAGTGAGGTGTCGTGATTGAGACACATCAGGGTGTGTTGTGACCAACACCTGGAACATCGTGTCGTGATTGAGACACAAGGTAATATTCAACAAAACATCTCAACCCACCACCCATACATGTGTCACGATCGAAGCCTAACATCATGGTCATGACTGAGACACAACAACCTGGTGTTACGACTGTGACACTAGGTACACTCAAATGAGACGTCGTGACCATGACTCTTCAAGGTGTGCCACAATCGTGACTTACCAAGGTGTAACGACCATATACATGGATGTGTATATATGTCTCGACCCCAAACACCAACCTTAGTGTTACATCCACAGCCAACTCCACCTTAACCGGTTATGACTGTAATGCAACCTAAACATACTTGTATCAATAGAGTCAAAAATTGAGCAGAAACACTACGTTACGACTAGTGCATCGACCATGCCCTAGGGTTAGGGTTGTCATGGTCGTAAGAACCCCTTCCACACATGGTCTCGACCATGGGGAAGTCCAAGGGTTGTATTGACCTCAAGTTAACCATGTACTAAATAGATCCAAACAAGGTCAAAACAGAGATCAAACCAAGAATACCAAGCATCAATAGGAAGGACAAGACATCATACCAAGATGTTCATCCAACCCTAAAACATGGTTATAGTAAATTATCAAAACGGGTTATATTTAGAGAGAGAAACTGAGATTCATATTCATGATAACACACTTTAAAACCTCCTATTGTTCATGATGAATATACCATATACCATATATCAAATATCTCATATCCATGGATAACCATCTAAAGAACACATCAATAATTCAATCACCACAACATCAGGTACAAAGATTTAGGGTTTTAATAGCAAGAGTAGTCTTCTTGAGTTTACTATGAAATCCATGCCCTAAATCATTATTATTTCTCCTACCATTAATCTTATGTTTTTAAGATATAGAACAACAACATATGATCATGTTTAATATTCAAATGATATAGGTGGGAAAAGTTATATAACTTGCGTGATTTGGAGAGAACCAATCTCCAAAAATCACAAGATCCAAGAACTCCAAACAAGATTCAACACTATGGCCAAAGGATCGCCTCAAAAGAGAAGAAAATCTTAGTCACAAACTAGCTCAAGAAAGAGATAAAATAGTCCTAGGATGAATCAAGGAAGAAAGGAGAAAGGGAGGAAATCATCCTCTCGCTCAGGTTTCACCACGTCAATACATAGTCTATGACCCTTTATGATAAGAAGTTTCTCTCAAATGGCCACCATGGATGGTCCATAGTCTACAGCCAAGGAGCAAGAAGAGGATGGGGATTTTAGAAGAGGGAAAACGTGATCAAGAGCTGAGATTACTTACCAAGAGAAGAATCTCCAACAACCACCACCAAAGGTTGATTCTAGCACAAGATCTTCAACATGCAAAATGGATCGACCACCCAAGCTTCAAGAACATATCTTCATTCCTCTCCAAAGCTCCAAGGTCGATCATAAGGAAGGAGAAAGAGGGTTGGGCCAAAAAAATTGCTCACATGTGAAAAGAGGGGTTTATATACCCAAAGGAAGAGGGAAGTAAAGGTTCATGAGGTTTCAACATAATAGACTATCAAGGGACACATGCCCTTCATAGAAATAGCATTATCTTCACTTGAATGCATATTTCAAAATGTTAATGTTTATCTAGCAAAAGTGTAGTGACCTCCAAGGTCTTCTACCACTTTGTCTTAATCGAGACACTTCCATCTACTTGTCTAGGTCAAAACCCTAAGTCACCATATGTACATGGTCGAGACACTAGAGGACAAAGTGTTTTGACCAACTCACCTCTAGGTCATCTAGGTCAAAACCACAACATCCAAGGCATGTGTTGTGGTTTCTACCCTCACCAAAAAGTGGTGTAGGGTCGCCACACTCAAACCTTAGCATAGTCACCCTATCAAGCAAACCCTAGAGTCACATCACCAAATCATGATTCAAACAAAGAGCCCCATATCATATTCCTCTCTCTCATGAGGTTAGAGCACAAGAAATATTCTCAACATGTGTCAAGTTGCAAGATAACCCTCACTAATGGGTAAATTGTAATCTGGTCCAAAACAAGCGCACATATAGCAAAGGTAGCTCAAACATCAATCAAATTGGACTAAAATGAAAATATAATCCTATCACATGATATTAAGATATCAAAAGAGATTAGATAAAGGTTTAAACATCTTATTATGCAAACTAATTACAATTAAGCATAAAGCTAGGTCAAGGGTCTTACAATCATAAACCCCTAATAGGGATTCCCCCTCCCCCCAAATCCTATGCAAAAAGAGACGGATACTTCTTATGCATCACGTGCTCAAGCTTCCACGTGGCTTCCTCTATGCCACAATGATGCCACAAAACATTAACTAAAACAATGTCCTTCTTCCTCAACTTCTTGATCCTTCTATCCAAGATCAGAGCATGACCTTCTACATAAGACATGTCATCATCTAGGTCCACCTCAACAGGTTGAAGAGTCAACTCCATATCAGGATGACACTTCCTCAACATAGAGATATGAAAGATAGGATGTAACTTGTGCAACTCAGGTGACAACTCTAGATTATAAGCCACCTTCCTAATACGTACAAACACAGGATAAGGTCCCATATATCTGGGAGATGACTTCCCCTTTTTCCCAAACTGAAAACACCTTTCCTTGGAGAGATTTTAAGATACACCATGTCTCCCACTTGGAACTCTAAAGGTCTACAATGGTCATCAAGATAAGATTTATGTCTATCTTGTGCTGCTTTCAGTTGCTGCTGAATCACTTTAATCTTTCCTATTGTTAGTTGTAAAAGTTCAGGACTCAGAAGTTGATATTCTCCCATCTCGTACCAACACAAAGGAGATCTACAATGTCTCCCATACAAGGCTTCATATGGTGCCATGTAGATGATCCTCTAATAGCTATTGTTATAGGAAAACTCTATCAGACTAAGGTGTATATCCCAACTGCCCAAAAATTGCAACACACATGTTCTTAATAGATCCTCCAAGGTCTATATTGTTCTCTCAGACCATACACCTATTTGCGGATGGAACATAGTGTTGAATCTCAACTGCGTACCCATCACTGAATGTAAATACTTCCAAAAGTGACTAGTGAATTGAGGACATCTGTCTAACATGATAGTAGATGGGATACCATGTAAAAGTACTATCTCATCTACATACACCAGTGCAAGTTTCTTATCCATGTACATCATCTTTATAGGAAGAAAATGCACTAACTTAGTCATCCTATCCACTATTACCTAGATAGAATCATGACCTTTGGTTGTCCTTGGAAGTCCAACCACAAAGTCCATTGTAATATGATCCCACTTCCACTGTGGTATAGGCAATGTTTGCAAAGTGCCTACAGGCTTCTGATGTTCGTATTTGACCTGTTGACATACTGCACATTTAGCCAAAAATTCAACAACATCACACTTTAATCCTAGCTACCAATACATATCTTTTTGATTCAGATACATCTTGGTGCTACCTGGATGCATACATATAAGAGTGAGCTTCTTCTATAACTATCATTCTCAGATTATCTATATCTGGGACAAATGTCCTTCCATGATAACATATTGTCCTCTCTTTAGATTCATGGAAGCCATCACGCTTCTCACTGACCATCTCTCCTCAAATCTGTTGTATCGCAATATCATTCTGCTTCACATCTCTGATCTACTGACTCAATGTTGGCTTTACTTGTGACTGTGCCAACATACCCACTAACATGGATACTTCCAACTGTACATTGATCTATCACAAGGAGACCAACATATCTCTCTTATGACATACTAAAGCACTCCACTGCTCCTTCTCAGCGGATGATGACAAAGAAGACCTCCTACTTTAAGCATCTTCCACTACATTCGCCTTCCCTGGATGGTAATCTATGGTGCAATCATAATCCTTGATTAACTCCATCCAGTGTCATTGTTGCATGTTCAACTCCTACTTTGAAAAGATATGCTGTAGGTTGTTGTAGTTGGTAAAGATCTGACACTTCTTGCCATACAAGTACTATCTCCCTATCTTCAAGGCATGGAACACAATGGTCAATTCTAGATCATGCGTCAGGTAATTCTCCTTGTGTTCTTAAGCTTTTGTGAAACAAAAGAAATCACGTTCTTATCTTGCATCAACACACAACCTAAACCATTTTTGGATGCATCATAGAAAGCGATATAACCCTTTCCTTGTTCTGGCAGCACTAACACTGGTGCAGTAGTCAACCACTCCTTCAATATCATAAAAGACCATTGACATCTATCATCCCAAACAAATGATATATCATTTCTTGTTAACTTTGTAAGGGGTAATGCCACCGCACTGAAGTTCTTAATGAACATCTTGTAATATCCCGCCAATCCTAGAAAGCTGCAAACCTCCATAGGTGTCTTTGGCTGATCCCACTCTAGTTTTGACTCTACTTTCTTTGGATCTATATAGACTCCTTTGGCAGATATTACATGCCCTAGGAAAGTAACTTCTTTTAACTAGAACTAGCACTTACTAAATTTTGCATATAACTGGTGTTGTCTGAATAAAGTCAACTTTTGATTTAAGTGTTACTCTTACTGCTGACTATCTCTAGAGTAGATTAGGATATCATCTATAAACACTACCACAAAATGGTCTATATAGGGCCTACACACCCTATTCATCAGGTCCATGAACGTTGCTGGTGCATTGGTTAGCCCAAATAGCTAACCACAAACTCATAATGACCATACCTTGTCCTAAAGGCTGACTTAGGTATGTCATCTGCCTTAATTCACAATTGGTGATATCCCAACTATAGGTCTATATTGGAGAAGACTGTAGTACCTCATAACTAATCAAATAAATCATTTATTTATGGCAATAGAATAGTCTAGACCACTTGGATCTAAGTTTCCCTGGAAAAGGTTTCAGTCTTGAATTGACAAACAACACTTGATCTCCTTTTGCAAAGTCTCTTCTTCTGATCTTCTTGTCATGCCATGCCTTTGTTTGCTCCTTATAGATCTTCACATTTTCATATGCATCAAACCTAAGCTACTCAAGATCTTGAAGTTACAATAGCCATTTTTCACTTGCTTTCTTCATATCAAAATTAAGGAACTTAATGGCTGATAGGGCTTTATGCTCTAGCTCCAAAGGAAGATGGAAAGATTTGCCATAGATGAGCTTGAATGGCATGGTACCGATGGTAGTCTTGTATACATTTTGGAATTATCAAACATCTCGCTTGAGTGTTGAATCTTTCCTTGAGCTTGAAACTATCTTCTCAAGGATGTTCTTCAGTTGTCTATTGGACACTTCAACCTGTCCAACTATTTGGGGTGATATGGAGTAGTGTTACTCCATACTTGGTGAGAAGATTGCTGAATTGTTTCTCACTGAAGTGTGTCCCTCCATCTGAAATCATGGCTCTTGGAACTCCAAAACAAGGAAAAACAACCTTTTGAAATAGGTTAAGAACCAAATTAGCACACGAGCTTGGGTGGGGATGTCCTCTAACCAATTTGAAACTTAATCACAGGCGAACAATATGTGTTTGTAACCACAGGAGGATGGGAAGGGGCCCATGTAGTCAACACCCCATATATAAAACACCTCAATCTCCATAATGGAGTTGAGAGGCATTTCATCTCACTTTGATAACCCACCGGTCCTTTGACATTTGTCACATCCTTTGAAATAAGCATGGATGTCTCGAAACAAGGTTGGACAATTAAATCCATCTTGAAGGATCTTTGTATCTATATTCTCTCCCCCAAAGTGACCTCCGTAGAAAGAAGAATGGAAGCCATAAATAATGCTTGGTATATCCTCTTCAGCTGCACACCACAAGATCAGTCTGTCAGTTCCTTGTTTGAACAGCATTGGGTCGTCCCAATAATAAAATTTGACATCATGCAGTAATTTCTTATTTTGCTGATATGTAAGATCAGGTGGAAGATGCCCTATGGTAATGAAGTTGGCAATGTCTACAAACCATGGTGCTTGTGGTGTATCAACTACATACAATCTCTCTATGGGAAGGTAATCATCAATGGGCAATGTGTACTTTGCATCTGTAGTCACTCTATAAAGGCGATCATCGACATTGTTTTCAGTTCCCTTCTTGTCTTTGATCTTAAGATCAAATTCTTGAAGTAGATAAATCTAGTGATTCAAGCATGGTTTAGCGTCCTTCTTGTTTAGTAAATACTTGATGGTTGAATGGTCAGTATAGACCACAACTTTGGATCCCACTAGATACTGGAAATACTTGTTGAAGTCATATACTATGTGTATCATCTCCTTCTCAGTTGTGGCATAGTTATTTGGGCCTCATCAAGTGTCTTACTGGCATAGTGGATAGCATGCAACTTGTTGTCCTTTCGTTGACCAAGTATAGTGCCAATGGAGTAGTCACTTGCGTTGCACATTAGTTCAAAGGGTGCATCCCAATTTGGTGGTTGAACAATTGCAGTTAAAATGAGAGCACCCTAAAGCTTCTTGAAGGCAACTTGACATTCATCATTGAACACAAAATCAACATCTTTTGCAAGTAACGAGCACAAATGCTTAGCAATCTTGGAAATGTATTTGATGAACCTCCTATAAAATCCTCCATGGCCAAGAAAGCTTCAAACATCTTTGACATTTAACTGGGTAGACATTTTCTCTATTGATTCTACCTTCACCCTATCAACTTCAATACCTTTGTTATAAGACACATGGCCTAGTACTACTCTAGATTATACCATGAAATAACACTTCTCCCGGTTTAGTATTAGGTTAACCTTTTTAAAATGCTCAATGACTTTAGATAAATTAGACAAACAATCATCAAAAGAATTCCTGTAAATGCTGAAATCATACATAAAAATCTCCATTGTACGCTCGATAAAATCACACAAAATAGCCATCATGCAATGCTAAAAAGTCACTGGTGTGTTGCAAAGACCAAATGACATGCATCTATAAGTGTATGTGCCATAGGTGAATGTGAAAGTCATCGTTTCCTAGTCTGGTGGATAAATCAATATTTGAAAGAATCTAGAATACCCATCGAGATAATAGAAATAGGAATGATTGGTGAATCTATCTTTCATTAAATCAATGAATGGTAATGGAAAATAGTTTTTCTGAGTTGCTTTGTTACACCTCCTATAGTCTATACACATGCACCATCCTGTGGCTACTGATGCTTGGAGCAATTCATCATTATCCCCTTAGATAATAGTTGCACCCCCTTTTTAGGTACTACATGAATGACACTCACCGAGGGGATTTCACTTATAGGGTAAATGATCTCTGCATCTTTCAACTTAAAAATTCTTTTTTAACAACCTCATGCATATCTTGATTTAAACACCTGGGAGGTTCTACACAAGATTTTCCATCTTCCTCTAAATTAATTATATGCATGAAAATGGAAGGGTTTATGCCTTTCAAATTGTTGATCAAAATAATCGATTACTTATTTATGAAAAACAATTCATTTAGCAATTTGATATCTTGTTCATCGGTTAAATCAACATTTATGATGATAGGAGATGTAGAATCAGGGCCAATAAAAGCATACCTTAGCCCCGGTGAAAGGGGTTTGAGTTCTACCTTGTTCTCCTTGGTGGATCTACAAGAGTCACCATTCAATGGTGGAACGTCATCATGGGACATATGTGAATTAGAACTAGAAACAACATCTAAAAATTATGTAGCCCTGACGGTATGCAATTCACTTTCCTCACGACAGTTAACAACAAAGTCAAAAAAATCTTTGTCCTCCTCTAGAAACTTGTCATTACAATCCACTAGGCAGATGTTCTCCATTTTGTTTGGCACCTTCATTGCATCTAGAATAGAGAATTCAATTATTTCCCCTCCTACTCTAAAAGTGATCTTGCCTTCTTGTACATAGACAATGCAATCAGCTGTGCGGAGGAAGGGTCTTCCAAAAAGGATAAGATTTGATGGAACTTCATTCATATATAACACAATAAAATCACAAAGAATAAAAAACATGTCCACTTGAACAGGTACTTATTCAACAATTCCTCTCAGATACTTGATGGTGTTGTCTGCTAATTAAATGACTATTTTGGGAGGCTTCATATCTCCAATGTCAATCTGCTCCCATGATGTAAACAAAATAAAGCTTATGTTGGCACTAAGGTCAACTAAATCTTTATCAAATGTTGTATCATCAATCTTTCATGGTAGTGTGAAGGAACCTTGATTGTCAAGTTTCTCCGATAGTCTATCTTGACTGATGTAACCTATCCTTTCAGATAGGATAATGGTTTCTACTTGATTAGTCCTCCTTTTCTTAGTCAAGAGGTCTTTCAGAAACTTTGCATACATAGGCATTTTGGCAATGACTTCAACCAAAGGAAGGCTGACATATAGTTTATTGAGAATGTTGATAAATTTGTGAAATTTGACATCCTCTTTCTTGCCTGCAAACCTTTAGGGAAAAGGAACAATAGGCTTGTAGTATGGTTGTTCTTCAACTATATTTTTCTTCCCTTTCTTTTCTTTAATATCATCATATTTATCATCATCAACTTTCTTTTCATATACCGACGAGGGTCTTTCAATGATGTTTCCACTCCTTAAAGAAATATACTTGTATTCACATGGATTCATCTCTGATTGGCTTGGAAGTGAACTGGAAGAAGCTCTTTGGTTTTCTAGAGTTTGTTGGGTAATATGATTTTCTAGCATCTTTGCATGAGTAGCAACGTCGTCTACCTTAGAGGAAACTTGAGTGATAGAAGCTTTCAGAAGTAACCCATGTGCATGGAATTTGTTATTTTGTTGGATTTGTGTTGACACAAAAGTCTCAAGCATGCTCACAAAACTTGACTTAGGTGGAGGCTGGTTCTAGTTTCTGTTGTTGTTGTTGAATACCGAAGGCTGGTTATTGTTCATGGGCTATCGGTTCCCCGCTTGTTGGTTCTGATTTTGGCCTTGGTTCTGCTGATGTTGATTTGATGATTGTTGATTCTAGGTTTGTTGTTCTTGTAGGAAAAATGTGGATGATCTCTCCATCTTGGATTATAGGTGGTAGAGTAAGGATTGTAGAGCTACTTGTTTGAAAAGCTCCTGACTACATTAGCATACTCCAGCATCTCCCTAACATTCATCTGTGGGACCAAAGAAGAAGAAGAATTATGCCTGGGGGATCCACATGCATCAGACACTTGATCAGTTGCTTAGATGGAGTGTGTACTTAACTTTTCAAACTTCTATGATAAAGCATCAAGTTTGGCAGCAATAATATCAAGTGTGTTGATGGTGTGCTTTCCACTTGAATTCTCAGTAGTGCCACTTGATGAGAAGAGTTCGATGGTCCTTTTGAACTGCACTAGCAATAGTTGAGTTGCACATCTTCTATGATTTCATATGCCTCCCTATAAGATTTGTTCATAAGGGTTTCATTTGCAGTGGTATCCACAATTATACAGGTGTTGTAGAATAACATATTGTAAAAAGGTTTATATTAGTAACCAGTTGGTCAAACCATGGTGAGGAAAAAGGTTTTATAGATCCTTAAATCTCTCCCACATATCATAAAATATTTCACCTTCTTGTTGCTTGAAATTGGTGAACTAGCTCCTCAATTGAGTGGTTTTGGTAAGAGGAAAGTACTTAGCAAGAAAGGCATTTAGCAGCTCATCCCAACTTTTGATGGATCGCTTGGGAAAAGAGGAGAGCCATGCCTTAGCTTGGTCTCATAGAGTGAATGAGAATAAAAATATATGTAATCCTTCAGCTAAGATGCCATTTATCTTGAAGGTGTTCATGTACTGCAAAAACTCAGCTATGTGAAGATTCAGGTCTTCCATAGGAGTTTCTCCAAAATTGTTTTGACGGATCATCTACAAAATAGTGGGGCTGATACACAAATTATTAGCCTCAATAGCTGGATGATCAATGGCTCGACAAATATTGATGGCAGCCGGTACAACAAATTCCTTTAGCGGGGAATTGTCCTCCATGTTCGGTTTTTTATGATGATTAGGTGCGGGTGGTGGTTAAGGTGTTGAATGGGGTGACTATGGTTGTGATTACACTAAGCTTGAAGAGTTATCACCTTTATTTGCTCTCCTTTGGCTGTAAAAAGTTCGCTCAATCTCCAAGTCTAATAATATGGATGTCTCAAGACCCCTCTTAGAACGACGCATTCAACCTACAAAAAGCAATAGTTATGTGAGAATCACAAAACTAAAGTGTATCAAAAAATGAGTAATGGAAATTGTGACCTAGTCTCAAATACTAATGAACACTTATACTCTAACTAAAAATTACCGTAGCTCCCCAACAATGACACCAAAATCTTGTTGATTTTCAAAGGCAAGTGAGTTTTAATTAATTAATTGTCTCAATTTGTCTATCACCTATAAGTATACAAGATAAATCGTAGTTGAGGTCGAACCATAGGGAACTAGGCTACCTAGGTGTAAAACTGCTAATTTTCTACAATCTAGGTCAGTTTCAATTAAAATGTTGGCTTGGATCAAATTGATTCTGAATATAAAATTTAAAATACTAATCACTTGGAGGGTGATTGAAATTAGATAGTGAGAATATTAGATATGGGATTCTACTTCCACATCATAACCCAATAAAGAGCCACAAATTTCACATATATCAATGAATCTTCAAAAGGCAGATTGATGTAGATCTAATACATCTCCCAATGATATAAGATAGTCCTAACCTTGTATATCACTCCCATGCATATATACGGATTTCAAATACAACCTAGATCTCTCAACATGATCCTATCCATTCCCATGGTCAAGGACATGATGTCAAAATGGTTATTCCTTACCCATTAGTATATCATTCCAGAAATAATAAGAAGCATAATACATGTAAATATGGTGGCGAGCCATGCATACAAGAAGATAAATACCATTACTTGTTTTAAAATAGAATATTAACTAATAACAAACATAAAATTTGAGTCACATGAGTTATGACATGGGAGCTACTCTCCCATGTCCAAGAAAATGAGTTTACTCAATCATGGTGAGAAAATACATACACAAGTAATAAGTCATTTAAAGAAACATGAGTAGAGATAGAGGAATAATAAATAAATATGTGGAAGTGAAGAAAAATGAAGATCTCTGGCCAAGAAGTGGAGATCTGTTTCTACAAATGCTCCTTGCTACAACAACCTTCTCTCTACAACTTTAGGAAGGAATAAAGAAGAGAAATGGAGCCAAGAATGGGTTCTCTCCCATGAAACCCTAGCTTTCTCTAAAAAATTGCCTCTCCAAATCTCTGGCCTCGTCTCTGGTCTCTAACTACTCCAAATGATACATGGTACACTTCCTAAGGGGAGTAGCTTTCTCTCAAAAAATGAGTAATTGTTTTTAAAAAGTACAAAAAATAAGCCTGACATGCCATGTTTATAATTCAACACACAACATCAAATTCACTTTCTGAATGAGTGAGGCCACGATCGCAAGTAACACACTGTGTGGGAAAACCACATGACATAAAGAGAATTCTCTTTCGGATTATGGACTTTTTGAGCGACATCATGTAGTTGGGACACATGCCGTGGTTGGGTTCAATTGAGAAGTTGGATGGCTGAGAGTCACACACCATGTGTATTTGGTCCACATGTCGTGTTGCTGGTTCTCTATGAGTTATGAACTCCATGACTTGGGGAAACTCCAGAAATGCTAAAAGGATCAAATTTTGGGCATTTTTTTCTCTCGTTATGAGTGGAATGTGGTGTACCTATGATTCCAACCATAAAACAAGTGAGATCAACAAGAATAAAATATCTTAGCATGAAATCACAACATAATACAGTTAATTTGAGTGAAATGTGCAACTAAAATGGCATGCAAATATGATATGATTTGTGCACATCAGGCGTCTTCAGAAACACTAGGGATCTTATATAAGAAACATAGATTGGAAAATCATTGGATACGGTCCTAAAAACTATCACATTTGTTATCGACGAAGGGGCTGGCTTGAAGCATAGTGATCCACTGAGTGTGGATCTCAAAATTGGGATCGGTGATGTCAGGCGGTGCACCATGATGTTGTAGATAGGTAGTCTTAGGGATTGAGAAGTCCTTAAGTTGTTTTTTTCATTCAACCTTGAATATTGTGGCTTCTCGGGGCCTCTTATTTGGCCAATATGGTTTCATGGAGCATATAATCTCTAGCCTCTCTCTCGGATAGAAGGGATTCTCTTTGAGTGGTGAGGGCTCTCTCAATGTTATAGTTTAGTTCCTATTTGTCCATCATATTTCAATTTGTTTAGTACAGACAATGGAAAGTCCTATGTATTTTGGGGTCAAAAGCGGGCAGTGAAGAATCAATGTCTTGCGAACATGGCATGCATTATTTGGTCCTTGAAAAGATCAATAAATGAAAAAGGAAGTCTAGATTCAAGAAAATAAGCATGATTTGCAAGAAAAAATTGTACTATCAAAATGGAAATTAGGTAGAAGGAGGAGTATCCTACCAAAATGGAATTTAATAGGAAAGAAAAAAGGAGAAAGTTCTAATTATCCAAGGCAATAGAGGTTTGAATAAAAATTGTTGTCCTCGACAATGGCACCAAAATGAGGTGTCGTTTGCAAAAAAAAACACTAGGGAGAACTAAATCCTAGAGTTTCACCTTTTTTATGACAAAACAACCCACTTAGATAAGTCAGTTATTTCTTAGTATAGAAGGGTCAGTCCCATGGATCAACTTTTTTAAGTTTTGATTCAATCTCTATTGCTTTGAAAAATTATGAACTTTGAACAAAAACTAAATTCCAGATTGAAGAGATGATTATGCCAGTAACTAAATAAAATAAAATTATGCTAAAATGAAAGAGAGTTATGCTAAGAGCAAGTAAAATAAGATTATACTAAGAACAAAATAAAATAAAAGATTATGCTAATGATAGAGATAAAGATTTGCAAGAAGAAAAGTGTTTTAAAACTGAGACCAAATGATATGAGGGAATATCATAGTTTGGGGTTTGCACCCATAACCTGCATAGAGGCATAGATCGAAAAACTCATTAGAAACAAATTAATTAGATGAGGTCATGCAAAAATGTTCTTAAACACATTTATAAAAGATCTAGATTCATGCAAACCCATTGATCCCGACATTTGCAGATCCTTTCTTGATCATCTCAAAAGAGCTCCTTCCAAGATTTTTTTGGAGCTCTATGTGTTTTGTTCGGTGATTTGAAACCATTAAGGTCTAAGGATTTCTTCATCAAAGATTAACTGACAATAATGTGAGAGATCAATTTGTAAAACACAATGATAAACAAACAAAAAACCATCTTATAGGTAAGTTCTAAGAGCTAATCTAAATCTAAGCAACTATGGACTACGGGGCTACAACCCATGACCCAATATAAAGAACTACTCACTCATTATAGAAATAGATGTAAAGGCATAAGAAAGGATAAAACAAGTCATAGGATAGTAATAAATTAAGAATCCCAACAGTTTTAGACTTTGATCTAGCCACAATCAAATGACTATCCTCTCCAATCCTAGCCCAAGGTACAAGAATATCAATTGAAAAGGCAATAAGAACACTAGTATTCCAATGCAAGAATGAAGTACTAGAGATTCAAGAAAACACACAAATTATAAGAATAAAAATGGATATTTTATTTGTGGAGTCCCCCTTCCTTTTATAGGGGTAAGAAGGTGAAAACCCTAGGAATATGGCTAAATGTGGCTGATGGTTGTTGAATTTTTTTTTTATCATGATCGCTAGTCAATCAACTGGAAGTCCCAATCGATAGAATGGAATGTGTGTCTATGATGGATCTGGGGGAAGTGAGTCAAAACCCTAAGGTGGTTGGCGATGTAGAGTCATCATAGGGACATTGTGATCTTGAGCGAAGATTGGGCTCCTAGGGACTTGAGGTGCCCAATTGGCAGATTGAATCACCCTCTTCGGCAGATGAATCGAATGGTCTGCTTCTGAGCGGACAAATTCACTGGACATGTGTGCCTTCTTGGATTGAATTGATTTGAAGGATTGGCAACATGGGGTGTTTGACTTGAGTCCTGGGATGAAATCATTTCAGGCACACAATTCGATCGACTGGTGAGGCAAGGCTGAAGTTTTGGGAAGTTTGAGAATGTGCAATGGAAGCCTCGAGTCTTCTGATTCTCTGAGTGGTAAAGTAGGTTCTTGTACTTTGAAGTTGAGAGAATGTGAATGAGCATGGAACATATGATATACTAACAAAAAATGATAATAAATTTAGTTAAGGAGATAAAAGTAATGAAATGGAAATTAAGTCCAAATTTTGAAAAGTAACATAACATCCTATTAATTGACCTAAAAGATGTGGGATGAATATGGAGTCATCAATGAGCTCACTATCATATATTGACACACATAAGCATGTCCATGCAGTTTGTAGTCTCACTCATCATGTGGCTAAGATATCACCCAAATAGGAGGGGCATATCCAACTGTATCACTCCTGATAATACACATGTGTCATAGTGTATTCAAGAACTACATGATAATCCACACGTGTCATAGTGTACTCAAGAACTACATGCATGGAAACCCTTATTCAAGGTCACATTGAGTATTGTTGAAGTACACCGAATAACATTTGAAGGGAAAAGAGCAAGACAAAAAAGGGTAATAAAACACCAAGTGGGAGACTGAGGACCATCTGATCGAGGCTCTGCAAGATCTCACATAGAGTTGGAGGCACTTTTTGGGCTAGCTCAGTTCTCTTATCTATCAGTCCAATGAATCTTTGGACCTTATGAAACAGATGGGCACAATCATGAAGAAACTCCAATTAGATCTGGCTTAAGGGCTGACGACTTAGAGGGTGCCTCAAGGGAAAAAGAAAAAGAAGACATCTCCAAAGGGAATGATCTCGACTGCTTCTCCTTCACACTTGATTTTTTCATTATATCTACTTCAGGTCTAAGAACCACACTCTCCATTGTCACATTGAGATACGATTTTGACTTCCATTTCTAGATTCCATGTATCATACTCAAGTTGGATTTATCCAATAAACTTGTTTATAACAATTATTTATGAGTTTGACTTGATATCCAGTATCATGGATAATGAGACATAGTCCTCAATCAACACACATACTAGTCTTAATGTATTTTTGCCATCCTAATTTCCATAATAATATCTGACTAGGTACCTAGACAAGAATGGATAATCTTAGCATGCACATGATTTCTCATTCAACTCCTCAACCCGATATCACATGTCACTGATTCATGCATTTTGAGGATATCATATCTATCCATGATCTCATATTGAAGCGAACCTAGAATTGCCTTTATTAACAATGAAATAAATTATAAAGTGTTCCATTACAACATTATATGACTTGATCTCAGGGCATAATACGAATATCCTTCACTGTGTTTCCTCACATCCAACAAGGACGAGATGTTGCATTTTAAGACCTAACCTCCCTGATGCACAAGGTGCAGCCTCGTAGTGCCAAGAAGATGGAACTGGTTGGGTTCGTGCATAGTGTAGTTTTAGGTAGACCTGTATGCCACCTTAGGACATTCATCACTTCACCAATCCAAGCTCTTGTGCTTTTACATCTTCATATTTTCCATGGTTAGGAGCATAGTAGACAAAAGGGCATGAGGAGAGCCCTCTCTCATGTAAGATCCTACTCTCAAGATAGAGGTGGAGAATGAGGAAGGAAGCAAAGAAGAAGAGGTGCATGGCCCTAAGAAATTGTCACCTTCACCATTCAGTCCAAGGAGGAGATCGATCACCTTTAGAAGCTTGTACTCATCACATCCATGCCATCAAATTCTTTTCCAAGGAGACACTAGAGGATTTTGATTTGGCCAATGAGGTTATACCCATGCTGCACAAAATACCCATTCTTTACATCATTTCCATGGGTAACACTCACACTTACCCCACTCTTATTTTGGGATTCTTGAAGACCTTAAAAGATCATGACACTTGGGGAAATTAGGTTATTACTCTCTAGATGAATGAACATGCATTTTTAATGGCTCGGAGCATGTTTTATCATAAACTAGGTTTGAATTTTCATTTTTAATGGTTGAGAGCATGTGTTCTCATAAACTAGGGTTTGGTCGAGATGATGGTTCTCTAACCGAGCTAGATTTTAACTATCAAACTTTTTGGGTCCAAGGTCACCGATTCAGAGCGACCCACATTCATAGTGTTGTTCTTTACATACTCCATTGTGTTTTGTCAAACACTATTTTTGGGAGGAAGGAGATAGTTTTGGTTTCTCATGATGGTAGTATTTTCTATGGTGCATGGTGAATAAGAAGAGAATTAACACGAGCCATTCTCTGATTGACAGTTTTTTAGGGTTGCTGCATGTAAGAGGTCTTATGGGGACATTAATGTTGGGTATTTGATCTCGAAACTAGCTGAGAGTCTCAAGGTAATATCCAAACCACCTACATTTAAGGTTCATAGTTTAATATACACCCACCTCCTAGTGGCATCTACTATTCTAAGGTTCCATGTAGGGAACCACAAGTACTACATCTATATACATAGTCATCCACATGATTCCTACTCCCTATCTTGTCCATATGGAGTCACCTTGTCTCACCCAAGGAACCTCAACTAGAATCCTCAACATCAATGGTAGGGCAGAGATGGTGTTGACCCTTCTTCAACATGCCTTGATCAACCAACACAACCCTCCATTGAGACCCAAATGAAGTAAACCTACTCCACCCCATTGACAACAAACATATAATTTCATGCCATCATCCTTTCCAGCAATAATCACATAGGTTGGACCACCAAGACATGGAGATCCCTTCCCTACACAACAAGGACCATGATAATTTATTAATGGTCCCCAATCAGATAAATGCCTAACAACACATCATCCAACAGTGATGTTGTTACACCCACATCCCATGATAACTACTAATCATGAGATTAGGGCATAAGTTGAGGACTTATATAATACAAACATCACTCCTGACTTTTTCTTTTAATTCAACTCTTTTTCATCACATTTAGTCACATAAACTAACTTCACAAGGGAAAATAAAAATTGATTACTCCAATTTGTTTTCAGCAATAAAGATACATATCTAATATTCATTCCTCTTCTCACACTTCCATACATGTGACTTGATAACGAATACATACTATGTTATTAAGAAAACAAAGTTACACATCATCATTTACAACTCTCTCAACTCTCTACATGGACCTAAAGTGATAGGAACCAACTGAACTTAAGTAATCTCATACGTAACTCCTATGACAGATCCTCTCTGATGCGTTGACATCTTTAGCCCACGTGGTTTCCCTAAAAAAATGTGAGTAGAGGGGTGAGCCTACTTGTTCAATTAATGAGTAATTTAAATAAATACTTTAAATCACTTTAATAGTTCAAATTATATTATTGAGCAACTGAATTTAAAGTATAACAGTAGTCAGCTATAAAACAAATAAGTTATATATATACATATATATATATATATAGAGAGAGAGAGGTTAGTAAGTGTGTACTGGCTGGTACATGTAACTTATGTGTACCAGCCATTTAATTGGTGCATTTGGAGTATGTTCATAAAATCCAACCATATGGATTGATTCAACACTATATAGATTACATGTTGATGAAAAATCTTCACCATATCTCATGTGGATCATGAGATATAGCAATGTATAATCTGACGGTTTTTGTAATTTCTGCAACTTTCCATTGGTTAAAAAATACACATATTCATTCATTTGATGATATATCTATATCAGATTGTGTTGATTTTTGATACAAATCTTATCTAAGATTTATACATCACATCCATAAGGTTAGATTGTGCAGTAGTATTTTACAATCATCATAAATGATGATCAGTACATATAAGCTGCATGTACTTGGGTACACAATTCTTTTAGCCATATATATGTATATATGTGTATATATATATATATATATATATATATATATATATATATATATAATTAGCAGGTTTCCTCTAAATAACCACAAGGACTAATGCAATAACTGCACAAAGTTGAATTATCACAAGGAAACTAGTAACTCAAAAACATACAAATGGAAGGTCACTCTAGATAACTACAAAGTACTAATAAATGAGAGTGCACTCTTGTTTATCCTCATGTTCATCTTATTATGCCCTAAACCCACATGAGGTGTACCACAACATGTGAAAGTATTACAACTAGATACAATGTCACTATACAAGACATAGAAGCATGCCCAAGATCGTAAGTCGTAGTCTCAATACCACATCTGTAGCTGGTATTGACACGCATGGCTCTCGGTGTCTTATGGGAGAGATTGGATTTCTCGACTCCTCTCAACTTGGGTACTCAAGCAGAGACTTAAAGCGCATAGGCTTGTCGTGCACCAATGAACCTACCGATGATATCCAATGATCACCACAACTCGTAACTTAGGTACCACCAACATCCTCAATTGGTGTTGGGTACCAATCATTAAAGGAGTCCACCATCACTAGTATTAGTGCACTCTGACTTACCTCTACCTATGTGAGACCTCCAATCAGGAAGCATGTTTCCTCCCCATAGAGCATGCCTCCTCTGAGGATTCTACAATGTTCAGGGCATCTAAATGTCTAATTCACTCTTTAATTTCATAGTTCAATCATCAAATAATCATTTCTTAATTAACCTTATAAACACTACATTTCATAAATTACCATCAATCTATATCATAAATTGAGCAACTATGCAACATCACTTATCATACTAAAGAATATTGATTCACTGAATACCCTTACCTTAGGGTTTCATTCACCTCATTCACATATCACAAAACTCAAATATGGACTTTATGTATCATAATATGTCACTAATAAAAGACTACTTTCAACAATTCACATACCATCAACATATGTATGAAACCCTAGACAAAACTAAACTAGGGTTTACTATCCATTCATTAAAAAATCATGCATCAAGCATAACTTTGAATTAATGAATTTCTTAGACTATAAAGAATCACTTTTAGTTGTATTTCATGATGTCTATTCACAAACTTTCAACTTTTAACACCTATAGGGTTTCTCCCTCTTTATTGAGATATCACGCAAACACTAATAGCATCACATGAATTTCAAGATAATAACTAAACTATCTATTCTAAGAATATGTATAAAATAATCATTTACAAATAAGGAGATAAAGATACACAAAATTCTTCATTCATCTATATATCAATTTCAAACATAACAAAAAACTCTAGATTTTGGTATAATATTCTATCTTCTACAATAACTTTAGTAATTATATCATTGATGATTTTAATCCATTCTAATATGATTTCATCATCTAATAATTCATCATATCAAGAAAATATTTCATTTCTAAGTCATCGTGCACAAGCTAGAATTGAAGAATAGATTTGGGGTTTATTGTTGCAACATGAGAATTGAAGATTTATGGTGGAATTAGTCATATTTTGTGTAATATACTATTTAAAGGAAGTACCCACTCACCTATACTCAGTCTTTGTCTTACTAATATCAAGCTTGAGGTAGAAAATTTTGGATTCCAATCTACTTGTCTTGACTTTGAGCTCCAAACCTCAAGAACTAATCCCGTGCATCCTATCATTGGGTCGACATATCTAAATAAAACATTTTAGATGTATAAGAGGAATAAAAATAATAGGAGAGGACCCCTTCCATGAGACTTCAGGGAAATCACAGCAAGAGGGAGAGTAAAGGAGATAGAATCCAGAACTAAACAACTTACCACGATGATTTATGGCTAGTTCAATAGATTTCCCTTGCTCTCCTTTTTCTTCACCAAAGATCACCATCTAAATATCCTTTCAGGTCATCTTCTAGTTGTTCTAAGTGTAGAGTTAGAGGTTTGAATTCTGGTTATAATACACTTTGTTTCATTGAAAATAGATATGTATAGCAAACGTTATGGCCGTTTTATGATTCACTATCTTAGGTGATGATTCTTGATGGTGATGGGCTTATTGGGCCTTCTCGATGGTAGTTGGGCCTACTTTGGAGATCACTGAGCGTGCTTCAGTTGTTGCTGGGTGCTCAGTGGTCACTGGGCCCATCTCAACGGTCACCGTGTTTCTGTACATGTTACTAAAAAGGCCATAACTCTCTCATTTTAACTCCAATTTGGTTCATTCTTTTTATGTTATATTCATAATTTAATTCTATACAATACTACAATGTTAGTTTGATAATATTTTCAAATAATAATTCATTTATAAATATTTTTTCAAGTATCATTAATTTTCCTCCCACATATATGTGTGGGCTATCTCTATATTAGCTAAAACTCATTTCTCATCATGTGCTCAAGTCATGACTATGAGTTATCCAAATCATATCCAAATTTCAAGTAAATCCAAGTTACATGGAAAATATGAAAAATCATTTACCATACTTTTATTCTCATCAAATTTTGTATTTCTATACTATCAAAACCCTAATTTTGGTGCTTAAAGTTTACACTTCTCAAACCCTAATCCTTCAAATCAAAAAATATGATTGGAGTTTCTCCTTAGTTTTGAAACATCACAACTACATTTTTCATCATTAATCAACTAAAATAATAATATTGTGTTTAAGCATATAATTGACCATGTAAACTGTAAATGATCAATTAAGCTCATATGTGGTCATAACAATCCCCCCCCCAAAAAAAAAGAGGATTCATCCTCAAAACATCAATATGAAGGAAAAGTACAGTCAAAGATTTCTTCTAAACTTTCTTGAAATTTTATATGTCTCTATATTGTTGTATTTCTTTTTGAAAATTGGCTTCAACATTGAGTCCTTTATTTCTCTTTTAATCACAACAAATTCCGAACAAGTCTTCCCAATGACAACAAAAGAATATTCTACGTCACAATCAATGATAGGTAAGAGCAAGTGAAACAAACATTTTCGATCCTTGCATACTCTCTTCTAGGGTTACCTCAACACCAGAAATCTGATCCAACTATCTAAATTCATATGGTTCAATATATACTATTGTGATGTATCACATCAGAGTTACTTAAGAGAGTTCACATTTTTTTCAATATTTACCATTGTGCTACTCAAATAGCAACACGCTCATAAGCTTCAAGACTAGATTTAGCAACAACTGTACAATATTGAGCTCGATCACTATATGAATGACTAAAACCATCACACCCTTTCCATTAATATATTACTTGCACATATGCAACTAAAATCATATGTAAAACAATTTTTCATCCCTTGATATACCTTCAACAAATTATACTTTTGAAAAAAAATTCATGTATTACTGAAAGCCATTTGTTTTCTATCTTTCTTTCTAATTCATTACCACTTACTTATCCTTCTCATTTTTATCATATATAATAAACATCTGTAACATTAAAATATTGAAGGAAAGAAAAGGATTATCCATCATTTTTGCTATCACCGCAAGAAATTGGCTTTAGTTACATTTAACTTATGTTGCACTTCTCCTTTTGTTCAAAACACACTTCCTAAATTTGAAATCTATTTCTTATTCCTCATTCATAGTCATTTCCATATTGTTTATCTATCTTTTCCATTTGTAACCTTTAAATATGGATTAGTATCACTACTATTTCCTTCTCATTTACTGATCTCAAGATTTTATTTTATTTTATTTTATAAAGAAAATACTTCTCATTACTGTTAGTTCTCAAGGTCAAATCACTAGTGACCTTCCTTGAACTACTGAAACCCTAAACATTCTAGGGTTTGATCCTTATTAAATAACATGATCTTGTTGTGACATCATATTATTCCCTTATTTTAATATGCAAACTTTACCTCTATAGAAGTTTACTAGAGTCTTCCTTATCTCTGTCACTTAAATTTCCTTTCTCTTACTTGGACTTTCTGATAGGTTACTTTCTAATTCATCATGTTGGAGTTTCACCTCATTACATATTGTGCCATTATTATATTCAATAGATGTATCTACCATGGTGGTTATGTATCACTTAAAATTCATTCTCTTATTATTCCATCCCCACATTACTGTCATTAAAGAAGATACAAAAGAGAAGATGATTTCAAAATTTATAGTCTTGATCTTCAAATACTCACTTAGCATACTTCTCCAATATGGTTTAATTAATTATCAACAAAGATACTTCATTATTTGGCATTTTCTCACATCTCACAATTTTTCTCTTTTGCCTTCTATGTCACTCCAAATACCACTCATGCTCCACTAAACGAATGAAAGAAAAGAGGGTGGGTATATATAGGTGGTCTAGGAAATGACTTCCCGTTGGTTATGTTGGGTTTTAGGGGAGGCAGAGACGGCAGCGGAAATAAAATTTTCTCCCCAAACATGGAACAAAGGAAACACGTCAACGTCTATACAATAGGAAAGGGATGGTTTGTGGAATCATACCTTGTCCCGAGGCTTGCTCGACGACAATACCTCGCGCCTTGCGTGGTTTTCATCTCCGGTCTTGGACTGTGTCTGTGCAGCTTCTGGTCGCACCGGGACTGACGACTCTTGGTCTCACCGGGACTGTCGGGATTGACAGTTGTCCTCCGAGCGGTAGAAACCTCCCACCTCTGAAGTAGTCCACACGGACCACCTGGAACTCCAATCTCCTTGTCCCACAGGGAATTGGAAGGAGTCACACCCTCCTGTTGACGTACTAGTCGCCAACACACTCTCCTGCTGCCAGTTGCAACTGCAGTTGTCTTTCCCTTATTGCGCCTCCCTTTTCGGGTAGCACTTGCTCGGGCTCTCTCTCGGTTACCAAAACCAGAGAGAATGACAACTTTGCAGAGCAACTGGTTGCACTGAGTTGTACTTTGAGAAGCCCCCAATACCCCTATATATATAGGAGGGTCATGGGACATGGTTCTCTATCTCGGGCAATATGGGACTAAAGCAGGAGTAGAAGGGTTCGAGATTTTCCACAAAAAACAACCAACTCGCAACCTGAACCAATCGTTTCACAACTGAAACGGTCGGTTGGGGATCTGAGCCGGTCGGTTGACACTCAACCGATCGGTTGGGACCCATGAGTCGGTCGGTTCACTTTCTGAATTGGTCAGTTCGTGGTCCTGATCAGTTCCCGATTGACTTTCCAAATTTTGTTTCTAATTGGTATCAAATACCAATCCTTGTTCCAATCA
The DNA here is from genome assembly GCA_963693085.1 of Alisma plantago-aquatica. Taxonomy (NCBI): domain Eukaryota; kingdom Viridiplantae; phylum Streptophyta; class Magnoliopsida; order Alismatales; family Alismataceae; genus Alisma; species Alisma plantago-aquatica. The sequence goes on from OY856412.1 coordinate 1,425,713,329, forward strand.
AATTGGGCAAGTGAAACGAAAGGAAAATTCTCACCAATCCTACTTTCCCAACTTGCCCGGTTGCAACAGTTGAACCGATCGTTTCAACACTTGAAGCAATCGTTCACCCTATCCTTGAGTCGATCGGTTCATCACATGAGCCGATCGGTTGGGAGTGCAGATTGTGCAGAATCAGTCAATTGCGATTTCAATCAATCTGATACTCCAATCAATGTGTCCAACACCTTGAACATTATGATACTGAGCTATCAATTGATTGAGTGTTTAATTGAACTACTAAACTCCTTTAATAATCAATCTAAACCTTGTTTGTGGACAAAACTCCTCTTCCAGGTTAAATCCTATGTGTGTGACCCTGCAGGTCCTTTTCACGTTGGCAGTGAAAGTCCATAACACTTATGACTTCACAAGCAAAGAGCGGTGCCTAGTCACACATCAGTGCTACCCAAGTGAAATAGAAAGTTGGAGAACAACTCTCAATCCTACAATCTGTGAATGGTGTTATAGTGAATGTATAATTCCTTTGTCACTGATATCCTGAATGAACTCGAGGCATGGAACAGTCATCCTGTCAACGTTCATTCACTTTCTTGATCTCAGAGTAGATTGGAAGAGATATGTATGACATCAATATCACATACTGATTCACACATGCGTGCACACACCTATTTCAATCCTACTCATCAAGTGGCCTTGGATATCAAACTCCCTCAGGAGGGACAAATCCCATATCTATCACTCACCCCTCAAAAGCCCCATGTGTCAAAGCCACCCAATCATCACCTTTATAACAACCCATGTTTCAGGACTGCGTTTGATGATGTCAAAGTGTGCCCAATGACATGTGTTGAGTGTAGTGATTTCAGGTCAAAGAATCACACTCACCACCATCACTTTGAGTACTGACTGTGACTACCATGTCATGGTTCCATGTGTGAAACTCACGGTGGGTCTGTCTGGTACACTTGTTCTCTAACAAGTACCTATGTGTTTGGTTTGATATCTCTATATCATGACTAATGAGATTCTGTCATCAACCAACACCACAATCTAGTCTTGTGTGTCATTGTTGTCTATCTACCTTCCACAATGACATCTGATTAGGGACAAAACAAGAATGTACAAACTCTTAGCATCCGTATGATCTCATCGTTCAGGTCCTCAACCTGAAAGCATACATCATTGAGTACTGTTATTCTCTAGACATTCAATCTGTTCTATCACTATCTCTTATGACTGAACCAGAAAGGATTGGAAGCTTTCCTTTGATGTTTATCAAATCAATCTTAATGTATCCCACCAATCATCCCATGATTGGCTCTCAGGGCATACATACCAACAGGTTAGGGAACCCCTCTAGCCATGACTATGAAAATTCATCTGGTTTAATTAATTATCAACAAAGAGACTTCATTATTTAGCATTTTCTCACATCTCACAATTTTTCTCTTTTGCCTTCTATGTCACTCCAAATACCACTCATTCTCCACTAAACGAATGAAAGAAAAGAGGGTGGGTATATATAGGTGGTCTAGGAAATGACTTCCCCTCGGTCAGGGAACCCCTCTGGCCATGACTATGAAAACTCATCAATCCACTCACTTGAAATTTCATTGGTCAAACACAAAAGACTACCATCAACATTGGCTCAGAAAACCTATTTGTCTATGATGGATCATCGATAAATAACATACATAAACTTTATCTATTACATTCAAGTAGAAACTTCCTCAATTCAAAAAAATCGTTGGGCACGAAAGTCTGTCAGTCTGACAAAAAGACAAAATCTCTATGACCTACCAGCCAATAGCTTCGTTAGGTGTTGAGAATCCATCGGCCTGACAAACAGACAAAATCTCATTGACCTACACACAATCATCATCCATAATTTATGATTTAAGGAACACCACCATCGGTTAGACAATGCTTCTACACAAGGCACTCATCTGTTGATCAAACAATTGGTAACTAGGTTGTTACTCTATAGAGACTTTGAGTCAAAAGCCAGTGAGGATGAATGTATTAGAACTTAAATGCAATGAAACACTCCATGCTCTCTATTATATCATATAACCCTCTTTCCATAACCAAATTCATCATTTCCATCATTTCTCCTTATTTTTGGGTACATAAATTCATTTTACTCGATTGTATGATTCATTACTTGTAGTTGATTCTTTATGTCTTATCCTTCTACATATTTTCTACCTATTTTTCCCTTACTTCATATTTAAGCACTCTATGTAGTATTGATCATTATCATTAATCCCAACTTTATGTTATTTTCTTTTAATGTCTTTCTATTTTTTTCTTCACAATTCTTTTCTATCATGAGGCTTTCAAAATGATGTATTTCTTGTGTGCCTTTAACATGATCTAACAACCATTTTCTTATTTACTTTTCTTTAGTTCAATTGAATAAAATGCCTAAATTAATCACATGATTCAAATTTCTTTATCCATTCTTTCTTTTTCATTTCATGTGATATATACTAATGTGTGTCTTGAATCTATATTCCTTCATCCCAAATTTAGGGATTCTTTCCAGAGGCCCCAAGGCTAGATCTTAGATATCAATGTCAACTGATTCTTAGTTATTCCAGACTTTTTCTTTCCTTTATATTTTGACATCTTATTTTTTTGGAAGCTTGGTAAATTGTATTACTAGAAAAATGTATGGGGTATACAAAATCCCATATATGTACACATGGGCTAAACTACAAAATCCCACCTCCTCAGAATGGAGGGCTCTACAAGTGCTATCATTTTGGGTTTTGCTTTGGCAACCCTCAAAATCATAGTCACAGTTTCATCAAACAGAACAAGTGAATCTTTTTCCCCTTCCCGTGTCATCTGTTGTTCCTTTCCGTCCAATTAGAAATTACATCAGATTGAAACACACACTAGAAAAAAGGTCCATCCTACTGTTGCAAAGGTTCCTCTTCATCCACATAATAGACTCAAAGAGCTCGTTATGAGGTGTGCCCCTTAACCAAGTTTAAGGCTGATACGACACCAGATGTAAAAGCTGAATCTGCAGTTGAAGAAAATGTGATCATGTGATTCATCCGCTTCATTTCAAAGTAAGTAAGATGGGTTGACAGCCAAACCCCATCGCAACATTCTATCCATGGTTGGGAGCTTCCTCATCAGCCCCTTGTACACACAGAAACTCCATTTCGGCACATGTGTCTTGCACCAGAGTATTGAATGCCAAGGGACCTATGGGGAACCAAAGGAAATCCACCAAGGAGGGCATTTCTCATTCAGCAGGTTTGAGGTATCGTTGTGTATTCTGTATTCAGCAGCAATCCCCAGCCACATCTCCACCATCCGACGCCAAGATCTAGAGCATTTTTGCTTAGGAATGTGATATTTGATCTCCCTACCGTATCTGCATTTCATCCATATTGTCCAAGAAGAATGGGGTTGGCGTAGGAACCTATCCACCCTCCTTTTAGTAGCAACAACAACCATATCCCCAGGGTCAGTAATGTTTAGCCCGCCTTCCGAATACCACCTAGCAAGTGTCCCCCAAGAAACAACATGAGCCCTGTCGGCCCAAAGGAAACCACCGATTATAGATCTGATTTTGTCGATGACAAAGGCAGGTATTTCAGCTTGTCCGCACCAGAACCGAACTTTGGCAGATAAGATAGATCTAATAAGAGTGGCTCTGCCCACCATAGAAAGGTTGAGACCAGTCCATTTTTCCACAATCCTCCTAGTATCATCGATGCAGGCATCATAATCAGCCCCTTTCCCTCTCCCTCCTATGAGCGGTATGCCGAGGTAGCACGTGGGGAAACTACCCTCCTGAAGCTGTATCACTCTTTTTAATCTGGCTTTCCTACTGTCGCAAGACCTAGGGAAATAGATGTGTGATTTGAGTTTGCTAATGAACAACCCAGTCAGCTTGCCAAAACTTTTCATCATTGTCCTGAAGGTCCGTAATATTTTGACATCTTAGTGTTTGTATATTCTTACTGCAACCTAAGTTTAATTTCCATAGTTTACTCTTATTACCTTGTTAATAGGAGTTATTAGATCCCAATAATGCATCCTTCCAGTCGGTCCAGACCGAACCTACACTCCTCAAGCCAAGAGCTACTTAGGATTAACTAATTCCTATTTATCTCAAATATGTGGAAACAATATCCAGTTAGGGAAAAATCTTTTACAGATCATTTATGGTCTACATAATACAAATAATATAAGTAATAAATAAATAAACTATGCATCTGCCACACATAACTCTAACTTTCTATCCTAATGGTTCCTGATGACTCAATCTAAGGTTTAATACTAAGATGTTACGCCTGCATCCCACGATAACCACTAATTATGAGATTAGGCATAACCACATAGGTTGAGGACTTATCATAATACAAATATCACCCATGACTTTGTCTTTTAATAAAACTCTTTGTTCATCACATTCAATCATAAAAACTAACTTCACAAGGGAAATTAAAACTTGATTGCTCCAGTTTGATTTCAGCAATAAAGATACATATCTAACATTCATTCCTCTTCTCACACTTCCATACATGTGACTCAAAAACACAAACATACTCTATTAAGAAGAAATCAAAGTTACACATCATCATTTACAGCTCTCTCAATTCTATACAAGGACCTAGTGTGAAAGGGACCGACTAAACTTAACTAAACTCATACTTAAGTCCTATGGGAAATCCTCTTTGATGCATTAACATCTTCAATCTATGTGGTTCACCTAAAAATTTGTGAGTAGAGGGGTGAGGTTACTCGCTTGGTGAATGAGTACTTCAAAGAAACAATTTAAAGCACTTTAATAGTTCAAATTATATTATTTAGCAACTAAATTCAAAGCTAACAATAATCATCTATAAAAGAAATAATCATTCACCAATATGTATACATAATTGGTAGGATTACTCTGGATAAGCACAAGGAGTAATTCAATAACTGCACATGCTTGAATTATCATAAGAGAACTAGTAACTAAGAAACATATAAATGGAAGATTACTCCAGATAACTATGAAATAATAATGAATGATTGTACACTCCTTTTTATTCTCACATTCATTTTATTATGCTTGAACCCACATGAGGTGTACCACAATATGTGAAAGTACCACATAAAGCTATGATCTCAATGTACAAGACTTAGAAGCATGCCCGAGATCCTAAGTATGTAGTCTCAATACCTCGTATACAACTGGCATCCTCACATATGGCCCTCGCCGGCTAATGGGAGTGGTCAGATATCTCATCTTCTCCTCTCAACCTAGCTACTCAGGTGGGAATTCAAAGCCCTTAGGCTTTTTGTGCACAAGTGGACCTACCAAAGATGTCCAAGAATCACCACAACTCATAACTCAGGTGTCATTGACATCCCTAGTTGGTGTTGGGTATCAATCATTTAAGGATTCCTACCTCACTAGCATTGATCCCCATGCCCTACTGGTGCGCTCCATCTTACCTCAACCTACATGAGATCTCCAGTCTAGAATCACATTTCCTCCCTATAAAGCAGGCCTCTTGTTAGGATTCTAAAATGTTTAGGACATCTAAAGGTATATTTCATTCTTTAATTTCATAGTTCAATCATCAAATAATCATTTCTTAATTTAACCTTATAACAATCCTTTTCATAAATTATCATCAATCTATAAAATAAACTGAGCAACTAAGCAACACCACTTATCACACTAAAGAACACTAAATTTAAAACATTTGATTCACTACATACCCTTTCCTCAGGGTTTCATTCACCTCATTCACATATCATACTACTCGCATAAGGACTTTATGTATCATAATCTATCACCGATAAAAGACTACTTCCAAAAATTCACATACAAGCAACATATATATGAAACCTTAGACATAACTAAACTAGGGTTTTCAAGCCATTTAATAAAATATCACGCATCAAGAATAACTTTGAATTAATGAATTTCTTTCATTAGAAAGAATCACTTTTCGTTGGATTTCATAATGTTTATTCATAAACTTTCAGCTTTCAACACCTATAGGGCTTCTCCCTCTTTACTAAGATATCAAGAAACCACTAATAATAACATCATATGATTTCCATGATAATAACTAAAATATCTATTCTAAGCATTCAATTAAAACAATCATTTACAAATAAAGAGATTTGAATACACATATTTCTTCATTCAATTATACATCAATTTCAAACACAATAAAAAACCCTAGATTTTGGTATAATGTTATATCTTCTACAATACTTTAGGAATTCTACCATTGATGTTTTGAATCAATTTCTAATATGATTTTATCATCTCAAAATTCATCACATTAGGAAAGTAATTCATTTCTAAGTCATTGTGCACAAGCTAGAATTGAAGAACGGATTTGGGGTTTATTGTTGCAACATGAAAATTAAAGATTTGTGGAGGAATTAATCATTTTTTTTTTGCAATCTACTATTGAAAGGAAGTACCCACTCACCTATACCTGATCTTTGGCTTACTAATCTCAATCTTGAGGTAGAAAATATTGGGTTCCAATCTACTAGTCTTGATTTCAAGCTCCAAACTTCAAGAACTAATCTCGGACAACCTATTGTTGGGTTGATAGATCTAAATAACACATTCTAGATGTATAAGACAAAGAAAAAAAATAGGAGAGGACCCCTACCATGAGACTTCATGGAAATCATATAAAGAGGAAGAGTAAAGGAGATGTATTCCATAACTCAACTTACCACGATTATTTGTGGATAATTCAAAAGATTTCCTTTGATCTCTATGTTCTTATCCAAATATCATCCTCGAAATCTTCTTTCAGGTCATCTTTTTGTTGGTCTAAGGATCTATCTATGTAGAGTTTTGAATTATAATTCTAATGCACTTCATTTCATTGAAACCAGATATGTATAGCAAAAGTTATGGCCTTTCTATGATTGGCTATCCTGGGCGGCGATTCTCGATGGTTGATGGGCTTATTATTGGGCCTTATCAGTGGTTTTTGGGAATGCTTCGGTAGTCTCTAAGAGCTCAACAGTCGTTTGTCCCATCTCGGAAGCCCCTGGGTTTCTGTACATGTTACTAAAAATGCCATAACTCTCTTATTTTAACTCCGACTTGGTTCATTCTTTTGTCAATGGATTCATAATTGAATACTCTAACATTATATGGTTTTAGTTTGATAATATTTTTAAATATTTATTTATTTATTATTATTTCCTCAAGTATCATTAATTTTCCTCCCACATATATGTGTGGGCTATCTCTATATTAACTAAAACTCAGATCTCATCATCTGCTCAAGTCATGACTATCAGTTATCCACATCATATCCTAATTTCAAGTAAATCCAAGTTACATGGAAAATATGAAAAGTATTTTACCATACTTCTATTCCCATAAAATTGTGTACTTATATACTATTAAAAACCCTAATTTTGGTGATTAGGGTTTACACTTCTAAAATCCTAATCCTTCAAAGAAAATGTATTATTAGAGTTTCTCCTTAGGTCTGAAACATCACAACCACACTTATCATTATTAATCAAGGTAAAATAATAATATTTTGGTTAAACATGTAATTATTTATGTAAATCCTAACTTATCAATTACGCTCAGATGTGGTCATAACAGATGTTGTGACCCGTATGCTCCTCCACCCGGTCTAAAAGATGAAATAGACTACCATTAGCCCTAATGGCCTTAATTTTATCTAGGATACTTTGACCATGATGCCCTACAATGAGTGTTCATTTGTGCCTTGCAAAAGATAAACCTTTTAGTGTGGACACTATATTGAATAATCTTGGATTGGGGTGTCAACTAGAATTTTATTTCAACTGTCTATTGTATTGTTTCTTCTATTATCATGTATTACTGCATGTTCATGTAGCATCTTTTCTCTTTATTCTAGTTTGTATCATGTTTGAACTTTTTCATCATGTAGTTTGTTTGTTTTTATTTTTTTTCATCTAATCATGTGTACCTCTGTTGTGTTTGTATTATTGTAAGTTTTGTTTGTAATCAAAATGCAAGAAATTTGAAAATGTTTCAGAATTGTATACTAAAATGGAAATATGAATTTATTGTTGAACTAGTTCATCATGCTATTCATTTTCATATACAATAATCAAGCCCAAAATTTTGTTGAAATAATGTTTATATAAACATGTTGGACTCCTTAAAATGCATTAACATCAAAATTCCCAATCTAAAAGTGTCGTGGTGTTCCAATTGATTTAAGGACATAAATGATGAAACTAAATACTAAATTTTTTTAACTTAATTTATTAAACTTTTTTCTTGAGATAAGGAGTCATTCCTCCTTCTTATAGTCTCAAATTGTAATGTCCCAGGATTTGAGGCCTCAAATAAATGATCTTAAAAGGAATGGTTGGATTTCCCATATCACCAAGGTGCACCTCCTTTTTAGGGAGTGTGTCTTTAAAGAACTTTGTGGTTAAGCCTATTCATCCTAGAGTAGTACTAGGATGGTTGACCAGTCAGGAAGTATATCTTGGCTTGCGTGTGAGTGAGGACAAAGCGCACAGTTAAGGCTAGTGGTGGTTTGTCAAGGAAGTCATTATTCTTGAAACTCTACTAGATCATTGGGCAGTGGACCTGAGTGTTACAAATGGTATCAGATCTAATTATCTTCTAGTAAGTGGGGCCTACATGGGCATGTGGAATGCTAGTCTTAAGTTGTGCAATCCAGGCAAGTTGGAAAAGGTTATTGCTGAGATGAGATGGAGATGCCCTTACACTGGTAGCTGTGGATGGGAGATGGGTGTCCATGGGCCATTCTGGGTCTGCATTGAACTGGGAAGAGATTATGAGGTCGTATACTTGATACTTGATGAGGACAATAAGAGTCTGAGTGGGGAAGATTTTAACATCCTAGGATTTGAGGCCTCAGATAAATGATCTTAATAGGAATGATTGAACTACCCATATCACCAAAGTGCACATCCTTTTTAGGGAGCCCATCTCTAAAGAACGATGTGGTTAAGCATACTCAACCTAGACTAGCACTAGGATGGGTGACCAGTCAGGAAGTTTATCTCAGCTTGCACGTGGGTGAGGATAAAGTGCATAGTTAAGGCTAGTGGTGGTCTTTGGGGGCCAGTCTTCATTCTTGAAACTCTACTAGAGCCTTGGGCAGTGGACCTAGGTGTTACAAAAATCTACTAATCTAGAGTGCTTTATTACAAAATTAAAGGACTATACCACAAAAAGAAACTCATATCTAGCATCAACCCCTATTCATTTTCCATGAATTGGTGAATAGGCTTAGTATGATAAACTATCTTTGTATGATAACTTAGCTTATTATAAAAACCTTGTTGAAATGATTCCATAAATTCATATGCCTATTTAGTATGATAACCTAGCTTAAATAGCAATCTGGTCACTGTGGTTAGGTGATTTGTCAAAAAATCTTGAATTGAAATGTAAACTTTAAAAACCTAGAAAAGAAGCAATAATAGCTCATTTGTTGTGCGAACCTAGTTTAAGATACCAACCGGGTCTTATTGATTCGATACCTTGAGCTTAACTGTAAAAGGGTCCAAATGAGCCTCAAACCTGAAATGCTAGAATTCTTTCATATGAAATCAGATGGGTAAAGTTAAGTCAATATGAAGAGTTCCTGGTTGGGAGTACTTTGGTTTCCAATTGGGGATAAACCTTTTAAACAATAGGTTTTCAATCATAGGGGGATATATATTGGCTATTTATGCCACTTGAAAATAACCACACCTTAAATAATAAGACTTATCATTCGTGACACTAGTAGATATAGTAAAATAAAAATTTCAACTGACACTAATTCATTTTAATTCCTTCAATACCTGCTAAATTCTTTGAATCTCACTTTATGATTGAGAACGTTTGGAGAACATGTCCATACTACTTTCTATGGTCAAATTTCATATGTTGTGTTGTCTAAATTTCATGTTTTGTCTACATTTTTAGCTTGCAATTGCATTAATAAAGTAACTAGATTCTTTACTGTCATTTGGACTTGAAGGTATTTTAATGCAAATATTATTTAGCCTAGTTTATCTCAAACTGATTTCACCTTTTCCACTGACAAAAGAAACCTTTATGTTTGTGCAACACATCATGCACCCATGAGTACATGGCATGCACCTATCTAGACACCTACTTTGATTTTGAAGTTTTCTTCATGGCATGCAACTATTTGTGGACGGCGTGCCCAGTCCCAAAAGTTTTCAATAAGCTTAAACTCATTTTTCATGATGTGCAAGATCTGAGCATGCCATGTGATACATAAGTATCATGAGATTTGGTGATCTTAATCATCAACGATGTGTCTATATGACACATCATTCAATCTTATTAGTAATTGTTCCACATGATGTAAAGCACAACATGCACCTACACACATGATATGCTAATTGTTTTAAGCCTGACCTTTGGCAACTGCTGGGATGCATGTGTAAGGAGGGGGTTTCGAGATGGAATCTACTCCTTACTAAATTTGAGAAAAATAAATTATACAATCCCATCCACACAAAATCACAAAATAGAAGAAATCTAATGGAAAGGAATCAGTTGCAATTTGCAACATGTCCATCTCATAAATCTTTCCTGAAGCTAAGCTTAGGAAGCAACTTATCATGGAATCGTTTGTTACCCAAATCCTAACTCCAAATGACTATAACATCAATGAGTATAGGACTTAGGCATACGTCCATATCATGATATTATCAAATTTCGAATACGGAAGTGTAAAGCTTAGCATACATGAACATATAAGAAGAAAATATACGTCGATAATAATCTCAACATTCAATAAGATATATTAAACAACATTGTTTATTACAAGCTTTCATTTACATGTTCAAGAGTACAATTTTTACCAGTCTTCTCACGGATATTATGGATCTATAACAAGTACACTTGACATACTTCACGAATCCCATCAACTACTAGCCATATATGGACCTATGAAATATGTAAAATAAGGCGGGTCAAGCACACGAGATGCATATATGTAAGATTTACATAAGTTCAAAAAAGGATTTGCAGAAGTAAATGAGTAAGAAAAAACAAGATAAATATTTAGAAAAATGAGAGCCCGTGTTTTAGTCAATTTACTCCATTTATACCAACAATATCATGTGTCATAAGGACTTTAACCAACTTCCCATCAGAAGGGTCTGTAAGGGTTCTCAAGATTAGCTAACCCTTTTATACATGAGGGACCTCAAGGACTACAGTCATTGAGGAAAACCTTGTTTTGACATTGTATAATGGAGTTTCTAAATTATGTTTGTAGGTTATAAAACAACAGTATCAGACAAACATCATGTACATACTAGAATACTACATGCAATATGTGAACAAGTAAAGAATCATACATATGTATCACATTTCAAGAAAGAAATCCATAGTCACATAAACATCGAAGCCAATATCTAATTCAGATATTCTCAACCAAACTTAGTACTGGCGATCTAGCCACAAGCATCACTTGATTAAGCACAAGATTGCATACATGCATTTGATTCTCATAATTAACCCTATTTAGCTTTATTTTATAGTTTTGATCAAGTTAAGTTAGAAGTTCCTTAATCTTATGGTTGATTGTCTTTTCCTAATTTAGAGGTCGTCAAGAAGATGTGGTTCAAGTTTCATGTCTTATCAAGGTTCCATGCATTTTATATGATCATATCAAGATTTAGGTCATTTATGCACATTATAGGGTCAAGAAAGACAAGGGTTTATCAAGTCAAGGAGTCCAATCATCTAACATGATTAAGATTAGAAAGATAAGGGTGTAATAATTAGATTCAATATTAGGCGGATGTTCCCAAGTATAAGCATCATAGGACTCCACATTATCTACTTGCATCACCAAAAATCAACACAAAAGACCTAGGTCATAAGGTCCCAACATATGGATTAGATGGGACATCCACACCAATGGGATCATAAAGGATAGATAATATTTGGTTTGAGAGGGTAAGACATGAGATAAAGATCCACATCAAGAAATCGAGCATGAGAGCATAAATCAAGTCACATATGTCACATAAGAGGGCAATTAAGGGTGAAACAGGGTCACACACATCATATAACCCAAAATAGGTTGGGCTTAGCCATTTAGGTCAGACAACATCATAAACTTAATGTTTGAAAGATCTTATATAGATTAAGGCATCAAATAGATCTAAGACCCCCATATGACTAGGGTATAACCATTCATTTCCATGCATATGTCACCATAAGTGTCATATGAAATAGCATAGAACAAGGGGATTAGGGAAACGTTATTTAGGACATTAATAGAAGGGTTTACTTATTTCATAATATATAAGAATTTACATGTCATTAGGAAGGAAGATTAGTCATCATACGACAAAGTACATCATTATAATCCAAACTAGTCGCATATGTACAATAGGGGTCATGCATGAGCAATAGAGGTGATTAGGACCCCAATTAGTTCAAGGGTAAAAGAAAAGTGCATCTATGATCAATAGACATGTAGAAGGGCATCAAAGGTCCAACTTTATCATAATCATGCATTATAAGTAGTCAAACATAGTCAAAGATCACATTTTAGCAAAGTAGGGAAAGTGGGAGAATGGTCAGGTCATGAAACCATACCTAAGTTGTAGATCTTCTTGAGAGGATAATTTGATATATTGGATCATGCATTTTAGATTTCGGAGCTAGGAGTTACCATTTTTTTAAATTTTGTTAAGAACTTTAGAGATATGTAGGGTGTTACCAGTTTATCATGCGAGAAATCTTGACTGGTAGCCCTTGATCCACTGGCACTCATTCTCTGCGCCATTGTGTGCCCACACTGGATCCCCTAGACATGTGGTGTCACCTAGTAAGACTATGCCTCGTGGTCAAGCTACTCCAGAATGCACCCCATCTTCTTTGATCACCACTGTGTGATGAGGAATCGCCATCGACCACCTGTAACCTCCCCCTACCGTGAGGCCCTTGTGCCAGCCAACAGTGATGCTACACCTGCAGCTTGATGGAGCTCACATAGATCTAGAAAAGAAGGAGAAAGGGGACCCTGAGAGGATTCCATTCTATCCCACTAGAGACTTGCAGAATCATAGGGAATATCATAGCAAGTAGAGGAGGTCAGACGCGAAGGAACCCCGAGTGGTAATTGTGGCAGCACTGCCTAGATGAGGAAGAAGAAGGGATATATATGGGGAATACCTAGGGTGCGAGAAAGAGGGAAAAGAGAGGGGCAAGCAAGGGAAATAGAATGGAGCTTTTAGTTTTGTCCAAGGTGTCAATAACATAGAATATTAGTGAAGGAAAGATGGTGGTAGGTGGCGGCAGCACCATTGGTGCTAGCTCTAATATGGAGAAAGGAGATGAGTTATCGGCCATTGATCTAAGGGGTAATCCACAACTCATAAATCTTACGATTGTGATTGGTCCACTTGAGGAAGGGTGGATCGCGGACAAAATAGAAATGGGCGAGTGGGTTGCGTGCTCGTATTCGACCCATTTTGGATTTCAAATCCAATTAAAATCACCCATTAAATGTAGATATTCAAATTGTCATATCTTATTATTTATAGCTTTGATTGAGGAAATTCTTATGTCGTTGGATTTGTAATTGAGTCCACTAAACCTGTTACATATTAGAAACCCAAAATATCATACTTGTGATGTTCATATTAGATATAAGAAGGTGACATGATATATCATGATACTTAGTCCAATTTCTCAAATTAGATTCATACATTGGGAAGTTGAGCATAAATGTAACCAAATTGGAGTGTCACAAAACTCAAGCCATGAAATTGATATCCAAACTAGACAAAGGGTCATCATAGAGTGAGGGAGAGCATAATTGAAGAGAGAGAAAATTAGGATTGTCACATCCTTCCATCCTTAAAAGTAATTTCATCCTCAAAATTCATCCAAGAACATTGTCACAAGTCAAGTTTTCATATTTATTGTGTTTTACGGAACATACCTAGATGTCAGGACATCTACGACACATTTAGGTTGTCATCATAAAGGATGTACTCATATCGATTATGTACACAATTATTTATGGTTCCATCATATTATGACATTATCATGGTATTAGGGTTTTCCCAATTCTTTTGTATCCCTACATTAGGGTTTTTGTTCATATCTTCATACGACACCAATATGTATTACCAAAATCTATGTTATCAATTATCAAAGGAACATGTTCCCAGTCATGAATTCCAAATGAGATCATCATTAAACATGTATATTATACTAAATTGCTTGCATGTTTCAAGTTTCCAACAAAATTCTACCATCTATCCCCAAATTATGTTCATCATTTCTCATTTTGGATATGAAATTAAGTAGTTTATTCATCATGTTTATTTGAGTTATGACCCCAAGAGCATCGTCATATCAAGTTAATCATTTTTCATCATTTATGCATGATATTAGACATGTTATCCTTTGTTATTCAAGCTAAGATCTTTTGACATCTTCATATCAATTTCATGCTTCTGAATCTACAACTTTAATGTGAGGTGTGTGTTCATATTAGGTCAAGCTTATAAGGGTTAATTATCGTACATATATCAAGTTTTACCAAAAGTGAGATATTTCATGTATCAAGCATCATTTGAGGAACAACATTATCATCAACGTCGAGGTTTCGTAATCGTCTCATTTGTATCTCAAAGTAGCTCCATAAGATCATGACACTCAAGCTAAGACCTATCTATGTCCAACAAGACATCCTAATCACCAACATCTAACCATACCAAATGTCTACGCAACATACCAAACAATAGAAACCACTAGATTCCTTTACATCAAATGTGACGTCCCCAAATTTTCTAAAACTTAATCTAATGTGTGACGTCCAAATTGAAACCTCACCTTAGTGAGAATCCCAATTTGAGCACCACACACTAGGTTGAGAAGAATAAAATTAGAGGATGTCAGAAAGAAACAACAGTAGCACATGCACATGAACAATAATAAAACAATACAACACATGTTCACCATTCAACATATAATTACAAGATGAATTATTACAACATTTGATATTACACATTGAACAATAAACTTTACATATACATGTACTACATCTACAACAGGATCTTAAGATAACATGTCCACCTATACATCATCTCTCCACACAACTCTCAACTATCTTGGTTCTTCAAGATCAATGTCCACAACCTAAACAAAAGATTACATGTGGTACACGTCAGCACAATATTCAAGAATATCGTACTGAGTACGCCAGCGTGTCTTTTTATATACCTCTCATTACTAATACTTGGAAATAAGATAAAACTAGTACCTGGTAGTAATAAACAAATATAAGAAAAAGCAAATACTTGAACAAAGATGTTTATTGACAAAAAAGAACACATGTTTTAGGCACATTTACGATTATAACATCCATGCATTTACTACCTGAGATTTGAATGCATTAAGGCCTTTATGATCTACTATTAAAGAGTTGGATCATTTCACAATGTGATCTACTACCAAAGAGTTGGATCACTTACAAGTACTTTAGTACCAAAGAGATTTAGTTCTCACATGCACTATTCTACCAAAGAGATTTAGTGATATCATATAATGGATCAAATGTCTTATGTTTCATGTGTTCATAGCCATATAAGTATGGAAAATCAAGCAAGATATCATACAAGAATAATCATTTCATCCAATATCATATACCAAGTATTTACTACACATATAACACAAGAATATTGTATAATAAGACAAGTAAGAGGTATGACATACCGTGAATAAGAACAACCCTAATCACCATATAATCCTAAGATTAATGCATCCAAACTTTGAAAAAACACTTGGGACTAACCCAAGTATGAGGCCCGTCACGGAGATCATAGGTCGTGTATATCTTCTTAGGATCTTGGGACATTTGCCTCACCTAAATAGCACACATCATATATTCAATGCCTGCATCTCTATGGTTATATCTTTTCATAGGAAATCTAGGGTTCCATATTTTCAAGGGATCCACACACTAGGTGACTCAACTCTTATACATAGAAGTAGTCTGTCTAGGGACTCATCATCATGCATTTCATTATGCACATTTTTTAACATTTCACATATTTTAGAGTTTAGGTACTCTGACCTTCTTTAGTGGCGGGTCGACTCATATTAAGAGGTCACTCTTTTTGTATGTCCCATTCTAGAGATCCTCCTTTATAAAGAGATTGAGGCTCATGTTGGTCTCGAACCATATGTCACATATCGTATCTCAACATGTACAACGCTAGGTACAAGCAAAAACCTACTAGCTATGTTTAGCACAACAACCGAGTCATATGTACCATACATGGTGCTAGGTCTAGCTAGGGTCGCATGGTCAACCTCTTCTCGTATCATCAAACATAATTTGAATCATCTTGAAACATCTCATAACACCACATCATCATCATTATCGTCATCACCATTGTCATCATCATCCTCATTGTCTTCGTCATCGTCATCATCATCATCATTGATGTCATCATCGTCGTCGTCGTCGTCATCATCATCATTATCATCATCGTCGTCGTCATCGTCGTCGTCGTCGTCATCGTCATGATCATCGTCGTCATCATCATCATCATCACCGTCATCATCAACAGCATCATCATCATCATCATCATTGTCATTATCATCATAATCATCATCATCATCATCATCATCGTCGTCATCATCGTCATCATCATCGTCGTCATCTTCATCATCATCATCATCGTCGTCGTCGTCGTCGTCGTCGTTGTCGTCGTCGTCGTCATCGTCATCATCGTTGTCGTCATCATCATCTACTTAGGTTATCTAGGCTACTTACTAGCCTAACATGTATCATCGCTCTAGAAAACTCTAGGGACTACAACTATCATCTAAACACTTTCATAGACTTGATATTACATCTCTTTCTCTTAGTCAACATGGACGCTCATTGCCTTTCTGTGTATGGTAACATTTTTCATATGTACATATACTAATACTTGAAATAGGTTTTCCTCCAACATTGAAACAGGATATGAAAACCACCATACTCCATTCAAACTAAACCAAAACCAAAAGTGAGTTACCTCACTCATTGGGCAGTCTAGTACCATGACACCTACAGAACTAGAAAAAACATGGTGCACACCTGTGTAGCTACCCTAAGCACATGCCTATAAGATATGTCTAGGGTGGTAATAGGATCTCCCTTTTCTCACCGTCCTGAACCTACAACTCATACTACAGGATAGAAGGAAGAGAAAAGAAAGACTCTAAGGATTACACAAGTCTACACCTGGTTCAAGAACATCTAGGTTCTAACCTAGAGTCTAAGTCAACTTTGTCCACAAGGAAAACTCTAAAATTTCTAGGGTTGAGATGTAAGATGAGTTTAGTTTGTGTTTTCATGTGAGTCATGTTTTGTGTAGTTATTGTTCATGCTCTGATACCATCTATCACATAACTATTTGTTACCCAAATTCTAACTCCTAATTACTATAAAGTCAATGGTCATAGGACCTAAACGTTCATCCCTAGCATGGTATTATCGAAGTGTAAATGCATAAGCATAAAGATTGGCATACATGAACAAATAACAAGAAAAATGCACCAATCATACTCTCAACATTCAATAAGATATATTAAACAAGATTGTTTATCAAAATCTTTCAGTTACATGTTCAAGGGTAATATTTTTACCAGTCTGCTCATGGATATTAGGGATCTACAATAAGTACACCTGACATAGCTTACCAAGCCCATCAACACCTAGCCATATCTGAACCTATGAAATACATGAAACAAACCGAGTCAAGCACACGAGGTATCGAGTACAGGGCAAAAAGATACATATATGTAAGATTTGCATAATTTGAAAAAAAAGGATTTGCAGAAGTAAAAAAGAAATAATAAACAAGTTACATATTTAGAAAAACAAGAGCCCATGTTTTAGTCATTTTACTCCATTTATACCAACAATATCATGTGTCATAAGGCCTTTGACCAACTTCCCATTAGAAGGGTCCGTAAGGGTGCTCAAGATTAGATAATCCTTTTATACATGAGGGACCTCAAGGACTAAAGTCATTGAGAAAAACCCTAGTTCAACATTGTATAATGGAGTTTCTAAATTATGTTTGTAGGTTATAAAACAATGATACAAGACAAACATCGAGTACATACTAGAATACTACATGCAATTTGTGAATAAGTAAACATGCATACATATGTATCACATTTCAAGAAAGAAAGCCATAGTAATATAATTATTAAAACATGTACGTGATTTAGAGATTCTGAACCTAACTTAGCATTGACGATCTAGCCACAACCATCACCTGATTAAGCAAAAATTACATACATGCATTAGATTCTCATCATTAACCCTAATTAGCTTTATTTTAGGGTTTTGTCCAAGTTAAGTGATAAGTTTCTTAATCTTATGGTTGATGGTCTTTTAGTGATTTAGAGGTCATCAAGAAGATGTGATTCAAGTCTCATGTCTTATCAAGGTTCCATGCATTTTATATGATCACATCAACATTTATGTCACCTATGCACATTATAGGATCAAGGACTCACAAAATGGAAAGCAAGAAAAGGGTTATGTCAAGTCAAGTGGTCCAAGAATAGAACATGATAAATATCAACAAGATAAGGGTATAAGAATCAGATTCAAGATTAGGTGGATATTCCCAATTATAGGCATCATAGGACTCCACATTATTAACATGCATCACCAAAAACCAACACATTAGACCGAGGTCATAAGGTCCCAACATATGGATCAGATGGGACATCCACACCAAGGGGATCATAAAGGATAGATCATATATATTTTGAGAGGGTAAGACATGAGATAAAGTTCCACATCAAGAAATCGAACATGAGAGCATAAATCAAGTCACATATGTCACATAAGAAGGCAATTAAGGGTGAAATAGGGCCACACACATAATATAACCTTAAAGAGGTTGGTATTAGACATTTAGGTTAGAAAACATCATAAAGTTAATGTTTGAAATATGTAATATAGATTGATGCATCAACTAGATCCAAGACCTCCATATGACTAGGGTATAACCATTCATTTCCATGCATACGTCACATTCAAGTCATAAGTGTCATATGAAATAACATAGAACAAGGGGATTAGAGAAAAGTTATTTGGGTCATGAATAGTAGGGGTTACTAATTTATAGGATATATAAGCAATTAGATGTAACTAGGAAGCAATATTAGTCATCATAGGGAAACGTACATCATTATAATCCAAACTAGTCACATATGTACAAAATGAGTCATTTATGAGCAATAGGGGTGACTAGGACCACCAATTAGTTCAAAGGTACATAAAACGTCCAGATATGATCAATAGACATGTAGAGGGGCATCGAAGGTCCAACTTTATCATAATCATGCATTAGTAGTAAAATATCATATTTTAGGAAAATAGGGAAAGTGGGAGCATGTTCAAGCCATAAAACCGTGCATAAGTTGTAGATATTCTTGAGAGGATCAATTTGTTATATTGGATCGGGTATTTTAGATTTAGGAGCTAGGAGTTATCATTTTTTTAAGTTTTGTCAAGAAATTTAGAGAAATGTAGGGCTTTACCACTTTATCATGTAAGACATCTTGATTGATAATCCTTGATCTAGTGGCGCTCACGCTTCGCGCCGTTGTGCGCCCACGTCAAGTCCTCCTGGATAGTGGTGTCCCCTGGTAGGCCTACACCTCATGGTCAAGTTGTTCTAGACTGCACCCCATCTTCTTGATCGCCACTGTGCAATGAGGTATCACCATCCACCACCCGTGACCTTCCCCTACTGTGAGGCCCTTACACTAGCCAGTGGTGCTACTACACCTGCATCCTGACATAGCTCACATAGATCTAGAAAAGGAGGGCCAAGGGGACCCTGGGAGGATGTCGAATGATCCCTATAGATCCTTCCAGACTTGTAGGAAGTCTCATAGGAGGTGAAGGAGGTCGGACGCAAAGGAAACCCTAGTGGGAGTTGTGGCGGCGCCGTTTAGGAGAGGAAGAAGAAGGGTTACATATGGGGAAGCCCTAGGGTGCGAGAAAGAGGGAAAAGAGAGGATAAAGTAGGGGAAATAGAATGGATATTTTATTTTTGTCCAAGGTGCCTAGAATAGAGCATATTGGTGAAGCTAAGATGGTGGTAGGTGGTAACAGTGCCATTGGCACTGGCTCTAGTATGGAGGAAGGAGATGAGTTCTCAACCATTGATTTGGGGGGATCTACGGCTCATAAATCTTATGATTGTGATTGGTCCACTTGAGTAAGGGTGGATTGAAGACAAAATAGAAAGGGGCAGGTGGTTTGCCTTCTCAAATTCGGCCCATTTTGGATTTCAAATCCAATTAAAATCACCCATTAAATGTAGATATTCAAATTGTCATATCTTATGATTTATAGCCCTGATTGAGGCGATTATTGTGTTGTGGGATTTGTAATTGAGTCCAGTACAACATGTTACATATTAGAAACAAAAATTTTCATAGTTATGATGTTCATATGCAAGAAGGTGTCATGATGTAGCATGACACTTAATCCAATTTCTCAAACTAGAGTCATATATTGGGAAAATGAGCATAAATGTAACCAAATTGGAGTGTCACAACACTCAAGCCATGAAATTTATATCCAAACTAGACAAAGATTCATCATAGAGTGAGGGAGATCATAATCAAATAGAAATAATATTAGGATTGTCACATCTTTCCTTCCTTAAAAGAAATTTTGTCCTCGAAATTCATCCAAGAACATAGTCACAGGTCAAGTTTTCATGTCTAGGTGTCAGGACATCCAGGGAATATTTAGTTTGTCATCATTAAGGATGTACTCATATTGATTATTTACACATTTATTTATTGTTCCATCATATTATGACATTATCATGGCATTAGGGTTTTCCCAATTCTTTAGTAAAATAGGGTTTTTGTTCATATCTTCATACGACACCAAGATGTATTACCAAAATCTATGTTATCAATCCTCAAACAAACATGTTACCAATCATGAATTCCAAGTGAGATCATCATTAAATAGGTATATCATACTAAACTTCTTGCATTTTTCAATTTTCCTACAAAATTCTACCGACTATCCCCAAATTATGTTTATTATTTCCCATTTTAGATATGAAATTAAGCACTTTATTCATCATGTTTATTTGAGTTATGACCCCAAGAGCATCTTCATATTTAGTTTATCATTTTCTCCTCATTTAGGCTTAAAATTAGGCATGTCACACCTTATTATTCAAGCTAATATTTTTAGACATCATTGTATCGATTTCATTCTTCCGAATCTACATCTTTAATGTGAGGCATAAGTTCATATTAGGTCTATCTTATGAGGGTGACTTATCATACATATATCATCTGTCAACATACGTGTGATATTTCATATATCAATCTTCATTTGAGGAACAACATTATCATCAACGTCGAGGCTTCATAATCATTTTACTTGTATATCAAAGGAGCTCCATAAGCTCATGCCACTCATTCTAAGACCTATCTATGTCCAACAAGACATGCTAACCACCAACATCTACCCATACCAAACGTCTACACAATATATCAAACAAGAGAAACCACTAGATTCCTTTACATCAAATCACTAACCCGAGTATGAGGCTCGTCATGGAGATCACATGTCATGTAAATCATCTTAGGGTCTTGGGACATCTCTCTAACCTATATAGAAAACATCATATATTCAATACCTCCATATCTTGGGTTATATATTTTCATAGGAAATCTAGGGTTCAACATTTTCAAGGGAACCACACACAAAGTGACTCAACTTGTATACTTAGAAGTAATCTAGCTAGGGACACATCATCATATATTTCACATATTTTGGAGTTTAGGTACTCTGACCTTCTCCCGTGGCGGGTCGACTTACATCAACAGGTCACCCTTTTTGTATGTCTAATTCTAGATATCCTCCTTTGCAAAGGGATTGAGGTCTGTGTTGGTCTCAAACCATATATCACATATTATATCTCAACACGTATGAGGCTAGGCACAAGCAAGCATGCCAACCCACTAGCTATGTTTAGCACATCAATCGATTCATATGTACCATACATGGTGCTAGGTCTAGCTCGGGTTGCATGTTCAAACTCTTCTCATATCATCAAACACAACTTGAATCATCTTGAAACATCTCATTACACCACGTCAACATCATCATCATCAACTTAGGTCATCTAGGCTACTTACTATCCTAACATGTATCATGACTCTAGACAATTCTAGATACTACAACTAGCATCTGAACACTCCCATCTAGACTTGATATTACATCTATTTCTCTTAGGGTCCATGGACGCTCAATGCCTTTCTATGTATGGTAATATTTTTCATATGTACATATACTAATACTTGAAATAGGTTTTCCTCCAATGTTGAAACATGCGATGATAACTACCATACTCCATTCGAATAAAACCAAAACAAAAAGCGAGTTACACACAAATTAGGTAGTCTAGTACCATGACACCTAGAGAACTAGCAAGAATGTGGTGCACACCTATGTAGCTACCCTAAGAACATGACTGTAACATATGTTTAGGGTGGTAATAAGATCTCCTTTTTCTCACCCTCCTAAACCTACAACCCCTACTATAGGACAAAAGGAGGAGAAAAGAAAGGCTCCAAGGATTACACAAGTCTACACTTGGTTCTAGAACATCTAGGTTCTAACCTAGAGGCTAAGTCAACTTAGTATACAAGGACAACTCGTAAAGTTTCTAGGGTTGATATTTAAGGTGAGTTTAGTTTGTGTTTCATTTGAGTCATGTTTGGTGTAGTTATTGTTCATGTTGTGATACCGTGTATCATGGAACCGTTTGTTACCCAAATCCTAACTCCAAATGACTATAAATTCAATTGAGATAGGACCTAGGCATCCATACCTAGCATGCTATTATCAATGTGTAAATGTGAAAGCATAAAGCTTAGCATACATGAACAGATAAGAAGAAAAATACACCAATCATAATCTCAACATTTAACAAGATATATTAAACATCATGTTTATTACAAGCTTTCAATGAAATGTTTAAGAAAACAACTTTTACCTGTCTACACATGGATATTAGAGATCTACAAAAAGTACACCTGACGCAGCTCACCAAGCCCATCAACTGCTAGCCATCTAATAAATGTTTATTTATCCGTTTTATTTACATCTTTTATATATCTCTTTAGGATTGTTTTGTTATTTATTTTCTTAGTTTTATAATTAATTATATTAGTTTAGATTTTTCTCTTTGACTAGAGTTTTAATTATATTTTCTTGAGTTTTTGTAGGAAAATGACATAAATACTCTTAGAACATAATTGAACAATTTGCAGCAGTCCTGAAATTCATGTATATCCGGCACCAAAATTGTCATAACTTTTGCATCCAAACTCCAAATTGAGTGTAAAAATATTCATAGGAAAGGAAACTTTAATTTCCTAAATGAATATATTATTACTTGGACCTCTTTTATATCTTTGATGGGAAAGAAATCCGTTTGAAATCACATCTGTGGAAATCTGCATTAAATAGAATTATGTGGTCAAGATCATTAAAGACAATCAACTGTTTCTATTGACTAGATCTAGAAAATCAAACTGACGACTCCCCCCATTTTTGCCCCTCTTTTGAGGGTATCCTACCCCATCCTCCTCCTATAAAAGGAAGGGGTATCCTCTTGTAAAGGCATTCGATTTTTCATTTTGAAATTTTGTGTTGTAATTCTATAGAGCAAGTTCTTTCATTCTAGTATTTTACTCCTTCTAGATTCAATAATGCAATTTTATTCCAAGGTACTTATTCTTCTAGTTCTTTTTCTTTTTCTTCATTCTATATCTAGATCTCTTTTTAGTTCTCGTTCTTTATTTTTCTTTCTTTCTCTTGGAATGGAGGATTAAGGGATCAAGTCATTTAACTAGCACTACCTAGATCTCTTCCGAGTTTCTCCTTTCTGTGGTTTATGTCTTCATTCCTTCTTCCTCTTATTTCCACTCACATGGTTAGTGAGTAGTTCTCTTATCGAGGCAAGAGGAATAACCCATTGGCCATTGTGTTAAATCGGATCAAGCTTTATATGATTTTTTTATTTGGATGACTTTTGGTTTAGAAATTGACAATTTTGACGAAGTGAATAATCATTTTTATCGTGTGTTAATCCTGATGGATGCAATCGTGGATATTAGGATTTAGAACAATTAAACCAATCACATAGGGATTTGGATGTGACCATGGAAATTTCCCTATTAGGATGATGGACTAAGAAGCGCAAGCGCCAGGATCAATGGGCTCACATGGAGTTCATCTTTTATGTACCATTCACGAATGATCCACATGCCTTCTTCTATCTTTCTTGTCATATAAATCTTTGATTTTGTTTTGACTTTGGCTAAGGTGGTAAAACCCCTAAGCCTTGATGTTTTTCCTTCTGATTCAGTTGTTTTTCAAACACTTTCTTTCCATCACTCTCTTTTTATTTCTTGCACTCTAATTCTTGTTTAGATAATATTTCCATCTAACAATCTTCCTTTCCCTTTGTGCTAGTGTAACTTTCATTCCCTTGTTTAGTGTAATCATTTACTTGTTGCATTTTATTCCTTGTTCTAGTGTAATAATTCAACTCCCAATTTGATATTTACTTTCCATTCCTTTATTCAAAATACCAAAAAGAAGTAAAAGTTCAAAAGAATCATTTGGGTTTTGAGAAAATAATCTTAAAAACTTTTTCATGTGGGATCGACCCTTCTATACTAGCCTTAACTAGAAAGTAAAAAAATTTAAACTCTAGGATAATAATCTTAGTGAATTAGTGTGCTAAATGAAGAGTATCAATTTTGCCGTCGTTATCGGGGACAACATATTGTTTTCTTCGAACCCCCAAAAACTTTTTAAGCAATTTTTTTATTTATTTTTTCTCTACCTTCCGAGTCCCATTCATGAAGTGCATTCCTCTTTCTGCTGAGTTTTCATTCCAGCAGTACATTTTTTCTGACTCGGTTATTATTGTTCAATTATAATTGTGCATGTGATGTCCACAAAATATCGATTTGGTGTCTCCCATTTTTGATCTAGAACCAGAAAGGATGTTTCATAATCTTAACCAACAAAAGTACCATAAAATGATGAATGAGAAAGATGTAGCATGTAGGATCGAGCAGGCAATCACTACTCAATGAGAGGCCATGGCGACCGAACAAGTGGCTCAAGAAGCCACAATGCTAGTAACCTACATAGCCAAACAAGTGGCTTTAGAAGTTGCTCAGAGGGAAGTCGAATGCCAATAACAATTGAAAGAATTTTCAATTCCTAAAACGGGATATGTACAACACCCTATTGTGCCACCTGCAACCACAACCCCTCAATGCTAGATCCGCACCTAGTAGATCACCATGCTCCAAGCCAACCCTTTTTCTAGGAACAAAGGTGAGAGTTGTCAAGATCATATCCAACATTTTACTGACCTTTGTTCCCTGCATAAGATCCTAGGTGTTTATGAAGACTCCATTCGACTTAGACTATTCAAATATTCTCTCTCAGGGCAAGCCAGTAGTTGGTATAATGCCATGGAGGGTGAAGAATGGGTCACTACCTGGGAGGCCCTGCAAACCAAGTTCTTAGACAAAATTTCCCCCCTTCCCTCACCTATAAAATTAGGGGACAAATCATTATCTTTTCAATGGTCCTAAGAGAAACTCTAGGAGAAACCTGGGAAATAATTAGGGAACTCCTTTGACGTCGCCCTCATCATGACATCTCCCAATATCAATTCATTGAGATTTTCTATTGTGTTGTTGATGTTGACACTAAGAAATTTCTAGATTCCTCATCTGGAGGAAATTTTATGTTTTAAAATCTAGAAAGTGCTTAGGGAATCATCAAATGTGCATATGAGACCCATGCAACACAAGGATCTGGTGGGGTCTTAAGGTAGAAAAGGCTGAGGTAAATCCTGATATCTAATTTATTTTCAAAAGTCTTAAGCTAATTTCTTTGAAATAGGACTACCTCGAATCACTTTTCAATGCTTATGAGAGGCAACCTCAACAGGTTAGAGCTACTAAATCCCTTTGCACGAATTGACAAGGGTATGATCATGCTATCCTTCAATGTCAATACCTCCATAACACGACTATGCAGCTAGACATTGGTCAACAAGTAGAAGATCTTAATTCAATCCATAGTATTCCAGGTCAGGATTACTAAAATCCTAACCAAGCCAGAAACCATCCTAGATTCCAGTATGGGAATCCTTTAGCTGCCGAAAACACCTCGCAACTCCCCCTCCCCCAAAGACCATCTTTACCTCAAAATAATTACCGTCCACCACCATAATTTCCATACAAAAATTAGAGTAACTTTGGGAATCAAGGAAATTACAACGGTAATTTCTAGAGTCAAGGGACCTACCAAGGGAAACAATATCAAAACCTCAATCAACCACCTCCTCAAGCTCAACAGAATGTCCCCCCTCCATCGAATGATGATAGGGTTATTTCATTAGAACAAATCATTCTTACACAACAAGCCCACCAGAAGGTGACTGACGCTAAGTTAGCTCACATCTTCATCCAACAAAAGCCTCCTGTCGGCACTTTTTCTGGGCATCCTAAGAACAATCCAAAACACCCTACACAACTCAAGGTTATCTCTACCCATTATGGGAAGGTACATTCCACTCCCCCTTCTCCACAGAAACCTCCAGTTGTGCCCTTAGACTTTGAGAATGATGACACAATGGTCGTTGAAACCCCACCACAACCAGAACCCACTGTCCCCACCCCCGAGGTCCCACTTGTAGAAGCTAGCGAATATGAAATTCCCATCTATAAACTAAGTCCACCATACCAAGATTGCCTAAAACAAAAAAGGCTTGACACACAGTTTGTGAAATGTAGGGAAGCTATAAAAAATTGCATGTAGACATCCCTTTCTTAGATGCTCTTACTGACATGCCCGCCTAATCCAAATACACAAAAACTCAGTTGACCAGGAAGTATGCCACTGAAGAGTACGAAACCATGAAATTGGCTAGGACCACCTCTGACATCATCCAAGCAAAAATTCCTAAGAAACAAAAGTATCCTAGTTCCTTTGGAATCAGATGTTATCTAGGTGACCATGCATGCATGATAGGCTTAGCCGACTTAGGAGCTAGCATTTCAATTATGCCCTATAGCCTTTGCAAAATATTGGGGTTTGTTGATATTATTCCTACTTCCATGACCATCCAATTGGAAGATTCATCCATGAAAAAGCCTATGGGAATTATCGAAGATGTTCCTATTAAAGTTGGGAAGGAAGCTTATTGTTACAACCCCAATTTTGGGTTCATATGGAGAGAAATGTAATTTCTCATATTAGAGATATTGGAACTAATACAATTGGTGTTGAATAAATAGATTTCATTTACAATAGCCTTGATGATTGTGTTGTGGGTTTTATTGACTATTGGGCCCAGATAACAAGGAAATTCAATTAGTAAATGAATAATTGAGTTTTCGAGAAAATAATGAGGTAGAAACCTCTTGAAGGAAAAGGAATGTAATCCAAGGATGAATTTCGTGCCTCTTGGGTTCCTTGGGTTCCAAGGAGTCCAAATTTGCAAAGAAAAGGCAATAAGAAAAGAAAAGATTAATTAAGTATTTCTTTATTGAGAAAAAATTGAAAATAATGATAAAATGTGGAAAATAAGTGGAAAGAGGTGTAATTGAGTTATCCTTAGTGGAATTTCGTATCTTAAGGATTCCTAATAATAAAAGGAATACCAATGAGGAAAATAAAAGAGAAATAAAGAGAAATTCTCAAAAAGAGCAATTTTAATAAGAAATAAACAAGATAATGAGAAATAATGAAGAATAATGCATTTAGATGCATCTAGAAGGATAATAAGTATCCTTATGGAGGAATTTAGAAATCTTGGAGATCCAAGGAGTCCCAATGAAGAAAGAGGAAAGAGAAAATACCTATAAAGAAAATAGGAATATAATGTGAATACATTATTAATGGATTATGTGGTATTGTTAAAAAGGAAATAGTTTCTACTAAAGGAAAATAGAAATTCGTGCCAAATGTTTAAAAAGCAAGAATAAAGAGAATAAATGAGAGGAATTTAGAATTCCTAACTATCTAAGAAATAAGAATATCAAAGAGGTAAGTAGGAGATAGAATCTTGCTTCTTCATGAAGGAATTGGATTCCAATTAGAAAAGAAGTTTGTTTCTTCATGGGCAAGTGCCTTAGGGTGTGAACAACCACCCCTATATAAAGGGCTGATCTCTGGCTAGAGTTGGAGTAAGATTTCCACGTATTCCACCCTCTCTTCTCCTTCTTCCTTGTTCAAACCCTAGCCGAAGAGAGTATGTCTAACCCTGTGGTAGCAAGGACTCGTGGGATCACCACGGTCGAGGAGAGAGATTCCATGACGCCAACTAGAAGCTCGACAGTGATCCTCCTTGTCCCTTTCACCTGCACAACGCCGCAAGTAGGATGCAACACGGCTGTGGTTGCAGGTCTGCTGGACTTGATCCCAACCGACCGGCGGCATACCAGTGGCACCCTCACATGCACGAGGGCATGGCGGAGGCGGGGGAGGGAGTCAGGGAGGCCGACGGGTCCAGGGCACGAGCAGGAGCTGCGTCCATGGCGCCTAGGGCAGCAGCCGCAGCGTTGCGTGAGGTTGAAGAAGGGTGAAGTTGCGTTGGACGGGTATGCCCCTCAGCGGGCTGAAGAAGAACCCACTTAACTGGGGGTAAAATTGACATTCCGTTATAATTCCCAATCGGACAACGTTGCATGAGATCGGCCACGTGACACTCCTAGATTGGCCCAAAGTAAGTATTTTTGTAAAATTCATAGTTAATTATTCATAGCTCGGATTAGCACGCATAAAATATGAAAGTTGCTCAGAACAATGAGGGGAATCTATTAAAAATATAATTGAAGCACGATTCCTCTTGCAATTTGAAAATTAATGGAAGATATCAACTTTAATGTATTAATGTTTAAAGAACCCTATTTTTAGATGAATAATATATTTAGAAGGGTTTAATGGATGATTAAAGTTGGTATTAGCCTGTTAATCATGAAAAGGAACATTAAGAACAAAAAGGATGAACTTTTCACGTAATTCATTTAATTCAGAGTTTATGTGCATAAGTATACTTTAATGGGCCTTGAGACCCTAATATTGGTAAATGTGACTCTTAATGACTGTAATTATTCAAAATCGTGAATAAAGCTAAGATATCATGATTCTAAGCTATTCCAAGCGTTAAAGTTCCTAATTGTGGTTAAATACCCTTAATGTGGAAATTAGGGTTTCCTAGTGGATGAAATTAATGATAAATAACGAACTACAAATTGATGATAAACGAGCATAATGACTTTGTCATAGATTAGAAAGGATAAAAATGATAGCTTTAGTGTAAAAAAAGGCTTAATGGACTTAATTGATGGTTAATTGTGCATTAATCTGGGATTAAGGTTATATGTTTGTAAAAGGTAACCTTGATAACTTTTGTGAAGGATAGATGAAATAATTAGGGTTTAAAAAGAGTAAAGGGAAGTAAAACCCTAATTGCAAAGTAAACCCTAAAAAGAGGAAGAAACCCTAAAAAGGAATAGAAACCATAAGTGGCAAGATGGTTTGGATAGATTTTGATAAAAAGGAATTGAATTTAATTTCAGGACCGAATTATGTGCTTGCTTGATTCTGGATTACTTGATTGATTAGACTATTTTATCTCAGATCAGCCTAACAGGTATGTGGTTAATTATGATTAATCACATTAGTTTCCCGAGGGTTTTCCGAATGTTTCCTCACATTGAATGCAATCTAAACAATTTGGATGTTCATACTGCAATTATAAAGTCATTATGGCTATCACAGTTATATATACATGTGAATTCTCGCACCTACATGCCACCCTGATGGAAGATGCCATAAAGGTCAGGCCCAGGAGGGTAGACCAATGGGCACCATGAGAGGTGACCCCAGACACCAAGCTCAGGAATGAGAAGGTGGTCTATGATGCATGACTATGGAGCACCATGAGAGGTGACTCTCAGGCACCAAGCTCGGGATTGAGAAGGTGGCTTTAAGACAATGGCAAAAGAGAAACCCTAGAGGGGTATGTCAGGGTTAAGGCAAAAGCAGTGGAGAATGACACATTGAAAATGTAAATTTGGCTTGTTAAATAATTTGATTGTGATTATTAAAATTATTAGCCATATCTATGAAATTTTGGTTGTCCCCACATACCAGCATATCTCCGTATGTTGATCGATGTTTTGTTTGTCGGTGTTTTAGGTACAACCCTGGAATGAACAAAGAGTAAAGTGACACATTGTGAAAATAAGAAATAAAGTGCAAGGAGGATTAGATAGAATAATTCAAGATCTGGATAGATAGATTTCCAAAATTTTCAAAGGTAAGTAAAGTTTTAATTTTATATCAAATTCCAGTTAGTTAGTAGAATTTCATAATTATTATTGATTATTTGTTGAACCTTGGATCTGGGTTATTAGATAACGGCTCTGACCTTTCGGTCTCCCTTAAATGGGGGTTACCGGGAGGCGGGGTCATTACATTTGGTATCAGAGCGAAGGTTCCTCATTTAATCTTTAATAATTAGTAAATTCTACAAACTCTGTAGAACCCAAGGGAGTTATTAGAGGATTGTCTGAAGGACTGAGGTGTCTAGAAAAGGATCACGTCCGGGGGCTGGCAATATTTTCCTCCGCACCGCTAGTCAGAATATGAGGACTCCCGGATTGTGTGACTGTCTGGCCAGTGTCTTAGGATATGACTCGAAATAAGATACCTTTAGGACTCTCTCATCTTGTTCATCCCTTCTCAACTCAAATTCTATTAAGGACCTTAAGGATTAGGGTTTTCTCTCTTCTCCTCACCCTCTTGAGGTATGGGTAAGGTTAATAAGGTCTAAGGAATCCTCCACCAAATTAATGAAAAGCATGTAAATAAGATGTCATGGACATAAGCTTAATAGATTAAGCGTAAACTAAAGAATAGATACATGCTTAGGTCGTATGCCATGAGTTGTCATTGCTCTCAGGAGAAACCTGAGGCTAGACCTCCTTGTCAAGAGGATGAGTAGAGAGAGTTAGTCTTGGAGGTAGAGACCTCCATTAAAAGTAGAGACCTAGCACATCCTCTAAGGATGAGGTTAACCCTAACCCTAAGTGAAGGTTAGAAAGAGATGACATGAAGAGTTAGATGTCATGGTAGACCAGGTGTTTGGATAGACATTTCGTGGATGCCATATGATCCATGAGAAGTTGATGACTGAGTACCTTTGGCAACCCAACCCTGGGAAGGGTCGTGCATGTTTGAGCGAAAGATAGCTCCTTCATGGATGAGGTTAGAGAAGAACCTGTATGGGTTTTTGCAAGTAGGATATAGCTTGCACCCATAGTACATCAGTAGTACGTGTAGTAAGTTAAAACTGAGGCCAGAAGGACACGATGGATGGCTTATGAGATAAGCATAATGGTCTATGGATAATCATGATCAAACATAAGTTTGAGCATAGGCTTCACCCACGTAGAGGTATGCCTATGAGCTTGATCATTCATGGAGGGAGGACCTCTAGTAGTAAGGATGGATGTGGAGTTAGCTCTAGAGAGAGAAAGTAGGACCCCAGTAAGAAGGTTGGATAGGGGAGAGTTGAGGATGATGCAACCTAAGTGGATGGTTGCAGTTGCCTCATGCATGATCCCTGGAGGCTGATTGCCTTTAGAGGAACCAAACCCTAGAGAGAGGATGATGCTTCTGGTACCTATGTGCATATGGTATAAGTGGTTACATGCTGAGATGAGACAAAGAGTGCCTTAGACCCTGAGGAGGTTTAAGTAACCAGTTGTGAGGCATTATACCTAGTTGTTTACCCTTAAGGAGGACTCAACTCTGAGGTGCTACATATATAAAAGGATCATGGAAGTACATGACATACCTTGGA
The DNA here is from genome assembly GCA_963693085.1 of Alisma plantago-aquatica. NCBI lineage: Eukaryota > Viridiplantae > Streptophyta > Magnoliopsida > Alismatales > Alismataceae > Alisma > Alisma plantago-aquatica. Next base: position 1,425,745,342 of record OY856412.1, read on the forward strand.
CATGCTTGATTTGTGGTTAAGAGATTGAGAATGTAGTTGGACACCCAAAGATGGACTTAGGGTTCCTAGGCCTAAGAGGGGGAGCAGTGTACCTGATGCTCATAATGAGATTTGAGTCTCTATAGTTTCGAGCATGGTACTCCTCATGTGTAGAAAAATAGGAAACCCCTTAAGTTGAGGGTATGTTTGATGAACCCCTCACAATTAAGTTGATCTAATGTTGAGGAAAGAGAACAAGTATGATCTAGCATGGTTTAATAGGTGGTCTTCATGTGCCTTAGTAGCTGCTGGGTTAGGCATGCTCATGTAGATGTAGACCTAAACATAAGGACGGTTGTGACCTTAGTTGTCAAGAGTTGTAGTTCCCTCCCATCCTGGGAGAGGGATCCTTTTGTAGGATGTATACCATTTTTGTTGGTTTTGAGGTAACCTAAAGAGGTTTCATAGGATCTTGAGAAGCTAAGTGAAAAGTACATGGTATGAGAATGAACTTGTAGACCCATAGATAACCATCTCTGAGTGCATGTGGATGTGTTACCATGGAGGTAACCGGTATGGGGCATGACCAAGGTAGGCTGGTTGCCATGACCCCTATGAAGGGATGAAAGTCATTCGTGAATGCAGAGAGAGATGATGAAGGCTTGGGTAAGGTTCTAAGTTGGACATGTACTATAATAGAATCGTAAGTCTATCCTAGGGTCAGGAAGGGATAAGACCGATGGAAGTAGGAGTTTCCTAATTCCCTAGTTGCACATGACCATAGGGTTGGGAGGTAACAACTATCATCGTCTAAGGGCCATGGGTTAGGAGATTGATCACCTTCATGAACTCATGGGACCCAAAGGGCAGATGAGTAGGGCACTCTCTGGATGCATAAGGGAAGAGGGATAACCCCAAAAGTGTCGGCACCCTATAGACCTAGAGGAGATGACCAAGGAATGTGTGTAAACCTCAGTAGGTTCGAGACCAGTTTTCCATGGAAGTAATTTTTGATATCATGATGTTTGTAGAGACATATGTGGCACGTTTCAACTTAGATGTAAAGGTGTACTAGCAAGGTGGGATGTACAATCTCTATTCTTGGAACAGGAAGAACTATGTATTTGGACTGCAGCCAAATGCTTATTTCCTCTTGTTATGGGAGTGAGAGATAGGGCAATACGCATGCCATACACCAAGGATAAAGATGATGTGATTTGGAATTTTGCTACAAGGTATGAGGATAGAGATGATAACATACCCTTGTGGAGCGAATGATACATGGATGGTTTACAAACACTAAGAGTATTAAGGAGATCATCTTGTGAGGATGTGATACCATGAGCTATCTAGAACAAGTTATGCAAGGTTGAGTTTGATCACCATGAAGAGGAGCTCAGAGTTTCTTGATGAAGACAAACTTAGAGATGAGATGATAAGTAGAATACATGGAGGTGTATGTCTTCAACATTACCTAACACCTAAGGATAAGAAGTGGTAATGAATGCTCTGGTTGGGATATAGCTGCCTAGTTTAGCTGGAAGCTAGAAGAAGTTGAGGTTGTTAGGCTAACCTTAAGATGAGAAAAAGAGATAAGTTTGGCTAACACCCAGATGTATCAATAGCGGTTAATCAAGTAAATGATTTTTTGGTTAGCCAGCCTAGTCCGTGATATAATGAAAGGATGGTTGTAGAACCTCAGATGTACTTCTTTGGAAAGGAAAGTGATGAAACCCTAATGAGAGTGGTTTAGGGTTTCTGAGGTATCAAGCTTGAGGAATCATGACATATAGGAGATCATGGTTTTAAGATCACCAAACACCGTGATACTACAAAGATAGTAAGTGATAGTAGCACTTTGGTTGCTTGATGTGAAGTTGCATGTAGCATGTGGCCATGCAAGCCAAGGGTGAAGGACGAACACCAGTAACCCAGTGCTTTGACTTTAAGGTTAAAGAATCCCCGAGAAGGAATGGGAGTTCACCACTATGGATGTGGTGGTAAGTCTTCCTTAGACCATAGAAGGTCCATATGCAATATGGGTTATGGTAGATCGCCCTACCTGGATGACATGAGAAGGAAAGGAGTGTTGTCAAGGGAAAGATTTAGTTGAACTACACATGAGAGAGATGGTTCAACCACACCATGATGCGAGTTCAAAAGTTCTTGAGTATGACCTAAAGGTTCACTCCCATGAGGTGGAAGTAGATACCTAAAGAACTCAATGTTAGTATAGTTTACCACCCCATACTAATGGTTAGTATGATCCAGACTAGAGGGTCTGATGAGAGCATGTGTGCTCATTCAGGATGATACAAAGAGACAGTTTTTAAGATGTGACGTTAACCACCACAGTCTTTATCGGGATGAAAGAAATTCTAGAAGGAGGTTGTGTCGGTCACCACTTCATTAAGATGATGTTGGTGAAGGAGGCCTCGTGAAGGTCAAAAAAGAACCACATTGTGTGCAGATGAAGTCACTTTGATCGTGCAATGGCTGAGAGAGAGACTAGTGGTGACATGAGTCATGAGCCAATGCAAAGCAGACTGACATATAGTTCACTGTGGGAAAATATGTAATGTGAAAATCCGACCCCTCTAAGCTACAGCTGAGAAAGTTGGGTCCCCGATATATGGGTCCATTTGAGATGGATTGGTGGAGATGGTTGTGTTTAGCCTTACCCCTCAGGATAACATGATGCATAATGTATTCCATGAGTCAAATCTAGAGAACTATGTGAGGTACCTAAGCCATGTGTTGAGCCCTAAACCTATTTAGCTTTTGAGAGGCTGAAATGTCCTGAGTCACCTATGAGGGTATGATATACCAAGGTAAGAAAGAACTCCAATGGAAGAATATGAGATGATGAAGGTTCTTGGGAAGCACCATGGAAAGGGTGAAGCTACATAGGAGCCCTGATGGATGTATGAAAGGCTTATCCTGTTTGTGTAACGACCGACAATCAAATCGTTACTTATTAAGTGGAATTTAAACATAAACAACAGATTAACAAAAATCACTAAAAATTAAAACCAAATTGCAAAGAGATCCATTTCTAGGAAAACTCTTTAAGGCAGAACCAAAACTTTATGTACATCATTGCTCACATTGTACATACACTTTACCATCTTTTCTCTAGGATAACATATATCAGTTGCTTTACCAAACTATACATGAGCAACATAAAACCTCGAGGCGTGTAAACCAAAATCTCTTATTGATCATAAAACCAGTACGAACCAACTCCAAGGACCTGAGAGTACAGAGACGACACATATGACTCATATCTACAAGACATGACAGACAGTACACTCAACCGGAGCTGTCACTACTGCCTCAGTTGTTGTTCTTCCTCTGCAAAAAGGTCTTCACCTCCTCGTGCACGTTCACCTAAAAATTTGGGCCCCACGGGGGTGAAACAATTGAAAATTGCCCCAGCGAGAGATATAACTCTCCGCTTACCATATTATTATCACAGTTAATCATTTATAAACTGAGCAGAGGTTCTTATTATATTAATAGGCAAGATTAATCATTGTATGAACATAATGAAGTAGTCTCCTTTCTTTAAGGAGAACATTGCATCTACCCATGGTAGAATTAATAATTAACTACTTTCTTTGCAAGGAATGTAAAGAAACATAAATCACATCTATCCACTAAGGATGCATAAAAGAAATGTAACATCAGCCAAATGATTTCCGTATTTAAGCAAACATGCTAGGCGGCTGATTACATTTTACAATCACACTTAAGCCCTGAGGAGATGAGGTATACCGCTCATACTCCAACCGACCATTGCGAAGTCGAAATCGGTACCATACAAGGTCAATGGAAGAGCCAGCTTCCAAGACCTCTACCGTCTCGGTCAGTGCGAGACCACAAGCAGGACCATGTCAACTTCTTACATAGCTTTCCAGGGTATACTGGCAACTTCGCTATAGAGCTACAGCGGCGGCTGCACTCCTTCGGCATCGAGAGATTTAATGTTTATCTCACATCGATCTGACATAAATCATCATCGGGAGATTCGTGATACATCCATCCCGGCATCTATAATGAAGGATTGAGAGATTTAATGTTTATCTCACATCAATTCCTCCATTAGGGCGTACGGATATTTTCGCCCATCACCCCCGCATATTCAAAAATATAAGATCTCCAGGAGATCTCGTGGGAAAACCTATTTCACCATCACCAGCTGCTGACGATGATGGATCTATGGTCAGGGCACTACATGATAAAATTCCACTTGATTAATTAAGTGCATTACCATATTCTTTTAGCATCAGTCAAGTTTTCACACAAGAATTATTATGACAAATGCTACAAAGAAAGGTATAATACATCTATCAAGTACTTTCAAATCTTTAAAACACATGATACTTGGGATCTCAGTCCCTTATCACATTACTGGGAATTCTCATCCCTTCACATCATCATTATCATGATTATTGGATCTGGGTATTCAAACCCTTAGATCATCACATAACATTGTTACCTCTATAACATGTATCCATTACCTCTAGGTCCTCAGACCAAGGTATTTATTTCACTTGTTGTGCAAGTATTCACATGGCTCACAAGGCCATCACACATCTTGTTACCTCTCACTAGGCAACAACTTATTCACATGGCTCACAAGGCCATTAATCATCTTGTCACCTCTCACTAGGCAACAACTTATTCACATGGCTCACAAGGCCATTAATCATCTTGTCACCTCTCACTAGGCAACAACTTATTCACATGGCTCACAAGGCCATTAATCATCTTGTCACCTCTCACTAGGCAACAACTTATTCACATGGCTCATAAGGCCATTCAACATTATACTTGTTATATAAGTATTTAACATAGCTCATAAGGCTATTGTAATAAGAGAAATACAACCTTCCCATCATTAGGGTTAGGGTTCCCCTTTTTTATCGATTATGGTTTCTCTTACATGTCATTACCCTTCATTAGGGTTAGGGTTTTCCATTATTAACCATTTAGGTTTTCAAGATCATATTATCAATGATCAAACCCTAATTCATTGCTCCACACATCTAGGAGCCAACATTGATACCATAAGTATTCAATCATACTTATTTATTCTCATTCATTTATCATTAAATTAATCATCAACACAAGGTATGAGTTCGTCTCTCATCCTTACCAGGGTATGACTACATCATACTTTATTAACTTGGCTTAATCCTTTCTCAAGGTATGTTAGCCCACACTTATCAAAGTCCATCAAACTCATTACATTTCAATGTAATATTTGACATAACACACTTCATGTATTACTCATCCAAGTATATTGGATTTGAGGTGCATTAAGGTGTATCAACCTTGGAGTGCTGGATGTGATATCTATAATGCCTAGATGTATCACTTCCCTCATCACTTTTATCTTATTTAAGTTCATCACTTATCTTGTATTAGGGTATTTCCCATCCTAATACTTTAAGCACCAACCTATCACATTTATCATGTAATGTATTGGTCATAAGTCACACAATTGAATTATTCAATCATCATTAATGATATGAACTCATCTCGGGTTAAGGCATTATTGATATAGGATTAACCATTATCAACCACTCTAGGTGTTTCACCTATCAAGGTATTATCCACACCATTACTTGGTGTCACACTCATCACTCCTAAGAGTGTCTTGCCCTTACCTTTACAATGTGTATATGGTTAAATCATGTGCATATGTTCACCATATCGGGTTGTAGGTGTATAGACACTTACCATATCGGGCTAGGATTTGCACTTGTCTCCATATCGGGCATGAGGTACCTTCTTGACCGCATATCGGGCAAAAGATATATGTATGTGTTGCCCATGATACTTATGATGTATCAACCCATCACCATGTCGGGCTAGAAGTACATTCAATCACCCTATCGGGCTAGTCACCATCTAGGGTTAGCCATGACGGGCTAGGGTTACCATATCGGAATCAACCCAATATATAAGTCAATTGGAGTGTAGGGAACCAAACCATATTGGGCTATATCATCAAACATTAGGTTGCAACACCCATGTCAGGTTAGGGTGGATTGTGTCGGGCACATGGCATATACATGTGTCACCCATGATACTTAAGGGGTATCAACTTATCACCATATCAGGCTATCATATTGTCTAGGTTTGTATATTGTGCAACCCTATCGCTCAACCCTATCGTGCAACCCTATCGTGCATCCATGTCATGCATCTATGTTATGCATTCATATCATGTAATAACACTTGTTACTCTTCTCTTATATCGGGTTACCCAAATTAGGGTTTCATGTCAACTTATAAATATTCATTCAATCTTGTATCATGTATGGAGTCTATACTTGACTCCCTATCGTGCAATAGGTGTACACTACACTCCCATATCGTTCAATAAGGTTTAAAAACCTATTCATATCATTTTAGTGAAATAGGTACATCATCATATCGGGTTAGAGGTGCTTGCACCCGATATCACTTTTATAAAGTGATACCATCATCTTCAAGCTCTAGACCTTTGTTCTAACTGATATAATTCATGGCAACAGGTCTAAGCAACTAATTGAACTCATAATTTCATCAACTATTTCAGAAATTTCGGAATTAAAAGTATTTCACTAATTAGAACAATTTAGGTGAAGAATAATAACATGGTTGAGTTCAAGTTATATAACCCGCCTTAAGAACCACTTCAAAGCTTCAAGCTCCAAAGCTCCATGTTCCTAAGGTTGAAGATGACTTTATCAAAGGTCCAAGGCTCGTTCACAACTCCTTCATATACAAGGAATCACCATGGATAAGCAATTGGTAAAGGACAAAAGAAAGGTAGATCATAACCCTAATTCCATGCTTCAATTCAAGCTTGAAGACAACTATAGCTTACCTTAGGGTTAAGTTTTGAGCTCCTTAGATCCTTGGCCGACACCCCACCACTCTTGGGCGATATGGACTTCCTCTTGGCCGACACACCCTTTCTTTTGGCTGATACCCCCTCACTTGTGGCCAAAATCACTTCAATTGGCCGACATCAACTTGCTATGAGCAATATCAACATGGTATGGCTGATACACTTGCTATGGCCGATACCCAAGGCCTATGCATGATACCCTTGTGTCCTTGCACTATATGCCAACCCTCTTGCACGATATGGCCCTCACTTGCACGATATGGCACTCACTTTTCACGATATGGCACTCAACTCTTCACCCTATTGGCCGATATCACCTTATATGGCCAATTTCACCTACTTGGCCGATATGCTTTTTCTATGGGCGATATCCAAGGACCTATGCACGATATGCTTGCTATCATGCACGATACAAGATCCCCATGCACGATACCACAAGGTAGGAGGGTGGTAAGGGTCGAAAATTTCCATTAAGGGGTCAAACTAGGGGTATATATACTTGCTGATCATGAAGAGAGGCAAAAATGAGGTGTCAACATTTTGAGCTAGTAGGTGCCATGTGTCATGCATGGGTGACACGTTTCCATGCATAGATAAACATTTATCTTGAAATTCAAAAAGGTTGAGGATCATCTAAAGATGCAAATTCGTACATTGCTTATCCATTTGGATAAGACATCTATGTTTAATCACTATTTTATGTCAAGCCGATACACTTTTTCTAAGGAAACTTGTTGGCCGTCATACCTCACCTCCTTGAGGTTCTTTGCACGATATGGACATTTCCATGAGTTCACAAAACGATATGGGACACCTCCTTGGGCTCCATGGCCGATAGGCACTCATATATAAGCTTTTCAACTTGATACAACTCAAGTTAAGCTTCCAAATTCAACCCTTTTTCTTGGTCATTTCTTCACCAAGATTACCATCATTCATGATAGAATAAAACATGGTGTCCCATTCATTCTCTCTCCTATAAATGATACATAGAGGAAGTAGGAACACTCTAGAGGTGGTAATTTGCATATCAACCCCATATTTTGAGTAAATTACAATTTGTACCAAAATTGGTGCACAAGGTACCAGCATTGTTCAAACAAGTTCAAACTTGGAATTTAGACTTTCCACAAGCCACCACCTTACATCATTCTCTCAATAATGATGCTACAACACATGAGGCATGTTCAACATGTGACATTTTGCATTATAGCCCCTCAATTTGGGTAAATTGCACTTTGGTCCAAAACAAAGGAAAATTGCTCAAACAGCATTCAATCGGGACCAAAATTGAAACATAAATGTGTCACATGATAACAAAGCACCTTAGAGGATTATATTAATGTTCTAAGCAACTTTATTAGCCAAAACAAATAGGGTTACCTCATAACCCAGGTCAGGGTTGTTACAGTTTGTTTGCTTGCTTGATGGAATTTCGAGGACAAAATTCTTATAAGAGGGGAAGGATGTTACAACCCCAATTTTGGGATCATATGGAGAGAAATGTAATTTCTCGTATTAGAGATATTGGAACAAATATAATTGGTGTTGAATAAATAGATTTTTTTTACAATAGCCTTGATGATTGTGTTGTGGGCTTTATTGGCTATTGGGCCCAAATAACAAGGAAATTTAATTAGTAAATGAATAATTGAGTTTTTGAGAAAAGAATGAGGTATAAACCTCTTGAAGGCAAAGGAATGTAATCCAAGGATGAATTTCGTGCCTCTTGGGTTCCTTGGGTTCCAAGGAGTCCAAAGTTGTAAAGAAAAGGCAATAAGAAAAGAAAAGATTAATTAAGTATTTCTTTATTGAGAAAGAAATTGAAAACAATGATAAAATGTGGAAAATAAGTGGAAAGAGGTATAATTGAGTTATCCTTAGTGGAATTTAGTATCTTAAGGATTCTTAATAAAAAAAGGAATACCAATGAGGAAAATAAAAGAGACATAAAGAGAAATTCTCAAAAAGAGCTATTTTTATAAGAAATAAACAAGATAATGAGAAATAATGAAGAATAGAGCATTTAGATGCATCTAGAAGGATAATAAGTATCCTTATGGATGAATTTCGAAATCTTGGAGATCCAAGGAGTCCCAATGAAGAAATAGGAAAGAGAAAATACTTATAAAAGAAAATAGGAATATAATGTGAATACATTATTAATGGATTACGTGGTATTGTTAAAAAGGAAATAGTTTCTACTAAAGGAAAATAGAAATTTGTACCAAAGGTTTAAAAAGCAAGAATAAAGAGAATAAATGAGAGGAATTTCAAATTCTTAACTATCCAAGAAATAAGAATATCAAAGAGGTAAGTAGGAGAGAGAATCTTGCTTCTTCATGAAGGAATTGGATTCCAATTAGAAAAGAAGTTTGTTTCTTCATGGGCAAGTGTCTTAGGGCGTGGACAACCACCTCTATATAAAGGGATGATCTCTGGCTAGAGTTGGAGTAAGATTTCCACATATTCCACCCTCTCTTCTCCTTCTTCTTAGTTCAAACCCTAGCCGAAGAGAGTATGTCTAACCCTGGGGCAGCAAGGACTCGTGGGATTACCACGGTCGAGGAGAGAGATTCCACTACGCCAACTAGAAGCTTGACGATGATCCTCCTTGTCCCTTTCACCTGCACGATGACGCAAGTAGGCTACATCATGGCCGTAGTTGCAGGTCTACTGGACTCGACCCCAGCCAGCCAGCAGCATACCAGTGGCACCCTCACCTACGTGAGGGCATGGAAGAGGCGGGGGAGGGAGTCAGGGAGGCCGACGGGTCCAGGGCACGAGTAGGAACCGCACCCATGGCGCCTAGGGCAGCAGCCGCAGCGCTGCGTGAGGTTGAATAAGGGTGAAGTTGTGTTGGACGAGTATGCCCCTCAGCGGTCTGAAGAAGAACCCACTTAACCGGGGGTAAAATCAACATTCCGTTATAATTCCTAATCGGACAACGTTGCATGAGATCGGCCACGTGGCGCTCCTGGATTGGCCCAAAGTAAGTATTTTTGTAAAATTCATAGTTAATTATTCGTAGCTCGGATTAGCACACATAAAATATGAATGTTGCTCATAAAAATGAGGGGAATCCATTAAAAATATAATTGAAGCCTGATGCCTCTTGCAATTCGAAAAGTAATGGAATATATCAACTTTAATGTATTAATGTTTAAAGAACCCTATTTTGAGATGAATAATATATTTAGAAGGGTTTAATGGATGATTAAAGTTGGTATTAGCATGTTAATCATGAAAAGGAACATTAGGAACAAAAAGGATGAACTTTGCATGAAAATAATACATTATACCTCATGACCAAGAAAGACGCTAAGCCTAGACTCATTAGATGGATTCTATGTTTATAAGAGTTTGACTTAGAGATCCTAGACAAAAAGGGCTCCAAAAATGTTGTTGCTGACCATCTCATCTGAGTAATCCTGTGTCAGAATGAAGACACACCCATGAATGACTCCTTACTCGACGACCAATTGCTCAAGGTTGACTCCCAATTTCCTTGGTTTGCAGATTATGTCAATTTTCTAGCTGCAGGTGTATTGCACCCTGAATATAAGGGACACTCTAAGGCTACATTCTTGCATGATGTTTAAAAACTACTATTGGGATGACCCTTTTATTTTTAAGTTATGTTCATATGGGCTTTATCGCAGGTGTGTCACTGAGAGTCAAGCTCATGACATTCTTAATCAATGTCACTCTGGCCTTTTTGGTGGACACATGAGCTCTCAGAACATCATTAGGAAGGTGCTACAATCTAGATTATTTTGGCCAACTCTATTCAAGGACTCCTATGAGTTTTCTCTTACTTGTAAAAAATGCCAAAGAACCGGTAACATATCTAAGAGAGACCAAATACCCATGGCCTTTTGGCAGGAAATAGATATTTTTGATGTTTGGGGGGGGGGGGTTAGATTACATGGGTCCCTTTCCTTCTTCTAGTGGGTATAAATATATTTTTTGGACGTCGATTATGTTTATAAATGGGTTGAGTCCATTCCCACCAAAACATATGACTCCAAACCGGTAAAGAAACTTTTCAAGGATAATATCTTTCCATGTTTGGGTTACCTCACACCATCATTTCTGATGGAGGTTCCCATTTCTTAGAAAAAAGTTTCGAATCCTTGCTCAAACATTATGGGGTCCACCACAAGTTCGCCTCTCCCTACCACCCTCAGACTAGTGGGAAAGTTGAGGTTTTAAATAGGCAAATCAAGTGCATACGAGAGAAAATAGTCAATCACACTAGAACATATTCAACTTTGAAACTTAATGATGTCTTGTGGGTGTACAAAACTTCCTACAAAACCCCTACAAGCACCACTCCCTTCAAGTTGATTCATGGAAAATTGCCATCTACCTATAGAGTTAGAACACAAGGCTAATTGGACCATCAAAATTCTTAATTTTGACTTATCTACAATAGGGGAAAATTGTTTTCTTCATATGCAAGAGTTAGATGAGCTCAGGATGATGGCCTACGAGAATGCTAGAATATATAAAGACAAAGCCAAATCATGGCATGATGGCCATAATAGGAGGAAAGATAACCGAGAGGGTGACCAAGTTCTTGTCTACAATTCACATTTTAGTCTTTTTCTCGAGAAACTCAAATCCAGATGGTATAAACCTTACCTTGTTAAACAAGCCTTTTGTAACACCTCAAATTATAAATAAAATCAGTTTAGGGTCTTAATTACAATTTTCCAATTATAAAATTTAAAACTTAGATTTCAATGCATGTTACCCCAAGTATTGAATACTTTATATGAAGTTTAATATATAAAGAAGACAAAATGTGTTTTCTTTGATTTCTTTAGGATTAAATTAGTTTAATTTACATAAAAGGAAAACTAGCATTATTCCCTCACTTTCTCTCTCCTATTCTTAAATATGTTTAGAAGAAATAAAAAGGAAAATACAAATATGGTTATGGTTATCAAACATAGAACTAACTAAATATTTAGTTTCCCCATAGTCAAATTAGCTAACACCTCAATTTTGGATTATTTTAGATAATCCTTTATGTTTCATTTTAATCTAGAAAGAAAATCATTGAAACTAGTAAATTTCCCTACTCGTGATCACGTTGGACTTTGGTTTGAGTAATTTTCTTGGAGTTAATTAAGTGTCACGCAAATCTTTTGTACAGTGATGATCCAATTATGACTCTGGGAACACGGGGAATATCTCTCCCCTATCACCCAACTCACTGGGGTAAGCAGGACTCATAGAAACGTGAAGTTGCTCCCGCTTCTGATCTCTCCTTTCACAAGTCTATGACTGGAAGGTATATATACCCTCTCCCTCGATTTTTTCTGACATATCCCAAATTCTACAAATCTCCTTGATGGCCTTCTAATTTTGGAACTACCACCTGAAACCCAACCCAGTTTTGTCTACTCGACTCATCACAGTGCTCTCTACCACACGACTTCTTTACAATCAAGCCTTATAAAGTTTTGCAGCATCTTAAAATCCACCAACTCGGATAAGAATCATGGTTATCTCCTTCTTTCTATGTTGTACCTATTTTTGAGATTTGCAAATCTGTAACGACCCTCAAAATTTTGTTCCTAAAAAAAATTCATACCTTTAATAAAGATCAAACCCTAAGTTGAAAGAATTTATCTTTCATTTGTTGACTTAAGTTGAGACCATGCTCAATTAGGATGCCAAAATGAGTTAAAACAACACGTAGATATCAAGTGAACCTTGAATGAATCATTTACCTAATTCATCAATACTTATTCACATCAATGCCATTTAATGCACAAAAACCTAACCCTAATTATGCAATGGTGGCTAGATGGGATTGAATGATAGTTTGGACCCACATACATGTATAATGTATCCCGATAATTGGTATATGAGTGGATAATAGAATAATAGAGCTTCCCCGGGATTTAGGTAATAAAAAATTCCTTTTCAATGATTATTAATGTGTTAATGACCCTAAGTAGCTAATGATGTAAAACACATGTTTCCCTAACTCATATCTAAAATATAAGTGGATAATTGAATTCCCCATGGTCGAATTATCAAACCCACCGAATTTGGTTTGATTTAGATAATCTTGGATGCTTCAAAGGATATTAGGGAGGAAAGGAAGAGATAATGATTGATTATTGTCACAATCATTTAAATATACATGTCATTATCCTAGATATAGTATAGTTCAAAATATTAGGCGTAATACAGCCTGTCAAGCACTCCTTTTGATGACCCAGCTCAGTTTAAGCTATTGGATGGGGATCTGAGGGCAGGGCCTTTGTCCCCTACCTCACGCAGAATCTGCACGGAGGAAGGAACATGACCCGATGTTGCGCCCTCCTACATCTCTCGCTCCCCTCGACTGTTTCTTCTTATCTCAATGTCGACATATTTGGGGGATCTCGGTGAGTTTTTAAGCCCTAATGGGAACCCTATAGGTACATATAACGAAAATGCCAAAAACATCTCCTTCTTCAGGCGACGCGGCTGCCACCCCCAGGCAACTGGGCTACACCGGACCTACAACCAATGATCCAGAAAGCTCTGCTGGACTCAACACAACATTCCTCTACAGTTAATTGCAGCCAAGATGTCTTGAGAGATCACTTCAGCGCCGGTCATCTTCTCCAATGATGGTGAGCTCAGGGAGGATCTCGAGTCATGCCAGTTCAATTGCGCCTCATGTAAGCTTCAAGACACTTTGTTGATTGTTTCTCATATGCCCTTAGCCCTGTCTTCCTATCCCAGTTATGTACTCACAAACACATTTCAGGCTAGTTGTAACAACCCCGCCTCCCAGTAACCCCCAATTAAGGGAGACCAAGAGGTTAGAGTCATTATCCCAATTAACCAGATCAAATGTTCGACAAATAATCAGTAATATTTATAAAATTCTACTAAACTATATTGAAATCTGGTATAAAATAAAACTTTGCATACCTTTTAAAAACTTTGGATATCTACTTCTATCCACAACTTGAATCTATTCTATCTAATCCTCCTCACACTTTATTTCTTATTTTCACAATGTGTCCCTTTAGTGTTTGTTCTTTTCAGGGTTGTACCTAAAATGCCAACAAACAAAATGTCATGCCCCAATCTCACATTAACCACAAACCACAAGATTTGGACGCAACAGGATGGGATTTACACGTAAGCCAACCACTCTTCACTTTTTAAAACATTTTAAAGACATTAATAGGAAAATCTGATTTATGTTGTAAAATGAAACTAAACAAACTGCGGAAGCATATTTATTAACTGACTAGCAGTATAAACAGAGTCTACAGCTTTTACATTGTTTGACATAAAATAAAGCATAACAGTTAATTTACATCTTTATACACATTCTCTCTCTCTCTCTCACACCTTGTCCCACAGATCGAGGGGAAAGGACTAAGAGACCTCTAACTAGACTAACTACAAACCTTCTATAGACTAGGCGTTAGGATAAAACGATCCTTCAGATTTCCCGCTGCCGATGATAACCTAAAAATGTTTGAGTAGAGGGATGAGCCTACTCGCTCAGTGAATAACATTTCACTTAGCTATCACTAAACAACTCATCAGGTTTATAAACTGAAAATAAACATATATACAGTTCAAACAGGGCAGTTCTATTGACATAGCAGATATACAGATAATAATCACATTTCTTTGCATCAACAGGTATTTCAGGTAAATGAACAGATATATAAATTTACTGTGATCCTATATGATTACTTATTCATATTATTATTATTATGCCCTAATCATATGCAGTGTACTCTGCATATAAAGATTCATAGCAAGTTCATGCCACGATCCCACCGTACTAGACTTAGCGACACACCCGGGAAATGCTAAGTCTGACTGCTGTCCTGGTCTGCGTCAGGACTCTCAGGCTCACACGGCCTCACTGCACTCTCAAGAGAGTGTACTCTAGACTCCTCCTCTAACCTGAGCACACAGGAGGAGAGTCTGGGTTACCACCGTGACACACACACGGATTATTGTTGAATAACCCCTATATACTCCAGTGCCACCGTGACACATGCACAGATTATTGTTGAACACTGCCTTTCTGCCCTCGTGCCACCGTGACACACGCACGGATTATTGTTAAACACGAGTCACCGACCATCTAGACACACGCTAGGTAGGTCGTTTCACCCCAAGGTGCAGACCTCACGAGGGGTTCTACAGTGTTAGGGCACCTATGTCTATTAATTAGTTAACAGATATACAGTTTAACAGAAATATCACATTATGACTATAAAACATGGAATTTCCTCTTTTTTCATCATTCATATCATGCATTTCAAGTTCCAATGAACTTAACATACTTTAATGTACATGCTACACTGTTTAAGAGTCATATCAACTGATACTGAAGCAAATAAGCATTTAAAATGAGTTTAATAATGATTTCTAAATGAACTGCCACTCACCCACTTCGGTGTGTTCGTATACACCGAAAAACGTCCACAACCACGCTTAATTCTGCCCTTTACAGCAACGTGCACGCCGTGCACTTGGGCTGTACGCCGTGCACCTTCAGTGCACCTTTATTCTACTTTTCTGCAACCTTGCACGCCGTGCAAACTGATTTGCACGCCGTGCACCTGGGCAGAAACTTGTTCCGCTATCTGTAACTTTGCACGCCGTGCAATTTAATTTGCACGCCGTGCAACCTGCGCAGAGACGGAAATCTCATTGAAAATGAACTCGATCCAAAACTAAGTCTTAAGTTAACACTATGAATTCATGATCAAGACCTTATGCCGAAGTCAGAACTACCTCTTTTAATACCTTTTACGCCCAGATTGACTCTAATCAAGCATGCTGCTGCAAGCAGCAGCTCCTTCACGCCTTGGTTCAGGTTGGAGAAAAGCTTCGATTGGTGGATGGAGTTTGGCTAGGAGCTCTGGATTCCGGCGTGGACCTCAAGGCCGAGGTCAAAAGCGTCAACGGAAGGTGATAGTCACGCCCAAAAGAGCGCCTAGCTGCTGCAGAAGCTACTGGCCTCCGGCCGCTCTTACTGCTAGGGCTGCAGGGGCTGCTAGCCGGAAGGGAAAAAGGAAGGTGGGAGGTGGTCGGACTTGGTGGCGGTGTCAGGGGAGGTTGATCCTCGCGCCCAACGTTCCAGGCCGACGAACTACTGCTGGCCAGCCACTGCCGTTGGGCGGCTTGCTGCTGCTCATGCTGGGCGGCGCCCTAGCAGATAGTTGGGGAAGGAAGGAGGAAGGGAAAAGAAGAAGAATGGAGGAGGAAGGGAGGGCGGAGCTTGATGGCTAGCTAGATCGCCCAAAATCGCCCACATAGCTCCCCTCTGCTAATCGCTTGTCGGGATGGATGGGCGCTGTTGTTCAAGCGGTCGCTTCCTATTCTATCCACCGTGTGAAGAAGAAGGGAAGATAAACGAGAAAGGAAATAAAGGAAAAAGGGAAAAGACTAATAACCTAAAATTGGAAAAATTGCATCTAAGTCCAAGAAAACTAAAAATAGCATAAGTATTGCCTCGGAGGTCCAAATTGGATGATTTCTTTTGCATCCACTCAAGCACAAACTCCTCTACCAACTCAAAGCATGAAAACATACTGATTAGACTACTTCACTAGATCAAAGCTCTAAATGTGACTGTGATTACTTGATTCAACTTAATGAACTAAATAATCAACATTGATATCATTAATTGCCTCAGGTGATTCAAACTCAGCTATTGATTCACATATTAACTTATTTGATTAACCATGATATTTAATTTGATATTCAACACTAATTGATGTGTTTCACGTAATTCGAGGTATTTATTGACTAACCCTGATATGGGTCGTAACAATCTCCCTCCCTTATAAGAATTTCGTCCCGAAATTCCTAAAAGAGAAAAGGAAACTTGTTACGCACATCTAATCCCAAACTTCCCATGTGGCTCCTTCTAGGTTGTAGTTTCTCCACAAAACCTTCTCTCAGGTATCTCTCAATTCTTAAGTTTCTTGATCCTCAGATCAGCTATTTGTATTGGTCCCTCAACATAGGACACATATGATATAATTCCAGATCAAACCACAAAACATTGTCTTTGTAAAACTGTTATAACAGTATCTCAAGTTATGGTAGTTACTGAGAAATTATCATACTATACATGCAGACAAACTAAAATTCTTAAATAAACAGAATGCATGTCAATTTGGTACAAAAATGAAATCATGCAATTTAACTGTTAAACATCATCACATCTCATAATGAAAATTGATATCAAAATACTTGATTCATCGTACACCCTATCCTTAGGGTTTCATTTGCCTTATTCATTCATCACATGCCAACACCCTACTCTTAGGGTTATCTCATTCACTAGTCACATGGCAACACCCTACTCTTAGGGTTTCCGTTATCTCATATGTTTGATTGCAGTTCAAATCACAATACGGTATCATTCTAGGACAGGTAGAGTAGTATATTCAAAATCATTGTAATTACTGAGCAATCTTTTTATCATGCATGCAGGCAGATTTAAAATTCATAAATGTCCCAAACTCAAATCAATTTTGGCACATACATACTGAATTCATGCAATTGAACATCTTATTACACCAATAAGAGTAATTTACTTCGCCTATAAGAAACCATCTGTAATATTCTTCAATTATCTGAAATTTCTCGAAGAACGTGCATATTAACCAAATTCCTGGTTTGTGCATCACATAACTCAATTAAGAGTTGCTTACAATTCATAACACAAATAATTAATAGTACTTGAGAATTTCTAATAATATCTCAAAAACGTGCCAATTCATGAAAATGTTAAGTCATACCCATTAACATAACAGGAAGCATGCAACTAGGTTTATTTGCATATTTAAATGCTATCTTACTATCTTGAAATCATGCACCTAATGGCTTACCAAATTTGTATTGCCTGGGTTTATAATCAAACTGTACCATTATCAGTTGTATATTTCTAATCTCAACATTCACACTAAGCAAACTCTATAAGACTTAAATGTTCTTCCCAACTTCCACTGAGATGCATAACACATGCTCTCAGCATGTCCTCAAGAGTTTGAATGGTTCTCTCAGACTGACCATCCATCTGCGGGTGAAAAGATTGTACTGAATCTTAACTTTGTGCCCGAAGCACAATGCAACTGTTTCTACAATCCTAAATGTGAACTTAGAATCTCAATATGATATGATTGAAACTGGATTACCAGGCAACCTAATATTTCATCCCTGTATAGCATAGTCAAGTTTCGAGACATCAAAGGTTGACTTAATATGAAGAAAGCAAGCAGACTAAATTAGTCTATTCACAATCATTCATATCAAATCATAACCTCTAGGTGTCTTGGGCAACCCTATCACAAAATCCATTGTGATATGTTCCCATTCCCATTCAGGCATAGAAAAAGATTATAAGGTAGCTGTAGATTTCTAGGGTTCAGCCTTAACCTACTGGCACACACTACTTCTAACCACGTACTCAGCTACATCCTTTTGCATATCTGACCATCCATTTCAACTTCTTGAGATTCATATACATCTTAGTGTTTTCCTAAAAGCATAGCATACATCAATACATGTGCTTCCATAAGAATCTTTTCTTTCAACTCACTATCTCGAGGTACACACAACATGTCATGCTAATACAACACCTTATCATCTTAAAACTTAAACTCTGGTCTCTTTTCCTCCTATCATGTCATGCATGATCTGGTTTAACTTACTATCACCCTATGGTAGTTCCTTGATCTGATCATAAGAAGTAGGCTTGACTTGCATCTGTACAATCAAATCACTCTGTGTTGTCACCCCTAAGCCTAAGTTCAACTTTCACATTTCTACTAACAGGTTTCTATTGAAACCTGCCATAGAGAATGCATTAGTTGTTGAACTTGACTTTCTGCTGAAAGCATCAGCCACCACATTCTCTTTACCAGGGTGATAATCTATCGTCACATCATAAAGATGGTGATGCCATGTCTTAAAAACATGAACTACATCAATTATCTGCAGACCATATATCGGGTAATACTCTGATTTCTATGCTACTTTCTTATAGTTACATTTTAGGTTTATGTTTTACTCTTCTCTAAGTCATTTCATGTTGTTCATGTACCATTCAGATTAGCTACCTATAAACCCTAGATCATTATCACTACCAGATTACTTTACATAGAACAAATCTCAAGATCTTATTTTACAAAGATACTAGTATACAAGGTTACATCACTAATGATATCCTTTAAACTACTTCAACTCTAATCATTCTAGGGTTTGATCCTTATTAATATCATAGCGTTATTATGCGTGGGTGTGATCAATCATATAGATCAATTTGAGTTGCTTGGGTCAATAGCATATTAACCCAACACTCAACTTTAATAATATTGGCTGAAAATTCAGTTTTCACAATAGTTTCTGTAATTCGTTTATTAAGTAGCTAACAGAAGCTCCAAAAATTCTGAAAATTTTATATGTTATACCTAATGAAGTTTCAGACCTCCAGTAAAAATTTGAGATCATTTTAAGTTACCAATAAATAATTAAAAATCAAACAGTGCACTGCTATATTGCAGTCTGCAGCAGATTCAGTCGAGTTGTAAACTCGGCCGATAAACATGTCAGAACATTCTTCAAAAATTCCGATATTTTCCAATGTTGTTTACATTTTATATATCCAAATCATATCCAAATTTGAGCTAAATCAGAGTTACACATAAAATACTAAAAATCATTTAGTGATACATTCTATTCATCAAATTCTGTATTCATATGTCATTAAAACCCTAATTTGGGCCAATTAGGGTCTATGCTTCTCAAACCCTAATTCTCAAGACAAAGAACATTTAGACTTCTTACCATAGTTAAAACATCCTAGTGTATATACATTCTCACTATATTACGGGTCTAAATCATCCAGAGTCTATTCTTATTTTTATTGTTAATAGGAGTCATTAGATCCCGGTAACGCATCCTGCCAGCCGGACCAGGCCGAACCTGTAGTCCTGAAGCCAAGAGCTACTCGAGATTAATCAACCCCTATTAATCTTAAACATGTGGAAAGAATATCCACTTAGGGAAAACTCATTTAAACATAAATTTGGGTCTACTTTAGTACTAAGAAAACAAACACTTAACAATTCACTTCATGACACAACAATATAAAAGAATCTTATTTGCTTTACATACTGAAAATTCTAATTTTATGCATATAAAAGCATTTCTAGTGATCTTTAAATCAAATAAGCAAAATCAAGTAAGAGTTATATCGCATCCTATATATAATCTCTTATTCCTACATTAATTTCTGATCTCTTAACCCTAAGATTTCTAGGGTTTTCTCTCTGGCCTATCCTTCCTCTGCATACCTGGCCAGGGCATCCAGAGAAGAACAGACAGAGCAGCTTGATACTGGTCAATCTAAGTATTCAGACACCTGGCCAGGGTATCTAAACACTCAGACCTTCCAGAGTTAAAACTCATCATTTATTATTCGCCTTACTTATAACTTTATCTTTTGACCCTAATGATTCTTAACGACTCATCTTAAGCTCATTACTTGATTCTCGTGACCACATCCTCTTCCTGCTATCTGCAATAGTATAACAGAACACTTCCTATTAGAAAATTACAGATAGAAGAAAGACACCTAAACCTTAATCCTATTGGTCTCTTATCGTCCCCTGACCTTAAGTAACTATGTACTCAAACCTAAGCTCTGATACCAAAATTGTCACGCCCCAATCTCACATTAACCACAAACCACAAGATTTGGATGCAACAGGATGGGATTTACACGTAAGCCAACCACTCTTCACTTTTTAAAACATTTTAAAGACATTAATAGGAAAATCTGATTTATGCTGTAAAATGAAACTAAACAAACTGCGGAAGCATATTTATTAACTGACTAGCAGTATAAACAGAGTCTACAGCATTTTACATTGTTTGACATAAAATAAAGCATAACAGTTAATTTACATCTTTATACACATTCTCTCTCTCTCACACACCTTGTCCCACAGATCGAGGGGAAAGGACCAAGAGACCTCTAACTAGACTAACTACAAACCTTCTATAGACTAGGCGTTAGGATAAAACGATCCTTCAGATTTCCCGCTGCTGATGATAACCTGAAAATGTTTGAGTAGAGGGATGAGCCTACTCGCTCAGTGAATAACATTTCACTTAGCTATCACTAAACAACTCGTCAGGTTTATAAACTGAAAATAAACATATATACAGTTCAAACAGGGCAGTTCTATTGACATAGCAGATATACAGATAATAATCACATTTCTTTGCATCAACAAGTATTTCAGGTAAATGAACAGATATATAGATTTACTGTGATCCTATATGATTACTTATTCATATTATTATTATTATTCCCTAATCATATGCAGTGTACTCTGCATATAAAGATTCGTAGCAAGTTCATGCCACGATCCCACCGTACAAGACTTAGTGACACACTCGGGAAATGCTAAGTCTGACTGCTGTCCTGGTCTGCGTCAGGACTCTCAGGCTCACACGGCCTCACTGCACTCTCAAGAGAGTGTACTCTAGACTCCTCCTCTAACCTGAGCACACAGGCGGAGAGTCTGGGTTACCACCGTGACACACGCACGGATTATTGTTGAATAACCCCTATATACTCCAGTGCCACCATGACACACGCACGGATTATTGTTGAACACTGCCTTTCTGCCCTCGTGCCACCGTGACACACGCACGGATTATTGTTAAACATGAGTCACCGACCATCTAGACACACGTTAGGTAGGTCGTTTCACCCCAAGGTGCAGACCTCACGAGGGGTTCTACGGTGTTAGGGCACCTATATCTATTAATTAGTTAACAGATATACAGTTTAACAGAAATATCACATTATGACTATAAAACATGGAATTTCCTCTTTTTTCATCATTCATATCATGCATTTCAAGTTCCAATGAACTTAACATACTTTAATGTACATGCTACACTGTTTAAGAGTCATATCAACTGATACTGAAGCAAATAAGCATTTAAAATGAGTTTAATAATGATTTCTAAATGAACTGCCACTCACCCACTTTGGTGTTTTGTATACACCGAAAAACGTCCACAACCACGCCTAATTCTGCCCTTTACAGCAGCGTGCACGCCGTGCACTTGGGCTGTACGCCGTGCACCTTCAGTGCACCTTTATTCTACTTTTCTGCAACCTTGCACGCCGTGCAAACTGATTTGCACGCCGTGCACCTGGGCAGAAACTCGTTCCGCTATCTGTAACTTTGCACGCCGTGCAACCTGCGCAGAGACGGAAATCTCATTGAAAATGAACTCGATCCAAAACTAAGTCTTAAGTTAACACTACGAAATCATGATCAAGACCTTATGCCGAAGTCAGAACTACCTCTTTTAATACCTTTTACGCCCAGATTGACTCTAATCAAGCATGTTGCTGCAAGCAGCAGCTCCTTCACGCCTTGGTTCAGGTTGGAGAAAAGCTTCGATTGGTGGATGGAGTTTGGCTAGGAGCTCTGGATTCTGGCGTGGACCTCAAGGCCGAGGTCAAAAGCGTCAACGGAAGGTGATAGTCACGCCCAAAAGAGCGCCTAGCTGCTGCAGCAGCTACTGGCCTCCGGCCGCTCTTACTGCTAAGGCTGCAGGGGCTGCTAGCCGGAAGGGAAAAAGGAAGGTGGGAGGTGGTCGGACTTGGTGGCGGTGTCAGGGGAGGCTGATCCTCGCGCCCAACGTTCCAGGCCGACGAACTACTGTTGGCCAGCCACTGCCGTTGGGCGGCTTGTTGCTGCTCATGCTGGGCGGCGCCCTAGCAGATAGTTGGGGAAGGAAGGAGGAAGGGAAAAGAAGAAGAATGGAGGAGGAAGGGAGGGCGGAGCTTGATGGCTAGCTAGATCGCCCAAAATCGCCCACATAGCTCCCCTCTGCTAATCGCTTGTCGGGCTGGATGGGCGCCGCTGTTCAAGCGGTCGCTTCCTATTCTATCCACCGCGTGAAGAAGAAGGGAAGATAAACGAGAAAGGAAATAAAGGAAAAAGGGAAAAGACTAATAACCTAAAATTGGAAAAATTGCATCTAAGTCCAAGAAAACTAAAAATAGCATAAGTATTGCCTCGGAGGTCCAAATTGGATGATTTCTTTTGCATACACTCAAGCACAAACTCCTCTACCAACTCAAAGCATGAAAACATACTGATTAGACTGCTTCACTAGATCGAAGCTCTAAATGTGACTGTGATTACTTGATTCAACTTAATGAACTAAATAATCAACATTGATATCATTAATTGCCTCAGGTGATTCAAACTCAGCTATTGATTCACATATTAACTTATTTGATTAACCATGATATTTAATTTGATTTTCAACACTAATTGAGGTGTTTCACGTAATTTGAGGTATTTATTGACTAACCCTGATATGGGTCGTAACACAAAACGTCAGTCAGCATAAATGAATATGTCAGTATGTGGGTACAACCAAAATTTCACACATAAGGCTAACAACTTATTTATCACAATCAAGGTAATTAACAATTCAATTTACATTTTCAATGTGTCAATCTCCACCGCTTTTGCCCTAACCCTGGAATACCCCCATTAGGGTTTCTCTTTTGCCATTGACTTAAGGCCACCTTCTCCATCCTGAGCTTGGTGTCTGGGGTCACCTCTCATGGTGCCCATTAGTCATGCAATATCATAAGGCCACCTTCTCTATCCTGAGCTTGGTGTCTGGGGTCACCACTCATGGTGCCCATGGGTCTTCCCTCTTATGCTTGACCTCATTGCATCATCCATCAGGGTGGCATGTAGGTGCGAGATTATACACTTATATCATAATTGTGATAATCATAGTGACTTTATGATTTGCAAGAATGAACATCCAAGCTGATAGGTTGCATACAATGCAATTAATCATCTAGAAAACCTTCGAGAAACTAAAGTGATTAACCATAATTAACCACATACCTAATCTAGAGCAACTTGATGTCCAAGCAATAATGATAAAGAACAATCAAACAAGCAATCAACAACATCCTGAAATTAATGCATAACATCCAAGTGTTATAGTTTATCCAAATCATTCTCAAGATAGACTTGGATTCCACCTTAGGCTTTCTAGGCCACTTTAGGGTTTTATTAGGGTTTTAGCCTCCATAATACCTTTATCTCGTTTAACACTCTCTTAGTTCACAAACCCAAACTTCAACATCATAAGCCTACTTAAAAGTCAATTAAGTCTATTATTCCCCTTTTACACTAAAATTACCATCTTTATCCTTTTAAGTTGTTTCAAGATCATTAGACTCAATTATCACCTTTAGTTTCTTTTGAATTGACAACTCATATTTCATTATGATCTAATTCATATATGGACTCCATTTATTACTAATTCCACATTTATCCATTAGAAAACCCTAATTTCCAAATTAAGGGTATTTATCCACAATTAGGAACTTATATACTCAAAATAGCTTAGAATCATCATATCTCAGCATTATTCTTGAATTTGAACAATTAAATCCATTAAGAGTCATAATTACTAATATTAGGTTTTCAAGGCCCATTAAAGCTTATTTATGTACATGCAACCCTAAATTAATCAAATTACACATAAAGTTCATCCTTTTAGATCTAATGCGTCTTTTTATAATCAACGGGTTAATATCAACTTTAATCACCCATTTAACCCTTCTCAATACATTAATCATCTTGAATTAGGGTTTCTTAATCATTAATGCACTAAAGTTGATAACTTCTACTACCTTTCGAATTGCAATAAGAATTAGTTTCTAAACATATTTTTAATGGATTCCTCGCATTTTTCTGAGCAAAATGCATGTATTATATGTACCAATCCGATCTACTAATATTTAGAAATGATTTTTGTAAGAAATACTTACTTGGACCAATGGCAGGTTGCCACGTCATCATTTCCATGCACTACGTAGCCGGCCCAAAACATAACCAAAAGACCATCTTGCCCTCACTTAAGTCACTGGTTCTTCACAGCGCGGAGGGGCAATTTCATCAACAGCCACCCGATCATCTTCAACCTCTCGACACCCTACCCGGCCGCCGACTGCAGCCTACTCACGGGTTCACCTCCTCCTTCCTAGGGCATGAGAACTTCCACCAACAGCCGCCCTAACTCCACCACCCTCCACCGCACCTGGGGCATCGCCCAGCTCGTGGCCTAGATGGCTAGGTTGGGCTGGACAGGCGTGCGACCTGCAACCATGGCGTCGGCCTTCTACAGGCGTTGCTCGATGGCTGTGGGCATGGAGGTGATGGCCAATCATCCCAGATCATCATGGGAGCTTTGTGCCTCTGATGAGACTTCAAGACAGCTCCTTGGTTCCCTCGAGATTGATCTACTCTCTTGGCTAGGGTTTGAACAAATAGAAAAATGAGAAGACCGAGAGATGCATGGAACTCTCTTGGGCTCAAGCCAAGAGTTCTACCTTTATATAGGGGAGGGTAGCAAAGCCCTAGGATGCCCATCCATGAGATCCAAGTCCCTTTCCCAAAAGGAAACCAAGTTCCTTCATTAAGAAGCAATCTTCTCTCTCTTAAATATCTTCTTATTAAACCATATTCCTTAGATATTGAGAATTTGAAAAGTATCTCTTTCATCATCTCTATGCTTGACTTTTAATCCATTGGCCATGAAATTATACTTCTTAATAGTAGAAAGTACCTCTTTTTGATAATACCAAAAATCCATTAATTATGTATCACATTATCCTCTTATTTTGTATTATTTGCATTTTCTCTTTCTTCTTATTCATTGGGACTCCTTGCACCCAAGAAAACCTAAGATTTCGAAATTACTTATTAAGGATACTTATTATCCTTCTAGATGCATCTACATTCTTCATTTCTCATTATCTTACTTATTTCTTTATTAAGATATCTCTTTTCAAGGATTTTTCATTATCTTTCATTTCCTTTTTCCTCTTTCCTAATTTTTTCATTAGAAATCACATATACACGAAATTTATTCAATTGTGGCCATTAATGCCAGTTTCTAGAGATTTCTATGTATTTTTATAAATACTTTGCTTAATATTCATTATCTTGTATCTTTTTCTATTATTTGGACTTTTCTTCCTTTCTTCTCTTTTATATCCATTAATGGATTAATCTAATAATAGGAATCACAAAATTCCTATCAAAAGGGATATTTACAAATAAATCCATCCTTTGAAGCAAAGCATACAACCTTTTTAATTAAGCCCCAATTTGTAAAATCATTATATTTCAATTATGAAAACATATGCAAAATCGAGGTTGTAACATCCTTCCCCTCTTATAGGAATTTTCCCCTCAAAATTCCATCAAACATACAAACAAGCAGGATAAGACTTTCTAATGTCCATCATGGCTCTTATGTGGCTTCACCCTCTCCATGGTGCTTCCCAAGAACCTTCATCATCTTATATTCTTACATCTGAGTTCTCTCTCACCTTGGTATATCGTACCCTTATAGGTGACTCAGGACATTTCAGCCTCTCACAAAGCTGAATAGGTTCATGGCTCAGCATATGGCTTGGATACCTCACATAGTGCTCTAGATCAGACTCGTGGAACACATCATGTTATCCTGAGGGGTAAGACTAAACATAACCATCTCCACCAATCTATCTCAAATGGACCCATATATCGGGGACTCAAATTTCTCATTTGTAGCTTAGAGGGGTCGGATTTTCACATCACATATTCTCCCACAGTGAATGCATGTCAGTCTGCTTTACATCAGCTCACGACTCATGTCGCCCCTGGGCTTTCTCAGCCATCACATGATCAAGGCAAATTCATCTACACACATTGTGGTCTCTCTGACCTTCATAAGGTCTTTCCACCAACATCATTTTCATGAAGCGGTGAGCAACACAGCCTCCCTTACAGAGCTTCTTACACCCCGATAAAGGCTATGGTGGTTAACATCACATTTTTCATACGACAAAATTGTCTCCATGTATCACCTTGAACGAGCACACATGCTCTCATCAGACCCTCTAGTCTGGATCATTCTAACCATCAGTTAGGGGTGATAAGTTGTACTAGCATCGAGTTCTTCATATACCTACTTCCACCTCATGGAAGTGAATCTTTAGGTTACACTCAAGAACTTTTGAACTCGCATCATGGTGTAGTTGAACCATCTCTCTCTCTTACATGTAGTTCAACCGGATCTATCCCTTGACAGTACTTTCTCTTTCTCTTAGATCATGTCATCTAGGTAAGGTGACTTGCCATAACCCATATTGCA
Organism: Alisma plantago-aquatica; assembly: GCA_963693085.1. Taxonomy (NCBI): domain Eukaryota; kingdom Viridiplantae; phylum Streptophyta; class Magnoliopsida; order Alismatales; family Alismataceae; genus Alisma; species Alisma plantago-aquatica. The sequence continues at coordinate 1,425,772,502 of OY856412.1, forward strand.
TCTTGACCTTCTCTGGTCCATGGGAAACTTACCACACATTCATAGTGATGAACTCCCATTCCCTTTCAGGGACTCTTTATCCTCTATATCAATCTTATGGGTTATTGGTGTTCGTCCTTCACCTCCTGGCATGGATGGCGATATGCCACATGCAACTACATCCTGACATCCAAAGTATTACTGTCACTTACTATCTTAGTAGTACCGTGGTGTATGGTGATCTTAAAATCACAATCTCATGCATGTCATGATTCCTCAAGATTGATTCCTCGGAAACCCTAAACCACTCTAGTCGGGGTTTCATCACCTTCTTTCCCAAAGAAGTGCATCTGAGGTTCTACAACCATCCTCCAATCACAACAAGCCCTCAGCTGGCTCACCGAGCAACCACCAACTCGATCAATGAATCTTGTTACATCTGAGTGTTAGCTAAACATATCTCCTTTTTCAAACTTAGGGCTAACCTAACAACCTCTTATAGCCTCTAGCTAAACTAGGTAGATGCATCTCAACCAGAGCATCCATTATCACCTCACATCCTCATGTATAAGGTAATGTTGAAGACATACACCTCCATGTATTCCACTTATTATCTCATCTCAAACTCTAAGTCTATCTTCATCAAGAAAACTATAAGCTCATCCTCTTGGCTTTCGAACTCAACCTTGTATAACTCGTAACTCCCACATGGCTCATGATAAAAACATCCTCATAAGATGACTACCTTAGTTCTCTTAGTGTTTGTAAATCATCCACTTATCATACACTCCACAAGGATACATTATTATCTCTATCCTCATACCCCATAGCAACGTTTCAACTCACATTATCTTTATCCTTGGTGTATGGCATGCGTACTGTCCTATCTCTCACTCCTATAAAAAGAGGAAATAAGCATTTGGTTGCAGTCCAAATACAGAGTTCTTCCCATTCTAAGTGTAGAGATGGTACATCCCACATTGCCAGTACCCCTACAATCTAATTTGAAATGTGCATCACATGTCTCCACATCATGAACATTTCAATATCAAGGTTACTTTCATGGAAAATTGGTCTCGAATACACTTGGGTCATCACACCATCCTTGGTCATCTCCTCTAGGTCTGTAGGGTGCCACCACTTTTGGGGTCATCCCTCTTCCCTTATGCATCAGAGAGTGCCCTCCTCATTTGCCCTTTGGGTCCCATGAGTTCATGAAGGTGATCAATCTCCTAACCCATGTCCCTTAGACAATGATAGATGTTACCTCCCGACCCTATAGTCATGTGCAACTAGGGAATTAGGCAACTCCTACTCCCATCGGTCTTATCCCTACCTGACTCTAGGATAGACTTAGGATTCTACCAAAGTGTATATCCATCTTGAAACCTTACCCAAGTCTCCATCATGTCTCTCGACATTCGTGGTCTGACTTACATCCTTTCATAGGGGTCATGGTAACCTACCTACCTTGGTCAGGCCCCATATGGTTACTTCCATAACACATCCACATGCACTTAGAGATGGTTATCTATGGGTCTACACGTTCATTCTCATACTATGTACTTTTCTCTTAGCTTCTCAAGATCCTATGAGACCTCTTTAGGTTACCTCAAAACCAACAATAACTAGTATACACCCTACAAAAGGATCCCTCTCCCAGGATGGGAGGAAACTACATCTTGATAACAAAGGTCACAAATGTCCTTATGTCTAGGGTTTACCTTCACATGGGCATGATTAACCCTAGCAAGCTACTAGGCTCGTAGCTAACCAAAGACCACCTACTAAACCATGCTAGGTCTCCCTGATAAGTCATACTTGTTCTCATTCCTCGACATTAGACCAACATCATATGTCACCAACCTATATGTGAGAGGTTCATCAAACATGCACCTTAATCCAAGGGGTTTCCCATTCCTCTAAACATGAGGAGTGACATGCTCAATCTATGGAACTTCAAGTCTCATCATGAGCATCAGGTGTACCAGGCACTACTACTTCCCCTCTTAGGTCTAGGGACCCTAGGTTCACCTCTTTATGCGACAGCTGTCCAACTGCATGCTCAACCTTTTAACCACGTACCAAACATGTACGAGGTATAACATGCATCTCCTATCACCATTCCACTTTTACAACACCTTAGAGTGGAGTCCTCCTCAAGGACAACTGACTACGTATAAGGCCTCACAACTCATTACTATACCTTTCCAGGGTCTAAGGAACTCTTCTTCCTAACCCTAAAAGGGTAAACACCTATACCATAGGCACATAGGTACAAGCATCCTTATCCTCTCTCTAGGGTTTGGTTCCTCTAAAGGAAACCAAGATACCATAAGCCTCCAGGGATCATGCACAAGGCAACCATAACCATCCACTTAGGTCGCATCATCCTCCACTCCTTAGGGTTCCTCTTAACCTTGAGTCTAAACTTCCAACCTCCTTGCCTGGGTCCTTCTCTCTCTCTCTAGAGTTAACCCTACAAACAACCTTACTACTAAGGGTTCTCTCTCCAAGGTGGATCAAGCTCACAAGCATGCACCTACATGGGTGAAACCTATGTTCAAACCTATGTTCGCTCAAGATTATCCATAACTCTTTATGCTCAGCTCATAATCTATCCAACATACTCTCCTGGAAAGGGTTTTAACCTACTGTCAACACTACAGACGTACTTTGGGTGCAACTTTGCCATGCTCATATAAGCTCATAGGGTTTCTATATGGTCATCACTAACCTCATCAATGAAGGAGTTATCCTTCACCCTAACATGCATGACCCTCCCCGGGGGTTGGGTCACCAAAGGTACTAGGTCAGCCAACCTCACATGGCACACACTCTCATAGGTATCCAAAACCAAAAGCATGTCAACCCACACACATGGTCGACCATGACATCCACCTCAACATGCCATGTCTCTCTCTAACCTTTACTTAGGGTTAGGGTTAGCATCATCCTTAGAGGATGTGATAGGTCTCTACCTTTAATGGAGATCTCAGCCTCCAAGACCCACTCTCTACTCATCCTCCTAAAAAGAGGGTCTATCCTCAAGTATCTCCTGAGGGCATGACAACACATGTCATACAACCTAAGCATGCAACTAATCTTTAGTTTCTACTTAAACTATTCAGCTTATGTCCATGACATCTTATTTACATACTTTTCATTAGTTTTGGTGGAGGATTCCTTAACCTTATTATGCATACCATATCCTCAAGAGGGTGAGGAAGAGAGAGAAAACCCTAAACCTTATAATCCTAAAAGAATTAGGGTTGAGAAGGGATGAAAATAGATGAGAGAGTCCTAAAGGTATCTTATTTCAAGTCAAAACCTCAGACATTGGCCAGGCAGTCACACTGCATTCGGGAGTCCTCGTATTCCGACTAGCGGTGCGGAGGAAAATCTTGCCAGCCCCCGGACCGTGATCCTTTTCTAGACACCTCAGTCATTGGAAAGTCCTCTAATAACTCCCTTGGGTTCGACAGAGTTTGTAAAATTTAATAATTACTAAAGATTAAATGAGGAACCAATGCTCTGATACCAAATGTAACGACCCCACCTCCCAGTAACCCCCAATTAAGGGACACCAAGAGGTCAGAGTCATTATCCCAATTAACTGGATCAAAGGTTTGATAAATAATCAGTAATAATTATAAAATTTTACCAAGCTATACTAAAAGCTGGTATAAAATAAAACTTTGCATACCTTTTAAAATTTTGGATATCTACTTCTATCCACAGCTTGAATCTATTCTATCTAATCCTCCTCACACTTTATTTCTTATTTTCACAATGTGTCACTTTACTATTTGTTCTTTTCAGGGTTGTACCTAAAACACCGACAAACAAAACGTCGGTTAGCATAAATGAATATGTCAGTTTGTGGGGACAACCAAAATTTCACACATAAGGCTAACAACCTATTTATCACAATCAAGGTAATTAACAATTCAATTTACGTTTTCAATGTGTCAATCACCACCGCTTTTTCCCTAACCCTGGAATACCCCCATTAGGGTTTCTCTTTTGCCATTGACTTAAGGCCACCTTCTCCATCCTGAGCTTGGTGCATGGGGTCACCTCTCATGGTTCCCATTAGTCATGCAATATCATAAGGCCACCTTCTCTATCCTGAGCTTGGTGCCTGGGGTCACCACTCATGGTACCCATGGGTCTTCCCTCTTAGGCTTGACCTCATTGCATCATCCATCAGGGTGGCATGTAGGTGTGAGATTACACAATTATATCATAATTGTGATAATCATAGTGACTTTATGATTTGCAAGTATGAACATCCAAGTTGATAGGTTGCATACAATGTGATTAATCATCCAGAAAACCTTCAAGGAACTAAAGCGATTAACCATAATTAACCACATACCTAATCTAGAGCAACTTGATGTCTAAGCAATAATGATAAAGAACAATCAAACAAGCAATCAACAACATCTTGAAATTAATGCATACCATCCAAGTGTTATAGATTATCCAAAACATTCTCAAGATAGACTTGGATTCCACCTTAGGCTTTCTAGGACACTTTAGGGTTTTATTAGGGTTTTAGCCTCCATAATACCTTTATCTCATTTAACACTCTCTTAGTTCACAAACCCTAACTTCAACATCATAAGCCTACTTAAAAGTCAATTAAGTCTATTATTCCCCCTTTTCACTAAAATTAACATCTTTATCCTTTTAAGTTGTTTCAAGATCATTAGACTCAATTATCACCTTTAGTTTCTTTTGAATTGACAACTAATATTTCATTATGATCTAATTCATATATGGACTCCATTTATTACTAATTCCACATTTATCCATTAGAAAACCCTAATTACCAAATTAAGGGTATTTATCCACAATTAGGAACTTATATACTCAAAATAGCTTAGAACCATCATATCTCAACTTTATTCCTAAATTTAAACAATTAAAGCCATTAAGTGTCATAATTACTAACATTAGGGTTTCAAGGCCCATTAAATATTATTTATGTACATGGAACCCTAAATTAATCAAATTACACAAAAAGTTCATCCTTTTAGATCTAATGCATCATTTTATAATCAATAGGTTAATATCAACTTTAATCATCCATATAAACCTTCTCAATACATTAATCATCTTAAATTAGGGTTTCTTAATCATTAATGCACTAAAGTTGATAACTTCCACTACCTTTCGAATTGCAATAGTAATTAGCTTCTAAATATATTTTTAATGGATTCCTCACATTTTTTTAGCAAAATACATATATTATATGTACCAATCCGATATACTAATATTTAGATATGATTTTTGTAAGAAATACTTACTTGGACCAATGGCAGGATGCCACGTCATCCTTTCCATGCACTACGTAGCCAGCCCAAAACATAACCAAAAGACCATATTGCCCTCACTTAATTCACCGGTTCTTCACAACACAGAGGGGCATTTTCATCAACAGCCACCCAATCATCTTCAACCTCTCGACACCCCTCCCGGCCGTCGACTGCAACCTACTCATGGGTCCACCTCCTCCTTCCTAGGGCTCGAGAACTGCCGCCAATAGTCGCCCTAGCTCCGCCACCCTCCGCCGTAGCTGGGGCATCACCCAGCTTGCGGCCTAGATTGTTAGCTTGGGCTAGACAGACGTGCGACCTGCAGCCATGGTGCCATCCTTCTGCAGGCGCTGCTCGATGGTTGTGGGCATGGAGGTGATGGACAATCATCCCAAATCATCGTGGGAGCTTTGTGCCTCTGACGAGACTTCAACACAGCTGCTCGTTGCCCTCGAGATTGATCTACTCTATTGGCTAGGGTTTGAACGAATAGAAGAAGGAGAAGAGAGAGAGAGATGCATGGAACTCTCTTGGGCTCGAGCCAAGAGTTCTACCTTTATATAGGGGAGGGTAGCAAAGCCCCAGGATGCCCATCCATGAGATCCAAGTCCCTTTCCCAAAAGGAAACCAAGTTCCTTCATTAAGAATCAATCTTCTCTCTCTTAAATATCTTCTTATTAAATCATATTCCTTAGATATTGAGAATTTTAAAATTATCTCTTTCATCATCTCTATGCTTGACTTTTAATCCATTGGCCACAAAATTATACTTCATAATAGTAGAAGAACCTCTTTTTGATAATACCAAAAATTCATTAATTATGTATCACATTATCCTCTTATTTTGTATTATTTTCATTTTCTCGTTCTTCTTATTCATTGGAACTCCTTGGACCCTAAGAAATCCTAAGATTTCGAAATTCCTTATTAAGGATACTTATTATCCTTCTAGATGCTTCTACATTCTTCATTTCTCATTATCTTACTTATTTCTTTATTAAGATATCTCTTTTCAAGAATTTTTCATTATCTTTCATTTCCTTTTTCTTCTTTCCTATTTTTTTTCATAAGAAATCACATATACACGAAATTTATTCAATTGTGGCCATTAATGCCACTTTCTAGAGATTTCTATGTATTTTTATAAATACTTTGCTTAATATTCATTATCTTGTATCTTTTTCTATTATTTGGACTTTTCTTCCTTTCTTCTCTTTTATATCCATTAATGGATTAATCTAATAATAGGAATCACAAAATTCGTATCCAAAGGGATATTTACAAAGAAATCCATCCTTTAAAGAAAAGCATACAACCTTTTTAATTAAGCCCCAATTTGTAAAATCATTATATTTCAATTATGAAAACATATGAAAAATCGAGGTTGTAACACTAGTGAAGCTCACCGCCGGCCAGGCTTATTAGCCACTTTCAGGCCACGGAAATCATTGTGTTAGACTCAGTAGGCTTATGCGAAGATAACATTGCTTTCAGTTTCCATTTGTGGTTGGCATGCCATCATTTTCAAGTTTGGAGTTGTTGCTCTGTAACTCACAATTTGTAGAGAGGGTTGCAGGTTGTTTTGGTCTTCCTTCCATGGGGAGTCTTTCCCTAGGTCCATTGAGTCACAAGGAAGATACCTTGTCCCTTATTCTGAGTTTTAGGCTCTTCTCTCGGCTTTCACCTTCTCAGTTCCTTCTACCATGGCAGAATGTAAGCAATCGTGCCTCCTGTCATCCCAGAGCCTTGACAATGACTCATTGTGATCGCTCAGTCATAACGAGGACAATGGAACTCCTCCTTTCCCTCCTTGGTTATTTTTCTTTCACCTTCTATTAGCAGGTTGAAGCTCCAGTACCAATGATTGGAGCCATGGCCAAGGCAAGAAGAAGCCTGGCCTCATTTTGACCTATGTACCCTCACGGTCTGACTTAATGTGTCACACATAACTAGGGTACTTTCGACATTTCAGTGATTTTAATATCTATACGATTAAGAGTTATCCCTATCATCTTTTGACTGATATGTCTTGTCACGCACATAAAGTTGGGCATGACAAGGTGAGGGCAGATTAGTCCTTATACAGGCCCACCTATTTGATTCCCAGATTTTCTAGAATGATCTTTTTTTTAAAAGGCTTTATCTCGCTTCTGATTGGTCAATACATACTCAGTCTTTAACAATTTGTAGAAAATGCTACAGATGTCAGATGGCAACGATCCATATATGTTTTTGATCAGTTTTTTGGGCTCTATTGCATGGTCCTAGTTTTAGATCCAGATTCTCAACCTACTTCCCATGATTCATTGAATCCTGAAAACCCTAGGTTTAACCATGATAATTAATATACTTATGTGTTGGACAGGATAATTAGGATTGATCGGGACTTGATCTACTGTTAGTACACCTCCTCAGGATCAGGTAAGCGGGTCCATGCACTTTGAGTATGTAGTGTTAGTTTTCATCATCTTATAATTATTATGATGATCAAGATGAATGATATGCATAGCATGTGTTTCAAATTAAACCTTAATTGCATCAAAGTTTCCCTAAAGTCATTGCTTTAATGTTATGCCTCAATGCTATTTCAAGAATCCATGTCATGTTCATATGAAATCCAAGTAAAGTTAATCACTTCCAAGATATTGATGAATCATGTAGTGGGTTGGATTACTTTATCCTCATCATGTTAATGTTAAGCCTACAGGCCTTATGAGCACCATTGGTGCATAAGTATCAAGGATACTTTAATCAATCAACAAGATTATGTTATGTGAATCTAAATCCATTGTTCAATTAGTTTAATGTTTTTCCTTATAGACAAGTTATTATGTTGTTATAATAATGCTCAATGCCACTTACTCTAACATGGTTTTTTTATTGCATGTATGTTTGGGGGTGTGATGCCCACAGGTACAAAGCAACTTCCAAGAAAGGGCTTTATGAAGGTCAACTTAAGGAATAGATCAATGTTTCCTAAAGATACATACGGTGGGGTGCCATCTACAATAGAAGATCCTGATGTTACAGATAACTTCATGTATTAATAATGTTTAATCGTGTATATCTTAGTTAGCTTCAATTTAAGAAACCAATCGTAAACAATGTATGAATCATTTTAAATACCAATGCATGGTGTTTGTTTACTTTTTTTGCAATTATTATTATGATTGTGATATCCCTTTGAGCTACAGTACCCCCATATTATGGACAATATGGGTATTGCTTCTGTTGCTACCTGAATGCTTAAATAAGGTGTTACAAAATGGTATCAGAGCAAATAAGAAGATGGACATCATGTAAAAACCACATCCACATGTTCTAAGCCCTAGGTATAGAATATTAAGTTCAAGATATGGGAAACCAAAGTAGGGTCTAGTCAGAAGACACAAGTTAGAAAGGGTTAGGGTTATGTGCCTAGCTGTTTTAGATTTTTTTGTTAACTTTGAATTTGTACATAGCATGCCCTCTCTTCTTCCCACGTGTTTGTGGTATGGAACACAGACTCATGGGGTTTTGTAGAGAGAATGTTATGTGCAAAATTGTACTTGTCTCGTCCTCTCAAGTGCATGTGGTATGGGACATGTGCATGAGGGAGGTGCTGAGACAAGAGTTGACATTAAAGTTTGAGACATATAGCCATCTAAACATAATTAATTACATAATAAGACCAAATATGCATACAATGGGTAGATAATTTGACAGGGATACGAAAGAAAAATGATGCACATGCTACTAAACAATGTTCTCTTCTATTTTATGATTATGTATTCAGATTGAACACCATGTGTTATTTCTATTTGTATGAATTATGAAATTATGAAAAATCATGTCTACATATAAGAAATCATGTTATGTTGATAATTGTCTTCTCTATCATGTTATGTGAGCCTTCATTGGCCTTATGTGAGCCTTAATTGGCCTTATGAGCTCTGTGGGAGCATTATGTGAGCCTTAACCAGCCTTACGTGAGCCTTAATCGGCCTTATGTGAGCCTTAATTGGCCTTATGAGCTCTGTGGGAGCATTATGTGAGCCTTAACCAGCCTTATGTGAGCCTTAACCGACCTTATGATATTGTGGGTGCAAATAGGAGAGTGACTATATCAACTCAAGTAAAATTCCATCATATTATGAAATTATGTCAAGTTAATCAAGTTCTCATGAAATTATGTTAACTATGAGTAAGTCATGTCTTAAGTATGTTAATGATACTCTAAGATAATATTAGAGATTTTACATGCACATATATGTGAAACCCTAAGGTGGGTAGTACCTCATTATGACATGAAAATTTCGGGGAAAAATTTTCTATAAGGTGGGTAGGTTGTAACAACCCTCAAAATTTTGTCCCGAAAAAAAAAATTTCTTACCTTTAATAAAGATGAAACCCTAGGTTGAAAGAATTTGTCTTTCATTTGTTGACTTCAAGTTGAGACCATGCTCAATTAGGATGCCAAAATAAGTTAACACAACACGTAGACATCATGTGAACCTTGAATGAATCATTTACCTAATGCATCAATCCTTATTCACATCAATGCCATTTAAAGCACAAAAACCTAACCCTAATTATGCAATGGTGGCTAGTTGGGATTGAATGATAGTTTGGACCCACATACATGTATAATGTATCCCAATAATTGGTATATGAGTGGATAATAGAATAATAGAGCTTCCCCCAGATTTTGGTAATAAAAAATCCTTTTCAATGATTATTAATGTGTTAATTACCCTAAGTAGTTAATGATGTAAAACACATGTTTCCCTAACTCATATCTAAAATCTAAGTGGATAATTGAATTCCCCATGGTCGAATGATCAAACTCACCAAATTTGGTTTGATTTAGATAATCTTGGATGCTTCAAAGGATATTAGGGAGAAAAGGAAGAGATAATGATTGATTATTGTCACAATCATTTAAATATACACGTAATTATCCTAGATATAGTATAGTTCGAGATATTAGGCGTAATACAGCCTGTCAAGTGCTCCTTTAGATGACCCAGCTCAGTTTGAGCCGTTGGTTGGGGATCTTAGGGCAGGGCCTTTGTCCCCTACCTCGTGTAGAATCCGTGTGGAGGAGGGAACATGACCCGATGATGTGCCCTCCTACATCTCTCAGTCCCCTCAATTGTTTCTTCTTATCTCAACGCCGACAGACTCGGGGGATCTTGGTGAGTCTTTTAAGCCCTAATGGGAACCCTATAGGTACATATAATGAAAATGCCCAAAATGCCTCCTTCTTCAGGTTACGCGGATGCCACCCCCAGGCAACTGGGCTACACTGGACCTACAACCAATGATCCAGAAAGCTCCGTTGGACTCAACACAACACTCCTCTACAGTTAATTGCAGCTAAGATGTCTTGAGAGATCATTTTAGCACTGGTCATCTTCTCCAACGCCGGTGAGCTCGAGGGAGGATCTCGAGTCATGCCAGTTCAATTACACCTCATGTAAGCTTCAAAACACTCTGTTGATTGTTTCTCATATGCCCTTAGCCTTGTCGGCCTATCCCAGTTATGTACCCACAAACCTGTTATCAGGCTAGTGAAGCTCACTGCTGGCCAGGCTTATTAGCCACTTTCAGGCCACGAAAAACATTGTGTTAGACTCGGTAGGCTTATGTGAAGAGAGCATTGCTCTCGGTTTCCATTTGTGGTTGCCATGCCATCATTTTCAAGTTTGGATTTGTTGCTCTATAACTCATAATTTGTAGAGAGGGTTGCAGGTTGTTTTGGTCTTCCTTCAATGGGAAGTCTTTCCCCAAGTCCATTGAGTCACAAGGAAGATACTTTATCCCTTATTCTGAGTTTTAGGCTCTTATCTCTGCTTTCACCTTCTCAGTTCCTTTTGCCATGGTGGAATGTAAGAAATTGTGTGTCCTATCATCCCAAAGCCTTGACTATGGCTCATTGTGATCGCTCAGTCATAACGAGGACAATGGAACTCCTCCTTTCCCTCCTTGGTCATTTTTCTTTCACCTTCTATTAGCAGGTCGAAGCTCCAGTTCCAACGATCGGAGCCTTGGCCAAGGCAAGAAGAAGCATGGCATCATTTTGACCTATGTACCCTCACAGTCTGACTTAATGTGTCATAGATAACTAGGGTACTTTCGACATTTCAGTGATTTTAATATCTATACGATTAAGAGTTATCCCTATCATCTTTTGACTGATATGCCTTGTCACGTACATAAAGTTGGGTGTGATAAGGTGAGGGAAGAGTAGTCCTTGTACAGGCCCACCTATTTGATTCCCAGATTTTCTAGAATGATCTTTTTTTAAAAGGCTTTATCTCGCTTCTGATTGGTCAATACATACTCAGTCTTTACAAATTCATAGAAAATGCTACAGATGTCAGATGGCAATGATTTATATATGGTTTTTGATCAGTTTTTTGGGCTCTATCGCATGGTCCTATTTTTAGATCCAGATTCTCAACCTACTTCCCATGATTCATTGAATCCCGAAAAGCCTAGGTTTAACCATGATAATTAATATACTTATGTGTTGGACATGATAATTAGGATTGATCGGGCCTTCATCTATTTTTAGTACACCTCCTCAGGATCAGGTAAGCGGGTCCATGCACTTTGAGTATGTAGTGTTAGTTTTCATCATCTTATAATTATTATGATGATCAAGATAAATGATATGCATAGTATGTGTTTCAAATTAAACCTTAATTGCATCAAAGTTTCCCTAAAGTCATTGCTTTAATGTTATGCCTCAATGCTATTTCAAGAATCCATGTCATGTTCATATGAAATCCAAGTAAAGTTAATCACTTCTAAGATATTGATGAATCATGTAGCGGGTTGGATTACTTTATCCTCATCATGTTAATGTTGAGCCTATGGGCCTTATGAGCACCATTGGTGTATAAGTATCAAGGATACTTTAATCAATCAACAAGATTATGTTATGTGAATCTAAATCCATTGTTCAATTAGTTTAATATTTTTCCTTATTGCCAAGTTACTATGTTTTTAGAATAATGCTCAATGCCGCTTACTCTAACATGGTTTTTTATTACATGTATGATTGGGGGCGTGATGCCCGCAGATACGAAGCAACTTCTAAGAAAGGGCTTTATGAATGTCAACTTAAGGAATAGATCAACGTTTCCTAAAGATACATACGGTGGGGTGTCATCTACAATAGAAGATCATGATGTTATAGATAACTTCATGTATTAATAATGTTTAATCGTGTATATCTTAGTTAGCTTCAATTTAAGAAACCAATGGTAAACAATGTATGAATCATTTTAAATATTAATGCATGGTGTTTGTTTACTTTGTTTGCAATGATTATTATGATTGTGACATCCTTTGAGATAGACTACCCACATTATAGACAATGTGGGTGTTGCTTCCGTTGCTACCTGAATGCTTCAAAGGGGTGTTACAAAATCTATGAACGTTCGAGCCGTGTTTTGGTTTCTGCTTTGTTCTCAGTTCCTTTCTGGAACTGGCGGAACTGGCGAGAATAGAAGTTGTTCTCAAGCTTCGGTACTGAAACATCTCCTGAATGCTCCTTTTCTTGGGCCTACTATTCCGGCAGCACATAAAGAACGCAGGGGGGATGCTCCTTTTCATCTGAGCGCAGGGGAGTGGAGGTAGTGATCGTTCTACCTGCCGGAGATCGAGCCCAAGTAGTGCCTTGTTAACGTCCCGGAATAGGGGAACGGCAAGTCCCTTCCTTCTGCGAGCTGGGCGATCAAGAGTTCTGTCGACCGCACATCTGGGGGAAGTTGTTGGTCGGGGTGGTCGCCCTGTGCGCCATCCTGGCAGTGCGTTGCTATGTTAAGGCAGGGGAAATAGGGGAGCAGCGGCTCTCCCTGGTCACGCATCGAGCGAGAAAGCTGATAGGGTGATGAGCCCTGTTCTAGACGGTAGGTCGTGCGCCACAAGCTGATGGGCCTACTGTGAGGCATGTCCAACTAAAAGAAAAAGGTGAGATTGTTTAGACAAAATTTTAATTAAGTCCGTACTTCAAATAATCACAATAATCACATATTTCTTCAGAAAATTTTGAACGAGTAGTCATTGGAAAGGTATTAAAACCAAGAATTCCATTTTACCGATTTCACATCCCAATTCAAATAAATCAAAACAAGATTTCTTAAAAATATGTGATTAGGGTTTAAGGTCATCTAAAGATAGATTTTGATGTGTAGATGTTACTTTCAAGTGGTTTAGGAGTTGACCATGATTAAGAAGGCCTAACCTAAGGATGTTCTTTCTTTCAGGTAAGCGGGTCATGCCACTATACATATGTACACTGGTTGAATTGTATGCTATGTATGATTTATGAATTATGCTTTCAATTTCTAGTTCAAAGCTCTAATCATGTTCATCATATTTCTATGATCATGTTATGATTAAGACATTCAAGAAAGAGTCATATAAATCATGTAATACTTATTTCAAGAATAAGAGGGAGAAATCCCATGATGATTAAGATAATACACTTAAGTTGTGAATTGTTCCTCTTGATGTTATTTTGTCTTTATGGCATTGATGAGCACTTTGGTACAACTAAGAGCTTTTACCGTCCTGATGAGTAATTTGGAATAATTATTGGATAAGGAAAATTTACATTGATGGCAGGATAAGAAAAATGATGTTAATGATGAAGATAAGAGAATTAAGTAACTTATTATATGTTTCTCACAATGATGGACCTTTATGGTCATTATGGGCTTCCTAGCAATGATGGGCTTTCCGAGCATGATGTGCACCATGTGGGCAGTGATGGAGAGAATGCATATAGTAATGTTTCTTAATTCATTGAAGTAATAAAATCTAAAGTGTAATGGTAATTCTTCATGTCGAGCTATGTCAAGCTATGTCAAGTTTATTTCAGTTCAAGCATATATGCTTACTTTTCAGTTCTTATAACATGTATAGTACCGCTTATTTATATTCTTGCTTTTTTTCACATGACCGTGGGACGAGATGTCCCTAGATCAAGGAGAAAATGAGAACTGAAGCGAGTCCTTCAGAGTAGCTGACAACAAAGAGACTTTAGCTTGGTGGGTGTCATCTACCATTCAATAGACTATCTAGTCTAGTTTATTCCATATTTTAGATTTTCTTAGTCTACATATATTAGGATAGAGATTAAGATGGGGCAGTTTATGGTTTTCCTTTCAAGAACAATGTATAAATCTATATTTTGAGTTAATGCATGGTGTTTCATTTATCTTATCGCTATTGAATATCATGTTTTGTGATGTTCCTCCAAGCCAAGTGACCCATGTTATGGACAACATGAGGTTTGCTTCCGCCGATATATATATGTTCTTGGACGGGCGTTACACCTTTCCACATGGCCATTTTATTCTTTGGGACAAGGTTTTAGGATAGCTCAAAGTAAATGGACATAGGTTAAAATAGTACATTACTGTAGAAGACTTTTTGACTTCTGAGGCACATCAACTCTTGTTACTAGAAGATCTGGACTTGAACGACACTTCGCCTCCTCCTATTCCTAAGACTGAACCAGATCAATGACACTCTTGCTTCAGGCCTTCGACGTAAAACTCGGCACTTGTTGGGAGGCAACCCAACATTTTTCCTTGCTTGTTTTACCTTCAATTTTTTTAATTGTTAATCTCTAGTTATTTTCCTTTCCATTTCCAACTCCCAGAAATCACCTCTGCTTGAGAAAACTGTCATTTCGTTGATCTAGACAAATGACTGTCTTCAGGTGTTCTTCTTCCCTCCATCTCCGATCTAGATTTTGCTCGGGATGAGCAAAAGTCTACGTCTGGGGTGGAGATGGGTGATATTTCTTTAGTCCACCCCTTTATCTATTCCCTTCTTTTTATTACTTTTTGCCCTTTTATTATCATTTTCTTTAGTTGCAAAATGACCATTATCTAGTCGGTCAAGTTGAATAAACATCTATCATTGTACCCTCATTTAAATCAATAAATCCTTTATAATAATTTTACAAATTGCCATGTCTGAAACCACCATGTCACCTAGGACCCTAAGTAACATCACTCCTTGGAATTGTTGGCAAGTCGTATGGAATCAATCAGAACCAAGCACAACTTTTCTCTATATTAACAATAGATTTTCTTGTTATAAAACTTGTATGACGTGAATTTTAGGAATACTCTAGCTAATGCAAGTGACATTCTCTGGGAAAAAAATTGTTGAAGTTTTAAGCACAAGAACACCTTTACTTCCTCCTTACTTTCCTTCTAAAAAAAATAAGCAAAGAGTCACCTTTGGAAAAAAATCAAATACGAGGTGGCATGCTTTTCAAATAAAAATTCCATATTCCACAAAGGGAAATACCATCAAAAGATGCCAAAAGTGTACATTAAAAAAATTATGACCAACGTAACCACAAATTTAAATCCTGAGTCGAATAGAGGAGGGATCAATATTTTTCCTCACACCCCCTTCGTCTTGTTCTTGTGAAACAATTTATAAAAAAAATTGAGAGCGTCAAAGTAAAAATAAGAGGAAACATGTTCTTTTACAAAATCCTGATTTATAAACAAGTCAAGATAATTGTTTAATAGAGAATACAAAACTTTGTACTATGTAGTTCTAGGAGATAAGAATGCTTGGCCAGAATTACAGGTAAGGAATAAAGTGATATGACA
The DNA here is from genome assembly GCA_963693085.1 of Alisma plantago-aquatica. Classification (NCBI taxonomy): domain Eukaryota; kingdom Viridiplantae; phylum Streptophyta; class Magnoliopsida; order Alismatales; family Alismataceae; genus Alisma; species Alisma plantago-aquatica. The sequence goes on from OY856412.1 coordinate 1,425,788,439, forward strand.
TGTTGCCAGTATAATTTGGACTTTATTTGTCATTTTATTTTCTCAGGACGAGTAAAGATTCAAGTATGGAGTATTTTGATAAATGTGTATTTATCCCTTTTATTTACATCTTTTAGATATCTCTTTAAGATTGTTTTGTTATTTATTTTCTTAGTTTGTAACTAATTGTATTAGTTTAGATTTTTCTCTTTAATTAGATTTTTAATTTTTTTTTGGGGTTTTGTAAGAAAATGACAAATATTCTTAGAACATAATTGCACAATTTGCAGCAGTCCTAAATTCATGTATACTCGACACCAAAAGTGCTATAACTTTTGCGTCCGAACTCCAAATTAAGTGTACAAGTATTCTTTGGAAAGGGAATTTAATTTTTTAAAATAATATACTATTATTTGGACCACTTTTTTGCCTTTTACATAAGGGAAATCCGGTCAAAATCTCTTCTGCGAAAATATGCAATTAAACAGAGTTACATGGTCAAGATAATTAAAGAAAATCAACAATTTCTATTGACCAGATCTAGAAAATTCAAACTGCCAGCCCCCCCTCTTTTTCTCCCTATTTTGAGGGCATCCTACCCCCCTTCTCCTCCTATAAAAGGAGGGGGCTTCCTCTTGTGAAGGCATTCGATTTTTCATTCTAAAAATTTGTATTGTTAATCTATAGAGAAAGTTCTTTCATTCTAGTATTATACTCCTTCTAGATTTCAATAAAACAATTCTATTCCAAGGTACTTATTCTTCTAGTTATTTTTCTTATTCTTCATTCTAGATCTAGATATCCTTTCAGTTTTTGTTCTTTATTTCTTTTTCTTTCTTTTATAATGGAGGATTAAGGGATTAAGTCATTTAACTGGAACCACCAAGTTCTTTTCAGAGTTTCTCCTTTCTGTGGTCTATGGCTTCATTTCTTCTTCCTCTTAACTCCATTCTCATGGCTAGTGAGTAGTTCTCTTATCCAGGCAAGGGGGATAACTCCTTGGCCATTATGTTAAAATCAGATTAAGCTTTATATGATTTTTTATTTGGATGATTTTTGGTTTAGAAATCGGTGATTTTAATGAAGTGATTAATCATTGTTATATTGTGTTAATCCTGGAGGATGCAACTGTGGAAACCAGGATTTAGAACAACTACACTAATTGCATGGAGATTTGGATGTGACTGTGGAAATTTTCCTATTAGGATGATGGACTAAGAAGCGTGAGCGCCAGGACCAATGGGCTCACGTGGAGTTTGTCTTTTGTGTATCATTCATGAATGATCCACATGCCTTCTTCTATATTTCTTATCGTATAACTATTTGATCATGTTTTAACTTTGGCTAAGGTGGTAAAATCCCTAAGCCTCAATATTTTCCCTTCTGATTCAATCGTTCTTCAAACGCTTATTTTTAATCGCTCTCTTTTTATTTCTTGCACTCAATTCTTGTTTATATTTCCCTTTGTGCTAGTGTAACTTTCATTCTATTGCTTAGTGTAATCATTTACTTCTTGCATTTCATTCCTTGTTCTAGGGTAATCATTCAAATCCCAATATGAAATTTACATCTAGTTCCTTTATTCAAAAATACCAAAAAGAAGTAAAAGTTCAAAAGAATCATTTGGGTTTCGAGAAAATTATCTTAAAAAGGTTGTCCTATGAGATCGACCCTTCTATACTAGCCTTAATTGGAAAGTAAAAAAAGGATTAAACTCTAGGATAATAATCTTAGTGAATTGATGTGCTATACGACATGTATCACCGTATCTGAACCTATAAAATACGTGAAATAAGGCGGATCAAGAACACGAGGTGCTGAGTACACAGCTAAAAGATACATATACATAAGCTTTGCATAATTTAAAGAAAGGATTTACATAAGTAAACGAGAAAGAATAAACAAGTTACATATTTAGAAAAAAGAGAGCTCGTGTTTTAATCATTTTACTCCATTTATACCAACAATATCATGTGTCATAAGGCCTTTGACCAACTTCCCATCGGAAGGGTCTGTAAGGGTGCTCAAGATTAGCTAACATTTTATACATGAGGGACCTCAAGGACTAAATTCATTGAGAAAACCCCATTTCAACATTGTATAATAGAGTTTCTAAATTATATTTCTAGGTTATAAAACAACAATATGAGACAAACATCGTGTACATACTAGAATACTACATGCAACATGTGAACAAGTAAACAAGCATACATATGTGTCACATTTAAAACAAGAAATCCATAGTCATATAATTATTAAAGCGTGTATCTGATCTAGAGATTCTCAACCTAACTTAGTATTGATGATGTAGCTACCAGCATCACTTGATTAAGCACAATATTGCATACATGCACTAGATTCTCATCATTAACCCTAATTATCTTTATTTTAGGGTTTTGGCCAAGTTCAGTTACAAGTCTCTTAATCTTATGGTTGATGGTCTTTTACTAATTTAGAGGTCATCAAGAAAATGTGGTTCAAGTTTCATGTCTTATCAAGGTTCCATGCATTTTATATGATCGTATCCAAATTTAGGTCACTTATGCACATTATATGGTCAAGGACTCACAATATATCAAGCAATACAATGGTTTATCAAGTCAAGGGGTCTAAGCATAGAACATGACTAGATTAGCAAGATAAAGGTGTAAAAATTAGATTTAATGTTAGGTGGATGTTCCCAAGTCTAGGTCCCATACGACTCCACATTATCAACATGCATCACCAAAAACCAACACATAAGACCTAGGTCATAAAGTCCCAACATGTGGATTAGATGGGATATCCACACTAAGGGGATCATAAAGGATAGATAATCTCTAATTTTAATAGGTAAGACATGAGATAAAAATCCACATCAAGAAATTGAGCATGAGAGCATAAAACAAGTCACATATGTCACATAAGAGGGCAATTAAGGGTGAAATAGGGCCACACACATCATATAACCCAAAAGAGGTTGGGCTTCACCATATAGGTTAGAAAACATCACAAAGATAAATTTTGAAAGATCTAGTATAGATTGATGCATCAACTAGATCTAAGAACCCCATATGACTAGGGTATAACCATTCATTTCCATGCATGTGTCACATTCATGTCTTGCCATATGAAATAACATAGCACAAGGGGATTAGGGAAAAGTTATTTGGGACATGAATATATGGGGTTGTTTATTTCCCAGATATATAAGCATTTTGATGTCATTAGGAAGAAATATTAGTCATCATAGAGCAAAGTACATCATTATAATCCAAACTAGTCACATATGTACAAAAGGAGTCATTAATGAGCAGTAGGGGTGATTAAGACTCACAATTAGTTAAAAGGTACAGAAAAAGTACAGATATGGCCATTAGACATGTAGAGGGATAATAAAAGTTCCAAATTTATCATAATCATGCATTAGAAGTAGGTAAACATATTCAAAGATCGTATTTTAGCAAAACAAGGAAAGTGGGAGCATATTCAGGTCATAAAACCATGCCTAAGTTGTAGATCTTCTCAAGAGGATCAATTTTCTATATTAGATTGTGCATTTTGGATTCAGGAGCTAGGAGTTATCAATTTTGGAAGTTTTGTCAAGAACTTTAGATAAATGTAGGGTGTTACCACTTTATCATGCGAGAAATCTCGAATGTAGGGTCCTCCTGGACACATGATGTCACCCAGTAGGCATGTGCCTCATGGCCAAGTTGTTCTAGACCATGCCCCATCTTCTTTCATCACCACCGTGCAATGAGGAATCACAATCCACCACTTGTGACCACCCCCTACAGTGAGGCAGTGAGGCCCTCGCTCCAGCCAGTGGTGCTACTGCACTTGTAGCTTGATGGAGTGCATATAGATCTAGAAAAGGAGGGCCAAGGGGACCCTGGGAGGATGTCGTCTGATCCCGCTAGAACCTTACGGATTCGTAGGAAGTCTGAGAAGGAGTGGAGCAGGTTGTAAGTTAAGGAACCCTGAGTGGCAGTTGTGGAGGCACCGCCTAGGCAAGGAAGAAGAAGGGCTAAGTATGGATAAGCCCTAGGGTGCGAGAAAGAGGGAAATAGAGGGGAAACCAAGGGAAATAGAATGGATATTTTAGTTTTGTCCAAGGTGTCAAGAAAATAGAGTATTGGTGTAGCTAAGATGGTGGTAGGTGCGGCAACACCATTGGTTTTGTCTCCAATAAAGAGAAAGCATATGAGTTCTCAGCCATTGATTTGGGGTGAATACGTGGCTCATAAATCTTACAGTTGTGATTGGTCCACTCGAGGAAGGGTGGATCACGGACAAAACAAAAAGGGGTGAGTGTTCTGCGTGCTCAGATTCAGGCCATTTAGGATTTCAAATCAATCACCCATTAAATGTACACATTCAAATTGTCACATCTTATGAATTATAGCTATCATTGAGGAAATTCTTCCGCCATTGGATTTGTAATTGAGTCCACTACACCATTTTACATATTAGAAAGACAAAATGTCTCAGTTATGATGTTCAATATTAGATGCAAGAAGGTGACATGATATAGCATGATACTTAGTGCAATTTCCCAAATTGGAGTCATATATTGGGAAATTGATCATAAATGTTACCAAATTGGAGTGTTACAACACTCAAGCCATGAAATTGATATCCAAACTAGACAAAGGGTCATCATAGAGTGAGGGAGAGCATAATCAAAGAGAGAGAAAATCAAGATTGTCACACAACTCCTACTTCTTGTTCCTTGGATTGATCAAACTCTAGTGTTTTTTTGGAAACCCAGAAGAGGGAATAAAAAAAAGGGACATTATCATAAAATTGATTATGTATAGGGTAATAACAAGTGGGAATTATTTAAGGCAAAGAAAGATAAATTAAGGAGATTTCAGTAAAGGGAAGTCCTAAAAACAAAAGTCTCAATAAAGTCCAATAGATGAGGCATCTAATTATAATAGGGATATGGATATCAAGAGGGGTTTCACCATATAATTTGACATAAACAATATAAAAAAATAAGCAGTTCATGTAAACAACATTATTGTAAGATTATTTAAAGTAGGTTTGGGATACCATCGAATCTTAGCCAAAATGTGCATAGAAAATCATACCCTAAGCAGAATAAGAACACCCTATTATATTGAGTGGAAATGCACACTATGTGTATGATTATACTCATGTACCACTACTAACAATAAAATTAGTCTAAGACATACAATAGGTAAGGCAAGATTAAGATCAATCAATCTCAAAACAATTCAAATAGAAAGGATCTGAACACTCATTTAAGTAGCAAATTTAGGTTAGAGGACCTCCAATGATTAATTCATATATTTTACATAAAAATCAAGAAAACTTCAAAATGAAAAAATTCTCAAAAGAATGCATGAATCACCAAGGAATATTCATATTTCAAGTGTGTCATATGGGAAGTATGATATAATTCTAGATAATAATGCCCAAATAAATCAGGAGGATGCAATATATCTTGACTTGAATGTTAGGATTAGAATGGAAACCATGAACACAACGACGTTAGGGTTGTGAGGCGGCACATGGGCGTGATTCATTGGAGGTGGACAAGGACAAGACAGACCCCCGAATCTAAGAAAGGAGGAAGGCATAGACATAGGTGTGGATTGAATGATATTGCAGGTGGGTATGGTCACAAAGGAAAGACAGGCTATGGTACATGTTAGTTGGGAATATCGACTACCAAACCAGTAATAGTTCCTTGAAAACATAGGGTTAAAATTGAACTATAGGATGTACTAATGTAGCCCACTAGTTGATAGTAAGGAAACTTTCCATGATGCATCAATGAAAATCAGATCCCCTACATCGGAAGAAGGCAACTTCCCACCGATAAAGAGTGTTGGTCCAGTTAAAGGACAACACTATACAGAAGAAATAGATCCCCATAGGTCTGAGAGGGTATCGGAGGAGACTATGTCCCATCCATAAGTATCCTATAAGGATGTGGTAGAGAAAACTCATAAATTGGACATGTTTGATGCACTAGATATAGGTATGACCCTAAAACCTAAAGACGTCATTTTGGAAGAAACAGAAGGGATGCTCTCTTTTGATTTTAAGGAGGCAATTGAAGGTTTGTTAAAACCCTAGATTTCTGCAACAACCATTAAACTTATGTCTAGAGAGATAGGATATCTTGCACTCAAAGATAAAATCAAGTTTTTGTGGAAACCTGCTAGTCTCTTTAATCTAATAGATCTCAAAAATGATTATTCCTTTTCCAGGTGTAGCTAGAAGAAGACAATCTAAGGACCCCAGCAGTAGGGTCGTGGCCTTTGTTTGGGTCTTATCTAGAAGTTTAGAGATGGAACCTTTTTTACAGATGATTCAAATCCAAAACTGATGATTGTGTGGGTAAGGATATCTAAGTTACTTATACACCTATATCATGACACTTTTCTAAGAACAATTGGTAATTAGTTGAGGAGAGCACTTAAAATTGATATTAGCTTGACTATGCAAAGCAGATGCCATTTTGCAAGATTGGTTTTGAAATATCCATGGGTAGATCTCTCATAGAAACAATTTGCATCTTGGTAAAGGAATATTAGGTACAATATGAGAACATCCCATATATTTTCATGAAGTATGGAAAAGTGGGGCATACAGAGAAGGATTTCCCTAGAAGAAATTGTACCATCCAACACGACAAGGTGGAATGAAGTACAACCCCAAGTCAGTCCAAGCAAGGGATTATATAGAAAGAAGTTTTCTCAGAGCTACATGTAAAATGGATGTCCAGGAAGCTGAGGAAAAATATGGAGACCTATGAGAGCTCAGAACAAGTTTCAAGAATTGTAGGACTGTGATGATGATGATGGTCTAGGAAATCCCAAGAGACAATTCAAAGACAAAGGAGAACCATGACCCAAGATAGACTGGAGGGTAAATAAAAGAATCACAAGAATGGAATGAAGTACAACCCCAAGTCAGTCCAAGCAATGGATTATATAGAAAGAAGTTTTCTCAGAGCTACATGTAAAATGGATGTCCAGGAAGCTGAGGAAAAAGATGGAGACCCATGAGAGCTCAGAACAAGTTTCAAGAATTATAGGACTGTGGTGATGATGATGATGGTCTAGGAAATCCCAAGAGACAATTCAAAGACAAAGGAGAACCATGACCCAAGATAGACTGGAGGGTAAATAAAAAAATCACAAGAAGTAGCTCCAATGGAAAATCTCATGTGTATGAGGATAACCATAACAAGGAGAAGGGGACTATGGAAGAGGATATTGAAGTGCAGATTTACATGTTCTACAATGGATTTGCAAGCCGTATGACAATTAATCTAAATGAAGATGAGATAATGGAGGCTTCAACTTCAATTTGGTGCCCTCAGATACTATTCAATTTGTGGCTGGGGAAGGTGTTCCACCCGTAGGTAATTCAAGGAAGTCTAATACATAAGTTGGTATATATTTGCAGAATAGGAAGAAGCTAAGCCAAATCGAACAAGGAAAATCCAATACAAGAAAAAGAGGAAAACAAACCTATCAATAGGAGTTACAGAAGGAGGAACATGATGAGGGAGGATAGGAAACACCCATCAAGGTGACCCAATAAAGGTAAAGACATGGAATGTATAAGGTATTCTAGATAGGGATACCCATATTACGATTGAGCAACTTGTGCTAAAGTGTAGTGTTAGTGCTATATGTATTTTAACCACACATTAGTGGGGACAATGATAATCATGTTATCAAAAATCCAAGCTTCATGATGTCACATAGAGTTGATGCCCAAGGTTTTTGTAGGGAAATCTAGATCTTGTGGAAGGGGAATGTTTTTTTCTTGAGGATATCCAATCGCATAAACAATTCATTCATTGTAAGATAGAAGGGTGGCTCTATTTCACCTATCTATATGGTAGCACCATATGTTCAGGAAGAAGACTGCTCTAGAACAAATTGAGGAAAATAGAGGAATCGTGTGATGGGTCATGGTCATCACAGGATATTTTAATGCTCACATATTTTTGCATGATAAGATAGGAGGGAAAACACTTGAATCTACTAGTTTCTAGGAGTTCTTGTAGGCCTTGAGCGATTGTGGCATGGTCGGTCTTGGGGAAAATGGTCCTATCATGACCTTCAAACATGGATTACTCCAAATGAGATTGGATAGAGCCTATGCAAACCAAAAATGGTTGGACACGTTTAATAATGCTACAATGGAGATTACTAAACAGATCAAATCCAATCATGCACCTGTTCTCATCAATACAAACAAAGATAAGAGGCATTCCAATAGAAGGAGTAGGACTTGTGCTCATTGGTAGGAACATGTCAATTTCTAGGAACTACTCAAAAAGCACTGGAAAAATGATAATACTTTCATGGACAACTGAAGATAGTTATTCATGGAATTGATGAAATGGAACCAAAATATGAGAAGCAAGAGGTGGAAGAAGAAGACATCTTTCAAGTTAGACTCCTTGTGGCACAACAATACATGGTGGAAAATATAATCCTGAAGTAGAAAACATTATCATATGCATTCAAAATCATATTATGGAAGAAATGAAATTAAAGGAGATGGAGTGGCCTATTGTGAATGGGTCAAGTTGGGTGATAGTAATACTAGATACTTTCACACAATGGTCAAAGAAATATGATGGAGGAATAAGATATAAAGACTAAAGAATAATGAAGAATAGTGTGTTTATGAAAAAGATAGTATGGGCACCATGATGTCAGATCATTTTGTTGAGTTGTTAACAAACCTAGCTCTAGGTACTCATTTGACTTCTGCAAGAGAGTACATAGGGATCTTCCCACAGCTGAATTAGGATCTAGTCACACATGGATAGGGATCCTAGCGAGGATGAAGTAAAAACAAGTATGTTCTCCATGTCCGCACTGAAGGCTCCTAGCCTTGATGGAGTCGACACACACTTCCTACAATAGAATTAGACAACCATGAAGGATATCCTTGTATCCTTTATGGAAAAACCCTTCACAATAGGCCAATGTGTAACAACAAGCGGTTGACAATATGATTGTTTTAACTCCTAAGATTCTCATACTTCCTGTAACCATTTTTGACCCCATGTCACTGAATAATGTATGCATCAAAGTACTATCTAAAATTATTGCGAATAGGATCAAGTCATACCTTGATGATTGGATTACTCCTATCTAGAACAACTTCATCCCCAGACATAGTATTCAAGATAACATTATACTCATGCAGTAGGTAACACATTTAATGGAGAAGGACATTACAAGGGCTCTTTCAATGGCCATCAAAGTCAATATCTCCAAGGCCCATGACAAGTTGATCTGGGACTTCATCCTAGACACGCTAGAGAGAACTTCCATCCCAACTAATGTGATTAATGCCATAATGTAAGTTATCACCTCAAGACAATCCTCTATTCTATGGAGGGTGAGACATTACCACCATTCAGACCTTCTCAAGTGGTCAAACAAGGAGACCCTCTGTCTCCTTACATCTTTGTGTTCTGTATGTATAGGCTCGGCCAGGACAATCTTTAAGAGGTCAGACACAATCACTGAAAGTCAACCTTATACACAAACAAGCACATTACGATATCACAGATGTGCTTAGCAGATAATGTTGTCCTATTTGGGAAATCTTTAGTGTCCCTGGAAAAATGTGTATTGGGATGTCTACAAAGATTCAAAAAGGCATAGGATGAACAAATTGCACATGAAAAATCAACTATTTTCTTCTCCAAGAAGATGTCATCTTCTACATGTAGGGCCATCTACAAACGGTTGAAAATACAGAGGTGTACAAGATATGAAAATATCTTGGAGTTCATATTGTCCAAAGGAGGAATCTAAAGCACTTTACTTGGATCTGGTAAGTAGTTATCAAGAAAAGGTAAGTAACTGGGCAGATATGAAACTATTGCTTGTAGGTTGGATTACACTGGCAAAGGAAATTTTGTTCCCTAATGCAACACATATAATGCAATAACCTAAATTGCCTATATCAGTGTGTGATAATATTGATCAAATCACAAGTAATTTCATATAGAGTGGTCAAGGAACCAAGAGAGGTACAAATTTGATTACATTGAACAGGCTACTTGCACATTGAATGGACGATGACTTGGGTCTACGAGCAGCTTAGGAGTTCAATGATGCATTGTTGATGGAAGTGACAAACAAACTTCTAAGGAAAAGAGACCCAAAATGTGAACGTCTATTCAAGGAAAAATATGAGATATTTGAATCTCTGGGGAAATCAGGCTTGCTGACATGGAGAGGGATACTACCATCATTATGCAAAGCTAATGCTAATACAACATGCTCAATTGCAAATAGACATGACACATTGGTGTGGAAGGACAAATGGTTGAGGAATGCAGAGCTACCAAAAATAAAATAACGGATTATGATCCTGGAAGAGTTAATGGATTTAAAGATTTCAAGCCTTGTAATCAAGGAGGTAAATGGGATGAGGAATTATGAAACGTGTACTATGACAAGGAGACAATTGATGTAATTAGATTGATGACAACACCAATGAAGGAATTGGGGGGGAGATGATATATATTGGATTGGTCATCTATAAGGGAACTTCTCCATGAAGGAAATGTACAAGGTTCTTATTCAAGAGAAGGTTATATTCAGATGGAGATTAGAATGTACTTTGGAAGCAGAAGGCTACTCACCGTGCAAGTCCTTCTTGTGACTACTCCAGCATGATAGATTGCTCACGGCTGAACTGAGGAAGAAAAGGAACATGACCAAAATGGGTACATGCAAATTATTCAATGAAGGTGGTGAGACATGCATCCATGTAATTAGGGACTGTGCGGTGACAGAACCTATATGGCGGCAAAAAGATTCCAGTCTAGACGACTCATTATATATTATTGACAATAAAAAGGATGGGATCAAATGAAATATGGGAAGCAACATGAATCTACGTAACTAGAATATCATGTTTATGATCACATGTTGGTTGATCTGGAAGGTTAGGAACCTTCTTGTCTTTGAAAAATTCAGTAGGCCAGTTAAAAATATTGTGGTGGATTTTTGAGCCCATGTACTGAATAATTGGGGAAATCATGGACATGTTGATCTTAGTAGAGAACAGAGGAATCAAGCTAAGTGGAAACCAACACAATCAGGGTGGATCAAAGTCTCGATTGATGATTCTTTGCAACATACTATAGAAATATTTTGTACAATCTTCATTTTCAAAGACAACAAGGGTGAATGGATAAGAAGAGGCGCTCGAAAATGTGAATTAACTACAATCTTGTGGGCCTTTAGGGAGCCAAAATTTTGAACTGTAGGAAAGTAGAGGTGTACAATGATTCAAGATTATCAATTGAACTCCTGGGGAGTAATTCATCATGCCCAAACTAATACCAATTATTGGTCAACAACATCAATAAAGAAAGGATCCAATTTTAGGACTCTTACATCGTGAAGATCTTCAGAGAATCTAACGGACCAGCAAATAAATTGGCTAAACGGTTCCTCACAAAGCCTGGGGAAGAGTTCTACTTAACAGAGTGTCCTAAAGAGATAAAGAGTGACCTAGTTAAAGATGTAGAAGGAACTATAGAATAGTCTTTCATTTCGGATGTGGTCATTTAGAATAAATATTTGGATTAGAAGAAAAATACTATCCTCTGGAGACTAATAAACTAGGGTTCAAAAACATTATTTATACAGAAACTAGGGTTCAAGTATGCTTTAAATTATGAAACCATAGAATATAACCCTTTATAAAAAAACCTAAATAACATCTTGATATTATTCTAGTTAGGAGGTCTTGAATTTATTATTCAAAGACTTTTTTATCTATATGTTCTGGATTCATAATTTTTTTATTATAATTTTCTCAAGTTTTTGTAAGAAAGAGATAAATTCTAAAATCACTCATTTGAAACTTAGGATCTAGAAGTGAAAACCATACCATTAGATTGAGAAAAATATCACAATTATAGAACATGTCTCCCTATAATTTTTGGAGCTTCTAGCATATATTTATTGATTTTACAATTTCATATCATTTATCAATTTAAATTAAAAATAATGTAAAAATGATAGTGTTAACCTTGTATTATTATCCTAAACCATACAACATGACATGGCGATATTCCAAAACTAGATGTGAGAAATTAAACAACTAAAAGATCACAAAATGGGTGTTTTACTCATGTGAGAAAAATAAGTAAAAATATAATATGAGGGGTAAAGAGGGATATGCATGAGTGAGGTCTCCTTCTCCCAACCTTGCACCATTGTTGTAGACTAATGTGTAGCAAGTCTTAGCCTAAATTGGGGAAAACTAATATGGGTAAAAATCAACAATTGTGGCAAGATGAATGTGAAGAATAAGGGCCGTAAAAATGCACCTTTGAGGAATTTGGTTGAGGTCAATCTAGAGTAAGCTACAATGCTACCAAAGTGCAAAGTTTGAGTAGTTAGCGGCAGAATGGGGGTGGTGTGGGACACAATTTGCTCTAGGGTGTTATTGCAAGAGGCAGAACAGAAGAAAAGGATGGATTAGGGTTTTATAGGGTGAGAATTAGGGTTCCCCGAGTTGAGGATTCTAGAAACCTAGGCACAAATTTGGTCAATTCCTAGATGCATGGAAATATGATTAGATTTAGGGAAGATAGATGTGGATGTGAATTTGGAATTTAGTTCAAAAAAATTCACAAAGTAACATGATCTATAGAGGGAGAAAGAGTCATAAAATGAATCCAACTCTGAGTAGGACTGTACATGGCTTGTATTGTCAACTACCTGAGGTAGAAGATAAGCCTCTAACCTTGCAATCCATATCCAATGATGTAGGTCATAGTTTCACACCAAAAATAATAGAAACATGTGTGACATACAAATAATGATTGAAACTTTAGTCTTTTGAGGCATTCAATTGCATAATACTCTTTGAATTGAAGGTGTATTTGTTATCTGATTAACTTCAAATGTTGTTGGTTAGATAATTGAGGGGTGAGGAATCCTATTTTTTCATTATATTTAACTTTTGAAACTCATAAAACTATCAAATCATGAGTATCCAATAAATTGATATATTTATTATTTCATTCATCCTTAAATGCTCAAATTTAGTGTGTGGCTCTTCCTTCCCCAAACCTAACCCTAGGAAATTCTATAAAACTAATTTTGAACTTAAACCCATCAAGATGGGGAAGTTGTATATTTTGACCCTACATAAGGTATTATCCAAATTACTTAAATTAATAATTGGTTTACTTATTAAAAATTATAGTTCTAGATTCCTAGCATCCTAATACACTCTAAGTAAAGAAAAGGATATAAAACTTAAATATTATAAAGTAAGGAGAATAATTAGATATATACCTAGGATTGAGTGTGTGTATATATATAGATAGAGAGAGAGTCAGGCTAGAATACACTCGAGTGTATTCAGAGCATAATACACTGAAGTAGTTTTTCATGATGCAACATTTTTTTCAAAAATTTAATCCATTGATCTTCTTAGACATCTTGTGAATAACTCATATATAAAATTTGAGCCCATTTGGACATTTATAGCTCACATTATGAAGACCACAAAAATTATGCATTTCAAATTAGTTTCCTACGTCAATTTTGTTGCCCTCAGATGAGTGACTTACACTCATCCAAATGGGATCAAAATTTGAATGTATCCTAATTATAATATGACAATGAAGATAATTGGTTTACATTTTGCAAAAAAATAGTCTTGATATGCAAACACCACTTGGGTGTAGTGTGTGATTTGTACACTCGAGTGTATTCTAGCCTGACTCTTTCTCTCTCTCTCTCTCTCTCTATATATATATATATATATATTTATTTATATATATATATATATATATATATATATAGTGTCAGGCTGGAATACACTCGAGTGTACAGATCACACGCTACACTCAAGTAGTGTTTGCATATCAAGACTAAACTTTTGTAAAATGTAAACCATAGATCTTCATTGTCATACTATAATTAGGCTACATACATATTTTGAGCCCATTTGGTAGCGTGTAAGTCACTCATCCAAGAAAAACAAAATCAACGCACGAAACTAATTTGAAATGCATTATTTTTGTGCTCTTTATAACATGACCTATAAATGTCCAAATGGACTCAAATTTTATATATGAGCTATTCACAACATGTTTAAGAAGATCAATGGATTATATTTCAAAAAAAATATTGTATCATGGAAAACTACTTGAGTGTATTCTGCTATGAATACACTTGAGTGTATTCTAGCATGATTATATATATATATATATACATATATATACATATATATAGACATATATATATTGGATACTCCATACCTTACAAAGGATTTCATCCAAAAAATATCAAACAAAAATGAAGGGCGAGTTCACAAAATTTCTTCCTTGAGCTCCCAAGTTGTCTCAAGCCATGGTATTTCCATAAACATTCAGAATTTCAATTTCTTTGTGATTTAGTTGTTTCATTTCAAAATCAAGGATCTTCACAGAATACTCCTCCGAAGTCAAGTCCTCATTCATGTCTATAGGCTCTATTACAAATCTTCCACATACTTATTCAAAACTGGTACATGGATTAAATTGTGGATATTTTCATAAGTAGGGGGTAATGCCAAATAGTACATGCACTCCCCAACCTTATCTAAAACATTCGACGGTCCTACATAATGATGTCTAAGATGTTCCTTGGTATTGGATCTAGCAATGGATCAAATCGATTTTATTTTCAAGAAAACACAATCACCAACAAGAAATTTCACATTCATTAGTCTCTTGTCAAAATACAGCTTATGTCGATCTTGAGAATATTTCATTATTTTATTTGTCAGACTAATTTTGTTCTTCATCAACTACATGATGTTGGTTTCCAGAAGTATGTGTTCATTCACATGATCCCAATACAAAGGGGAACAATATGGTTGACCACGAAGCTTGAAATGGTGGTGTATCAATATTGGCTTGGTAATTGTTGTTATAAGTGAATTGGGGCAATGGACGATAGTTATACCAAATACCTTCCCAATCCATCACACAAGTTGGTAGAAGATATTCTAGAATCTGAAGGGTTCTCTCATACTACCCATCTTTCTGAGGGTGGTAAGTTGTACTAAAATGTAGTTCTGAATCCATCTCTTCTTGAATCTTCATTCACAAGTGATATGTAAACTTTGGGTCCTGATTAGATACTATAGACTTTATGACCCCATGCTAACAAACTATCTTGTCAATGCATAATTGTACCATGTCAAAAACCTTATATATGGTCTTCAAAGGTAAGAAATGAGTGGATTTAGTATGATGATCTACCACAACCCAGCCTACAATGAGTCCACCTCTTGACCTTGGGAATCTTGTCACGAAGTCCATCATAAGCATTTCACATTTCCATTATGGAATCTCAAGAGTTTGGATAAGTCCACCAGGTTATTGATGTTGTATGTTTACTTTTCAGAAAGTTAAACATTTCTCAACAAAACCAGCATTGTTCTTCTTCATGTTTTGTCACAAAAAACTTCTCTGCAAGTCCTTGTAGATCTATGTGTTGCCTGGGTAGATCATATACTTGAATCCATGAGCCTTACTTAGCATCCTCTACTTCAAGTAATCTAGATCAAGAATCCATAGCTGATGACAAAAATGGGGATTACACCATCAACTTCGATAGAAAATTCTGATTGCAAAATCTCAGCTAGAAGTTTCATCTCACCAAAGTTAGGACTAGTCATTTGAGAAGCAACGACTTTAGAAATCCAAGATGAGGTGATTATCAAATTAGCCACAAGGATCTAAAATTATCAACAACTAAGTCATCAAAATCATCCTTTAGCTTATGTCTCCAACTAGAAACATAATATATGCTTCTCTATACAAAATAATGTAGAGATGCACAAATTATACCTTCTTTCTTCTTAGGGCATCTATGATAATGTGCACATTCCCAAGATGGTAAGAGATTGTAAAATCATACTCTTTTAAATACTTCATACAACACCTTTGTTGTAGATTCAAATCCTTTAAATCATTGGGTAATATATGCTCTTATGATTAAATAAAACCTTTATCTGCACTTCATATATATAATGCCACAAAAGATTGAGAGCATGAACTGTAATGACTGTTTTTTGAATTCGTCATCTGATTAGGGTTTACTAATATGATTACATGCTTAACTAGAATGATCATTGGTTAATATTGATTCATGATGATAGATTGATTATGATGTTTTAAACCTATTGAGTAACTCTAAGCATGCCTTGATTCAAATAATAAGGGTTTGAAAATATATAAAAAACCTAATCAGCCAAATTAGGATTTTAGTAGCATATGAATAAAAAATTTGATAAATACAATGGTAGAGTGAATGATTTTTAGTACTTTATCTATGACTCTGATTTACTTCAAATTTTTTTATGGTTTAAAAAACACAAATGTATGTGTTCTTGAAACATATCATAATTTTTTAATATTTTTTGACCTTTTTGTCGATCAAGTTTCCCCAGGGAAAACTCATTCGACCATGCATTCTGGATGAAATATAACCTTCTAGTATTTTATTTTTATATTTTTATTGGTATTTCCAATGATCTAAAATTTTAACTCTAGTTTGATAACTCCATCTCATACATTATGTTAAATTTTCATAATTTTTGGATGATGTTAGACTAATCCAGAGAGTGGTGTTGACTGAGTTTATTATTAGTGACAACTCAAATGACCAACAAGTCCTAATAAAATATAAATGCAATGAAGGGCTTGTTTGCAATTGTTACAAGCACATTAATTGATCTATATAATCAACCTAACACCCTACTAGCATCCATATTTGGTGGCTCCCATCCATGAAATGAAAATTGAGAGACAGAGTAGAGCTAGGGTTTTGAGAGAAGAAAGTTGTGAAAATGATGATATAGGATTTCATCTTCCTAGAAATGATGGAATCAAGTAAGTTGGTCATCCATAGATATCTTTTATTGGTAATTGTTCTATGACATGTATATATTTCTTCTTTCCTCTAATTATAACCAAATATATAGTACATCATTGCATTTTGCTTTTCTTTATCTCCTATTCTCCTTGTCTAAGGTTTTTGAGTTGAGAGGAGGAAGAAATGGATTCAATTGTTAGAACCTAAATTAAATTCTAAAAATTTAGACTATATGGGACATTTTTATGGTTCTTGGATCCGGAGGTGAGTGCTTTTCTCCCTCATAAGCTCTGTAATTATGAGGAAAGTGTAATTCTATCTTCCTTAATTGATCAAAGTTCTTATTTGTATTTGTATGCAGTTGGGTAACCAATTGGAAAGATTTATAGGGAATCAAATGCCAATGATTGGATTCTTGTCATTTATTTGTATTTATTCAGTTCTTATTCTATTGATTCAAGTTACAAGGAAAGTCTTATGGATAGAGAACTATATCATTTTACACCAATTTTGTTTAAAAATCAGCCCAATGGGCAATTGTTTGGAAATTTAGTTGACATGTATGTAATCATAACTCAATAAGCATGAGATTCTAAACTGAAATTTAGAATCCTTACTTAAATTGAATTTGTTATTTACATGAGTATCAGTACATGAAGGTTTAATATGGAGGAAACCATGTCTAGGGCAAATTTTGAGGGATGTGCTCAAATGAATCAATGAATCATTGCAAGCTGGTAAATGATTAGTTGATTGTGTGGAATGGAAACTAGGCTTTCCATGTGTCTTAAATAGACTCAATGAACCTTTTTACACTCTGATGACATTACTAAATAATGTGATTCTTATGATGTATTTAAGTAAGATGGCCTCTTTAAAACCCTAGAATTTCAATATTAAGTTGAGTAAGAGAGATTTAACCTAAAGTTGTATATCATATTGTAAGTGTGACGATATGCTCTATTGAAGGTATTCTTACTTCAACTAAAAATAAAAGTCTTATTAATATGATATAATTCTAATGCATCAATTCTAGTATAAGATATGCAATAACGAGTAAATTTTACATGAATGCAAGATTTTTATTCAAGTCACATAATAATGAATTGAGAAGATGATTAGAGGTTTGTAGGCAAGAACAAGTAACCCTAATCCATGGTATCTTTTAATTTGAGAGTTCTGAAAAGAATAGAAGTATTGGTTTTATTTTTCAAAATGCCATTATGAGTCAAATGACTTCATACATGTATCTAGATGCAATATAATAGATGGACAAAGGTGATGTGAATTGTGATGATATGTAATGAATAAAATATTAATAAAATAAATATAGGGGAGTATTTTATATTTTTATTTAAATATATCTAGACTGACCTAAAATGAATGGAATACACTAAAATCAGCCTATAATGGAATTTGATGAGAGAGAAACTTTATGTATAAGTAAATTTAGAATGATTTATCACAAGAGTAGTAGAAAACATGAAATGATAGAAGTTGAGACTAATGAATATGAAATGAAAGGAAAATGATGACAATTAGTAGATCCATCTAAGAATCTAACCCTAACCCTAAAAAGGTGACTTATGTAATGCTAATGATTAATGGTATCTTCATAAAAAAAGGATTAATGTTATCAAACGAGGGATTGAGGAATGCAAATAAGTATGCTTCAAATTAATTAAAAAATGAGGTTCAAGAATGTTAGTTGATTTACTAGAATGTGTTCTTAGATTGTAACTATATTTTAGTATATTTGTACTGTAAGAATAGCTTATTCTGATGGAATTCAAATGAGAATAAAAAATTGTTGATTAATAACCCTAACTGAAGAATGCTAAATATAGAAGAGGATAATTTTGTGTGTTATGCACATTTATGCTTGAAATTTAGTTACATCTATTGAAATTGGATGGAATAAGTATATGTTGTAGGATAAACCTATTGTGAACATGATAGATGACATAAGATTGACTATATGCCTATATTGTTGCTAGTTCTAATGTCTTTGTGAATACTTGATGAGAATTATGATACATAATGAATTAATAAGAAATATATTGAGATTGACTTAACATGCATTAATTACATTTAAGGAATCTTATTTAGGATAAATGATGGATGATGAGGTGATGTCTCTATCTAATAGCACACTAATGATAAATTATTTAAAATGATGTAGAAATAGAAAATAAAGATAAATGTTATAAGTCATGGATTGTTTTAATTCTTGATACATTGCTTATCTTTTTTGCTAACCCTAATCTACTTTATATCATCCTAGTTGCATGAGAATATACAAATATGATATATGATGATCTACAAATTTTTAAGATGGGTAAAAAGAGATTAATAACAAGGGAAATGATGAAACATCTAGTTAGGTTCCCTAAACACCATGAGGTTACCCAGAGTGCCTCACTTGGGAAATGAAACAAATCTCCTTGTAATAATCAGAGTATTATGAGAAGGATTTTTGGAGTGTGGATTCAGACCTTGAAGGTTAGATCACCAATATTTAGGGATGAGTCACCTGGTGTGATTCTGACACTAAATCCTCTATTCTGATAGTCTACCTCCATGAGGAATAGATTTAGATGAAATGAAAACTTTGAAACGTGTGAAATATGATTATGTGATATTCTGAAGTGTTGTAATGTTTGTTCCTATCTCATGTACTCAAGATGATGATCTAAGACTCTTTAAGCAATCATGTGGTGGACTAGGGTCTGTTGTTGATGTCTAAGGGTGGTTGACTAAACCCTAAGATAGTTACGGTGAGTCGTTGACATGAGAATCAGGCGTCGAAACTTCTATTGGTGAGGTACAAGCCAAGTAGTTTCAGGGAAAATGAATAAAAGATGACAAGACATGTAGAATATGAGTTGTGTTTGTTAAGTGCCTTTTTCTTCTACTTGATACACTTGCTATTCTTGAATATGTTTCTTATAGTGGAAATTAATAAATCTTTTATAAAGATAATCAATTTCCATATTCTTATTTGTCTATGTTAAAGCCTAATCTTAAAGGTTGACAAGTGGTTGATGTTGGACTTAATACCCACTCTGAATATGATTGATATTTATTTACCATTTGAATAGTCATGTTTGGTAGACATGTCTTATGTGTACTTCATCTTCAACACTACAAGGTGGATTCCTGGTTTGGCTGGTGGGGTGTCACAAAGATAATGCTATTGTTATGTATTGATTCTAATTATAAAGATCTTGACTTGTTACTCATATTAAAGGATTGTCATTCTAAATTAAGTAGCATATTAATTTTTTCATAGACATGCTCTAAAATATGCTTTAAAGTTAGAATTGGTCTAAGTTATCACCTAATCTAACTGACTAGACTATTATCAGAAACTGGATTTGAGTAATTGGTATAAGTATCAGCTAGACTTTTCAATATTTGCAAGTTTCTTTTAAGTTCATTATACTTAATCTAATGCTGAAGCATGTACTCAGCTTGAGTGGGAGGTATCCACTCACTAAGACTCTATATGAGTCTCACGAGGTTGTTTCAAATGTTTTAGGTATTATGTTATCTAGTAGATAGGTTGTGACAAAGAAGATGTAAATAGAATAATCTAGAATAGACTGTCCTCTACACTCTCTTTCCTAGGATGGGCCGTAGATCAAGACGAGGTCCTTCATGTATATATAATTGATGTAAATTGAATCATATCTGAGCAGTTAGTTTTGATTTTGGTTTTGATGGAGTTGAATATGATTTGTGATGACTGAATATGTTATCGTTGATGTGACATTGGTTACATGGTTGTATGAATAAAAGAAAGGAAAATTTATGTGTGTTTTTTGTATACCATGTTAATCATGCTTGCCAAAATTTGATGTTTTGTTTTATAATCTAGATTTAGGTTTATGGTTTCTATCTAATGGTTTGAAGTCTTGCTCATTAAAAGAGAGGTCTCAAAAATATGGTATCAAATCTTATGTTAGATTAGTCAATAGGGACAATATGATCTAGGGCTAAATGATAATATGGATGTTGAACATAACCTGAATGATATGCATATTGACTAAAGTTAGCATTTGGTTTCTCTGGTCAAGTATCCAAGTATTGGGATAAACCAATATGGAACTGTTGACTGTACTTTTTTCTGGATACCTCAACAAAGTATCCATGAAGATAGTTTGGGAGTATTACAAGATGAATCATGATAATACAAAGTATAAAATGGAGAAATAAAAAGTATTTATATAATTGAATATGGAACGTAAGACAAGTTGGAAATTTCACATGAGAAGGATGAATGAATCTAATAGGTCACAAAGATAATTCCAACAAATTTGAATCCAAGTATGAATTTGAAATTTATAAGAAAAAAAGCTAAGAAATCATGATTATGTCCACTAAATAATCTTCCTTGCAAATATAATTGATGGATGTGGATAGTAATATAGAATGAACCATAATTCTTGATCAATAAGATACATAACTAAAATAAAAAAAGAATAAGAAATGTGATATGAATCATGTCTTCATAGTGATGTATTACCAAGATTTATGTAATAAGTGTTTATAATTCTCAAAGAGATATATTATGATGCTAAGGGATGAAATACTTGACTAATGCTAGTAAATTCATAATTTTAATGTCAAATCCAAGAAGCAATAAAATGATGTAATATGAAAGAACCATAAACTGAAAATCAATCTAACAAGATGTTGAGAGAGATGCACAATTATATGCTATGATCTCTGCATATTTTCTTGGATTTTGAAACAAAATCCTAAAATGAGGAGAGAATTTGTAATGACCAATTTTAGATTAGCCATCTAATTAGGGTTCACTTGTATGATTACATGCTTAACTAGAATGATCATTGGTTAATCTTGATTAATAATGATAGTTTGATTATGATGTTTTAAACCTAATGATAAAATCTAAACATGCCTTGTTTAAAATAATTAGGATTTGAGAATCAAAAACCCTAATATGCCATATTAGGCTTTTGATATCATATGAATACATAACTTGATATATATGTAGTGGTGTAGTGAATGAGTTTTAGTATTTTATATATAACTCCAATTTATTTGAAATTTGTATATAGTTTGGATAACTAAAATTCAAGTGTACTTCAAAAGTATCATAATTGTTTAATATTGTTTGACCTATTTGTCATCTGAGTTTCCCATGAAAAACTTAGCCGACCATGCATTCTGCTGAAATTTAATAATCTAGTATTTGATTTTTATCATTTTATTGGTAGATCTAGATGATATAAAATTTTAGCTGCATCTTTGAAAGCTCATTTCAGACAATATATTAAATTTTCATAATTTTTAGATGATGTTAGAGTGATCCAGAGAGTGACTTTATCTAAATTTATTATCAATGACAACTCAGCCAAACCAACCAGTCTGAATAAATAAATAAAAATGCAATGAAGGGATTGTTTGCAATTTTTACAAGCACCTTAATTGATCTATACGATCAACCTAACACCCTAGTATTGTACATAATTCATGGTTCCTATCCAAGACACTAAAATTGTGTGTGTGTGAGAGAGAGAGGCAAGTTAGGGTTTTGATAGGAGAAAGTAGTGGAAGTGATTATCTAGGGTTTCATCTTCCTAGAAATGATTGAATCAAGTAAGTTGGTCCTCTTTAGATATAATTTATTGGTGATTATTCTCTCACATGTAAATATTTCGTACCTCACTATGATATGAACCAAATATATAGTAAATAACTCTATTTTCACTTTCTTTCTCTCCTAATTTACTTGTCTAGGGTTTCAGATGGGAGAGGGGGAAGAAATGGATCCAATTACTAGAACCTTGATGGAATTATAGAAATTCGAAATGTATGGGACGTTTTTAAGGTTCTTGGCACCTTATGTGAGTGCTTATCTCCAAATTAAGCTCTATAGTTATGTGGAAAACCTAATTCTATCCACCTAAATTAATCAAAATTCTTATTTGTGTTTATATGCAGTTGGGATACCAATTGGGAAGATTTTTACAGAGTCGAATGCTACTAATTTGTATTATTTTAATGGATTTTCATTTATTTAGTTCTAAATAAATTGATTCAATTTACATGGAAAGTTTTATGGATAGATAATTATATAATTTTACACCATTTTTGCTTAAAATTAAGCCAAATGGATGATTTACTTGAAAACTTGGTTGACATGTATGTAATCATATTTGAACTCAATAAGAATGAGTTTCTCAACTAAAAATTTAAAATATTACTTGAATTTAATATGTTATTTACACAAGGATCAGTATATGAAGGTTTGATATGCAGGAGATCCATGTCTAGGGTAAATGTTGAGGGATGGACTCAAATGAGTCGATGAATCACTCTAAGTTTGTAAATGAATGGTTGATTATGTAGAATGGAAATTAGGATTTCCATGTGTCTTGAATATTCTCAATGAACCTATATACACTTAGACAAAAATACTGAATAATATGATTCTTATGACATATTGAACTAAGTCGACCTCTGAAAAACCCTAGAAATTCAATATTTAACTGAGTATGAGTGATAAAGCCTAAAGTTGTATATCATCTTGTAAATGTGATGAAATGCTCACTTTAAGATATTATTACTCCAATTGAAGATAACAAATATTATTAAGATGACCTAAATATAATGCATCTATTCTTACATAATATATGGAATAAAGAGTAAATCATGCATGAATGCAAGATTTTTATTCAAGTCACATAATAATGAATTGAGAATTTGATTGTAGGTCTGGGGGAAAAAAGAAGTAACCCTAATCCATAATATATTCTAATTTGAGAGTTGTATAACAAATAGAAGG
The DNA here is from genome assembly GCA_963693085.1 of Alisma plantago-aquatica. NCBI lineage: Eukaryota > Viridiplantae > Streptophyta > Magnoliopsida > Alismatales > Alismataceae > Alisma > Alisma plantago-aquatica. The sequence continues at coordinate 1,425,812,139 of OY856412.1, forward strand.
ATTTCTTGTATTTACTAAAATTCCATTATTAGTCAAATGACTTGGTACATGTATCTAGATGCAAAATAAGAAATAGGCAAATGTGATGTGAATTGTGATGATATGTAATGAATTAAATACTAATAAAATAATTATGAGGGAGTATTTTATTGTTTTACTTGAAGTATACCTGGATTGATCTAAAATGAATGGAATACACTAAGATCAGACTATAAAGGATATGAATTAGAGAGCAACTTTATGCATAATTAAATATAGAATGATTTATTATAAGAGTATTAGGGTACATGATATGTAAGAAGTTGAGACGATGGAATGTGATATGAAAGGAAAATGATGAAAACTAGTAGATGCATATAAAAATATAACTCTAACCATAAAATGATGGCCTATGTAATGCTAATGAATAATAGTCTAAAATGAGGGAGTAAGGAATGCCTATAAGTATAGTTCAAATCAACTACAAAATGAGGTTCAAGAATGTGAAGTGATTTACATGAACATGTTCTTGGATTTTAACTATTTGTAAGTATATTTATACTCTGAGACTGGTTTATTTCGATGAACTTTAGATGAGAACAAAAAATGTTTTGATTAATGACCCTAAGTGAAGAATGTTATATAAAAGAAGAGGAAAATTGAAAATGTTAGGAACATTTATGCTTGAAATTTAATTACATCTCTTGAAATTGTATGGAATAAGTATATGTTGTATGATAAAATTATTTTGAACATGATGGTTGTCATAGCATGGTATAAATCCCTATATTGTTTCTAGTGCTAATGTCTCTATGAGCACTTGATGAGAATCATGACGTGGAATGACTTGATAAGAAATATATTGATATTGACTTGACATGTATTGATTACATTTTAGGAACCTAGTTTAGGGTAAATGTTGGATAATGAGATGATGTCTTAGGATGATATCCCATTGATGATCTAAAATGGGAAAGAAGCATGAATGTTGAAAATCATAGATTGTTTTAATCTTTGTATAATTTTTGTCTTTTTTGTTAACCTAATCTACTTTATATCATTCTAGTTGGGCAGGAATATACATATATGATATAGGATGATCTAAAATTTCCTTAAGATGAGTAAAAAGGGATAAATAATAAATGAAATGATGAAAAATCTAGTTAGGTGCCATGAACACCATGAGTTTTTTGAGTTCCACACTAGGGAAATGAAAAGGATCTCCTTATAGTAATCAGAGCATTATGAGAAGGATTTCCAGAGGTTGATGTAGACCTTGAAGGTTAGACCACCATGATTTAGGGATGAGTCATCTGATGTGATTCTAACCCTAAATCCTCTGATGTGATAGTCTATGTACATGAGGATTAGAATCTAAAGAAACCAAAACTGTGAAACATGTGAAATATGATGATATGTGATATGTTGTCATGTTTGTTCCTATCTCATGTATCCAAGATGAGGACTTGAGCCTCTATAGACAACCTTGTGGTGGAACAGGGTCTGTTGTTGATTCCTTAGGGTGGTCGAATAAACCCTAAGATTGATGGTGAATAGTTGACACAAGAATTAGTCGTGGTGACTTCTATCTAGTGAGGTACAAGCCAAGTAGTTTTAGGGAAAATGAATAAAATATGGAAATCTGTGTAGAACATGAGTTAAATGTTTGTTATATGCCTTTTACTGCAAGATGATACACATGCTATTATTGAGTATGTTTATTATTGTGAAAATTAATCAATGTTATAAATATAATCAATTTTCATATTCTTATTTGTATGTTTTAGAACCTGATCTTAAAGGTTGACAAGTGATTGATGTTGGGATTTAATAGCCACTCTAAATATGATTGAGATTCATTAGTCAGATGAATAGTCTTGTTTGCATGTCTTATGTGTCCTTCAACTTCAAGCATGCATGATGTGTTCATGGTCCAACTAGTGGGGTTTCAGAAAGATGATGTTATTTTATGTATTAATTCTTAATGTATGGATCTTGACTTGTTACCCATACTAAAGGTTTGACATTTTGAATTAAGTAGCATCTACTTATTTTTCAAAGACATGCTCTAAAATATGTTTTAAAGTTGGATTTGGTCTAGGTTATCACCTTATTTGATTGATTTGATTATGGTTGTAAATTGTATTTGAGCAACTGCTATAACAACCCATATACTTTTAAATATCTGCAACTTTCTTTTAAGTTCATGATACTTAATCTTATGCGGTTGCATGTACTCAACTTGAATGGGAGGTATCGACTCACTAGAGCTCTATATGAGCCTAATGAGGTTGTTTCAAATGTTTTTATGTATAATGTATCCAGTAGAGAGGCCATGACAAAGAAGATGTAAATAGAATAATATTGACTAGAATGTCCACATACTCTCTCTTTCCCATGATGAGTTGTAGATGAAGATCGGTTCTTTCATGTATATAAAACTGATGTAAACTGAATCATATATGAACAATAGGTTTTGATTCTAGTTTTAATGGGGTTGAATATGATTTGTGATGAGTGAATATGTTGTCATTGATGTGCCATTGGTTACAAGGTTATAGATAAAAAGAAAGGAAAAATTACTTGTGTTTTTCATATACTGTGTTAATCGTGCTTGTCAAATTTCTGTTGCTTTGTTTCATAATTTGGGTTTAGGTTTGGGTTTCTCTCTAATGATTGGCAGTCATGCTGATCAAAAGAGAGGTCTCGGCATGAACAATGGACGCAAGCTATAGATCATGATTCGTCTAGTTTTCTTCATTGAATTTAGTTGGCATGAGGCATAAGATATAACTCGTCCTTCTTGCATAAGGACACATCCCATACCCTGCTTGGAAGCATCGATGAAAATGACATTGGGTTTTCCTTCAACAGACATGGCTATGACATGAGTAGAAGTCAAACACTAATTTAGCTTAGAAAACATTTCTCACACTCGAGAAGCTAGACAAACTTAGCATCCTTGCGAGTAAATTTTTTTATAAGAAGGGCTAGTTCAGTGAAGTTCTTGAAAAACCGTATGTAGTAACCAGGTAGACCCAAGAAAAATCATATCCGAGATGGATTCTTTGGAGATTTCCACTTAGTCACAGCTTGAACTCTTTTGAATAGACAAGAATGTGATCAAATAAGATCACATGGCCTAAAAACATCATATCCTTTATCCAAAATTCAGACTTTGAAAATTTGGCATAAAGCTGGTTCTCACAAAGGGACTTTACGACAATATGCATGCGTTCACAATGCTGATCCATTGATTCAGAATTGATAAAACCTTGTCAATGAACACCACTACAAGGTTATAGAGATAAGGTTAGAAGACCCAATTCATAATATCCATGAAGGCAGTAAGGGTATGTCAACCCAAAAGGCATAACTAAGAACTCATAGTGCCCACAAGGAGTATAAAAGAATTCCTTTGTATATCCTCATACTTTACCCGCTTCTGGTAGTAACCACTTTGCAAATCCATCTTCTAGAAAATAGTATCCTACTTTAGATGTTCAAACAAGTCATTGATGCACGTCAAAGGATAGCAATTCTTTATCGTCACTTGATAAAACATACAATAATTCGTGCGCATTCTTAAAAACCTTCTTTCTTCTTCACAAAGAGAACATGAGTTCCCCAATGAGAGAGACTAGGGTGAAAAAAAACCCATATCCAGAAGTTCTTACAATTGCTCTTGAGTTCTGCAAGCTCCACAAGTGTCATACAATACAAAGGTTTCAAGATAGGAGAAATGCCTCATATGAGATCAATGGTTAACTTGAACTCACTTGTGGGGGGAATACTGCAACATCCCAAATTTTATCATGTATATTTTGAAACTCTTAATGTAGATTTCCTTAATAAGAATTATCTGAGGTCTCAATGCAAAGACGTCAAAAATAGTGTTACTTTTAAAATAGTAAGGCAAGGGATATAAAAGGAACTCAAAAAACACCTTTTTCTTTTATGATGTATTGCAATTATTTGAAAAGTAATAGTAATTGGTTTCCCCTATCTTTTTCTATTAAGAAAGTTTAATATAGTTGAAAGAGAAAGGCAAGAGACATGGAATTCAAAAATAAGGACTAAATGACTTGAACAAGAAGTAATCTAATCTTTTTATAGCTCTTAAGATAAAAATAAAAAATATCTTTCTTTCTCTCTCCTCATCTTTGGATCGAAAAAGAATAATAAACTACCTCTTTTCACCAATTTTGAATTTATGAGATAAGTTACTCTTTTGGGAAAACAACAATTTAATTTCCCCTTTTCTTTTATATACATAGGAAGTAAGTAGCAATATCTTTTATTTTCTCTCTCCTTCAAGAAAATCACTCAAAAAAGGGAGGTTTGGTATGACTTTTGAGTGGATGATTATTGTTTATCTTGATTTTTGGCTAATGAAATCATAAAGAAGTTTTTCCACCAATTATCCAATATATTTATGCATTTAACTCAAGTTAAGACTAATATAGAAATCATGGAAAAAAAGTTGTAACACCTAAATCTATTTGGATATGAAGAATCTAGACTACATATTTAGCCTATGGTCTAATTTTGGATTTCATTTTGACCTTGTTTGACCCTCTAAATCAATTAGAAAAGGTTTCAATATAGTTTACTTGGATTTAATCTTGAAATACATTTAATGCAATGATTCTCTATAGTCTGTGTAATATGTGTTATCACATGCTCGTTTTAATTTGTTCCCTTTTCTCATGCGCCTATCCGACCATTCATTAATAAGTATATGTTGTATGATAAAACTATTTTGAACATGATGGTTGACATAAGATGGTCTATATCCCTATATTGTTGCTAGTGCTTATGACTCTATGAGCACATGATGAGAATTGTGATGTGGAATAAATTGATAAGAAATATATTGAGATGACTTGACATGTATTGATTACATTTTAGGACCCTTGTTTAGGGTAAATGTTGGATGATGAGATGATATCTCAGGATGATAGCCCATTGATGATAAATTATTTGAAATGATCCAAAATGGGAAAGAAACATGAATGTTGTAAATCATAGATTATTTTAATCTCTATGTAATGTTTGTCTTTTTTGTTGACCCTAATCTACTTTATATCATTCTAGTTGTGCAGGAATATATACATATGATATATGATGACCTGAAATTTCCTTAAGCTGAGTAAAAAGGGATAAATAATAAGTGAAATGATGACAAATGTAGTTAGGTGCGCTGAACACCATGAGTTTTTTGAGTGCCACGGTAGGGAAATAAAAGGGATCTCCTTATAGTAATCATAGTATTATGAGAAGGATTTCCATAGTATGGATGTTGATCTTGAAGGTTAGACCACCAGGATTTAGGGATGAGTCATCTGATGTGATTTTAACCCTAAATCCTTTGTTGTGATAGTCTATGTACATGAGGAATAGATTCTAATGAAATCAAAATTGTAAAACATGTGAAATATTATGATATGTGATATTTTGATATGTTGTCATGTTTGTTCCTATCTCGTGTATCCAATATGAGGACTTGAGCCTCTATAGACAACTTGTGGTGGACCAGGGTTTTTTATTGATTCCTTAGGTTGGCCGATTAAACCCTGAGATTTATGGTGAATAATTGACACAAGAATCAGTCATGTCAACTTCTACCTAGTGAGGTCCAAGCCAAGTAGTTTCATGGAAAATGAATAAAAGATGGAAATCCGTGTAGAATATGAGTTAAATGTTTGTTATATGCCTTTTAATGCAAGTTGATACACATGCTATTATTGAGTATGTTTATTATTGTGAAAATTAATCAATATTTTATAAATATAATCATTTTTCATATTCTTATTTTCATGTTTTAGAACCTGATCTCAGAGGTTGACAAGTGATTGATGTTGGGATTTAATAACCACTCTAAATATGATTGGGATTCATTGGTCAGATGAATAGTCTTGTTTGCATGTCTTATATTTAATTTAGCATTAAGACTGCATGATGTGTCTGTGGTCCAGCTGGTGGGGTGCCAGAAAGATGATGTTATTGTATGTATTGATTCTAAATGTATAGATCTTGACCTGTTACCCATACTAAAGATTGACATTTTGAATTAAGTATCATCTATTGTTTGTTCAATGACATGCTCTAAAAGATGTTTCAAAGTTGGATTTGGTCGAGATTATCACCTTATTTGATTGGTTTGATTATTGTTGTAAATTGGATTTGAGTAACTTCTATAACAATCCACTAAACTTTTCAACATCTGCAAGTTTCTTTTTATTTTATTATACTAAATCTTATGTGGATGCATGTACTCAACTTGAATGGGAGGTATCCACTCATTGGATCTCTATAATGATCCTCATGAGGTTGTTTCAAATGTTTTAGGTATAATGTATCCAGAAAAGAGACCGTGACAAAGAAGATGTAAATGGAATAATCTTGACTAGAATGTCCATATACTCTCTCTTTCCTAGGATGAGTTCTAGATTGAGATTGGTTCTTCCATGTATATATAACTGATGTAAACTGAATCACATCTAAGCAATAAGTTTTGATTCTAGTTTTAATGGAGTTGAATATGATTTGTGATGAATGAATGTGTTGTCTTTGATGTGCCATTGGTTACAAGGTTGTAGAAAAAAAAGGAAAAGTTACTTATGTTTTTTATATACTGTGTTAATCATGCTTGTCAAATTTTTGTTATTTTGTTTCATAATTTGGGTTTAGGTTTAGGGATTCTCTATAATGATTAGTAGTCATGCTGATCAAAAGAGAGGTCTCGACATGAACAATAGACACAATCTCAAGATAATGATTTGTACAGTTATCTTCATTGGATTCAGTTGGCATGAGCCATAAGATATAACTTGTCCTTCTTTCATAAGGACACATCCCATACCCTACTTGGAAGCGTCGATGAAAATGACATTAGGTTTTTGTTCAATAGACATGGCTATGACATGAGTAGAAGTCAAACACTACTTTAACTTAGAAAACCTTTCGCACACTCGAGAAGATAGACAAACTTAGCATCCTTGCGAGTAAAAAAATTTATAGGAAGGGCTAGTTCAATGAAGTTCTTCAAAAATCATATGTAGTAACCAGCAAGACCCAAGAAAATGTGTATTCCGAGATGGATTCTTTGGAGATTTCCACTTAGTCACAGTTTGAAATCTTTTTGGATAGACAAGAATGTGATCAAATAAGATCACATCGCCTAAAAACATCACCTCCTTTATCCAAAATTCAGACTTTGAAAACTTGGCATAAAGTTGGTTCGCACAAAGGGACTGTAGGATAATAAACATGTGTTCACAATGTTGATCCATTGATTCAGAGTAGATAAAACCTTGTCAATGAACACCACCACAAGGGTATAAAGATAAGGTCAGAAGACCCAATTCATAATATCCATGAAGGCAGTAAGGGTATGTCAACCCAAAAGGCATAACTAAGAACTCATAGTGCCCACAAGGAGTATTAAAGGTTGCCTTTGTATATCCTCATACTTTACATGCATCTGGTAATAATCTCTTTGTAAATCCATATTCTAGAAAATAATATCTTACTTTAGATGATCAAACAAGTCATTGATGTGTATAAAAGGATAGAAATTCTTTATCGTCACTTGATAAAACATACAATAATTTGTGCACATTCTTAAAAACCTTATTTCTTCTTCACAAAGAGAACATGAGCTCCCCAACGAGAGAGACTAGGGTGAAAAACCCCCATATCCAGAAGTTCTTACAGTTTCTCTTGAGTTCTGCAAGCTCCGCAAGTGTCATACAATACAAAGGTTTCAAGATAGGAGCAATGCCTCATACGAGATCAATGGTTAACTTGAACTCACTTGTGGGAGGAAGACTGCAACATCCCAAAAATTTTCATGTATATTTTGAAACTTTTAATGTAGTTTTCTATGATAAGAATTATCTAAGGGGATTAATGCAAAGAGGTCAAAAATAGTGTTACTTTTAAAATAATAAGTCAAGGAATATAAAAGGAACTCAAAAAATGACTTTTTCTTTTATGATGTATTGCAATTATTTGAAAAGTAATAGTAGTTGGTTTCTCTTATCTTTTTCTATCAAGAAAGTTAAAAATAGATGAAAGAGAAAGGCAAGAGATAAGGAATTCGAAAATAAGGACTAAATGACTTGAACAATAAGTAATCTATTCTTTTTATAGATTTTAAGATAAAAATCATAAATATTTTTCTTTCTATCTCCTCCTCTTTGGATCGAAAAAGAATAATAAACGGCCTCTTTGTAATAATTTTGAATTTATGAAATAAGTTACTCTCTTAGGAAAACAAAAATTACTTTCCCCTTTTCATTTATATACATAGGAAGGAAGTAGCAATATCTTTTATTTTCTCTCTCCTTCAAGAAAATCACTCAAAAAAGGGAATAAAGAGGTGTGGCATGCCTTTTGAGAGGATGATTATTGTTTATCTTGATTTTTGGCTAATGAAATCATAAATAAGGTTTTCCCCTAAATTTGCAACACCTAAATCTAACTAGATATAAAGAATCTAGACTACATAATTAGCCTGGTCCAATTTTGGTTTCATTTTGACCTTGTTTGACCCTCTAAATGAAAATGTTTGAATATAGTTTTATTTTGATTTAATCTCAAAATAAATTTAATGCACAGATTCTCTATAGTCTACGTATTATGTGTTGTCACGTGCTCATTTTAATTTCTTCCCTTTTCTCATGCGGCTATCCAACCGTTCATTCACCATTGGACATCTCTTGCATCACCCCCTTCTTTCGATCTTCTTACGGATCTGAACCAGTTTTAATGAGTTTCCTTTACCAGACACTCTCTCCCTCATCTGTGAATCTCATCGTGAGATCCTTTCTCCCTCAATTTTGTCTCTCTCTCTCTCTGAAACATAATGAGCCATTACTCACCTTTCTTTTCAGTCTCTGTGAGAAACACCCAACTTAGGGCTTTTCCTCTCTCAGCACCCCCACTCATAGAGGTCACCTCAAACACTATCTTGCCTATATAATGCAACCTTGACCACCGCCTGAACCCTCTAGTCCCTCATCATCTACCAATTAGATTCCCTGTACCCCGAGCCTTTGTAGCCTACTTGGTTTCTTATCTGGCAATAGTGGTCGACCTCTCAAGCATCCAATCATCTCAGCTTAATCACAAGCATGGTAAGCATTACAGACACTTGATGACCATTTTTGAGTTGCTATCTCACCCTGGTTGTCCCTGAGTTGTTGTGTCCAATAGAGCCCAATTGAGATCCTCATTGACGCTAGTCTCAATGGAATCTCAAAGACTCTCTGAACTCAATTCTATGTCGCATAACCTTGTGAGAAGATAGGGAACATTATCCTGCTCTTTTTTCTTGTTTCCCAAATTGTGACATTGTTTCCAACCTTTGACCATTTTCCCTATTTTTCGGCAAACCGGTGTCTAACGGGTTTGTATACCCACGACTATGTTGCTTTGTTTTTTCAACACCTTCACCTTAGACGTGTGAGTTTGTCTGACATGTCTTTTGGTTATTTGGGGCGGTGTTTCCTTATTTTTTTCTTACACTTACCTTCGGACATGGACATGGCTTAGAGATGAAGTTCTCATCTACCTCTGGACTAGAGCTCAAGCTCAGTGACTTTGTATGGGTTTGGGGAACACAACGGTGGTCTTAGTTTTGCTGCAAGGATCATCCTCTTCAAGCTTTGGTAAGATTATGGACCTCCAGACTTCTCCCCAAGTGACATGGCATGAGAGAAGAAACTGGGGGATAAAACCCCTTTTCTGTCCAAGCTCCCTTGATTGGTTGATTTGTTTTATAAGGGTACTTAGGGGATTTTAATCATATGTCTTTATTTTGGTCCCAAATCCACTGGGGCGAGACCCCTCGCTAGTTGGCCAAATTTAATTGGCCCACATTAGATGGGCCCAATGACTTCATGGATTATTTAACTCCAACATGGAGTTTTGGTGATTTCTGGTTGGCTTGATCTTTCAAAATTCACAGTAATTAATAGGATGCTCAGAAAAAATTGCAAAAATATGTTTTGATAAGGGTTTTTCTTGAGGAATCCAAATGTCCTGATTTCAAGGCTTATTTTCTCTTTTCCCAAACCCTAGTTTTAATAGGAGTGAAATTAGGGTCTAATGCTTAGGATAAAATACATATTTATATTAAATATATTTTGGATAGGAGGATTAGGGTTTTTTAGAACCAAGAACATGATTAGCATTTACTCAACCTGGGAAGAGAAATAAGATCTTCTCTAAGAGAAAGGTAAGTGGTCAATGCTAATTGAACATAAGTACTATTTGTTTTTATGTATGTAAGTATGAAATACAAAGAATGTTATGAAAGTATTAGTTATTATTTCAATATAAGGTTAATGAATTTATAATGAATTGAATGGCATGTTTTATGGACAATGGTCAATATATTATCTATCATGCACATTAAGAGTAAATGATAAGATTTAAGAAAGAGTTTCCAAGAGAAAGAAAATGATAGAGGTAAACTTATGTATGATCCTCATTGAGAGAAGAGACACTCCAGTGCATAAAAGAAGAGGCACTTGGGTGCATAAGAGAAGAGGCACTTCGTTTCATAAGAGAAGAGGCACTTATGTGCAAACTTGAGGATTCTTATACAGGTCAAGATATAAGAAACTAATTTAAAATGCAATTATGTATCATTCTCAATATTTAATGTTTAATGTCTATTTCAATTTACATATTTTCCTTAATTTATAATATGTTCAATTCCACCTACCACTTGTTTTATGCATGGTTGGGGGCGTGATGCCTAGAGATAAGGAGCAAGCTCAGGAGGGAAAATATTTTTGACATGCAAACCCTAGGTCAAGGACCTTCAAGGAGAAAAGCATTGGTGGGGTGCCAACTATACCTAATTTAGAATTTCCTTTCTTTTTATTAAGAAATATGCATATGTGAACCTTGTTAAGGATTTGAGAATGAGAATTGTGATTATTTCCCTATTATAGTTTATATAAACTTTATTTTGAGCTATGAACGTAATATTTGAGACATCCCCCTTGAACTGAATAAAATTATGTGCTTCCTCTCTATGTTGTATATGATATACAAGTGGGGTGTTGCAAATACCATATAGATCATCAAGAAAGACATCAAGAAAATCTTTAACAATATAAATGTCATACAATTGAGGTGGTTAATGGTCAAGAATGATAGATTCTAGGTAGGATCAACATCCATTCATGATAAGCCTATCCAGTTTGATGGTTGACATGATGAATTTCCTATTGTCACTCTTCCTGCCCTTTATATAAAGCTTCTCTTCATCAAGGTTTAGTAAGCTAAAAATTTTCACACTAAAAAATAGATCCACATCAAAAAATTTCAACCATACCATGCTTAGAATGCATCAAAGGTCGTCATATTTAGTAGGATGAACTCCAATACAAACGTGTGGAACATTTAGGACAATTGAGTACACCCTACTACTAGGGTTCTAAACATCATGAATAAAGTCTATATATGTAGATTATGTATCTAAAATCTTAAAAAGTTTAGAGGATATAAAGGTATTTGAAGATCTAGAGTAAAAAAATATTTTATAGAATGTAGATTTAAATGTTCAATGGAGTCAATTACTTATCTATCGTCCCCAACATCCAAAACATCCACGATGAAGCATATATTAGCACATCTCTTCATAGGTGGATGTCAACCATGAGGGTTGTTGTTGTTTCTTGGGAATGATTAGGATAAGGTTGTGGCTATTGGGTAGGTTGTTGGGTTGGAAATGGGTGTTGCTCAAGTTGAGGCACTGGGGTCTGATGTGCCCAACAAGGACACATTGATGACAGACCACCTGCCATCCATATTTTGGTGCCCCAAGATTTCTCACGTGACATATTCCTGGAGGGGGTTGATGACATGCACAATATTTGCACTTATCACGACATTGGTCATTACTGAAGTTTTTTCTCTTAAGGTTATATGATGGAGCTTGAAAACTAGTATAGGAATAAAAAAAGTAGGCCTTTATCAACCATCTATTGAGAGGTGAGATGAATTTGTGGGATCAGAGCATGTACTATATGGTAGTTTAGTCCTTTAAAGAACATAGTATCCCTACAATCCTTTTGAACTAGTAGTGTAAATCTCAAGCAAGAGAAAGTTTTGCACATAGGCATGGATAGTTAGAGAACCTTGCTTCAAGATGTAGAACTCCTCTTCCTTCTTCCTTAGAGCAGAATATCAGATGTATTTCTCATGAAGAAGTGCCAAGAATTGTTCCCAACACAAGGTGTAAGCATCACAAGAATAGGCTATCCCATTCCACCAAACTTGTGCTAATCCATCCAACACATAAGAGATGAATTGAACCTTCTGGTGAGAAGGGAATGACGTGCCCATGAAGGTCTATTCTAATTCTAGATCCCAATCACCTGTCACACTCGCATTCCATGATTACCACTAATCATGAGATGTGGGCATGAGTTTGATGATTATACTTAATACAAATTCACTCCTCAATTTTTTTCTTTTCTTTTATTTCAAACTCTTTTTTTTCTCACATTCAATCACATAAACAAACTTTATAAGAGAATTAAACTTTTATTACTCTAATATGATCTCAACATTAATGATACACATCCATACATTCATTTTGTTTCTCACACTTCCATGTACATATGACATGACAATCAGATACATTCTCTCTTATTAAGGAAACAAATATACAAACATCATTTACAACTCTCTCACATCTATACAAGGACCTAGAGTGACAGGGACCGACTGAACTTAACTGATTTCATACTTAACTCCTATGGTAGATCTACTCTGATGCATTGACCTTCTTTAAGGTCCATGAGTTATCCCGAAAAATTGTGAATAGAGGGGTGAGCTTACTCGCTCAGTGAATGAGTACTTCAAAGAAACAGTTTAAAGCACTTATATAATTACAGATATATTGTCGAGCAATTGATATCAATTATAATAGAAATATGCTTTAAAGAGTCTAATCATTCACAATCATAAATATGGCAAGATACTCTAGATATCTACAAGAGTGAATCAAAATATGAACAAGCTTGATTGATCATAAAGAGAACTAATAACTCAGAAACATACAAAGAATAATTGAATAATTGTGCACACTTGTTTAACCTCTCATTCATCTTATTAATACATGTACCCACATGAGGTGTACCACAACATGTGAAAGAATCACAGCAAGATATGATCTCACTGTACAAGGCTTAGAAGCATGCCCGGGTTCCTAAGCCTATATCTTGAGTAAGACCCTGTCTGCAGCGGGCCTCAGCACGTCTGCCTCTCAGTGGCTAACGGAAGTGGCTGGATATCTCAGACTCCACCTCTCAACCTGGGTACTCAGGCGGTGAGTCAAAGCCCTCAGGCTTATTGTGCATCAGTGGACCTACTAACCACTAATCACTCAACATGTAACCCAGGTACCACCGGTATACCCAGTTGGTGTTGGGTACCACACAATTGTAAGGCGTTTTCCCTACTAGTCAAGACCGCCACACCCTACTGGTGCCCTCTAGCTTTCCTTGATCTGGACTACCTCCAGTCGGGAAACTGTTTCCTCCTCACAACACAGGCCTCATCCTGTGAGGATTCTACAGCGTTCAGGGCATCTACATGTCTAATTCACTCTTTAAATTCACAATTCAATCATCACATCAACATTTATTTGTTCATCTTTGTAAATCGTTCATTTCTTAAACCATATGATAACATTTACCATAACTGAATTGTCAAGTATAACCACATCTCATACTGAGCAGCATTAATATCACAATACTTGATTCACTGAACACCCTATCCTTAGGGTTTCATTTACCTCATTCACTTATCACATGACTCACATAACGATTTAATACATAATAACATCATTCAATAAAGATTGCTCTCAGCAGTTCACATATAATTGAATATATATATGAAACTGTGTAATGAACTGAACTAGGGTTTCCACACTCTTACTGATATATCAAGCAAACATTGATATCAGTAGATGAAATCTAAGATCTTATCTGACATATAAGTAATACGCACACAAATAAAACAATCATTCGTAACCAAGGAGATTCAACAAGGCAAACTTCTTTATTCAATTATACAACAATTTCAGTCATAGCCGAAAATCTTAGATTTTAGTATAATCATGTAACCTCTACAATTAATTTAAGAATTCTCATTTAGATGGATTGCGATTATTTCTAATGTGATTTCAAAATCTGAAATTCATCACAACAGAGGAATAATCCATATCATATCATCTTACAAAATCTAGATCAAAAAGGCAACTTAGGGTTTGTACTCGCATACTAAACAATTGAAGATTTTTTGATAATTTAACTCATTTTCATGCAATCCACTATTTAAAGGAAGTACCCACTCACCCTAAGGTGTGAAAACACCTTAAAAATGAAACCCATCTCTGAAGATCTCGAATCCATATCAAAACTCTAGCAAAATCCGTGGTTTATTCTTCCTTTCAACCCTAAACGAAGTTTGTTGTAGGTAGAAGACAAAGGTCAGAGGTTAATCCAAACCTCAAAATCACTGGATTAGGGATCTCGAGTAAGGGAAAATGGAGAAAATGAAGAATCAAGGGTTAAACCTACTTACCAAGTCAAATCTATAACAACCCCTTTTGATTTTTTCCGTTCTTCACGCTCTTTCCCAAAAATCACCCTAGAAATTGCCTTCTAGGTCACCTTCTCATCGAGCAAGATGTCTGGGATGATAGAGGACTAAATTGCGGTTCCAACGCACTTTGTTTCATTGAAAACGTATAATCACGGTTTGAGATAAGATTGTTCTATGATTTGATGACCTTGGACGGCGTCGATCGTGGTCGCGGTATCGACGCAGCGTCGCGGGTCGCAGTGTAGACCATGGTCATGGTGTCGACGTAGCGTCGCAGGTCATAGTGTTGATACAGAATCATGGGTCACGGTGTAGACCGTGGTCGTGGTGTCGACGCAGCGTCGGTCGCAGTGTCGATCGCGGTTACGGTGCTCAGTATATATTTACTAAAAAGGCATAACTCTCTCATTTTAACTCTGATTTGGTTCATTATTTTTTTGTTGGATTTATAATTGAATTCTATACAATATAAAATATTATTTTGATAATATTTTCAAATTAAAAATAATGTATTAATTATTTCCTTCAATATCATTAACTCTCTTCTTGCACACATGTATGGGTTAATGATATATTAACCCCAACTCGAATCTTTATAGTATGCTTAAGTCATGATTATGAGTCACCCAAACAAGTATTTAAGGTTACCAAAGTTAAGATAAAGAATAGGATAAAATATTACTAAAAAAACATGACAAGCATTAAGATTATCTTAAATCTCTAGGATTCCCAGTAAAGCTAGGAACGGGTTGTAACAATTCTCCCCCTCTAATAAAAATTTCATCTCGAAATTTCTAAAAGAGGAAAGGATACTTGTTAAACATCTCCATCTCCACTTCCCAGGTAGCTTCTTATACACCATGATTCCTTCAAAGAACCTTTACTAGGGGTATCTCTCTCTTTTTAAGATTTCAAATTCTACGGTCTAGAATTTGAATTGTTCCTTCAATGTAAGAGATATCCTCTCTCAACTGTATAGGATTTGGGTCTACAATTTTTTCTATACCAGGATGACACTTCTTCAATATCGATACATGAAACACATTGTGTAAATTGGCTAACTCCAATGGCAACTCCAATTTATATGCAACTGATCCAATTCTTTGAATAATTGGATAGGGACCCATGTGTCTAGGAGTTAGTTTGCCTCGCTTTCCAAACCTTAGCACACCTTTCCATTGTGAAACTTTCAAATAAACCTCATCCCCAACCTCAAATTGAAGTGGTCTACACCTTTTGTCTGCATAGATTTTCTATCTGTCATGAGAGGCCTTCAACTGTTGTCTGATCACATATATCTTTTCTGTAGTTTCTTCCACCAACTCTGGGCCTAAAATTTGCCTTTCTCCAACTTCATACCAACAAATCAGAGATCCACATTTTCTTCCATACAAGGCTTCATAAGGAGCCATGCCTAAGCTAGAATGGTGATTGTTGTTATAGGCAAACTCTATTAGAATGATATGATCATCCCAACTACCACTAAACTGCAAAACACATGCTCTCAGCATATCCTCCAGGGTCTGAATTGTCCTCTCTGATTGTCCATCTGTTTGAGGATGAAAGGTTGTGCTAAATTTCAACTTTGTTCCCAAGGAACGTTGCAATTGATTCCAAAGCCTAGATGTAAATTTAGGATCTCTATCAGATATTATAGAAATAGGTATTCCATGCAATCTAACTACCTCATCTATATAGACTTTGGCTAACTTTGGTGTATCCCACATTGTCTTAATTGTCGATGCAGCGTCGTGATCGCGGTGCCGACGCAGCATCATGGGTCGTGGTGTAGAGTGCAGTCATGGTGTCAATGCAGTGTCGTGGGTCACAGTGTTGACACAGCGTCGCGGGTCACGGTATAGACCGCGGTCGCAGTGCGACGTAGCGTCGGTCGCGGTGTCTCCCGTGGTCGCGATACTCAATATGTGTTTACTAAAAAGGGCATAACTCTCTCATTTTAACTCTGATTTGGTTCATTCTTTTTTTTTGGATTCATAATTGAATTATCTACAATCAGAAAATATTATTTTGATAATATTCTCAAATGAAAAATTATTTATTAATTATTTCCTCCAATGTCATTAACTCTCTTCTTGCACACATGTATGGATTAATGTTATATTAACCCCAACTCGTATCTTTATAGTATGCTTAAGTCATGATTATGAGTTGCCAAAACAAGTATTTAAGGTTACCAAAGTTAAGATAAAGCATAAGATGAAATATTACTAACAAAAACATGCCAAGCGTTAAGATTATATTAAATATCTAGGATTACCAGCAAAGCTAGGAACGGGTTGTAACATCACCTGCCTTATTAACATCTCTAGTTCACCTTCACCCTTGAAGAAGGGTGGATGCATCTTCACAAAGTCAGTCAAAGAGTACTCGTTTGGCTTGTCAACAAGAGCAGGAGTCTTCAACTTTCCCACCATTGTTATGGTGAGAAAATGGCATACCAAGGCTTACACCTACTTAAAAGAAATGTTATTCATAGTGGAATTTGTGGAGTTAGCAACATCTTAAGATGTAGGCATAGCCTGAGAGCTCGATTTTTTCAACAGGGGGTTCATTGGTGGCATGTGGTTACAGGGGTTCATCAGAATGGTGTACCCATCCATGAGGTCATACACAAGGGTATCATTGGCATCCTCAAGCTAAAATTTAGGCTTATATTATAAGGGAAACATACTATGAAATATTTTTGAGATAGTCAGTATAATGACTGCAAATAAGCATTGATACCAATATGTAAGGAGTGGGACCCAAGAGGGAATCCACTCCTTACTTAATTTAAGAATGTTAAATATACAACCCATCCACACAAAACCACAAAATAAAAATTACTCAAGTAAAAGGGATGCATTATTTCCTCAAAAAGATTGGTAAAGAACAATGTATTGTAGCAGCAAAAATGTAAATCTAACTATTAAAAGATTCTTGACCCAATTTAACAAGGGGTCCTAAAACGGGCAACTAACAAGATAAGAAATATAATATAAAGGGATCAGTTGTAATGGCAACCTGTCCATCGTAGAAATCTTTGTTGAAGCTAAGCTTGGGCAGAAACTCCTACTTCATGGTCCTCAGACTGCTCAAACTCTGGTTGGTTGTCGACAACATCTAGAAGAGGGACAACACCAAAAGAGGGTACAAACAAAAGAAGGGGCATCAACATAAATGTAACATCCTATGATTTGAGGCCTCAAATAAATGATCTTGAATTAAATGTTTGGACTACCCATATCACCAAGGTGGATGTCCTTTTAAGTGAGCTCATCACTAAGAACTATGTGGTATAGAGTGATCAACTCAGGGAAGTACTAGGATAGATGACCTATCGGAAAGTTGATCTTAGGTTGCATGTGAGTGGGGAAAAAGCATACTACTGAGGCTAGTGGTGGTCTATGGGGCCATTTGTAACATCCCAGGATTTGCGATCTCGAATAAAATGATCTTATAAGGAATGATTGGACTACCCATATCACCAAGGTGCACCTCCTTTTTAGGGAGCCCATCACTAAAGAACTCCAAAGTTAAGCGTGCTCAGCTTGGAGTAGTACTAGGATGGGTGACCAGTCGGGAAGTTGATCATGGCTTATGCGTCAGTGTAGAAAAAGTGTGTAGTTAAGGCTAGTGGTGGTTTGTGGGGCCAGTCGTTGTTCCTGAAACTCTACTAGAGCCTTAGGCAGTGGTCCTGAGTGTTACAAATGGTATTAGAGCTGAAACCACTCCAGTAGGTGGGGCCCACATGGACGTGTGGCATGCCAGTCTTGAGTCGTGCGGTCCATGCATGTTGGAAAGGGTTGTCCATGGTTGACGTATCCACCCTTGCGCTGGTATTTCGTGATCGGGAGTTGGGTGTTCATGGGCCATTATGGGTCTACACTGAAATGGGGATTGATTATAAGGCCTTATAGTTGAGCCTTGACGAGGACGTCAAGAGTCTAAGTGGGGAAGATTGTAACAGACCAGGACTTTGAGGCCTCAGATAAGATGATCTTAAAAGGAATGATTAGACTATTTATATCACCAAGGTGCACCTCCTTTTCATGGAGCCCATCACTAAAGAACTCCATAGTTAAGTGTGCTTATCTTGGAGTAGTACTAGGATGGGTGACCAGTCGGGAAGTTGATCTTAGCTTGCACGTGAGTGAGGAAAAAGCCTCTTGTTAAGGCTAGTGGTGGTTTGTTGGGCCAGTCGTCATTCCTAAAACTCTACTAGAGCTTTGGGCAGTGGGCTCAGGCTTTACACCATTCATCATTCTTGAAAATCTACTAGAGCCTTGAGAAGTGGCTCGAGCATTACATATGGTATCAAAGTCAAAACTCCTCCAATAGATGGGGCCCACATGGGTATGTGGCATGCTGGTCTTGAGTTGTATTTTCCACGCATGTCAGAAAGGGATATCTATGGTAATGTAGCCACCCTTACACTTGTAGCTATGAAAGAGATTTGGGTGAACATGGTCGATTATGGGTATGCACTAAAATGGGTAGATATTATGAGGCCATATAATTGAGTCTTGATGAGGACACTAAGAGTCTAAGTGTGAGAGATTGTAAAATCCTAGGATTTGGGGACTTAAATAAAATGATCTTAAAGGAATGATTGGACTACCCATATCTTCAAGGTGCACCTCCTTTGTAGGGAGTTCATCACTAAGAACTATGTGGTTAAGCATTCTCATCTTAGAGTAGTACTAGGATGGGTGACCTCTTTGGAAGTTGATCCTGGGCTATGCTTAAGTGAGGATAAAATGTGCAACCAAGACTAGTAGTTGTTTGTGAGGACAATCATCATTCTTGAAACTCTACTAGATCCTTGGGTAGCGGGCTCGAGTGTTATAATAAAATTGAGTATGTGTAATAATAATGACTGGGCCTTTTTTAAGGCAAAGAAATACCAACTAAGGATACTTTAATAAAGAGAAGTCCAAAAATAAAAAGTTTCAAAAAGATTTAACATGTCAAGTAGATGAGGCATCTAATTATAATAAGATATGAATATCAAGAGGGATTCTTGTCATATAATTTCATATCAATAATATCACAAAGATAAGTAATGCACATAAAAACATTAGACCAAGATTATTTTATGTAGGACTTGGACACTATAGGATCTTAGCCAAAAATTGGGTGGAAAAGCACATCCTAGGAGGAATAAGCATACCTTGTAAGTATTGATTGGAAAATCACACTTTGGATAGAAAAACATACCTTTTGTATGGTTGTACTCATGTACTACTACTAAAAATAAAATTATTATAAGCCATACATAAATAATGAAGGCAAGATTGAATTTAGTTGGTATCAATAAAATTAAATTTGGAAGGATAAGAACAACCTTATAAGTAGTAAATTAAGGTAAGATGACCTTCAATTATATATTCACATATTTTTTCCCATATCAGATCAGGGAAATTTTCAGAAGAAAAAGATTCTCAAAAGAATTCATTAAACACCAAGTAGTATTCATAGTTCAAGAGATGCCTCACATGGGATATATGATATGAGTTATGAAAATAATGCCCAAATAATTCAGGAGGATGCACATACCTTGACTTGGATGTTTGAATCAGAATCAAACTACTACCCTCTCAAGACCAATGTTCCCTTAATTTTGTACACAATATTTATAAAAAAAATAGAATTCAAGTGTGCCTTATAAAATAAAGCCCTAGACAATAATCCTTTCAAAAATCCTAAGGAAAATCTTGATATTAGTCTAGTTAGGAGGGTCTCAAATTCCCAAAAAAATGTCAGTTTTCATATATATTTTTTGGATTCTTTATTATACTTTTCTCAGTTTTTATAAGAAAGTGATAAATCCTAAAATCACTCTTGTAAAACATTACAGGCGATGAAACATACCATTATATTGAGATAAAACTAAAATTCTGGAACATATTTTCCCATAATCTTTGGAGCTTCCAACAACTAGTTATGGATTTTGCAATTTCATAGCATTTACTGACTTAAATGTGAAACTAATGTAGAAATGACGTGTGTTAACCTTGTATTATCATCCCAAATCATATAACATGACAAGGAAATATTGCCACAACTATATGTGAGAAATCACACAGCTTAAAAGAACCACAAAATGTCCTTTTTAACCCATGCGTAGAAAACAAATACATATAAAACAAGAAGGGTATGGAGGAATATGCATGAGCATGGTCTCCTTACCAACCTCGCATTATTGCCATTCACCGCTATCTAGCAACTATTGACCAAAATTGGGGAAAACCAATATGAATGAAAATTGACAATTATGGCGGGATAAATATGAAGAAAAAGGGCAAAAAAAACTCACAGTGATGGAATTTGGTTGAGTTTGGGAGAGGGATATTTGTGACAAAAGGAACCGAAGTCCAAAGTTGGAGTAGTGGTGGTGAAGGGTGTGGCATGGGAAGCAATCAACTCTAGGTGTAACGACTAAGCACACTACCCAAGACTCTAGTAGAGTTTTAATAATGACGATTAGCCCCACAGACCACTATTGGCCTTAACTGAGTGCTTTGTCCTCACTCACACTTAAGTTGATATCAACTTCCTGACTGGTCACCCATCTTAGTACTATTCTAAGTTAAGCACGCTTAACCTAGAGTTCTTTAGTAATGGGCTCCTTGAAAAGGAGGTGCATAGTTGGTGATATGGGTGGCCCAATCATTTTATCTAAGGCCTCAAATCTTGGGATGTCATACACCCCCCCCCCCCCCCGCTTAGACACTTGACATTCTCATCAAGGCTCAACTATATGAAAAATATTTCCCCATTTCAGTGTAGATATAGAAATGGCCCATGGACACCCATCTCTCAATCATGGAATACTAGCACAAGGGTGGCTAAATGACCATGCACAACCCTTTTAAACACGCATGGACCGCACGAACCAAGACTAGAATGCCACATCCCCATGTGAGCCCTACCTACTGGAGGGGTTATGGCTCTGATACCATTTAGTATGCATGGGTCCACCGCGTAAGGCTCTAGTATAATATTAGGAATGCAATTGGCCCCACCAATTGCTACTAGTTTTATTTGTGCACTTTATCCTCATTCACGCACAAGTTGGGATCAACTTCACGATAGGTCACCTATCATAGTAATACTTTGGGATGAGCAAGCTTAACTATGGAGTTCTTTAGTAATGGGATCCCTAGAAAGGAGGTTCACCTTGGTGATATAGGCAGTCTAATCATTTCTTTTAAGATCATTTTATCTGATGCCTCAAATCCTAGGATGTTCTACTAGGGTTTGATTGAAGGATATGCAACATAAGTAAAAGATAGGTTAGGTATTTATAGGGAGGGTATGGGTTTTCTTGAGTAGAGGCTTCAAAAAGATTAGGAACACATTTGGGATAATCCTAGGTATGTATAAATAGGATAATAATTAGGGCTAGATAGATGCAGATTTGAAATTGAAATTCCATGTGACGAAAAGTGTGAAGTTACATGATATGTAGAGCTAGAAAGAGTCAAAAAATGAATAAACCTTGAGACAAACTATACATGGTTGTTATTTGAGTTAAGAGATGAGCCACTGGCCATGCGATCCAGATCCAATGATCCAAATTGTAAACACATGGCTCAAATAAAAGAAACCTGTGTGAAATTCAATTAACGAGTGAAACTTTAATCTTTGATGCATTTAATTATAATTCTTTATTTTTTCAATTGAGGGTGTATTTTTATCAGATAAAGTTGAAATGTGGTAGATTTTCTAATTGAAGGGTGAGGAATCCTATTTTTCCATCATTTTCAATGTTTGTGTGACAACCTGACTTTTCTCTCTCCTCTCTTACACTCTTTCTCTCTCAACAAGTGGCCTCTTACTCAATATAATGTTATAATCCATAGTATGAATGTGGTGATGCTCAAATTTTGTTTCGTCGATGATAAATTGGACAATGTGTGACATTATTTGCACTTTTGAAGTAAGTATCATGGCTTAATACATCACCTTCTTGAAATCTAATTTTGAACCTCATCATAATGATTTTTATGTTCTCCAATGTATATCACGTGGTAGGGGATACAATTTTGAATCCAAATATGCAAAAATTGCCTCAATCAGAGGTTTTTAGTCCAAGTTATGATCTTCTAAAATTGGCTCAAATTTCACATGCTTTAATTGATTTATATGGCAATGGAGCCTTATCAGGCTCAATCTTAGGTGCACGGCCCAGCAGCTGCCAAGGCTTGTTCCAAACCCTAAGGTCGTGTTTGGTTCATATGACTGGAACGGAATGATATCTGGCTAGGGATTGGATTGCATTAGAAACAAGACGGAAAGGATTGGAAACAAATTTCTGGTGTTTGGATGCACACTGGATGTGATGGATGGGATTGTTCTGTGTTGTTCCAGCCAGCCATTGCACCCAACTTTCAATGGTAACATCAGTCATTAGTTTGTTGACATCATTGTCGAGTTTTTTGTAGGTCATCTGTTGAGAAAATTCAATCCATGGCCATGACGGTGTCTCCGGCCATCCTCATTGAGTTCCTTTATTGAGGCATAGCATCGTCATTGTACATTTTAAGAAATCACTTGGTTCTCATTGCCACAAGCAATTCACCATTGCTGCAACCTGGATGAGCTTGATCAAATTAAACGATAATAGAAGCCAGTATATATCTAAACATCAGGCAGTTGCGAATTAAATAGACAACAACAAAAATAAGGACAAAAGGGGGGAAATTGGAAACCGAAGAAATGTAATCGTCTCTGTGACAGACGAACAACTAAGCATGCGCGCTCCCAGTTTTTCCATCACGAGCTATCGGAGAAGAAAGTGAAAGTCAATTGACAATTGCAAGTAGGCATCTGATCACAAAGAGAAAACTCCACTGTTGATCGGCAAGAAGTTTAAGAGACCGGAGGAATGGGAGATCGCAAGAGCTAGTTTCTCATTTAGGGCTAGTTTGGTAGGGTGTAATCGAACGTTTGATGTATAGTTTTACATTATGAACTCACTAAACTACACCTACTACATCCAACTAAATTAGCCCTTAACAAAGGTGGTTCATAGAAAATTGGATGTCGGCTCGTCTCTATGGGCATGTTTGGTTTTCTGAATTTTGCCGTATTGGATTGTATTTTGACATCCATTTGCATAAAGTTCATGTTTAGTTTATAGGATTCCGGAAACGGAGATAATCTCGGGATTTCCAACTTGGACGTCAAAACCCAGCTGTGGCTGGCCTGTGGACCCAAAAAAAAATAAATCACATATTTTACAAATCCAAAAAACCAAAGATAAAATTTATGTTTGCGGGATTTTGACAATGCAATATTTTACAAATATAGGATGACATAAATGAAGAATTCTTAAAAATCTAACAAACCAAACGTCCCCTATGTGAACTTCGGTGCTGCGTCTCTCGCCAAACTAGGATATACGGGGAAACCGTTTTCCGCTGCGACGGATTCCCGAAACCCAGGGACCATGTCTTTCTTTAATCCGTTATCTCCGGGATGTGCTTCCCGTAGAAAATCATTTCCAATCCCTGATGTCCGTAACCAAACAATAGAAATGGTCTAATCTGGGATATAAATCCTATCCATGCTCTACATCCCGCCATCCAAACGCGGTCTAAGGCGCCTCTAATGTCATCCGTTGGATTATGGATTAGGGATCCAAGGGCTGTGAAATCGTCTCTTTCCCCATCCGTACGTTGTGCTTCTTGCTGCTGTAACAACTCCTTTGTGGCAGCCAATGAGCTTGATTCTTACTAAAATAAAGCCCTAGACAAGAATCCTTTCAAAAACCCTAAGGAAAATCTTGATATTAGTCAAGTTAGGAGGGTCTAAAATTCCCAAAAAAATGTCAGTTTTCATATATATATTTTGGATTCTTTATTATACTTTTCTCAATTTTTATAAGAAAGTGATAAATCCTAAAATCACTCTTGTAAAACATTACAGGCGATGAAACATACCATTATATTGAGACAAAACTCAAATTTTGGAACATATTTGCCCATAATCTTTGGAGCTTCCAACAACTAGTTATGAATTTTGCAATTTCATAGCATTTACTGACTTAAATGTGAAAGTAATGTAGAAATGACGTGTGTTAACTTTGTATTATCATCCCAAATCATATAACATGACAAGGAAATATTGCCACAACTATATGCGAGAAATCACACAGCTTAAAAAAAACCACAAAATGTCATTTTAACCCATGCGTAGAAAACAAATACATATAGAACAAGAAGGGTATAGAGGAATATGCATGAGCATGGTCTCCTTGCCAACCTCACATTATTGTCGTTGACCACTATCTAGCAACTATTGACCAAATTGGGGAAAACCAATATGAATGAAAATTGACAATTATGGCAAGATAAATATGAAGAAAAAGGGAAAAAAAAACTCACAGTGATGGAATTTGGTTGAGTTTGGGAGAGGGATAGGTGTGACAAAAAGGAACTGAAGTCCAAAGTTGGAGTAGTGGTGGTGAAGGGCGTGGCATGAGAAGCAATCAACTCTAGGTGTAATGACTAAGCACACTACCCAAGGCTCTAGTAGAGTTTTAATAATGACGACTGGCCCCACATACCACTATTGGCCTTAACTGAGTATTTTGTCCTCACTCACACTTAAGTTGATATCAACTTCCTAACTGGTCACCCATCTTAGTACTATTCTAAGCTAAGCACGCTTAACCTAGAGTTCTTTAGTAATGGGTTGCCTGAAAAGGAGGTGCACGGTTGGTGATATGGGTGGCCCAATCATTTTATCTGAGGCCTCAAATCTTGGGATGTCATACACCCCCCCCCCTCTTAGACACTTGACATCCTCATCAAGGCTCAACTATATGGAAAATATTTCCCCATTTTAGTGTAGATCTAGAAATGGCCCATGGACACCCATCTCTCAATCATGGAATACCAGCACAAGGGTGGCTAAATGATCATGCACAACCCTTTTAAACACGCATGGACCGCACGAACCAAGACTAGAATGCCACATCCCCATGTTAGCCCTACCTACTAGAGGGGTTATGTCTCTGATACCATTTGGTATGACTAGGTCCACCGCGTAAGGCTCTAGTACAATATTAGGAATGCAATTGGCCCCACAAATCACTACTGGTTTTATTTGTGCACTTTATCCTCATTCACGCACAAGCTGGGATCAACTTCACAATAGGTCACCTATCATAGTACTACTTTGGGATGAGCAGGCTTAACTGTGGAGTCCTTTAGTAATGGTCTCCCTAGAAAGGAGGTTCACCTTGGTGATATAGGCAGTCCAATCATTTCTTTTAAGATCATTTTATCTGATATCTCAAATCCTAGGATGTTCTACTAGGGTTTGATTGAAGGATATGCAACATAAGTAAAAGATAGGTTAGGTATTTATAGGGAGGGGTATGGGTTTTCTTAAGTAGAGGCTTCAAGAAGATTAGGAACACATTTGGGATAATCCTAGGTATGTGTAAATAGGATTATATTTAGGGCTAGATAGATGTAGATTTGAAGTTGAAATTCCATGTGATGAAAAGTGCGAAGTTACATGATATGTAGAGCTAGAAAGAGTCAAAAAATGAATAAACCTTGAGGCAAACTACACATGGTTGTTATTTGAGTTAAGAGATGAGCCACTGGCCATGCAATCCAGATCCAATGATCCAAATTGTAAACACATGGCTCAAATAAGAGAAACCCATGTGAAATTCAAATAATGAGTGAAACTTTAATCTTTGATGCATTTAATTATAATTCTTTATTTTTTCAATTGAGGGTGTATTATTATCCGATAAAGTTAAAATGTGGTAGATTTTCTAATTGAAGGGTGAGGAATCATGTTTTTCCATCATTTTTAATGTTTGTGTGACAACCTGACTTTTCTCTCTCCTCTCTTACACTTTTTCTCTCTCAACAAGTGGCCTCTTACTCAATATAATGTTATAATGCATAGTATGAATGTGGTGATGCTCAAATTTTGTCTCGTCGATGATAAATTGGACAATGTGTGACATTATTTGCACTTTTGAAGTAAGTATCATGGCTTAATACATCACCTTCTTGAAATCTAATTTTGAACCTCATCAGAATGATTTTTTATGTTCTCCAATGTATATCACGTGGTAGGGGATACAATTTTGAATACAAATATGCAAAAATTGCCTCAATCATAGGTTTGTAGCCCAAGTTATGATCTTTTAAAATTGGCTCAAATTTCACATGTTTTAATTGATTTATATGGCAATGGAGCCTTATCAGGCTCAATCTTAGGTGCACGGCCCAGCAGCTGCCAAGGCTTGTTCCAAACCCTAAGGTCGTGTTTGGTTCACATGACTGGAACGGAATGATATCCGGCTAAGGATTGGATTGCATTAGAAACAAGACGGAAAGGATTGGAAACAAATTTCTGGTGTTTGGATGCACAGTGGATGTGATGGATGGGATTGTTCTGTGTTGTTCCAGCCAGCCATTGCACCCAACTTTCAATGGTAACATCAGTCATTAGTTTGTTGACATCATTGTCGAGTTTGTTGTAGATCATCTGTTGAGAAAATTCAATCCATGGCCATGACGGTGTCTCCGGCCATCCTCACTGAGTTCCTTTATTGAGGCATAGCATCGTCATTGTACATTTTAAGAAATCACTTGGTCCTCATTGCCACAAGCAATTCACCATTGCTGCAACCTGGATGAGCTTAATAAAATTAAACGATAATAGAAGCCAGTATATATCTAAACATCAGGCAGTTGCGAATTAAATAGACAACAAAAAAAATAAGGACGAAAGGGGGGAAATTGGAAACCGAAGAAATGCAATCGTCTCTGTGACAGACGAACAACTAAGCATGCGCGCTCCCAGGTTTTCCATCACCAGCTATGGGAGAAGAAAGTGAAAGTCAATTGACAATTGCAAGTAGGCATCTGATCACAAAGAGAAAAGTCCACTGTTGATCGGCAAGAAGTTTAAGAGACTGGAGGAATGGGAGATTGCAAGAGCTAGTTTATCATTTAGGGCTAGTTTGGTAGGGTGTAATCCAACATTTGATGTATATTTTTACATTATGAACTCACTAAACTACACCCCACTACATACAACCAAATTAGCCCTTAACAAAGGTGGTTCATAGAAAACTCGATGTCGGCTCGTCTCTATGTGAACTTCGGTGCTGCGTCTCTCACCAAACAAGGATACACGGGGAAACCGTTTTCCGCTGCGACGGATTCCCGAAACCCGGAGGGGACCATGTCTTTCTTTAATCCGTTATCTCCGGGATGTGCTTCCCGTAGAAAATCATTTCCAATCCCTAATGTCCGTAACCAAACAACAGAAATGGTCTAATCTGGGATATAAAGCCTATCCATGCTCTACATCCCGCCATCCAAACGCGGCCTAAGGCGCCTCTAATGTCGTCCGTTGGATTATGGATTAGGGATCCAAGGGCTGTGAAATCGTCTCTTTCCCCATCCGTACGTTGTGCTTCTTGCTGCTGTAACAACTCCTTTGTGGCAGCCAATGAGCTTGATTCTTACTAAACACTCCATTCGACTGGTTTCTTCTTAGCCATTGTGTCCCTCTCATTTTTGCTTCTATCCCAACCCGACAGCTCCCCCTCTTTCTATTTCTATTTTTCCTATTCTCACATTACGAACTCCACCTTCGGTAACCTGGTGCGGCACGCCCAAGCTGCTTCGTCGTGAGTTTTGCCCTATAAAAGTTTCACAAGGTGGAGACGAACTTCACCGACCACTCCTTGAAACGTATACCCCGCTCACTCTCCTTTTCAGTGGATCTCCGACAAACTTGCGGCTCTGGCAGCCGCCGCGGCAGGCCCTTGCCCACACAAAGAGGAGGAACAAAGGGCGAATAGCAGAAACCATCCGATCTTTTGGCCCACACTTGACTCGCTAACCAAAGGTGCAGATTAGAGTTTCCCTTTTCCTCCACCAACGTTGGTCAAGCAGCCTATGGTGTGTCAACACGTAGCAAGAGACCGCCCCCCCCAACCACCATCCTGGTATTCGACTGTTGTACCCCGGCCGTAGAGAGGGCACGCGCCAGTCGGGGGATCGATGAGCCAGGACCCTGGCCGCATGATAAATGGTAAACTCCCACTCATCATGTACAATTCTTGATGCAAACATTCAAAAATCTGTATATCCTAGCCCACTCATCCAAAATGGTCACAATTATATACTAAATTGACCAGCTCGATGAGCCCTACACAATGAACATAGTTGCAGACTCTAAATCTGCTTCTAATTCTTCTGATTTTCTAAAAATACGAACATTGAATATGTTTATCATTTTTTATATATGTTGTTGATAAAGATTGGTTCTTTGATACTCAATCTACTCTCTTGACCTCAAAACAGTGAATGGTATGAATTTTGAGCTTTTTGGGAACCCTGATCACCCTTCTTGCACTTTGATGTCTTAAATGTACATGTGTGACTTGTTTGGACATTAGTGATGTATCTCGTCTTATTAGTGACTAATATTGATTCATGATGACATCAAAATACTTATATATCCTGGAAATTATAAATTTTTTACTATCCATGTCCCAAATAATAATCGCCATATTCCGTTGTGCCATTGTCATTTCATATGACACATAGTGCATGAATGTGACTAGTATGGCAAGGAATGTTACATAGTCATATGGGGTCTTGGACCTATTTGATGCATAAAACCATTATGTATCTATGAAATTAGTAATTTTTTGATGTCGTGTAAACTAAATGACTAAGGTCTACCCCCCTATTATCCTATGGTGGTACTTGTGACTCTACATACATCCATAATGACCTAATGTATCCTAAAGTGGTGTGTTTGTCTTCCTTGTACCCCATATGTGATATGGATCTTAATCTCTTCTCTTTCCTTTTCTAAATCATACGTTCTATATGATCCCCATGGTATGGGTCTCCCATCCATCCCATTAGTTAGAACCTTATGTCCTATGTCTTATGTGTTGGCTTTTGGAATGCATGTTGACAATGTGAAATCCTATGATGACCAAACTTGAGGACGTCCGCCTAATCTTAAATATGAACCTTTTGTCCATACCATTCTGATCAAATCATCTTTTATGCATGGACCTCTTGACTCAATGAGACATGGCCCTTCTTGCCCGATTAGGAATCTTATGGCCTTGTTAAGCAAGTAAGCGACTAAAACCTTGAAATGTCCATATAAAATGAATCTAATATCAAAATAATATGAACCTTGACCCCACCTTCATGATGACATATTAATCAGTAAAAGATCATCTAATGCACTACTAACCAACTTGGAACCTAACTTGGCCAAAACCCTAAAACGTAGCTAGTTAGGGTTGATGATGAGAATCGAATGCTTGTATACAATTGTGTTCTTAACCAGGTGTTGCTTAAGATCTACATGATTAAGGATAGGTTATGAAATCTCTGAAGTCGGGTATGGGCTTTACTAATTATATGACTATGGATTTTTTGCTCAAAATGTGATACATATGTATGCTTGTTTACTTGCTCAATTTTTACCACGTAGTATTCTAGTATTGTACTCAATGTTTATCCCTCTATTGTTGTTTTATAACTTGCAAACATAATATAGAAACTACATTATACAAACCTCATGTACTTGCCTGAAGTTTTAGGGTAAGGACATAAGGGTGGGCGTCCTACTTGAGTTATCAAGATAGGGTGGGCCATGTCTATGCCTATGGGTTAGCTAATCTTGAGAACCCCCATAGACTCTTCCAATGAGATTTTGTCCATAAAAGGCTTTACAGATATGTGATATTCATGAATCCACAAAATGATGGTATAATTGGAGTGAAACAATATAAAACATTGACTCTCACTCTTCTAAATACTTAACTTGTTTATTCTTGTTCGTCTACTTCTGCAAATCTTTTCAAATTATGCAAAGCTTATGTATATGTATCTTTTAACCCTATGTGTTGACCCACATTGTTTCATGTATTTTATAGGTTCAGAGATGTCTAGAAGTTGATGGGCTTGGTGAGCTATGTTAGGTGTACTTGTTGTAAGATCCCTAGTATACATGAGCAGACTTGTAAAACTATACTCTTGAATATGTATTTGAAAGCTTGTACTAAACAATGTTGTTTAATATATGTTGTTGAATGTTGGTATTATGATTGTTTCTTTTATCTTGTTATCTGTCCATGTATGCTAAGCTTTGCGCTTCTGCATTCGCGCTTTGGTAATACTATGTTAGGGACGGATGCCTAGGTTCTATTGCCATTGACTTTGTAGTGCATTGGAGTTAGGATTTGGGTACCAAATGGTTTCATGACAATTTAATACTCCTAAAACTATCAAATCATTACTTGATGGTAAAGCAAACGGTTACTATATTTATTTTTTATTTATCCTTAAATGCTTCAATTTTTTTATGACTCTTCCTTCCCCACACCTAACCATAGGAAAATCTTGAAAGAAAAAAAAATTAAGCCTATTCATGTGCTGAAATTGTATGATTGACCCTAGATTGGGTATTATCCCAATTAGTTGCATTGACATCTCATATTAAAAATTTATAAGTCTAATTTCTAGAATCTTGATACAAATTAAGTCAAGAAAGGGGAACAAAACTAAAATGCTATAAAGTAAGGAGGAAAATTATACATATACCTAGGATTGTGTATGTTACAACATGACATGCAAAATCTTGTGAATGACATGCAACATCGTGTATTTTTTTTTTGATGACGAGAGAACCACTCTCGCACGAGCGCCACTTTTGTGACCCCCACAGGCAGCGTAAACCCCCGGATGGCCCCCCCGCCCATACAGGGACCACCAAGTAGTCGCATCGTTGGACGGCCGACGCGTGGGATAATTCACTTCGGTGGAATGCTGGGAGTTGAACTCGTGCCCCCTCGCAGGGGGCTTGCGAGCCGCACCACCCGAACATCGTGTATTTTGAAAAATATAAAAATAAAAAGGACAGTTAATGGGGACATATATCTACAAACATGGGAATAAGGAGTATAGGTGGCTCTAGATGCAACTCAACTCCAAAAGGAGGTGAAATTGTAAGGCCCCTAACCCTACTTAATCTATAAACATAATTTTTTTGGCATAATCAGATTAATTTGATGCTTAGTCTTGAAAGTTAGCTCTGGTTTGTGATCTCACACTAGATATGAAACTATTTTTATAATTTGAACCAAAACATATCTTGTTTTCTCAAGATATATATATATATATTCTTGGAACTTGTGGACCTTTATGTAAATTACCCTTTCCAAGAGGTGTAAATATAATTTGACACTTGCTTGAGTTTCTTCATGAGGTACATAAGAATGTTATAATTCAAATTCTCATCTGAATAGTTTTGAGTTTACTTGGTTGGAGTTTACATACGTTTGGTGAAGTTGTAGAACTATGTTCGCATCAACCGATGGTTTCTGGGTGACCGTTGTTGTTTCTCAGCAGTCGATGATTTTTTGGTGACCGTATGCTTTTTGGTGACCGCTTGGCTCTTGGTGGTTGATGAGTTTCCCGATGGATGATGATTTTTTTATGCATGGTCAGTCTTCGATGCTCGATGGATTTGCTACTAGTTTACCCATGAGTTCAACAATTGACAGAATCAGGGTGATTGATGAGATTGATGTGTGTATGTGAATATGATTGATGGTATTTTAGTTTTTAATGAATTTTTTAACAAACAAATCTTCTGATCATCACGTGACGGGTTCTCTAGACCTCGCCTGACAGACATTCTACCCAATGGAAGTTTTTTCTAGCCGTGTAAATACCCCCTCTCTCTTCATATCCTCTAGTTTTATTTTAGTGATGCTCCAGTTACAACTAGAAGCCTGACAAGATTTTTGGAAGAATAGAGATTGATGAGGATTCATCGAGGATGATGATCACAAGCTTTTCATGAATGGACATGCTTGAATCGAGGTGCCTTGGATTGATGTAGGGTAGTTGATCATGTTTCTTGCATCCTTCAAGTACTATTCTTGGCTTTCTACTCATTTCCTTACTTATCTTCACTCTTCTCCCTCTTGCGGTCAAGTTCTATGGGTTTTCTTGGTGTTTTCCTATTTGAACCCTATAATTCTGGGTTGAGAAGTCTCTTTTTTCTTCCTTTCTCTAGTTCCACCTTGTTCGTGGAAAGAGGAGGCATTCTTAGAACTTTGGTGGGTTGATCTTGATGTTTGGGTGTTGATTTTGGGACTTTCCATTTGGGATTTCAGATTTCTTCTCTCTACCAGGCAAGTTATATAACTTTGAGTGCATTTCTTACCTACCTTTTGTATGCTTGTCATTAATCTTATTTTAGAACTCTTAGAATGCTAATGATGTCCCTTATAAGTGTTGTTTCATATGACTAAGTGATGATCCAAACATGTCGACTATATTTCATACCTTATGAACATTATTTTCTGAATAACAAACTAATATTTAAGTTTGAAAGATCCGAAGTTTGAAATATTAGTGCTAAAATTATATTATGTGCTACAATAATGGTTGGACGAAGCCCTAGTGTTGAAAGGAACTCTTTTTTTTATGAGTTTAACAGTATGTAAACTTATGTTTAGAGTGACATGAATCTATTTAATACATTTTATATCTTTTAAGGTTGTAGATCCCAATGATCTTTGTAAGAATATTATGATGCTTGTACGTAACTTGATTGATGCAGTCAAAATGTAACTATTTGGCTTAAGTAATTAAGTGTAACCCTTAATCAAGTAGTTCCATGAGTCTATAGAGTTGTTCCATTGTTAGAATTTGTTAGATAGTATAATGAGTAATCAAAAAAGAAACTTGGGGTCGTATACTATTGAGTATATGCGGGTGTAGGGAGGGTATATCCCTGTCATCTTGATCCCAAGGTTTTGGATAGCGTTCGAGGCTGTGTCTCTGATGTGGAAGTAACTGAGAGTGAATACATTCGTAACCTATATTTGAGGTTCGTATATCCTAGTTTCTAGTTCTATGGCATGTGTACTGAGGGGGCACTAGGCTATTTTAGTAGTTGGGTGAATGTTCTGCTATGATATCTACTTATCTGACTGAGGGGAAGAGGTCTTAGGATTCTGCTAATCCTAAATCTTATATAGTGTTGATTTAGACTTCTCAATGGTCCGCTAGTAGTTTGAGTGGTAGCTTCAAACTACCCAGAGCTTAATAAAATAGGTAATCCATCTATGTAGCATATCTATTATGGTTACTTGGTGAATCAAATTGGATGATGATCCTTGCTTTGTTTCTTTTAGTTTGTGGATGATTTATAATGTGGTAAGAGAAATCAGTTGTACTTATGACTATATCTATGCTTGATCTTTATGCAAATTATATAGTCTTTCAACTCTTTAATCCTAATTTCTTTAAAAGAACCCTGGTAAGCAATAGATGTTTATGGTTTTATATCTGTCGTTGGGATATGGATCTCACCTCGTGGGTTACCTCATCTTTTTAGCTGATCAACAGCGTCGTCAGATGTAGTGTGAAAAGGAGGTGCAGTGTAACATACTTAAATCTGGGTAAACAACTTATTTTTCCTTTCCTCAGGTCCACCTTTAATTATATGTGTATTAGATTTTTTTCTCATAAATATGACAAAATACAAGTAATTTGATCTGAGGAAATATAAGGAAAAATTATTACTAACTAATTAATCATGTCACTATTTCAAGGTTAATTATATAATTCACTAATTAATTAGATTTGACCCCGATATACCAATCTAAAAACATCACTAGTCTAAGTGATAAAATGATTTCAATTAATGTGAAATAATACATCAAATTAATTATGTAAGTCATTAAATGAATTAATTGAGTCCTTAACCTACATGTAATCAAATAAAATATCAAACACTATCTAAAAATAAAACTAATATTACAATTGGATTCTCTATCTCTTTTATAGTCAACATGTAAATTTTTGTGTCAATAGGACTCCATTTAACTATTCATCTAGTTGATTAGAATTCCAGCTTTAATACATTCAATAAATCTACTCACTTTAGTTTATATATTCATTTAATTCGTTGGACATGTAACACGGAGCGTTACTTCTTCTTTCCCCCACTCACCGCATATTTTGCACTTTGTTCTTCCTACCTCATGGACTGCCAACTTATAACCGGCGAGCACCCTTTTACTCTCCTCTTCATCTCTTTGCCCCCTCTTCTCCTCCTCTCCCTTCCCTATTTATTTCCATCTTCCCTTCTTCTTTCCAAAATCCCTAACCATAGCTTGACGGTGCTCCCCTCGCCATGCTCCCTGTGGCATCTATGACAACAGGAGACCACCACCACATGCTTCCATGACTATCAACAGTTCTAGTGTCCCCATCTTGGTTTCCAAACAATCTGCAAGCTCAAGGAGTAACCATATGATGAGAGTCATGACCATCTTAGTCCATATGGATGATTGCTTCTTCATATCCAGGCCTACCACTGCCATAGGGAGCCTTCTCTGATTTCCCTACGCTACTTTCTTTCCCCATCCATGATCTATCCTCTAAACCCTAGCCATAAGGTTTGGCTCTATGCCAGTGTTGTAGTTCCATATAACTCTAGGTTTTGAAGAGGACACTGCCAATCTTGAGTACCGGCCATAACCACCTCTCTTCATCTCCCATTCTTCTCCTTCCCTTCTCCCTCTTGCCCCCACCTCTATTTCAGTATGTTGCTATCCACGACAGTCTGCCTAACTCTCTGTTGGTTGTTGGTGGGTTTGCACCACCGCCCCCACTTCTCCTCCTTTCTTTGGACCTACTGTGCCGCCAGTCCTGTACGAGTTCAGGACAGCAGTAGGTCTCCTCGCCAGCCACCACCACCACAGCACCGCCCACACCTACCCTCAACTAGAACATGTTGATCACTGCCAACATTGGTCCCTTCTGGTCCTACTCCGATCAGCTTTCATTGCTCGATCACAATTGCACCACCTGCAATCAAGCAAGGTTGGACAAAGTTGAATGGTTGTTGATGATGACCCTATGACTGGAGGTTCTAAATTTGATCACACATATTTCCTTCCTTATGGCATGCACCTTCCCCACTATGGCCCAAAATCCTATCATCCTAGCCACTTTCTAAATGAAAACCAACAAACCTAGGACACGAGGCCTGCAGCAAGACAAGTTTACATTGCCTACAAGTGATTCACTTCCCATCTTAGATACTTGTTGCATGATCATCACAAGACCTCAATTCCATTGTTCCACCTCCATCTAGGTTCCTTCATCTAGGGTGTGACATACAAGTAGTAGATCCATCAATGATCAGTGGGGCAACTATAGGTCAATAATCTAATAAGTATTTCACTTTGTTATGAATTCATTTTATATGATAGATAGGTCACTCAGTCAATCGAGATATCCATTTATATTAGAAAACATATACATAACATAATGTACCGATACTAGCAAACATGAATTTTGTAATATGATACTAATGTTTTAACTAGAAGTTAGATAAAAATAATTGTGTTTAGGTTAGTATCACAAAGTGCCCAGTATAACAAATCACTTGATCAAATACCCTAAGCATGATTAAATTAGTAGATTGTCAATATAAATATTACTAAGTATCTAATTCCATATAGATAGTTTACATATATATGCAATCTAAATAAAATGATACATAGAAGAGAACGGGTTAGGTATTCATTATATAACCTAGCCAATACATAATATATATATTAAAAACCATATTCCCGTAACAAAGGTAATGCGATCCAACAATATCTTGCCTAATGTATAACCTTAACCTAGTTAATCAAACCAAATTGCATGATTTAAGATAGAGAATGACACTATAAGATCTAAATCCAAAGAATGCATATTATTACCCAAACATATGTGTAAGATAGACATACCTAGATTTATGTGATTAAAGATAGACCCTCGAAACTAATATAGACATCAAATTGATCATATATTCACATAATAAGATTAAAACCCCTAATACTAGGTGATCGAAACTAGGATGATAACCATGTGAAAACTATAATAGGAATGTAGTCACATGTTACTTCAATCTGACTAACATACTAAATATGTTCCTAGGATGAATACTCAACCTTGAGGATCACATATAAGTATTGAGTTAACCACTAGTCATGAAGACCAGGTATGTACTCCGCCCTATTTTTGACCACGCATTTATATGAATAAATGTTCCCATAATGAGGCAATTCTTGAAATACTTACTCTTTTGTTCCACTTGTTGACATAGCCTATTTTCTGATATTGTTATTGACAATTTGAATTGGGTCAATGACCCCACATGCTATTATGCTTGTATTATGACATGTATTCTGATGATATTATGCATTGTAGATAATTTGAATAGCTAACTATCATAGTATGTGTAATGATTAGGGTGTGCTTTTCTACCCGAGGTGTGCTTTTCTACCCTTATATATATATATAGAGGCGTGCTTTTTTTCCTATGGGTGTGCTTTTCTACCCAATATATATTTAGGCCAACGACTTAGTGGTGTCTTGGCCCTACTATAGTTAATTTAGTCCAATATATCTACATGTAAATAAATGTGGTAATGTGATGATTGATTGTGGTAAGGTTTGTTGTTTATTGGATTATTTATATTGCCCCATTCTTTTAGAAATTCCTTCTTTTATTAGTCCTCATTGAAACTTACCTAGCTTTAATGGCTCCATTTTTTAAGGGAATGTCTTACTTTATTTTTTGATTCCCCAGTTAATCCTCTAATGTACATACTCATCTTTTGTTGATACACATCTTGTTTTCCTATTTTCTTGGGTGTTCCCTCCACCCAGGTGTAGGTGATTTATAGGTCAGAGACTCAGGATGATCGTGAGATAATTGGTGGACATAAGGACAACTTGAGATAGCCTTGTTACCCTCTGCATATGGGCTTATGTGTAAAGAGATGTAACCTTTTCATTTTATGTACCACCCTTAGGGTGAGAAAGTTATGTACATGGAAATCATTTGTAATTTTGTAAATAGTTATGTAATCTGCTGCTTAAATATTTCATGGCTCATGTTTATATCATTGAGTGGGCACACTATTGGGTCCCACTCCTTACACATAGTCTAAAGATCAGTAGTGTCAGAAGGTTGGTGTAGTTAGTATCGAGTCCTAGAGTTGTCCATGTACTCTCAAGTCCAGGCGAGGAGTTTTGTATATCATGTGTATTGACTCAAGATTTTGCTAAGTATTCCTTTAGCAATGTAAATGATGTAATTATGTGGACATCATCTTTTATATATAGGTTTTGGATGAGCCCATGGAACATATGTAAAGATACATGGTATGGATATATATATTGTAATTGTACCCTTGTGTAGATGTTTCTTATGGAATGTTGCAATTTATTCAGTTTTAATCATGTATCCTTTTTTGGTAATGTGATTAATTAGTGTTTGATCGATGTTTTGGTTTTGAGTAATCTCATTTAGCATGGTGGGTTTCCACATTTGGCAGTATCGGAGCTTTAGGTTTGTTGAGTCTACATGGACATATGACTTAGGTTGTTGTGTTTTCTCTTTTGTAAACCAACATATCTAACCACGGTTTGTGGTTATCTAGATATGTTTAGAGAATGTGAAGAGCATGCCAGAGAGTAGTTTTGTGGTGTTGGGGCTGACGGTAGGAGGTGGGTCATGGATGGAGGAGTACCTGAGATAGATCTAGAACAACCCACTCCACCTCTGTTCAACCCATCAACCATAGTTGATCTAGCTTTCCAGTCCATTTTTGGACTATTAATGGCCACAATTATGCATCTGGAGGATAGGGCCCACCTAAAATCAACCAAGGGCACTTGTTCCCAATTCAGAATCTCAAGGTCAAATGAAGACTTTTGAGAGGCTCAAGCGAGTGGGAGCCACTGAGTAAGAGGGCACACTAGACCCATTCGATGCATATATGTGGTTGACAGAGTTGGAGAAGGCATTTAGGATTTTGAACATCTCTGATGAGGAGAAGGTGAAGCACACAAAATCTATCTTATAAAGGGCAGTAATGTCCATTGGTGGGCCATTAAGGAGGGGAAAGTTTTGGTAAGAGTTTGTCACCCAATACTTCCCAGAGATGTATCTTGAGGAGAAGATGGCTCAATTGGAACAGTTGCACCAGGGATTGTGGTCTATTAGTGACTATGAGACAATGTTCATGAAGCTATTGATGTTTTTTCCTCACATGGAGACCACAGAGAAGGAGAGTATTAGAAGGTTTGAGAAGGGTTTGAATGATGAGTTAGAAAGGACATAATCTACTTTGGAGATCCAAGAGAAGTTTTACACCTTTGTGGAGTCCATGAGGATAGAGAGGATATTTTATAGCACCGAGAAGCCAATGCCAGAAAGAGGTCTGCTCAGTTACAAGGATCGTCATCTGGTAGTTTTAAGAAGTCAAGGTTTTCCTCACCCCAGTATCATCAGTCTCATCCGAGGTCAATGTTTTCCAAACCAAGGACACAGGTGCAGTTGCAGTGGTCCCCTAGAATAGGGAGAGGATGTAGCTTTTTTCCAGGTGGGGCAAATAGTTATGGGTCAGTGTCTATGACAGGGCCGTCTAGGCCATCGAATGATACAAGGATGAGCTCCAAGTGTGGTTAGGTAGGGCATGTGAGATGGTCTTTTCCTATGAAAAACTAGGAGGATACACAGTATTTAGAGACAATAGTACTATGGTGGTGGAAATAGATGTCACGAACAAGCATTGTAGGCATGGTCCACAGGACCAAATAGAAGAGGAATAGGGAGACAACTATAGATAATATGCTATGAGTCAGTCAGAAGGAGTGGTTAATCCATAAGTCATAACAAGTGAGATGGAACTCTTTCATTCTGACTTATCAGTTTCTTCTTTTGAATCTATTTTGGTTGACTCAGATATGACACACTCATTTATCACTAGAGATGTGATAAATAGATGTAACTTGACTATATGTAGTATAGATGATAGCCTCTCATTAGAAACCCCTTTGTTTGGTTCATCAGTGTTATGGGAAGTGTGTCCATATTACATTCTTTCTTTCTCAAGATACATCATTCAAGTGGATCTCATGCCACTTGATATGCATGGATTTTATGAGATCCTAGGGATGGATACCTTGGAGAAGTATAAGGTTGTATTGGATTGTGGTTCCAAAAGTCTTGATGTTATGTGAGGGTGATGTCTCTCAGACCTTCCAAGGAGATAGGAAGATTCTTCCTACTTGTATGGTGTCAGTAGTGATAGTAGAGAAGTTGTTAAGACAAGGATGTGAAGCTTTCTTAGCTCATTTAGTGGATACCATGGTGAGGAGTTATAGTATCCAGTATGTTCCTATGGTGCATGAGTTTGAGGATGTTTTTCTTGATGAGTCTCGTTGTGTTCCACCCTAAAGGGAGATTTATTTTAAAATCAATCTAGTTCCTAGAACGCAACCCATAGAACATGCACCCTATAGGATGTCTCTAACTAAGATGAAGGAATTAAAGAAGTAGTTGCAGGATTTGTTGTAGAAACATTTCAAATGACTAAGCATGTCCCCTTGGGATGCTCCAGTGTGTTATGAAGCAGAAATATGGTTCTCTGAGGCTTTTCATAGACTACTAGTTGAACAACGTCACAATGAAGAAAAAGTACCCATTTTCGAGGATAGACAATGTGTTTGATCAGTTGATAGGTGACTCCCTATTTTCTAAGGTAGATCGGAGGTCAAGATATCACCATATGAGGATCAAGGTAGATGACATACCTAAGACTACTTTTAGCATCATTATGACTTTGTGGATATGTCATTTGGGCTAACCAATGTGCCATCATCATTTATGGACCTGATGATAAGAGTGTTCAGACCATATCTTGATTAGTTTGTAGTGGTGTTCATATATAATATATTTATGTACTACATGGATAATCAGTAGCATGAGCAGAATCTTCGTCAAGTGTTAGAGTTGTTGAGGCAACATAGGTTGTATGCTAAAGCAGCAACTGCAAGTTTTGGCTGACCAAGATGTCTTTTTTGGGTCATGTCATATTTGTAAGAGGCATTTGTGTGGATCCTAAGAAGGTGGAGTCATTTTCATAGTGGGAGCAGTCCAAGACACAAAGAAGTTTGGAGTTTCCTAGGTTTAGGTGGTTACTATAGGAGGTCCATCAAGAACTTCAGTGAAATAGATTTACCCTTAACCAAGCTCACTAGGAAGGGTGTTCCTTTTGTTTTGGATGACAAGTTTCAACGTTATCTATTTTATGAAGGAGAAGTTGGTGAGTGATCCATTTTTGATATTTCTAGGGCCTGGGAACGGCTACATCATTTTCAAAAATGCTTTCAAGAATGGGTTGGGGTGTGTGCTGATGCAGGACAAGAACATGATTTCTTTTGCTTCTCGACAACTTAATAAACATGAGGAGAAAAACCCAACTCATGACCTAGAGATAAAACTTGTGGTTCTTTCCTAGAAGATTTGAAGACACTATTTGAATGGGGTGAAGTGCTAAATCTTCACAGACCATAAGAATCTTCTTTACATATTCTCAAAGCATGAGTTGAACATGAGGACAAGGAGATGGATGGAGCTAATCAAGGACTATGACCATATGATAGACTATCATCCATGAAAGGTTACTATAGGGATGGAAATAACAATCGTTTCCCAGCACCCAAACTGTCTCCAAAGCATACCATACCAATATGAGGGTGTTTTCAACAACCATCTAGCCCGTGGGTGCCTGACAATGGGCAACAAAATTTATGCTTTGGTAGGTGGGAACTCAAACGATGCTAGCCTCATCATTTAAGTTCTTCCTGTCCATGTCCTCCTCTGGACATGATATAAAGTAAGAACAATGAAACTTTCCTTCATACCATACATGTCATATTGGACAACATCTTTAACAACATGGTGCTCAGGTACCTCTAGCTGCTCCCCCTCCTAGCCTCCACCTTGTCATCACTATTGGCCGTTGAAAGGCATGCAATAGAATTACCTACAGCACGTTCCTCCAAACCTTGTTCCTCTCAATTGGCTTCATCCTCCTCATATCCCTCATAAAACTTGTCAGTGCTTTCTTCAACATCACATGTGTGTTGTGTCTCTACCTGTCACCATGTTCCTAGACTTCCTCCTTGGGATCCTTTATATGGATTAGCAGACCGAGATCAAGGTGGTTGCAGCATTTAGGTACAGGGCATGGCAGTGGTGACGATTGGTGCTTGGGGGTTGCGCTTGGTGAGTGTATGGCAATGGTCAGATGAGTGCATGATGGCACCATAGAGTTTTATGTGGCACTAGTGAGTGCATGGCAACGGCTAGATGAGTGCATGGTGGCACCTAGAAGTTATTGGTGGCACTGATGAGTGCATGGAAATGGCAAGATGAGTGCATGGTGATGTTGAGAAGTTCCTGGTGGCATCGGTGAGTGCCTAGAAATGTCTTCATGAGTACATGGTGGCATAGAGAAGTTTGTAGTTGTGCCAATGAGAGGATAGAAATGGACGAATGAGCGCATGGTGGCACCAGTGAATGCACAGAAATGGTGATGATGAATGCATGGCGGTGGTGGCAGTGTGCACGTGATGGGTCATGACAACAACAACAACAATGAGAGTCTAAGCATTTGGTAGAGTGGGAGAGAGGTAGTGGTGGCAACAATGTAAGTTTTACCATGTGAGAGTGGGTGGTTGGATTCCCATGGCTACCCTACCACCAGGGGGGAAAAACTAAGGGGAAATGGAGTAGGTGCCACACGATTTTCTTTTACTATGGTATGATATGGTATGGGGCGATTGATTGAAAATAACTCCATTGCCATCCCTAGGTGAATGTAGTGGTTGATGCTTTGAGAAGAAGATTCTCATCTGTCTGTTGATAAACCATAGTTACACTCCATGGCATGTCACAAGCAGGTCATGCTAGTGTCACTTCAGAAAATGAATGTACAGTTGGAAGTATCTCTATTGGTAGGCCTATTGGCACAACTACAAGTGAATCTAATGTTGATACAACATATCAAAGATGCATAGAAGGATGATACCGTGATACAAAACATCAAGTCAAAGGTTGGCAGTAAGAAGAATAATGGGTTTCATGAGATAGATGATGGGAATTTGTTTTCATAATAGAACAGTGGTTCCCAATGTTAATAGTCTGAGGGAGATGGTACTTGAGGAGGATCATTCCTCAATGTACGATATGCATCCTAGCAATACAAAGATGTATCATAATCTCAAAGGACTTGTATTTGTGGCTAGCATCAATTGGTAGAGTTTTTTGCCAAGTGTCCAGTCTGTCTACAAGTTAAAGTAAAACATTATAATCCCATAGGAATGTTACAACTCTTTCCAATTCTGTAGTGGAAATGGGATCACATAACCATGGACTTTGTGGTTGGTCTTCCTAGGAAAGCCAAGGGTCATGATTCCACTTGGGTGATTGTTGACTGATTAAAGAAGTCAGCTCACTTCTTGCCAGTTAAGACCACCTATACATTAGAGAAGTTGGCACAGATCTACATTTATGAGATATTTTGTCTACATGGAATACACATTACCATAGTGTCTGATAAGGTCCTCATGTTACGAGTAGGTTTCAAGAGCATTTGCATCTAGTGTTGGGGACATAGTTGAGGTTTAGTACAACTTTCCACCTATAGATGGATGACCTATTATAGAGGACCATACATACATTAGAGGATCTATTGAGACATGTGTGCTTCAATTTCTTGTAAGTTGGGATATACACCTAAGTTTGATTGAGTTTTCCTACAAAAATAGTTATCAGAGGAGTATATACATGACACTGTATGAGGCTTTGTTTGGTAGGTGATGTAGGTCACCTCTTTGTTGTTATGAAGCATGTGAGTACCACTTGTTAGGTCATGAATTGGTATAGCATAGTGCAAAAAAATAGCAAGGTGATCTAACAACTGTTGAAAGAAGCATAAGATAGATAAAAGTCATATGCTCACAACCATCATATACCATTGTAGTTCCAAGTTGAAGATTGTGTGTATTTCAAAGTATCTCCTTGGAAGGGTGTGATGAGGTTTCTTAAGAAGAGCAAGTTGGCTCCTAGGTTTATGGGACCATACCCTATTATAGCATGAGTTGGTAAGATGGCATATAGATTGGAGTTTTCTCTAGAGTTGCACAGGTTACATGATGTTTTCCATGTTTTAAAGTTGAGAAAGTGCCATCCATATATCGAACAGTCAATATAGCCTGTAGAGGTTGAGTTGGATGAGGATATTACCTGTGTTGAGGGTCTCGTGTTGTTCTTAGATAGGCGTGTGCAAAAGCTTAGGAAAAAGGGTTTTAGTGAAGGTGTTGTGCCATCATTATGGTATATAGGAGTTCACGTGGGAGTTGGAAGATGAGATACAT
Source organism: Alisma plantago-aquatica (assembly GCA_963693085.1). Lineage (NCBI taxonomy): Eukaryota > Viridiplantae > Streptophyta > Magnoliopsida > Alismatales > Alismataceae > Alisma > Alisma plantago-aquatica. The sequence goes on from OY856412.1 coordinate 1,425,856,094, forward strand.
AGGAAGTAAACTCTTCCTTGTTTGCTTAGGATTTTTAGGGAAAATCCATGTTAGGGTTTTTATGATTATAAGCACCCTAGCCCTGCTTAATCTATAAACATTATTTGTTTGGCATAACTTGAATAATTTGATGCTTACTCTTGAAAGTTATCTCTGGTTTGTGATGTCACATTGGATGATGAAACTATTTCATAAAAAATAGACATTGTACGCTCAACATATAAAAATTCTTTTACTCTATGGACTTATATGTAAATTACCCTTTTCTGGAGATGTAAATATAAATCTAACACTTGCTTGAATTTCTTCATGAGGGACGTAAGAATTTTATAATTCTACTTATCTTTTTGATGATTTTGAGTTTTCTTTATTGGACTTTAGACATGCTTGATGAAGTTGTAGAACTATGGTTCCTCAGTGACCCTTGTTGTTTCTTGGTTGTTGATGATTTTTTAGCGACTATCTACTTTTTGGTGACCAATTGTTTCTTGGTGGTCAATGAGTTTCACTATGGCTGATGGTCTTTTGCCTCCTGGTGGATCTTTGGTGTTCAATGGGTTTGTTACTGGTAAACCTAGGAGTTCAATGGCCGAAAAAAATTTGGTGATTCATGAGATTGATGTGTGTGTATATGAAGATGACCAATTAAATTTGGGTGGCCAATGGATTTTCTAACTGACACTTTCTTGATTCCCAACAAACCTTCTGATTCATCTCCCGGTGGGTTCTCTAGACCTTGATCGATGGACATCTTGCCTGACGAGAGTTTTGTTCCAGCCCTATAAATACCCCCCATATCTTCCTCTCCTCCGATTTTGATTTGGCGGTGCTCCAATTACAACTAAAAGTGTGAAGAGATTCCTGGAAGAGGAGAGATCAACGAGGATTCATGGAGGACAAAGTTTACATGCTTTTTGTGGATGCATGTGCTGGAATCAAGGTTCCTTCAAATGATTCGGGACTGTTGATCATGTTTTTTTTCTTCCTTTGAGTAAGATTCTTGATTTTCTAATCATTTCCTTATTGCTCTTCACCCTCCATCTTCTTGCAGCCAAGTTCTATGGGTTTTCTTGGTATTTTCTGCTAGAACCCTATGCATGCGCATTAAGAACTCTCTTTTATTCTTACTTGCTCTAGTTCCACCCTGTTCATGGAAAGAGGAGAAGTTCTTAGAGATTTTGTGGGTTGAGCTTGAAATTTGGTTACTTATTTTGGGATTTTTTATCTATAATTTTGGATTTATGCTCAGTACCAGGAGAGTTATATTAATTTTACTGTATTGCTTGCCTACCTTCTACATGCATGCCATTGATTTTACTTTAAAACTCTTAGAATGCTAAATAATGGCCCTTATAAGTGTTATTTTGTATGACTAAGTGATGATCCAAGCATGTCGACTATATTTTAGACCTTATGAACATTTCTTGTTGAACATTGAACTAATCTTTAAGTATGAAGGACCTAAAATTCGAAGTATTAGTGCTCAAGTTACTGTTATGTGGCGCAATAATGGTTGGAAGAAACCCTAGTGTTGAAAGAAACTCTATATTTATGAGTTTAGGGTATGAACACTTATGTCTAGGGTGACATGAATCTGTTTAATACAGTTTATATCTTCTAAAGTTGTGAACCCCAGTGATCTTTGTAAGAATACTTTTGGTGCTTATACACAACTTGATTGATGTATTCAAAATGTAACTAATTATCTTAAGTAATTAAGTGTAACCCTTAATCAAGTAGTGCCCTGACTGCATGGAGCTATTCCAATGTCAAAACTTTCTAGATAGTGAAATGATTAATCTAAAAGGAACTCAGAGTCATATACAGTTAAGTATATGCGAGTGCAGGGAGGGTATATCCATGTCATCTTGTTCCCAAGGTTTTAGAGAGCGGTCGAGGCAGTGTCTCTGATATGACAATTGGGAGATATTGCGGTTGTAACTTGGATTTGAGGGTCGTATACTCTGGTTTCTAGTTTTGTAGCCTATGTACCCTGGGTGGACTAGGGTGTTTTAGTAGTTGGTACGATGTGACGCTACAGTTGCTACTCGTACTGACCGAGAGGAAGATATCTTACATGTTTTCAGTCATCCTAGATCTTATATAGAGCTAATTTTGACTTCTCAGTGTCACCTAGTAGTTTGTGTGGTATGCCTTAAACTACCCATGGCTTAATAAAATATGTAATACAGACATGTAGCATATCTTTTAGGGTTACTTGGTGAATCACGTTGGATGATGTTCCTTTCTTTGTTTCTTTAAATTTTTTGGATGATTTATATTGTCATAAGAGAAATCAACTGGACTAGTGACTATAGCTATGCTTGATCTTGATGCAAGTTATATAGTCTTTCAACATTGTAATACTATCTTCTTTAGTTGCTTAATATAATTACATAACCATGGTAAGCAGTTCTTGGTGTTATAGCTATTGCTGGGAGATGGGTCTCACCTTGTGGGTTACCACATCTTTTTAGGTGATCAGAAGTGTCATCATACATAGTGCGACGAGGAGGCGCAGTTTGAAAAATAGTAGTTTCAGAAGGTTGGTGTAGTCACTATAGGGTTCGAGAGTCGTCCATGTACTCTCAGGTCTGAGTGGGGAGTTTTGTATGTCATGTATATCGACTCAATAATTTGCTATGTATGCCTTTCACAATACAAATGTTGTAATTATGTGGACAACATCTTTTTATACTGGTTTTAGTCGAGGCCATAGAACTTATGTAAAGATACTAGGTATGGATATATAATGCAATTGGACCCTTGTGCAAATATTTCTTATGGAATGTTATTATAAACAGTTTTAATCATGTACCCTTTTAGGTAATGTGATTAATTAGCATTTGATTGGTGTTTTGATTTTGAGTAATCTCATTTAGCTTGGTGGGTTTCCACAGAAATAAATAAGAATAAATCTTGGGAGAACAGTTCCTCTCTCTCTCAGATTGGGAAGCTTCACGTGCATCTACATTGTAGAGGAGGACCCCTCTACAAGTGTTGTATCTCGTTTCTCCCCTTCTTCCATTGTGTTCTCTTCTTTGTACTCCATGAAACTTGTTAATTTCATGATGTCCAACCTTGTTTGTCATCACCAGCCATTATGTAGTAGGTTTCCTTGTATTTGATTAGTAATGGTACCTATTAATCATGTGAGGAAAATTAATTTTTAGTATTACGAAATTTTTCTCTAGTTTCTCTATTTGTTGTTTATCGCTTATCATAATAGGTGGACATGATTTTCTAATCCCTCAAGTTTGTACCATGAGAGAGGTATGTGTTTAGTTGAAGGTACCTAGAGATCTAGCTTATGTTACATGAAAGTGAATCGAGATCCCTACCTAGAATACTCCATGTTTTCTCAACCAAGATGGATTTATATTCTCTTTGGAGTGATCTAAGAGAGCTTACTATTTCATGTTAGGATTTGATTTGAGAGATGTGTAATCTAGCCACCTAGGCGATTCATAGTTGAAAATCATTAATCTTAATATGTTGATATTTGGACAAGAGAGAGAAATCAATTTTTTGTGTGTTTAGTTGTTAGTCGTGTGATGATGGTTTTTAGTTACCAAATGCATATTTGAATTAATCTTTCAAAAAACCTATGAAAGTTCTAGTTTAATTATGACTTAATCAACCAACCAAATTTTCTTTTTTAGATTGCATGCTTGACTAGAACTGTTTAGAGTTGAATTTCATTGTCTCTGTATGGATTTGATTCAAAGTTGTATTGTTGTTTACACACCTATTGTGGGTGGAAGAGTGTGGATTGGTTTTATTATTCACATGCCGCTCTATGCATGTATAAACTGGTTAGAATTAACTTTTAGATGACAATTAGATAAGATAGTAAGTTGTCTAATAGATTGCCCAAGCCAGTGGTTCTAGAAATATGTTCCTAATTTGTACTTATTATTTTTACCTTTGCATTTTTGAGATGACAAGGTAACTTGGATTTGGTTGTGTTTTTGGTGTATGAAGGAAATTGGGGGTGGACGTTGATGGATGGGTCAGGAAAATATAGTAGCTACCATGAGCAAAACCATGAAGACACACTTTTGAAAATGAGGTGGGTAAGGAAAATAAGAGAATTGTCAACCCTTGGTGCTCATATCCTCACACCACTAAGTGGATGAAAAAAGGGGGAAGAAGTGAATGGTCACGTTATGGGGTGCATGTGTCTACCTTTCTTGGCCATCTTTATGATGGGAAGACAATCCATGTTCTCTAAGGGAATGTTTTTTCTCTCTCCTCTCTCTCTCTCTCTCTTGTAGATAATTCTTATGCTAGACTTTCTAGAGGATAGTCCAATTCCAACAAGCTCTAGCAAAAGTGTCAAAAAATTTATCATTTTTTAATATCCCAACTAGTCTCCAACTCTCAAAGATGTAGACTCTACATACGGTGCACGGATTGTTATATTTATATTTGATAGGGGGCATTCCTAGGTTTAGGGTTTGGTTTGGAGTGTTTCTCAAGAAAAAAAGGGGCTAGAAGGAGGATGGACACAGGATAGGATCCCCCCTCTTTCTAGAATCTTTTGGGCATGGTTCAATCAACTTGGTCAAGGTGAAAATTATGGGTTTTTTGGGGTGTGTTTGAATGAAATAGAGTTTATTGGTCAAAATGGGAGATATGAAAATTGTAGGGTGCATGTCGGGTGGGTACCCACCTTCTAGAGTCTTTTGATGTGTGTTTGAATGATGTGAAGCTGACTAGTCAAAGAGGGAGTTATAAGGATCATGGGGTGCACACCAGGTGTGTGCCCTATCTTCTAAAGACTTCTTGACATATGTACATGATGATTTAGTGGGGCCAAGGTAGGCAGTAAAGGCAGGGTGTGTGCCAAGTGCATGTCCCCCCCCCCCCGAGGTCTAATTTCAGTGGGCTAAGAGTTGAATTCCTATATGTATTGCAGACATATGCATGTTTGGTATGCATTTTCAAGGTTTGATGATGAGTATTTGGTTGATAGGATTATCTCAGGTTGGGACCCTAGTACAACATCCAAGCAAGGTAGTCCTTAATGAATTGTTCATAGTTAAACATTCACTCTAGTCAATAAACCTCTTATTGAAGGAAATTGATTTATGAATATTTCACTCATGACTTCTAATCATGAGAGATATATAGTAATATTTTTCCAATTCATCATGTTCCCTTGTGAATTTGATTGATTATCAAAACATTGCTACTTGATCACAAATCTAATCAAAGCTCATGGTTAGTTGGATATGTTGAGTATCACATTTGAATCATCTTTTCACATCACATCCCTAGGAACGTTACTTGTAGATCTAAAATGTTTGTATCACTATATCTCACTCAAAGGTATCTTTATCACCTTTGAGTTATATTTTGGTGAATATGGGTATGCCTATAGTTTGTTGCCAAATATATTCAATTTTCAAAGTTTCTTAATTTTTTTTTGATATGTTAGTCGTCTTGATTGACAGTTAGCATAGTTGTACTCATTTGGAAACCAAACTTGGCAGACTGAAAATCCCTTCTCAAGATGAGATCTGATGCATGGCCGATGATTTCGTTCATGATGAGGGTTGAATTCTTGAGACTAACATACAATTATTTTCTTTAGCATATGTCAGTCTGATGACACCAAATGTAGGCTAGTATATGAAACAATCATCTCAGGGCAAGAGTAAGGTCAATCTATGAAGCAATATTTTTCTTATGTGACTAAGGATTCAAGCTTGTATGTGGAGCATCATTGTTTCAAATAAGGCTACAGAAAAATGACAAAATTAGTTGCAAGTGCATGGTTTAAAATGAGGTGCTTGTAGTATAAGAATTTTGAAATAGATCCTATCATCTTTGTAATGCTTGTTTGCATAAATAATTGGTTCCAAGTGGATAAATCCATAGATATCCTGCATGTCCCTTATTTGTAGAGTGAAAGGGATGCAAAACACCTTTGAAAGGGGCTATAAAAACATTTTTGGGCATGTAAACCAGACATGACTAGTTGGGTAGTGCATGGAACATATGGCCGGTCCAAGGATCCTTTCATGGACCAAACCCAGGAAGGGAGTGCACTAGGTCTATGCCCCCTATGATGTGGAAGCAATAGCGTTTTTTTACAGGGAGGCATGAACCTACAACGCCTTTTATCTACTTCCATAAAATGGATTCATGGGGTACCAGGTACATGTCCCTCCTTTGACTGGCTTTATAAATGTACCATTGTAGTACCAAGAACCTCACAACTTGGAAGTTCCTTCTATTATCCACATTGTAGAAGAAATTTGGTAAAAAAAAGGATAGGAGACTGTCTTAAACCGTGGGAAAGGATATTCAAGGCCTGAACCTACATCTTTTTTTTTTTCAACTACCTTCAAATTGGGAAGTTGACTTTTGTCTTTACATATGATTGTCTTATGATGATAGGGGGGAGACCCAATTTGTGGATAAATTTTGGGTGTATCCATCATTGTCCATTTGAGATGGGATGTGGTTATGTTGGAAACATGATTTAAGCAAAGAAGATGAGTTCCATTTGGTAGGCCTTCATGTTCATGGATCTCATTCTCCCGTATTATTAGTAGATGTGAAGATGATAAGTGTGTGCAGCAATTTTGATTTGGAAGTCAATATCTTTTGGTTCAATCAAAATAGGTGAATCCAACTTTAGAAGAGATAGTGTGCATCACATGACTCTCATTTCATGGAAGAAGGAATTCACAATGCACTCGTGACTCCATAGTACATGTTCTAGCTAGCATGTTGGGCATGAATATGACCATGGTTGTTTTTGTTTTAAGTAGAGAGGTCAGATGGTGCACATGTGATGGTTGTGGAACTTCTTTGGATCATAAAAGTGACCAACCATACATTGTGTCTTGGGAGGTCACTTGGCAGCATTTCTCATCACTTTGTTTGAGTATACATTGTATCACCATTTGGGGTAACGTGTCTCCACATGAGTGCTTCTAGTCGTGGAGGCCATCATTCAAGGTGAATGCATACTTCCTTTGATCTTATCAAAACTATTCCAATATCTAACCATTGTGAAGCACCACCACTTTATAAAAGGTGGAATTGTTTGTCCATTACATATTTGGCTAGCCATGCACCTTGGTTTTTGTGTTCATTATACACCTACAAAGGGATGGATATGTAGTTCATTTATATCTTAAGCTCTTGGATTGCCAAGAGCTTAAGGTCACTTGGAGACTTTAATTAACTAATATGTTAGCATTGGGCGGAAGTAGGTGGAAGCATATATAGGGTTGTAAATGGGTAGGGTAGGGTAGGGTAATGTCTTACCCTTACCCATACATGTGTGAGAGTTGTAGGTAACATGTAGGGCAATTACCCTTTCCCTAAAACATGTTACCCTACCCTTACCCACATCCCTTTAAAGGCATGGTAAATGGGTAGAGTAAAATGTTCAATAGATAAAGAAATATAAATTAATATATGATATTTTAGCAGTACTTTGTATGATATTCCATACATCAAACATGAGACACTCCTTAAAATAATTTTAGATAGAATAATTATGTATAAAACACTAATACCTAACCCAAAATGTATCTTTCTAACTATGTGTAACCTTTTACAAAATTATATTCTCTCTCATACATATATTATAAAAAGTATCACAAGCTACCAGTTGTTAAATAAGATTTTTGAAATGAAAATAGTACAGACTAAAAGATTGTGGCGAGATTTGTTGGTGGTTTTTGTAGGCATTCATAAATTCATTACGTTGTGCGATTATTAGTTCAACTTATACTAAGGGAAATAGTTGAAGTAGGCAGGCTAAAACTTTCCCCTTTACCATACCCTCTTTAGATGTAGCTAATTTGGGTAAAGGGTAAATGGGTGGTGTTTAAAATACATGCTTACCCTTACCCTACCCTACATGGTATGATTTGTGGGTAAATGGGTAATACCCTAGTCATTTATAACACTAAGTATAAAGTCACATTTTGTAGTCATGGAAGGGTATCAGAACCTCATTTTACTCTTAAGACTTTGGCATTGTGTGTCCTAATACCTGGTGATGTTCCTTTGATAATTCAGAAGACATTAGGTGGACTTTTTTAGTTTGGATAATTTCCCTATGATATGGTGGGAGGATCTGCCCACTAATCAAGTAGTAACTCTTCATGATCTTCAACGGTGTTGGAGAGGTCACAAGTATTGATTGTGGAAGTGTACCCTCAAAGATACAATTTTTTGACAAAGTACAAATTGTATCATTAGAGGTGGGATTACCTAATGGTCACTTGTATTGATGATGTCCATCTGTCAGAAAGAGTTGGTCCTTAGTTTTATCTATTTTATTTGTAGTATTAGCTTTCTTAACTTGTAGTATTTTCTATTTTTTGGTCATGGAGTTGTATTGACAAAAATTTCAAAGATATAAAATGCTATATTATTCTTATGTTGCATCCTTCATATGTGGCATGCTTGACATTACAATATCTTGCATAAACTTCATGTAGGGGCTCAGAATTCCTAACATCATTAATATCCTCTTTGTAGAGAAAGGAAACTCATAAGGTCATCAAATGGGATGAAGATGTGGTTGAGTATGTTGAGTAAGAAATATGGGTTCCACCTAATTTCCACTATTAATCCTATAATCAATATTCCTAACACATAGTGTGGGCTTAAACATCGTTCATGTGTCTTTTCTTACCTGGATTTCTATAGGATGGGTGTTAACATCTAGGGGAGAGAAATTTGGTGCATAATTGACCATACACAACTATTTTCCCATATTGTTTGACCATTTTTTACAACCTCTTTTTGTGTGAAAGTTGGGCAGAAGTACATGTCATAGTGTTTGTATCACTGTGGCTAAAATTATTAAAATTGGTACTTACAACCTTTGGGTGGAGGTGGTTCCTCATTGATTGTTGACATCGTGTAGACTTTAGATCCTTTGCTTTAATAATTGTTGGGGTGTGTTTTCATGAGCACATACTTAATGTGAAGTGGTGCTCTGATCCTTATGATGAAGGTGAGGTTTTGGCATGTAGAATGTATGGAGATTGTCCTGATATGAACCTCCATTAATTAGAATTTTATGGATTATGGGTACACTGAACACATCAGCATTAGTGTAAAGGACATTGGTTATAGGAGTCCATCTTTCTTTTGGACTTGTTCGGTGTTGTGTGAGGTGGAATCTTGGCCTTGCTTGGGTGAAAGATAAATATACCAACAAAGATACCCTTTAGAGAAGTCTTCAAGCGGAGTGGGATCATAATTGACCATGAAGGTTAGTGATTGGGTTGTATTCATTGCAGTTTCCGTTTAAAAGCATTTTAGTAGAAAAAACATTGTAGTTGTAATGTATAGAAACCTAGTGTTGGTATGTAAGCCTAGAGAGTCAATAATAAAAGAAATATTACAATTTATTGATGTAACTTAATAAATGTCTAGAAAATGATATTAGTAAACGACGTATGTCTTCATGTTGATGACCTGAACAATGAGATCATGTGAATGTCAAATCATATACATTCTTTTTATGTCCCAAATTGGTTTTTATTATAGAAGTTTGATTGATAGCAATAACACATTAGACTAGAATTTTTTACCCAAACACATTAAGTCATGATATGTGATATCAAACCAAACACATAGATACTTGTTAGAGAATAGGCATCAGATAGACCCACCAAGAGAATGATGCATGGAAACCATTACATGGTAGTTAGAATCATATATCATAGTGATGGTGGTGATTGTGGTTCTTAGACCTAAAGTCACTACACTCATCACATGTCACTTGCTGTACTTTGACATCATTCAAGGTGAATTTGAATAAGGGTTACCATAAAGGTGATACTCGGATGTACTATGACACATGGGGATGAGTGTGAGTGATGTAGATGTGATCTGTCCTTCCTACAGGAGTATGATATTCTAGCCACTTGATAAGAAAGACTGAGATGTGTATGGCCATTCTCATGTGAGTCAATATGTGATATTGAGCTTACATAAAACTCAGACTGTTTGCTTTAATTCAAGGAACAAAGATTGAACGTTGTAGAGGATGACAATTTCATACCTCGAGATCAATTTGGATATCACTGACAAAGGAACTATATAAACACTATAACACCAATCGTAGATTTTAGGTTGTTCTCCAACTCTCCAATTACTAGGGTAGAAGTGTTGTGTTGCTACATACCACTCATTGCATGTGATGTCATAAACTAGTTATGAACATTCACTGCCAACGTAACTTGGAACCTATAGGGTCACACACATAGGATACATTTGGAATAAGATTTTATTCATGAATGATGTTTAACTTTATTACTAAAGTTTTTAGGTATTCAATTTTAAAAAAATTAGTTGAAAATTGACAAACTAGACTCTGAACTTGCCACTTCAAGTATTGAACTGATCAGTTGGAGTGTTAGGTTGATTGAAACTACATTGGCTGAATATTGGTTGAACAGAGGCATGAACTAGTCAATTCACTTAGTGAACTGATCGGATCATGGTGTCAAATGACCATTTCATGCAATGAACCGCTTGGTTCACAAATCAATTCAATTGGATTAAGGATTAGTGATGACATCATGTTGTGCCTTAATCAAATATTAATTTTCAATACAATTGTGATTCGGAAACATGATGAAACGACCAGTTCAAATGTTAAACTGATAGGATCACATGTCAACCGATCAGTTCACCTATGAACTGATCATTTTTCCACTCGCATGATGTAAAAATTCATGAAATTTTATACCCTTCGACTCCCACTCAGATTGAGAACCCTAACCTTAACCCTCCTATAAATAGAGGGGTACTGGGGGCTTCTCAGACACATCAATTAGCTCTGAAAATTGTTGTCTTCTCTAGTTGTGGTAACCAAGAGAACCTGAGCAAGTCCCACCCAATAAAGGGAGGGATAGAAAAGGAGAACAATTGTGTGGGAGCAAGTTGGTGCTAGTACACCAACTAGAAGGGATAGCTCCTTCTTGTTTGTTCATCTCTTATTTGTTCATCTAGAATGACAGGGGTACCCAGTGGTCCGTGTGTACTACTATAGAGGTGAGTATATTGTTTCTTATTGCTAGGAGGACAAGGTCAAGTTTTGTCCATGGTGAATAATCAGGAGGTTGTTGATGACATTGTTCGAGTGTGACTAGAAGAAAGGTGCACGTTGCAATGAGGAGATTGTCATTGGACTTGATCCAAGACCAGATATATCTGTGTAACCATCATGTCCATTACATAGTTATTAACACAGTCTATTGTTTAGAGGGGAATATGGCAATTAAATTTTTTTTTCCACTGTCTGCTCTGATGCCTTATTTCTCTACAATGGTATTAGAGCCACATCAATCTACTATGTTTTGGGATTTAATCAATATAATAGGATTTTGGTTTATATATTTTGTTTATTGCATATGATGTGAATAGTTAAAATGATTAATGTTCATATCTGATTAAATACTACATATGATCCCAACTAATAAATATATATATATACATACATACATACATACATACATATATACATATATATATAATTTACATGTATCGCCCTAAAATTGGTTTTTACGGTAGATGTATAGCATGGTTATAGACAATAACCCTAGTTTTTTGTGCTTTATTGGTTGTGGTTGTTTATTCATGTTTATATCTTAGTTCACATATCTAGTCTCTATCTTCTTCTTCCAAATATAAAAGTATTATTCTCTTCTTCATATGCTTCCCTCGAATGTAAGTCAAGGTTTCCCTTTCATCATGTAAGAGCATTAAGATAGTTTATCTCATGTTACAATGAAGAAGACATTCAACACCAAGTGGGCTGCCCATTTTAGATGATGAGCCGATCGGCTGGAGGACCGACGAGGATTGAGGATAGGAGGATCTGAATCGATCATACGGTGGCCCAACTGATTGAATCGATGGTCTAGAACATGTTGGGCCATAGATTAGATGACCATACAGACATACCAATCGGCCGACCAGGAGGTGATTCGATCAGTTCAAGGGTTGAACCGATCAACCTATATTGGTTCAAGCATAGATCTTCATCAACAACAGGTTGTTTCATGTGATGTAGACCTTAGGTGGTGGTAATTCCTTGCGACTCCAATGAATTATGATAGAATGTTTATACACATCACTTATGATTTAATTGTATGTTTATGTTTGTGGGATTCAGCATGTATATGATACATACTATGTATGTGGTGATTGTATAGGTATATGTATTTATAAATACAATTCCCTCAATAACTATCAAGCCTAATATGATTCCCATAAGAAGCACACATGAAAAGCTTGATCGACCAAGCATGGTGCATCATCTATCTTGTAGAAGTGTGATGATAGATATGTGGGTCTGCCATAGCAGGGCACATATTTTTTTCATGTTGGCTTGTGGGTCAGGCTTGACTAGGTGACCTTAATAGGATTAAGTGCCTAGAATCATATTGATGGACTATGGAAAGGAGTTGTGCATACCATCTATCCAAGAATTGCATGAGATGCAATTGACAAATGTTTCTTACCTTAAGAATTGGTTATGAGCGTCGACATTGGTTGGGTATTGACTTAATTATTTTGGATCTTGGATTACTAGAAGATTGTACGTTACAATCTTCCAAATTGATAGTGAGGGATATCAATTTGAACAAAATAGTGGGAGTGATAATTTCTTAAAGGCCTAATTAATATCATCAATATTATCACATCAAATCAAAATTGTTTTGATAGTAGATAAATGGAATGCACACAATCATTGTGATCGGTCCTTGAGAACAACAATCCAAATGAGATATACTTCCATAACTAGTTCAGGACTTTGAGAAGTGTTCTCTATGTTTCTAAAATACCATTGCCAGTAGAACCCACTCCATATCTACCTAAGGCTGAAATGGATGCTTCTTGAATCATGCCAATATTGCCATAGACACCAAAAACCTTATGCTAGGGTGTATGAACTACAAGTTGCATAAACAACATTATAAATAAGAAAGGTATAATATCTCTAAAGTGTTATTTGAGTGAAAACTGACAAAGGGAGATTTAGTAGAGCCCCATGTGCTCAATATGATTGGGCGTATGGAACATATTGAGACTGGGACATGATTTTTTAGTATTGCCTAAATCATATAGCCATTTTATTGAGTGTCACAACTTGAGTAACATGGCTAAACAGTTGTCTAAGTTTCTTGACATCTTGATATATGTCAAAGAACAAATGAAGAAGGATAAACATGTGATGGTGACCAGAAGGAAAGATTCCAATGACAAAGGCAAGGCCAAGAAGTCTATAGAGGCTAAACTGAAGTCCAAGTCTTCTGCACTCAAAGTAGGGAGCAGGGTAGGTGCAAAAGAATTTGTTATTTTCACCCAAAAGGCCAAAGGAAGATGAAGCAAGGCATATATATTTCTACTTTGGGTATATACATAATTGAGATAAATTTACTACTTCTTCATCTTGGGTACTAGATACCGGATGTGGATCACACATTTTTTCAAATGTGAAGGATTTGGAAAGAAGTAGACCTTTAGAGAAAGGTGAGGCAATGTAGCAAGAGTTGCTTCCAGTGGAGTTGGAACCTATGAGTTATCTCTACTAAGTGGGCTTATAACAGAGTTGAAAAGTTGCTATGATGTACCTGCCATTAATAGGAACATCATATATGCATCTTGTTTGGAAAAGAATGGATTTAAATTTCTTATAAGGAATGGTTGATGTTCTATTAGTAAAGATGAGATATTTTATGGAAGTGCCCCAATTTCATATGGTCTATTAGAGATAAGTGTGTATAACATAAATACCAAAATACAAAAGCTTGATAACTCAAACCAAACATACCTTTGGAATTGTTGTCTAGGGCATATAAATGAGAAACACATTTCTAGACTCCATAAAGATGGTTATCTAGACTCTTTTGATTTTAAATAAATAGATACATGTGAGTCTTGTTTGTTGGGAAATATGAAAAAGACTCCCTTCACTGGAAACACTGAGAGGGCTAGTGATCTATTAGGACTCCTACATACTTATGTATGTGGCCCTTTCAGAACAAATGCTAGAGGTGGTTATCAATACTTCATTACCTTTAATGATGACTTCAGTATGTATGGTTATGTTTACTTGATGAAACATAAGTCAGAAACCCTTGAAAAGTTGAAATGTCATGAATGACGTACATAACCAACTTGGCAAAAGTATTAATTCACTTTGTTCGGGTCAAGGTGGAGAATACTTAAACCAAGAATCTGAGGATCTTCTTTGAGCCAGTGGTATCGTATCACAATGGACTCCACCTAGAACACCATGGCACAATCGTGTATCAGAAAAAAGGAATCACACATTGCTAGATATGGTGTGATTAATGATGAGTTTTTCTGATCTTCTGACTTCCTTCTGGGGACATTCTCTACAAACTACAACATTTACACTTAGCTGCTTACCTTCAAAATGGGTTCACAAGACACCATATGAGATATGGCATGGGAAACGTCCCGATGTGTCTTTATGAAGATTTGTGGGTGTGAATCTTATGTCAAGAAAATGCTTCCTGAAAAGCTTGGACCCAAATTTTATAAATGTTATTTTTTTGGATATCCCAAAGAAACTAGGGGATACTACTTTTACACTCCATCTGACAACAAAGTGTTTTTTGCCAGGATTGGTGTATTCCCAGAAAAAGAATTTATTTCCAAAGGAATCAGTGGGAGGAAAGTATAACTTAAAGAGGTTTGATATTAACAAGAAAATATTGAACTTGTAGAGGTATAGGAGGAACAAGGAGACTTACAAATTGTTGTGGAATCTCAATTCCTCATGTAACACAAGAACCTCATAGATCTAGTAGGACACCCCTTAAGCTTGAAATATTTGGTTATCTTGTGACTCAAGAAGGTGGTGAGTTGGTCATAGATGATGAGCCAACAACCTACCTAGAATCTACTAAGGGACCAAAGTCTGAGAAATGGCTTGAGGCCATGAGATCTGAGATGGAATCCATGTACACCAATAAGGTAAGGACTTTAGTGGATCCACCTGAAGGGTTAAAACACATAGGGTGCAAGTGGGTCTTCAAGAAGAAGACAGACATGGATGGTAATGTGCAAATTATAAAGGAAAATTGGTTGCAAATGGTTCAAACAAGTTCAAGGTATTTACTATGATGAAAACTTTTCAACAGTTAATATGTTTAAGTCCATCAGGACCATGCTTACCATTGTAGCTTATCATGACTATGAGATTTGAAAAATGGATGTTAAATTTGGATTCCTTAATGGAAATCTTCTTGAGGATATGTACATGACATAACCTGAGGGTTTTCTAAATCCAAATGATGCAAATAAAGTCTATAAGCTACAAAGTTCAATATATGAATTGATACAAGCATCTCAGAGCTGGAATCTTCAATTTGACAAAATAGTCAAAGAGTTTGGATTTAGTCAAAATGAAGATGAACCTTGTGTGTGCAAGAAGGTTAGTGGGAGCATGTTTGTGTTCCTCATAATGTATGTCGATGACATACTATTGATGGGGAATGAAATTTCTACTTTACAAAAGGTAAAGACTTGGCTGGGAAATACATTATCTGTAAAAGACTTAGGAAAAGCATCCTATTTCTTGGGAATCAAGATCTATAGAGATATATCTAGAAGGCTTATTTGACTAAGTCATAGCACATACATTGACAAAGTGTTGAAGAGGTTTAGCATGGAGGACTCAAAGAGACGAAATATACCCATGGCTCATGGATTTATCATCTCTTTGTTGGATCTGGGGGCTTTAGAGATGGGGGTGAACAGAGATTCAAAACTTGCACAAAAATAGTTAGACCTTCAAATTACTTCAACTAGGCATAATTGCAAATAGTCAATTTGATGAAAATCTAAACATGCATAGCAAGGATGAGAGAAATTGAAGCAACCAATTGAATAAGATGTTTTAGAGTGGTTCCACTCTCCAAACTAGAAGAGAGTCAGTCCACTACCTAGAGAGGTCAAGCTCTAGAATTTCTTAACCATGTCTACTTTTTATATTCACTTATAAGAGTTACAACATATGACCTTCTTTTTCTGGGACAAGGATACCCAACCTCCCTTTAAGGCCAAGGGAGACAACAACCTTACAAACAAGGTCTTACCTATCTAAGAGATAGTCTTCTACCTCACCAAGGCCTTACCCACTCTTGCAAGCTGTCGGATGCCTTCACCAAGGAGATCCACTTCTTACACTAAGTGTTTTGCCTTAAAAGATTTACCCACTCATATCCTTAGATCTTCTACCTTGTCCTCGTCCTTCACTCAGAGAA
This sequence comes from Alisma plantago-aquatica, assembly GCA_963693085.1. NCBI lineage: Eukaryota > Viridiplantae > Streptophyta > Magnoliopsida > Alismatales > Alismataceae > Alisma > Alisma plantago-aquatica. The sequence goes on from OY856412.1 coordinate 1,425,872,389, forward strand.
GATTGAAGCACCTTCTTCTACATCTTGAAGAAGCATGCACCTCCTCCTTCACTTGGAGAAGCCTTCATCAACATGATCTTGAAGAAAGGGATTGGGAAGGAGAAGCTTTGAGAGATTTACAAGTGAACAATGTGGTAGCACTCTCACACAAATCCTATCTCACTCATATGGATGAAATGAAGTGTAATCAAGAGAGAGAAAGGGACTCAAATGGACTAAAAATACTCAAATATGGTAAGAACCTTGAATAGCATGAATGAGCAAACTTGGAGTGAACTCCAAGGGGTCATATTTATATTTGGGGTGTCCACTAGAGTTTGGGAACACTTGTGAATGTATTCTAGCCATTTGGAGGGTTGCAACATTTTTTTTTAGTTTTATAATACCCCAATGGTTAGAATCACTTTTTATGTGTTTTTTGTACAGTGCATTCAGTCGAGTTTAAATGAAGATACTGACCAAAAAAGAATTTAAATAAAGATAACTCAACCAATGACACTATGCGACAAAGCCAATTTAAACCATCGATCGAGTTTTTCCTGGTGGAAACTCGACTAATCCACTTAAATCAGTTTTTTTCTGTAGAGGGATCGGTCGAGTTATGTGAGTGTGCAATTTTACTTATCAAGATGATTCTAAAATTTCATTAAGAATCAGTCGAGTTTGTAACTCGACCAATGAATAGCCTGTAATGAATTTTACAAAATGATTTTTAAGTGACCAAACTTTCAAATTAAGTTTCCCTGATTTTTTCTCATCTTGGTTACAAGTCATATCATCAATACAAATGATTACAAAAATGATCTACATTGATTTGGAGTGTTTTCCCTAATTGTGCATTTGCATTGCTTTTGACTTGAACTAAAACAAGCTGGGGATTGATCGATTTGATCCTTTTCATGTACCTAATGCCTAAAATCAAACTTAAATAAACATATTAGATACATATGAATGGAATGGTTAAGTCATTATCAAAATATAGATAATGTGTAACACTTAGGTCAACACTTTAGAGTTCGAGTCCCTAGTTCTTGTAAAGAAATGGATCGCTCGAGCAGGATTCCATATGCATGTGCAATTGGATCCATTATGTACACAATGTTATGTATTTGTCTCGATGTCTCATATGCCTTGAGCATGATGAGCACATATAATTAAGATCCATGTGATGTTCACTGGACAACCGTGAAGAACATCCTTAAGTACTTGAGAAGAACTAAGGATCAATTCCTTATCTACGGCAGAAAGGAAGAGTTGGTGGTAAGAAGGTACACTGATGCAAGCTTCCAAACTAATAAAGATGACTAAAAATTGTAGTTAAGATTTGTGTTTTTCCTTAACAATAGACCTATAAGCTGGAAGAGTTCCAAATAAGAGATAGTTGTGGATTCTACAACAGAGGTGCAGTATATTGTTGCATCCAATGCTACAAAGGAGGTTGTTTGGATCAAGAAGTTCATCTTTGAACTTGGGGTGGTACCAAGTATCAACGATGTGATTGAGCTATATTGTGACAATGGGGCTATTGCACAAGATAAGGAACCCAGATCGCATCAGCGTTCCAAGGATATACAAATGTGTTTCCATATCATATGAGAGATCATACAACAAGAAGTTGTGAATATTTGCATAGTACTTGTGAATATTTGCAGAGTCCCAACCGAGAGCAATGTGGATGACCCCTTAACAAAAGCATTTTTGTAGCAGGAGCATGATGGTCCTGTTAGATCACTTGGGATTAAATTCATGGTGATTGGCTCTAAGGGATAGTTTAGTTGGGTTTAGTAGGGTGTAGTCGTGTGAGTTCGTAATGTAAAATTGTACATCCAATACACACTTTGTTATCCTATTACACTCTACCAAATAGGCCCTCAGTGCAAATGGGAGTTTGTTGTTATGTATGCCCAAAGAGCCAATCATATGATGATTGTAATGGAATATCTTGTAAATGATTTGATAAATAAGAAAGGAAATCTCCCAATTTATTTATTTTTATTAAATTATGAAATAATGATATAACTTAATAAATGTTTAGATAATGATATTACTCAATGTCGTATGGCTTTGGGTTGATGACATGAACAATGAGACATACGGATGTCAAAAGTATATACATTCTTGTTATGTCCCTAGTCAGATGTTATTGTAGAAGGTTAATAGATGGCAATAACACATAAGACTATAATGTGTGTTGGTTGATAATAGAGTCTCAGTAAGTCATGATATGTGATATTAAACCAAACACATAGATACTTGTTAGAGAATAATATATCAGACCGACCCACCATGAGAGTGATGCATGGAAACCATTACATGGTGGTCAGAATCATCTCTCATAGTGATGTTGGTGATTGTGGTTCTTAAACTTGAAGCCAGTACACTCATCACATGTCATTCGGTGTACTTTGACATCTTCCAACGTGACCTTGAATAAGGGTTACCATAAAGGTGATGCTCGGGTGCATTGTGACACATGGGAATGACTGTGAGTGATGTAGATGGAATTTATCCCTCCTATAGGAGTATGATATCCTAGCCACTTGATAAGAGAGACTAAGAAATGCATGGCCATGCTCATGTGAGTCAATATGTGATATTGAGCTTACATCTATCTCAGACATTCTGCTCTAGTTCAAGGAACATGGATTGAACGTTGAAGAGGAATACAATTCTATGCCTCAATTTCAATCTACAATTAGTGACAAAGGAACTATACAAACAATGTACCACCAATCATAGATGGTAGGTTCAATTTGTTCCCTAACATTCCAATTACTTGGGCATCAATGATGTGTTGCTACATACCGCTCATTGCTTATGATGTCATAAACTAGTTATGGACATTCACTACCAACATAACTTGGAACCTACAGGGTCACAAACATAGGATACACTTGGAATGGGAGTTTATTCATGAATGATGTTTAACTTTATTAGTAAAGTGTTTAGGTATTCAATTTAAACAACACTAGTAGAAAATTGACTGACTGGACTCTAAACCAACCGGTTCAAGTATAGAATGATTGGTTGGAGTGTTAGGTTGATTAAAACTACATTGGCTGGATGTTGTGAGCCAAGGCATGAACTGAGAGGTTCACTTAGTGAAATGATCAGCTCATGGTCTCAAACGACTGGTTCATGAGATGAACAGCCCGGTTCATGGATCAACTCGATTGGATCAAGGATTAGTGTTGACGTCGTGTTGTGCATTAATTGAATATTAATTGCCAATACAATTGTGGTTGGGAACATGATGAAACAATAGGTTCAAGTTTTGAACTGATTGTCTCACATGCCAACCGATTGGTTCACCTGTGAACCAACCATTTCTCCACTCGTAGGATGCAAAAAATTATGAAATTTCATACCCTTCGACACCCGCATAGACTGGGAACCTTAACCCTAACCCTCCTACAAATATATGGGTCTTGGGGGCTTCTCAGACACATCAATTAGCTCTGAGAATTATTGTCTTCTCTAGTTTTGGTAATAAAGAGAACATGAGAAAATCCTACCCGATAAATGGAGGGATAGCAAGGGAGAACAATTGTAGGAGAGAAAGTTGGTTCTAGTACACCAACTAGGGACAAATCCTTCTTGTCCATTCATCTAGAATGATAGGAGTTTCCGGTGGTCTGTGTGGACTACTATAGAGGTGAGGAGGTCGTTGCCTGTCGTTAGGAGGACAAGGTCAAGTGATGTCTATGGTGAACAACCAGGAGGATGTTAGGGACATTGTCTGAGTGCGAATAGAAGAAAGTCACACTCTACAACAATGAGATTGTCGCTGGACTTGCTCCAAGACTAGGTATATCCTTGTAAGCATCCTTCCCATTAGATAGTTATTAGCGTGATCTACTGCTTGAAGGGGAATATGTCATTTAAAAATTTGTTTCCACTGCCTACTTTGATGCCTTATTTCCTTACACCTAGATATACCCATCCCTTAGATTGAAACACCAAAATTAAATAAAAATAATTTAAATGTCTAATTCTTAACAAGATACTATCCAAATATGCTCAAAACCAAATTAGTTTACCTTTATGTACTATGTTGTATTTATAATATATATTTAGGTGCATCCGGTCATAAATTTGATAAGAAACCCACTTATATATAATGTGAACCCTTTTAGTATATTGGGGAGAACCTTATGATGTTATATGAAAATATAACTAACTCTATCTTTTGTATAATAGTAGTTACATAAAGCTATGTGTCACATATTTTCTTAATCCAATTAATAAGTAGAATATAAGATATGATATTAATAAAGATTCCCAAATATGTGTTATTAGTGGGGATATGCTTGAAACAGTATAAATATGCAAAATTTGGGATTTTATTTCTATTTGGAATATTTAGAGTGGCTTTTATGTAAAGGAAATTTCATTTCATGTACTTAGTGGATAATTGGTTGTAACAAGGATTTTTGTTCAATTTGGGCATGTGAAACTTCTCTCCTATAAATATAAAAATAGGATGAGTCTAAGTACCAAATATGGAAACAAAAAAATCATATAAAAATACTTGTTTAGATAATGCTAAAAGTACTAAAGATAACTAGGTTGCCCAACAAACATTTCTAACTAGAAACTAATATAACATTCAAATTCTACACACATTAATTAACATAGTTGTCAATTTTTATCCCAATTGGACAATGAAGGATGTCATACATAATATATATAATAATGGTTGAAAATAAAGAAATGGTATATCAAAGAATGAATTTTATCTCTACATTTTGTCACTCGGTCATGATATTCACAATTTTACTGGATTTGTGGCCTTTACCCACCATTGGATATTGATCAGATGCCCTTAGGGTCATCTTTTACCTCAAGTAGGAGACTTGTTTCCCCTATGTCACTGTTCACTCATGTTCCCTCTCTCCTACCACCCTTAATCCTTGCTTGCAACCCATTATTATTTTTCTCTTAGATTCCTTGTTTGATGATGAACACAAAGATATCCTCCATGGATCCTTTCCCCCATGGGAATGGAAACCCCATTCTCCCAGTTATAGATTTCACACCTTATAATATGAGATACCACACATAAGACTTACAAATATATTTATTATTCTTTTAAGCATCCAGGAACCCTCACATCTCTCTCTTCCTAATTTTCCAGGATTCTCTTCCTTTTATCTCACTGAACCTCACCTTATTTGATAAGTTTTTACATGTACCTACCATGAAAACATGGTTATTTTCATGTGCACTATCCTTGTTTTTCTATGAACCATTCCCCTACCATATTTCCCTTGGATTCTTTCTATCCAACATCCCCATCTTTCACCAGTGCTACTTGTGGGAGCAGGTGTTCTAGAGACTTGCAAGCCTCCTCAGAGGACATGTAACCCCTGGTTATGATTGAAAGGTCTTCACAAAGTTAACTAACAACCCACCTTCCAACTCTTAGAGGTGTATACCTATATCATGTCCTCCCTTTGTATCTTCGTAGTTGTAGGACTTGATAGACCAATGCCATCAGGGGTTTTTTCTTGCATAGTTTTCCGTTTCTTGATATTACATTATATGATAGAAGGTTTTTTTCATCCTTGTGGTGTTTGGTTTTTCATTGCGGTCTATTTCTTAGTTTGTCTAGCTGAATGAGTCCCTCGACTCATTGTTAGCTTCAATGGAGGGTGACTGGAACCTTAGGTCGCCTTAGGGCCAAAAGGAGATATTTTTAGTATTGTGGAAATGAAGAGAAGATGCATGGTTGTTTGGTTGATCAAAGAAAGGCAAGGTTGGGTATCTGAATCCTGTATGTGAGCTTTAGGAACTCTACCTTTCATGATTGTTGAATAACAAGCCATTAGTTGTATTCTCTAGGATACCCTTGAATCCCTTTAACTATTGTCATGCATCAAAAGTATAAATTGGTCTTTGCAAGTTTATCTAATTAATGGAAACAAATGTTCTTAATTCTGAGTATTTCACCCATTAATCCTGCCATGCATCTAGCTGATGATGCATGATGAAGGGGTATATTTGTCTTTTCACATTAGTATTGAATTATGAATAACATGAAATACATTGAACTTGTAAAATAATGAACTAAATATATGTGTTTCATATAAATACATAAAAATATGTTTTGGAGATAGAAAAATGAGTTCTAGCGATTGGTATTGGTTCCTTGACCGGATTTGATTAGTTTTAAAAGTTGATTTCTACAGTTTGTGTATTTAGTGGAATATTAACTTGAATAGTATGTGAACTTACTACTAAGTGTTTTGGTACCTTGATTTGTATGTAGGGTTTGACTCTAGACCGTATATGATTGAATACAAGGTATATACATCTACTCTATTTGTTTTGCACATTACGAAGACTAAAACCTTAATCTTCCATGTAATGCATATATTTTGAAAATAAATATTTTTTTTCTTATCTCTTGCAATCTTTTTTGCTTATCTCTTGCAATCTTTTGAAGGTCTTCTATTATGATAATATCTATCTCTTTGTTTACTCAAAATTCATGGAATATTGTTGATGGCTCCTCTGACATCAACTTGATATAATATGGATGTTCACATCCCTTCGATTTGAAACAAACTAAAATTGGTTAAACTTATAGTTGCATTCCCTATTGTTCATGGTACTTGTACTGATATTATTTAAAGTAGCAACACCTCTATACTCACAGATATTAATTGAGTGCACCTTTCCACCTAGCTTGCACCTTTCCACCCATCTATATATACTAGGCATGTTATTTCCATATAGGGTGCACCTTTTCACCTAACCTTTTTGTTATGATGCTTTATGGTATCCTGGACCTACTATAGATACTCTTAATATATGTTTTGTTTACATGTACTATTAATTATTGTGATATTATTGAATTATTTTAAGGAAAGTATCTCTTAAATGATAATATATCTTAATAAATAATGTTTCAATTCTTGATATGAGTATTCTTTGGAAATACATACATAAATTGAGCCCCTCTTGCTTGGGAACATTCTGAATTGTTTTGTCTTGTACAATTTTGATTCCCAAATATTTTCATATTACACATGCTTAGTTTATACTCACACATACATGTCTTTTGTTTCCTCTTTCTAAGTGTTGTTCCCAACTCACCCAGATATAGATTTTTTCTAGGAAGATGGCTCAGGAGGAACATGTATAGTAAGTAGAGATTCAAGGATAGCTTGAGATGGAAACATTTCTTATGCAACTGCTCCAGTCTATAAGTGTAGATTGTAAGATTCAAGGATGGCATTGTGGTGAGAAAAACTATAAAATACTATGAAGTAATGCAATAGTTGTGATTGTTTTTCTTCTATATATTTAGGTTATTGTATATCATTCTTTTGAGAAATGAAAAATACATATGATCCATCATACTTGTTTGTTTGATTGGATTGGATGAGTAAGTAAGTAGTGGATCCCCTCTTGCACTCCCTATAGTATTCCTATTAAGATACATGGATTAGGGTAAAACTGAAATGGTACATTTTTAATTAATTTTTTGTTTGTAAAGTGATGAATCCAAGGGTGCAAGTCATGGCATGCTCTACCTTAGCTCCATCATTTTGATGAGTTAGCCCTTGTCTTCTCAGGTGATTCATGACTATTACTATGTCAGTTGATAAGGTACATATATTATCATTTTTTAGGTGTACTCCATCAAATGCCCTATTGTCAATAGTAGTACACTAGATGTATGCCATAGTCCATATCTTGAAGTCACATGGAACCTCTAATGAAATAACTCGTGTATTATGTCTCAGTGTTTCAAAAATCAGTTTGTACAACCGCATACAAGATTTGGACCCCCTACCGCTCTGTATATAGAAAATCCCTCACAAAGTGGACCAGGTCCGTATACAGGGCCGCACAGCCGCATACAAGCCTAATTAATCCCTAATTTTTAGATGGACATATTTCCATTTCTTATTTTTATAGTTCCATTCATCTATGTTTGTTTAGATTTAGATCATAGTTGCATGTTTGTATTTAGTTAAGTTCTGATGATTGCATATTTGCATGATTGCATCCATTATTCAAGATTGAGATACATGCATAGCACAATGTATCTATTATATGACTGTTGAGAATGTATCTTTTTGAAGAAGGATTAAGCCATTTATGTTTCAAATTGTACATGATGCAAGATGTGAAGCCTCCATTCTTTAATGCCATTAAGGGTTTACACACATTCTTGAACTGATCTAACTTAGGTATGTACACCTCTTGGAGTATATACAAGAAGGGAGCCTCGTTCTTGATTGGTAGAACTACTTTAATATCATAGAAGAGGGAGTATAGTGTTGAACCTATTAACATATAGATGGAATTTCTATATACCCAAAGATCAATGGGCAACTGCTCGCACCACTCTTTAGTGGACTCGATGGTCTTCTTAAGTGTATTGATCAGGTTCTTGTTGGTTTCCTTAACCATTTTGTTCACCTAAGTTGATAAGGAGACATCTTGTGGTGATTATTTCCAAAAGAATCTAGATACTCCTCTATGATTTCCACAATGAAATTGGTACCATTGTCATAGATGATCTAGTTGGGTATGCCGTAGTGGGTGATGATGTTTTACATAAGAACATGTTGATATGTGAGTCCAATGTGACAAATACTAATCTTAGTTCCATCAATATAGTGAAGTATTTGATGGCAATAAATATGAAACAATGGTCATTGGAGGCCTTTGGATGTATCTTGCAATTATATCCACTCCCCATACTACAAATGGCCTAGGCATGGTCATGTTTTATAAATGAGTAAGATGTATATGGATGTGATAGGCATGAAACTAGCATATTCGAGACCCTATGGACTTATCATGCACAACATGAATCCATCACACTTCAATAGTAGCCTAGGAGTTGGATACATTTAGCAAGGATGAGACTACCCATATGGCTATGGCAAATTCCTTAATGGATTTCATGCATGGCGTAATTGGCTTCTTTTTGGTTGAGACAATGTAGTAACATCTATGTGGTGGACTTTCTGTATAATCCACCGGCTCCTCGGGTGTACTTGACCAGCAGACATCAAATTATCTGGTATTCATGTATGGGGGTGCCTTTGGGGAAGGGTGTCCTTTAGGAATCACTAAATGTCATAGAACCCCTATTCTTTGTTGGTTGTTGGGGCCGCCTCAACTTATATGTAGTAGATTGGTTGAGGTAGCATCTTAACCTCAACTAAGAAGATGTCTATATCATAGATGTCGACCCAAGATGCCAAAGTTGTTAGTGCATCAACATGCACATCCTTGTCTCTCTTGTTGTAGGATAACTTGATCTCATCATTTTATCCATACAACTTTGAGAGGAATTCTTGGTATTGAATAATATGATCTTTCTTTGTCTTCCACTCATAGTTGACGTGTGACACAGTAAGTAGAGAGTTTCCAATGTTTTTAGGATTCTATACACCCAGATTTCTTTTTGCTTTCTGGCCTAATATGTGGATACATATTTATTGATGTTATTGGTGGCTTCAAAGTGAAAGTCGGACAATATGTTTGTATTCTTTTGTTGAGTTGATGAGAACTATCACTATGTCATTGTGATTTTGATTTGAGGTGTTATCAGATAACATGGTTCGTATGTTGTCAGGACCAAACATGGTAGTTGTTGTTTCATTAATCATGATCAAAATCCTCATATGTTGGAGGGGATGTGGGATTTTTTTTCCAGTTGATTTGCTAACGCATGGGATTTGGTCACCTTCATGGGGATATATGTATAACAGAACATGCCATTTGGCACACTAACCTATCATGGCAGGATGATTGCATATATATCTCAATGATCATGATGTGAACTAAAAAGAACGTGATACAAGATATTCTACAAAGAAATCTACTAATAATAGTATATATCAAAAAAATACAAATATGACAATGATTAATATCAAAGTCTTCATTAAGATATAATTCAGCATACTATAATATACTTTCTTTTGATACATCTTAACAAAGGAGTTGTCACCACATCTATAAACACACATAAATACACACACAATGTTGTTGTATATTACAACTAATAATAAATAAATTTAAGTATATGGGAAAACTTATAATTGAATTAAAACATGATCCTAAAGAAATTTCACTTATTAGGAAATACATTATTTCATGTTTGTCATTAGAAGTTCACAATTACACACATGAGAAATTAGTCTAGTAGACTATAATTTACATCTAATATATGAAAGAAAAATAAAATTATCATTCGGAAAAAACTACACATCTAGATCATTTACAAAGCACTTATTCTAGTGTAACATACTAGAAAAGAAAGCAATAATTATTTCTTCTTCATATATAACAACCTAACTTCATTCTCAAAAAATGAAAGAAAATGAACTCTTTCAATAGACAAAATAATAACATTTAATTATATTCTTGATATGAAATAGTAAAAATAACTTATGGTATGATTTTATTGCTGACATTGGATGGCAGTCAGCCATCATCTATGTTTGTATACATTTACATATAGAAATTAGTGTTACGTTTTGGTTTTGAGTAGTAAATGATATGGAACCTTGATTTTGGTGATAACTACTCAAATATAAAGATATAATCTTACAGTTGTTATTTCAAACTAGAGGTATTTAAACTAAAAGGATGTTGAAAATACCACAATAACTTAGTGTGAGTGATTCTAATGAATAATCCATAGTACTACTTGTTTAGTATTTAATACTATTTTGCATATGAAACACTGAAACTGATTTATAGTACTAGTTCACTTTTTACATTAGATGAGAATCAATATTCATCTATGATTATGAAAAATTATAGACATATATATTTTATTTTTAAGTAATAAGAAAATATGATGCTTTGAATCTTTTGGAAGTATGATAGTGAACCCGCATTTTTACTAGAAAATTGAGACTATGAGATTGTTAATTAAGCTAGACTACTATGAGATTGTTAATTAAGCTAGACTCTTAGGTATTATTATTGAAAAGAAGACTATAAACCATGACTATAAAGTGAAGTTCACCAAGAAGACTCCAATGACTTATCACGGAATAGAAGTCAAGGTAATAACCTCACCCACATCTCTAGAAGTCCAAAGATGACCTTATTTTGTACATCAGCTTTGATGCCCCCGCCTGTGTCACATGCCCTCGTTAGAAGCTCAATTATTTTTTTATTTGACTTCTAAGAATTGTGTAGTCAAAATTATTCTTATGAAGAGACTAAAAAAACATAAATAACTAATGCAATGATTATATTCAAATATGGGCCAATGGATGTCGGTTCTAAAGCTAACAAGGCCCCCACAAGGGTTGCATTCTCTCACTAGAGGTTCAGGCATTTTGTTACTTGACTTGTAAGGATTACAATCAAAAGTGTGCAACCAAAAATATTCTTATAAAAAATTAATTAGAAAAATAAACTAACAACAACAAATGAGTAGATTTGAACTTGGGCCAATTAAATTTATACTAAAATTAGAAAGGTTGCCCAACCACTCTAATAAATTCTCCTGTAATGTGTGTAACTCTTAGATGTTCTATAAATATGTGTAAAGCAAAGTATTTGTATTAAATGTTGTTGAAAAACATAAACACTAAGGTATGAACATGTACCATTGTTAGACTGGTGAGGCGCATGAACCACTCAACTAATAGTTTTGACCTTGCACTCTTGTGGCATTCTAACTACTTATACCAACATCAAAATTAAAATGTATATATATTCATTATTTTTAATTTTCTTGGAGGACATGTCCCATGCTACCCCCAACCTCTGATTATGCCCCTGGGAGGAAGTTTATATATAGCATCACATGAAATTAAATGGGATAATAGGTGGGTGTCCATATGAGAATGCAAATATTTTGAAGAAAAAAAAATACAAGTCATTTTCATATTAGAGACATAGAAGAAAATTTTGAAGAAGACATGCATCTCTCAAGCCAATGCCCAGATTATCTATAGACGGTACATATTGAAGGTATCATACACAAACCACAAAGACCGAGGGAGATTAGAAAGGTGGGTGTGCATAAGTGGTCACCCCACTTAGCTAGATATTTTTGTCCAAAAGACTATATGTTCTCACCATTCAATGTAGAAGATTAAGTAATGTCAATGTGGGAGGCACATTAGAAGGATGCAACCTTTATATTCGGGAAATCATGTGATCAAAAAAAATGTGTAGAGGGTGCATGCAAACAATAAGGGGCAAAGAGCGAGCACTTCTAAAGTGTGCTCATATTTATTCAAATCTATATAAAACTAGCCATTGAGTCTCCATGGGGTGACAAACAAATTCATTAATACTTCCTAGTATAGTTACCACTTTGTTTAACATCAGGAGATCTCATCACATATTTGTGAGGTACAAAGAACAAAATACAAAAAGATGGGGGTGCCACCATGTTTTCATATGAGAATATAAAAAGCCATCAAGAACTCTAAAAGCCAAGGAATAAAAATGATAATGGCCTCAGATCTGGGTATAGAATTTTTAATATGTGTGGAGGGTGTTGGAAACCCCATGTCCCTGTGAAATTAGTATTTCTATCCTAGAGAGAACAACAAACAATCTACTACAAAAATCATACAAATATAGGGAAAGTGACATGAAAAATCAAAATGATATGAGGGTTTAGAGAAGCAAAGCACAAAATCAAATCATCAAACTCGAGTGTTTATATTCTCACACCACTTGAGGTTAAAATAAAGATGGATGGAAGTTGGATGATCACATATTGAGGATGACCCTAACCTTGATTGAATTTCATGGAGGTTGAAGGATACTTACCTTCTTTATTCTTCAAAAAATAGGAGGGAGGACAAAGTCTTGGATCACCACTTACTACTTTTGGTTGAATAGGCCCCTAAAGATAGGGGTTAGGTTAGGTCACTGAGGTTTAAGGGGACAAAAGATAGTTATTTTGGGTTTTGGGTCCCCAAGTATGTGAACCCATGTAAGGAGGTAATAATGGGTCATCTTTATATAGGTGTGAGGGTTTGTTAGGGTTATGATAGTGTGGGCCCTTATTTTGTTCATGACTTTTGAAGCTTGCCTAAAAACACACGGGTTTCTGTCGATGGGATGCCATCTACATAGTCTAGATTTAATAATAATTTATAAGACTCCATCAAGAGCATTATCACAAAGATTAGAGATAATATCCTAGGTGTGTGCACATGTATGATGGGACTCATGTGACATCCTCCTCATGTGACATCCTCAAGATAATCTTATGGAAAAAAAACTCAGATAATTATGAATATTTTTCCATAAAGTTTGAGACTATGGAAATATGGTTGTGGTTTGTGGGTGGTTTTTAAAAAATAGATTGGTGGGAGAGGTTAGATTTTTGGCACTGGTATCAACTGTAAAGTGGGGTGTTTTCTGTCGAAAGGAGATTGGAATCTTCTGAAGGTGAGAGGGTATGAAGGTTTGTAAGAAATCATGTGTAGTGTGCTAAGGAACAGCAAGATGAGTGATCATCTGTTATTCAGGGGCAAAAGATTTTTTAGGTTGAAAGACGGTTGGGATATTGCAAGAAGAAAGCATCCCAGGGTTTTGTGGTCTAATTGGATCTGGGATAGTAAGGTTCCTAGAAGATGTGTGACTTTTCTCTGGAAATGCTATCTGCAAAGATTACCTACTGTGGACTTCCTGAAACATGTTCGTTTTAATTTGCCTTCGAGACGCATTCTGTGTAAAAAAAGAGGAAGAAGATGCATCTCACTTATTCTTCTCTTGCTCTTTCAGTTCCAATGGTTGGTCTTTCTTCTACTTTGAATGTGGGGCTTGTCCTGAAAGTTTACATGACCTTCTCAGGCTTGGAGGGAAGGAGAAACTTGTTGCCATCTTTATCACTTTTGAGTTGTGGTCTGAGAGAAAGTTTAAGATTTTTGGTTCGTCTGGAAAATTGCTCGAGGACATTTGGTTGAAATGTTGCATAGATACAAAGAGTTTGTATAGATAGCTTAGTTCCTTTTTTTTCTTTTAGCCCCTGGCATTGGCTTTTGGGCAAGTAGTTTTTCCTTCTGCATTGTATATACCTTTTTCTTCTTCATAGTAAAAAGGCATCCCACGTTGAGTTCATCAGAAAGAAAGAAAAAAAGATATTGTTAGTCATTTACATATTAATTATAGTGATACACACTTTTTTGTTGTGTGGTTATTAGATAATGAAAATTACAAGTGTGTTAATACTCCGAAGGAGGATTAGAGAATTCACATATGTGGACAACTCAAAGCTATGAGAGCTAGATGAGATTGTGGATAATTAGTCATGGTTAAGGTTAATATTAGTATTCTTTTAGTGCACCTCATTAAGGACAATTAGATGTTTAGGGAGCGGAAATTATGAGATGTTATATTGGATGGTGCTAAGAATGTTTTTTATTATAATGTGTTAATAAAGCCATAATTCTCATGGATCATAGCTCTTTCTCACCTTATACCAATATTTGCAATAGTTTCCCAGAGTATTCATTTTGGTATTATCTTATGATGATACTTCCACATTAACTATGATTGTGAAGAAAAAAAGAAGAAAAAAATAGATGAAGTTAGAAATTCAAATTAAAAGTTTAATCTAAGATTTTTCAAGGATTTGAGTTGTCCCTTATCTATTAACATGAAAACATGTCTAGATTTTTCATTTCCAACTGGGTGTTCACATGTCAACTCTCATGTTTTCTATCTTGTGATTAATTGTTGTATAATAGTACACAGGACAAAGCCTAAAGTAAGAGCCTTGATGAGGATTAAGTCATGGGTTGATGACCTCATTTACTATTGACAATATAAAAGGATACATAAGGCAAGCCTAAAGATGAAGCTTGATGAGAGGCAAGTAATGGGTCGATGTCCTCTACCATTTATAATATAAGTGGATATATAGGGGCAAGCCTAAAGATGAAGCTTGATCAGAGGCAAGTCATGGGTGGAAAACCTCATGTAGGTTATGAGAAAGTACTCATAATAGATAATCGAAAGGAGTGCATATGATTGAATGTGAATACTTTAACTAAACATGAATATCCTTCTATATTTAGATGAAAGTCATCTCTTAGACAGAACAACTGAAAAGACATAGTCATGATGGAGATGAAAAAACTTGTGGTACCCTTGCTTGTAGTTATCTTAAATCTATAACTAAGATATGTAATATTCTCTCTTTGGTATCCAAAGTCATAACCCAAATATAATCATCCAAACGTAAGTTGCATCGTTGTGTAATTGGTAAATTACACACGTAGTGGTACTTTAGAAAAGGAATAGAGAACTCATATGAATTGGATTCCAGAATATTCATGAATTATGTGGTAGAATTATGAGCATTTTGTTGTTATGTCACTCTAAAAGACCATGACCATCACGATACTTGATGATACATAGCATTATCAATATTTTCAAGTATCATGTTTTTTTTATAAGTTGCATCCCTCTAACTCTTGTTTGTATGCCATTTTAATTCCTCAAAGTATTGATATTCTACATCTTTGCGGTTATTTTTTCAAATAAACATTAATTTTCAATAACGCCAGTTTTTTTACAATGTTACCAATTCCAAATTGAAAACTTTTATCTAAAGACTAGGACGAATTTCTAAATCTGTTTGAGAAACAAAGACATCTGGATTTCCAATTTCCGAATCGGATGATTACAATCATTGGTCCAAACTTTAGCAAAAATGCCATGCTTCATTCGTAATAAACATTTTTGTTACTGAATAGCAGACACCTAAAAGGATGACATTTTGCCAAATTAATAATCACTTTTTATATAAGAAAACACAATCAGCTTTTCGGATTGAGCCTTCTAATGTGCACTTCTTGACAAACTTACGTGTGCCATGCTATCATTACTTACATCAGAGTTCTCCGGTGAAAACAACAAATTGCATCGACCCATATACCATAACAAAAAGTAGCACCTCCTGCCTTGTTATTATACTGCGTTCGTTACCCACTCTAAATAGTATTGTGTTTTACCAATCCAGCTACAGGGTGAGGACTATGAGCTGAAGGAGTAGCACTTTCTGAGCAGATTGCATTATCATGAAGGATACTGTCCTCAGCCAATATTACACACAAGAAAGCAATATAATTTACATATTCCTCGGAGAGAACAAACACCTAGAGTCGAGACAATTAGAGAAAGCATAGATGACAATCAATGGACAAAACCTAGGGTAGTGTCATTTTTACAATGGGCGTATGGCTATTTCGTTGGTGCCTCCTGTACAATCGTTGATTACAACTTTATAGAGCGGCGATCGCCAAAAAATTCTGAGACCTTGACCATAGAATCAAGTAATGTACAGCTTCTAGCGTTGGTAATTAAGACTATGGGGCAAGAATGCTAGCCATCGTTCCGACTCACATCTCCTGCAGTTACGCTGCAAGAAAGTCAACAGGGGGGGATTAAGGTTGCCCGTCGTGCAGCACAAGAAAAGACCAGTTAGGTGGCATGATCTCCAAGGCAAACCTGGAACGGAGAGGTGACGAACCCCGCCTGTACTGTCAATCTCTATTTTTGTCATTTACTTTAACTGCTTTGACGACTTCTTCCGAACAGTTTTACGAGTTTGTCCAGAATCCTGACCAATTAAATAAATAAGCGCCAATTGAAACATATGAGACGCATGAAAACTGCCTGGTGCTTCAATAACAGAAAAGGTGTACAACCGAGCCCTGGAGAAGTTGGAGTTACTACCTGAACCTGTTGAAACAGTGCTTCTAGCTCGCTTATGATTTTCGAAAAAGATGGACGTTTGGCAGGTATAGTTTCCCAACATCTCTGCATCAAATCTAACAGCCTAGGGTGTGCATTTGCTGGAAGCTCTGGACGTAAACCCTGAAGCAAAAAAAATTAGAGAAAATGGCATGACAGCCTGAACTTATGATGAACAAACCTATAGTCAAACATTGACAGCCTTAAGTTATCATAAACAAACCTATGGTCAAACATTGACAGCCTGAAGTTATAATAAACAAACCTATAGTCAAGGTTGTATACTTACATTCAACGCCCCCCCCCCCCCCAACCAAACTCTAACAAAGTCGCCTTATAGGTTTCTACATACTTTATCAATTCAAATATAAAATTCAAGTCTGAAGATTAAAAGGTATGTTCATTATTTATTAGCAAGAGAAATCAAATGACCATTTATCTAGTTTTTGGGTAATATCCACTAACAGCTTACTACTATAAAGCTCAGATCCCTTTTTCATAAGTTAATAATTCACCCATTTGCATCCACCAGACTATTAATTCAATGTTTCATCCTCAGAAAATAAGTTTGAAGAGTTCAGAGAACTATCTACATTGAAATCTATTTGAGAACTGCAGCTTTCATGATTGAATTCAATATACATAGATTGCCAACATGATCATCATGTCATCTAAGCCTCAATTTCAATTTCCAACAATGATGAGGTCGGCTATGTGGATCCTTCTATTTCATTCCGCTCCGTTTTGGATCATACTCTTTAAGTCTTAAGATGTAAAGAAACTAGCCAAGCCTTTTCTAAACTGCCCAACTAGAATGGTTAATTGCTAATGGAGTTCTTTCTAAAAGGATAAAATTATAAAAGTTACAGCTATGGCCAACAAAGCAGTATATAGAAAAAATTAAAGAAACTAGCCGTAGATGCTCCATAGTTAAGTAGGAATAACAAAACTGAAAAACATAGCTAAAGAGACAGAAAGTGAAAGCACCTGTCGCACACCTAGTGCAGCCTGTAAAGGGGTCAAAGCCTCATATGGAAGCTGTGAATAAACAGCAGTTTAAATAAGATCAAGGAGATTTATTCTAGCATGGTTATAAGAAAGTTCCTCGAGAAAGAAAGGGTACACGCTGGTGCAGGTTTAAAATACATACCTTGGATGTGGCAAGCTCCCAAAGAACAATACCAAAACTGAATATATCTGCTTTCTCATCATAAGGCTGATGATTAATGACCTTGATTAAATAAAATAAAATTAGACAAGAAAAGCAGCAGAAGAGTAAGGATTATTGATGTCTAGAATCATAGGGAGAAGAAAACTATGTTGGCACACTGGCACGAAATTGTATTAATACCATCCCGGAAGTAGAATTAGCGTAATGTAGAACTTTTTTATCACCTATCCTAGTATCCGGTGATTGATATACTCGATAGTCAGAACACGATCCAGTGAAATTGAACAGTGGAAAAAAAATGAATATACGCTGATTAGCAAACCCTGGGCCGACAAAAGAAGCCATACACTTCTTTAATAGAATAATGGTATAAGCTATATGGTGTAGTCCTTGGTGCACAGTAAAGTTCCTGATCCGTCTGGATTGCTCGACAATAAATACTGAAGGCTGTGTAAGCGTTGGAACTAGATATGAAATCTGTAGTGTAATTTACGCCTTTATGGTGCAAAGTGACGTTCCCAAACGGTCTTGCACAAATGTAAAAACTATAAGGCTGTGTCAGGATTGGGAGAACATTAGGAGTTAATAACATTATACCTCAGGTGCCATCCACCTGTATGTCCCTGTCTCTGCAGTCATTATACCATCTTGACTTCGTAGCCGTGCAACACCAAAATCTGCCACCTTCACAACCTGTGTTGTGATCAAAGATGTTTGATTTAGGCAAAAACAATGTTAAGAAAGAATGCAAACACTTGACAAACAGGTTACTAAACTGCTGATGCAAATATATAACCACGAATTACAATTCCGAGTTTCTTCCATAGCACTAGAAACCTCTTTGATAGCATCAACATATTAATCCCCACCCCCAAATCCACATAATTAAGCACTGATGTTTGCACCACATCATCTACTTCTCTACTTCCATATTGTTGAATATTAGTTTACTATGCTAAGAGTAGGGATGCTTTTTGTCAGGGGATCGATCACATGGATTCTTCATAACCATCACCTGGTAATTGGCTAATTTTCTGATGTGGATAGGACATTAGAAGGATCAATATCATTCAGCTTTGCCATCGGAAAGATTGAGGAAGTCTGGCATCATTTTAAGAAATTAAAATTCAGCAGAAAAAAAGAATGCATAGACAAAATTTGGGACTAGGGAATCACATGGATTCTTGATAACTATCACCTAGCGCCGGACTCATTTTCAGATATGGTTACATATTGGAAGAACAAATAACCAGCTTAACTTTCCTATCATGCAAAGTTATAAGGGTAAGAGACCAGCTATTTACAAATGCGCAAAACAATATTTTCATGAATATGGTTAACGGTACCTTTTATAACCCAGATGTTACCGGTAACATTTAGAACCAACAGCGACATGCACCAAGATTCCAGCGGTTAGTCCTCAGTATAACCAAATTCGAGGCAAGCTAAGCCCTTTACTATTTTACGATAACAGACAGATATTTGTTTTGCAAGAACCTTGTATGGCATCCTATAACTTTAGACCTTCAAAGTACTTTATTGGCCTAATCGTTAGGTCATATATTAATTCTTGAAGCACATGGATATATTATGAGATGGCTCTTGAAATCAATGTAACGAAAAATTAACCAATCCCTTCATCCGGGTGCAACTACGTATTGAGATAGATAGGCAAACACCTATTATGCATCACTGAGCGCTATCTATACAATATAAGCATGTCACCAGAAAAGGGAGTTCATACACTGTCCGTATCCATTAACAGGTTAGCAGTCTTCAGATCTCTATGAATTATGCTGTTTTGGTGAAGATAATCCATTCCTTTGCATATGTCAATTGCGAGCCTCAGCAAAAATGGCAACTGCAGTCCATTATTTCGCTTGCGTAGAAAATCAAATAGACTCCCACCAGCCATATACTCTGCAGATCATGAAAAGTAAGAAGGATGAGCAGATGCATTAACAGTTGTCTATATCAGCTAAAAGTTACTGATTAAGATTCACATGAGAAAACACTCATACAAAAGTAAGTAAAGCTCTAAAGCAAGACCATCGTTGGGCACATGTAGCAACAGAAGTTTTAAGCAACGCATAATATATCTATTGCCTTGAAACAATCCAACATAAAGCTAACATGCTTTAATTCGAAATAATACAATATATAACCCAGATATGCATGCTACACATGTCGCCCCCCCCCCAAAAAAAAAAAATTAAAGGCTGGCCATTTGTTTGCATTGGGCCCAATACAAAGTTTTATCTTACTTCATGATACCCATTTGGCAGTAACTTTTTAGTAGTATAATCAAAATAGTAGAATACACGTAAGAGATATGCATGAGTCAACGCCCATCTGGCAGTAATCTTTTAGTAGTATAAATAGAATAGATGGGACATGCCGAAGAGATATGCATGAGGGGTAACAGTTTTTTATCGGAACATTGTTGTTCATCAAGCAAACAAGTAACTATATCACTAACGAGTCAAAAATAATTTTGACTACAACTACAAGCTTTCCTGCTCTGAAGGGAGAAAGCAACTCCAGAGTTGCATGTTGTTTTCTTCAGTATTATATTTGAAGCATGCAATGAATCTAGACATTACTAAACATTTGAGCCTGTAAAACATACCTGTCAGAATACAGAGCCGTGGAGGCTTGGTACATGCACCGATAAAATGTACAATATTTGGATGCTTGACTTGCCTGAAGCAAAAAAGAACCCAAATAAGAGAATAATGAAGTAAAGTGTTAATTATTTCATTAGAAATTATATGAGGTTCCAATTTATCTACCCAGAAATTTTATTAGATAAATAGATTAGCTTGATTCTTCAGCATGTGTTTCAAAGTAAATGGGTGGTGTTTAATTTGTTGAAAGTATTGTATGTTTCTCATATACCAGAAACTTCGTCAAAATTAAGACCTCAGAAGTATAATTATATCGTTTCCAAAAAATGTGTTTTTCAAGCGTTATGTTTTCTATTTTCCAAAATGTTCAATTGGTAAGAAAGGTAGGAATAAGCATGCAAGCTTTTATATATTCTAAGAAATCACATTAACAATATATAATTCTGATCTATACAACAATGGTCTCAGTTTAATAGTTTTTTATATTAAATAATGATATTCGGAAGGAAAACGAAAAGGGGGGGGAGGGGAGAACTCATTGCATTCAAGGAACGCAAGGTGCACTCGCACCTTTAATATCAGAGTTGACCACAATTACATTTTAGACTTGCACAAAATAAGTGGCAGTAATCCCATTTTGACTAGTAACAAACACATTCTTATATGCCAACTTTAAAGTGTTTGAAAACATTCCATCTAATATGCTAGCACAACAGAAGTGGTTTCAAAAGCCAGCATTCCAATTACCTTAATACATTAACTTCATGCATAAATTCTGCAGCAAGTGAACTGTTCACGTGTTCTGATTTGAAAACCTTTATAGCCACATCCTGGCCCTGATATTTCCCAAGAAACCTGTATCCAGCACATAGAATATTTAGTGCCAGCATAAATCTGTAGTGAAATAAATGTCATGGAAACTATAAAAATTACACCACTCACTGATCTCCACAGGATCCATATCCAATCTTTTCATCAAATTTCAATAATTTGCTATTAATCTCCCACTCAGCAAGTTGTGCTTGAGCAGCCACATCATTCTCTGAACCAAATTGGCGGAAATCAGACCATGATTCCTTCATTGATTTAGAAGAAACATTAGTTGACCAAAATATCGGTGCACGCACTTATGTAGCTCAGATATTATTGCAGTCATACTAGGTCTTTATAACCTTGTACAACTAAATCAGTACCAAAAGAAACAATCATCAATGATGAGAAAATATACCCCGCTTCTTACTATTGCAGCCTGTAATTCCCTGTGTAGAGCATTTGTGTCCTGATAAATTGCCAAAAAAATCAGTGATCTTCTGGTATCATAAGAATAGATATACAGGCAAGTGGTAAGATGCATGATCATGATTTCCATTGTAGATGTTTCCATATTTCATGTCTCTATATTTGTAAACACGTGAAAATTCCTTTTGAAAACTTACATAAGGCTGAAAGATGTTGGGCACGGTACGAAAGTCACAACAACGTTGTGAAATATGTCAAAAGTTTATATGTATTGGGATTCAGCGCAAAATCGCTTTATCGAATGGAAACTCTAAGTCGTCCGCAGATATTGATCGCAGGCTCATGGATTTCAAAGTAGGTGATTGTGCAATGGTTTCCGTGTTTTCTAAACTTCATCCCTAGAATTCCTTCAAGAAACTACATGGCAAGAGCGTCAGGACCATTCCAGTTCATTCTTAGGAACGGATCCAAGGCTCAAGTATTGTACGTGTCAGCAGATATGAGCATTTGGTGAAGTACTTAATGTAGAAGACATATACATATATCATTGTTTCCAGACCCTTTATTTTTGAGCTATTTATTAGAAGGCATACTTGATGAGTGAAACCTTCTTTGTATTTGATTTGCTTCCGTTATTAGATTATTCGATCTGATTTATCTTTATGTTAAGGATGACGATGTTGAAAATCAATGGAAGAAACTGCTTCCACAAGCTTTTAAAAAGGAGATACTTCTAACAGTGTCATAAACCTGTCACTGATACAAGAGATATCACCTACATTCGACGAGTAACACAATCAGAGGTCAAGAATGCTCTACAAAATATGAATGGGGGAAGGCATGTGGGCCAGACAGACGTACGGAATAGCATGGGAAAGAAAGGAGTTATGTGGTTAACAACTTCTTCAATAAGCTTACAAGGATAGAGAAAATGCCTACTGAGTAGAGAAATGGTACACGTAGTCCCCTACTTCCCATATACAAGAATAAAGAAGATGGTCAAAATGAAACACTATAGATGCATCATGCTAATGTGTCATGTGAAGAAAGCTTTAAGAGAGGATTATTAGGCAAAGACTTAGATCAATAATATAGACATCAAATAAAGAATTTGGTTTCATGTCTAGAAGAACCACAATGGATGATGTTTTTCCGCTACGGAGAAGTAAAGATGTATACAGGATCTCTCCATGTGGTTTTCATTGATCTGAAAAAGGTTTATGATCTCGAACCAAGGGAACTATCGGTGGGATTTAGAGAAAAAGGGTGTAGTAACCCAATCCATTAATATGATTTCAGACATGTATGATAATTCAACTAGAAGTGTTACGACTTCAAGAGGGAAGACTCTTAAGATTTCCGATTATTGGAGTACAACTAGGATTGGCTCAAAACCACTATCTAACCATTCTTGTTATGGACGAGTTAACAACTTAACAAAGCACTTCAAATGATTTCCTTGGAGCATGTTATTGCTTTGACGATACAGTGTTGATTGATGAAACTATAACAAAATGAATAATAGAATTCACTTAGGAGATATACATTTGAATGTAATATCTTCAAAATCCATAGAAACAAAAGTGAGTATATCGATTGCAAATTCAGCTAGTTATTATTGTTAATGATGGTGTCAAGTTGAAAGGAGCCGATGTACCAAAATGTGATAAGTTTCTTCACATGTTAGATTATTCATATAGATGACGATGCTCAAGATGATATATCATGAGATCACAGTATCATGGAAGATGGATGAACTACAGTGCAATAAGAATAATTTGTGAATAGAGCGCCTATCTCATATAAAAAAAATTGAATTGTTTAGAACATCTATACGGTCAACCGTGTTATTCGGGAGTGACGAAACTATAACAAAATGAATAATAGAATTGACTTTGGAGAAATACATTTGAATGTAATATCTTCAAAATCCATAGAAACAAAAGTGAGTATATCGATTGCAAATTCAGCTAGTTATTATTGTTAATGATGGTGTCAAGTTGAAAGGAGCCGATGTACCAAAATGTGATAAGTTTCTTCACATGTTAGATTATTCATATAGATGGTGATGCTCAAGATGATATATCACGAGATCACAGTATCATGGACGATGGATGAACTACAGTGCAATAAGAATAATTTGTGAATAGAGCGGCCTATCTCATATAAAAAATTGAATTATTTAGAACATCTATACGGTCAACCGTGTTATTCAGGAGTGATGAAACTATAACAAAATGAATAATAGAATTGACTTTGGAGAAATACATTTGAATGTAATATCTTCAAAATCCATAGAAACAAAAGTGAGTATATCGATTGCAAATTCAGCCAGTTAATATTGACATTGTTAATGATGGTGTCAAGTTGAAAGGAGCCGATGTGCCAAAATGTGATAAGTTTCTTCACATGTTAGATTATTCATATAATGGTGATGCTCAAGATGATATATCACGAGATCACAGTATCATGGA
The DNA here is from genome assembly GCA_963693085.1 of Alisma plantago-aquatica. Classification (NCBI taxonomy): domain Eukaryota; kingdom Viridiplantae; phylum Streptophyta; class Magnoliopsida; order Alismatales; family Alismataceae; genus Alisma; species Alisma plantago-aquatica. The sequence goes on from OY856412.1 coordinate 1,425,896,616, forward strand.
AGATGTATGAACTACAGTGCAATAAGAATAATTTGTGAATAGAGCGCCTGTCTCATATAAAAAATTGAATTATTTAGAACTCTATACCGTCAACCATGTTATTCAGGAGTGAATGTTGGGCAGAGAAGAAACAAAGACTCAAGATAAATGTGGCAGAAATGTGTTGGCTAAGATGGATGTGTGGGAAGACAAGTAAAGATCGCCTGAGAAATAACTATTCAAGGAATAAGTGAGTGTGGTGCATTTTGAGGAAAGGCTACTTGAGGGCCGCCTTACCTAATGTGAACGTGTATAATGCAGACTAATGCAACAATTCAATGTAATGCTATTGAGTCGAACATAATAAGAAGGGGTGATGTAGGAGATGCCACGCCTCTATGCAGTTACAAGCGCAGACGTCACTATATCGTTATTTAGGCTTGATCTAGCTTTCTTTATTTTATTATTTTTTCCCATTTGATTGGGGTCTTGTTAAGTCAGGTAGTTTAATCCCATTACGGCTACCGCCTGTCTAGTCCTTGTTAAGGGCGCCTACATAAAGGCTCAATTGCATCATTGTTTAGACACACCTGAAGAATATGAATTATTCCCTTTTGCCATTAGCAGCATTTTTTTATTATTTGTTCAGTAGGGTTTACATTAGTTGGTATTAGGGTCTAACCTAACCTTGCTTAGGGTTTTGCTCCTACCTAGGGCTGAGCACCGGTCCAGAACCGAACCGGACCGCGGACCGACTTTGTAAGAATTTATGGACCGTAAACCTGACCATTTTGAGGTAGGACTGGACCAGGTCGGACCGTTTCGAAGTAGGACCGGATCGGACCGAACTGTTTGAACCGTAATCAGTCTTTTTACATTTTTTACAACTAATTTAATTGTAAAAAGTAGATAATATTAGTTACTTCTAACAATTATATAACATTAATAGCAAACATTTACACTACTAGTGCTTATAAATATACTTTATTTGTACTTGTTACATAATATACCGAAAATATACATGTATTTTATATAAAAGTCGGTTTGCGGTCAAGTCCAAGGTCAGACCGGTTTTAGATCGGACTGGTCCGAAGACCAAACTCACCAAAATTTGCGGACCACAGACCGGACCGAATTGACTGATTCGGTTTGATTTTGCGGTCTGGACCATTATTTGCTCACCCCTACTACCTTCCACACCTAGCCGTCACCCACCCCTGCCATACCTAGCCACAACCCTCTGTTGCCACTAGTCGCCACACCCTACCAACCAAGGTTATAAAAAGCGTGAGGCGTAACGAGGCGTTTTTATCTTAGTGAGGCGAGGCGTAAGCCTCGGGGCGTTTGAGGCGTAAGCCTCAAAATATGCATGAGGCGGTCTTAATAAATAAAATTATAGATGTATATACATATTTATATATATAATGGCATATGTTTAGATATATTTTGTGTATGTGTATGTGTAGCATAAATATGTATATACAAAGTCACAAACAAAACTAAAATAAAATAGAAAATATTTATGAAATCTAATAAGGAAATAAAGAAATTAAAGACCACCGCAATATTGAAGAAAATGCGTAGAAATAATAAGATGTCAATTAATTATACTATAAGATTAAAGTACATAATTAACAATGAAAAAGTAAGGGAAATAGAATTTGGAATTAGTAAGAATAAGGATCCAAAATTAGTTAACAATGATATGAAATTCACCGACATGGTAAATAAGAAGGTAGCAAAAAGATAGATTTAGCAATGAAGATTGAAAGATGTCACTCAAACAATGTTAATGATAAATTTTAGTAATCAAATAATTATAATCAACTACAACAACTCCGGATATTATTTTCTAGATAAAGTGTTTGTAGAAATCTTATTAGTAGAAAATTTGGTGGTTAACATAATACATTATCATCTAGAATCGAGGTGTGCGCCTCTACTAAGCCTCAAAGCCTTAGTGCTTTGAGGCGAGCCTCAGCCATTGTGAGGCGTAAGCCTCAGTCCAGGACATCGAGGCGTAAGCCTCGAGGCGTAAATGGGATAGCCTCGCCTCGAGGCGTAAGCCTCTAGAGCCTCAAGGCGGGCTTTTTTTTACCATGCTACCAACTATCATCGCTTGTCGCCAACCAGCCGCAACCGTCAGCAGCGACCAGCAGCAACCAACGGCAATCGTAGTTGTAGCCGTCGGCGGCCATAGTCGCAGCCAACAGCAGTCGTAGTTGTAGCCGTCGACGGCCATAGTCGCAGCCAACAGCAGTCGTAGTTGTAGCCGCCGCCGGCCATAGTCGCAGCCACCACCAGTTGTTGTTGCAGCAGCCACAACAACCACCGATTGTTGCTACAGGAGCCACAGCTACCACTAGTCACAGTCGCAACTAGTAAGACCCCCCGAAAACACCTCCACGAGAGGCATCACCTTCAAACACATCAGATTCAAGGAGGCAATTGAATCAACTTCATTTTGAATAAGATCTTTCCTTTGTTTATTGTGCCTTTTTCTTATCAATTGTAGATTCAGTACACTTGCAATGGGTCCATAGGTTGGGTGTTTGTTCCTCTACCGCAAAAAATGCCAGGTCCCATTTTGTGTGAGGTTTTCCCTATTCTGTGTGCCGCTTTACTCTCGTTATCCGTTTTGATTTCCTTGGAATATTGTGTTGTACTTTTACATAACGAAGTTTTCATAGGCATGTATCATTTTTCGCTTATCTCGTTGTGCAATCATGATGTTTGGCAATATATTTGACAGTCCAGTTTTCGAACACAATCTAAATCTACCCCTGAGGGTTCGCAACCTTTGTATACCCTTGACACAATTGGTCAAGTGGTTAACTCAATCATGACGGAGCCTCGCGCCATTCGCCAGACAAATGCCATCCACGCTAGTAAACCCTCAGCGCCTTACATGGGGTATGGCATGTCTTGAAATCTTGGGAATGCACCAGAAACTCCTCTTAATCCTACTTTACGAATGTGTACCACCACTCCCGCAATCCAATATCCACTACATCACTGGCCGACAAAAGATATGGCTCCTCCTCAACCCCCCATGGGTCCTCCTCCTGGACCCGTCCTCGTCAACCTAGCCATGATGTTTATCATGCCCTCCCTCATGGACCAACTTTTCCCCCGCAATCCTTATAGTCAGTGTCACCTAGGACATTATCAACCGCCTCGCGATAATATCACCCAAGGAGTTAAAATAGATGCTTCAACGTTTATGGTAAACTTGATCCTAAAGATTTTCTCAATTGGATTGCCAGTTTGGAAGATTATTTTGTTTGGTTTACATGATAGACTCCCAACGGAATACATTCGTTTAAGATGAAACACAAAGGGTCTGCCAAGCAATATTAGCGAGGTGTCCAACGCAACATGGACAGTAGTGGTCAACCTCCCATCCTCTTTTAGGATGAGATGAAGACTAAGCTATGTGAGCGCTATGTTCCCTCCCAATACCAAAGACAACTCCTTTTTGGCTGAATAACCCTTAGCTAAGGATCATTATTTGTTTAAGAGTACATGGAATGATTTGAGGAGGTTAGGAACTAGTGTCCACAATGATTTCAGTTAGCAATTGGCCGCTCATTTTGTACACTATTTGCACCATGATATATAAAGAGAAATGAAATTACAACAATACGACTTTTGGACAACGCGTTTCACCGTGCTCAAAAGGTAGAAAGCTACCTACAGCCATGGAACAGGACTTTGACTTTGAGTTGACTTCGACAGGTGTGGAAGTTTGTGGAAGCATCGAGGAAACTTCAAGGATTTTTACAACCAAACTTCGACACATCGTTGACAAAAATTAAGCTCAAAATAGTGATTTCATGATGAAAATTGATAGATTTTATCAAATCTATCTTAAAAACTAAATATATGTCTATATATAGTCATCCATACATGTTTACATATTAAAAAAAATAGTCACGTGCAAATGTAAAAGACGTCGTCTTAGTGTCAACTTCAACATGCAAGAAAGTGGAAGTTTGTGGAACATGTAAGGAAACTTTGAGGAAGTTTTGGACTAACACTTTGACGCAAAATAAGCTAAAAAATAGTGAGATTGTGAGGGAATTTGGAATAAAACATCAAATTCTTAGTAAACACATACTCTGTCTATAATCTTTTATATGAAATGTTTAAAACTTAGACTTGTTCTATATGTGCTATGTATGAACAAGAATCCCAATTGGATCACATTCTAGAATTTAAAAACATGAGCTTATTTTCAAATACACCAATTTGTCAAGAGGGGAAAAAGTAACAGAGGTGAAATTTTATTAGGTCTACACCAAATTTTGCAAAACTTGTGGAAATCTAGTAGAGGAATAAACTTATCATTACTCTCTGGTTAGAAACCAAGGAAATAGTCATCTCAATGTGAAGAATGGTTTCCCACAATCATGGAACACAACATCGTCGAAGTTTGGCTAAGTTTCGCCAAAGTTTCAAAATTCGACCATAGGCGAAGTCGAATACCATATACTTCGACCTCGTCCAAACTTCGGGGCGAAGTTTCATGGATGTCGGCGAAGTTGACTTTTTTGTGTATTTTCGTCTCAACTTCTCCGAAGTTGTTGAAGTTTCCTCGAAGTTGGCGAAGTTGGGGCGAAGTTAAGACCACCCAGAACCATAATCCCAACTAGTGCCCCAATGGCCATATAAGGCATAAATATCACTCCAACCCTCTTCATAACTTCTAATATCAACTCCTATGTTTTTTGTTGCCACCCGTTCCTAGAGAGGGTGTTGTAACTACTATTTGATTGTATATTGTATATAATACATATGGTGAATTGTATCTATATATGTGTATTGCACAATTGACCATTTCAAGCAACACATTGTATTATTAACCTACATAGGGCTAGAGAGTCATAAATCGTGTTCTTTTTTAAAATTCACATATATAAGATAGAGGTATAACATAATTAGAAGTTTTCCATCAAAGTTTTCTAAAAATTCACATCATTTCTTCAAAAAAATGGCATTGAAGTTTGTCGAAGTTTGCGTCTAAACTTCATCAAAACTTCCTCGAAGTTTCCACAAACTTCCACTTCCACACCTGGCGAAGTCGACACGAAGTCGAAGTCCTGCACCATGCCCACAAGTTCTTTATGCCTTTACTATGTGTGCAACAATAATAACTACAAAGATCATCGAGAGATGGGAGGCTTTGAGCTAGCTAAGCCAATTTCATCACCAAGTAGGCTGAATTCATTGACACGTGTCAACTGGTAGGCAACATCGATGTTGAGGAAGTTTACTAGGTTTCGACATCGACAAGCATAGACATATGTAACATCGAGGATATATCGCCAGGTGTCGTGGATGTTTAGTACCATGCCTACAACTCGATTCTTGTGGTCTTTCCTTTTCTTATTTTCGGCAGCAAAGTCGCTCCACCATTAACCCTACTACCCCGTCTCATTCTGCCTATCATTTACCTCAACCCCCTCACCAAAGCTCTTCAGTCCCTTCCCTAGTAAGGGCAAGGAAGTAGTGACTAGTGACCACCTCATCCTGCTCTCCTATATGAGGACATGAATGCTTTCACCACTACAACACAGCTCATTTAACTACCCAATGCTCCCGAGGTTCTCTGTTTGTGTATGTTGATTCTTGCGACACCACCCATGAGGATAACATCGAGTATGGGGATATATGCTACCTGCCTCTAAACCATTAGATGATAATACTAATTACACTTACAATTTTGATGCATTATATTTTCTGGACATGCATGTACAAGATGCCCCTTATGATGGGGACAAATGGAAACGCAACACTCCTTTGCAAATCTTCTTCAAGCATGCTGGTAAAAAGGAGCAAGCTCCTCATTGTTGGCGGCAGTCCTCAGAACATCATCTCACTCCATGGTTTGAAGTGCATGGAGTTACACCCAGAGCCCCACCCTCAACCACATAAGGTACATTACATAAACTAGATTAGTACATTCATCACCCAAGGTTGCCTTGTGCCCATCTCTCTGGGTGCTTATTCAGACCACATTTGGTGTGATGTGTTGCCTATGGATGTTGGCAAGATCATCCCTGGCAATCCCTGGATCCATTACCTAGATGTCAACAATGAGGGAGATTTTGATGTTTACACCTTCAAGCACAAAGGCAAACACATGATGGGCCCCTACTCATTTCATCTCTCCTCCCAAAACAAGCCACTTGCCAAACGCCCAAAATTTAGAAAACCAACACTACACCTTGTCATCCATAGAGTTGGAAGAGACCAGTCAAGAAATTAGATGCATGTATGTCTTATACATCAAAGAAGCCACCCATATGTCTGATTTCCAATACCGGCCACCAGAACATGTCTCCCTTCTCGACGAGTTCAAAGACATGACACTGACTGATGTCCCTAATCAACTTCCACCTTTGTGTGATATTCAACATGAGATTGATTTGAGCCTGGGGTCATCGTCTCCTAATTGACCTCATTACCGTGTGAACCCGACTGAGCATGTTGAACTGAAATGCCAAGTTGATGTTCTCCTCAAATGTGTCATCCATGATTCATGTTCCCCTTGCCCCCACGAAGGATGGTAGTTGGAAAATGTGTTTAAATTGTCAACCCATCAATAATACCATTGTCAAATATTGATTTCCTATCCCACGCCTTAACGACATGCTTGATCTCTTGACAAATCATGTTATTTCTCCAAGATTGACCTCCGTAGCGATTACTACTAGATTCATGTCAAGGAGTCTCAAGAATGGAAGGTTGCCTTTAAAACTCCTAACATATTATATGAATGGTTGGTCATGCCCTTTGACTTGTTCAATGCACCCAAAACCTTCATGAGAGTCATGAATCGTGTGTTGTGGTCATTCATTGGTAAATTTTTTGTGGTTTACTTTGACGATATTTTGATTTACAGTACGACAAGGACGAGCACCTGGCTCATGTTTGGCTTGTCTTCAAAACACTTCACTCGGTGAAATTGTATGCCAATCTAAAGAAGTGTTCTTTTCTTCAAGATAAAGTCATTTTCCTTGGCCATATTGTATCTGTTACCGATATTAAGGCAAATCCTACCTAAGTCAAAGCCATCACTGATTGACCCACGCCCACTACGGTCTCAGAGCTCCGTAGCTTTCACAGACTGACCACTTCTTATCGTCGCCTTCTTTGAGATTTCAACACCATTATGGCCTCTACTCACTTAGTTAATGAAGTGTGACAAGTTGGAGTGAACACCGTCGTAACACAAGCTTTTGATGTTTTCAAGACAAAATTGTCAGAAGTCCCTTTTCTTCACCTTCCTAAATTTTTATCACATTTAAGGTTTCATGTGATGTTTTGTGTGTGGGCATTGGTGGCATTCTCAGCCAAGAAGGCCACCCTATTATGTTTTTCAACGAGTAACTCAATGACGCCAATTATGTTGTTGTGCAATCCATGTGGCATTGGCACCGTTGTCTTCTACATCGGGAGTTCATCCTCTGGTCTAACTGCCAAGCACCTCGCTTCTTGAATTCTTGAAAGAATTTAAGTGCTCATCCACCAAGTGATGTGAGTTTCTTCACGAGTACATGTTTGTTCTCAAAAATCGTTATGGTGTTAAGAACAAGGTTGTCGACACTCTCAACCGCTACTTTGACCACTCTCCAGTCAATGAGCATTGATGTTGTGGGCTTTGAGTATTTGAAGGACCAACAACCCACATATCCTAACTTTGGAATTATCCATTCCGACCTCCTTCGTAGCACACCCGATCAATCTTTTTATTTTGTACAATGTGATGGAGTTCTCTTCTGTGGAAGGAAAATGTGTATTCCTTCCACTCAGATCAAGATTTTCTCATTTGGGAATCACATATTGGTGGCCTTGCTAATCATTTTGGTAGGGATAAGACCACTGCTCTAGTCGATGACATATTTAATTGGCCTTCCCTACATCGTGAATTCGTGATGTTGCTCACATCGTGTATGAATGACATACTTGTCAATTGGCAAAAACTAAAGGACAAGATACGAGCCTCTACACTCCTCTCCCTATTCCACATGAACCTTGGAAGAACCTGAGTATAGAATTCATTCTTGGCCTATCCCTCACTTCACGTGGGTACGGCTATGTGGTTGTGGTTGTTTATCGTTATTATAAGATGGCCCACTTCATTCCCTGTTGTAAGATGCCTGACGCCTCTAGTATGGCCCCCATCTTTTCTTTGATGAGGTAGTCAAATTGCACGGACTTCTCGCTATCATAATGGCAGATCGCAGTGTCAAATTTGTTAGCTACTTTTGGAAGACTATGGAAACTTCGGTACCCACCTCCAATCCTCTTTAGCCTTTCACCCTCAGATTGATGGTCAAACTGAGGCCGTCAATAGGAGTTTGGGTAACATACTGTGACGCCTTATGGGTGAGTGTCTGGGCTATTGGGATTTACTCTTACCAACCACTAAATTTGCTTACAATAGTTATGTCAATCGATCCACAGAAAAAGTCATTTTGAAGTTGTTTCAGGTTACAAGCCCCGTCAGCCGTAGATATAGTACATATGCCCACTGACGCAGCCCATCCCACACTACAGAGATCTTTGTCGAACACATTTGTGATTTACATAAAGAGTTCACCAAAAACTTACTTTGTCTTATGACAATTATAAGCTCTCTACATATGCATACCACAAGTTGCAAGAATTTAAAGTAGGAGGTTATGTGCTAGTACTTAGTGCATCCTGAACGCTACCCCAAAAATTTTTTGAAGAAGGTTCATGCCAATGTGTCAGGACCATTCCAAATATTTAGTCGACAATCGATAAGGACCAAATGCCTATGTACTACATCCAACAACAGATTAAGGCATTAGTGTTATATTCAATGTGGAGGATCTTTCTACTTATCATGGTACATTCGAGCCTCTCCACCATTGGTGGCAGCTCTTTTAGATTGTCATCGTGCCTCGCCGTCTTCAGCCGCTCTACCTTCTATGCTTGTCTTCCTCAACAATCACTCGAGCACATCGGCGCCATCCTTGAAGACCAAACCATGCTCACCACTTAGACATTGTCATCATTTCCTAATCTACTGGATTGATGGTTCTCCAGCAAACACTACATGTATCCCTGAGGATGAATTTGTCGTATTATTCTGATCTCTATCTCAGTACCGACTACACAGAGTCAAGTCTTTTGCAGCAGAAGGGAGCTGATGTAGGACAAGCCCCCACCCCTACACACTTCAAACACAGACGTTGTCGGGCGGCTTTATTTATCTTGCTTTATTCTATTAAGTATTTCCCCTTTCATTAGGCTCTTGTAAAGTCAAGTGCAGTGATTTAAAAAGCGGGTGAAGCGGTCGCTTAAGCGGTCAAGCCTATGTTCCGTTGTAATTTTAGCTGAAGCGGGCTTTGAAGCGTTTTGGACTGAAGCGGCCGCTTTTTCCCGCTTTTTCCCGCTTCAGGCCGCTTTTTCAGCCCCGCTTAAGCGACCGCTTCAGGGCACTTCACGACAAATATTGCTAGAGTGGCCTAATCACTCGCCAAATCTATAGAAAAATGAAAGCACTACTTTTGGGAGATGTGATGCTCTAGCTGTTGTATCTCAAAAGGTGTAAGAAAGTTTAGTAATTAGCATTTATCTTTACTTTGTTACTGCTGTTTGTACACTCTGTACAGCTAGACTAGTACTTTGTACTTTCAAGTTTGTTTATGATATTATCATGTATATTTAATGTTGTTTATTACCGCTGATACTCTAATGGTCTGACATTTATTATACTTGTACAAAACCTTTGCACAACCATCTGTGGACTGTAACAAAATGATGTCGTAAAATATTGTTATATTGTCAATTATGTACTTAGTGCAGTAACTTATTGTTCTTTATGATTTACTATGTATGATATTGGCATGTATGTTTAATGTAGTTTATTACCACTGACAAATTAATAGTCAGCCATTTTGTATACTTGTACAAAAACTTTGCACAACCATCTATAGACTGTAACAAAATGAGGTAGTAAAATTTGTTATATTGTTTATCATATACTAAGTCTAGTAGTTTATTGCTCTTTAGGATTTACTGAGTAATATCTAATTATCTTGATTCTACTATATATTGTCATGCATTTCTCTTTATTACTATTTAAATGTGCATCTATTTATATTATGTTGAAGACTACCTTACTCAAGTCAACAATATTTGTATAGAGTACTAGTATTTAACTACTACTACCTCCAATTTTTTTTACTAAATGATAATTTCTAAGCCCAATTGTTGAAACAATATTAAGTACATAGTACTAGTATGATACTTGATTGTTGAGCGAGGACTGTGCGGTTTTATGATGTTTGATTATTTTTAGCTTGTAACAATTTATTTTTGTAAATAGGACCCTTTTTCATATGTAAAAGTCATTCTGATGTAATGAAATATCATTTAGATACTTGATTAATGATATGTTAGCAGTACGACGGTCACCAAAAGTTTTCTACATTTTTTAAAACAATGCAGACCGCTTTTTCAAAAAGCGCCCGCTTTGGTCCGCTTTAAAGCCCGCTTTCCGCTCCCCGCTTCAAAAGGGTCAATCCGCACGCTTCCCGCTTCGCACTTTCCAAAACCTAGGTCAAGTGGTTTATTCCCACATTGGCTACCGCCCATCTAGTCTTTGTTTTGGCTATCGATATAAAGGCTCCAATCCATCATTGTTTATACACACTTGAAGAATATGAATTATTCCCTTTTGCCATTAGCACATTTTCTATTATTTGTCCAATAGGGTTTACATTAGGGGAGGTAGTCCTAAACTAACTAGGGGAGAACTTATAAGGAGAGATTAAGAATCGTGCGTCCTTGTGTGAGTGTGACACATAACATGATTGAATGGAAGTGAAGGATCATGTAGTCAACCCCAACCAAGGAATGAGGTATTCAATTTCGATCGTTTCAACAGCATGGAAACATAATTTTTTTGAAATTTTGACGAAAATTTTGATAGATGAAGTCGTGCCTGTTTCGACGCCAAAATGAAAGAATTCATTTATGAAATTTACAGCCGTGATCTCTACACCTAAATGCATCATTTTATGCAATAAAATTTTATGTGGGGGTAGGTTGGGGGTGATCCTTCATGTGGAGGTAAGGGAACTGTCCTGTTTCTTGAGGATTTCGATGGAGGGTTTCGATGATAAAATGTAGGAATTAAGTTATGAAATTTTGCAAGTATGAGCTATATACATGCATGTACTTATTTGTGTTATAATATCAAATATTGGATATCTCTACACATTTTACTTGGGTTGATAGTTTGTTGTTGATATTGACTCAATAGTCAATCATTTCTTTGATCCCAAGAACACTAGTGCAATGTTTCCAAGCTAAATCATTATTTGTTGGTGTGGTTGGCTTCCTAGCACCCTCATTGTCTAATAAACCACCACTAGGATACATGTCGCCCACATTGCAGAAACTAAAAAAACATGCATTGCATTAGTATTTAATAATTTGAATAGCAAATATTAGGGAAATGCAATGCAATTATGATATACTATAGGTATATACTATGTATGTGTAGTAAATGGTGAAATAACCCCAATCCCCCTTTGCTCCTCTTCAAAAAAAACAATAACAAGGATTGCAATTATCAAATTTTCATCGAAATTTGGCGAAATTCATCGAAATTTGGCGAAATTCATCGAAATTGTCGAAATTGACACAGTTACACGTTTCGGTACCAGATCCCATTGAAATCAAAAAAAAAATTGGCAAAATTTTGCCAATTTCGCCGAAACCTCATTCCTTGACCCCCAACATGGTTGGGATGAGACATAATTACATACTTACTTCCATAGCTCACGACACTACAATCTAATCCAATGATGTCCTAAGCAATAGGGTTACAATGATGCTTCTCATTTTTACCGAGTAGTGACATCCACATGCTCTAATTCTCCTATGGTACACTTGCAAGTCTGCACAAACTAGGATTTTATGATAAATTAGGCTATGCTATTTTTCGGAATTGACACTATTATATTATTATATAAATATAAATTTTTGGCTCATATCTACTATAAAACCAAATAAAGGGTAATCAATCTATAAGCGTTAGAGCTCATAGAAAATGGGGTTATCCATGTTAGATAGACCTCCATTTCTTATATATTTGTGAAAATGTCATTCAAGATAATGAATTAAAAATCTCATAATTAGAACTCAATCATATAATGTCATGTGTGTAGACATCTGAACAAAAAAATGATCTCAAGAAATTAAATCATTTAAAATAATGTCAAAATAGATATGTGAGAAGACATGAGAAATTGTATTTGACATAGCTATACATGAAGTGGACATGGCAAGCATCGAGGACAAACTATGACAAGACCACTTTAATGGTTTTCGCATTTACACAGTATGTTGGCTAGTAAACAGGCCAAGTAATGCAATTTTGTCAGATAGAGATAGAAGGAGAAGAGGTAGAATCAAAAAAGGTGAGCAGGTTAACAAGGCAAAATCTTACTTGAATTGCAACTCGATGAGAATTCGGACGGAAACAATGTTTTTGCAACAGAAGGATCCTGATAGCCAACATAGATATGGTTGGGATGTGGTTGATTTGATACTATGACATTAAAAGCATATTTTAAGATATGGTATGAGATCTTTGAAAGCTTTCATGCATGAGAAAGGCTTGCATTTGAGATTTTGTTTGCCAAATTCGATGAGAAATTACCTAGAATTTACTATTGTGAGTGTCGCACAATTGCAGCGTGAGAGGAAAGCAATGTGCTTCCTCTCCTTGTATTAAGTATAGAAAATGAACAAATAGATAGAGATCCAGTAGAATAGAAAGAATTACATAATGAAATAAAACAGAATATAAACTAACTATATTACCACTCCCCCTCAAGCTAGAGCGCACACATCATATATGCCCAGCTTGTTACTAAGACTCTGAAAAACAACTGGACTCAAAGGCTTGGTAAGCATGTCAACAAGTCGGTCTCCAGATTTGACATCAGGAGTCACGGTCTTTCCATTCTTGATTAGATCTCTGATGAAATGACAGTCCACTTCTATATGTTTAGTGCGTTCATGAAAAAATGGGTTCTTGGAAATATAGATAGCAGCCTAATTATCACATCTGACCTCTACAGGGGAGATCATTGAAATTTTTAATTCAGAAAGAACAGACGGAACCCACTGCAATTCACAACAAGCATGAGCCATTGCTCTATACTCAACTTATATACTAGAACGAGCCACAACATTCTGCTTCTTGCTTTTCCAGGTAATAAGATGATTTCCCAAAAAGGTGCAGTATCCAGATGTGGATCGTCTATCACTCTAATCACCAGCCCAGTCAACATCTACATAACCAGTAAGAACAAGTGTAACCCTAGAATTCTCTGCCCTGAAGTATGTAATCCCTTTCCCATGTGCTCCTTTCAGATGCCTCAGGATGCGACAAACAGTTGTTTAATGTGATTTTTTAGGTGAACTCATATGTTGACTCATCACTCCTAAAGCAAAGGAAATATCAGGGTGAGTGATTGCCAGATATATCAGTTTCCCAACTATCTTCCTATAATACCCTGGATCAGAATAGTCAGAATCATCAGCATTTCCCTTCACATAATATTCCATAGGAGTAGATGCAGATTTTGACTCACTCATTCTCGTCTCATGAAGTAGATCAAGAACATATTTTCTCTAAGATAAATTAGGACATGTATGTGAGCGAAGTACTTCAATTCCCAGAAATTATCTCAATTTGCCCAGGTCCTTTGTATTAAAATGCTTTTGCAGTCCATCCTTCACATTACGCCTACAGAATCAATGTCAATGATAACATCAACATACATTGCAATAAGAAAGGATCCATTGGGTGAACTGGAACAAAATAAGGAGGGATCAGTGACAGAGCATGAGAAACCCATATGTAATACAATATCATTGAATTTATCAAACCAAGCTCCAGGAGATTGTTTCAGTCTATAATTGGCTTTCTTCAATTTGCACACCTTCTGACACTCCCCCTGAGCTCCAAACCCAGGAGGTTGCTCCATGTACACTTCTTCATGTAGATCACCATGTAGGAAGGCATCTTTGACGTCAAGCTAAAATAGTGGCCAATCAAAGGTGGTTGCCAGAGAAATAATAATCCTCACAGAACTAAGATGAGCCCTAAGTGAGAATGTTTTAAAGAAATCAATCCCACATGTCTGAGTGTATCCTTTTGCCACCAATCTAGCTTTCAATCTTTCTACTGATCCATCTAGATTATGCTTGATAGTGAAGACCCAGCTGTAGCCCACAACATTCTTATCTGAAGGCAAATCAGTAAGTTCCTATGTATCATTTTGTATAAACAGACATTTCAGAGTTAATGACTTGTAACCATCAACTGTCCTTCATTGCATCCATATGGTTCTTTGTAATAATCACATAATCAATCTCAAGAGCAAAAGGAGTGAACCTGCTTAGATAAATTGGATAGACAGCAAACACCCACAATAGGATGACAGATAGTACAAGAACGAATGCCTTTACGAACAACAATGGGAACATTGAGGTCAGATGGATCTTCAGGATTCTCTTGAGCAAAGGAAGATGGGGAATGTTCATGGACTGGAGTCGCTACTTCATCATGGTCTGGTCTTCCTCGTCTATGATACACCCGTGAGTATTTCTTAATTAATGGAACATCTCCAGATGGTTCTTCCTAAATTGTAATATTCTCAAGAATAGCAGGTGGCATTCTCTCACTGATTTGTGGTGGTGGCACTCCCTCACTCATTTGTGATGGTGACACTCCCTCACTCACACAATTGCTCCCCCTTATTGTTGAACACTTGAGAAATACATAGTTGACTTGTGGAATGTGACATCCCTAGACACAAACATACGATGAAGGCTAGGGCAATAGCACTTGTAACCCTTACTAGTGTTAAGAGTACCCAATAAACAGAGTTTTAATTGACCTGGGAGATAATTTATCACCCTTAGAATCAAAATTGTAAACATCGGAGGTACAACCAAACATCCTAAGGGGAACAAGGAACGGCTCATAATTAGGGTGCAAAATAGAGAAAGGAGTGCTTCCTCGAAGAACATAGGAGGGTTGTCTATTAATAAGAAAAAAGCAGTGAGTAAAGCATCAGACCAAAATTTCTTAGGAACATTGGATTGGAACAAAATCGTCCTGGCAATATCAAGGAGGTGACGAATTTTTCTCTCAGCCACCCCATTTTGTTGTGGGGTGTGAGGACAGGATGTACGATGCACCATTCCTACAGAACTACAAAAATCAGCCATAGCATGTTGAACATATTCCAAGGCATTGATAGACTGAAAAACAATATTGCAATCAAATTGGACTTTTATTTCTTGATGAAAACGTTTAACAATGGACAACACAGACTCTCTACTCTTCAACAGATATACCCATGTCATACGAGAAAAGTCATCCACAAAGGTAATAAAATATCGAAATCCATTGTAACTGTTTTCCTTTATAGGACACCAGACATCATTGTAGACTAAATCAAAGGGGCGAGAGCCCTTTTATTGACACAACTAGGGTAAGACATCCTATGATGTTTCTCCAACTGACATGACTGACACTCTAATGAAGATAACATAGGTTCTAACTTCCGCAAACTCTCCAGAGAAGGATGACCATATCTGTAGTGCCACAGTAGGGGAGAAATGCTCAAAAGAATAGCAGAAGTTGGAGCAGCAGATATTAGACGAGGCAGACTTGCACCACCACCATGAAAGAGGTAGAGATCACCTTTCTTAGGCCCCCAACCAATTGTCCTCATACTCTTGAGATCATGTAATAGCAAGCAAGAAGGACCGAATGTCACTGTACATTTTACAGTATCAATCAATTTGGCAACAGAAAGAAGATTAAATGGAAATGCAGACACATGTACAGATCTAAGGTCAATATTAGGAATTAAGGAAACAAATCCACTGGCTAACAGTCTCCACACTGATCCATCTGCTAATGTCACAGACTGGTGTGGAATATGTGAGTTGATGGAAAGAAGCAGTGTCCTCATACCAGTCATATGTTGTGAATCTCCAGAGTCAACCACCCATGAAGGAGATGAATTGGAAGTCAGTAAGGAAGTAGCATGATTACCATTAGTAGACGCCAAGTTGGCTGAAGAAGAAGAAGAGCTCGTACTCAGGTGTTGGGTAGCCAGAATGAATCTATCATATTCCCCCTTGGCAAGAGTGATACCAGAACTCAAAGCAGGAGGCTCAGAGGACTTAGTACTGCCAGTAAAGTTGGTTGTCCCCACTGGTGGCGCAGAAGGTCTACATGCTTCTTCCAACATTTCTCCATAGTGTCCCATATGGCCACAGAAAGCACACCTAGGTCGTGTGACACCTCCTCGGCATGTAATGTACGGCCCCCTCTAACATAGCAGCAACAGATGCATGAGATTCTTCAAGAGAAAGAACAATTGTAGAATCAACTGGCTCAAAGTTGGATTGCATAATTCGTGAATAAACTTATGAGATACATGTCACTTTTCTAAATCTGAGATGCGTATTTGACGCATCTACAACCCAAACTAAGAATTTCCTAATCACACATGGAGGAGGTGGGATCAGGAAGAAGCCTTCGTAAGCGTGGACCCTCCAGCATGAGAGTTTAGAACTCCGTAGTGAGTAGCCGGCCGAGCCCGCGTTGTTGCAATTGTGTCGTGATGCCGGCGGCAGTTGTTGTCCTAGTCGGCGGCGGTGGTTGCGGTTGCTGCCCTTGGCAACGGCGGCACAGACCGCTGTTGTAGCCGACGGTAGTAGTTGTTGTGCGGGCTGGGGCCGGCAGCGGCAGCTACTGTTGTTGTGATTAGCGGCAGTTGATGTAGCCCTTGCCCTGGCCGGCAGCGTGTACCGACGGAGGGAGAGGGCATGGATCCCTAGGATCAAGTTCGCTCTGGTACCATGTGAGTGTCGCACAATTGCAGCGTGAGAGGAAAACAATGCGCTTCCTCTCCTTTTATTAAGTATAGAAAAGGAACAATTACATAGAGGTCCAGCAGAATAGAAAGAATTACATAATGAAATAAAACAAAATATAAACTAACTAAATTAACAACTATTGTGTTCTCCAATAAGATAGGAACTAGATCAAATACTTTCTTATTGACCTAAGAGGGTATATGCCATTGCAAGTGTCATAGATGATGAGACTTGGAATGAGAATAATCGATATGGTTAGAATTATAATAGTAGTTCCAGTGAAGAAAATGAGTTGCCATAGACTCTAGAAAAAATAGAGATTAATCAAATGATAATCAATAGATGCATGAGTTAGGCAGGTGGGTAAAAATAAGATTTACATTTACATTTTAGTTTTTCAGTGATATATCACCTTCTCAACGCAGCTTCAAACTGGAAAGGGTGAATGAAGACCCCCCCCTTCCGGAACACGACATATTATAAGACTGAGAAATATACAGAAGTAGAGGGGAATTAGAGTATTTAGAAGAAGAAAAAATCTAGTACTACAATTGATGAGAAAATGAAAATATTATAAAAGGACAAAACAAATTATAGATCTACAAGGTGACTAGAGTAGTGAATGGGCGTGCAGCTGCAAGAGGTAAAGCAGTGACCAAAATACAACACAAACAGAAGAAACCCATAGTTGGAGCTGAATCGTTTTCTAGAGTTTGAAAAGGTCAAATTTACTTGCTTGCAAAGTTGACTACCAAAGTTTAAAGTCACACCTGGAGTTGGTGCAATCCTACTATAGATACTTGAGACAAGAAGGATGGAGATGAGAAGGCTCACTAACATAGAGACCAAACCCTAGGCAACAATTACCAAAAGGTAGTTCATGATTCTTTCTAAATTTAGGTCATTGACTCACATCTGATCACTTCAATACTATCAAGAGAAAATATGGGAAACAGATTGTTGATATGTAGGAAGGAAGGTGTTTTTGGAAGTTCTTGGGTAAAGGAGGTTATATGGAGATACATGTGTCATGAAACCATGTGGGAAAAATGAATGTGCATTCACATGTGATCCATGCACAATGAAGGGAGGTACATTATGTGTGGTGGCTTTGACGCACCGGTAGAGGCATGCGTTGGCCACTACCTGAGGCTACGGCCTCACCCGCTGCAAAGAGTTTCCATGGAGTTAGAAGATAGAAAGTCATTTGGCCTCACCCACTACACATGTTTATCGCGTGTAACAACTTTTCTGGCTCTTGCAATTACTGTTTTGCAATTAATAGATTGGAGCATAACAGCTAGGTGTTTGATACAGAGGAGAATTAGGAAGGCATGAGTCATAGAGACAAGAGAGAGAAATCAAATCTGGAAGGCGCTAACACAGAAATCAAAGGATTGAACAACAAGATACTAGGAAGGTGGGGGCTGAGAGAGAGAGAGAGAGAGAGTCTCACAAAGGAGAGTAACTCGTCTAGAAGTTGTGGCTAATTGTCTTATTATTGAGATGATTAAAAATAGAGTACAGGGTTCTCTTTTATAAGACAAGAGAAAGACACATGGTTTAGATATAACCCATGTGGGATAAAACAAGACGAGAAAAATAGACTAAGTAAAAAAGTAGGAAAGTCTATATACTAATACTCCCCCTCAAGCTGGAGCGTAGATGTCTAGCATGCCCAGCTTGGATGTCATAGCAGTGAACCTCGTCTTTGGTAGAATCTTTGTGAAGATGTCAGCCACCTGATCAGATGTATGAATGTAGGGAGTAGAGATTTGGCCCGATAGAACAGCTTCGCGAACGAAATGACAATCCACCTCAATGTGCTTGGTCCGCTCATGGAAGGTAGGATTACTAGCAATGAAGGTAGCTGCTTTGTTGTCACAATACATTGGAATAGGAGACAAATCAGAAACGCCAAAGTCCTTCAGCAAGCTCCTAATCCAGAACAGTTCACAGGTAGTGTGTGCCATGGCACGATACTCAGCTTCAGCACTAGAGCGAGCAACTACAGACTGCTTCTTGCTTCGCCAAGTGACAAGGTTACCTCCCACAAAGGTACAGTAGCCAGAAGTAGAGCGACGGACAACCTTGCTGCCAGCATAATCAGAGTCAGAATAGCCAAGGAGTTTGCAATGCCCATGTTTCTTGTAAAGCAGACCTTTTCCAGGAGAACTTTTCAGATATTTCAGAATATGGCAGACAGCATCCCAATGGCATTGCCGAGGTTTATCCAAGTAGCGACTAACTAGCCCAACCGCAGCAGTAATATCAGCTCGTGTAACAGTAAGATAGATGAGTTTACCAACCATTCTTCGATACTGCTGATTGTCAGGATAAGCAGGAGAATCCTCATCATCCCAGTCGGTGTTTGGATCCAGAGGTGTGCTAGCAGGTTTAGCACCTAGAAGACCAGTTTCAGATAGGAGGTCCAGAACATACTTCCGCTGAGATAAGCAGAGACCAGAAGAAGACCGGGACACCTCTATCCCAAGAAAATACCGTAGCGAGCCGAGATCCTTGGTGACAAAGTGTTTCTCCAGATAGCACTTTGTTGACTGAATACCAGCAAGATCACTTCCGGAAAGAATAATGTCGTCAACATAAACAATAAGGATAACAATACCCGCAGAAGTATTTTTCACAAAAACAGAATGATCAGACTGGGAGCGCCGGAAAGAAAATTTCTGAAGAATATTGCTAAGCTTGTCAAACCAAGCTCTGGGGCTCTGTTTTAAGCCATAAATAGCCTTTTTCAGCCTGCAGACTTTAGAAGACTCCCCCTGACACACAAAACCGGGAGGTTGTGACATGTATACTTCTTCATGAAGATCACCATACAGGAAAGCATTCTTTACATCAAGCTGATACAGAGGCCAGTCAGAATTTATAGCAACAGAAATCAGAATTCTCACAGAGTTCAGGCGCGCTACTGGAGAAAAAGTCTCGAAGTAGTCAACTCCATAGGTCTGTGTATACCCCTTTGCCACAAGTCTCGCCTTAAGCCGTTCAACAGTACCGTCTGGCTGGTATTTGACAGTGAAGACCCATCGGCAACCAACTGGAGAGCAGGCAGCAGGTGGATCAACAAGGGCCCATGTATTACGTTCTGTAAGGGCCTTCATTTCTTCTTCCATAGCCTGACGCCATGCAGGATGTCTAAGAGCCTGAGCAGCATTTTTAGGTACAGATATAGCAGAAAGAGCCGCAGTGAAATTAGCAAAATTAGTAGTAGAGCAGAAATTCCAAATCAGATGCATAGTGCACGTTCTTGTCCCTTTCCGCAAACTAATAGGAATATCAAGATCAGAAAATACCTACGGAGGTGTTTGATCTGGCACAGAGGAAGAGGACGATGGAGAGGCCATAGAGGGAGTTGTCCGCTTTGGTCTTCTGTGATAAACTTTCAGAGGAGGCTTTTCAATCGGAGCATCAGAAGTATCAGGTAAATCATCCACCACAGGTAAAGGCGTGTCTACTAGTAAATCCGAAGTGAGCGCAGAACCAGCCGAAGAATAGAAAGGCATATGCTCAAAAAATACCACATCCGCAGACACAAACCACTTTTTAGAAATAGGATCATAGCATCGGTACCCCTTTTGAGTGCGAGAGTACCCTAGGAAAATACACTTAGTCGCTCTAGGATCCAATTTAGTAAGGCCTGGCCGAAGATTCTTAACAAAACATGTGCTCCCAAATATGCGAGGCGGGACAGAAAAAAGAGATGCATTGGGAAACCGAATCTGAAAAGGAATCTGATTGCCGAGCACAGAGGATGGCATGCGGTTAATAAGATAACAGGCAGTGGCTATCGCATCGGGCCAAAAAACCTGGGGAACATGGTAGTGAAAAAGAAGGGTACGAGCAACTTCGAGAAGATGACGATTCTTGCGTTCAGCGACACCGTTTTGTTGTGGGGTATAAGCACAGGAAGTTTGGTGGATGGTGCCCTGACGACGACAAAAGGAGCTAACAGAGGCTTGCATGAATTCCAATGCATTATCAGTGCGAAAAATTTTGATAGGCTTAGCAAATTGAGTGCGGATCTCAGCAAAAAATTCAGTAATTTTTTCAAGGATAGTAGATCTATCTTTAAGCAAAAATAGCCATGTTGTTCTAGAAAAATCATCAATGAAGCTCAGAAAATATTTAAAACCAGAAGTGCTTGCCACTGAACATGGACCCCAAACGTCAGCATGTATAATATCAAAAGGTGTTTTAGAACTGATACAAAATTTTTTGGAAAAGGTAGCACGAGTCTGCTTACCAAGCTGACATGTCTCACAATGAAAATCAGAACTAACTATATCTGGTAACATGACTTTTAACTTTGCAACAGAAGGATGTCCCAATCTATAATGCCACTGGATGTCTACCACGGATGATGTCAAATATGCAGCTGTCTTTGGCTCGTCCAAGTAGTAGAGTCCATCCGGTCCCTCATGGCCTGAACCAATCGTCATCCTCGTGCGCAGATCCTGAAACAAAACACCATCCGGATCAAACGTAATTGAGCAACGAAGGCTCTTCACAGTTTTACTGACAGAGAGTAAATTAATAGGAAATTTCGGGACATAAAGCGTGGAGCGCAGAGGCAGACTACCAGTAGGGCAAATATCACCAATGCCAGTAACAGGTGATTTAGAACCATCAACTAAAGTAACAGGAGGTATAAAAGAAGTCTTGTGCAGTTTAGAGAATAAATCAGGATTGCCAGATATATGAGAAGTCGCACCAGAGTCAATCACCCAGGAGTTTTTACCAGTCGTAGTCAGAAGTGTGGCACTACCAGCATTTGAATCCTCTGTAGAAGGCGCCAGACGAGCTTGTAGCAGTTTTTCAAATTCCGAGTGGATCCAGTCAGCTATCGGCGGAGCAGGATCAGTCTGATCAGAAGTCACTTTATTGGCCTAGTCAGGTTTGCCATATTTGATCCAGCAACGATCTTCAGTATGGTTGGTGCGCTTGCAGTGAGTGCAGTAGCGGGACTCAACAGGATCAGTTCCAGAGCCACGACCAGGAGCAGAAAAATGTCCTCCGCGGCCACGACCTCTGCCACGACCGCGACCACGAAAGGAATCACCAGAGCGGACAGCGAGAGCTGCACCATTAGAAGAGTCAGGCACGGGCTGGGACACAGAAGGTAGACGTTGGACCCTTTTGAGTACATCGCGGAGAGTGGGTAAAGGGTCGCTGGAGAGAATCTGGTCCACAACACCAGTAAAGGAAGCAGGTAGGCCCGCGAGGAACTGAACTAACATAAGTTCGTTCCGCTGTCGATTAAGTTCATCAATGTCAGTAGAAAGGGGATGATACACCTGGAACTCATCCCAGAGGGCACAGCAGGAGTTGTAGTAATCCTCGACCGAATCAGTAGTAGAATACTCCAGTTTGGCAAGTTGTTTGAAGATCTCAAAGACCTTCTTAGGATTCTGTTGGTGCGAGTAAACATGGGAGAGTTGCTCCCACATTTCTTTGGCAGTATGAAGACGGAGAAGGGACTGGCTGATCTTTGCTTCAGCGTTGTTGACCATCCATGTAATGACCCCATAGTCCTCCTTGGACCAGAGATCATAGGCTTGTTTCGTCTTCTTGTCAGCATCATGAGCAGGAAGAGACGGACCCTTTGTAGTCAGATGAGAGTAGCGACCTTGAGATTTAACATACAACTCAAAGGAGGCAGCCCATAGGTGATAGTTGGAACTATCCAGCTTCACCGTAGTAACACAGAGAGTGCGAGGAAGATCTGAAGTCGCCATCAGACCAAGTAGAAACAAGTAGGAGCACGGGCGCAGATAACAGCAGGCGTCAGCAGAGGGCAGCAGTAGAAGTCCAACACATGGACTAGCAGTAGTAGTAGGTAGGAGATCCAATCATGGACCTCAGAAGACCCTCACGGGGCAGAAAGGAAGAGCAGGACCTACGCCAACATGGAGGAAAGATCACTCCACCATGAGGCGCAGGCAGGCAGAGGCGAAAAAAAAATTTACTCCTTCAACGTGCCAGAACTGGAAAAGACTGGGCTGTACGTAGCGTTGTCGGAAACTGAACGGAGGTCGGAAAAGGAGCCTTTAGCCGGACGAGATGGTGAGCAAAGGAGTAGAGAAGATGAGAAGAGGAGAAGGGAGGATAGGGTGGGTGCTCGGGGTGGCGGAAATAGGCGGTGGTGGAGCTATGGTGGCGGCGGCAGGTAGGTGGAGGCGGCGGGCAGCAGAGGGTGCTGCTGGAAAAGGAGGAAGAAGAGGGGGCTGCGGTGGAGAAGAGAGGAAGAGAAGGGGTGGGCGGTGAGGGAGAAAGGTAGGGATGGGCCTGTTGTGGTGGAGGCGGCACCAGGGAGAGTGCAAGGCGGCGGCGGTAGACCAAGGGTGGCGGCGGCGGCGGCTGTGCGGCGCAGCAGGGAGGAAAGGGGAAGGGTGGCGGCTAGGGTAGATGGGAGGGAAAGAAGGATTAGGGTTAGGGAGGATCGGGAGGCTCTGATACCATCTAGAAGTTGTGGCTAATTGTCTTATTATTGAGATGATTAAAAATAGAGTACAGGGTTCTCTTTTATAAGACAAGAGAAAGACACATGGTTTAGATATAACCCATGTGGGATAAAACAAGACAAGAGAAAAATAGACTAAGTAAAAAAGCAGGAAAGTCTATATACTAATAACTTGGATTCCCACGTGAAGCATGGTTGATTTAAAGAGGAAGTAAAAGATTGAACAGTGATACAATAAGAGGAAGGCTCGGGCAGGAGGAGAGTATGTTAGAAATCTAATGTGTTTAATGCACTCATTTGTTATAAAGGAGAGATGAGTGTTAGTTTGTAACCCTTTTTAATAAAATATGGTAATAAAAGTTTTCTCCATTTTCTTTCAAAATATAGTAATAGAAGTTTCTCCTATATGGACTCTTATCTTTTTTCTATCTATATATACATCACCCTATGTCTCATGGGTAACACAATCTCATACACACAAATCTGAACTAGAGAACCTCTTTTTGAAACTACTTAATGTGTAACCTAATGAATAAAATCTAAAACGAATTATCAAGCTCTAAGCTAATCTAAAATAACTAATCAAAAGGAATAATATTCATACAAAGATTTCATTCATCAAGTTTGATTTTCGAAGAGCATTGCAAATACTATATATAGGTGTTTAAACCCAACTCACTAGACAACTAGCCAACGTGGGACTAAACCACAGGCCTTACAAAACAACTGGGAAAATATCAAATAACCCCTAAAACACGAGGAAACTGATAAAACATATAAAAACTATAAAAAAAATTAAAAGGCTAATCCCGTCCTACATCAACTCTCCTCTGCTTCGAAAGACTCGACTCCGACGAGTCAAAACAATAATATGAGGCCCTAAGAAGTAGAAGAAGTCTTTGAAGCTTGATGTAAATGAGACATGTAGCATCACACCAGTGAACAAGATAATGGCGCAGAAGATCAGGAAAGAACACCATATTTTTCTTTAACTTAGCTGCTATGATGCTTGGATGTTGTGGACAAGGAGAAAGCTCATAAATGTTTGGAGATTGTGGAGGAGGTTAGTCGGCAACTCGATGAACCAAGAAATTGAAGTTAGAGAGACAAGCTATCTGAAGTGTCACTGTAGGCCCATCTTTGTCAGTTGTTGTAGAGAAACCAACTACTTGTATGTCATTGTCATATGAGATTTCATCCTTGGACACCTCCTCACATAGTTTTGTAGACCTCTTAGGTGTACAATGCATCTCTTGTTCTGTATCAAGTATTCCTCAGTGGAAGATATATAGTCTGAAGAAGGCTGCAAGCTATCATGCGTCAGAGTTGTAATTTCAGGCACGAGCATCTGAAGAACATCAGACTCTGGAGTTGTAGTTGAAGACACGGGCATTTGAAGAACATCAAGTGGCTTCGGAGTTGTGACTGAGGCCACGGTCATCTGAAACTACAAAACATCAGGCGGCTCTGGAGTTTTAACTATGATCGGAGGCATCTGGAGCTGCAAAACGTCAGGTTGCTCTGGAGATGTCAATGAGATAAGGGGCATCTGAAGCTGCAAAACATCAGGTTGCTCTGGAGATGTGACTAGAGGCATAGACATCTAAAGTTTGATATTTGTACCCAGAGGAGACGTTATAGTAGAAGTAGTAACAAAGGGCCCCCTCTGGGGAGGGAAACGGAGCGCATGCCCCTCAGAGGGGGGGCCTCTCGTAGGAGTTCATGCCATGTTGCTTGGGGGTGCGGGGGGTGTAGCCCCAGTGTTATCAAGGCGGGCGCCTAGGCATCCTAGGCGCTCTAGAGGTCCCTTAAATCTAGGCGCCTAGGGGTCATAGGTGAGTTGGGAAAACTAGGCGGGTTGGGCGGGCTAGGCGGGCGCCTAGGCGGACAGCCTAGGCGATTTTGCTGCAATTGTTGCAAAAAAATCAGTCCTTTTATACTACTGTTTCTTTGACTTTTTTCTATTTCCTCTTGTGTCTCCTATTCTAGCTTCTTTTCTTTTCTTTTTTTGCAATTTCTCCTTCATTTCCTGTTCCTGCTATTGCATCTAAATTTCTGTTACTTCTATCCCCTCTTATTGCTATTTCCTTGTTACTCATATCAGAAATTCAGATTCTTACTTGCATCTCCTGCTCGCACGTCTACTAGACTACTAGTACCACTTCTATTTGCAAGTTTTCTTCTACTTTTTCTTACTTATTCTTGCTCCTACATGACTACATCTCAAAAAGTTGTTGTTGTTTGCATGTATTTGTTAAAGCTTTCTGATCTCTTCTTCGTCCCCCTAGGTGTCCCCCAACAACTCCTTTACAACTATTTTTTGTTTATCTAACTTCTTTCTCCTTCACGTCTCCTCTGTTGTTGTTGCACGTTTCTTTATCTGACTTCTTCCAGCAACTTACTTGCATTTTTCTTTTATATTTTCTAGTTTTCTTTCTTGTTCAGTTTCTACTTATCTTCAACATTCAGTTCCTCTTAATTCTCCTTCCTATGGTCCTCCCAACAGTTATCAATAGAAGTTCAGCATATCACAACATCAATGAACACATAATTACAAAATTGCATGTAGTATCATGTGTATAAATAAATAAATATGTAACTGAAAATTAAGTATAAATAAAAACGCCCAGAAAAGCCTAGGCGCCCATAGGATGAAAACTACCGCCTAGCCGCCTTGACAACCTTGTGTAGCCCCTTGCGGTACAATATATCTTGCGTCTATATGTGCAGGATATATGTACTGCCTGGAAAGTGTCGAACAAGGCACAGAAATACGAGATTGCACTTCAATAGCATAGAAAGCTCCATAACATCTTTGACAATAGAGGTAATCACCGAGGTAGATTCGTGAATACTATTGTCACTTGCAATTGACGCAACAAGTCCAAAACGTAAACGGATTACCATACTGTGGCATAACATCTCCTTGATAATGCATACCGGATCCCGAATTTGGATACTCAAATTGTTGAAGTTGTTGTTGTTGTTGTTGTATAGTCGAGCAATGTTGTTGTAGTTGGGCATGTGGTTGGCTCCTGTAAGAGGCCTGCAAAAGCCGATAGCGCCTGGCTGGGTCAACGGTGTGGTGGCGGAACTCGGCATGGCATGTGGCGCGGCTCTACGAAAGTGGGGATTTCCGTGAAAAGATGTACTGGGTTCCTGCGGGTGGAAGTTGAGATTTCATAAACAAAGAACGACGTGAATGCGATTTAGGGAAGGCAAGGGGCAGAGGGCTTGCTGGAGGCATGGCTTGTTGGCGGCTACGTGAAGTGGATGAGAGTGGGTGCGTCAGATTTGATGACAAGGATTACGGTGTGAGAGAGGCAGTTGATTGGATTAGCGAGTGGCAACTTGATTGCTGGAGGGTATCGGGCTGGGTGAGGTGTATGGGTGAGGGTGATTAGCAAAAGCGTTGATGGGATTGCGTGAGGGTCACTGGAGTTGTTGGCGTGATGGTCACGGGTAGGAACGGTGTGAACGAATAAGCACTTGACGAAACGAGCAGTTGACGGGATGAAGTATTGTGATGGAGGTGATAAGTGGTGGTGATGGCAGGGCGATTAACAACGTGGGTTGAAAGGTCTAACACGCACAAGAAGGCGCACATGGTTTGGGGTGAGCGGGATTCTGGTAACAGATCGGTTGGTCGGACGTTGGGTTGCAAGAAGGTGGTCGGCAGGCGCGGGGGTTGTTTTTGTGGAGGGGATCAGGCAGAAGCAAAGCTTACGGACAGGGTTTGATAGAGATTAAAGAGACAGGACGGCAGGGATGATGTTGTAGGAAGCAGTGGACAGGACTTGTGCTGAGTTGTTGGTGGATGAAGGCAGCGGGATTTAGGGTGTTGGCGGAGCAGAAGGTGAAAGGGATTAGTAGGCTGTTGGGATGTGCAGTTGGCATGCCGCCGAAGATGATGAACGAAGACACGAAGTAGAAGGCGGCGGTCGTCACACAGGGAAGGACCTAACCCTACTCAGCAATAGGTTTAGGCTCTGATACCACTTAATGTGTAACCTAATGAATAAAATCTAAAACTAATTATCAAGATCTAAGCTAATCTAAAATAACTAAGTAAAAGGAATAATATTCATCAAAAGATTTCATTCATCAAGTGTGATTTTCTAAGAGCATTATTAAGACTATATATAGGTGTTTAAACCCAGCTCACTAGACAACTAGCCAATGTGGGACTAAACCACATGCCTCACAAAACAACTGGGAAAATATCAAATAATCCCTAAAACACAAGGAAATTGATAAAACATATAAAAACTATTAAAAAGACCATTTAAAAGGCTATGCCCGTCCTACGTCACTTATCCTACCAAGTGATGCCAACAAAGTTAGTTTTTCTCTAATTACAACAACAATGATAACTATGTAGTAATTCTTTTGTGTATCAACAATATTGCGGATTGAAAATGTTCTATGTCATTACCTCACCCAACTCAAATTTCTGAATCCACCACTCCTTTTATGCATATGGGTAACCTTATCTAAGCAAGTTGGAAAAAGTCAATTTTCCGTGTGCATCTTCCTTGCATGTTGTGTTGAAGGGTGTGTTGGGAGCGAATCGACAGTTTGAGGAGCGATGCAAAGAAAATTTGAAGAGAATGAGGGTATTGGGTCATGTTATAAGTTTCTTATTGTTGTACATTTTGAGCTTTTTTATGATTCGTGTTTTTTTTTTCACAAATGATCCGTGAGAATGACTCGTGTCCTGCTCATGTAGATAAACTGATAGTTACAAGCAAATCACAACATTCAATGACTTTTAAAAAAATGTAATTATGTTCAATGGCCTTATTTTACATCTGATAACTTCTAATTCATAAATAACATGAATACTTGCAAAATAACAAGAATAGTTTGTTTATTTAGTGTTTATTCGCATTTTTTACATTTCTGCGCAAACAATTCATCTGTCGTTGTACATACTGCAGTAATATAGCAATATCTCACCCCCCTGGGAATTTAAAGATATCATGTATACAGTTTTTAGTCACTAAGTTCTCATTTTTATGTTTTCATTTAATGTATTAATATAAATGCTTGCTTTTATATGTTCTCATTTCCATAGTTTTGTATTACTTTGATTCACTAATATATCCACGTCCTGGATGTTATGTTGGTAGGAGATTGACACGAACATTCACATAAAATGTGCGACACATATGAGTTTTATGAGTTTTGACTTTTGTCTATATATTTCCTGTTTCTTGAAAATTTGCTGCTGATTTTTTCAGCTCAACCGAATGAATCCCGAATTCCATATATAGGACTATGGTTACAATTTACAAGATAACAATAAATTAAGAAAGGTAGTTCTAACCAAATCAGTCTCTGAGAAACAAAACAATTTAATGCAAAAAAAATCGACTCGTACAGACTGGAAAGTAAAGAACTGCCATAATATCTTAATTACTTTTCGAGGTTTAAACAGGAGGATGACAGGTACATTTAAGATCACTCACAAACTGGTAACTAGATGTTTGTCAGTGCACTAAAGTATCTTTATAAGAAATTGGGAATTTTACTAGAACTATTCTATCTATGTAATTCCCTGTTCTTTTGGCATTTTGATAGCCGGTAACTACATGTAAGGATGTGGTTTGTACCTTTGTCCCCTTTTAGGGGTTTTGGAATATATTTACCCAAATTTTTCAACAAAAAAAAAGTATCTTATAAGAAGAATGATACCTCTCTAGACCTTCCATTTACAACAAATGCATCCAATGAGTAGCCATCTAATGTAGAAAACACGTGCGCTTCTCGAATATCTAGCTCCACCTCTGAAAGGAGAGCAGACAACTAGAAATAACATAAGTCAGAAAAGTAGTGATTTATGGGCAATATTTGGACCAACAACCTCCATATATTAAACTAAAAGCAAACATTGATTGACTTGGCAAGGAAGCGACCCAGGTTTGAACCTGGGAAAAAAACACCATTCATTTACCTCCCTGTTGAACATCCCCAGGTTTGCGCGGTTATTACAGCAGGGGGTCACCCCCCTCTTATTGTTCCGAAAAAGCAACCATGGATCACAAAGTAATGGTTGTTCAACACAAGAAAATTTCCTACTAAGCATACCAAATACAAGTCCATGTAAATCTCAGTGGGGTACTAGGAAGTTGGGGATATAAAAGCTTAATCTGGGATCCTACATAAAGAAAATCTTTAGGAGCTATTCACTAAAAGCCATGAATGAAAAAATGTAGGCACAAGACCTAATGATAATGAATCATATTTTCTTTTCTTTTCTATTTACGGGAGAACCCACCCCAGGCAGGGTCACTACTGGACCAACCTAGCATGGTAAACTCTTGGGGCCCAAAAGGGTGTGACCCGATCACCCCCCCTCCCGCGCCCAATCAGTGTAAAAATGCTGTCCGCAGAGAGCCTTTCGGCTGATGACTAAGATTTACTTGATTTCAACAATTAAGAAAATAACAACTTGTTTACCTTGCTGAGGAGTTTTGGCTTGTCCACGGTAGAGAATATAACTTCATATAGTGCAAAAAATGAAGTTCCTTGCCTACATATTTAGAACAAATTAGTGGGTGAAAAATGGAACTACTTTGCTTTCTGTAATAAGGGTGGAAGTCAGCAGCATGAATAAGAATATTCTAATTCAGCAAGCAATTATAGATAGCGAAATGTGCATACATTGTGCAATAATTCTTTGCTAGTTTCCTACAGAAGGAAAATAGTACAATGAAACTTCTACTAACAGAACTAAATGCTAAAGCAGGGATACATTATTATGGTACAGAGAATAGGGAATAAGGGTGTACCTTACAGAAGAAGCATCTGAGTTATGTTTACTTGCTTCAGTATCGTCCATGTCTTTGTCGACATCCATATTGGAGTCTTCAATCTTTAAACAAGGTTCAACGTCACTCATCATTGTGTTAATAACATACAACAAATAGATACAGAGATGAACTGCTACACTAAAACATTTCTTTTTGTGCATATCAAAGACCAGCAAAACTAGCCATAGACTGAGAAAGACCAGATAACACAATAAGTCAAATAAGGGGATCGGGAACCTGATTTTGCTGATATATGGTGGCAATCATGGCATATCGCCATGTTTGTCACTATTGATCGTTCCTGATTTATGCTAAACCTTAGGGTAAATATCACCACCTAACAAATGAACCGCCTGCAAAACCATCTAAGAATAGGCTAAATTTCTAGTGTTTTGTTGAATTGTATTGGCCCCTAAATAGTATTGAACAGAGGATTAGTAAGACCTTATGTATTCCTTTTGCAAAGATTGTGTTGGATCAGTTACCCCACATAATATGAACCAAGGCAAACTATCTAAAACTACAATAACTATGATATCCTGCCATAAAGAATCTTAATACTTCAAAGGCATCTGCTCTCTCCATTGCTTCTCATGGTTGTGGTCATGGGTTCATTGTCATACTTCCAGGAGCTGCTCAAGGACAAGAATAGGCTACTAAGGGTCCTCATCAGTCGTCACTGTAACTATTGTGGTATCAAGAATTACGGAAAGACGAGCATTGAGAAAAACAAAACGAGCTAACTTGGCTAATCGGGTTTTGTTATCCTATGATTCGTCTACAAGCTGCCTCCTACTCCAAACTTGGAGATAATAATAATATTAGTCGGATAGAGGTAGTACGCTTACTACAGGGCCAACTTGTTGAGATTCCAAAGTCTGTGATTGCATGGAGTCTTCTTTCTTTATTCTACCTCTAGATGTAGTATAATTTCTTGTTGGATAATTGATTACGGTGCTTCTACCCATATTTGTTATCTAATTTGTAGAATATGTTAGCAAATGGCTTTAAGTGTAGTCTGGTTGGTATCCAATACCAAAGCATCCTTAGCTATATTTTCTATTTTATACACTCCTTCATTCATGTGAGTTTGTTATATATATGTAAAATTACAAAGGCTCGATATTATTGCGGCATTCTTCCCTTCTTTGTCTTTGAGGACCTTTAAACAAGGTCGAGGATTGTTGGGGGCACCTAAAGGACTAGACAGGCTTTACCACCTTGATGATTCATGTGTGATATCATCAACTTTCAAAGTCTCTCCGTTGCAATGGCATGGTAGCCTTGGTCATCCCTCGAATGCCAGATTGTTCTTACATTCTTTGCAATATATCTGATGTTCTTTCCAGTGTTTGTTGTTTCAGCTTAGAAAAAGTACATGATCTACTTTTTCAAGCAAGTGTAAGAGCAGTGATAGGGCTTTTTGACTTAGTTCATTTTAATGTTTTTGGACCTTGCAGCGTTTAATTGCCGTCTATGCTATATATTTTTTAGATGACTTTTCTGAGGTTGATTGTATACTTTTGGTAAAGAGTAGACCAAAAGTGTTTTGTAACTCGTTGACACTTCTTTCAAGAAAATAGAACCCAATTTTCTATGATCGTGTATGTCGTTCTCACTGACAATGCACTTAAATTTGTTCAAAAAAACTCGCCTTGTTTTGTTCTATGAAGACACTTTCCATCAAACTCTTGTTCTTACACAACTGTGCAAAATGGTGTTTTGAGCACAAAAATCGCCATCTCTTGGATGTAGTTCGAACTATTGTGCTCCACTATCATGTTCCTACAAAGAACTAGCACGATGCCTTTTTGTTTCACAGAAGTGCCATTTGCAGCCTACAAATAAAATTTCTTCCAAGTTCTCTACCCATTTTCCTCTATTTTCCAACTATCTTTTTACGATTATTTCTCAAATTTGCCTTTTTAAGGCAATTCTCGAATTCTACATTTG
This sequence comes from Alisma plantago-aquatica, assembly GCA_963693085.1. Classification (NCBI taxonomy): domain Eukaryota; kingdom Viridiplantae; phylum Streptophyta; class Magnoliopsida; order Alismatales; family Alismataceae; genus Alisma; species Alisma plantago-aquatica. The sequence goes on from OY856412.1 coordinate 1,425,928,806, forward strand.
TTACTATGCATATAACAAGTGAAAACGGGTCTTTTGTGTATGATAATAAATCATGGGGGCATTGGTGAAGAAAACTAAGCATTAACCGTGCTTGATGAGATCATACATAAAAGATATGTAATGATAAGGTCGTGAAAACGAGAAGAAAAAAAAATACGTAATAAGTTCATTATTTATACATTAAGCTCAAAAGTATAGAGTATATGCTATATATTTCAGCAAAAAGATTACACAAATTCAAAATAAAACTGATTGTGGCTATAAATGAGATATGTGCTACCAAAGATTATCATTCTAAACATTTCATCGCCCTAATGGTTTAGGGAAATTACGACACTTTCTTGGTATTTGAGTTGCCAGAACAAAACTTATTATAGCCTTGCCAAAGAAGAAATATACACAGGATTCACTGCAAGAATAGAAAAACTTAGGGAAGAAACCTACAGATACTCTATTAGATCCCAATGTTCCATGGAGTACTGAAAATTGCAATCCTTTCCCTTGCACAAAAAAATACAACCAGCTAGTTTAGAGAGTATTTTATTTAGCTATTACTGGGCCTGAAGTTTACTGTAGAGTCCGATCGAGTGAGCAGGCATCATAGGATGCCATATTGGTGCCACTGGAACAAGATATCTAGAAACTACTCATCAGACATGTCTATTTTGATTTTGTTGTGCATAAAGTCACATTAACAAGAAATCCGCTTCTTGGTATTGCTTGTAGACGGTTATCCGTTTGCAACTTGGAGGAGCAAAGAACCGACATTTGTGGCTAGATACAGCGTTGAAGCATAAGATTGTGCTTTGGCCCATGCCACCTGTGAATTGTTATGGAAGAAAATCCTACTAGCATGACTTTGATGTCCATGTCTCTGACTGGCATGAATATTATTAATAAGAAGATGGTATATTCATAGCTAACATTCCTGATTTTGTATGCAAGACCAAAGCATGAGGCAGATGACTACCACTTTGTGTGTGAAGCTATCTTGAGCAAATGCTTGTTTATACTCTAGTCTCTGCTTGAGGTCTAGGGATTAAGTTGCAAACACCTTCATTGGCCTGTTGCCAAGAGATCGTTGTGTATACTACTAGACCAAGAAGATACATCAAACACATATACTCCACTAAGTCCACTTAAAAGGGAAGCGTTAGAATTACTAATTTGCCAATATATATTTATTTTCCTTTTTCCCTAAATGTAAAGGACACTACAGAGTGGGCAGTAACTGTGTTTGTCACCAGACACCCTAGTGTTGCTCAAGAAAAAAGATGCACATATTAATGTAAAAAGTGGCATCCTAAATTTATCACTTTGCAAAGTACAGATAAAATGCTAACAAAGGTGAAAGTTTTCCCTTATCTCTTTGGCAGTTGGCACTAGTTTGTATGGTATATATGTGAAATTGAGTTACGATTTGTGTTGAAACCATAAATCCCTGGTGGTCTTTTTCAGGATAACTATCCTCTGTAATCGTGTACATTACTGAGCTCATTATCCCCAATCTTAAAATTAACATATATGCTTGATGTAGACCATTGAAACGGGTTGTGATTAGAAATTTGAGCCTATTTGAAGTTATTTTGTCCATAAATCAAAAGATAAAATGTGTCAAAACCAGTAATATGTGTTTTAGCTAGAGGCATGGAAAAAACTAAAACCAAAAAATTAGAATTGTGAGCCCATCTAAATTATATAGACCCCATAGCAGAAAGTCAACAAGTTTGAAAGGCGTGTAAATATGAACATTGACGTGAGCATGTTGCAGGTTTTTGACCTCGTGTCGACTTCACCGAGTGTGGAAGTGGAAGTTTGTAGAAACTTCAAATTACGTCGTACCTCTATTATATATGTGTTAATTTAACACAAAAACACGATTTACGACTCTCTGGCCCTAGGTAGGTTGATCATACAATGTCTTGCTTGCAAGGGTCAAATGTGCACAAATACAATTCACCATATGTATCTTATACAATATTCAGTCAAATCGTAGTTACAACACCCTCTCTAAGAAAGAGTGGCAACCAACAAACACAGGAGTTGATATTATAAGGTGTGAAGAGGATTGGAGGCGACACTTATGCCTTATATGGCCCTTAGCGCACTAATTAGGATTAATGTTCTGGGCCGTATAAACTTAGCCCAACTTCACCAACTTCGAGGAAACATGGACAACCGCAGAGAAGTTGGGATGAAAATACAAACAAAAAAGTCAATTGTGTCGATAACCGTGAAATTTTACCTCGAAGTATAGACGAGGCCGAGTATTGGGGATTGGACATCGCCCATGGTTTCGGCAAAATTTCGTCCAACTTTTAGTTCACTGGACGTGAGTATGGTAATAACAAAATGAAAGAGAATAGTTTAGCATTAAAGCACCATAGACATGTCGTGATATTAACCAAAGCCGTAGGAGCTACCCTAATTTAATCAGAGCATTTGTGGATCCACATTGTTCGCTTAGTTATCAAGGTGCCGCCTAGGTGTGCCTAGGCGCCTCAAACTAGGCACCCGGCCTATTAAGTGCATTAAGTGGGCGACTAAGGCCTTTTAGGCCAAAATTAAGGCATTTTAAGGCTAAATTAGCATGAATCGAGTCTAGGTCTAGTCAAATTAGATCACCTTGAGTCATTTTATGCTTGAAATAGCCCTGATTTAGACCTAATCAGGTCAATTTTTGGCAAATTAAGTCTGATCTGGCGAAAACAGTTCTTGTTTGGGGAAATGAGGTCTGATTTGGGTCAAATTGGTAAGTCCTCATGGTGCTGTTTGTTAAAAAAAATTCTACTCCCTCATATGTTTGTTATTCTTGCTTCTTTTCCTTTTTTTTTTATCTTTTCTCCTGCATTTTATTCATGAATCCTACTGCTGCTGCGTTTATTGTGAGTTATTCCTCCTATATTCCCTCCTATGTGAGTATGTGCATGTCTTATTTCAAATTTGTCCTATATCTCCTGCTACCAAATCTACTACTACTATTTCATATATTTGTTCTTCTTTTTCTGATTTCTTCCTCCTAAATCTCCTCTCACAGCTACTGTGGTTTGCATGTTTCCATTTATTTTCATTGGCCTGTTCTTCCTTCCTCTATATTTTCTTTTCAGCACTTGCTACTGCTGTTTTTTATTTTATTTTGTTGAATTCTTCCTCCTCTTTCAATCTTCTTTTACTGCCCTTGTGTTTGTCTTATTCTGACTTCTTCTTACACAACTCCTACCATTTGCGTGTTTCTTTTTATCTCATTTTCTCTCTCCAATTCCTACTTATCTTCCTCTTACTGTTGTTTCATTTTCTTCATGTTAATTCTTTTGCCCCTGATTCTCCTATAGTTATCAATTCAAATTAGACTTACAATAACATTTAATGAATAAAAACTACATTATCACATATAGTATCATGTGTACGAATATTTAAACATGTAACTGAAATAAAAAAGTTAAAAAAAACCCAGAAAAACCTAGGCGCCCCTTATCTTAAACCCGCCACCTAGGCGCCTTGACAACACAGACTGGTCATAAGAACTTTTTTCAATAACTGTCAACCACTGTGTGAAATTATTGAAACAAAGACGACAGTGGTCGTTAGCTTTGACTCAATTTGAAAGGTTATGTGATAATCATTAAAGACAGAAGTAAAAGTCATGACTCATGATTCTACACATGGGAACAGTGTATGCAATTTTATTAGTGGTAGCCTATAAAGCAACAGCTGAACTAACAATCACCTAACTTTAATCTACAGAAGGCACTATGTACCCAAAAAGAGTCAAAAATAGGTTTCTCAGTTTGTCCGCTTGCCTGCTTAGCTGTTGTACTAATTGGTATTGATACTTTCTTGAAGGAGATAGCATTAGAATGTCATTATTCGGTCAAATCTCACAGTAATTAGGAAGTCATGTTATTAGCTCGAGGGTTTTTGTTAGCTGCTAATAGGTGTTAATATTACTCATTGGGAGGACTATGGACTTTCATAAAACAGATAACATCCCCCGTTCAAAAAAAAAATCGAGTAAGGGTAAACCCTTCACGAGCTTAGATAGCAGAAAAATAAGGGTTCTGTTGAGTAATCCAACAACAAATATAAGATAAAGGTAGCCTAAGTTTCAATAATTCAGTTAAATACCTAAACCAACACTCTGAAAAATAAGCATTAATATCACAAAATCACCTTTAGGAATCGTACATGAAAGACCGGTCGTTTTTCGGGGTATTTTGCATCCTCGAGGATTCTCCGATGCAGCAAAACATCAGCCGCTTTCTCTACTTTCAAATCCAGCATATAGCTGAAATAAATAGATAATGGCTAATCAGTTCACTCACTTCACTGGCTTAAAATCGACCCTTGGATAAATGAAAAGTATTCATCCATGACAGGAGAAATTTCCAACTGTAGAAAGGGTCGCCCAATCCACTCATCCCGTAACCCACCCAAAAAGAGGAAGCATCCACCAAAGGAATCGGGTGCCACTACAAACTCCCAAAAGAGCAAAGGGTGTGAACATAAGAGAAAAAAGAGGAATCCTTGAGTAAAAGGAGAATCCAGAATCAAACACAGTACTGTGAGGAATCGATTTCACGGCCATCTGCAAGACACAGGTCAACAAGTAGGAAAAACTTTAACTGGTTACTGGACCGAAGTAGCGCGGAGGTAACAGAAAGTAAAACAGACTGCGGTAACAGGAAACCAATACAGTGAGAAAAGGATCCAAATCGCAAGTTCGCAACGCACACTTTGAAGGACGTGATCGCCCTTGCAATCAAACTCCACGAGAGGGACTCATCCCAAAGAATGACAACAGCAGTAAGACGACGAAGGAAATAATAATACGTCCGAAATCCATTTGTGGATGGGAGACAAAATCGAAGTAGCAAGTGGCAATTCTAACGTAGACGGCATAGTCAGAAGCCTCGCTGATTGCCCGCAACACCAGCTTCGGATGGCTTACCTGGGCGGCATACGGTTGAAATGCTCATCGAAGACGGCGCGGAAGTCCGGGTCTGAGACCTCCTCGTTGCCGTCCTCCAGAAGCCTGGCATAGATCTCGTCGCGGATGTCTCCACAGACCGCCGGCGCCGAACTCGCTTCTTCTTCTTCCAACTCCATGCCCAGTCGAACCGCGCCCGCCCACCACAAACGCCCGCCCGCTCAACGTCTAAGCTGCATCCCCACACCATGACGCCGGCAGCGACCAGTCCATGACCCCAGGGCTCCGCAGTTTAGTGGGGGCGACGAAGACCAGGAGGAGGGTGGGGAGGATCTTCGACGGCTATTGAGAGGAATCCGGTAGAAGTGGGGGTGGTGCGTGGCATGGTCAGCAAATAAGGTGCGAGGTTGATGGCGGGACCGTGAATTCCGAGAGAAGGTGAGGTCAGCTTGCTTTTGGGTACTCCGTCCGAACACCAAATCCTAAACAGTGGATAAGAATACAGCAGAGTTAGCTTTACGTTCTATTTTATTGCTGTGCTACTCCAGTCTTTGCTATAGTCCATTTTAAACAACAAGTTGCATGCTTTTGAAAATATGAAACCTGAATCTTTGTCGTTTTCTCAATGCCAAACTTTGTCATAATCTCAAATAACCTCTCGTCTCTATAATTTAGTATGACTCTTAATATGTATATGTAAGTTCAATGAAACCCTTCAATGGGGTGTGACATATTAAATTGGAGGTTTTAAGTTAGAGTGATACTATGATTTGTCCTTTTTAAATGAATTACCTTCGTATGGTACCAAGACTACTACAAAAAATAGTTTTTACAACAGTTCATTTTTCCATTTTACAACGGGTGTCAACTGTTGTATTAGATTGCGTGGTCTTATGGGGGGTTCTTTATACAACAGGTGTTGCACATGTTGTAATATATATATATTATACAACACTTAATACATGTTGTAGATCATTGAACATACCTGTTGTAATAGGGGTGTTGTATATACCATGTTGAGACAAAAGGAAAATACATCTAGACACAAGGTTTTGAACTTGAGACCACTTCAAAGTAAGGCACTCAAACTACTAAACTAGTTTTATTTTATGCAACACATATATTCTTTGTTGTACATGTACAACAAATGACGTGCAAACATGTTGTGTGATTGTGGTCTATTACAACGGGTAACTATTACAATAGGTGAAAGTCTATTGTGTAATTGTAGTATACTACAATGGGTTATAGTATGTTGTGTAATGATGGTCTATTACAACGGGTTAACATATGTGACTATTACAACGGGTAGAGAATGTTGTGTAATTATGATCTTTTACAACGGGTTAGAGTATGTTGTGTAATGATGGTCTATTACAATGGGTTAACATACATGACTATTACAACGAGTTAGAGCATGATGTGTAATTATGATCTTTTACAACGGTTTAGAGTATGTTGTGTAATGATGATCTATTACAACACGTTAGCATATGTGACTATTACAACGGGTTAGAGCATGTTGTGTAATTATGGTCTTTTACAACGGGTTTGAGTATGTTGTGATATTACAGTCTATTACAACAATTTAGCACATGTTGTAGTATCACATATACTACAACGAGTTTGGCACATTGTATATAACTTGTGTTGTATAAAATATATAATTCACAACACACAAATAGACTTGTTGTAAAAGATATGCTAACTACAACACAACCAACAGAACTGTTGTGTTTTTCCCGTTGTAAAAAGCATTTTCTGTAGTAGTGCAAATTAATTGGAGAGTTGGCTCTAAACTAAATAAAAGGACATTACATAAGAAATCAACTATTTTTTGATAAATAACTAAAAAGCAATGTCATCATAAAGCATGATTCTTTTTTTTTTGAATTATCTTACGATTTTTTAACATTAACAAACGTGTACATCGTCAACCAATGATATTAAAAGATGCATCACGTAACTATGTCCTCTTTACTCACTGCCCTAATCTATTAATTTGTTAGCCCTTCTCGTTAGAAATGCACCTACTACCAAGAAATGGATCCGCTTACATCTATAGTACACATACAATGTACAAACAGAAGGGAAGCAGTCATAATGTTTGTAATGCATTATAACCATTAACCAACTATATGTTACATATAGATTTGATATTTTTGGAGGTGGTATTTTCCACACGATGTGTGTATGGGTTATGGTTTAGAAACAAGTTGTACATGACGGTGGAAATTTCAACAATGGTGTTGTTCTTGTGATACATCTTCAATATTTTTGGTAGCCTTGTTAGTTTCTAAATGTCACCATATTTTTTTGAAAATAAAGGAGCCTCGTTTAATGATTTCAGATTTATCATAAAAGTGTGTTACTTTTCTCCATGCGATCAAGAGATGCAGTACCTTTACTTTATGTTAACATCGGATTTCTATATTAATTGTTTACAGTTTAATATAATGGCTTTTGTAGGGTGGTTTTGTTTGATAAAAATCACCATTTCCAACACAACTTTTGACTATTTATATAATGTTTCGTATATATGTTGCAAGGAAGTCTTCAGAGATATTTGATATCATGATTAGAAGAAACGTTATCATTATTTACATACAGGAAATTAAGTAGACATGGGAACGATGCAGAGAGATTGGAGACACAGGGTATAAAACTTGATATGCAGGTATTGACAAACATAGAAATGGCGTTGGAGCTATTGTTGATAAGATGTTGAAGGATGATATTGTCAAGATCACATGGATGGGGGACAGAAACATATCTATCAAGGTCATTCTTGGGGGAAGATTTTCAATATTATTAGCACTTATGCCCTCCCCCCTCAAGTTGGCCTTAGTGAGGAGGAAAAGAAGGATTTCTGGAATAACATGGATGAACTGATGAGAAGATTGTTATTCAAAGTGACTTAATGACCATGTGGGGTGTAGCAATGTTGGATATGAGAGAGCTGATGGAGGTTTTGGATATAGTAGCAAAAATGGAGATGGTGAGAGGATTTTAGATTTTGCAGTTGCTTATGATATGATCATGGTGAATATACATTTCAAGAAAAAATAGATCATCATATAATTACTTTCAAGAGTGGACATAATTTTAGCCAAATTGATTACTTCCTTACAAGACAGTTGGAACTCACCACCCAACATAGGTTGGTGGTTTTGAATGTGAACATGAAGATCAACAAAGGTAAGCATAATAGAAGCTAAGATAGAAGGATCAAGTGGTGGAATCTTAAAGGAGAAAAGAAATTGGCATTTATGATAAACTTATCAAGGTGAGAACTTGGAATTTGGAGTTTGATGTTAACTCTATGTAGAAAAGTATGAGTGCATGCATAACACAAATTGCTAAAGAGGTATTAGGAGAGTTCAAAGGGTGTGGGCCTCCACAGAAAGAGACTTGATGGTGGAATGATGAAGTACAAAAGGCTATTAAACTCAAAAGAGAGATCTATATGAGCTTGCCCAAATCTAGAGATGATGCAACTTTTCATAGATACAAACAAGAAAATGAAGATGCTAAGAAAGCAGTTCAAGAGGCAAGGTCCAGACACTTTGATGAGATATATGAGAAGTTTGCCACTAGAAAAGAGGTAAAGGATATTTATAAAATGGCCCATATAAAAGAAAGGAAAGGAAAGGAAGAGACTTGAGTCAAGTAAAATGCATCGAGAATGAAGTATGATGATATAAAGAAACAGCGGAGAAGCTACTTGAATAAGCTTTTTAATGGAGATACTATGAATAGTGTAAGAGACTCCGGTTACATGAATGCAAGAAATATTACCTAACATGACGAATTTCACTATCTCAAGTCAAAAATACTTTGAAAAAGACGAAATGAAAAAGGCATGTGGTCCAGAAAATATTCTTGTTGATGTGTGGAAGAGTATGGGGGATGAAGGAGCTATGTGGTTAATACATTTCTTTAACAAGATTATGAAGACAAAGAAGATGTCGAATGAATGGAGAAATATTACTATAGTACCGATCTACAAGAACAAAGGAGATGTTCAGAGTTGCACAAAATAGAGAGGTGTCAAGATCATGACTCACACTGTGAAGCTTTGGGAGAGGATTATTGAGTAAAGGCTAAGATTACTTATACAAGTATCAGACAACCACTTTGGTTTTATGCCAAGAAAATTAACAACTGATGTTATTTTTTTTAATAAGGAGGCCTATGGAGAAGTACAGAGAAAACAAAGAGATCTTCATATGGTGTTTATTGATTAGGAAAAGGCTTGTGATCAAGTACCTGGTGTTATAACATGGATTTTCACATGTATTTTCACATATATTTGAATGCAAATATTGGACTAATAAGGACATAATAGAAATATTGATTTTTTTTCTATATCTTATGCAAGTTTGGTTTAAGAATGCAAATTCTCCATATGTAATGGATTTTGTGTGTTTTACTACTCTCAATAATCTATTGATAAAATATTGGCAAAAGAAGAGTGGAAAATCCAATACTAAAGGAATTACAAAAGTAATGGACCATTGGTAACTAAATAAGAATTGTGTGGAAAATTCTAGGAAAAGATATGTTGAAGGCAACTAATAAGTTTGTTTCAGCCTAATGTTGTGCTTAAAAAGAAAATACATCAAAACAAGAGATCCTACCAAGTTTGGATGGAAAAATAAGTTAATTGATGCCTTAAATAAATCAGACAAAGTATGTGCTTAAGAGAAAAGAAAAGGATATTTAATCTTTGTATTTTGACACCAAACCTTGCTCAAACTAAGATTTAACTATTAAAAGATTTTCTTTAAATTTTGGAACCAATTGGATATAAGAGGAGAGAGATAAAGAATAATCTATATTTCAAGAGGATCGAATTATCCAATGTGTGTGATATAGTTATATGCATACCTTAATGGCTTTTGTTTTGCCAAATCCAAGTTCTAATAAGAGAGTTGTGGTTCCTTTTTCCTGACCTTTGTATTTATAGAATATAAGTTAAGAGGAATATACTTAATTCTTTCCTAGAATCATGCCTTGCATTTCTCTTGGTATTAGTTGGTGTTACATCGTTAAATAAGAAAGGCAACTTTTGATACTTAATGGAAAGGATTTAATGATATGCTTATTTTTAGAAAAGGGTCTATATATGTCAATTGTGCCTCTTGCCAATTGCATACAAATCTATGTGAAAGGCTAGATCTACCCATCCTGAGCCATCTATATAAATATATGTGGGGGTATTGGAACCCATTTCCAAGGAAGAGGAAGAACACCACACATTTTTCATTGATAAGGAAGAGGGTTATCTCTGTTCTTACTTTCTTCTTCACAAAATGTTGGTCTTTCATCTAAGGTCATGCACATACCATGAGAAGGATACGAGGTATGATGGCTCCCCAACCTTGTTACCTACCTTAGTGACCGCGCTTGGCATCATGGTGGTGAAGAGTAGGCTCTCCCAAGGCCAGAACTCTGGGTCAAAGGAACCCTACCCAGTCCTCCACCAGTAGTCCTCGGTGTCGAGGCATTGGTGGGACACCAGGCCACAACAAAGGGAGATAGGTAGAGTGAGGGAGAGAGAGGGGATCGACGAAGGTGGTCTAAGGAGTAGTGGGACCAGGTTACGACGATGAAGAAGTGGGTGGGGTGCAAGCAGTCATGTTGTTGCCTCAATGGAGTGGGCTTTGGAGAAGGCATCATGCCTTACTGTTGGGCGGCGACACAGGCTGGCACAGTCCTGCGAAACCCGAAGAGGGTGACCAGACATGAGCCAGTAGTGAACCAAAAACTAATAGCCAGTTTAGAGAAGAACTGAAATAGCAAACTGTGCCCCAACGCAACAGCATGGCGCTGGACTTTTAATAGTATCGACCAATGACGAGTTGCCATGTGGCGTTATGATTAAGGTATAATTGCTTCACTCATTTAATTCATAAAAATTAGTAGGTTTACCCAAATATAGCAAACCTATATACCAAAATTATAAGAAAAAGATGTAGAATCTAAATAAAATACTCTGAGAGCCTAATTATGCTTCTTGTTCTAAATGAGGGTTAATAATAGTTTAAGTGGTAATTAACATATGGAAACCCTAGAATTGGTCATTATGAGTTTTGAATACATCAAATGCCTTTCTGTTGTGTTATAATATAATATAGTTGACTATAATGATAATCTAAGAGGATCATGATAACGATGATGATAAGGTGTAATTAGGATTTCTAAGATAATGATCATCATGTATAATTAAGGTTAAGAAATCAATAATGCAACTTTTGGCAATCTTAGTCTATGACCTGATTTAGATATTCATAATAGTCTAGTGTGTCTATATTGATGAGAACCCTAATCATTGATATGTTTTGAATAATAATGATCATGGTTAAAACATTTGAGTCATAAACATGATTATTAGGGTTTCACCTGGTGTCTAACATGGATTAATAACTTTCATATAGTAGGGTGTGATGGAATTAGGATTTGATATCCTTATCTCTTATCTGAACGTGAGACAACCCTGAACCCTAGATTAGGATGTATGTTAGATTACTGTGTCTTGAATATGATTAGTGATGCTTTAGGATATATATATATATATATATATATATTAATTTGGTTGATTATGTTGAATGCTTGGATGTTTGGATATATGCTTGAAGTACATGTTTCATGGTTTCTACATGAAATCAAAGGTACTTGGTTATACCTATGAATACTCACTTGAAACGAATTTTGTGGTACACCGATGTTTCTTGAAAGCATTGAAATTAAACTACTTGATTGTTTATTTACTTCCTACAATCTATAATGCCATTATGATATCATCTTATATAAATATAACTTGCTCAAACCCTAAATAGTCATCTACAATGAGTTAAAGAGCATGGAGTGAAAGAAGTCATTATGGGAATGGCGGGTGATCAAGCCCGGAGGCCAAGCTCTAAAAGAAAGGTTTGTGTATGAAACCAAGCTCGGGAGAGGGAAGGTTATGAAAGTCCACTGCAGAGACCAAACCATAAAGAGGGGGTTCTCCATAAAGAGGCTCCCCTATAGATAGGGCACACCATAGAGAGTGAAAAGGGCTAATGGTCAAGAATTTAGAAAAGAAAGTGCATTTTGTTTATATAATGATAATTGTTGCTATAGTTGTTTATGTCGTTACACCTACATCCACATATTTTATTTGCACCCCACGTACACAATAAGCAATATATTGACCTGTGCTTTTTTAACACTGTTTTAGGTAGGTGCAATACAAGAAGATATCGAGACATGATGAATCAAATTAAATTTTACCAAAGTAATTAAAGTAAAGTAAAGGAGTATTACTTAGATACTTACTTACCATATGTATTAGTTCAAGATGGAAATTCATATAACTCTTCAGAGGAGTATCATTTCATATCATGTAAATAATATTTTGAATAATGGAAATTACTTGGTTAATCTAGATCTTGGGAATTTTAGGTAATTGTCTCTCAACTTTAGGGTCCTTCCTTAATTGAAGGATGCTGTAAAGTGAGGTCATTACACCCAGGGAAGTGTTATGGAGGGTTTTTCATAAAAATGGTGTTCCTATCCAATGCAATGACCTAATTAAAGACTTGTATGATGGGTTAGTATAAGTGTTAGGACTCCTAGAGGAGAGACATAAACTTTTTTCTATCATCGTTGGGATACATCAAGGATCGATAGTAACCCTTTTCTATTTGTTCATGTTATGGATGACAAAGCAAATTCAAGATAATATCCCTTGGTGCATGTTATTTGTTGATGGTATTGTGTTGATCAATGAAAGAGAAGAAATATTGAATGATAAAGTTAAACTTTGGAGAAATGCATTGGAATATAATGGATTTATTATCAGTGAAGTGAAACAAAATAAATGCATTGCAACTTTAGTCAATCTAAAATTGTGAATGGTGGGGTCAAGTTGGATGGAAAGGATGTACCAATATGTGATAGGTTTTGTTACTTGGGATCTATTATTGAAAGGGAGGGTGAGGTTCAAGAAGATGTTTGTTATATGATCACAACAGGATGGTTGAAGTGGAGGAGTGCAAGTTGAGGAGTATGTGACCATAAGATCCCTCTTAGATTAAAAAGCAAGTTATATAGAACAACTATACGACCAACCATATAATATGGGAGAGAATGTTGGGCAGTAAAGGAACATGATCTCAACAAAATGAATTGGCCAAGATGCTTATGCTAAGATGTATGTGTTGGAAGATGAGAAAGATTGTTTGAGCAATGACTATACTAGAAACAAAGTGGGGTGGTGAGCATCGAAGGCAAGTTGCATGATGGCCATCTAAGATGGTATAGACATGTGCAACACAGATCAACAAATGCACCTATTCGAAGCAAGGTTATTGATTCATACACAACCAAAATAAGAAGAGGTAGACCTAAACTAACTTGGAAAGAACTTATAAAGAGAGATTTTGAATCTTTACATCTTGATCAAAATATGACCCATAATAGAGCTGATTGGAAAAGAAGGATCCATGTAACCAATCTCAAAATGTTTGGGATTGAGGCTTAGATGATGGTGATGATACATGTTGCAAGATATAGTTTAAATACATAAAATATCACTATTTTTAGTCTTGATAAGGTAGTAGTTTTGTTTGTATGATATCAAGGCCCATTCTTTTATGTCATGACCAAATAAAGGGGTACTCGAGGTTAAAATCATTAATAATACTTTGTAATGTTTTTTTAGAAACTTAAGGGGGTGGATGAAGTTATGAAAAGCATTGGTGGTTATAGGAACTTGTCACTATTTATCTTCCAAGAAACAGTACTTGGAAGATGATCAGAGAGTAAATTTTAGGCATTGATTTAATTAAAATGTATATCCACCATGAATTTAAGTGTTTGGTATAACTATAAATTTATATTTGAATATAAATATATTAATCTAACTATTATTTGTGAAAGAAATGTAATCATACCATTTATATAGCAATTTATTTTACAAATAGTTACTTTAACATCTGTATTATTCAATGATTTTCAGATAAAATCATTAACCCATCAAGTATATTTTTGCCTTGTATGATGAAGACTTTCATAATCTATACTCCATTTTAAACAATTACAGGTTCACTGTAAATACCTCCATCACTGATAATTGAACTATGATGGATGTAGTTTATTCTACTTTTTATGCACTATTTTACTAAGAATAATGGCTCAAATTCTATCATTTGGCTAAATTTAGGCTTGCAATCACATAATTTAAACATTTAGCTATGCTTCTAAAGCCTCTTAACCTTATTTAACTTATAAACATAATTGTTTGGTTTAATTGGATGTCAATCTCAAAATCAAACCAAACCTTGTTTGTTCTAGATATACAATCTTTGCAATATGTAGAGCTTTATGCAATTTACCTTCTCTGGGATGTAAACATAATTGTAATACTTGCTTGAGTTGCTTCATGATAATACTAAGAATCTTAGAATTTTGTTTCTCCTTTGGATTCTTTTGAACTTTGCTTTCATGGAGTTTATATTTATAGACATAGTGACATGGTAGTGTAATGTTTTCATAGATCAATGGATTTTTAATGACTAATGGTTTCTTGGTGTCTGAATTTGCTTCTCAGTGCCTGATGGTTTCTCAATGACTGGTGAGTCTTCGGTACCCAATGGAATTGTTCATTAACTAACTCAGGAGTTCATCAACTGACTAAGTTATCAGTGACCAACAAGTTTTGGTCAACGAGCAGGAAAATGCTCTTACGCCTGACAGGATCCCTACCAATGGTAGGACTAATCTGCACCACCCCTCCAGTCACCTATAAATAACCTCCTTTTTTCTCTCTCTCTCTTTTCATCTCTTGAAAGCTCGATGGTGCAATTCAAAGACCAGCAAGATCCCATCGGGGTAAGCGATTGTGGGTTTTCATGGATGTGTGTTCGAGTACATGTTCTCCTCAGACTGATTTAAGGTCATTGATTGTGTTTCTTGCTTCAATAATGTAAGATACTTACTTTTCTGTCCATTTTTCTTGACGTTATTCACCTTCTTTTCTCCTACAACCAAATTTCATGTTGTGTTGTTGTTGGAAAACCTACACATATGGGTTGTGAACTCTCTTTTCTTCCTTCCTTGCTCTAGAACCACCTTGTTTGTGGGAAGAGGAGGCATTCTTGGAAGTTTACTGGATTGAGCTTGACGTTTTGTTGCTGATTTCAGAGCTTTCCCCTTCTTAGTCTTCAATTTTCTCCTCTACCAGGTGAGTGATATAACTTTTAGTACATTTATTGCCTACTTTCTACATGCATGTCGTTAAACTTACTTTAGAAACTCTTAGAATGTTGAAAGATTGACTTTTAAGTATTATTTTACATAACAAGATGATGATATGAGTTCTTAATATGTACTTAATCTTCATGATCAATTTATTATCATATATTGAACTCTTTTTTGAGTGTTAAAGGTCTGAAATTTCTAAATGTAATTGATTGAATTTCCAAGATACCATGTATATGAAGCTTTGGTACCCAAGAGGTAAAATAATTTATGTGGTATGCCTTACAGTTTTTTGAGCATCTTATACCATGGTAGGACTTAAAATTACTATTATGATGTTGCAATGATGGTTGGATGAAAACCTAGTACTATTATGAGTTTCAAGTGTACGAACACTTATGCCTAGAGTGACATGAAACTATTTTATACGTTTTATATCTTCTGAGGTTGCAAACACCAATTAATTTGTACAATCTATAGGGTGTTTGTATGTAACTTGATTGATGCAGTAAAATATTTAAATAACTTAAGTAATCAAGTGTAACCCTATTCTAGTAGTGCCCTATGATCATATAACTATTCTAGTGATAAAACTTGATGGATAGTGAAATGCGTGATCCAAAAGGAGCTCAAAGTCATTATTGTTGAGTATATGTGGATGCAGAAAGGATATATCCATGCCATCCTGATTCCAAGATTTTTGAGAGCAGATGAGTCACATTCATAACTCATATTTGAGTGCTTATACCTTGGCTTCTAGTTTTGGGGCATGTGTACCTTGGATGCTCTAGGTTGTTTAGTAGTTGAGTTGATATGCCACTACAGATGTTACTCGTATTGACTGAGGGGAAGAAATCTTTAGGATTCTGGTCATTCTAGATCTTAAGCTAATTTTGACTTTACAATGGTTAGCTAGTTGTTTGAGTGTACATCTCAAACTACCTAGGGCTCAATGAAATATGTAATTCAGTCATTTAATATAGATATTAGGGTTATTTGGCAAATCACATTGGATGATAATTGTTGCGATGTTCTTTTTAATCTATATGTGATTTATAATGTGGTAAGAGAAATCAACTTTATTTGTAACTCTAGATATGCCTGATCTATTATATAAATTACATGGTCTTTCAACTCTGCAATAATATATGCCTTAATTTCTTAAAGTACATAATCTTCCTATAAGAAATAAATTCTATTAAAGGTTATATCATATCTTTGGGACATGTTTCTCACCTTGTGGGTTTCCACTCCCTTTTCAGGAGATCAACAACATTGTTAGACGTAGAGCAATGAGGAGGTGTGGTTTGAAGATCTATAGAATCAAAGAGGTTGGTTGTGTTGTGTAGAGTCTTAGAGTCATCTGTGTACTCTCAGGTCTGGGTGGGGAGTTTTGTATATTGTGTATATTGACTCAATTTTTGGTTGTATATCTTGAATAATACATGTTTTATATATGTGGACAACATCCTTTATAACAAGTTATGTCTAAGGTCATGGAACTCATGTAAAGTTACCTGGAACATATATGTATGTATGTGGAGTTGGACCTTTATGTAAATTTCTCTAGTTATGGTTAGAAATTTTGATTGGTTTAATTTGTACCTTTTTGGTGATGTGCTTAATTAGTGTTGATCTCCACTTTTGGTTTTGAGTAATCTTTTTTAGTGTGAAGGGTTAACACAAGTTGGTGGTATCAGAGTTGTAGGTTCACTAAGTCTACATAGACATAGGACCTAGGTTATTGTGTTTACTCTTACGTACCCAACATATCTACCATGAGTTATGGTTGCGCACTTATGTCTGGAGAATGGGAAGAACATGCTGAGAGTAGATTTATGGTGCCAATAGGTAGTAGTAGGAGATAGGTACAAGATGGAAGGATACCTGAGATGGGATCGAAACAACCTGTCCTGCCTCCGTTTGACCCTTCCACCATAGTTGACCCAACCTTTCAGTTTATTTTTAGACAACTAATGGCGACGATCATGCATTTAGCAGATAAGGTGTCTAAATCTCAACTAAGGGTGCAACCGCAAATGTTGAATCTGTGAGTCTAGGGAAGACCTTTGAGAGGTTGAATCATGTGGGAGCCATGGAGTATGCGGGTATAATAGACCCGAAAGATGTTGCCATGTGGTTTAAAGAGATGGATAAGGCTTTTAATATTCTAAATATCTTTGAGGAGGGCAAGGTGAAGCATGCGATCTATCTTTTGAAGGGTAGTGTGATCACTTGTGGGCCATGATGAGGAGAAGAGACCAAGTGAGGTGGTCGGTTGGAAGGAGTTTTAGTGGAATTTTGTGGTTTGTTACTTCCTAGAGATGTATCTAGAGGAGAAGATGGCTCAGTTTGAGTGGTTGCGTCAGGGATCATGGTCTATCAATGACTACAAGGCAAAGTTCATGGAGTTGTTGAGGTTTTGTCCTCACATGAAAGCCACAGAGAAAGAGAGGATCAGAAGGCTTGAGAAGGGTTTGAATGCTGAGTTGGCTCGAAGAACGTCAACCCTGGAGTCCCATGAGTAGTTTTCCACCTTTGTAGAATATGTAAGGAGTGTAGAGAGGATGACCATCGAGTAATGAGAGGCTAGTGCCAAGAAGAGGTCTGCTCAATTCCATGGATCACCGTTTATTAGTTTCAAGAAGCTCAGGTTTTCTTCTTCATAGTACCGATAATATCAGTAGAGGTGGATGTTTTCTAAGCCTAGGACACATGTGCAATCACAATGGTCTCCTAGTAAAGAGAGAGGCCACCATTTTCCACTAGTCAGGGCAAATAGTTCATGTTCAGTGTCGATGACATGGCCATTTAAGCCGCATTATGATGCAAGAACCTGTTTCAAGTGTGAATAAGTTGGGCATGTGGGATGGTCTTGCCCTATGAAGAATCAGGAGGCTACACAACAGCTGAAGCAGAGACAACAAGCTTCATAGCAACAGTTCAGTAGCAATGGTGATAGGGGCATGGCCAATAATCACAAGTAGGGTTTTTAGGATCAACAAGAAGGGGTAGAGGATGAAAGCATGAAATGGCTAGATTCTACACCATGAGTCATTTGGAAGGAGTGGTCAACCCATGGGTCATGACAGGTCAGATAGAACTTTTTCATCCTGACTTATATGCATCTGTTCTATTGACTCGGGTGTGACACACTCATTTATCACCAGAGAGGTGATAAATGGCTGCATTTTGTATATTTATAGTAGAATTAATTATCATTTGATAGAAACCCCTTTGGTTGGTTTCGTCATGTTGCAGGAAGTGTGTCCATCTATATTCTTTCCTTCTCAAGACACAACATTCAAGTGGGTCTTATGCCACTTGATATGAATAAATGTGATCCTAGGGATAGATACCTTGGAGAGGTATAAGGTTGTTTTGGACAATGGTTCCAATGGTGATGTTTTGTGAAAGGAGTATCTCTTAGAATTTACAAGGAGATAGGAAGATTCTTCCTACTTGTTTGGTGTCGAGATTGGTAGAGAAGCTATTGAGACAAGGATGTGAAGCTTTCTTAGCACACATAGTGCATACCGAGTTACATGAGGATGTTTTTTCCAATGAGTTTCTAGGTGTTCCACCCCAAGAGAGATTGATTTTGAAATCAATCTAGTTCCTAATACATAACCCATAGCTCAGGCACCCTATAGGATGGATCCAATTGAGATGAAAGAGTTGAAGAAGCAATTGCAAGAGTTGTTTGAGAAAGGATTTATATGACCAAGCACTTCCCCTAGGGGTGCTTTGGTTTTGTTTGTGAAGAAAAAGGACGACTCTATGAGGCTTTGTATAGATTACCGACAATTGAACAAGGTTATAATGAAGAACGAGTATCTATTGTCGAGGATAGACGACATGTTTGATCAGTTTAGAGGTATTGTAGTGTTTGTAAACATAGATCTGAGGTCAGGATATCACCAATTAAGGATCAAGGTAGATGATGTACCTAAGTGTAAGGAGTGGGATCCCATAGGGGAACCACTCCCTACTAAAATAAAAAGGCAACATCCTAAACCAAACACCAACAAAAAAACATTTTCTCAAAAGGGATGAAACCAATTTATTCAACATGATTGTATCATAACACAAAGTAGTAGTGGAATTTAAAGATGTATCTAACCATTACAAAGCTTCTTATCATAACTAGTCTTTCAACACATAGGGTGATATAAAGGAAAAACTAACTACATATAGGACTAGTTGAGGATCACCTAACAACTTCAAGAAAAGTCTCCCACGAGGTCAACCACACTAGTTGTGGTCCAGGTCCACCTTGATCGCCTTCTCCTAGTCCAACACCTGGGGTTGGAAGCGTACCCCATAAAAGGAAAAGGAAAATAGAACATTAGCAAAAAGTTGGTATGTGCATACTAAAAGGAAATTTGAGCAATTTAAAAGAATAAAGGGCATCAAGTATAAAGGCTTACCATAAAAGAGGTAAGGACTACCCAAAAGTGCATAAGAGGAAAGAATCACTATCATATGATAAAGGAAATGCTTGCCATAAAATCAATAGTAAAATTGGTGCCACAAAAGCTCACATAATCTTTTTGGGCTCAAAACCCATAACAACATGCATGTAGGTGAGATAAACATAGCATTAGACAACATAAATAACAAAGGTGGCCAAGCCTCATAAACTTGAAATCTGATAGAGATTGGCACATAACCAAACTCCCAATATATATATATATATATATATATATATATATATATATATATATATATTGGGCCAAACTTCATAAATTTGAAACCCGGGTATGCGACACATAACCTCCATCCAAGAAATAAATAAGGGCACATAACCCAAAAACCAATGCAGTTATATTACTCCAGGGCTACTGAGTCACACAACATGCTTAATAGAGAGACATGTGAAAAGTATTGTCAGAATAATAAGATTTGTCACCACATAAATGATAATCTAAGCAATCACCACAAAAGTGGGCAAAAAGATATCACATGTCAGCATATCATGAACAAAGTGTAAGAAAAGACCAAAAGAATGTCCAAAGATCAATAACAAATAAAAGGCACTTCACATGAAGAATATTTTCCAAAAGAACAGTGTAGGTTAATGTCCATAGGACCAAGAGAATGATAAAGATAGGTTATTGCTCAATAAGAATAACATAGGATGCAAACATACCTTACTCAAGAATCTAAACAGTCCAAGTCAGTCCTAGATCTAAGCCTAGGTCTCCAAAACACCCATGATGCATATATGTAGAATAGGGTTAGGTTTTCATTAATTATTCAAAACCCTAAAAATCATCTTTTTAATATTAGTGAATTAGGTTATAAAATCCATGCCATGCTTTAGATTATCTTTTTCTGAGTTCAAAACATATTTTATTATAATTTTCTAACTTTTAAATATTTAGTTATGAATTTTGTAAGTTATTATCTAGTTAAATTAACCCATTGAAAAACTCCCTTTATAAAACATTATATTTAGGTGATAAAACTAGTACCATTAGATAGATCATATTTTTCTAAATCCAACGACTATTTATTTGTAATTTTTGGATAAGTAGAGAATTAGTTATGTATTTTCAAAGCTCGACCAATTAGAAAAATCCAAAAATCCAAATAAGCAGACAAACTGCGAGAGAGAAGGAGAGAGAGGGAGTGGGTGTGCGTGCTGATTTGGCTCAATCATAGCAGGCCAACTCAGCTAGCCCCACCGCCAACCTAGCAACTCACTTGGCGCAAAAATAAGGAGAGAACTAAGTGAAATGTCTATTATACCCCTAGTCGGAAAAAGCAACCCAAGAGAGAATAGAGGGGCAAGGGAGAGAAATCACATTGGGGAATCATCCCTACCCAGGCTCCTCTCCATGGCTGCAAGAAGTAGTTGGGATGGAACTTGACGAGATTGGGGGATTTTGACAGGGCCGACGAATCGTGGATCTGAAAGCACGAGGGCGAAGAACAGAGAACGGGAAAACATACCCTAACTACAATTAAATGCCAGCAGAGCCAGCTGCTTATGTGCGGAACCACAAGCTAGAAGGAATAAGAGGAGCTCTGTGGCAACAAACTCTAAACCCCTCACAAATTGAGACCAAAGAACTAATGTTCATGATGAGGCGAACCCCCTGACAAGGTCATATATTTATAAGATGTGATCACAAGCCCTATAGGTGAGGGAATACAAAAGCTTGGGAACCAAGAAATAGGCATTTCATAAATAAAGGAAACCATGGTGCAAGCTAGGGCTCGGATTGTGCGGATCTTAATTGTAATTCATTGACAAAGAAATGGTGTGAAACAGTGAAGAAATGAACCAAATATTCACAAATAACCAGGGCCATGTACCATTCTTGGAATCCCTTTCCTATCTGAGGTAGGAGACAAGGTCTGAGTCATCTGATCTGGTGATCACAGATGTAGAGTCAATCTCATTCGTCCAACCGGTGCGCACGCATGACATATACATCCTTATCCAAAATGAATTGAACTATAGTGACACATTAAATGATTCACCTTTTTCTATTTCTTCCAAAAAGGGTGCAAACGAGTCCCAAATTTAATGACACCCAACATATTTTGATATGAGGAATCTAAACATGCAATTAGATTTTCCTTTTGAGAACTTTTGATGTGTTAAATAAACCAAATACTATTTTCTCTTTCATCCATCATTAATGGTTAAAAGATTCTCTAAAATTGATGAAACTTCACTCACAAGTTAAATTAAGTATGTTGGATACAAATTTTCCATCATTTTTATACGTTGGAGTTGTTTGCATATTTATTTAATATTTTGAAGGTTCTACACACTTTCTCTCTCCTAATTTTATCTTTTAATCAAACTTTCTCCAAATTGAGTGAAAATTCACCCAAAAGCATATTTAAATGTTTAGATTATGAATCTAAGATTATTTTCCACTTTTGGAGTAATTAAGTATTTTATTTCATATTTTTAAGTAAAAACACATTTTCTTTTCTAAATAAAATAGATGTGATTATAATTATACTAAATTTGTCAAACTTGGCCTCCAAGCCAAATCACATCCAAAGAAAACAAATTTGAAGTTATTCTTATCTAATTACTTCCCCTTTTATTAATTTTAGCCCATTATCCATTATTTCCATCAATATCACATTACCTTTCTTTAAAGAGTTATTATTTATATTTTTATCTCCTCCTTATTCTAAAAGGCTAAGGAAAGATCTAGAACGAATCTATTCTATCATTATCTCACATAATTTTATTTATTTCATATTTAGTTGTATCATATGTCATTATTCTCAATTATGGTCACCTTATCCCTTTTTGCACCTTATTACCTCATGTGATATATCTTATGTACTCTTCATTGATCTTATGATTAACATGAAAGTATCATGTCATCTTTGTTTGTATGTCTACTTATTAGGATAATTTATTTATGAAATTACATATTAGGGTTTCAATTATCCACCAATGGGTATATCTTTTATCCTTGTTTGGCTAATCCCAAAGACTAAGGTCTCTAACCTCTTAACCTTGGAATAAGATTAGATTCTAGGTTTTGATATGTTACAACATACCACCCCTTCAATGAATTTCATCCTCGAAATCTAAACATCCAAATCTAACAAACAACTATTTACCACCCTTAAAAAGTTTCATCCTAATAAGTCAAGAAAAATTATAGGTACATAGGTAACTTCCTTATATATCTACAAGGTACCATGCAAAAAGGAAACATAACTTGAAAGTCTAACTACAGGACTAAGGGTTACCTTCAACATGATCACCATCATAGACTTCTTGACCATCAAAAGCAAAAATTCTTCCAGCTCGCCTTTCCACATGTCTTCTACCATTATTGTTACCATTATTCTGATGAGGCACTTGAGGTTGTTGTTGTTGTTGTGTTGGGGTAGGTCCATTATGTAGTCGAGGGCACCTAGTGTGAATATGTCTAGGTTCATTGCAATGATGGCACACAAATAAGAAATCAGGTCGATACTTTGCTGGATTTTTATCTTGAGAGCACTTCCCTGGAGGATGGTAACCATTGCACTTAGCACACTTGTCTCTTCTCTGCTCATCTCGTGAGGGTTTCCTCTTCTTGTCAAACTCCCTAGGTTGAAACCATGGGTAAGACTCCATAGCCAAAGCTTTATCAACCATCTACTGAAAGGTCAAAGGTAGTTTTGGAATAAGGGCACAACCCACATTGTAGTTGAGTCCTTGAAAGAATAGACCAGGCCTACGTTCCTCACTCAATCCAACTACATAACATTCTAACAACAAAAACTTTTGTACAAATGTAGTAACAGATAAGGAAACTTGCTTCAAGCTATAGAACTATGCTTCCTTCTTCTTTAGAGAGACAGTGCAAATGTACTTCCCTTGAAAAAGCACCAAGAACTGCTTCCAGGTCATGGTTGAGATATCATGTGTCCTTGCTATCCCGTTCCACCACACTTGAGCGGGACCATCCAAAACATATGAAGTAAACCTAACCTTCTGGTGTGGAGTACATGCCATACCATCAAAGGTCCTCTCTATGGCTAACACCCAATCATCAACTTTGTCGACCATCTCTATTTCACCTTCACCCTTGAAGGAGGGTGGTTGCATCTTCATGAATTCCATTATGGAATATTCCTTAGGATTTTTAGGCACATGCAGGTCTTTCATCTTCCCTGTCATGGTTGTAGCAAAAAGTTGTCGAAACATAGACAACTCTTACTTCGGAGAGATGACTACACCCATACTAGCAGAAGTTGGGGTTTCCTGACCTACTGATGGTCCACTTCCAGTCGGAGGAGTGCCCTGAGTAACTGGAGGGGTAAAGGGTGGATCTATCCTTGGTATCCCAAACCTAGGGTTATGGGGTGTCTCATAGCCGGATTGGTTGTCAACAATCAAGTTATCTCCCACCATTAGGGTTTTTGCCTGCACAAGGCAAGGATACTAGGTATATGCAACCTATGGGAAAAGGTAAACATCCTATGGGAGACAAGATTGAAATAGTTAGATAATTGACAACCACTGGATCTGATAACATGATGTAAGGAGTGGGATCCCAGAGGGGAACCACTCCCTACTAAAATAAAAAAGGCAACATCCCAAACCAAACACCAACAAAAAACTTTTTCTCAAAAGGGGTGAAACAATTTATTCAACATGATTGTATCATAACACAAAGTAGCAACAGAATTTAAAGATGTATCTAACCATTACAAAGCTTCTTATCATAACTATTCTTTCACCATGCAGGGTGATATAAAGGAAAAACTAACTATATATAGGACTATATGAGGATCACCTAACAACAAAAAGCAAAGTCTCCCACGAGGTCAGATACACTTGTTTTGGTCCATGTCCACCTTGATCGCCTTCTCTTAGTCCAACACCTGGGGTTGGAAGCATACCCCACAAAAGGAAAAGGAAAAGAGAACATCAGCAAAAAGTTGGTATGTGCATACTAAAAGGAAATTTGAGAAATTTAAAAGAATAAAGGGCATCAAGTATAAAGACTCCCATAAAAGAGGTAAGGACCACCCAAAAGGGCATAAGAGGAAAGAATCACTATCATATGATAAAGGAAATACTTGCCATAACATCAATAGTAAAACTGGTGCCACAAAAGCACACATAATCTTTTTGGGTACAAAACCCATAACAACCTGCATTTAGGTGAGATAAACATAGCACTAGCGTGGGAGAAAGAAAACCCAAGAAGAGATCCAAGTAGCTGTCAGCACTGGCGCAGCCCCCCCCCGTAGATTTTGTGAAGTTTAACACTAATGTTGTGTTCTCGAACAAAAAAGCCACAACAGCAGTGATAGCTCGGGACTAGGAGGGTCGATGGATAGGAGGCCATGCTAGAAAAATACGTGCGCACTCAGCCTTGCACGTCGAGATTGTGGCTGTGTACATTGCAATTGCCATAGCTACAAAGTGCAGGATTGAGAAGCTAATTCTAGAGACAGATAGCAAATTGTTAGTAGGGATGCTCCACTTTGACCCTACATCCTATCCAAGATACATCAGAATGCTGGATAGACTTCAAAAATCCTTTTCGAAGAACATCGGGTGGACCATACAGTTCATCTCTAGGGATCAAAATCGAGCTGTTGATGAGTTAGCCAAATATCATCAAAAACACACTTCTGGGTGCTTTGATCATCCAAGACCGCCAGAATGTATACAGTCCATTTTAGAGAAGGAGAGTTGTAATGGTAGTAGTACTACCAAATTTAATATTGCACACAATCATAGGTCCTGCACCTCATCGGGTCGCTTCTCCTCCTCAATGGCCCACCAGTGGCCAACACTACCCTTCAGAAGGTAGACAACATACTTTACTTTGTCTGCTTCGGGGATGTCGAGGATCCAGAAGGGCTTCTTAAGACATGTCAGCCACATATCTGCATCTGCTGGATCAGCCGTTCTAGCATAATCTGAAGCTCTGACTCGGCAAAGCCGCTCAAAGGTCTTCCCAATACCCGATGTTTCACCATGGGGAGCCTGTGCTCTCGGCGGAGGCACTGGCAATCTCTCTACCATGAGATTCATCGTAGCCATCATCTACCCCATAAGCTGTTGGTAGGCAGAGTTTTTGAGAATGGCTGGGTCAAGTTGGGGGACCTCAGGCACCCAATCTCCATGTGCCTTCCCTTCAGCTCCATCAACTGATGCAGCCTTGCTGCTCTCGGCAACATGTTCTTCATGGTTTCTAGACATCTTGGCTTTTTCTTCTGCTGAGGGCAGAAGATAATTGTAAGAAAATCTGGAAAACTCACAAGAATAGACACAACCTAGTCCTAGATCCCTGTAGACTCAGCAAACCTAGAGCTCTGATACCAAACTTACTGTGACACCCCACCATCACACAGACAACGAGATGACACAAAAAAACATGCAGAAACACCATAAACCACATATTACTGAAAACATGGGTTAATTAAAACTGATTGCGAAAAGCATACATGAGAGAACTATTACATCCAGATCCTATAGAGAAACATGTTATATAAACATTCACAAGCCTGGTTATGGGTCCACAGCTTATCGAAACTAGCTGTACTATTAGCACCAGAGTTCAACACATGTTTATACATACATAACGGCCCTCGAACGGCCAGCAATAGGATATACAAAACTACAATAGCTATACATCATGAAACATCGTCGAAACATCTCCGAGGACCTGAGTGTACATGGATGACTCTAGGACTCTACTACAAAACACCCGAACATGCAACATGACCATCTCTTGCCTTCTACTGCTCCTCTTCTTGCTGCTCAGCCACAACCTCGTGACCACCTCATCTACCGCGAACACCTAAAAGGTTGTAACCCAACAGTGTGAGACACACAGTCCCAGCGAGAAACATAACTCCCCGCCGAAACTATAAAACCTTAGAAAGTTAAAGCAATAATAGCAGATAACTGATAATGCATAGAATAAGAGCAACATATTGAGCAAGATGTACGGAAGGCATATAACCAAGTATTTCTTTATGGAACATGATTGACAAGATAAGATTTATAAGATCTTACCACATAACATAAGGAACGTATAGTAACTTCAAGGTACAATAAGATCAACTACACAAGCATGGCCTCAACCAATGTTCCGTGTTTTGCCTTAAGCAATAAATACTATTCGGATGGATTACGTATTATTATGCCCTGAGGAAGTGAGCCGCACCACTCAGATCCAACCGACGGCTGCAAAACTCGGAGCTGATGCCATACAAGGTCAATGGAAGAGTCGGACTCCACGACCTCACCACCTCGTGGTCAGTGCATGAGAACCAAAGCAGGACCGCTGTCTCATGCTGAAGTGGCCTCAGCCACAGGGTCAGCTCCTGTAGGCTACCCTTTCTCTAGCCCGCCTTGGTACAGGTCTCGACGCTAGTATATCTAAGCCACGGGCCAGTTCACCGTGCTCCCTGAGCCATAAACACATTCATGCTCTATCAAACTGAGCCATGGGCCTGTTCACCATGCTCTTATACACATCTTGAGTCTACAACCGAAGTTGCACTCGAATCCTCTCTATTTTAGGCTAGGAGAAACCTCGCATATTCAACAATATGCGCTCCGGGTTAACCCGCAGGAGAACCCGTTTCACCATCACCAGCTACTGACGATGATGGGTCTATGGCCAGGGCAAACTACATGAAATATTTCACTATAATTAATTAGTATATTTTAAGTGAATTGTTGAGGCAACCAAGTTATATAACATGAAATCATCGAGTTATATTATTACTGTCATCATCACATTGTCCTGGGATCTCAATCCCTTATCGCAGAAAGCCACTACCTCTCAAGGCATCATCACCATCTCACATCATCGCTTGGGATAAAATCCCTATCTCATCAACAAGAGGATAGTATCTCACTAGGCACACAACCTTCATCAGGTTCACAGACCTATCTTAATATACTGGTGATACATGTTATCTCATCAACAAGAGTTATCATCATGATACAGTATTATTCAAACACATAAGCCTCATAGCTTTTTCTTGGCTATGAATTCATCTTATAGCCTGCATGGTTAGTACACACATCAAAAAAGATAACTTTAAAATTACCAAATATATCTAGCTCCACTATTTATCATGCCATTACAGTTTCATATATACATGTCATGTTTACATAGGTGCGTTCTACTATATCAATTACCTCACTACTATCAAATCATGGGTATCTATTCAAAACATGTGAAAGTATCTGGCATCACTTTAAGTATCAAACATGTCAAAGGTTCACACTCCATAATCCATAATTAATTATCAACAAGGATGTGATTTCATGATAAAGATCTATCAGATGGGTTTCCGGGTGGAACATGACCCTCACTAGAAGTGCCCACTACCCTCACAAGAAGTGTGACGGGTAGGGCACTCACCCACTAGATGTGGTATCGGGCAGGGTAACTTTCCTCATATCGCCCAAGCACTCTAGCCACATATCGGCCAACCCTAAAGCAAGGATGTCGGGCTACCACCTCAAGGTGTGTCGTGCAACTAGGAAGAACACAAAGCACATCGTGCAGCTAAGTCTATGGGGCATGTCATGCATCAAAGGTGACGACATTCTAATGAACCGGATAAGGCCTTATCGGCCTACCATGTTTAGGGTTAGGGTTATATCAGACAACAACTACCATATTGACTAGAGCCATAGTGCCCAGGCCAACCCTATATCACCCACTAATGTACACATCTTCCTTCGATATGAGGGCACCAAGGGAGAGCCTATCATCCAACCAAGCTAGCCTCATCCTATAGGCTAACACACAAGGCAAAGACCAAGGTGTAACGCCCAAACCCAACATCATCATATCGACCCAGAACTCTAGGCCAAGAGAGGGTATCGAGCAGCACCATTATATGGGTATCACACAAGGCTCAAACTCATCCCAACATGATCATCATCAACCTTAAGATCACCATCTTAGAAACCCTAAAGATCAAGAGAACTGGCTCACCTCTCAACAACCAAGAGAGAGGGGTTTTGCACAACCTCCATCACTAATCAGGTAACATGATAGATTATTTCCATATCGGCCAAGATGACAACCACAACTAGGCCATCACTCCATCAAAGCTCACCTCTCAAAATCCATGGTGAGAGAAGAGTATTACCCAAGCAACT
Source organism: Alisma plantago-aquatica (assembly GCA_963693085.1). Classification (NCBI taxonomy): domain Eukaryota; kingdom Viridiplantae; phylum Streptophyta; class Magnoliopsida; order Alismatales; family Alismataceae; genus Alisma; species Alisma plantago-aquatica. Next base: position 1,425,957,608 of record OY856412.1, read on the forward strand.
AGAGTATAGACTCACCTCTCAACAACCAAGAGAGGGGTATTGTCTATATCACTAGGGTCAGACTCACTTCTCAAGACCAAAGGAGAGAAGAGGGGTATTTCCCACAAGGTTTGTCCACCAAGATCAAGGCTACAACTAAGCAAGAAGTATATTCGACAAGATACTTGGTCGATCAAGATAGAACATAACATGCAACAATAATAGGAGAGTAGTATAGATAAGGTTAGGAGTTATGTAACCCGCCTTAAGCAAGCTCCAAGCTTCTAGCACCTAGCAACACCTTCGGCCACCTTAAGAGGAAGAAGAAGAAGACTCCAAAGAGAAGGATCAGACACCAAGCTTTGCAAAGGAAGAGTGTCGTCCACCAAGGAAGAGAGAAACCAAGGAACTAAAGAGATCCTTAGCATGAGAAATAAGGTACATATGTAGGAGAGGGTGGAGGAGAAACCAAGGTAAGACAAGGCAAGGTGTCGCCCACCTAGGAACACTTGTCCATGGGAAATGCCACCTCCTTATCTCGCCTTATACACATGTCCAAGGCCATTGCCACATGCAAGCATCATGCACCAAGTGTCCACTAGTGGTGACACAAATGAGGTCAAATGGTCAAAGGGGTCCATGGCCGATACACCCCATCACCATGCCCGACACACCTCCCTAGGCGACACACTTATGGCTGATACAAGGCACTCTTGTCCAACACAAGGTCCAACAAGGCAAGGGCAAAGCCCAAGCAGAGCAAAACAAGGCCCAACAAAGCTTAGCAAAGCCCAAGGCAACTCGAACAACGAACCCAAACCTTCCTCTCAACTCTAGAGGAAGCAAGGAGAGAGAAAACATCTCTCAAGGTGACAAACTTGCTCTCCAACCCTAACTTAGGTTATTTTGCAAGTAGCACCTCCAGCTCTCAACTAAGCACAAGCAAACCCCTAATCACCACTAAAGGTGATTATCAAGCAACAAAGCACAAGGTTTAGGCAAAACAAACAGGGTAAGCCCAAAACGAAGGTCAGGGTCCTTACACTGTTATTTGTGATAATTCCACATTTTTACTGGTGATGGCTTGATTTGTAATTGGGTTGTCACAAAGTTTTGGTATCAGATCCTAAGGTTTGCTGAGTCTATAGAGACATGGGATTAAGTTTGTTGAGTCTGTTCTAGTGTCCTCCAGTAAATCTTATAGTAAAATTCTCCTTATACAAGAGAAGAAATAGGAACCAAAGATGTTTGGAGCGCATGAAGAACACGATGCTGAGAGTAGTGTTGCTACACCCGGAGTGGTGTAAGGGATCAGGATAGAAATGAACCAGTGCCTGAGAATCCTTAGCCTGACCAAAATTTGTTAGAAAGTCCAAACTTCCAAGTTCTTTTTGGGTAGATTATGAATATGGTGACACATATGGCTGACAGGATACCAATACCAGCCCTTGGAACATTAGATTCTAGTGAGAGACATGGAACTGGTAAGTCTTTTGAACGGTTGCGTCGGGTAGGAGCCATTGAATATGCCGGAACAACTGACCCAGCAGATGCAGATTTGTGGCTCACTGAGATAGAGAAAGCCTTTAAGATCTTTGATATCCTTGAAGTTGATAAGGTTAAGCATGCAGTAGACCTTCTGAAGGGAAGTGTTGGCCATTGGTGGGCCATCGAAGAAGAGAAACGATCGGGTGTCGAGGTTGGATGGAAGGAATTTTGACAAGAGTTTGTCAATAGATACTTCCCCAAGACTTATCTTGATGAGAATATTTCATAGTTTGAGAATATTAGATAGGGGATGATGAAGGTTAATGAGTATGAAGCCAAATTTATGGAGCTTCTTCGATTTTTTTCCACACATGGATACTACATATGAGGAGAGGATTCGACGTTTCGAGAAGGGTTTGAACGCTGAATTGACTACACCTGTATCTGCTTTAGAGAATAGAGAGAGGTTTGCTACATTTGTGGAGTCAGTTAGACGGGTAGAAAGGTCTATAACAGAGAAATAAGATGTGACACACCGATCACAAAAACATGATTTACTTAAGCGGAAGCATTCGTTAGCAGCGGATTATCGAAAATCACTAAAAAGTAAAACAATTTTACAGAGAGGTCCACACATAGGAAAACTCTTTCACAAAGAAATGAAGTAATTTAATTACATACTAGTTCACAAGTACATGTCCTGTATCATCTTTTGTTGAGAACTACAAGCATCAACTACCCTATTAAACTAAACACATGTAGTATAAAATCTCGAGGCACTGAGCCAAAATCTCAAAAGCACTAACTACTACTTCGAGGATCTGAGAGTATAGAGACGACACATAGGACTCTATGTACATCTATACAAGGCATATCAGCCAGTGTCTCCACCTGAGAATTCACTGATGTCCCTGCTGTTGCTGTTGCTGACCTTCATCTACTGAGGGATTCCTACCTCCTCATCTGCGTCCACCTAAAAATATGATTCCCACGGGGGGTGAGACAATTGTAAATTGTCCCAGCGAGAGATATAACTCTCCGCGAGAAACATTATTATTGCAGTTTAATAGGATAAACCTGGACAGAGGAATCATAATTGTTTAACAACAGTTATTTCATTATCTAATAGATTGGAACATTATTCTTATCTAAAGCATTGCAGCTATAACTTGATAGAGCAACATGTCACTTATCCATGAAGGAATATGAAGAACATGTATAACATTTATTCACTATAGAGTTATAATTGCAGCATATACTCTCTTCAGGCTTAGATCACATAGCTAATGCCTGGCATTGTCTTTGTGGAGTCATGGCCTGTAGCCATATTCTTTTAACAAAGTATTGGAATCTTAATCCCTCATCTTATCATGTACATTTCCATTTCTTAACAAGTCCATCATCATGATTATAGAATATGGGTATTCGAATCCTTAACTCATCATAGAATACTTGTTACCACTTATTTGGTAACTTAATACCTTCAGGTCATCTGACCAAGGATATTATGATTCTTGCTACACAAAGCATTCCACATAGTTCACAAAGCTCATAACACCTCTTGTTACCCCTTAATAGGCAACAAGGAATATTATGGCTTATGAAGCCCATAAACAATTTCAATAATTAAAACATCATATGGCACACATGGCTCATTAATTTTTAGATTACCTCTCACTGAGCAACAAATCATATGAAGGCTTATAAGGCCTATAAAACATTTTCAATATACAGAGCATCATAGCCCCTACCTGGCTATGCTCATCATCTCAACATACCTGCATGATTAGTACTCATGATAACAATCATATATCAGTACCATGCAATACAAGGGGTTTCTTATTACATTCATAACTCATCAATCTGTATTTGAGCTTCACATAGGATTACTCTGTGTTAAGACTTCACATAGCATCACCCTGTATTAGGGTTTCACATAACATTACCCTGTATTAGGGTTTATTATATCCTATTGCCCAATTTAGGGTTAGGATGCACTATTCACATCGGATTAGGGTTCATCATGTCCTTTTACCCAATTTAGGGTTTACTGTAACATTACATAACATCACCCTGGATTAGGGTTTTGTATCACATTCATCATCCTATATTAGGGTTTTACACATTATTACCCTGGATTAGGGTTTTCCATAAATAACCATATAGGTTCTTAAGATCATATTATTAATGATCAAGTCCTATTTCATTGCTTCACACAGCTAGGAATCAATATGAATAACATAAGTATTCAATCATACTTATTTATTCTCATCATTCATCATTAAATGAATTATCAACACAAAGTATGAGTTTCTCTCTCATCTTTACCAGAATATGATTGCATCATAGTTTATTGGTTTGGATTAACCTTTTCATAAGGCATGTTAGCCTACACTTATAAAAGTACATTACATCTCAATGTAACAATTGACATGACACACTTCATGTGCCACTCATCTAAATATATTGGATTTAAAACACATCAAGGTATATCAGTCTTGAGGTGTTGGATGTGATATCTATCATATCTTGATGTATCACTTCCCTCATCACCTTTATCTTACTTGAGTTCATCCACTTAGCTTGTATTAGGGTATTCCTCATCCTAATACTTTATGCACCAGTTCATCACATTTATCATGTAATGTATTGGTCATAAGTCACTTATTTAGAATATACAACCATTGCCAATGATATGGACTCATCCTTGAGTTAGGAACTATTGATATAAGGATATCCATTATCAACCTCTCTAGGTGTTACATTTGTCAATACATTAATCACTGTTCCATTATTAGGAATATGATTTTCCATATTTATAAATTGAGGTTCACATAGCATCTCCCATATATATGGATTTCACCTAATATCACTCTTTATTAGAGTTTCACATAACACCCTTCTATATCAGGGTTTCACATAGTATTACCTGAAATTAGGATTTCACTTGACATCTCCCTCAATTAGGGTTTCACCTAGATTCGCCCTAATTTAGGGTTTCACATAGCTTTTCCCTAAATTTGGGCCAAGGCTCATTAATCTTTTCAATGAGGGTTTCATGATCTCATTATTATGGATCAAACCATGATTACATATTTATTCATAATGAGAGAATTAGGGCTTAATTATGTAAGCATTCCTCTCCCTCTTTCTGTCTCTCTCATCCTCTCTAGTATGTTAAGTACTCCAAGATTGATCTAGGTCAGCTCTTCATTTAAGTACACACAGTTAGGGTTAACCATTATGATCACCTTTAATCTACATCATTATCATTCAAGTAGCTGACTGACCTTTAATCATATTAGGTGTCCAAATGGTTTAACCATTTTGAACCTCAAAAAGTCTTGGTCACTTAGACCCCAAACGGTCTTGGTCACTTAGACCTCAAACGGTCTTGTTCAATTAAGTTCAAACGGTTTGAAACCATTTAGCAAGGTTGGTGCTTGAAACCGTTTAGACAAAAACATATTGAAACCGAATGAACTTGGGTCTCCAAACGGTTTGAGACCGTTTGGCCCCAAACGTTCTTGAGACCGTTTGATCCCAAACGGTCTTGAGAATGTTTGGACTCAAACGGTCTTAAGACAGTTTGATCCCAACTCTCTCAAAACCGAATGGACCAAAAGGGTCTTCCATCACTTAGTCAATTTAGGATTTCAATCATTGAACCATCTATCAATTGAACCAATAATTTATTCTTCAATTGAACCATTGAATCACCCTTCAATTGGACCTTCAATTAGGGTTTTTAACCCAATTGAACTAGGGTTTATAATCAAGAATCCATCACTTAGGGTTTTGAAATCAAGGAACCATCAATGGTTGACATTGTGGAACTAATTCGATTGCAATCATTGAATAATCACTTAGCTATGTCATGAACTGACCTCAAACGGTCTTGAGGTCGTTTAGATGACCTCCAAATGGTCTTGAGACCATTTGACTCAATCCACCATTGAAATCTATGACATTCAGTTAGGGTTGGCATCATTGATTCAATCATCAATTGAGCCATCAGTTGTATTTCAATTTGAAGTCACTAGATCTTCAACCATCCAATCATACTCAACCATAGGCTTCCAAACAGTCTTAGATGACCTCCAAACGGTTTTGAGACCAGTTGGGTGACCTCCAAACGCTCTTGAGACCATTTGGGCTAGTCAACCCAAAAATTAAATCAATCAATTTGGGATTTCAGCACTCAACCCGATTAGGGTTTCTAATTGGAGGATTGTCTATATATAGAATCAATCAATTGGATCCATTGGATCATCATACAACATATACTAGGGTCCTGACCTCAAATGATCAACCCATCCAAATGGTCAACCCATCCAAATGGTTTGGGATCCAAACCTCCAAATGGTTTGCAATCCGTTTGGTCTCCAAACGGTTTGGTGAAACCGATTGGACCAGAATTATGAAACCGTTTGCAATAGATATTTGTAGAGGTGTGTGCTTATGATGATGTCATCATCATAAAGCTATAAACCCATGAAGCTTTATGTGATTTTCATGGTGATTACAACAATCATTCAAATAAAATTTCAGGAATAAAGAAGGAATCAATAATTGTTAAAGATATGGAATCAATAACAAAGTTCAAGGGTTCAAGTTATATAACCTACCTTCAATTGAGTTTCCAAGATTCAACCTCCACGTATTTAATGGTGAAAGAAACACCTTTCACTATCCCAAGATCGTCCTTAAGCTTTGAGTGAAAAGGAATGGCTAGAATTGAAGATGGAATGGAGATAAGAAGAAATCATGCATTGATTTTTGATTTCTACCATTGAATCAAGGTGAAAGAAGGTCAAGAAGCTTACCAATAGGTTGGGGGTCGTCCTCCTGTTTCTCCAAGCTCCCTTGGTCATTTTTTCAAGCAAGAAGTGAAAGTGGTTTCGAAATTACCCTTTCAACTCATGGATAAAGGAGCATATATATGAATTTTTATTAAAAATTCATTTAAGATAGAGAAAGTAGGGATTATCTCCTCCATTTCCTTGCCACTTGCTCCCTTCCCTTCATTAGATACGAGGCTATCTTCCTTGCCTCATATTCCTCTCAATTATCCACGATTTAAGGGAAAACAAACTAAGCACCTTAAATCATATTATAATAATATCCATAAGTGAGTGGATATTTCTTTTTCTTATAATAATGTGAGTGGGTTCTCCACTCACGTAGATATTTGCATTGCCTTTGCAAGGCACATGTTCGTACAACCTTATCTAATTTTCAACCATTACCATTTTGGTTGAAGGCACTTCGATTAACACATTTATTTTTGCATTAATTTAAAGTAAAGTTCCACTTATGCTTTAATCTTGATTATTTTAATATCAATATTCTCTCTCTTACAAAATGATTCAAATGAGGTGCCCCTCTCAAATTATTTTCTCTACATGATGCCAAGAATCATGAGGGACCCTCTTGAAGTGGAATTTTGCATATTGAACCCTAGGTTTTGGGTAAATTGCACATTACACCAAAACTAGGTTTTAATGCACAAACATTGCTCAACATGCTCTTTCTTGTTATTCAGGCTTGTCAAAGCCATACAACTGCATCATACTCACTCCTATGATGCTTCAACATATGAGGAACATTTTTACATACACAATTTGCAATTTAACCCCTCAACTTGGGTAATTTGCATTTTAGTCCAACATAAGTAAAACATTATTTCAACATTATTCAGAAAGGACTAAAATTGAAATATAAGTTCCTCTTGAGACTGAATTACTTTTTAAGAAATAAGAGAAAGCATATAATCAAATTTATTAAGTAAAACATCTAGGTTTAAGCATAACCCAGGTCAGGGATGTTACACAAGAGGCGAATAGTAGGAAAGCACCTACACAATTTTAGAATCATAGGTCTGGTAGTTTTAAGAGACCAAGGTTTTCTGCACCTGTGGAGCCACAAAAGTTCAATAATCAGACATAGTGGACATCTAGATGAGGTAGGGGCTGTAGTTTTCCCTCAGGAAGAGCTCAGAGTTCAGCATCAATGTCAGTGACAGGACCGCCTAGGTCGCAGTGGGATAACAGAGTCTGCTACAGGTGTAGACAGAAAGGGCATATGATAAAGACTATCCAGTTAGGGATGTGGAAGTGACCCAACCATTAAGGTAGAGCCAATAGGACTCTCAGAGATAGCAGTTCAGTAGTGGCTCTAGGGGACATGGACAAGCGTCTCAGGTAGGATCATCTACACCGGTCAGTAGAGGACGAAGTCGGCAGTAAGTGACGACGCGATTCTATGCTATGAATCAGCCGGAGGTAGTGGTTAACCCACACATTGTGACAGGTCAGATGGAATTATTTCATTTTGATATGTCTTCTTCATGTTATATATCTATTTTGATTGATCCAGGTGCCATGCATTCTTTTATCACTCAAGAAGTGATTCATGACTGTAATATGGTTATTAATCCTAGAAAGGATAACTTGTTATTAGAAACTCCGTTAGAAGGATTCACGATGTTGAGGGAGGTATGTTCTTCCTGTGTTATTTCCTTCTCAGAACACAACATTCAAGTGGATCTTATACCACTCAAAATGCATGGGTTTGATGTAATTCTCGGGATGGACACCTTAGAGAAGTACAAAGTTGTCCTGGATTGTGGGTCCAAGCAGATTGTGTTCACGTACGGTGATAAGACATGGGTCTTCTAGGGAGAAAGAAAGATTCTTCCAACCTACCTAGGGCCAAATATGATAGTAGACAAGTTAATGAGACAAGGATGCTTTGCATTCTTGGCACATGTTGTGGATACCAGAATAAAGGGCCATAGTCTCTTCGAAGTTTCAGTTGTTAAGGAATTTGAGGATGTGTTTCCCGAGGAACTTCCAAGTGTTCCTCCACCCCGAGAGATTGATTTCGAGATTAATATTGTTCCGAATATGCAACCTATACCCCAAACCCCTTATAGGATGGCACCAGCCAAGATGGCAGAACTTAAGAAATAGTTGCAAGAGTTGCTTGAGAAAGGCTTCATACGACCAAGTACTACACCATGGAGTGCTCTAATTCTTTTTGTTAAAAAGATAGATGGGAGTATGAGACTATGTATAGATTACAGACAGCTCAACAAGGTGACTATTAAGAACGAATATCCCCTACAAAGGATCGATGATTTGTTTGATCAGTTGCGTGGTGCAACAATGTTTTCTAAGATTGATCTGAGATCAGGATATCATCAGTTACACATCAAGGAGAGTGACATACCTAAGTCAGCCTTTAGAACAAGGTATGGTCATTATGAGTTTGTAGTTATGTTGTTTGGACTAACTAATGCATCATCTGCATTCATGGAGTTGATGAATAGAGTCTTTCGACCTTTCCTTGATCAGTTCATAGTAGTTTTCATAGATGACATCTTGATATACAGTAGAGATAGATAACAACATGAACACCATCTTTGTCAAGCTTTGACCTTTTTGAGACAACATAAGTTATATGCCAAGTTTAACAAGTGTGAGTTCTGGTTATTAGGAGTATCTTTTCTTAGACACGTTATATATGGTTCTGGTATCTGTGTTGACACTAAGAAAGTAGAATCTGTTGTGGAGTGGGAACAACCTAAAACACCGACTGAGGTTCGTAGTTTCCTAGGCCTAGTAGGATATTACAGGAAGTTTATCAAAGATTTCAGCTCTATAGCGTTACCCTTAACCAAGCTAATAAGAAAAGAAGTTCCTTTTTTCTAGAATGACAAGTGTCAGCATTCTTTCTAGATGTTGAAAGAAAAGTTGACTAGTGCACCTGTGTTAGTTTTACCTAAGCAAGGAAATGGATATGTTGTTTTCTGTGACACTTCTAAGAACGGACTAGGCTATGTGTTGATGCAGAATGATCATGTAGTTTCTTTTGCTTCTCGACAACTCAAGAAACATGAGGAGAACTATCCGAAACATGACTTCGAACTAGCTACAGTAGTACATGCGTTAAAGATCTGGAGGCATTATCTCTATGGAGAAACGTGCCAGATCTTCACAGATCATAAAAACTTAAAATACATCTTCTCTCAGCATGATATGAATATGAGACAACGTCGCTCGATGGAATTAATCAAGGACTACGATTGTATAATTGATTATCATCCAGGAAAGGCCAATATAGTGGTTGATGCACTCAGTAGAAAATCCTCATCTTCACTCTCAGATAATGTACAAATGAATTCCTTAGTATGCGGTAAGTGGGATCTGCTTGTCGCTTTGAGACAAATGAATGTGCAATTAGATGTATCCTTGTTAGTAGGGTTATTAGCTGAGATGCATGTAAAACCCACTCTGAAGGAACAGATCAAAGAGGCACAACAAGCTGATACTGTGATTCAACAAATTAAGTCAGAATTGGGCAGTGAGAAATGAGATGGTTTCCATGAGTCGGAGGACGGGATAGTTTGTTACCATGATAGGATGGTAGTTCCTGATAGTAATAACTTAAGGAAGTTGGTTATGTAGGAAGCTCACTCATCCATGTATGCAATGCATCCAAGAAGTACTAAAATGTACCATAACTTAAAAGATATGTATTGGTGGCCCAGTCTTAAGAAGAATTTTGTTATGCAGTGTCCAGTGTGTCAGTAGGTTAAAGCAGAACACCAAAAGCCTGCAGGATGTTACAACCCCTACCTATACCTTAGTGGAAATGGGATCACGTGACAATGGACTTTGTGGTTGGTCTGCCTAGGACAACCAAAAGTTATGATTCCATTTGGGTGATAGTTGATAGGTTAACTAAGACAACACATTTTCTTCCTGTCAAAACAACCTATACTGTGGAGAAGCTTGCATAGATCTATATAGATGAGATAGTGCGGTTACACAGAGTCCCAGCTACAATTGTATCTGATAGAGGCCCCCAATTTACAAGTCATTTTTGGGAACAATTACATAAAGCCTTGGGTACTCAGTTGAAATTCAGTACAACCTTTCATCCTCAGACAAATGGGCAGTCTGAAAGAACCATACAGATCTTAGAGGACTTTCTTAGGGCATGTGTCCTTCAGTTTATGGGAAGTTGGGACCTACACTTGAGCTTGATTGAATTTTCTTTTAGCAATAGTTATCAGGCCAGTATTGATATAGCACCGTATGAAGCATTATATGGTAGACGTTGTAGATCTCCGTTATGCTGGTTTGAAAATGGAGAATACCAACTTTTGGGTCCTGAGTTAGTGCAACAAACAACTGAAAAGATTAAAGTTATACAACAACAGTTGAAGGCTTCACATGATAGATAGAGGTCTTATACCGATAAATGTCGTAGACCTCTAGAGTTCCAAGTTGGAGACAGAGTGTATCTCAAGGTCTCTCCTTGTAAAGGTATTATTAGATTTGGAAAGAAAGGTAAGGTAAGTTAGCCCCTAGATTTATGGGACCTTACCCAGTGATATCACGAATTGGGAAAGTAGCGTATAGGATGGAGTTTCCACCTGAGCTACATGGACTACATCTAGTTTTTCATGTGTCTATGCTGAGGAAGTGTCATCCTGATACAAAGATGGTGCTGCAACCTGTAGAGTTTGAATTGAATGAATATATATCCTATGTGGAAGGCCCTATGATGATTCTTGACAAAAGAGTCAAGAAGTTGAAGAAGAAAGATATAGTTCTTGTAAAAGTTCTATGGCATCACCGTGGCATTGAAGAAGCCACATGGGAGTTAGAGGAAGAGATGAGGAAGAAGTACCCTTCTCTCTTCTCTTGAGATTTCGGGGACGAAATCCTTCTTTTAGGGGTTGATAATTGTAGCACCCCTGACCTGGGTTATAACCTGACCCTAGATGTTTTGCTTAAATAAGTTGCTTACAATCTTGATCTCATCCTTTGAAAAGTAATTAAGGCTTTTGTGAAGTTTATTTTTGAAATTGAGCATATATGCAAAGCTATGTGTGCATTACATGGTAACCTAAGTGAGAAATGTAATTTATCCAAGATGAGGGGTTATGTTGTAAATATTACATGTTGAATGAATTATAAGTGTTATGTATGTCATAATAGAGAACATGATGCTAAGTGGTGGCTTGTGCAAAGCCTAATTCTAAGTGGAAACTTGTGTAAATAATGCTAAGTGCTTAGTGCATCAATTGTGGTACAATATGCAATATATATATAATATGAAGGGTGAATGTGTAAATTACCATATCTAGGTTGTTTTTACTCTTAGATAGTGTTATCTAGAGGAGAGAGGAAGAAGGAAAACAATATGGTTGAATTACCTTGAAGTGTTAGTACTCTTAAAGATCAAGGAAATGAGAAAATGCATAAGTTAAAGTTATACACATGAGCCATATCATTTGTAGACCTAGGAGAGGAGCCCCTATCAGCCATAGAGCTATAAGGAGTGCATCCTATTGGTTTGTGGAGCCTTGATATTAACCATGACGGGCAAGACACCCCAAGAATATGTTGAATCATCGATTTGCCCTTGTCATGGAAATGATAAAGTTGAATATAATATTAAGATAGTAGAAGAAAGCTTGCCCTAGGAGACAATTCAAGAGCTGCCCCCTTATCCTTTCTTTATCCTTTTTGCATGGAAAAATAATAAGTGGCAAGTATGCAAGAGCATGTGTCGACCTTGCATGGATAGGTGGCATGAAGTACCTTAAGCAAATGACACCTATTACACTCTTTTCTATAAACCACAAGTATATATACCCTGACAAAATTTTTGGATCTAGCAAGTGCCCTTCTTCTTATATTGTGCAAACACCTCTCTTGTGTCATCCATAGTAAAGGGAGTTGAGTGGTATCAGCCAAGGAGGGGAGATATCGGCCAAAGAGGAGTTGAAGCAATCAATTAAGGTGATATCGCCTAAGCTGACTTGAGATATCATGCTAGAGCTTGGAGTTCAAGTATTAGAGCTTGAAGAAGGCTCATCTTCAACCTTGGGGCGTGTGGAGTGAAGCTTGAAGCTTGTAAGTTCTTCAAGAGGCGGGTTATATAACTCAAACCCTTCAATATTATTATCCTTTCTTCAACATTATTCAATTTGTTGATTATATGCAAATTAGGGTTTACTTTTTATCAATTGATATAATTATAAGATCCAATATGTAATTGGGACTGTTATCCAAAGATTTGAACTAATTAATAATCTTGAGGATAATGATGATGACCTCATCATTGGATACCCGACATGGGTTGATCATTCTTGAATAACCGATATGGTTGAGGACCTTACAACCCGATATGGGTTGAAGGCTTGGGAAACTGATATGGAACCCGACATGAAGACTTGCCCAATATGAAAATAGGTCACACTTTGTAAAACAAGTACTATGAATGTTATAAAGGATTCCTAATCATTACCTTATGCATGATACTAGGGTAAAGCCTTAATTTTACCCGATATGAGTAAAACCCTAGAGTAGGGGATAGGAAATCGATATGTTGTTGACCTTGAACCTTGATATTCTCTCTCCTTGTGTTGTGTCAAGTTAAAGGACAAATTAGTGTTCATCTTGACTTATTTTGATTTCACGGTTTTTACCATTGATGACCACACGATATGGAAATTAGTTTTCACCCTATGTGAGTACCCGATATGATTAGTCCATAAAGCAACCCGATATGATGACCAATGTGCATAACCGATATGGAGCCCATTACGTATATAACCTGACATGAGGTCCAATGAAGGTAAACCGAGATGAAGGATAGCATGAAATCACAAAATGGCAACACAAGATGGTATGCCTGATATGGTAACTCAAGATGGTATGCCCGATATGACAATCCAAGATGAAGCCCGATATGGAAACCCTAGAAGCAATCCGATATAATGGAAGACTATATTAGAAATGGACATGGAAAGCTAAGGAGAAGAACCAATGTATTCCCAACATGGTTATATGATATGGTGATGAGGGACATTCCCTATACCCGATATGAGGATGTGCTTTCATCACATTATTAGTTGAATACTTGTTAAGATAAGATATGTATCCTCAATTACAAAAGAACAATGTTACTCATCATGCTACTCGATATGATATACCCTTGTTAATTAAGCTTGACTAAGTGATGAATATGATTAACATAATAAGTTTAACTCAACTCAATAATAATAAGTTGTGGACCTCAAGAATGTGAATTAAGTAATCTAAATCTTAGTGAAGATAAGACTGGAAGGATAAGAGTGTAATTAGCATTCATTCATGTTCCTGAGAAGCGCACATGTAGGAAGGGAGGGAAACGTGGAAGTGCACAAACTAGCCAAATGGGGGGTTTTAAATGATGTAAACAAAATTTGGGTTGATCATTTTCCTATTCCACAGCAGCCTGTAATATCATCTTCGTATGAATGAATCTCTCAACTTCAAAAAAAAAAATCTTCCTGAGAAGAGTGGAGCATGAGTTAAGATATAATCTCACTAATTAGACCTTGAAACCCTAAATGGTTGACTACAACCCTATTTGAGAAAGGACGTGTTCCAAAATATTTTATGGGCATGCGTTTGAAATTGTTGATAAGACAAACATAGCCTAGTAAGAACTATGTTGTTATATGATACAGTTGTAATGAGCTATGTGGACTGTATGAATAATAGTTGGGTCTGATGACCTAGAGGTAATAATCATCTGCTAAGTGGTGACCGTGTTCAGTGATGAATGAAGGGTTGAATACCCAAGAGAGATGATGACAAGTGGATGAGATTCTAAGTGAGCTATGTGACTCAGTGAATATGAAAATATCTGATGAATGCTTTTATGCTTTTCTTTGTAGTAATTTTTGTTAATCTTGTTTGTAACTTGATTGATGCTAAAATATATAGTAATACACTTAAGTAAGCAAGATGAATATTATCATGTAGTTTCCCAGACCATAGATCCATTCAGTGTCAGCAATTGTTGAATGGTGAAATGAGTTTTACTCTGAATAGATATTTTTGAATATGTGATAATATAAGGGTGCTCAGTGGACTCCCAAACTAAAATAAGGGTGCTTAGTGGACTCTCCAAATACATCAGGTTGCTCAGTGTACTTTCTGATAAAATCAACACAAGATCGCTCAGTGGTCATCCTGATAATCTGGGAAAGCTAAGCGGTCTTCTCCCGAAGAGAGTACATGCTATGACAATGACTCTATAGCGAAGATGCTGATATACCACGACATGGCTAATTATAACAGACACAAGATGTCATGCTAAACCTAAGTGTTACCTAAGTGTTCTCGAACTGACTAAGAAAGGAGAAGGTCTTGATAGCCGGCTCTGCCATTGACCTTGTATGGTACCGATTTCAACTTACTAGTGGTCGGTTGGAGCATGAGCGGTATATCTCACTTCCTCTGGGCATAATTGTAAATGTGAACACGTAATCAGCCACGTAGCTTGTTTGTTTAAGGATCAAATATGAAAACATTGGTTGATGCCTAATTACTTTTATACATATGAGTAAATAGATGTTATACATGTTCTTCATAATCTTTTTCAAGCAAAAGATGATTTATAGATTTGTTATTAATGTCTAAACCTTGCACTCAAAGATATACCTATTAATCAATGAAATACCTACAGTTCAATTTTATATTATTTTTTGTGATAATAATATTATTGACAGAGAGTTATATCTCTCACTGGGATAATAGTCTCACCCTGTGGGATCCACAAATTTTTAGGTGGTCGCATACGAGGGACTAGGAACCGAGCTGCAGAAGAAGGATCATGTTAACAAGAACAACAGTAGTACTTCAGGTCAAGAACAGTGTCAGTTAGGGTTTTATAGATTAATGTCTATGTTTCGTCTCTATACTCTCAGGTCCTTGGGAGATAGTCCTTAGTGATTTTCACGAATGACTTGAGATTTTTACTGGCTTGTCTCGAGGTTTTTATAATGTTGTTGTATATAGTAAAGCAAAGCAACTGATACTTGTTATTCGCAAGAAGAGTCGACATGCTGAATAGTTAACATGAACTGTGTGTATATAAAGCTTTGGTCCTTTGTGTAAAAGCTTATTGAACATGGATCTATGTGCAAAGATGGTTTTTAATCTTTTAGTGGGTTTTGTTAACTCTGTTATTTGTGATAATTCTGTGTTTTTACTGGTCATGGCTTGATTTGTAATTGGGTCGTCACATAATTGGTTTGTGTGGACTACTCTAGAGGCAGGAGTCCTTCGACTGCTGCTAGGAGGGCAACATCAACTCATAGTTTGTGGTGAGATCTGAGGAGCTGTTGCAACAGTTGTCTGAGTCTACTGTCTATGGAGGAGCAGTCAAACGAGTCTGAGTGCATCCAGGAGCTGCACATACACCGTCTAAGATAAAGTGTGCTTCTAGATCGATGAGGATTATTGCCAGACTTGCTTCAGGACCAGGTATATCTTTGTGAAACCATCCTTACCATTGCATAGTTATTGACTTGATTTGCTGGTTAATGGGAAATATGTCAGTAAATTTTTTGTTTCTACTATCTATCTGATGTCGTATTTCCCTACACCAGCTCTAAAGAGTGTCCATGGGGAGGCAAACTAAAGATCCAATTCCAAGGAGCATCCATGGAGAGACAACTAGAAGGTCAAACAACAAGGGCCATCGATGAAGTTGTTCATATTAATGTTGAACAAATACAAGTTCATATGATCATAGGTTGATGTTGCATGAGATGTAAAATACCATAGGTGGATAGTAATCCTTTGTGGCTCCAAAGGATTACAATAATATGGCCATAACTAATTCTTATGTGTTTGTGGATTGCATGTTTGTGGTTTGTGATATGTGGATATAGTATGTATATGATACCTATCATAAGTATGTGGTGTTTGGATATGTATATGTATATGTATATATATATAACCCCTCAAATATAATATTAAGTCTTAAATGCTTTGCATAAGCAACACACATGAAAAACTTGATTGACTAAGCATAGGTTATGCTAAAGCGTGGTGCGTTGTCCATCTCATAGAAGTGTGATGGTAGATATGTAGATATACCAAAGTAGGGTGCATATTCTATCATGTTGGCTTTTAGGTATGTCTTAACTAGGTGATCTTAATGAGATTAAGTACCTAGAAGCATAAAGATGGAATATGACAAGGAGTTGTGTATACCATATATAAAGAGCTTCATATGATGCAATTGGAAAATGATGCCTACCTAAATAATCAGGTTATGAGTGACCAGACAAAGATGATTCATGATTTGATGAAATATGGATCTTGACTCACTAGTAGATTGTACGATGCAATCTTCCCAATTGATAAGTGAGGGTTATCTTTTTAAACAAAATATTGGGAGTGATAATTAATGAAAGGCCTAATTAATATTGTTAGATTTTATTTTAATCAAATCAAATCAAAAAGTGTTTTTACAAATTGTAAAATTTCTTTTGTAGATTCAAATGATGACAAATAAGACGTTTTACTTGCAACTGGTCCTTGAGAAGGACAAGTTGAATGGAAATAATTTTGATGACTGGTTCAGGATGTCGAGAATTGTTCTCACACAGGAGTGCAAGATCTGTCTTGGAGAAACCAGAGCTAGATGAACCTACTCCCAATGCACCTAAGACTGACATGGATGCTTACAAGAAGCACTATGAAGATGTTGTGGATGTCAAGTGCCTGATGTTGTTATCAATGAACTATGAGTTATAGAGACAACATGAAAATATGGTAGTGATTGAGATGGTAACACATCTTAATAACTTGTACCAAGATCAGGAAATACATGAGAGATATGATGTCTTCAAGGAGTTGTTCAAGTAGAACATGGAAGATGAGATCTAGTAGGTCCTCATGTGCTCAAACTTATTGGGTATGTAGAGAACCTTGATAGACTGGGATTTCTCTTGGGTCAAGAGTTGGCCACAAATGTGATTTTTTAGTTGCTTCCAAAGTCATATACCCAGTGTGTCATGAACTACAAACATGAGCAATTTTGACAAGACATTGTCAGAATTGTTTGGCATGTTGAGAATAGATGAAGCACAAATGAAGAAAGACAAGCCCAAGTTTGTGACGATGATAAGAGGAAATGGAAAGTCAAAGGGAAAAGGCAAAGCTAAGAAGAGTTCTAAAGATGTCCAGAAGCCCAACTCTTCCGCACTCAAAGCAAAGGGAGGGGTGAACAAGGAAGGCAATTGTCACCACTGTCACCATCTTGGACATTGGAAAAGGAATTACCCTCTCTACCTAGAGGAACTAAGGAAGAAGAAGGAGGGGATAGAGATTTCCACTTCAGATATATACATTATCGAGATAAATTTATCTACTTCTTCATCTTGGGTACTAGATATCGGATGTGGATCTCACATATGCTCGAATATGCATGATCTGAAAAGAAGTAAGCCTTTACGAAAGGGCACAGTGATACATGGGGATGACTATGAGTGATGTAGATGGGATTTATCCCTCCTATAGGAGTTTGATATCCTGGTAACTTGATAAGCAAAATTGAGAATTGCATTGCCATGTTGGTGTGAGTCAATATGTGATATTGAGCTTACACATATCTAAGATAGTCTACTCTAGTTCAAGGAAAATGGATTGAACATTGAAGAGGATGATGATTCCATGCCTTGAGTTCAATATAGATATCAGAGACAAAAAACTATACATTCATTATAACACCAATCATAAATTGTAGGCTCAAGTTATTCTCCAACTTCTCCGATTACTTGGTCTTGCTAGATACCAATCATTTCTTGTGAAATCATAGTATGATTATGAATACCACTGCCAAAGTAATTTGGAGCCTATTGGGTCACACACATAGGATGTATTGGAACATGAGTATAATTATAGAAGTGATTGGAAATGTTCTGAATCAAATTGATTACTAAAACGTTTAGGTAATATACTAACATAATATTAGAATATGATTTGAGTTAATTGGTTAAAAATATATAATTCAATTAATTAGTTTTCAATTGTTGAGTCAGCTTGTTAATCTCAAAGCGATTGACTAAGAGCTGGATGATGAAGATTATCTCATCAATTAATTGGTTAATTAATTGATTCTAGATTATTGTAATAGCTAATCATTAATTGGTTAACTAATTGATTCCATAATATTCTTTTAATAGTTCATGAGTGGCTCTCTTTAAATACAACTATTACCTTTTATTTTCTGAGGGATTTAGAAAACCATGCTTCCTTTCTTCTACTTTTTGTAGGGGTATTGAAAAACCACTAGAGGGGGGGGGGGTGAATAGGGTTTTATGATATTTTAATGATAATTGAACCAAATTAAGCAACCACAAAAATATTGGACAAGGGGACAAGGATTTAGAGTGGTTCCAACCTTAGCAAATACTAAGGCAGTCAATCCACTACCCGGTTGCTTACCCAACCGAGATTTTGAAAGAATCAAATTTTATTACCTCGCAAGGACTTTACATAAAATTACAATTCTTTCACCAAACCCTTCAAATAGCCTTCACCTAGAAGTAGTTGCACCAACTTTGAAGCAGCCTTCTTGAAGTAACTTCAAGCTCCCCCTTGAAGTAGCCTTCCTCTTGAAGTAGCTTCCCGTTGCAACAACCTTCTTGAAGTAGTTCGAAGTCCACCTTCTCCACTGAGAAGAACCTTCTCCAATCCGCAGCCTCCAACCCTAGGAGTAGCAAGGAGAATATAAAAGATACAAAGGAACAAGAAGGAAAAACAGAAATTACAATACCACTTGTAGCTCAAGGCTTGATTTGCCTATATCAAGCATATAGATCTCCTAACCAATGAATATTGCAATGTAGGTTTAGTGGATAGGAGATGCTAGCCTATAGGACACGAAATTTGGAGCAAGGTAAAGAGTAGCCAATGCTAGTGTTGCTCAATTGCTCAAAATAGATTTCCAATTGCAAGTGTAAGCTCAAGTATATGCACAAGTGTATATATGTTCATTTAGGTGTCCTAAGGCATGTCCTATTTATAGGAATGATCTACAAGTGCTTAAGGACGTTCTAGACACTTTCTAGGGGGTTCTTAGTGCTTAACTAGCTGTTAGGTAACCATTAGTTGCTTTAACAACGGCTAGTTAATTAATTCTGAAAAGTGCAGACAGAACTCATCTCGGTCGACAATTTGTCGATCGAGAGTCCTTCTCGGTCGAAGATTTGTCGACCGAGGGACGTCCTGGAGCAAGTGTTTACAACGTTCATTTCCAACTCCCAACCACCTTGTCTGCTGGGTCTAACGGCTACTTGGGTCAATCTCGGTCGAGGAATTTGTCGACCGAGAGTGTCTCGGTCGAAGAGTTTGTCGACCGAGAATGACCCTGTTTCAACATTTTAAACTAAGTACTAAGTGTGTGTATGAGTGTGTAGATGTGACATTATTTTAGGGGATGATCTATCTAAGTGTTGTGATTGGCTAGGAAAGATCTAACGCTTGATTTACATGATGTCTAAATACTTGTACATTATATATATTGTACAAGTGTTTACATTTGATTACAATCATGAATTAAAACAACTTTGAGCATTTAGATCTTCCAAGTAGTGTATCATCCACCTAATTCCTGCAACACTCAAGTAGCATGTTAGATTCACAAGAATGAAATGTTTGTCATCATCGAAACAAAGGGATTATACTAATGTCAATTTAGCCAATAGGTATGATGGTCAAAGAAGTAGAGACACATAGAAACACTCTTATACATAAACTCTAGCCATCATCATCCCCAAACGAGAGAGAAGGAGAGCAACCACGATGCTAGTACGTTATTAAGCAAAAGGGTACTCCTTCCCACTGGCTTAGGAATCACGATGTGGATTTCTAATCCATCTTCATGGATGAAGTAGAGAGGCAGACATTGAAGTGCTCGTGTTCAGAGGATGTCAACAACAACTTACTATATACAAGAGGTGTGACACACATCACTGTGTAAAGGGACTTTTCCAGACTTACTCACTAATGAGGTATATACCGCACACCCTCTTTTTGAATACATTTTTATTGAAGAGATCTGCTAGTAGGGTATATAAAGGATTTTTTTGTTGCTTCTATTGTGCCTGTCGCCTCCACAAAACCCAACATATACAACTAGGAGTATCCTTGTTGGTAGGTTTGTTGGCACAGTTACAAGTCAAACAAACATTAAGGCAATAGGTCAGAGGTGCATGGAAGGATGATATCATGACACAAAACATCAAGTTAGAGTTTGGTAGTAAGATGCATGGTGGGTTTCATGCGAAATAGGATTGATCAATGTGTTTCCACAATCAGATAGTAGTTCCTAATGTTGGATGTCTGAGGAAGATGGTACTTGAGGAGCCTCATTCCTCAATGTACGCTATGCATTCTGATAATACAAAAATGTATCATAATCTTACGGGTTTGTATTGGTAGTCAAGTTTGAAGCATGACGTGGCTAAGTTTATGGCCAAGTGTCTAGTTTCTCAATAGTTCAAAGCATAACATCAGAATCCTATAGGAACATTGCATATATTTACAATTCCTCCATATAAATGGGATAATTAACCATGTACTTTGTGGTTGGTCTACCTAGGATAAACAAGGGTCATGATTCCATTTGGGTGATTGTTGATGGTCATCAAAGACAACTCACTTTATACCAATCAAGACCGTCTACAAAGCAAAGAAGTTAGCACATATCTATCTTGATGAGATAGTTCATCTACATGGAATACCCGTCACCATAGTGTCAGACAGAGATCCTCACTATATGAGAAGGTTTTGGGAACATCTATACACAACATTGAGGAGAAAATTGAAGTTTAGTACAACCTTTCACCCTCAGAGAGAATTCCAATCTGAAAGAACCATACAAACATTAGAGGATCTATTGAGAGCATGTGTGCTTAGGTTTCTTGGAAGTTGGGATGTTCACCTGAGTCTGATCGAGTTTGCCTATAGCAACAATTACCATGGGAGCATAGACATGGCACCGTATGAAGCTTTGTATGGTAGGCATTGTCGACCGCCTCTTTGTTGGAGCTTGTTCAACAGACCATAGAGAAGATCAAGGTGATAGAAATAGTTGAAGGCAACACGGGATAGGCAAAAGTCTTAAGCAAATAATTACCATAGACCATTAGAGTCCCAAGTAGGAGACTATGTGTATCTCAAGGTTTCCCTTGGAAGGGTGTGATGAGATTTGGGAAGAAGGATAAGTTGGTTCCTAGGTTTATGGGACCTTACCCTATCACAGTGTGACCATTTGACACAACGTTGATGTCATATTGACTAATCACATATATTATAATGTAGAAATTGCGGTACTTGGTTCATTTAGAACCAATGCTACCTTTGTGTCATGGAGACTTGGTTCAATTGGAACCGATGCTACCTTTGTCATCAACACTTGGAACTTAAGAAGTTCAATTTGGCCTCCACATAGAGAAGCATACCTTTGGCACCATACTTTATGTCCACTCTAGGACTCATCCCAACATTCCCAAAAGAGCGCATGGTGTGCCTCACCTAGTGCTTGTTGTACCCACTCATAGTGGTTGTGGCCAACTTCAACTCCACCAAGCACAACGTGATCTTCTCAAGCATGTCGATCCCTTGAGACATTGTGCCAAACAATTATGG
Source organism: Alisma plantago-aquatica (assembly GCA_963693085.1). NCBI lineage: Eukaryota > Viridiplantae > Streptophyta > Magnoliopsida > Alismatales > Alismataceae > Alisma > Alisma plantago-aquatica. Next base: position 1,425,979,594 of record OY856412.1, read on the forward strand.
AGCCCCCACTCTTGGCAACTGTTGAGAGACATGATGTGCCTCATTCCAGGAACGTCTTGTCTCAAAAATTTTCTATAAAAATATAAAGATCTAGAGAATGGTAGTGATGATATATCTCTTATTTTTCTTTAACTCACCTCAAGAAAAGAGTAGGAGGCAACCTAGAAGGTGATTCCACACTAGACAAGGCTAAGACAAAGAAGGAGGAGGTCGAAGGGATGGATTTCCCCCTTCTCAAGATAGAGAAGCTTCTCATGTATCTCCTTTGTAGAGGATTTCTCTACTACTTATGTTGTATCACGATTATCTTATTCTTCCACTTTTTTTCTCTTTATTTACTCCATGGAAATTGCTAAAAACATGGTTTTCAACCTTGTTTGTCAATCACCAATGAATATAGAGCAACCCCAGTTGTGTTTGGTTCCTCTTTTACACCCATTAGTCATGTGATGAGCACTCTTTATAGTGATATCTATTTCCTTTTGTGTTTCTCTAATTATTTGGAGTTGTTTATGGGTACCTATGGCCAGGGTTCCTAACTTCCCTCATACTCAAGAGGGATATGAACTTATTGAAGGATGATTAGAGCTTTAATTACTTATTACATGGGAGTAAATAGGATTTTTTTCATGTTAATCTCCTCGTGCAAGTAAAGAAGGTGGATGGATGTTTTCTTTAAAGGAATTTAGGAGAACATATTTTCTTATTCTAGATTGTTACTTGGATGATAAAAATCTAGTTACCATGGTGATTAATAGGCAAGAGTCATTAATCATATTGACATGTGAGATATGGACGAACTAGGAACTCATTTTTTTGTATAAATGTTCAACATATGACTAATAGGTTTCTTAGTGCCAAACAATTTTTTTTTGAATTTATTCATTGACAGAATTTTATGACAACCTTCAGTAAATTTAGAGTTAATTCAAATCAACCACTACTCTTCTTGAATTTCATGGTTAATTGAATTGGTTTACGTTTGATATATGTTGGATTCCTATAGAGATAGCCTAAAGCTATACTAGTGTTGACCTATCCTATTTGGGGCCTCCATTGCGTTATTTAGTTCCATTTTGTAATTGATTGCATTCACACCCTTGCAAGGCAACATTGATTTCTGGTATCCTTTTCAGGCAACCAATTCATTTTTAGGAACACTCAAACCTAACATGGTTTAATTAGTTGTTATTCTTTAGGATTAATTTCATAGAACTATTTCATTTTTATGTTTCATACAAATTCTTGTGGAATGAAACTCCTTTTTCCTTATTTATTAGATGCCATTCATATTTCACAATCGATCTAGTTGAGACTCATTCTATGAGATACTTGACAATCCCAAGGTCGTGCTAACCAATAGTCGACCATGAGCAAGGGAAAAGAAGTAAAATAAAACAAAGCTACGATTACTTCAACTTCACTATGGCACCCAAAAGATCACTACTGGACTACACATCCCCTCATCCTAATGAGTTGTCTAGTTTAGCAATTTTTAGGCCCACTATTGATGGTTTCTACTATCTATTAGACCAAAGTCTAATCTACATCATGTAGTAGAATTAGTTTTTAGGATTGGCCAATGAAGATCCAAAACTTCATGCGGAGAACTTCCTTGAGCTTTGTGATATTGTGAAGACCAATGGGATGACAAATGAAAATTTGGATCTCTTCTTCTTACTATTCACACTATGAGCCTGAACCAAGTAATGGATCTAAGGCATGGAGGAAGGGTCAATTCAGACCCAGAACGTGATGTGTGCATGGAGGTTCTATCATTAGTAAAACCAAAGAAAATCATGGCCACCTATGACAATTCATGTCACAAGTAATATAGATTTTAGGTTAAATCCACTAAGAGCTAAATAAATTCAGCTGAAAACCAACTCTAGCTAAACATGCAGTTCAAAGAGGATCAATTTAGTTGGTTGATTAAATCCTAAAATAAAGTAAAGGTGTCACAATTATTTTTCAAATTATTATTTCAAGGAATGCATTTGGTCCCTAGATACCTATTAATCATATGATGAGCAATTATACATAACATTTATCATTCTCTATCTTGTCAAGATCTCACATGACATTACAATTGATGGATTTCATATAACAATTTCATCGACATCTAGGTGTACTTATATCTCAATAACTTAACCTTGAAATTAATTCAAGGTCTCTCAGATCACTCATGGAGAATCATATACCCACCTCCATTTATTGAACTAGGAGACAATAACATGCATATATATATATATATATATATATATATATATATATATATATATATATATATATAACATAAGTTAAGGCCCTAAATATTCTTCAAAAAATTGTAACTCTTTCAAGGTATGACTTTAGGGATATAGAAAACTTGGGACATCTGTTCTCATGCACAATTAACAATAATTCAAGAAATAAGAAAGAAAATTCAAAATATCTAAAGTTATTGTTTGTCACATGACAATAGATCTCCTTTAGGAACCAAATACAATGGAGACTTCTCCATAATGGGTGATTTTCCTAATAAGGCAGACAACAAGAAATTAAGACTATCAATGGAGTAACAAGAACAAAAAAGAGCTAAGCAACAAAATACAACTCTTATCCTCTACAATGGGGCTGCTATAGATACTTCCACAGGTTGGAGATGGATAGGTCATCCACCAAGTACTCATTTCTTATTCTTCTATGGAGTCATCTCATTTATTTTCTTCAACTTAAAACCAGACAAAATGAGTATTATCCTTCAATACCTAACTTATCACTCTTTATATTTTTCCAATCATGTGAAGGTGCACATGATGCACGTTAGTAGTTGCTAGGATCAAGCTAGAAAACCCTTTGGCACCCCAATGTATGTTAAGATGCATATCATACAAAAGATCATCAGGAGTGGTTATTGGTAAGGTTGCATGATGTTCTATTAGATGGGCACATTGATCATGGGGGTGATCACCAAGAATGTTGCTAACCTGGTGGTGTATTATGCATTGGATGATGTGTGGTGTGCGTGCTGAAGTTGTTTTTTTGGCATATTTTGAGCTCAATCATGTTTTGCTATGAGTGCCACACATCATGTTTTTTATTGCAAACAATTGAGAGATTATATATTCATCCCGCTCTCTCTCGTAGGCTTAAACAGATCCAAATCAATGTCAATAGGTGTGTCTAGCCATGGAGGCTTAACAGAATTAAATGACATAATTAAAGTATTAAAAGGTTCTGAAATTCTTGGATTAGGAAGGGAACTGGTAGCAAGGTTTTTTAGAGAAGCCTTAGCAATGCTAACCGCTACCTTGTTGAGTGTCCTGGGTATCAGGGCCACTCTACAAGATGAAAGAGGAGAGGTAAGCTGGTGAAACCTCTCCACATAAGGCATGAATTTCGGCAGGTGCTTTTTTGAATTGAAAATTTTCACTGCAGTTGCACAGTCTGACAGAATGCTAGCCTTCCTGGTCCGGAGCTTACTGGAGATCACTGCCGCTTGAAGGATGGATTGAATTTCCGCATGTAGAGAACAATCTACCGCCATGAGGTGGCCTTCCCCTTGCTTGCTAGTACCGGAGATGGTGACGGCATGGACACCTATTCCTACCTTATTGTCTTTATAAGCAACATCAGCGAACAAAAGAGCTGAGTCTTGGGGTATCGCCTAGAGCACAACTTGTCTTGTAGGGGATGGCCTCTCCACAATGTGTGAAGAGAGGTTAATGATAGAGGTGGCCCGGTTCTTGACGAAGTTAATCATCATTTGCAAGGTAGGCAGATGTGTACTGTGAATGAAATCATTCCTTACACTCCATATGTGCCAACAAGCCATTGCACAAACCGTGTGCATGGTTGGAGAAATGGAGGCAGAGTTAAGAATATATGAAATCCAGTCTTCTTCATTAAGCGCACACATGTTGTTCCAGAACCCTAGGGCTTTCCAGATTGGCATGCTTAGCTTGCAGTCACGCAGACAGTGGATTAAGGTTTCTTGCTCACACCCACATGTTTCTAACTTGATGAAGTTGGGGGCATCTTTCTAACTTGGATGAAGTTGGGGAAGGTCCCGAGTTAGTGCAATCCATGCATATGAGTGTGCATGTCTTGTAGCTGAGTGTCAAGGAAAGACTACAACTTTCTTTGAGAGGATGACAATGACCTTGATTGTGGATGATCCAACCTTTGTACAATATGCATTTAAACACCCTCATTTATTCCGAATGACAGTAAACAGTCTTACTAAACTAGTTGAGCAAGTGCAAGATAATTATGTAGCCAAAGTATAAAATTTATGTCATTTAGTGCAAGATTTTGGGGGCATAAAAGTAGTACGAACTATGTTCAAACTACCTCAAGATCAAACTAATGTCTGACCTTAAGAAATAAATCTGACATTTGATTCAGATATACTTGCATACATTCACAAAATGTAATTGAACTAAATCAACCAAAATTCTTATTAGCTGAAATGAATGACATGAAAACAATCAGGGGTTTATGCTAAATATGAATGTCTCTAAGTGCCCCATTGGATTCTGTAATGAAGTGCTCAAGATAAGTTTATTTATGACAATATGGGGGAATTTTGAATCCTTACCTCAAGAGAATATATTTAATGATTAAGTTCATTTCAATATTAATTATGTTAATCATTCATGTACTTGAATCAACTATGACACTACAATAATGATTTCAGTTTGACAAGTTCGATTTAGTAGCATTTTCAAGGGTGTAGCATGCTCATGTTATCATTATCTTACAATTGTAGAGGATAAAGCTATAGATCAGACAAAGGGATATGAAATAGTTCAACACTAGTTTCATAAGTAATCTTACATGATATTTAAAAAATAAAATTACACACATTTTCAATAATCAACTTGGAATTTTCTAATTGTACAACAAGAAATAAATATGTTTACCTTAAATGAAAAAATTACACAAGAAAAATGAAACATAAACAAGTCGTACATGATGAAAAATAGGAGCAAAGATAAATGTGCAACATAACAAGATAGGAAAGCAATAAGGCATGGAGATACATGAGATGCATAAGAAATAAAGATATCAAAACAAATAGTAGACCACATAAAAAAAGTATAGTTGCCACCCTACCCAATATTATTCATTATAGGGTCCACACTACAAGAATAAACTTGTGTGAGGCACAACTGGAAGCTCATTGTGGGGTGTTAGGGGTCAAAGTAACCAAATTGTTGTCATATCCAGTGGAGCTATGTGTAGGTTGTCTATTCATAATTGTCAGGAAAGGGAGCATATATGTAGGGTTAGTATTGTTGGCTAATGTACCAATCATACACCCAAGTAAAGACTGAGGACATTTACTGGTGTTTATTGCTTAGTAACACCTTCATAGTGCTTGGCTAACCATGGGATGAAGCCCAATGGATCCTATTTATAGTTGAGATTTTCTACTAGCTAGTAGAGACACTTAGGAATGAATTTAAGTTGTTTGGGGTGTTGCAACAAATATAGTTTTGAGTTTTGCAACACTCTAATGGTTATAAACACTTTCTCTACATATTTTGTACTGTATAGTCAATCAAGTTTCAATAAAGGTAACTCGACTGATGGCATTATTTGATAAAGAAATGTTGAGTTGTCGGTTGAGTTTATCCTAGATGAAACTAAGCCAACGGCTTAAAATCGATTTTCTTGTGTAGGGGTGTTGGTCAAGTTTGTCTTGGGAAAAATCAGGCAACCCTAGTAGTTACCAAGATTCCCAAAGGTTGTTGGTCGAGTTCCATGAGAGAGAAACTCAGATGATAAAAGTGCATGTGATGATTTTTTTTGAAGTTCCATAAAAGTGCTTAAATATTCAATTTAAGTTATCTTGATTTTTTTAATCTTAATTACAATTATTACATGTGACTTACACAAACAAATATTTGATTTAATTTCTCTTGATTTGAGTCTTTTTCCACAAAAGTACACTTGCATTGATTTTGACTTGTCTTTCTTCAAGTTAGGATGCACAAGTTTAGGCCTTTGGAGTGTGTCTTAGCTAATCTGAAATCACTTAAGTAGAAGCATTAGACACAAACAATTGGAATGGTTAGTAATCATCAAAATAAGGGTTTAGTCAATTTAGACCTTGAATCAACATTCTCCCCCTTTCTAAAGATGATATTAATTCCATAAATGTATTGAAAGCATTTAAGTAAAATCATACATTTGGAGAAACCTAGGAATTTCAATAGAATTAAGTTCATATGCTCTCCCTCAATTGACGCTAATGGAGTTCTCATACTCTCCCTCTATTGATGCCTTTTCTCTTGCATGGTTAGATTTCATAACATTTATAAAAACTATGTCTTCTACTCATATATGTGCAACATATATGTGTTCTCCCCTTTACATAAGACATGTCTTCTCCCCCTTTGTCATTTCAAAAAGTGAAAGGTTTGAAGATCTAAAACACAACTTGTTGGAAAAAGGGAGTGTAGAAGAGCAAAAACATGGATCTTGCCCAAGCAATGCATATAAAGCAAATCAAGACATGCATTAGGACAAACCTGAATGCAGTTCTAGTAAATAATCAAGATAAGGCTATGCAAACAAGTAACTCAAGATAGTAGATATGCAAGTTAAAGAACAAGCTTGAGTAAGTATGAAACAAGATACAAGCATAACATATAGTTGGTTACCAATTAATAGGTTAGATACCAAATTATAAACAAGACTAGAACTACATGTAGATGGACTACTAATAGATGATATCACAAGTTAGGACTATAGTAGGATCTGGGCAATAACAAAGATGCACAAGTTAAAGAACAAGCTATGAGAATATGTAGAGAAATATCCAAATAAAGAGATATGCAATCTCAGAAGCATGAAAGGATATTACCCTTTAGAAAATATGTATCATTACCAAAAGATGATTACCACTAAGAAACTCAAGATAGTATCAAAAGAAGATATACAACTTTATAGATGTAGCAAGTTAGAGCATAATGGAAGCAATTTAAGACATAACCAAGAGATTTAAAGAGATTATCATCAAAACATGAATAACAACGCAATATAAGTAATTACAAGATATAGAGATACCAATTTATATAAATTAGAAAGATAGAGTTGTATGAAAGATAGGCAATTTTAAAAAATGAAATATGCACATATAAATATAGTAAGATGAGTCCCATACAATAAGGCTATTGGTTGAGAAAATCTACTTGAAAGGGAATTCTCAATTAAAAAGCCATATGCACATTCTGTGCACAATGTTTTCGATCGAAGTTTTGGGTTGAACTTCTCAATCGACAACAATCGTTGGAAACACCCATTGGTGCTTGTCGATCGAGTTTCTTTCAGGACAAACTCGATCGGCAACAACTGTTGTCAAAAAGCACAATGTTTCATAAAAATATATCAAGAGGCATGATAAAAATATATACCATATCCAAACATGTATAAGCAAATTAATAATGTACTATGAAAGCATCAATGGTAGTTTTTGAGCAAGAAAGGGATGAGAATCACAATATATCATTTTTGACTCAAAAACCATATGTCTAGTGCATACTAACTTGATAAGAACAACCTATGATTGGGTATGAGCAAGAATACTATTACCTTTATTCTTACCATTTCTTTTCCACTTTTTGACACCCCCATACACATCTCACCTTTATTCTTTTATGTGGATTGAGAAACCAATTTGCAAATTAATAGCTTATGTCAATCCATTTGAAAGTGACCTACAAGAAGAAAGATGAAATGGTCCCCAATAATACTTTTGGGTCTGGAGGGGTTAGCTAAGCAACCCAAATCCTATTACTCTTGGGTGCTTTTCTAAATGGACAATATGTATAATAGTGACGAATTTCATTGCAATGATTACATGAGACCATAGACTTGGAACTAGAGGATTCTTCACTAATAATGGATGGTCCTTTGTCTTTGTTGTTCCTTTGGTTGCAATCAAGTCCAAAACCACCTCTACCCATTTGTTCAGTAGTATGATGTAGGATTTGATTAAGATTATTTTTATCATCTAATAATATTTTAATAGAGAACCTCAAACTATGATTATCATGTATAAGAGAAGTAATAATAGAAGATAATTGATTGATATTATCTCTAGCATGTAAAAGATCAGTTTCTAAGGAAAGAGCTTTTGTCATGTAAGAATGTTTTTCAATATGAAGAGCAACAACTTTATTCTCTCTACTAGTATAACTAGAATAATATTCAAGGACATCGACTTTAGCAAGAAAGGAAGCATTTAATATTTCAATTAGAAAAATAGATACTATTTTTGGAGTCTATTCCTTGCAAAACAAAGTCTTATTTTCAGTTTTAAGAACATCAATATCAAGCATGAGAGAAATCACACTTTTACTATGCTCTTCATTAGAACTAGGCATAAGAAGTTGATCTTCTAGAAATCTAATTTGATCAAGCAAGTTATCATTTTCAAGTTTAATAGCATCTGCTTGTCTAAGATAAGCATTGTTTTCAATCTCAACACTATTGATTGTAATTCTAGTTCTAGATAATACTTTTGAAGACTGTCAACATCATTTTGCAAGCCAATTTAATCATGGTCAATATCATCTTTTTCTGCATGCAAATTATCAAAAACCTTAGCAAGATTTTTCTTTTTCCTTTTAGCAGACTTAAGAGAGGCACGAGTAGCATAAATAATGGCAATTAAGGATTCTTTATCTAAAGAGTTTAGATTTACCTCATTTGAACTTGCCTGAGAGAAAAATATCACTCTTCATCTTCACTAGAGCTTGAGCTAGATCCTCCACTATATTCTTCACTTGAGCTTGAGTTGGAGGAGTCATAGGAGATTTTGTGCCATTTCTCCTTCTTCTTATGCTTCTCTTACTTTCTCTTGTGATGATGGGTCTATTTTCCTTGTAGGCAATCTTCCTTTAAGTGACCCTTCTTTCCACATTTGAAGCATCAAGTAGAGGAAGAAGACTTGATTTGTGACGTCCACCTTTGGAGTACATAGAACCTTCTTCAACTTGAGAGGATGGAGAAGTTTGACTAACAATAGCTTCAATTTGGGCTTTCGATTTCAGCCTTCTTCATTGCATTGATCTCTTTCTCTTCTTCTCTTTCTTCTTCCTCTTGCTTGTCAAGTTTAACTTCATGGGCTTGTAAATTTCCTATGAGCTCTTCAATAGGAATATCACCAAGAGACTTTGTTTCTTCAATGGGTGTCACCTTTGATTCCCACCATTTAGGAAGAGATGCAAGAATATTTGAGTTTATCTTTCCTCTATCAATTGGATGACCTAGGATGGAAACATCATTTATAATGACGTTGAGCCTAGAGTACATTTCAGGTACCATTTCCTTTTTTCCCATCTTGAAATTCTCAAGGAGACCATTAAGCATAGACTATAATTTCCTTCACTTACTTTGTCCCCTCATAAGAGACATGACTTTTTCCATACCTCATAGGCCGTCTCACAAGAAGAAATCTGGTTGAACTCGACGGGGGAAAGGGAGTCATAGAGAATGTTTATGGATCTTGCATTCAAGGTTGCTTTCTACAAAGTAGCCTCATCCCATTCTTCTATCTTTGTCTCTATTATCTTGTATGGAAGATCCACCATCCTCCCTATCTCAAAACTTGATCCTTGTATTTAGAATTGTAATCTTCTCTTCAAATAGAGGAAGTTGCTCCCATCAAAGATTGGAATGTTAATGGAGTATCTCCCACTTTGATACTCGACAATCTTCGCCTACTTGTGGAAGTATTACTTGGAGAAAACCCGCTCTGATACCAATTATTGGATCAATGATTGTCTCTAGAAGGGGGTGAATATAGCTATAAACACTTAAAACAAATTCATTGGATCTTCAAATATATCACAAGATAAGGTTTCTCATATGAAAATTCGAGTGCAACTACACATACATAGAAAGGACGAGATATATTGAACAAGAACAAGTAACACAAGCTATGTATAGTGGTTCCAAACTCCAAACTAGGAGATGTACATCCACCAACTAGAGAGGTCAACCTCTAGGATTTTCCAACCATGTGTCATTCTTTATATTCCATTATAAGAGTTACAACATATGACCTTCCTTTTCTAGGACAAGGATATCTAGCCATCCCTTTAAGGACAAGGGAGCCAATAACCTTACCGAGGACTTAACTATCCATGACCAAGAGTCTTCTACCTTATCAAGGACTTACCCACTCTTGCAATGAGTCTTCCGCCTTCACAAAGGACTTACCCACTCTTGAAACAAGTCTTCTACCTTCAAGGAATTACCCATTCTTGACTTGGATCTTCTACCTTTGACTTCACCTTCACTAAGGAGAAACTTTCACTAAGGGAATCCTTCCTTTATTCTTCTTCACCTCTCTTAGACAAAGAGTGAGAACTTTCATTTCATGGTATAGAGAGAGATTGGGAGGTGGAGGAAGTGAGAGCCTCACAAGATATACATATAGGACTAGCTCCCTTACAGATCTCGTACTCACTCTAATGAATGTAGCCACCGATTAAGATTTAGAGTGGAAGGAGTCTCTTAGAGACACTCAACTATAATATAGGCACCTTCATAGTTCTTGATTAACCATTGGATGAATCCCAAGGGGTCCTATTTATAGTTGAGGTTTCCTACTAGACAGTAGACACACTTAGGAATGAATTCTAGCCGCTTGTGGTGTTGCAACAGATATATTTTTGAGTTTTTCAACACTCCAACAGTTAGAAATTTTTTTATGCACATTCCATATAGTGTTGTCAGTCGAGTTTTGATAAAGGTAGCTCAACCGATGGCACTATGTGACAGAGCAATTTTGAAGTGTCAGTTGAGTTTATCCTTGATGAAACTCAGCCAATAGATTAAAATTACTTCTCTGTGCAGGGGTGTTGGTTGAGTTTGTCTTGGGGAAACTCGACCAACCATGGCAGTTACCAAGACTTACATAGGTTGTCATTCAAGTTTCATGAGAGGGAAATTCGGCCCATAAAAGTGCATGTGTTGAATTTTGAAAATTTCCATAGAAGTGCTTAAATATTCAATTTAAATTCTCTTGATTTTTTCTAATCTTAATTATAAGTCATACAAGCATGACAAGTGATTTACAACATGATTATAATTGATTTAAGGCCTTCTCCACAAAAGTGTACTTGCATTGTTTTGACTTGTCTTTCTCCAAGTTAGGATGTGCAAGTTTAGGCATTTGGAGTGTGTCTTACCTAACCTGAAATCACTCAAGTAGTAGAGATAGACACAAATAAGTGGAATGGTTACTCATCATCAAAACAAGGGTTTCGTCAATTGGACCTTGAGTCAACACTCAAGCCACTGCCTCTAGACATCCAGAGAAGCAGCAAGTTTCCTACACTTCTAGCCTATGTTGGCACCTCCACACCACCTACAAGACCAGTCAAGGATCATCTCTCACACCCTCAACCTCACAGTGGCCCATTTTCATGATTCCCAATCTTCACCAAGCATCTACATCATCTTTCTTTGTATGTGACATTGTGACACACGGTGTACATCCTATCACAAAGATGTGCATGACTTGAAGAATATGACTCTCATTAGGACATTGCAAGCCATGCAACATTTTGTGCACATCGTGGACCACCCTAGGATAACCACAAATCAAGTAATTTCAAGCTCCTTCACCTTACCATCTACACCAAAACCATGGTGAGGAGCATAGGAGGAGGCAAGAGGCACCAAGAAGATCCATCTCGCACCTAGGAGTCAGATCTTAAGCCTAAGGTGGAGAAGGGGGGAAGTGAAGAAGAAGAGGAGGAGAATAAATGATCCTATGTTGCAGTCCTCTTCAACATCCTGTCTGAGGATGAGCTCTAGTTCTTACATAAGTTCATCGCTCATCATATCCATGCCATCAGGTTCCTTTGTGAGGAGATGCTAGACAAGTTAGACTTGACAACTGAGGTCAAGTCTATGATCAAGAACAATTCCATTATGAAGAAGGTCTCTAATGGTAACATGAAAATTTACCCTACTCCTTACACTTGAGTTTTTAATGAATTCGTAAGAGAAAGAGAATAGGGGAAGTTGTATTTTGAATTATATCTAGATGATACAAAATTTTATATTGGGAACATATAATTGTTGAAAAAGTTGGATTTCAATGATAGTGGTGGATCTCAACTCTACCTTGATTTTTATTACCAAAAATGTTGGTCTAAGATCATTGAAGATGTGGACTATGTGCTGAGGCATACTAGGGTGACTCACATCCAAAGTTCTAATGGTCTATTACCACTAACTATAGATGGAAATTGTGGACATGAAACTGTACATATGGTGCTAGTTAGGATTGGACTTGGTATGCTCCATATGAGTCTGGTAGAGGATAGGATTGGTAATGCAAATAGTGATACAGAAGGATCGACACCATATGTGCCATGCTACTATATCTACCACTTGAGGTTCCTAGGGTCATATAAGGTGAACCAAGCATACAAGGTAGGGAATAGGAAGCATATCAATGTCCATGTATAATAACATAAAATTTGTGGTTCCATACATTGTGTGATAGGGCATTATAAGCCGTTGAAAGGAAGGTGTCTAAAAAGTCATGCCCCTCAAGATGGGTTGTTCGAGGACCACCTTAAGATTCTCAACTAGAATGAAAATCAAACTCTATTGAGTTGGCCCTATTGAACTTCTTGCAAGAAACAATCCTCAAAAACTTATCCATCAAAAATTTTCATGCATCAAAAATTTTCGTGTTCACCATGTACAACTAAAAAATAGCTCATCATGAGATGCCACTCCCTATGTCTCATTCATCCCAAAATTCATTTTTGACAACATGTGTCTAAGAGCCTCCTTCCACTCTTAAGCTTAATCACTTGCTACATCCATCAGAGTGAGTAGTAGTTTTGTAAGACAACTACTCCTCTATGTATATCTTGTGAGGCTCTCACTTCCTCCACCTCCCAATCTCTCTTTCTACCATGAATATGAAGGTTCTCTCTCTTAGATAACAGAGGTGAATAAGAAGGAAGGAGTCCCTTGGCGAAATATTCTCCTTAGTGAAGGTAAAGTCAAAGGCGGAAGATCCAAGTCAAGAGTGGGTAATTCCTTGAAGGCCAAAGACTTGTTCCAAGATTGGGTAAGTCCTTGGTGAAGGCAGAAGACTCGTTGCAAGAGTGTGTAAATCCTTGGAAGGTAGAAGACTCTTTGTCATGGATAGTTAAGTCCTTTGTAAGGTTATTGTCTCCCTTGTCCTCAAAGGGAAGGCTAGGTATCCTTGTGCTAGAAAATTAAGGTCATATGTTGTACATCTTGTAATGGAATATAAGGAGTGAGACATGGTTGAAAAATCCTAGAGGATGACCTATCTAGGTAGTGGACGTACATCACCTAGTTTGGAGTTTAGAACCAATATACATAGCTTGTTTTACCTGTGCTTGTTTAGTCTCTTTCATCCTTGCTATGTATGAGTAGTTGCACTCAAATTTCATATAAGAGACCTTATCTTGTGATATATGTTGAAGGTCTAATGAATTTGGTTTAAGTATTTATAGCTCTATTGACCCCCCTCTAGAGCCCATCATTGATCCAACATTGAAGAGGGACAAACCCTCATCCTCTTGACTTGGATGGATCTGACTTGGCGTTGCTTGAGGGGTTCTCCATATGGACAAAAGTGGTCATCAAGGCATCTTGGGGCAGTGGTGGTGTTTCTTGCTCTTAGAAAGGGAGAGAGGCTCAATCCCAGGAACGATATGTAATAGGTTTTTCTATTGACCCCTTTTAGTTTATTTGAACCTTCATGGCTATGCACGACATGCTTAGATGTGTGCATGACGTACAAGGATGCAGGACCCCCCAATTGGTGAAATTTGTGGCATGTTGTCTTTTTTTTGCATGTTCTACATGAAGTCAATGCCTTTAGCTTTTTGATCAACCATCTAGAATGTCGTGCTATTGATCAAGCATGACAAGCATCTCCTCAGGGAACATATTTTTGTTGATGATGCATATGTATGTCATTTTGTTGATGGGGCACTCTATGAATTAATTGCAAATACAATCATTATGATTTTGAATGTGTGCATGATGTGTTGGTCATCTTACACATATTCCACCGTGAAGTTTTAGCATAATGTTTGCTCTATCACTTGCATCAAATGATTCATTAAATACCAAATAACATTTTATCATCCATGAACTAAAAGAGTGTTTTCCATAAACATATATAAATGCATAAACTAGAATATTTCAAGTAAAACACTTTTAAAAAGTCCATGTGAAAGTCAAACTATGTGCTACCTTTCACGAGTTCTTGGTTTTAATGTCCCTTAGATGAAGTTTTACTTCTACTTTAGGTGGGATCAAATGATATGTCTTTAGAAATGAGGTTTTTATAGAGGTCACCTCCCTACCTCCCTGCTTCCATTTAATTTGTTGAACCAACTAGATATGAAGGTTTCAAAGAAGAGATTACTTCCTTCTCACAAATATTCATCCTGAGTTCACATTGATCAACATAAATCAACACCTTGACCCTCCTCAAGAATGACATTCAAGAATGATGTCTACCAGAGTTCCACCTTTATCATTCATGATCACAAAATAAATTGGCACATAGCATCCTTCAATGTTTAGGAGCACATTTTTTGCCATGGCTACTGAGCTTGCTCTGTAATGATCTACTATGTAGAAGTTTATTTCAATATCTTGGGGTGCATCTAATCCCAATTTAGATGATATGGTTAATGTCATAACATTCAAGGTAAAAATGTGATTGCATAACATAGTAGGAAAATGCATCTTATTTATGTCACCAGAATTATAGAAAGCTCCCAAATCTTGCTTCTTAGGAGGGAGGTTGGTTGATGTATCGATGCTCACATCAGTTATAAACACCATATATTGAAGCAAATCCCCCTACCCTTTATCAACTAGACTCATCTGATAGGAAATTATGAGTTAAGATTGTCTTCTGTAGACTCTTCATGTGTAACAATCAGAATAGGTTGTGTAGTTCACTACACCATATTGCTCCTTAAGTGAGGCAATTTAAATGGGGTTGTGATCTTCTCCTCTAGCTTAGTTATTGAGGTGCTCCTCTTGTGGTTGTCAAGTGACGGGACAATATGATTTGTGAACAACTTGTTGAACACCTCTTCTGATATCCCTTATTTGGGTTGAATAGTTTGTTTTGTTGGCTCACCCTCCTTGCCATCACAATTGTTGTAGAAAAAATTCACATGTTCCTTAGGGTTTGCCTTAGTATTTCCTGGAATAACCCCTTCATTTCTCTGGAGACCTCCAATGGCCAAATCTAGTTTTCCTAATTGGTGCTAAAGCCCTTTAATTGAAACATGTTGATTCTACATAAGAGAAGACACCACATTCATGAACTTTAAGAGAATTCCTTCAATATGGTCAATCTTCCCGGGTTGTTTCTATTGGTTGTCTTGACATTGTTGATGTAGATCATTATTGTCCTTCTGGCTAAATCTTGGGTGGTTTTTCCACCCTAGTTTGTAGGAGTTTATGAAGGATTGTTTCAATGGGTGCTTTCATATGAAATTCACTTGATCCTAATGAAAACATGTTGTAGAAGCACTACAATGAATATTGCAAAAAATCACACACCATTACATGTTGTATCCAGGACACTCATGGCATGGTGTTTCTTTGTGAGCTTATCCAGCTTTGCATCGAGAGTTGTAATTACCTCTAAGTCACTATTATTGCTTCCATTGACCATGCCCCTTGAAGTTTTTCTTATAGACATGATCTAAATCAACATCTTGCCTTCACTTGCATTCTTATTCAAGAAACTCCCACCATTTATTGCATCAATACTTGAGGTCGTATCATGGGATAGACCTCCACAGAATGTGCTTAGTTGTGCACTCCGATAAGTTGTGGTGTGGACACTGGATAAGTGGCTCATTTCACCTCTCCCATGCATCAACCAATGCATCACCAAGCTACTACTCAAAGCTAGAGATCTTCTTGAGGATCTCACTTGGTTTGTTGGGAGCAAAGTATTTCTACAAAAAAGTTGTTACTAAGGCATTCCAAGTCTAGATAGTTCCTTTAGTAAGACATTCCAAGTCTAGATAGATTCTTTCTTAATGCCTTGCATCCATTATTTTTCTTGGTATCAAAGCATAAAGGGGAAAGGTGGAGACAGAGATCATCATACATCATCATGTTGATCTTCATTATATCATAGAGCTTGAGGAAGTTTATAAGATCAAGATTTGGACACCTTCATTGGCCAAGCTAGAAGATTGATTCTGATGTATTATGATGATTAAACTCGAGTCTAAATGGAAGAACATATCATATACAACTGGTTTATTGCTAGCTGAACATGACACCTCATTAGGATGAGGTGAGGTGTAGTCAAGCAATGCCTTCTTGGCTACCATTATTGAAGAAGTAGCAGCTACCTTGGATCAATTTTGCTTCTTTCTTTCTACTCACAGTTGCCCATCATTTGATAATGCCTCAGTACAGTCAAAAATACTGAGAAGAGAATCCTAAATAGACTTGGTATGTACCATTCATAAAGAAAGTTTAGTTCCACACAAAATATTATGAAACCCAAGAAATAAAGAGTGTAGGAGGTAAGTCTTACAAAATTTCAAAGTAACAAGAATAGAATTTAGTTGAGTTAGCATCAAAGTTTCCCCAATAAAGTCACTAAGAATTGATGTGTGCCTCGAGGTTCTATCAAAGGTAAAGCCAAATCAACTCCTCACCACCTACAATAATGTGGGTCATAAGTAGTATTGTGTTTGGTTCAAATCCACAGATAGCCAAAGCAATTCAACGAGTTTCAATTCTAGTTAAACATAAAATTTGAATAAGATAATTTGATAGGAAACTAAGGTTGGAATGATTACCTTTAAGTGCTCATTTCAAAGAATGCATTTGGTACCTAGAAACTATTAACCAATGAACCTTTTACAAATAAACAACGTTATCTCTCTTGTCCACATCTCATGTGATATTATAATTAAATTGTTTTGTCTAATAATTTCATAAATATCTAGGGTTTATTTTCTTGAAATAAATTAACCTAGAATTAGAAATAAGCTCTTGAAAGTCCTTGTTGGAGAATCATAAACCCATCTTCATACCTATGTTCGTTCTCATGTAATAAAGGTTAAAGATCTAACCATCCTCCCCCAAACGTGTAGCTCTTTCAAGGTACAAATTTGTGGATATATAAAACTCCGACCATCGAATTTCATGCACAATTAACAATAATTAGAGAAACAATATATACAATTCGAAATATGGAAAAGTGATGTTCATCACATGACCGATATGTGCCATAGGCACCAAATACAATGGAAATTACTCCATAATAATGGGTGATGCAAAAACAAAGGTCAAAAACTTGAAATTAAGAGTAAGGAGTAACAAGAATATAGTAGAGCTAAAGAAGGGAAGAAATGACATAAAACTCTTGTAGATGAGCTATCCTTAGTGAGGCTTCTCTAGGTGCTTCTAAGTGTTGGAAATCAAGAAATTTGGATAAAAGTCATCCTTTCTTCTTCCTCTTAGCTTCTTCCTCTATGAAGTCACATCCTTTGTTTCTCCAAGTTAGAAATAGAACATAAGGAGAGATACCTTCTAACTGACTTATGGATCTTTATATATTTCCACTTACTCAAAGGTTCACATTGTGCACAGAGTCATGCAAATTGCGCACCTTGTCACTTGCCAAGATCCATCTCAAAAATAGTTTGGCATGGTGTAAAATTGAAGGTACAAGACATCCAAATAGCATGATGAGTTGTTATTGATAATATTGCATGAAGTATCATTGGATAGGCACACTATGCATGGTGGTAATCACCAAAAATGTTGTTGCTATTGTGGTGTATATTGTGCATTGGATGGCTCATGTCATGTAGATTGAAGTTGTTGTTAGAAGCATTTCAGAACATGCACATGAGTGTGTACACCGTGCTACTAACTTGGTGAAGTCAAAATTGTCTTGGATTAGTTCACATCATTCACTTGAGTGTACACATTGTGTACCTAACCATCAAGGCAAGACTAAAACTTATTTTAAGATGACGAGGGTGACCTTAGTTTTGGATGAACCAAAGTTTGTATAATTTGCATCAAAACACCCTCATTTATTATAAATGATAACAAATATACTAATTATCCTATTTAATCAAGTACGAGATAATTATGTAGTCAAATATGAAATGTCTGTAATTTAATACATGAAATTAAGGCATAAAAAGTAGTACAAACTATGTCAATTAGAATGCATTTCAAACTACCTTATTGCAAAGATTCTTTCCTCCTACACAAATGATGAGTGCATATTCATCTTATTTTTAGTCACATTTTGAACCTAGTTTTTTGCATTCATATTTCACATTTTTCTTTACAATAATTTTCATTTAGCTTTCCTTACTTCTATGCCAATTTTTAGGATTTAGACATAATTAATCAATTTTATGGAAAGTTTGAGTTTTGAAATCCACACACCTATTTAGTATGGTGGCTTTGTTGACTAGTTAGCAGGCCTAAAGAAAATTTTGATCAAGATTAAAGTTTTCATTGATCATCTATCTCACTAACATTCATCTGTCTCACTAACATCCTCATATTTCTCATTGGTCAAAAATGGGGGTTCAACACCACTTTCCACTTCCACCTTAGGGATTTGCATCCTCATCAGTTTGCATTCTCATCAACCAAAGAGGCATCAACTGATGGGATTAGCACACGATGAGCCCCCACCTGGCAAGACATTTTCTAACTCCAACAAATGATGAGTCCCTAATGCATGACACTTAGCCAATGGGAATCTACCCAATGAATCCTACCAACCAATGGTTTCCCACTGATTGAGCCACATACCTAAAAGGTTAATACACTAATGAGATTACTACTCGATGAGGATTTATCAATTGATGAGGCCCCAACCCGATGCGGTTCCTGTACCAATTCTTCCCAATGAGGAATGCAAATCGACATGGATATTGAGAAACATTGTATCATATGACCTTCTAGTAGGCTCCTAAGGAATTCATGGACATTCTTACAACAAGTGTAGGTGGTTAGGAAGAATTCAAAATCTAGGACTATACATACTAACCCTTTCCTCCATTACAAGGCATCATCTTCACAATAATGCTAGGCTTCCAAACTCCATTCTCAAGCTCCATTCTTGTTCGCGTCAATCAATCAACCCCATACATTAATTCTATCTAAACTTGACCTTGAAAGAGACAAATTCGATGCTGCTTTCACCACCAAGGCAACAAGCATCTGATCTTGAAAGAGGCTAGACAAATGATGCCTATCCATCATCACTGATCTAAACTGCATTGACTGGTGATGACTCACCCACTATGGAATGTATCCCCTCTGTATTCAAAAAAGGTCTTCATAGTCCATCATTATCCATCCACTTCATGCTCACAGGAACAAGTCCAACCCATGAATAAGGAATATCCATGTCCTCAACTCCACCCCCAACGGACATCAAGGGGTACCTTGCTGCTGTGCCATTTTCCCTTGTCTCCAAGTGCAAAGATAGGAAACCATACTTCGAGGCTGATCTACTAGTTTCTATTGTGATGAGGGATTTATCCCTTTTCTTACATTTTGATCTTGTTATGACTACTATGACTGAGTGGTCCCTTCACTAGGGTGTGGGGGAGTATGACTGCTATTCTTTATGTTCATTTTACTACATGTTTACTTGTATGAACTGCACTATGTTTTGAATTAAATGCTTATTACCTTATTTATAAGTTTGGACAACAATATGCATGTTTATCATATCTTGGATGTAGACTTAGAACCTATGATCTAGGATATCATTTCTTTAATCTTTAACAATTGATCAAAACTTTAAATAGGTGTTTACCAAAGCAATGGATACACGACCTCTAGGTAATGTGACCACAAGATTAGAGTGATATCCATCCTGATGTAATACCTATTCTGAAAGATTTAGTATACCTAATTTCAATATGTATATGTTCATGTGTATTTATGATGCCGTGAGAGAGCAAAAATAGGTACCCATCCATCCTAGTATTTCCAACATTTTATAACTTTCATTCAATCTTTTTATCATAATATTAGCATCATCAACTATCCATTAACTTTTGTGATAGATACTAGTTCTTGCTCGATTATCTTGATTGGGTTATTCTTAAGTACCTTGTCCCTTAAGCTCAATACTAGACTATATTGTGATAAGATCTGTCCACTTGTAGGTGAGATTTTCATACACATCAGTTAGGTAAAACAAGGATTTCTGTATCCTAGAGAATTTGAGGGTATGAAAATATCCATGTCATAAGAACAGTGAGACTCAAGAAAAAATCTGCACATTTTAGATAAAACCTAGAGAAATGCATGGGAGAGGTACAAAGATATACTTAGGAGGTGTCCACACCATAACTTTTTAGAATAGATATAGGTGAGTACTTTTATTAGAGACCTATCCCACAATACAACCTCCACCATTAATGCAATTGTTAGAGAATGTTTCTTGACAAAGAATGCAACTGAAGGTAGGAAATTGGTTGAGATAATGTTCATGAAATAATATTCTAGGGGCAAGGATAGTGGAAGCAACAACCATGATGGGGAGACCAATTTAGCTCTTAGTGCAAAGCTTGAAAACCTTTTAAAGCAACTCAATGCTAAGGGAATGTTTAGTTCACCCAGACGTTAGATGAGAAAGTACTTATCTCCTACTAATAACAAAAATCATATGTTTGTTTGTTCATAATGTGTTTTGGGATTTTAATCATCCAATAACATAAGTCCCAAGAAAATGGGTTTTTGACATACCCCATACTCCTACGTACTACCATGGCATACACTCAGTTCAGTTCCCATTGCTCGATCTTGTAGGCTCGACTCCCCTTCTCACATAGTCTTCCAAACTTCAACCTCCTTTGACCCTTTGTATGATGCAATACACCTTCCTAAAGGAGATGTCACGTATCAGTACGATGACCTTACAAAGGTAAAATATCTACAATCACTATCATCTGTGGCAGAGTTGTAGGTTGTTCGATCACACATCTCATCTTATATAAGTTCCTCTTATTTCCATTGTTTGTTGTTGTGATGTCAATCACATACTCATCTGGGCTATAAGAAATAATGTAATAGTGGGTTTATTGCTCCATGGATCATTTTCCAAGTAAATCAATTTCCATTACATCATAATCAATTAAATTTCAATGATGAGTTACAAATCTTATCCAATACATCATTCTTTGTTCTCAACCTCTACTGAATTAACTTATTTTATATCGTCAGCCACAATAATCTTTAAAATAGAGCATGATCTTTTTTACTATAAATATTAGGTCTACCTCAATGGTTTGCACTTCCATTCCAAAACAAATATTTTCTCCATCCAAACACATGATAGGAACTATACCATCCTATTAAATGAAATTTCCATGTCATCCTATGTTATTACCCAAATCTTACCAATCCCTTCCCATAAACCAATATGTTGTAAGTGCAACCAAGTACACCAAGTAATGCAATGCAACTTTTGCAATGGCTCACAATGAAATATTGATTGCAATGCCCACAAATTGACTATGGGGAGAAAGTACTTTTGTTGGGAAGTACGCAATAAGTAATCCTTTCTAAAATTCCTACAATACAAGTTGGATGACTCATCCCAACTTTACTTGGAAGGAAAATGATCCACAACACCAACACCAACACCAACACCAACACCAACACCAACACCAACACCAACACCAACACCAACACCAACACCAACACCAACACCAACACCAACACCAACACCAACACCAACACCAACACCAACACCAACACCAACACCAACACCAACACCAACACCAACACCAACACCAACACCAACACCAACACCAACACCAACACCAACACCAACACCAACACCAACACCAACACCAACACCAACACCAACACCAACACCAACACCAACACCAACACCAACACCAACACCAACACCAACACCAACACCAACACTAACACCAACACCAACACCAAAACCAACACCAACACCAACACCAACACCAACACCAACACCAACACCAACACCAACACCAACACCAACACCAACACCAACACCAACACCAACACCAACACCAACACCAACACCAACACCAACACCAACACCAACACCAACACCAACACCAACACCAACACCAACACCAACACCAACACCAACACCAACACCAACACCAACACCAACACCAACACCAACACCAACACCAACACCAACACCAACACCAACACCAACACCAACACCAACACCAACACCAACACCAACACCAACACCAACACCAACACCAACACCAACACCAACACCAACACCAACACCAACACCAACACCAACACCAACACCAACACCAACACCAACACCAACACCAACACCAACACCAACACCAACACCAACACCAACACCAACACCAACACCAACACCAACACCAACACCAACACCAACACCAACACCAACACCAACACCAACACAAACAACAACAATATAACCACCAATATAAACCCAAGAAGAATGATCATTCTAAATTTATTCTCTCTAAGTTCATGAAATGAGGCTTCAAAACTTATGAAAATCAAGCCCACTCAATTAAAGGACTTGATAACCAAATGGGGTGATTAGCTTCAACCATTAGTAGACTCAAGAGAAATGAGGGGGATATTCTAGCATCACTTAGATGAACCATGTGAGCGTGTGATTCCGTAATAGTCAACTATAAAAACCAAGCTTACAAGATGGAATAGTCAAAGTAGCATCCCATGTAGGTGCTTCCATGGGATGTTTTTGAGAAGATCTTCCCTAGGAAACTTGATAAACAAAAAAGATTAAAAGTTATGATAGATGACAATATTACAAGTCCATATGTACCTCCTCCTTTGAGAAATAAGACAACAAAGAAACATGTGCAATCTCCCAAAACTATCATCCAAGAAAAGGATATGGAGAAAGAGCTCAACCTAGAAATTCAATTCCATGGGATTCAAGTTGACAAATGAAGGAGAAACTTCAAGGTATGATGCTTGCATCTAATGTAAGAACTTCCAATCTCATAAACCTTCCCACCAAGAAATTGGATCCTATTGCTTTCTGCATCTAGTGAGATAGATACTACGAATTTTCCTATAATTATATGTGATCAAGGAGATACGATGAATGTTATGCCACTAACCATGTCTGTTAAGCTATCTCTAGATGCACCCAAGAAACTAGAAATTAATTTTTTAGATGGCATATTACTCAAGAGTAAGATCTATTTCTATTTTATAAAATGAGTTGATGAGAGTTGATGGTTGTTTTGTGCTGATTGAATTTGTAATAATAAAAGACAAGGGAGGTACTCCTAAAGACATCATATAAGGGTGGATGTTCTTATAAAGTGTCAAGGCTAATTGATGTAAATAACTTGAATTGGGTGTGGATTTTTATGCTAGAAGAAATGCCTTCTCTTTGAAGCTTCCAAATCAAGATTATCCAATACATGACATATACTTGGGAGGAGAAGAGAGTGATATCCAATGTGACATTATTGATCAAGACATTCCATTTGAACCAAGGTGAAGAGCATGACAATGTCTAGTTGAGGGACACTCAACCCAAGCACTTGTGGGATTCAACCTATAATTTTCCATCTTCATCTAGATTTTCATAACTTGTTTTTAATATTTAACCTCAAATGTAGATGTAAATATTTGTGTTCGATAACTTTCCTCTTTTATAGTTCATTCGAGATGCATTCTATCAATGACACATTCAAATGCAGGTGTTGTTGACCAAACATGGTTGAAATTCACAAACACGTTGCATGCCATATGGTGGATACGTCGTGCCCAAGATTAATAAGAGGTAGCTAAACTCTACAAATTTCAAGCACTAAGTGTCCCCAAGTGACACAACATACCTAATCTTCTTTGGCAAATCAAATTCCACTAAGACAAAGCACAACATGCACTGATGTTTTCAAGGCATTCCATTTTGTGTGACATAAGGGAGAAGACTTTGTAATGAGCATGGAATGCATCATTAGAAGCATGTTATGTGTGGTTGTTTGAAACATCAAGGGAAATCCAGTCCAATTCACACCTATGCCCTCATCCTAGAATGCCATGCCTCACCATGCAAATTCAAAATTTACACTGGGAGGTATGAACTTGGGAAACATGTCATTCTCTATGTTGACACTCCTCTACCCTGTTAAAAAGGAGCGTCACCACCTATCCCTCTCTCACCGTCACCTGCACTAGAAACCACGTGTCACTGTCGTTCCCTCCTTACCGATGAATCACCATCACCAACTTGTCCTTGGACCTATAAACAGATCAAATACAGAGCGGATACTGCTATATCCAATATCCATATCCAAAAATATATTCAAACCGATATCTGATCCGAAGGATATCATGTAATAATATCCGAATCCGATTCGAAGAATAATATCAGAATTCTGATAAATTTCTGATCCGAACCTAAAATCATAAATTTATTATTAATAAATATATTATATATAGAAAATATTGATATTACTATGAATATATATGATAATATATATATATTTCATATTTTTATATATAGATAATATGTATTTCATAATATATGTATATATTTGTCAGATTTGGATTTTTGAAGTGGATATAGCCATATCCGATATCCTATTTGAAATTTTTGGACATGAAATTTGTATCCTAAACCCAATCCGGGTTATGCCAATGTAGGATTTTTTCTTCTTCAAAATTTTGGATTCGAATCCAGATCGATTATGCAGATTCTAGATATCCATTTACATGCCTACTTGTCCTTGTCATATCTATGACCAACAATAATAGCTCAAGACAGCCAACCTCCACTACCAACTCAGACATTGATCCACATGAGGGAACCACACGATAATCATCATTTCCTCCTCCTTTGTCTCATACAACTCCACTGAGCTCCACCAAAAAACACCTCTCCATCAACCTCACTCATTCCACCCAACTACCCCTTCAAAAAAGCCAATGCATGACATGCTTCTTTGAGCACGTGCCATGCATAGTCTTATTAAGAAACCCACTCACTAAGCCAAGACACAAAATTCTTATAGAATCACACATCATATTGTGGCCCACATCAGTTTGATTTACCAGCATCAACACATGTCCACCTCGGCCTTCATTATGGTACACATAAAGGTGGAGGCATGTGCCCAAAGAGTAGAGTCCTCTCATACCTAGGAAATTGATCCTAAGCCCAAGGTGGAGGAGGGGAGAGTGAAGAAAAATAATAAACCTATCTAGTGTTTCAGTACACACTATAGTTTGAGTAAGAGACTTAGAGGTTTAAAAGCTCATTACTTGTTGCCTCCACCCTGTCATATTTCTCTACAAGGAGGCATTGAAGGACTTAGACTTGATTGAGAAGGTCAATATTTTCTTGTAGAACATATCAATTCTTCAAGAAATATCCAAGGGTTATACAAAGAATTATGCCACTCTCACTCTTGTGTTTCTTAGTATTCAACAATAATGAGACAAACATGGTACTCACTCAATTGATTTCTATTGAATAATAGTTTTGCAAGACTAATTGGTTCCATGGGGATAGTATATTTGGGCTTTCTCTCAATTTTAACCATAAAAACTTATGGTATAAGATCGGATTTTTTTTCTACAAGCCCAAGGAGGTTAGGGAAACTGATATTCATAGTTTTGTTCTCTACATACTTTACTAGATCCTTCAAACATTATTTTTTAGAGCAAGGAGCCACAAGTAGTGGTGTCCAAAAATTTTCTCTATGTTATGTGGTGGATGCTGAATTATAAAGAAACTAATGCATACATTTATTTATGGGAGAGGTTTTTTATGGTGGTTGCATGAAAGAAATCTAATTGGGACATCATCATTACAGGTCTCATCCTCATGCTAGTTGAGAACCTTGGGGTAGTCCCCAAACTTCCTGTCCTTAAGGGAAATAATTTTAGTGATACTTGTTTGCTAGATGATGCTACTAGTATGAGGTACAATGTAGGGAAAAAGGTACTATGTTGACATACATGGTCATCCATGATCCACTTTCTCCCTGCATAATGTATCCGATGTCACCTTTTCTAGCTCAAAGACCTAAAGTGGCAACCCCGACAACAACATAGCTCAAACATATCTGACCCTTCCTCATCATGACACACCCTCCAAACACCACCCTATACATGGAACCCAATAGAGTATACTTGGTCCACCCGTGACTGGAAGAAGATGTATAGCTAATGTCTTACTCCTTTTAGCAATAGTCAACCATGATGGACCTCAATGATTTGGACATTCATGGTCTTCATCTACAATACCTGAAGATGTCTTCTATGTTGAGCAAATTGGATGCCTAGCACATCATCTGTAACCACTACCCACATCTGTATGCTCTAGAGTCAGCCCTAGACTTCAAGATGCTCCTTCATGACCCATTTGGATAGAACAACTATGGGGGTCCCTTTAGACCAAAGCCCCTCAATGAGACTCCAGTTGTGCCTTGCACACACTTATTCTTGTAATGTGGACATTGTATTGAATGAGCTTGGGTGGGGTGTCATCTAGACCTTCTTCTTAGTTGTCTAATGTATCTTTCTTTTTGCATTCTTGACATGTTCATTCATCAAGTATGTTCTTTGTTTGTTGTATGCATCTCAAATGTGAACTTTGTTAATATGTTTGTTGTTTTTTTGCATGTTCTATAAGACTATTTATTTTTTGGTCTGATTGTGGAATTGTAAATTTAAATGTATCCAGACGCTGTAATTTTGAACTTTTGTGAAGTATCATCCCAAAAGGGCATATGCCATCATTTTTGAACTAGTTCACCATTTGATACCATTGTCTACACCATGTTTTTTGTCCTTTCTGTTGAGATAATGATAAGAAAAGATATGTTGTTCTTGTAAACTATTGAAACTAAACTCATGAATCTAAATTTTGTGCAATGTTTATATTAATTCAAAGACGCAAATAAATAAAATGACTGCTTCTGATGCTTAAAATGAACTTAATTATGGATGTTTTATGTGAAATGAGAAGGCATTCCTCCCTTTTATCTTCTTAAATCCACCAATCTAGAGAACCTTATTACAAGACTCTGATGACTAAACCATTTAGGAAAACTCATCCTTAGCATCAACCATAAGTTATTTTCATTAAGTGGTGAAGATGATTGAAATAGGAATCTAATAATAATGGTTGGGTGCTTTGTCAAAACTTAGACTAAAATTTTCAATCTTTAAAATCCACAAAAGTGTAAATGATAACTTAGATGGTATGCTAACCTAGTTTCAAACATCGATCTAATCTTTATGATTGGGTATCTTGATCTTTATTCAGAAAAGGAGTCAATGTGCCTAAAACGTGAAATGGTAGATTTCAAAATATGGAAATAGGGGATACAATTGCTCTTAGAGGAGTGCCTAGGTGATGATGAATCATTGAGGTTGTTATTTGGGGGTAAACCTCATTGAGTGAGAGATTACTAAGGATATGGAGAGAAATTAGTTTCTTATCTAACTTGAAAAGAACCACACTTCTAATAATATGATTTTTCGTTCATGACAATAATCCAAGTAGAAAAGACAAAAATTTAGTTGATACTAGTTCAATTTCATCTTTATGAAATGCATACTTTTCTTTGAATCCTAATTCAGATTTTATCACTTGAGTAAAATCAATGGTTTATTCTTGGGGTGATTTGATGATCATAGTTCATAGCACTTTTTATGCCCTATTTTGCTGAGCCCAACGATTCAGATTCTGTATCTTGGTTATATTTTAGCTTGCATAAATTACTATCATAGTTAAATATGTTGAGTTCATCTTGACTAATACAAAATACTCCAATGTAGAAATCATGAGACTTGGTTCATCTAGAACCAAAGCTACTTTTTCAATCTACACTTTGGACGCAATAAGTCTGATTAAACCTTAACATAGAGAAACACACTGTATCTCTGTTAGCACGTATCATGTCCACCTCCATGACTCAACTTTGAGTGTTCCCATAATAGGCTACACTATGCCTCAACCAACAAACACCATTCCCAATCACAATAACTAGGGTCAACTTCAACTCCAGCAAGCACACCATGCTCCTATATAGCACTTGTGTATTGAATCAGTAAAATTTGCCAAGTTGACTATACCAAAGCATGACATGTTTGACTAATGACATAACATGCAATCTCATAAAAATGTATTCAAGATAACCATCGACAAGGCATGTCAACCCTTTGATTTGTCGTGTTGAACGGTCATGGAGACCATATTTTTGGAAATATTGAGAGACATGGCATGCCTCATCCCAATCATATTGTGTCTTGATATATATATATGTATATATGTATATATATAAATATAAATATATAAATATATAAATATAAATATATAAATATAAATAAATAAATAAATAAATAAATAAATAAATAAATAAATAAATATATATATATAGACTAGGAGAGTGGTTTTGATGGGACGTCTCTCATTTTTATTCCAATCTAATCTTAGGATAAGAGAGAGTGGCCACCAAAGGGTGATTCTGTGCTGGAAGAGGATGAAAGGAAGAAGAAGGCCAAGGGACATTACCTCATTCTCAAGATAGAGAAGCTTCTTGTGTAGCTCCTTTGTAGATAATTACTCCTGTACTTGTGTTGTATCATGTTTCTTTTTTTTCTTCTTCTTCTATTGTGTTTCTCTTTATTTACTCCTTTGAACTTTATAAAAATGTGGCTCACAACCTTGTTTGTGAGCCACCTTTGAATATGGAGTAGTTTTCCTTATGTTAGTACTTCTTTGGAACCTATTAGTCATGTAATGAACAACTCTTTATAATGCAACAAGTTTCCTTATAATTTTTTAGTATATATAATTACTTAGGGAGATATATGTCTAAGGTTACTAAGACCTCCTTATCTACATACCATGGATGGATAAAAATTTAATGGAGGATTATTGGAGCTTTAATTGCCTATAACTCGAGGGTGAGTAGTAATTTCTGCATGTAAGTATCCCTACACAAATAATGAAGGTGGGAAATTGTTTTCTTTAATGGAATTTAGGAGAATATGTTATGTTGTGATAGACTATTAGTTGGAATACAATAATCTAGTTGCCTAGGTGATTAGTAGGTGGGAGTCATTAATCATATTGTAGTGTCTGATATGGACAAAGAGGAATTTCAAACTATTTTGTGTGAATGTTCATCATATGATTAATAGGTCTCACAATATCAAATGCATTTTTTAAATTGACTACTTGAGATAAACTTATGTTCATCCTTAGTTAATTAAGAATTAAATCAAATCAAACTCTTTTCTTCTTGAACTGCATGGTTAATTGAATTGGTTTATTTTTATATGAGTTATCTTTTTGTGGACATTACCTTACACTATACTATTATTGACCCTTCCTATTGTAGGACTCTAGTGTGTTGTTCAAGTTTATCTTGTAACTAATTGCATACGCACCCCTTGAGAGGTATCATCAAAATATGTGTTAAGTATCACATTTTTCATATGTAACATTATGTGTGGATTGATCACATCATGTAGATTGACCCACTATATGATTTTAATATGCCCCCCAGTTTGTGAGTAGATGAAGTAGGAGCGAGTGGTTTACACTCTTAGGGGGTTTACCATGTGTTCCTCCTGGGGGATGGGGTGCTTATTCCCATCAATAATAATAATAAAAAGAAATTACATGTGGATAGAAGGACTATATCCATTTTTTTATGAAACTCCTCTGCCACCACCAAACCCATTTTTTCCACTTTACTATGGTTGTTGTTTAGGTTAATATTTAAATCCACACTACCCACAACATGTGAGTAAGTATATACTGTGAAAAGGTTAAACTAATTACCAATTATAACGTGTTATATAAGTTAGGTGATGAAGTATATTTTGTCCATATCTATTGTTGAATGTACAACCAATCATAGTTTTTGTTTACCATTTTATGTGTATGCACATGTATTCATATGTATGAACATATTTGTAGACAACAACATGGTATTGTTTTTCTCATTATTTCTATAATAGGAAAATTACTAAGAGAATATTCCAAACCCATGTTTATAATTGTGATCTATGTTATAGTTACATGTAGAATCTACTTGACACTAAGAAAGAACATTAAGGTACATAACATTCTACTATTTACTTATGTTCTAAGAAAGGGGATATAATGCATGCCACACTAGTATAGAAAGATATAGTATATGCGTTGTAATTTCATAAATTTTAAAATTTGCGGACTGGTGATGCCAAGTTTGATGGAATGGATATGCAAAAAAGTGATAAGTTTCATTAATGGGGTAATATTTCTCAAATGGATGGTTACATTCAATATGAAGTTTATCACATGATCACAACAGAATTGTTAAGATGGAGGAATGCAACTGGAGTAGTATGTGACCAAAAGATCCATCTCAGATAAAAAGTAAGTTTTATAGAATAGCTATCTATAACTGAACATGGTTATAGGGGTAAATGTTGAATGATGAAGAAATACGATCCCAAGAAGAAGAACGTGTTAAAGATGTATTTGCTGAGATGGATTTATGGGAAGATAGGAAATGAATGGTTGAGAAATGACTATATCAAAAACTAAGTGAAAGTGAAGAATGTTCATGACAATTTTCATAAGGGTCACTTGAGATAGTATGGTAATGTGAAAGACACATCAACCAACATGCCTATTTGAAGCACCATTGAGTCAAACATAATTTATAGTAGAATATAAAGGCATAAATGAATATGGAAAGAACTTTAAGGAGATATTTTAGATATTTACATCTTGTTGAGAGTATGACCCAAAATAGTGATGATTGGAAAATAAGCTTCCATGTAGCCAAACCTAGCAAAAATAATATTGAGGCTTATATGATGATGATATCCCTCTTGAATGTAATGAATGTGTAAGGTCATTAGATACTCCATATTGTTTATATTTTGAGCCTTCTCTCAATGACCTCAATAATATTTTTTGATGACTTGACACAATAAGTGTTAGTATCACTTTACAAGGTATAAGGCCCACTTGTTTAGTGGAATTATGCTTCCATGAAATTACATAGAGATAAAGAGTGTGGTCCTACATTCAACTATAATTTTATCTTAACGTGGAAGCTTTTATTTAGGATTATGGGGAGACAATCACAAGCATAAACAAAGTATACCGTGTGCCTAAACTACTTTTTAATATTCTTATAATTTGTTGAATAAACTTGAAAGCCATTTATTATCATGTTTGAAGTATATAGATAAATGTTTTAATATACTTGCATCATCTTGAATAAATGTTAGATAGATAGTGCACATTTACTTTAACTTTATTATACTATATACTATATTTTATATCAGCTTGTTAGACAAACTCATGCCTTTCTATTGGATCATGATAATCTATTCCTTATGGGTATATAAAGGTGACTTACATAGATTTAAGGACAATACTATACCTAGAATTCTAGAGAACATAATGAGAAAATTACTAGGTTCCCTTTATGGCTTAAATTAGTTTTAAATTTCATAGTGACACAATTTTCTATAAATAATTTCTTTTGGTAGGGTATTTTTTGTAGTTTCATACTTTTTTATTGGATTATTCAAGGGACTTGAGATATGGTTGTTATCACTTCGTCTGGGAAGTTCTTTTTACAACATGATATGGGCATGTGAATGATTGTCATCTAGATGTCACAATGCATAACCTCTTCGACTAGTTTTCTTTAACTTAAAATAGTAACACAAGCAAGGATTGAAAGCCCTAATTGATGCATGTAATACACCAAAAATTTCAATGCCAAAATGTAAAGATTAACCATTACTACAATTAATAAGCAATTCTAGACAACTTATATAAGAACTAACATTAGGAAGTATAAATGCAACTTAACAAGATGAAGATATAGTATGATAAAAGCCTATGGAATTCATAAAAGCTATCATTTTCATTTGTTTTCATTTTATAAAATTGGTGTATCTTAAGTCAATGCTCTAAAATAATTGTTTTTCATTTTTCATTCACTTTCTTATATTGTTTACTTTGAGTTGAAATGAATGATGAAGATGATACTTGTTATATTTAAATGTGTTCTATAGACCTTGCTTTTTAGTTTGATATTAAATTAATCTCAGTAGTAACAATAATGTATATTGTGTTATCTGATTCAGTATCATGCATGTATTATTCAAATCACTTTTTTTTATTATAGTTACTATGTTTATGTATTCCCTAATTGATATCATGGTTACTGTCCACTTATGCTTGATGTGTGGTTTAGTATATTATCTTGACATATGTTTTAAATGATTTAGACATGTGTAATAAATCATTTGCAAACATCTTTCATTTGATTGACTTTAGACTTTAAGAGAAGAGCCAAGGTGGCCCAAGAGGTGATTCTACTATCCTAGAGGCTACAAGGAAGAAGAAAGAAGAAGTGAAAATTTATCCTCATTGAGGAGAGGACTTGATCCTCCATTTCCACTTTATATATCTCTCTCTATAACTATAGTATCTCATTTTGTCCACTTATTCTTCTGTTTCCTCTTATATTCCCCGCATATTATGCATGCTTGTGTGTAGATCTATCATTACTGGGGTGAATTTCCTTGTACTTAGATGATAATTGACATTATTTTTTAGTAATAAACAAATTTTTGCTTCAATTCAAATTTCTTTCTTTATAGTTCACTTTAAATTCCTATGGAAATCTTGGCAGGGTTCCCTACTCTCCTTAACTTGAATTTGAGAGAAAAACTAGTTTAGTGGGTAGCATGTTGGAGCATTAACTATCATTGCATGAGAACAAACAAAAGTTAATGCATTATTATCTATGTACTTCTATATATTGTTATAGTGGTTTCCTTGTAGATATTTAAGGAAACTCTTTCTATGCTTATGATTGATTTTTGAGAGACATTAACCTTGCAAAGTAGATGACCAATAGTTGAAAGACATTAATAAATTTTATGGATATAGGTAAAATATGAGAATTTTGTACATTTTATCTGTTCATAATGTGTGTTGCAGATGCTATGCCGTACTCCAATTTTTTTGTTGTTGAGAAAAAAGAGATTAATGTTATTCATCAAGTTCTCTAGTTAGGAAAAGATAGTGCAAAAAAAAAAATTGCTTGTAGGTGAGCCAGGGAGGGACAAATGAATAAAGAAACTATAAAAAGAAAGAAACATAGCGTCAAGTACTCTGATCTTTAGCTTGATAAACACTAAAAGTAATCTCATAATTAATTTTGCAAATTTATAACAAACTCAAATCATATTTTACTCTTGAATCATTGTTAATTTAATAGGTTAGTGTTTGATATACATTGGTTCCTTTTAGAGATGACCTTAAGCTAGTACTATAGTTGACCCATCCTACTGTGGGTGTTAGGCTGTGTTGCTTAGGTTTATAATTGTATGCTCACCTTTAGGACACAATTTTTCTTGGAGTTGTTTCTAGGGAATCAATTCCTAATTGTATATTCCAACCTAAATCTCATTTACTTAATTTTGTAATTCCAAAAAAATTTATATTTTATACTTGTTTAGTTCTTACATTTTTGATGTCTTCATAGAACTTAACCATCTTTCTTCTTATTTAGAATGAACCGTGCATGTTTCAAACTTGACATAGTTCATACTCGTACCCTAAAGTTCTTGATAACATTAAGGTTGTTTTAACCAATAGGAAGACACAATCAAGATGTAAGAAGCACAACAAGAATAAATCTAGTCCAAGTGTAACATAACTAAAAATGTGATTGTGGACCATGCTTTTCTTGACTCTAGTATCCATAGAAAAATGAGGTGTCTGATTCAACTGTCGTCCAATCAACTCTAACTCATGCACAATTTTTTTATTAGAGCCGAGTCTAATTGGCATGATGCAACAAAATGATTTTGGAGGCTAGCTAATGAAGATCCAAATCTTCATGTGGAGAACTTCTTATAATTATGTGATATAGTAAATATAAATGGGATGAAGTATTACTATCTAGGTCTTTGAGTCTTTCCTTTTACTCAAAGAGCTAGGGAAAAATAAGTGGGTTCAAGGACTAGAAAGAGGGTAAACTCAAACTTGGAATCCCCTCCTAACAACTTTCTAGAGAAAAAATCCCTCCAAGCAAGACTAGATCCTGAAGAAGATCTCGAGCTTAAAGAAACAATATGGAGAAACACTCATTGATGCATGGGAAAGATGCAAACAATTACTCCAAAGGTGTCCACACCACAATATTCCTTAGTGTATACAATAGAGTACTTTATATGTTGGTTTATCTCATGATATCACGTCTACTAATGATGCAATCGTCTGAAAAAGTTTCTTGACCATGAATGCAACTAAATTTGAAAGGCTTATTGATTTCATGTCAATGAACCAATCTATCAAGGGTAGGGAGCATGGAAATAGCAACCATCAAAATGTAAATGTGATACCATCCCTCAATGCAAAAATTGGAAGTTTCATCGAGAAATTCAACCACATGAATACCAATTAAGTGCACTAAGTAATGGTGTGTGATTTCTGTAGTGGATCAAATAAGAAACTTGATTGCAAGGCTCCATCATATGAATTTGGTGAAGAAGATGTAACTTTTGTTGGGAAACACCAAAGGAACAATCCATTCTCAAAATTTTACAATCCTAGGTGGGTAGAATATCCCAAACTTTAGTTTGAAGGACAATGAGTAGCAATATGAGAAACACCAATACAATCAACAACCACAACTAGATAAGACTTACCATGTTGAGAGTAAAGGTTGGAAAACTCAGAGCTCTAGCCATTTAATGAGTAAAAAGGGTATGAATTAAAGCCATGTGCGTAGCAATCAATGCAAATTCATAAGACTATCATTAATGATGAATATATGGAAGAAAATTTGTAACATACCAGAACCGAATCTCATAAATCTAAAAACCCTAATTCCATGATTTAGATGCCCTGGGTTTAGTTCAAGAGAAAATTACCAAACACGGTGTAAGTTATATCATAGTGGACCAAAACTGAACACTGATATTTAGTGTTTAGAAGACTAATATTAATTAATGATAGTAATTGTACATGTTTCATATTAACTCCTAACTCACTTGATATGAATGATCATTAGATTGAAGTTGGTAAATGCACCAATAAAGTGTAGAATATAATTTAAGACTGATATATTAATAAATGGCATATTATGCAACTTTTGTCTTAATACATGCATATCAATGTTTTAGCGTCTCATAACCCTCACTATTATGATTAATCCAACTAGTAAGTTTAATAATGACAAGATTGATATTATCCATACAAGTGGTCATGATGCAAAATGCATTAACATGCATCAAAGAAAACACTATAATTAAAGAGGGTTAAATGATTTAAAAGGGTATGTTGACTAAATAATGATAATAGTTATAGACATGTATAAAGGAAAGTGTGATAACCTGTAAATTCACACTTTGAATATGACTTCTATTTTTGACATCTCTCTTTTTTTCACTGTAAATTCCATGTTTGTATGTGTCTTGATGCACAACTAGTCCATCTAGTATGCATGCATCACCTAGGTGATACTCAAGTTGACAAAAAATCAAGTTTACATTCATGT
Source organism: Alisma plantago-aquatica (assembly GCA_963693085.1). Classification (NCBI taxonomy): domain Eukaryota; kingdom Viridiplantae; phylum Streptophyta; class Magnoliopsida; order Alismatales; family Alismataceae; genus Alisma; species Alisma plantago-aquatica. The sequence goes on from OY856412.1 coordinate 1,426,015,221, forward strand.
TTTATATCATCACTTTTAAATCCAACTTTGATCATATGCTTTAGAAATATTTGTACCCTATTCTCATTCTCATGTTGTATCTCTCTCCAATTTCTAATGCTCCAAATTTTGTTCAATTCTGAGCTCGAGAGTGGGAGATATGCATGTTTGAACATCCTTATTTTAAAAACCTAATTCACCATTTTATTCCTCTCTGGTTGCATCTTGGTCGGCCTTTTAGAGCCCGATTTGGGGCGTGCGACCCATCTACACCCCTTTACTTTTCCACTTATACCCAACGATCTGCACCACTTGGACCCAACAATATGCACCACTTTCTATGGACCATTCATGAAGAATGGATTCTTGGGCAAAGGATCTCATCCTTGAGATCCATTAGCCTTAGATTACATCCCTGTCCAACGACCACAATTCTATCTTCAACCTCCATACACCATGGCCGAAAACCATGGTGTTGAGCTCCACTAACTCTTCTTTTCTCTTTCTTTTGACATAGGTTAACCCTCCTTTTCTCCATAAAACTTCATACCCTACTCTCTCCCTCTACTTTTCTTGGCTTTTCATGCCTATCTCCTCTCCTTTACCCTTTCTTCCACCCTAGAAATGGCGGCACAGTAGCAACCCATTTGGGCTTCCCCTATAAGTGGTGATCTGCCGTTAAAAATGCTCCTCCGACCTCACCTAGCCCAAATGAGACTGGACGACATGTTTTCAAAGCACCACTCGGTCCCAAGATCACTCCCCATCCAACTCTGACAAGCAACTTCTACAACTCCATCGTGGAGCTTCTGCTCATGTGTGCAATTGTGGAATGAGGGTGAACAAGTCAAGCTTTGGGGTCAAGCCTTATGGCCTAGATCCAACCACCCATTCTCTTCCCCACTTTCTCTCTTGGGTTGGACCAAGGGCCAAGGCCTTCTTGGCATGATCCCATAACTCAAGAAAATGTTCTCAGCTGCACGATGCATGATTAAGGGTTAAGATCACCACCAAAATAGGTAAAGATCCCATATTTTCCATGTTTTGTTCATGATTTTTGACAAAAGACCATATATAAATCCCTTGTCCAAAAATAGAAATATAGTATGTCATTTTGATTGGGAAAATCATAATTTTCAATAAAAAATACTTCTAGAACCTAGATCATCTTGTAGTTCCTTGGATATTCCAAAATGCATGCTTTCTATGTTGTTTTGAGGTGATTTATGATGTTTTATCCACAAGCTTGCTCCTTTCTCTCCCAAAGTCTTATCTTTTCCTAGTATAAAAAGATTGAAAATCTCTATATGAAAAGATTCAACATTTTATCACCATATGAACCCTAATGTAATCTAATATTGCTTGTATGATCTAGAATGGACCTTTATGCAAAAGATCATTACTTTAATGTCTAATCTTGTTCATGTGTGCTTCAAACTTCTATATATTTTCTAAATCAGTAGATTTCACCTTCAAATGCAATCATTCTTGACCATGATCTTTCTTGGACCCTAATGATGCTCTCGTGACACTTAATGTGTCTTAACATGACTTTGTGTGTACTTTTGTGATAGATGTTAAAACTTATGAAGTTATTGATCCAAAGTTACTCAAGATGATTATGTGAATTCCAAGTAAGTAATCTTACATGCCTTGTATCCCTAAATGCCTTATGAAACATTCTTGTGCACTTACATGATTAAGCAACCTAATCTTAACTTGAAATGCAATCTAGTATGCCTATTGATATATGAAGATCCAATCTTAGCAAATATTTCCCAATGATCATCCATTTTAGATAATGATCTCAAATTGAGTACCTTGGTGATGTTTATGACACATAATCCAAATACATATCATATATACTCTAATGATGACTAACTTGAATGTAATTGACCCCATACGACTAATTTTCACAATGTCGTTGACTATGTGATTTACTTTAGTCCAATCTACTATTTTCTCCAACTAATATTTTGAACTCTAATTTTAGATATTTGAATTGGTAATGATGTCATGTTAAGATATAAATGAATCCATAATCTTGATGTAACATGCTAATGAACATGCATTACTAGTTGAAATAATGAAATCAATGATGAAAGATTTGATACCTAGACTTAGGTGACACATCCAACCACTATGATTATGATTAATATGGACAAATATTGCTGAAGTTAATCCAATTACACTCATTTGGAATTTTAAGATCTCAACCATGACTCAATTGCCAAGATATAGTCATGTGTTAATTAAGTTCTTCTAAGACAAGTGGTTAATCTTGTTCTCTATTCAAGGTACACTTTATCCTCCTATTGGCCAAAATATTTAATTTGCTTATATGTATGTATGCTTAAACTTATTGGATTTATATAATTGTTTGAGATACTTGTTTCCTATTATTAGTATACCTATTTTGCTTAAAATATGTTGAACAAATCTTGAACATAATTGAACTTGTCCATTATACAAACATTGTGTACCTGCATATATTCTTGGGGTAAGGTCACAAGGCATGTTGAAACATGGTTATCTCATTGACTTTGGTCTTGAGTCTCACATAGAGGCAGGGTGACATTTAGGATTAAGCCTCATATGCCCCTCATAGACCCTTCCTAAGGGAAGTTGGTGAATGGCCATGCAATGTTGTTTAGTATTATGGAAATGCACTTAAAACATGATTACATCTTAATGAAGTAGTCTTTGATTTTGTTCCTTTATTTCTTGTTATTACATTCAGTTTTTCCAAACATATATGTTCTATTAAACCTGTGAGTTTATGTATTTTATAACATACTCAATATAGTTGTGCTAAGGTGTACCCATTTTATGTTTTTAGGTAACATGTACACTATGACTCTTGTTAAGATGGTTGCTTCTGTTCTATTATGATAATCTAATACTCTTACTCTTAGACACATCCAATGTCATGCAAATGGAAGTTATACATGTTATTATATGGGACTATGATCTTCATGTCAGGCACTAGTTCTACTCCTTTCATACCATGCTATTTCATACCTTAGTTCCCTATCTTGTTGTTGTTGTGCCTTTATTCATGCATATCTATGTGATCCATTCTAGAGATGACCCAGATTCACTATCCTTTGGATGTGCATCCATTAGGAGTGTGGACTTAGGTTAATAAATAGTTAAATGACAAAAAGTGTGAGATGAGAAGATAATGATAAAACATATAATTCTAAAAATATTATAGACCGGACTAGATTAGAATAATGCATAAATATTTTGTGTCCCACTACCCCAAAAATATTTCTATTTCAAATTAAGGGTTAATAATGTTTAAATAAGGTTGAATGCTATAAAATGTATTAATCATCATAAGAAGGAATAAGGCATATTGCTAGAGTGTTATTCTGACCTTAATTGGACTAAAATAAATTTAAAGGAAATATAAAAAACTTAGATAAAATATTGATAATAATTGAACATGGGTTTTACTGAAAGTGTTTCTTGGGAAGATAAACCCACAACAACCCCATTCCCAAAGTTTTAGGGAATTTATTAATTAGAATATTTATATGGAGGTGATAGCATTGAAATCAAAAGTATTAAGTGAAAGGGTGGAATTTCTCAAAATAAAAAACTTGATCCAATGACATGCTCAATTCAGTCTAGTGGTCGAGCTTAATATTAATTAGATGGTTCTAGATACCTCAATTTGATTAGAAAGAAAGTATTATCATAATAACCCCAATATTAACCGGTCAAGTTCTATAAAGTGCATTTCTTTAAGTTTTGTGGTTCACTTTGTCACACACCCTCTCTGTATTTTCTTTCTACTTTCATCTTTTTAATTGGATGGCTGCATTTATTTGTCACCACATCTGGCAGTTTGTGACCCACCTTCAACCTTGGGCTGCTTGTTCCTATCCATGCAATATTCTCATTGTGTTTTCTCCCCTATATTTCTATCCTCATCTTTATATCTCTCCTTTTACTTCAACAAATGATTTTTTCTTTATGGGTTTCCTCATAACCACCTAATTCTATCTACCCTTAATTTTCCTATAGGTTGTGCTTTATATTTCTCCATCACACACCTCCCATGTTTTTTCCTTTTACTCCTTCCACTTTCCATATTCTCAAATCCCTTTGTCTTTGTACCTATACAAAACCCTTCAAAAACCTCAGTGCCTCTTCCAAAAACCAATGTCACGTGCTTGTCCACATTGATTTTCCCGCACCCAACTTTCTCTACCCCAACCTCCTAGAAGCACCTCTTTGAGTTTGATAAAGTGGATGTAGGCCTCATGGATGTGGGAGATGGTTAGAAATAATATGTCTCAATTCCAAAAATATGATCACACCAACAATTGGGCCTATTGAGTTATACATCCATGTTTCCCTTTTTTTGCAGCATATCTCACTGCAACGTGTTTGTTTTTGGTTTTCTTGCAATACACTTGCTTTTGTTCCTTGATTCTATAGGTTCATGGGAATCACAAACTCAAATCTTTGTTTGGTTTTCATTCTAATTCCTTTGGATCTTTGGACCATCCATCATGTTATCCATGGAGGTAGTCCCAACCATGGCTATTTACTAACTTGCGGCCCCTTTCTTGACTTGTTGAGACCGAAAGAACATCTGGAAGCCGAAAGGATTAGTTGTTGGTATGTTGTGTGGTGGTTTGGAATTTTGTCTTACATTTTCAAAGAGATTATGAAGATATGTGAAGTTTGTCACATGATAGTGTGAGGAAGAAGATCATTGCTGGCAATTTTCTATTGAAGCTCTTGTATTTACTCATTTGTGCTGCGTTGAATATGGGCATTGTTGTATTTTCCCCACACTAGTTTGAGTTAGTGCTGATGTGTTTTCTTATTTTCAAATGAAAATGACTTCCTTTGTCACACCTAAGGTATAATTAACCATGGAGGGACAAATCAACCATTTTCTAAGATGTTCCAACTTTATAAAATCAACAAATAGATTCATATTGATAAATTAGTAATTAGTTACTTATACATCATAGAATGTTGGACAATTATGTTTTTTGAATTCAAAACATCATTATCCATCTAACGTTGAGGTTCTTATAACCTAATTTTTATGTTTTCAAGATGTGATTTTAAGGTTTTTCTAATTGGATAATTTATAAAATATTATATAATTATCTGTAAATTAGTAATCAATAAGTATATATGTTTTAGAATCGAAAATTATACTGTACCTCAATATTTAGGTTTTGTGACCTAATTCAATGTAATGAAAGGTGACTTTTAGTGCATACATGTTTGAGGACAATTTAATCCTATATCTGTATAATTTTTTAATCGATGAATCAAGACTAAGTTGTGGAACTAGGGTTTGACTATGGCTGATTTTAGGGTGGTGAATCAGGTTTGTCATATTATTTTACTCATTATTGGGAAATCACCTAATTTCCTATATATTTATATATTTAAGACTTCAACCATTATGTTCTCAGTGAAGCTTATTCCTTTGAATTGATATTATTGGAAGATCCCTTTTGTTATTTGTTTATCTTTCATCAAGCACTAAAGTTGTTGGATATCTATTCATGGGTCCTCTGACCCTTGTTGATATGTATGAATGTTCTCACCACTTTAATATTTGATAATGATTTATAAGTTATGGAACTTATGATCTTGCCTAGGATATTGGGCATGTCTGGTTTTGAATAGTCTTATCTACAAGTAGGTACACCATATTCTTAAACACTGAGGTTTTATTCCTTTTGCCATGTACTGGTTTTAGTCCTCTTGCCATGCACTAAGGTTTTAATCCTCATACAAATCTATACTTATTTGGCACTAAAAGTTTAGTCATTATGCCATTGGTTTGGAATATATGGGTTCAAACCCTAATTTTTAGATTATGTTATTATTTCAAACAATCAATATGCAATTGTTATGTCACTATGTATAGTTCAAAAGGTAAGAATATCTCTTAATGCATGCCTTTCTTTAATAAATTACTTTTTTGGTATCATCATCCTTTGGACATCCATTTGGATGATTTCATATCTATCTTTATTTGGGAGCCTTGGTATATTATATGATACTTTTCTTTATTGTTGCTTAATTACCTATTCTATGCACATACTAGCTTTAGCTGATATTTTTAATTGTTTGCTTCGAACCCCTTAGGTAAAGAATACATTAGAAGGATGACTAAGTTGACCAAGACATGCACAAGTGTATCTGATTTTTCTTGGGAGATATAATTGAAGTGGTTTGATCACCCTATGTATCTAAGATTCATGTTATGGATTTTGCATTATGTTCTCACCATTTGGGTGTCAAGATTGCAAATCTTATAAAATTGTGTAGTTAGAAATATTTTCTTATGCTGCTATGTTTTTTTGTTTTGAACATACTCAATTGAATATACTGGATATATTCATATGAAGCAATTCATGTTGGTGTTTGGTGTAGGATTATTCCATTTATTTAGTTGAGTAAGGAGTGATTCCCTTTCAGTTCTCGATCCTTACATGATTCTACTCCAAGGTTCTCACTACATGATGATTCAAGCAATAGAGGAAGGTATATGAATAATGAGATGTGGTAGTCACGTTCAATGTGAGCATCTTAACTCTATCAAGTTTCCCCACAAAGTAACCAGACAACAGAGCTTTTTGTATTTTGGGTGATATAGGTAACGGATACTTCAAAACTACCAACTATTATGAAGGATCTAGTATAAATATTATGCCTATAACTGTCTTTATTAAGATCGGTTTGAAAAAATATAAGCAAATGAAAATTCATTTTCATATGGTGAATCATTCACGTGCAAGCTCCAAAGTTGTGAATGAAGACGTACTTATGAAGATTGATGAGTATTTCATATCAATTGTTTTCTAATTGTGGTATATAACTGAGAGGAACCATGAGATTTTGTCTTGGAGTGCCCCTTTCAAAAAAAATATGAAGGTTGTGATTGATGTCAACCAAGAAGTTATGGATTTTTAGATCTATGATAAAAGACCACTTTCTCCATTATGAATACAATCAAAGTTCTTCAAAATATGAAATACATGCAAAGGAGTAATTGGAGGAAAATTGCAAACCACACATTGATGTCGTTGGCCAAAGTGGTTATCTAAATTTAGTACTTGAACATGACACTATCCAACTAAGGGACATAAAATCCAAGTGCTCATGAGGGGCATCCCACCATTTCCCTTTCCATTAGAGTTTTTTTTATACTTGTCTAGTTGTAAAGTTTATTTTTATGAATGTACATATGTGTGTTATAGGAGCTATCATTTTTCATTCATGTTGACTTATTATTAATGTTGTGATATGATGCTTGATTAAATTACATGAATCTTAATACTTTTTGCTGAAATTTTGTCTGACATGACATGCTCGGGATTAGATGAGATTTGTAAAGGTTCATAAATGGAAGTGTTGAGTGTTGCTGATTGTCTATATAGTGTATCCCCACATGACATGCCATTCCCCATTGTCCTTGTATTATAACTGTCCCCGTTGTCCTTGTATTATAACCATCCCCCATTTTCTTGTATTATAACCAATGCTACTACAAGGAGACATGATGTGTACATTTTCTCGGACATCATCTTGAACTTGCAATAAATTCAGTTCAAGCTACTAAGGATCAACATACCATACTCCTTCGGGGACATGATGTGTGTTTTTGTGCAAAAAAATGTGAAGAGGATTATGGAATTCAACATGACATGCTTCCTTGTGCATACATCATGTCACACAACTATCGAAAACCATCAAGGCTCAGAATCTTGACAAATTGCTGTCTGCCTAGACACTTCATGTCTCATAGAGAAAGTTCAAAAAACATATATAAGAGGAAGTGTTGATTTGGGAACATCATTTCATTCCCTAATCAACACCATGTTTCTCCCTCTCAAGCAACACTGACCCCAAAGGAGGAAAGTTTCACACCATAACCATCTCCTGATATCTAAGCAATGAGCACCATCACCAATGCAGCTCCACAAATCATAGTTGCCTACTAGTTCCCTCGCTTGTGGTCCTCCCCAACAACCATCCACTAGCCACTACCTCCAATCAAGGAAGAAGGAGAAGTAGGTGGTCTCAACTCACCTCCACTGCAGCTTGAGCTACACCCAAGCCATATTCACCATATCAAGTAGTAATACTGGAAGGAGACAACCCATAATGCCACTCCATCCTCCTCCAACACAAGCCAAGGACACTAGAGACCACCACTTGAAATACTGAGCCACAACACCAACCACAATGAGCCACTTCTAGTCTCCTCACTACCACTAGCCCACGTGACCACCAACTTCACCTGCTCTAAGACTGCTCAACCATTGCCACCTGAGCTCAATGATGTGCCTAGACACAACCTACCTCCAATATTAGTGAAGAAGAGATCTACAAATAAAAATAATCTCCAATCCCTTTTAATCACCATAACTACACATCAAGTACCCTTAATCTGCAATGGTGCATAACATGGGTCAAAGAGACAAAGAGGTGAATCCTCTATGGATGTTGCAACCCTTGAACCTGAATTATAAGAGGAGGTGAAGGAAAATATTCTATTATGCCTTTAACTTTGCAATTTGAGGAGGAGTTGAAGCATTTCCATAAGTTGGTGACTCCTCTTTTGTTCTTCACATAGTTCATCTACAATGAGATGTTGGAAGACCTATGTTTTGTCTCCTCTATAAAGCCAATGTTCATGTCTTTTTCTTTGCTTCCATGTGGTCACTATGGGTCAAAACAAGACATATCCAACACTTACTGTAGAGTTTTTAATGACACTTGACACCGATGATTAAAATTCTATTACTTTTTAGATACAATAAAATATTTACTTTCACTTGGGTAGAATTCTCGACATCACTCGGAAATGATGCAAATAGTTTATCAAGTTAACCTGATGATTTCAAGCACATGGATTTCTATTTGAGCTCATAGAAAACACCTCTTGTTCACCAAATAAGGCCACAAAATCCCACATTCATAGCTTCATTCTTCACTACCTCAATAATGTACTATTAAATACAATCTTTTCTAGGAAAGAGACCCATGGTGTCTTCTTCAAATATGAATTACTTTCCTATTATGCATCATGAAGAAGCTTAAGTTAGACATTGAATACTTTCTACTGAAGAAATCTTATAGCTTGACCACACCAAAGAAAAATAATGGTGATAATTTTATTGGTGGCTGATCATCAAACTTGTAGAGATATTTTGGTTGGTGCCTAAACCACCCACCTATAGGGAAATGATCTTATTAATAGAAATTGTATTTGGTATCCCCTATCCCCTGGACTGATGTAAGCAAGGGTAAACACTTCATAGTCATTCACATATACCTAGAGGCTTGTTTTTCTCTTCTTGACATTGTACAAGTTTCCTTGTCAAATCTAACTAACTTGAAGAGGAAATCAGAAGAGCACCAATAGTTGGGATTAGATGTAGCAACAATTCACTTGAACCAATTTTCTTTAAAGCTCCACCCTCCTTAGGCATGAATATGGAGTATTATTGGTCCACTCTTGACTGATAATGAATGTAAAACTACATATTTTCATCGTTCCAACTACAAACACATTGGATGAACCACTAGAATGTTGATATACATGCACTTTACCAGATGCACCATCATATTTCTTCCGTACTAGGGTGGATATAGGCCTGATATAATTAGCCAATGCAACTACTCCAACATGTATGCACCAAAGCCTCTACCAGAAGTAGACCGTGATGCAACTTCTTGGCCCTCTTGTCTTTCTCAATAGTAGGGGTCCTTTGGCATTGAAACCCCAAAATGAGAATCCAATTGTTCCTTGTCACAAGCTTATTCTTTACAGTGTGGACACTACACTATAATCTTGGGGGTAGGGTGGCAATTGGACTGGTTTCAACTGTTGCTGTTGCTATATTGCATCATGTAACATAACAAAATTTTCTATCATCACTATAGAAATCCTAATTCCATGGATTGGATACTATTATGCTTTGATATTTAGAAATGTCCCAAAAAGGTCAGATATATACCGTCTTACACTTATTTTTACCTAAATAACATATAATATACATATATTCAGTAACTCAAACACAACATCCTATTCATAGTTATCTATGACCCTGACCTTGCTTTGTATCAATAAACCCTAACCTAAGGATAAGTTGGATATATGAGACCTAACCCCCAGAGTTTGTACACATATGTGATGTGGGTCAGATATATATTAATCATGTTGCAATAATCCTTAAGTTGGATCCAACTAGCCCTGACCTACACATGCTTGCTACCATATATGATACATTCATAACCTTGGTTGTTATAATAACATAAAATATATTAGTATACATGAAATGGGCATAATAGCCCAAACATGTATCAATATGTAAATGAGCTCATTTAATATGTCATACATGTCATAGTCTTCAACAATAAGCAATAATGATTTCAATGTGACCAATGAGTAATTGGTTTTGAATAAATATGGATAAATGATTAGTGTGGTTTAAAATATGTGTGAAAGATATATAAGAGTAATCAATGGTTGTATAAATGCTAGGAACATTAATGTGCCATTATGTAAGTGAATATTGAATGAATGGTGTTGGTGAGCTAATTAGACAGAGTATCATTTTTCATGCAAGATGATATAATGTGATCCTAATGGTAGTAATATGATGGCGATACAATTCTAAATCTTGAATATTAATAATTAATGATGACATATAATTGTACATATTCAAATAACGAGGTTAAACCCTAGTTGCATGAGTAAGTGTATAAGAGTCCTAAAATATAAACATAACTCCAAAATGATAATCAACATGTGTGAATTATCTACGACACCTATTTTCAACCCAATGTGATAATGATTAGCTATCCTAATTAGATAAGAAAAATATATGAATATTAATCAACTTAGGCATAACCAGTCATTGTGACAAGTTACCCAATGGTTTGCATGTCACATGCTTTGTGTTTGTTTTGTTAACATACCAAAACTTGACCTCATAGCCCTACAAACCCTAATTCCATGGAATTGATGCCTTTGAGTTTTGGTTTAGGAGAAAACCCTTCAACATGGTGTAAGTTATAATGTAGAATCCTAATAGGATGATGATAAGAGTATCAATTAGATGAGTAATAATAATGAATGAATAATAATTGAATATTTTACATAAACCCTAACTCACTTTATGTGAGCATCTATTACAAGTAATTTGACAAATGCATCATTTGGATGCACATATAATAATGTGTAACATGATGGACGTAAGTTTCATATAATGTTTAAATCCATATAGATGAACCACACAAATGTCATAACCCACATTAATATGCTAACAAACCTAATTATTCTTCAAAATTATACAAAACATATCTAAACCATCATTGGTAGTGGAAAATTCCCCAAATAACATTAGTAAGATAATATAAATCAATTAAGAACTAATTTGTGCATAATTAGATTATAATTACAATAAATGACTTAGGAGACTTGACTTAAATAATGGAGACAGTGGAAAATAATAATTACTAGAATTTTCCATGAGAAGATAAGTATAAAACAAACAAAACACTCACGATATAGAAGAGACATCAATTAAGATAATAAAGATAGAGATAAAATCATTTAACCCTAGTAAACCCAAAATTGGAATATAATGAGGTTAATTACGATGAACATAATATGGAACACGTCCATACAACAATATGGTGGGAACCACTCTAATATATATGAAAATTAACATATAAATTAGTGCAAACTTAGTTTGTTCCTAATTGAATAATACTATTGTTAGATGTATTTAAAAGGAACCTTGAACCAAATAATGGATATGGTTGTATATACAAATTAAGGAAAGTAAGTCATGTGAAGATAATTCTAAAAACGAATTAAATTACTAGATATTAGACATACGTATTATATGGTGAATAAAATGGAAAAACATTTAAACCCCAATAAACTATATCACCTAATTAACAATGCCAAAAGTGGAAACTATTATGATATTAAGAATATACATACTTCAATTAGTTTTCATGTCAAGTTTCACCTTAATCAGACTTTGTTTACTATCTCAAAACTATGACATGAGAAAAACATTAATTAATTACCTATTCTATGTTTTACTTGATTGATATATCAATTTTATATAAGGCTTCCATTTTATGTTTATTCCTCTTACAACCATCTTGTTTTCATCATCTTTTATGGTTCCACCTATTTTGGACCACACGATGGTTGCTATAACGATCAACTCACCACCATCTACGTCAGGTCTGGGTTTTGTGTTGCGATTACTATACCACTAACCTTCTTTCTCTATTTTCTCCCTCCTATCTCTATCATTTGGTACAATTGTTTCTTTGTTTTCCTCATTTCTCTTCTTTCTATCCCTAATTCAAGGCTCATATCCCACTAATGTTGAAATCCCAAAACATTTTTTGATCCTTCCATTCTTGATATCACATGTAGTGGCCACCCTCCTAGATCCTAGATAAACCAATGCCCATATATATTAGAGACAGTTCTTCAAAACTTATTTTTCATCCTAATTTCACCATAAGACCCCCCGATACTACTTGACTGACCATGTTTCCCCCTATGTGCCACTAGGTTGAGCCTCACCATATCACACTATGGGGATACAATTTCTCACATCAAATCCATCTTATCAACCCTTATAACCTCTCCTTACCCTCCTTCTTTGATGTTTTTGGTTGACCCTCCTGAACTTAATATCTTGTAGGTGACTGGAGCTTCACCAAATAGGAGCTTCAAACCTCATCCTAGATTGAACACACCACAATTAAACTTGGAAGTGTCCCATGAAGCTTCCCATGAGAGAAACCCCCACTGTATATGTTAACTCATCAGATCAGAATTCCCCCTCTTTGCTTCTATAATGGCACTTTGTTCGAGACCTTTTCTATACCATTTAATCACTTATTGGTACCCTAGATTTGATAAGATTCTTAAAACTCACCTCGACATCTACCATTTAGTTTTGCATTGGTTTTGATTTTCCCTCTAGTGGGAGTCCTACAAAAAAGCTACTAATGTCCAACGTGCAACCGATAATCAGTACGAAGATCATATGCATGGTCTTTATGGTATTGATCCATACATTTTTGGGGTATTATTATCTTTTAGATCTTTTAATTGTTTTAATCAGCATGATCCTTGGTATGGCTAAAAGGACAAAAAGCCATGTCAGACTTGCATGCTTTGATGCATGATGCAAAGACACTTTTGACCTTTTTCTAGCATTAGTTTATAATTAATTAATAAGTCACTGTCTTGTAAAAATCAGAACAAATTAATGGTTTCTCCAAAATATATACAATTTTTTTATAAACATAAAATATTCCTCATTTAAACATGTAGGTTTTATAAACTGAATTTCAATATAGTAAAGGTGTGATTTCTAGGGTTTCTTCTAATTGGTTAGAACTTTTAAAGTTTTTAATATATAGATCGAAAATCAAAACATATAAAGAAACATGTTTGGAATCATAAAAATAATATCTACATAATAGAATAATTTTCTTAACTTGGTTATGTATATATAAAAAGGTGAAATTCATGGTTTACACATTTAATGAGAATTTAACCTGAAATCTTCATAATTGTATAATAGCTAAATCAAGAAACTATTGTGGAACTAGGTTTTGACCATAGATTCTTTTGGTATGGTGAATTCTTGACTTGAAACCCTAATTTCCTTAAATGAGGCATGATATCCTACATTGATTCCCATTTGTACATCTCTCGAAAAATCTTACTGGAGGATGCCATTTGTTATTTTTTTCTCTCTCATCAACCACTAATTTTGTTTGATCTTTATTTTGGGTCTTTTGACCCTATTTCTCATCCCTTTTCCATACATGAATATTTTATGGATTGAAATTATAATATTGTATACTCTATTATGCATGTGCGATTTTAACTAGTCATATCTAGAAGCAGATACACCATATTTTTAGGCAACAAGAGTTATCCCCCTTCCAGGCATTTAGGTTTTATTCCCTCTACCACATATGATATATTTAGGTACTAAGATTTTATTCCTCATTTCAGGTGTTATAACATGATTTTTGATCATTCATTCAATGATCAAGATCAAATCTTCTGCCTAGAAAATGGTTCATTCCATTTGTTACACATTTCCATCTTTTTAGCCTATTTTATACTATTTCACCAATGTTCCATATCTTGGGACTTCACACACAAAAACATATATTGTTGTATTTGAGCATAATTTGTCCTTAATTGAGCTTTCACATGCCTTTCTTAATACATTTCCCATCTGGGTTATCATATCTTTTGACAAAAAGAAAAAAGTTGCACCTAGCTTTATATCTTATATTCCTTCTTTTTTCGTTATGTGTTATTAACCATATGACTTAATCCCACAATCCAAACAACTTTTACATGAGATATTTCCAAAACATTCCCCTAAAGTCTAGAAGCTCAGATAATATATTTTCTTGACACATGGTAGAATCTTGTGTTTCGTCAAGTGCCACATGGTGGAATCCCTTGTTCCCCCATGTGGTTGTCCTTGAGGAATGTAATATTCCATTGATCATGTTCCTAAATCTTCTCTAGACCTAAATCCTAATTTTGTGCTATAAACACCCCCATGCCCAAAATCCACAATAGCCTCTTTGACTCTCATGAATCCAGAAAAAGAACTATATCCCTTTATAGATTTTGTTGCTTGAGTAATTAGAGGATCCTTCCTCCAGCACAAGCACTTTCCAAGCACCGACAAGCTAAAAAAATGGTATCATTGCTTAGTTTATATTATTTTGATCTAAAATTTCTCCCTAACTGCATATTTTAATTATATTATACTAAATTGTCGATCATGTTCTAACATTAATCTCTAAATTAGCTATTTGTGATATATTTTTCCCCTATAGTGTTAATGTTAAGATAAACCTCAATAATTAATTAGGCCAAGTCACCTCTTTTTTAGATTATCAATCAAAATTGCATGATTAGATTTGCTCACATGTTGTCTAATTTCTTTTTGAACATCTTTCTTAATTTAATCAAATAAGGAATTAGATCTTACTCACATCTACTCTCTATTATCCCTCTCTCATTTCTCACCATTTACCCTAGTTGCCCCAAATGGTTCTCTACTATAGGAGATCCCGAGGCGATCGAGAGCCCACAACCTAAAATTTAGGATCTTTAGGGCGACGATAAGAAATTCACAATATATCTAACCTCATACATCAACAAACTTAAAATCTCCTTTTACTTATTTTTCCACTTTGTTTTCATCAGTGAAATCCCAAAGCACTACTTCTTACCCGATTTTTAAAAGAAAACAATACATTTATCACAAGTGATATGGGGGTTCCTAACACCTTTCTCACTCATAATAAGATTATCAAACTTCATCTTCGGTCACACTTTTAGCTTATCATCTGTCCTTGGTGGAGTCAAAATTGGTCTTTCTTGCATGTTTCCCACTTATTTAAATTCTTATCCTCATTTCCCCTTGTTTTCCTTATAGCACACAATGACAAATCTAAGCTTTATTCTAATATACTATTTTCATGAGTTTTATGAAACCACAGAGTTAGCCTCTCACAATCTTTTTTCTTATAGTAGAAAAGTATGGAGACTTCATTGTGGACATCTAGATAGTTTGAGTTGTTTGGTTTTTGTTCTTTTTCTTGATTTATTCTTTTTTTGGGTTCTATCTCTACTTTTTCTATTTTCTTCTTCTAATTTTAGGATGTGGTGATAAATATAGATGACGTGGAATCTTCTACTCTGCCAAAATCAATTCATTTCTTTAGCTTTAATTTTTGGCAGTCAGATACTCTTGCAAGGTTTCCCATCATTCTAGTTTTTTTTAGTATCATGTTGATTCTGTTGGTTCCTCTTAGGGGCTTCCACTGCTTCCCATTTAGGTTTTGGTTTCCACTTTGCTTATAGGGTTTTTTGTCACTTCCAATTTAGGGTTGGCTTTCCACTTTCTTTTTTTCCTTTTTTGTCTTTTGTTTCTTAATTCATTATAAACAAAAAGGAAAATTAAGAGAACAAAAAAGAGAGTTAAGGAAAAGGATAGAAGGATAATATAAGCCTTCCATCATGAATAGGAATTTTGCTTCCTCAAATATGTATGATTATGCACTTGCATGTGTGGTTTTTCTTTGGAAAAGGGATAAAGGTTGCATGTCCGCATGACATTTTTCCCGCTTGCTAATGATTATTTTCTATGATCTATCATGGGCTTGCTTCAGAAAGTATAAATATGTAAAGTTGTAATTTACACAAGTTCGAACCTGTGCATCTATGGAATCAGTGCCAGCAGTGATGTTAGATCCTCGAATGAGGCTTAGGGGTGTTAGTAAAGGTATTAGAAAAACTTAATGTTGAAATTCCAAATGCCTTGATGTCACCACCTCTATTATTACTAACAACTGATACAACCTCCTTATTCATGAGTTGTGTTTGGAGTAAACTCATATAAGAGTAAATTGATTTACACCCACAATGAGTGCCATGAGACCATAGAGAAGCTAAGGACCAACCCCTCCCATATAGGTAATGCTTGAGTCAGTATGTAACTGACATCTAAACTCATGGGCTAAAAAATGCGTGTGTGGGGGAGATTTACCTTCTAAATATGCATCTTAAGATGGTTTCTTATTTTACTAGTTTATAATATTCTTGCTTACATTCCAAACTCTAAGAATACTATGTGATTCATGATTATAGATTGTAATCCTCTTGCATAGATTGTTTATGCTTTAGTAACATCTTCATGTATCAAAAAAATCTCAAACAACCACAAATGATCTCATTAGTTCCATCAAATAATCCCGTTGCAAAAATCTTTTCAAAACCACAAAACAATAATATTTCCAAAATAAGGATCTCATGTAAATTGTCTCAAAGAGATTCCTCATCAAACAAGCCTTATAAAATAGTTCACCCTATGCAAGTAGGCTGCCCATATATCGCTAAACCATCTTATAAAATTTCACAGTCTACACCCTACTGTTAGGCTGTCAAAATTTATCAGTAAACCCAATTTCAGCTTGGGTGATTGACCAAAATTCTTTTTAGTAGCCTACTTTTCACCATAAGGCTACTAATATTAGCCCTCCATACATCATACTCTTTGGAAAGCATTCCAAAATCTTATGACTTGATCTCTGCTAAAAAGATTTTGGCCTCTTCTCATGAACCACCACTCATGCTTACACCCTTTGATACCCACCAAAGGACTACAAAAATCTGTTCAAAATTTTGAATGCTCTTCAAGCTTCACCTCTAATAATAAATAATCTAAAAGGATACCCGATTCAATAAAACATTTCCATAAGGCCTTGAAATTAGAAAAATCCAAATTCTAAAACCTTACTCTTATGTAAAAAGGTCACCCAATTTTACCTGCAAGCTTTGTTCTTTCATGAGCAAACCACATCTAACTTTATACCATTTGCTTCATCCATGAGGTACTCATACCTATGTTTAAACAATATCTACCTACTTGATAGGCCTTCCAACTCAGCTGGAATCTTTCAAGATGAATCTTCATGATTATGCCAAAAGGCTACTGAATTATCAATGTTGGAATCGACTTCTAGATCTAGATTAAACTATCAACTCATGCTCATAAATTTTTTATCCAATCCAAAGAATCTTCCAACTTGAATAAGATATCAACCAATAACAAAATGGTCCATCCATCTTCGCCTACCCCTTTACGATCCTAGACCATGACCTAAAATTGGACCACACTTACCTTTTTTTTGACATACAACGGTCGTGGACCATGACCTAAAATTGTACCATGTTATTCTTCACTTCCACATTAGGCGGTCATGGATCATTACCTAAAAATGAACAAAACGTTTCCTGGATTTCCACATCTAAATTTTCATAGAACATGACTTAGATGTGGGCCATGTTTCTCTTTAGTTTCACATATGGCAGTCGTAGACCATGACCTAACACTGAACCACATTTGCCTATGATTCCACACCTAAATGGTCACAAACCAATACTTAAAATAGGATGAAAACCACTTTCTAAAAAACCACTAGAGGGGGGGGGTGAATAGGGTTTTAAAGATAATTCAATACTTATTTAACTCAAACAACCACAAATGAAAAAGCAAGAAGGAGACAAGGGATTTAGAGTGGTTCCAACCTTAGCAAATACTAAGGTAGTCAGTCCACTACCCGGTTGCTTACCCAACCGGGATTTTGAAAGTATTAATTTTATTACCTCTTCAAGGATTTTACATAAAATACAATAGTTTCTTACACCCCTTTGGACAACCTTCACTTTGAAGTAGATGCACCAACTTGAGGCATCCTTCTTGAAGTAACTCCAAGCTCCCCCTTGAAGTAGCCTTCCTCTTTGAAGTAGCCTCCCATTGCACCGGCCTTCTTGAAGTAGTCCAAAGCCTCCTTCTTCACCAAGAAGATCACGACCCTCTCCAATCTGCAGTCTCCAACCCTAGGAGTAGCAAGGAGAGTACAAGCAATAAGAGTGAACAAGAAAAGAAAAGGAAATTACACTTAACCTTTGAAGAACAAGGCTTGATTTGCCTATATCAAGTGTGTAGATCTCCTAACCAATGTATATGGAAGTGTGATTGCTGTGGATAGGATATACTAGCCAATAGGACACGAAATTAGAGCAAGGAGAAGAGTAGCCAATTGCAATTATTGCTCAATTGCTCAAAACAAGTTGCTAATGCAAGTGTATGCTCAAGGATTGCTCAAGTGTAGAAAAATAATTGAGTTTAGGTGTCCTAAGGCATGTCCTATTTATAGAAATGACCTACAAGTGCTTAAGGATGTTCTAGACACTTTCTAGGGGGTTCTAAGTGCTTAACTAGCCGTTAGGTACACTTTAGTTGCTTTAGCAATGGCTAGTTAATTAATTCTGCAAGTGCTGTCAGAACCAATCTCGGTCGAGGAATTGTCGACCGAGATACCTACTCGCTCGAGGATTTGTCGACCGACAGGCTCTTTGGAGCAAGTGTTTGCAACGTTCATCTCCAACTGCCAACTACCTTGTCAGCTGTGTCTAACGGCTACTTGGGTCTTTCTCAGTCGAGAAGTTTGTCGACCGAGAGTGTCTCGGTCGAGGATTTTGTCGACCGAGATTGACCCTATTTCAATGTTTCAAATAAAGTACTAAGTGTATGTATGAGTGTGCATATGTGACACTATTGAAGGGGATGAACTATCTAAGTGTAGTTATTGGCTAGGGAAGATCTAACACTTGATTTACATGATGTCTAAGTACTTGTACATTATATATTTGTACAAGTTTTTACAATTGATTACAATTCATGAAAAATAAAAGCATTCAAGCATATAGATTTCCCAAAGCTTTGTCATCCACCTTATTCCTGCAACACTCAAGTAGCACGTTAGATCAACAAGAATGAAATGTTTTTCATCATCAAAACAAAGGGATTTATCATAATGTCCATTTTAGCCAACAATCTCCCCCTTTTTGAAGATGACAAACATTTTCTAAATATAAAACATGTGAGTTTCATACCTGAAGATTACCTTTTGTAGCCATTCTTGTTTTGCAAGTGAGTGTTGGCCGAGATGTATTTTTAATTTTATGTTTTTTATTTTATATTCTTTCTCCCCCTTTGGCATTTCAAAAAGATATCCAAATATAATCATTTGTGTTATTATTTCTAGATTTTATGCTTTGCTCCCCCTTAAAGAGATATCCAATTAAAATCAAGGGATTAATGCATACCAATTAATGGTAAATTTAGCCACAATTTGTTTTTCAGGCATTTGCAAAAATTTATCTTTTGTGATCCATTGCATATATTACTCCCCTTAATTTGTATGCTCTACTATAATAGTCTTATAAGCCATGTTCAAATAATGCCATAGAAAGAACACGTTTATTAATAATAGCTTAACATTTTACAAGATGACTCATAAGATATTCTTACTTGAAAGATATCCATTATAATCATTTCATTACAACTATTACAAAAGATACTCATAATCCTACTGAAAAGACTAAAGTATTACATCAATATCTGGGTCTTTCCCAAGAAATGGCTCAGCTCCATAATACTTGACCAAGGTTTGCCACTCCAGGGCACCTATCTTGGTTAATGCATAAGCTTCCAAGAAGGTGGGGACACGATCAAAGTGGAAATGAGCAGCAATATCTTGAAGTTGCATGTGAGAGAACTGAGTATGTGTGAGATCAGGAGATGGTGGAGGTGGAGTTTGGTAGTAGTTGTAGGAAGGGCTATATGGATTTATCATGCCAGGATTTAGAGAATAAGGATATTCATCTGGTTGATGAGGAGAGAGAGATTGCATCCTTTGGTTTAAGTAAGTCATGGCATGGTGATTGTAATCTAATTGTCTACTTAGATGATATTGGGATCCAGCAATGTAGGTTAGAGTGTTTGTGATGGGATCATAGGGTAGGTTGGTAGGAGGTGGTGGAGGTATGTCTTGAGTGGATGTCTCCCCTTCCGTCCTAGCCCTCTTATGGTCAAAATCAATTCCCATCTTCTCTATCATATTTTTGCTTATTTTCTGAGGTTTTCTATCCCATGTGTATCCTAGATCTTCAATATGTTTCTTAAGAAAATGTTGACTAAGTTGGCACACAAAGTCAGTATAAGGAGGATTGCCAGAAAACTCAAGCATGTTCTTAATGATGATGCGAATAAAGTTTATGGGAATGCGTTTGAGAATGGCATATATAAGATACATACGAAAGGTAGGTACTTCGGATTTGTTTGCTCTAGGATGGATGTTTGTGGAAACAATAAGGTTGATAATCCTAGCCTCAAGTTTGAGGTTATTGGCATAGTAGGTACCCCTATCTTCGTGACAAGTTGTATTAGATTGAAAAATGGCTCGTTTTATGTCACTAAGACTGATTGTATTGTCATCTTGGGAGAATTTGTTGAGTGGATTTCCAGTGGTAAGGTCAAGAAAATCTCGATATTCTTCTAAGTCTATGTCAAGCATATCAAGAATACCCTCCTCAGTAAAGTGGAAGCTATACCCATTGACCATAGAGGAGAAGGAGTCATTTTCAGGATGGGAGGTTAAATTGGCATATAACTCATTTACGACTTTGGAAGAGTTGGAAGGGAAGGAAGGATTCAGAAAATCGGTCAAATGTTGCACCTCGAAGAGATCCTCCACGTCGACAATGCTGTAGAAGTCCATGACGTCAACTGGTCGTCGTGGAAGAGGAGTTCTGGAGGAGAGCATGAGGTAGCGGTCACCAGCAGCTACGTCGATGAAGGGGATGTCGTTGATGATCGGCAGCGGTGGGGAGGCCGTCCTTCCTTTCCTTCCAGCAACTTGCTTCTTTCCACGCGCAGATGATGAAGCCATTTATTTGCTTTGAGGTGAAGAAGTAGCAAGAATGTCTTGGATGTAGAGAGGCTAAAGAGTTTCACAAAAATGCACTAGAGAGGAGCTAGAGAAGTGAGAATGTGAAGGTGTGAGGAAATGGCCCGTTTTTGGTCCTATTTATAGCAAATTAGTAACCATTTCGGTCGACAAATTGTCGACCGACGACCGCAACAATCATATCCTAGGCGCGCCTCTCGGTCGCCCAACGGTCGACCGACAATGGTCATATTCCAACGGTCAGCCCTCGGTCGAGCAATTTGTCGACTGACACTTGCTCGGTCGAACAATTTGTCGACCGGAAGTGTGTCTGAGTTTTGCCCATGTAGTTCTTACTTGAAGTCTATCGGTCGAAAGAGATAGCTGACCGAGATGTTTTCGATCGACGAATTCGTCGACCGAGTTTGTTTCGGTCGAAATGTTTTGCTGACTGACAAACTTACTGTGAATGAAATTTTAAGCTGGTTTTTAATGCAAATGATAGACTGAATTTGTAGAGCATATATGTTTTCTAAGGGAGTAATATTGTGATTATCATTACCAATATTTGGACAATTTTTGTGGTCATAATTTTAATTTGTCTTTTTATCACATTTTTTACTAAGATTGAGTATAGAAAATGACATCCAAATAAGTATTGTGTCAAGCTTATTTTAGGTCGACCTTGACTATGACCATAGCGCCCCTTGGTCAACTTTGATTTCAACCAAGAGGCAGTTTTCTGCATATATATAGTTTAAATATTCATGTCTGTAGGTAGCTAGATTTGAAGCATTTTGATAGATTTCTAGTATAAGAATTCGTATAAGCTTTACTGCGAGTATCAAATCCCATTTACCCTTGTTTTCAGGTAATATACTTTAGAAGCATTTTTCCTTGTACCCTTTCTTTTGATTTCTTAAATCAAATGGATAAAACATTAAAATTTTGTTTTAAGAAACACTGTTACAGTAATCATTTTCTATTTTATCAAGATGCTTTATGTCATAGAGTTTTACTGTTTTTGATAAATTATTAAAATATAATGATCATGGCACTATATAAAGGTAGAAGCATATCCATAGTACAATAATCACCATATAAATGCAATAATTATGATCATTTAAACTAAATTTCAACGCACATGGTTTCGGTATAGATATTCCAAGGAGTACTTAGGAAAGAACAGTAATTTTCTTTGCTAAAACCCACTCATAATTTTGAGCCAAAACATGTAGAAGATAATACCAAAATGATCTCATTCATGCTTTCAATTTTTGAAAACAAGCTAATAAACTTTTTCAATCAATGAATGAGGTTATTTCAAGATTAGTCTTCTTATAACACCTTTGCAATATTCATAATTTTATATGATGCAAATGATTAATATGTCTTATTTCAAAAATTGTCTTCCAGGGTTTTATTTTGATTTGCATCAATGATTAATAACAAATTTATTGCAAGCTAGGTTAATTGAAAACAAGTTTAGCAGATTTATTTCAGACTTGACAACAGAAACCTGCTCGGTCGACCATTTCTCAACCGACAGTTCTTCTCGGTCGACAGTGTCTCGACTGAGAAAAGTTCTGCACTTTTTTAGAACTATTTTCTGTAATTGTTTCCAAGTAAAAACAAAGTCCATTTTCAATTCAATTATGCAATTTGAAAATTTTGCTTGGTTGAGATAGAGCATATGAATATCAAAGTAATATTTAGATCGAATCTCAACGAATTATATTTTAAGTCTTTATGCTTTGAAAACTTTAATTTTGTCTTTGCAGATTCAAAAGAATTGTATATTTTCAAGTTAGAAGTTTTAGATACTTGAATTAATTTGTTAACCCATTATGTTAAGTTGAGATAGACATAGAAATATGCAACTAGAGTCCTTGGTCATATCTCAACTTAATTTTGTTCATTTAGTTTGGGGGTTTTGGAACCCATACTAACTCGACATCCTTTTTCTTGTAAGGACATGAAAAAGAATAGTGTCCAAGGCACAATCAGTAATGACAACATATAGAATCAATCTCATATCTCTTTCTATGATTATGTTCTAGGCTGTTCTTGGGTACATATGTATTTGTGCCTTTAGGTACATACACAGATTGACTCTTTGGCACTTGTGTTCTTCCCCAACTAGGTTTTTGATAAGATTTTCCTTTTGGCTTGTAACCTAGTCCTCTCCTTCCAATTTGATGGTAAGAATTATTTAAGATTTTATTAAGAGTATCATTGTTGCTCAAACTACTAACTTTTTGTTGCAACTTAACAATCTCATCCATTCTTTTGTTTATGTCCAACTTTGCTTGATCTAGATTAGATAACAAAGAATCTCTTTCTTTCACGATAGTATCATAATCTAGATGTGTACACAAGACGGGTTGTTTTTGAAGATCATTTACTTGAGTTTGCAAGTTTATCTTTTCTAGAGAAAGAAGATTGCAATCTGCTTCTATTGATTTTAGCTTAATATTATGATCTTCAATGACCTTTTTAAGAGTTTCATTTTCAGATGTAAGAGCAAGAAGTTTAACATGTAATTCATTATTTTCTTTATTTGATTTGTTTAATTTCTTTTTGCACTCAATATATTTTTCATGCGTTTCTTGAAGACTAGCAATTAAATCTTCTTTAGGTAAATTGAGAAGGCTTACCTCTTCTTCTTCTTCTTCACTTGTTGTAGCAATAAGGCAATCTTTGTGCTCATCTTCCTTCTTTGATCTCCATGGGCAACTAGGTGTTGTGTGGCTTGTTCCTAAGAACCAATTACAACTTGTTGCAGGTTGGTCCAAGCTGCTCCTTTGCTTGCGGTTGTAGGCACCACCGCCCTTCATACTTCAAGACTCAATTAGAGCTCCTTAAAGCCTGCTCTGATACCAATTGAAAAACCACTAGAGGGGGGGGGAATAGGGTTTTAAAGATAATTCAATACTTATTTAACTCAAACAACCACAAATGAAAAAGCAAGAAGGAGATAAGGGATTTAGAGTGGTTCCAACCTTAGAAAATACTAAGGTAGTCAGTCCACTACCCGGTTGCTTACCCAACTGGGATTTTGAAAGTATTAATTTTATTACCTCTTCAAGGATTTTACATAAAATACAATACTTTCTTACACCCCTTTGGACAACCTTCACTTTGAAGTAGATGCACCAACTTGAGGCAGCCTTCTTGAAGTAACTCCAAGCTCCCCCTTGAAGTAGCATTCCTCTTTGAAGTAGCCTCCCGTTGTACCAGCCTTCTTGAAGTAGTCCAAAGCCTCCTTCTTCACCAAGAAGATCACGACCCTCTCCAATCCGTAGCCTCCAACCCTAGGAGTAGCAAGGAGAGTACAAGCAATAAGAGTGAACAAGAAAGGAAAAGGAAATTACACTTATCCTTTGAAGCACAAGGCTTGATTTGCCTATATCAAGTGTGTAGATCTCCTAACCAATGTATATGGAAGTGTGATTGTTGTGGATAGGAGATACTAGCCAATAGGACACGAAATTAGAGCAAGGAGAAGAGTAGCCAATTGCAGGTATTGCTCAATTGCTCAAAACAGGTTGCTAATGCAAGTGTATGCTCAAGGATTGCTCAAGTGTAGAAAAATAATTGAGTTTAGGTGTCCTAAGGCATGCCCTATTTATTGAAATGACCTACAAGTGCTTAAGGATGTTCTAGACACTTTCTAGGTGGTTCTAAGTGCTTAACTAGCCGTTAGGTACACTTTAGTTGCTTTAGCAACAACTAGTTAATTAATTCTGCAAGTGCTGTCAGAACCAATCTCGGTCGAGGAATTGTCGACCGAGATACCTACTCGGTCGAGGATTTGTTGACCGACAGGCTCTCTGGAGCAAGTGTTTGCAACGTTCATCTCCAACTGCCAACTACCTTGTCAGCTGTGTCTAACGGCTACTTGGGTCTTTCTCGGTCGAGAAGTTTGTCGACCGAGAGTGTCTCGGTCGAGGATTTTGTCGACCGAGATTGACCCTGTTTCAATGTTTCAAATAAAGTACTAAGTGTATGTATGAGTGTGCATATGTGACACTATTGAAGGGTATGAACTATCTAAGTGTAGTGATTGGCTAGGGAAGATCTAACACTTGATTTACATGATGTCTAAGTACTTGTGCATTATATATTTGTACACGTTTTTACAATTGATTACAATTCATGAAAAATACAAGCATTCAAGCATATAGATTTCCCAAAGCTTTGTCATCCACCTTATTCCTGCAACACTCAAGTAGCACGTTAGATCAATAAGAATGAAATGTTTGTCATCATCAAAATAAAAGGATTTATCATAATGTCCAATTTAGCCAACACTTTCATGTTCATATCTATACTATAATGTACTAAGACGTTAACTAAGATTCATGGGTCATGGACTAAAATCTCTATAACATACCCAAATCTTGAATCAAGGAAGAATCTATTCTATTCAAAGGCCACTTTTGGAGTACATTAGTATCAGTCCCTTTCTCCGTAAATAAGATCATACTAAGAGTAATTGGGGTTCAAGTAATATAATTCTTATCATATATCTGTTCATGTGAAGTATTAATGTGCATTAATAAAGTAAGTTCATAAATAGGGTTAGATTAAGATGTATAAAAACAATTTAGTCCTAGATGACACTCTAGAATCACCCAAAGTCTAGCTGATGAAAGGAATTGAATAACTACATGAAATATGGGAATAAATGCATTAAGTGAGTGTTTATAATAGGATAAAGAAATAATATATATATATATATATATATATATATATATATATATATATATAATCAACTAGTAAAATTAACATCAACACTGAGTTTTCCATATCTTGATTAGCCAACTTGCCAAATTATAGTTCGATAGGTCATTATTTAGTCTCGCATTTAATCAACTGAATATACAAACTTTGATACAAATAAAATGTATTCGACATGTCATTTAGTACCTAAGTTGTTGCTAAATAGTGTAACACATCTTATTATTTCTCCCCGTTGCTATTATTCTTCTACCGCTTACAGTTTTGTGATTCCATTGTAAACAACATGCATTTCTCACCCTCTTTCTCGTGTACAAGATGGTCCTACATTTGCGATCAAAAGAGATATTGGCCGGTGGTTTAATCCTCTCCTTCTTATCCCCCAGTCTTCCTTTGCCTTGTGTTCTTCTCCTCCTCTTCCCCACCACATGCTCCTCTACTTTCAACCCTAAAACCTAGCTGCATATAGTCCATGTTTACACCCAATACTAGAGTAGAAATTCTACCTCCAACAACTACAACCATCATGGAAGGCATGTACCACAACAATGGTTGTTGCAAGGCACTACCTCACGTGCATAAGTAGCTACCACCAACCTTACTAGAAACAAACAGTACCAGTCATGCCATTGTTTCCTTCTTCCACCTTTATCTCCTTCTCATTCCTCCCATAGTGATTTCTAATCTGCTTCCTACAAATGCTCTATTCAACATGGACTCTGATGGTAATCAGAGATAACATCCTCATTCATCCTGAAATCTTCAACCACTCCTCCTCGTCATTTGATTTTGCTCAACACTAGACCATAGGGCCTCGCATACAGATCCCAACCCACATGTAGACCAACAACAAGAGGACATTGCACCACCAATTCTGAATGCTACCTCCCTCAGATCCAATAATCTCATCACTTGGTTGCCTCTACCTCCTTCACTTCTCTCTTTCTTCTTTCTTCTTCCTTTCTGCCACGAATCTACTAGAAAGCACCACCACTGACGGTAGAGATGCATATCACCACCTTTAGTTTCCTACAACTCCATCACTAAAGTTCATCACCATACCCTCATGTCCACTTTATCCTCCAACAACATTAATCCCTAACAACTCCTTCAAAAACCTACTAGAATCAAACAATCATCCTAGCAACAATTTATATGCATACCTACAAACCCAAGTTCTTGACCCAACTATAGAACCTCACACCTTCTGCTTTCTTGATCCTCTTTCTATATAATATCTTTGCCATGTTAACAGATACCAATATGGCTACATGTATGAGCAAGAATGTGAAGTTTGAAATAGAATTTCCACCACAGTTAAAAATGAAAATTTAACCCATGGAGGATTAGTAGGAACCATGTCAATCTACATGTTACTAGAAGTCTGAAATTCATAGCTTTATTCCCTGTATATTATTAATATGGGTATTTGAATAGCGAGTTGCACATTAGATAATACATGAGATTATAAAATAAATTTCTAGGGTATATAACTAATATGACATATCATCTAAATTAATGTTACAATCATCTTTGTAAAGTTGACATGCATATATATACATACTAGCACATCAAGGAAGGAAAGGTTTTGATAAACACAATAATAAGTAGGTGATAACTATACATACCAATATGTTTCGTATAATTACTTAATATATTATATAATATGTCTAAAATTTTGGTACAACTTATAAGCATATTATTGTTATTTGAGTAAATAGCAACTTTTGAAAATATATAAATGTTATTACACATATCCCAAGGACCAATGTATCACTCATGTGATGCATTAAAACCCTATATATACATGCATACTATGGTAATTAGAAACACAATAAGAGTATAAGGATATATCTACCTATTATTGTCCTATTCAAACACGATATTGGATGGAAAGTATGTAGAATATGATTGGTTCAATTACCCTAAGGGATTATGATGATGTATAAATATTGGATTAGATATTATTTAGGTACTCATGCATTATACAGGTGTAAGTAAGAGATAAACCTGAAATTCTTGCAATAAGAGCACTTAAGTAAATATACATAATCTACAGTACTTGAGTTATATACATAAAGAGGGATAATGACATTACAAGAACTAAATTGAAAATACATTTTATTAACCACACATATATATCCTAGAAATACTTCTTCTCATGTGGATAAAGATGCATAGTAGAACTAAAATAGATATCTAATTATGTATTCACTTTATAATATTAATTACCTTATTATGTCATTAGGTGATTGAGACTAGGACAACAACAATATGAAAATCTACACTAGGAAGGTATACACATGTTTTCTGTAGTTTCACTAACACACCTAATGTTTTCCTAGGTTCATAAATTGACATTATGGACCAAGTGTATATATAAACTTAACCTTTAGTTCTGAAGATAGGTATGTGAAAATCTTTATTATTGTTTGGGCATTTAATTGACTTCAGTTTCTAATTTCCTACAATGAGGAACCTTGTTGAACATCCTTTTTTATATCTAATTGAAGTTATACTTTTCTAAATTAATATCATATGAAGTACTGAGAATATTGATCTATTCTCTTGTCATGCATCTTTTGACCCCTCATGTTTTGCCTTTGAATTACTTGTTGTGATTAA
Source organism: Alisma plantago-aquatica (assembly GCA_963693085.1). Lineage (NCBI taxonomy): Eukaryota > Viridiplantae > Streptophyta > Magnoliopsida > Alismatales > Alismataceae > Alisma > Alisma plantago-aquatica. The sequence continues at coordinate 1,426,043,949 of OY856412.1, forward strand.
TTTATGAAATGATAATCTCACCTCAATATTATGCACGGTAAATGCTTTGATTATAATATCAAAAGTAGTGGCACTTATGTGCAACCATACTTATAAAGGATGCACGTATTTCTCACACAATATCCATTAACACCCTCAGTTTGTAGGACATGATGTTATGCCCCTATTTTAGTTATATTTAGTCTATATTTTTTATGCATGCAAAACTATTTTCATTGTGATGTGACAAATGATTATTATGGAAATAATGTTGATTCAAATGTTTCTATAAAGTGAAATGCCTCATTCTTTTCACTATTTTTTTTCCGGAACGTACCTATATGTTGACGACCTCCTCCTTGTTTGGAAATACCATGTTTGTACTTGTAATCCATGATAATTCCCAAATATATTCACATAGTCATAACTGTGTTGAAACATTCCTTTTGTTTCCTTATTGAATATCATTTTAAAAGTTGCCCATGTGTAAAGCATCAAATGACAATGACTTAGGAAGATTACTTGTGGGACATGGACTTGAGGATATCTTGGTATAGTTGGGTTTCCCTCTGCAGTTGGCCATACATGTTATTATATATATAACTTTTCATTGTGTCACACCACCTTCTTATGGTGAGAATAAATGTATTGGGATACTTGTGATAAATGAAAATATTTTGTATTTCTGCTCCTTATCGTTTCATGGCTTGATTTATTATACAATTTAGTGGGTCCTGTATTGAGTCCCATCCTTTATAATATGGTATCAAAGCCTAAGTAGTCAATGAATTGACTATTTCAAGTTATCCTATGTTGTACCTCAATTAGGTAGGGTAACCCTATATAGGTTGTTGATATGCCAATCCATGAGACGTATAATACCAAATAAGGTTGCAATCCCTGATAAAAGTGGTTAGTTCCACTCCCCAAACTACCTATGTGGTTGTGACATAGTCTTGAGTAACCCTAATCACCCCTCTCCTCTTAGAGGTGGAAATATCACCAAGTAGGACCTGACTTTTTTGTAGCATTTGAATACTATCTCTAATTTTATAGGATGCTAGATTGAGCGCTATAAAGTGTGAGTTAACTTGGGCACTTATAGCTAGGCTTAACAATAGTTCTCACCTTATACCCCCGTTACTTTGTTGTTTCTGTAGTATGCCTTGCATACATCCACTTTGTGTATTCAACATGCATAAAGGACAAGCACAAAATCCTAATTAAGTTCTATATTTGAGACGATTCCCTTGATATTAAGTGATAATTTGAACTGGATCAACTATGATTAGGCATGCCTTGCCTTCAAAATGGAATATCTCTAGATAGCTATGCCCAAAGACTTCTATCTATGGGATGTATATGATCCTAATTGAGTTTGGTATGCCTCGTTTATGAGGGTTAATTGAGACAATTGCCTTCAATAAATATCCTTAGAAATTCAGCTCTATCATCTCCATATAGTAACCAGCTTACCTAGGGAACGAGATGACTATGGTTGTAACAACCCCACCTCCCAGTAACCCCCAATTAAGGGAGACCAAGAGGTCAGAGCCGTTATCCCAATCTCCGGATCAAAGGTTAAAAAAATAATCAATAATAATTATCAAATTCTACTAAACTAATATGGAAGGCTGTAATAAAAATTAACTTCGCATACCTTTTTCAAAAAATTGGATATCTACTTTTATCCACATATGGAGTCTATTCTAACTAATCCTCCTTTGTACTTTAATTCTCATTTAATTCCACATATGCCACTTTACTGTTTGTTCTTTTCACTTGAACCTAAAAGGCCGACAAACAAAATGTCGGTCAGCATAAATGAATTATGCTGGTATGTGGGGGAAACAATAATCGTGCAATTAACTGTAACAATATATTGCCGTCAACTATAATTTAACAAACAACTTTACGTTTTAAATATAACTATGTGATCCATACATATCCTACCCTCTGCACTGTCCCTATAGTGGACCTGGATGCTACCTTCCTTATGGTAGATCCCCATTAAACACCTCATGATCCTACCTAACAGGTGAATCAATTTCTAGGGTTGAGTCACATGACACTACCCGTAGGTAGCCCACTCCTTAACCCATGGTGTGCTAGAAAGTCTCATGGAACTACACGTGGGTAGCCCAATTTCTAACTCATGATAGCCTAGACCTTGCTCTAGGTTACCCTTTTTAGCATTTGTAAATCCACAGAGGAGGACCCAGATCTAAGCCAGTTATATATACATATTTATAGTGATAATCATAGTCACTTTAGAGTTGCATGAAATAAAAGTCATCCAAGAAGTTATTTTCAGGCAACCGATAACATTTTTGGGAATTACCGTGAAACTAAAGCGATTATCCATAAGCATAACCACAAACCTGTCAGGCTGATTTGAGACAGAATAATCCAATCAATAAAGAATTCCAAATAGGCAAGCAAGTACATAATGAGATCCTAAAATATGCATACAATTTCCTATTATTAATCATGCCATCAAGATCTATTAAACCTAACTCGCTTCCTAGGGTTTCTAGTCCACTTTTAGGGTTTCCATTGCAATTAGGGCTTCACTTCATCTTTTACTATTTATACCCTAATTTTATACAATTACTCACAAACCCTAATTATCTCATCTATTCTTCATGAAAGATATTAAGGTTACCTTTTAACAACATATAACCCTAATTTTGGATAAAAGGCACAATTAAAAGTCCATTAAGTTTACTTTGCCTCTTTTACATTAAAGCTACCATTTTTATCCTTTTTAAGGCATGACACGATCATTATGCCCAATTATCATCTTTGGTTCCTTTCAAATTAACAACTTATCTTTCATGAACTCTTTTCTACACTAATTCCACTTTTATTCATTAGAAAACCCTAATTACCATATCAAGGGTATTTATCCACAACTAGGAATCTTTATACTCAAAATAGCTTAGAACCATCATATCTCAACTTTAATCATGAATTTGAACATTTAAAGCTATTTGGAGTCACAATTAGGGTTTCAAGGCCCATTAAAGCATATTTATGCGCATGAAACTCTAAATTAAATCAACTACGTGCAAGGTTCATCCTTTTTGTTCTTAATGTACCTTTTTACAATTAACAGGTTAATATCAACTTTAATCATCCATTAAACCCTACTAATTACATTAATCATCTCAAAATAGGGTTTCTTAATTATTTTTTTTTGGTCGGCCAAAACTCGTGTTGCTTTTTTTTCATTTTTCCTTTGTGTCTGTACAAAAACTTAGTTGTTTCCAAGAGGAAACAACTCAAAAGGAAAGAAAAAATAAACTAAACTATCTATCTTTACATCAGGAGAAGATAGACATTAAGCTCTAAAAGGGATAGGAGACTAAAGAAGAAACAAACTATCTTTACATCAAAAGATAGGCTGAGCCTACAGACAACCTCAACCACAAGAAGCCAGAACCAGACTCTCCACCAACAAGGGCATAGCAAAGAGAGCGAGACCAACACACCATCAGGAAACAAACACAAAGAAGCCCAAAGAAGGACACCAACTACACCTGAGAAGATCAACATAAAAAACAGGTCGGTCCTTCAAACGTTCACTGGCACAGAAGCATAAACGGAAACCTGCTCCACAAAGAGTCTTCAGAACAAACAGCCAGGAAGAAAAAGACTCCCTCTGAAAGAAACCTCCACACCAACAAGGACTGACAACACCACCCAAGCCTCCATATGAGCAAAAAAGCATCCTAGTCACGAGCAGCCTCAAAGACAGCAGAGCTTCAACAAACAGAAAAAGGAAAAACAGAAGGACTTCAAGACGCCCCAACTCAGCAGCAGCTTCAACCAAGAGTCCATAAGACCATCAAAGCATACAAATCATCAGCAACCAATCCCAACATGAACATAGCAAGAGTAGCAGAAGCCCAAGCATCCAAACAAAAACAGCAGAACGCCAAGCAGCTGAACACCTACAGCATCAAAATCAGGCCTACAACGCAGAGCAAAACCCAAACAACAGCAGCTGCAAAAATGCACTATGGAGATCTCTGCCACTCCCGAAGGATAAGATCATCCAACCATAGGCACGAGAACAAACCAAACCAACACCACATCAGGAACAAAGAAGGGGAGCGTCGACATCCCAAAGGATGGTGACTCGACCCTTGCTCCAAACAACACATCAAGGAGATAAACCAGACCAAACTTCCAAGAAACAGGTGTATGTTGTTCATCCTGCAACTAACTCCTGCAAAGAAGCTCCACCCTCATTGCATAAAGCAAAGAGAGGAACAACAAACGAACAACATTCCAAAAACATCATCCTCTTTCAGCCAAAAAAAGTAGAACAGCAAAAAGGATCCAGCCAGCAGAAACTTGCTAGAGCAACAGATAGACAGGACAGCAGCTCAATAAGCAACACACCACAGGGCACTTCAACCTGAACCCAAAACCCCATCAGCAGCTCAAAAACGTGGAAGATCAACCTGAACATCAACTGCAACACCAACCCTTAACAGAACCGGATAGCAGCCCAAAACAAGAAAAAAAGACCAGCTCCAAACAGAAAAAAGCTCCGGGAGACCCATCAACTAATCATAGCAACAGTATCCCTGATATTCTTGATAACCACATTCACCGGATTACACTTATCATCATGGACTCTAGAATTCCTTTCTCTCCACACATGATACATAATGCACAGAGCAGCCTTCTTCCCATAACTAGAGGTGATAAACAGAAGACCATCATAATTATTTGGAGGACCACCAATAGAAAGCAAATCTGCACAAGCCAACCAAACACTTCTTACATAGTCACAAGTGAAAGTAACATGATTTGTGTCTTCATAGCTACACATACAGAGAAAGAAAACTGAAGCCAAAGTAATCCCTCTTCTCCTACTATAATCAGAGGTAGGTAATTTGTTAAGACACACTTTCCAAGCATGGATGATAAAGTTTTTAGGAGCTTTACTAGACCAAAACGAAGTATACAGATTACTGAACTCTCCCTTTGTACGAATGGAATTCCAAACCTTCTTAAGACTAGACTTAGAATCCCCCAGAATAGTTAGGCCATCAAAATCTTCAATGATAATATTATGCTCTTCCATACACTTCAGAAAAACATGGGCAACCCTCGACTTAGGAGGATTCCACTTAGAGTTAGAAATAATAGATCCTAGGTTAGCATTAGCACCCATACCAGAATTAATCGGATTCAAATCCACCAAATCACCCAGAAATTTCGAAGCACACCAAGGAACTTTCCAAATCTTAAAGGAGGAATTAGGCCCAATATGAAAATCAATCAAAGATAAGAGAAGCTTCCTAACAGAAAGCACCTTATTGAACATCCAAGAAAAATTAGCTGATTCTTCAATCTGCCAGAAATTATCATCCTTCAGATACTTGGAAGATATCCATTTGACCCAAAGGGTGTCTTTCTTGTTACAGACATCCCAAGCATTCATGATCAAACAAGCTCGAGAGACATCCCTACTTTGTCTAATACCCAAACCTCCTTCACTAGTAGGAAGGGTAACCTTCTCCCAAGGAACCAAATGAAGATGATTCATGCCTTCAGACTTACCCCAGAGAAAGTCCCTAGCCAATTTATCAATAAAATCCAAAACCGAAGCAGGCAAAGGGAAAGCATACATCCAATGCAAATGAAGGGTAGAGATAGTAGACTTGATTAACTCAATCCGGCCAGCCATACTAAGAGTTTTAGATTTCCAAGCATCTAACTTTTTGCTGAATTTATCAATGAGCTTATAGCAATTCTTCTTGGACATCATACCATAGAACAGGGGAATACCCAAATAGCTAAGATCATCCAAATTGCCCTCAGGCATATCAAGAATAGACAGGATGTTACCTTTATCAACATTCCTACTAAAGACAACTGAACTCTTGTGATGAACTCAGGATGTTACCTTTATCAATCAGCTGCTTGGCGTTCTGCTGTTTTTGTTTGGTTTCTTAATTATTAATACATTAAAGTTGATAACTTCCATTACTTTTCGAATTGTAATCAGAAAAAGGCTTCAATTATATTTTTATTGCATTTCTCATGTTCTCCTGAGCAAAATTCATATATTATGCGCATCCATCCAAGCTACCATTAATTAGTTATGAATTTTGTAAAAACTTACTTACTTGAGCCAATGATAGGCTACCACGTCACCTCCTGCATGCAACACGACCCGCTTTGAGATTATAACCAAATTACAAGTATACCCTTGGTGCAGCTACTCACTTCTTTGTATCTCGAAGGGGTAGTTTTTTCCATCTGACCTCAGGTCGTCTTCCACCCTGCGTAACCCTATGCTGCCGCGATGGTAGGGTTCAGGCGCAACTCTACCACCCCTCCCAGGACCCGAAGGCCCTCAGGTCCGGTTCCTCGGCCTCCACCGCACCTTGGAACACATGAGGCACCCCCAAATTGTGGCCAATATGGCCATTCCTATGTGAGATCCATCTGTAGTTGCTGCCGCATTTGCTGCAGTTTTGTAGACCTATGGAAGGAGCTGCTCGAAGACCAGGGCGCGGGTGTGATATATGATCCATCCTTGGTTGTCGTGGAGGCTTCCTGCCTCCATCAAGACCACAAAACAAACATTCATTTCTCCAGGGATAGATCCCTACTCTCGACTAGGGTTTGCATGAAAAGAACAAGGAGGAGAGCGTGGGATCACTCTTGAACTCCAACCCGATGCTCTACCCCTTATATAGGGGAGGGTATCCACGCCCTAAGGTATCCATCCACGAGTCAAAGAGCTCTTTTCCCAATAGGAACCCAAGTTCCTTCATTAGGAAGCACGCTTCTCTCTCTTAATTACCTCTTTAATATTCTTTATTCTTCAGATATTAGGAATTCAAAAATCCTCTCACTTATTCTCTTCTATGCTTGACTTTTATCCCATTGGCACAAATTCTATTTTCTTTTAGTAGAAAATACTTCCTTTTTAACAATGCCACCAAATTCATTAATTATGCATCACATTATGCTCTTATTTTGTATTATTGATATTTTATATTTCGTTTTCTTTATTGGGGCTCCTTGGACCCCAAGAAACTCTAATATTTCAAAATCCTTTTTAATGGATACTCATTATCCTTCTAGATGCATCTATATCCATTATTTCTCATTATCTTGTTTATTTCTTATTAAAATATCTCTTTATCTTTCTTTTTATTTTCCTCATTGGCATTCCTTTTAACATTAGGAATCCTTTGGATATGAAAATCCACCAAGGATAACTCAATTATACCTCTTTCCACTTATTTTCCACATTTTATCATTGTTTTCAATTTCTTTCTTAATAAAGAAATATTTAATTGATCTTTTCTTTTCTTGTTACATTATCTTTGCAAATTTGGACTCCTTGGGACCCAAGGAACCCAAGAGGCACGAAATTCAACTTTGGATTATATTATTTTGCCTTATAGAGGTTTCTACATCTTTCTTTTCTCAAATTCTCAATTATTCTTTTACTAATCGAATTTCCTTGTTATTGGGCCCAATAGCCAATAAAGCCCACAAAACAACCAACAAGGCTATTGTAAACGAATTTCATTTATTCAGAACAAATTATATCATTATTTGTTCAAAAATATTTAATAGAAGAAATTACATTTCTCACCCAAAGAACCCAGAAACTGGGGTTGTAACATCCTTCCCCTCTTATAAGAATTTTTTCCTCAAAATTCCATCAAGCAAACAAACAATTCAGGATAAGACTTTTCCATGTCCATCATTGGCCCCTATGTGGCTTTACCTTATCCATGTCGCTTCCAATGAACCCTTACCATGACATATCCTTTTCTCTGAGTTTCTTTCACCTTGGCACCTATAAACCTCACAAGTGACTCAGGTCATTTCAGCCTCCCTTGGGGCTCACTAGGTTCATTGCTCAGCACATGGTCCGGGTACCTCACATAGTGCTCTAAATTGGACACATGGAACTCATCACACATTACTTTATCCTGAGGGATAAGGTCAAACTTAACCTTCTCCACCAATACATCTCAAGAAGAACCCATGCATCAGGGAATCATCTCTCTTAGCTATAACTTAGAGGGGTCGGATTTTCATGTCACATATTCCCCCACAGTGAAATGCATGTCAGTCTACTTTGCATCAGCTTATGACTCATGTCGTCCCTGGGATCCTTTCAGCCATCATATTATCAAAGCAACTTCATCTGTCCTCACTGTGGTCCTTCTTAGGCCTTTGTGAGGTCCCTCCACCAACATCATTATAATGAAGTGGTGACCGACACAACCTCCCTTATAGAGCTCCTTTACATCCCGATACTGGCTATGGTGGTTATTATCACATCTTATAGATGACCAAAACTATCTCTAGATATCACCCTGAATGAGCACACATGCTCTCATCAGACCCTCTAGTCTGGATTATACTAACCATTAGTTAGGGGTGATAAACTGTACTAACATCGAGTTCTTCATGTACCTACTTCCACCTTTTGGAAGTGAATATTTAGGTTATACTCAAGAACTTTTGAACTCGCATCATGGTGTAGTTCAACTGGATCTGTCCCTCGATAGTACTCTTTCTTTCTCATGTCATATAGGTAAGGCGATCTACCATAACCCATATTGCATCTCGACCTTCCTTGGTCTAGGGGAGACTTACAACATCCATAGTGATGAACTCCCATTCCCTCTCAGGGACTCTTTATCCTCTATGTCAATACACTGGGTTACTGGTGTTCGTCCTTCACCTCCTATCTTGCATGGAAACATACCACATGCAACTTCATCTTAGGCATCCAAAGTACTACTATCACTTATTATCTTGATAATACCACGGTATATGGTGATCTTGAATCATGATCTCCCATATGTCATAATTCCTCAAGATCGATTCCTCAGAAAACCTAAACCACTCTAGTCAGGGTTTCATCACCTTCCTTTTCAGAGAAGTACATTTGGGGTTGTACAACCATCCTCTTATGCATCACAGCCTAGGCTAGCTAACCAAACAACTACTAACTTGTTCAACATATCTCGTTACATCTAAGTGTTAGCCGAACATATCTCCTTTTTCAAACTTAGGGCTAACCTAACAACCTCTTCTTGCCTCTAGTTAAACTAGGTAGTTGCATCTCAACCAGAGCATCCATTATCACCTCACATCCCTCTATGTTGAAAACATACACCTCCATGTATTCCACTTATTATCTCATCTCATCTCTAAGTCTATCTTCATCAAGAAAACTCTGAGCTTATTCTCTTAGTTTTTGAAACTCAACCTTGTATAACTCATAGCTCATGATAAAAACATCCTCATAAGATGACTACATTATTCCTCTTAGTGTTTGTAAACCATCCATGTATCTTTCACTCCACCATGGTATGTTATCATCTCTGTCCTCATACCTCATAGCAACGTTCCAACTCACATCATCTTTATCCTTGGTGTATGGCATGTATACTGTCCTATCTCTCACTCCCATATCAAGAGGAAATAAGCATTTGGCTACAGTCCAAATACATAGTTCTTCCTATTCCAAGAGTAGAGATGGTACATCCCACCTTGCCAGTACACCTTTAAATCTAAGTTGAAATGTGCCACATTTGTCTCTACAAACATCTCAATATCAAAGTTACTTCCATAGAAAACTGGTTTCGAACCTACTTGGGTCCACACACATTCCTTGGTCATCTCCTCTAGGTCTATAGGGTGACGACACTTTTGGGGTCATCCCTCTTCCCTTATGCATCCAGAGAGTGCCCTACTCATCCACCCTTTGGGTCCCTTGAGTTCCTGAAGGTGATCAATCTCCTACCCCATGGCCCTCAGACAATGATAGCTGTTACCTCCCGACCCTATGGTCATGTGCAACTAGGGAATTAGGCAACTCCTACTTCCATCGATCTTATCCCTACATGACCCTAGGATAGACTTAGGATTCTATTATAGTACATGCCCAACTTAGAACCTTACCCAAGCCTTCATCATCTCTCTCTACATTCATGGGCTGACTTTCATCCTTTCATAGGAGTCATGACGACCTGCTTACCTTGGTCAGGCCCCATACCGGTTACCTCTAAGGTAACACATCCATATGCACTTAGAGAGGGTTATCTATGGGTCTACAGGTTCATTCTCATACCGTGTACCTTCCACTTAGCTTCTCAAGATCCTACGAGACATCTTTAGGTTACCTTAAACCAGCAAAACTGGTATACACTCTACAAGAGGGTCTCTCTCCCAGGATGGGAGGAAACTACATCTTGACAACAAAGGTCACAAACGTCCTTATGTCTAGGCTTTACATCCTCATGAGCATGCTTAAACCAAGCAAGATACTAAGGCACCAGAAGACCACCTACTAAACCATGCTAGGTCATACTTGTTCTCATTCCTCAACATTAGACCAAGAACAACCTTCCCATGTCACCGACTTAGCTGTGAGGGGTTCATCAAACATACCTTATACTTAAGGGCTTTCCCTTTCCTATAAACATGAGGAGTACCAGGCTCGAATCTATAAAAACTCAAATTTCATCATGAGCATCAGGTACACCACTTCCCCTCTTAGGCCTAGGAACCCTAGGTTCACTTTTCGGGTGTCCAACTGCATGCTCAACCTCTTAACCATGAACCAAACCTGTACAAGGTATGACATGCACTTCCTGTCATCCTTCTATACAAGCAACACTTCAGAGTGGAGTCCTCCTCAAGGACAACCAGCACGGTATAAGGCCTCACAACCTGTTACTAAACCTCTTCATGTCTAAGGAACTCTTCTTCCCATCTCAGAAGGTAAACACCTATACCATAGGCACATAGGTACCAGAAGCCTCATCCTCTCTCTAGGGTTTGGTTCCTCTAAAGGCAACCAAGATATCATCAACCTCCAGGGATCAAGCATGAAGCAACTACAAACATCCACTTAGGTCGCATCACCCTCAACTCCCCACTGTTCCTCATATCTCAGAGTCTAAGCTTCTAACCTTCTTGCTTGGGTCCTGCTCTCTCTCTCTAGAGCTAACCTTACAAACAATCTTACTACTAGAGGTCCTCTCTCCAGGAAGATGGATCAAGCTCACAAGCATACCCCTACCTGGGTGAAGCCTATGCTCAACTTATGTTTGCTCAAGATTATCCATGGCTCTTTTTGCTTATCTCATAAGCTATCCCTCATACTATCCTGGTCAGGGTTTCAACCTACTACCTGCACTACTGACATACTCTGGGTTCATGTTATGCCCTACTTGCATAAGCTCATAGGGTTTCTAGAGGTTCTTCACTAACCTTATCATTGAAGGAGCTATCCTTCACTGTAACATGCATGACCCTTCCCAGAGTTGGTTCGCCAAAGGCACTAGGTCATCCAACCTCACATGGCTCATATGGGCATCCAAAGCATGTCCACACACACCTGGTCTACCAAGACATTTAACTCACTGTGTCATCTCTCTCTAACCACCACTTAGGGTTAGGGTTAGCATCATCCTCAAAGGATATGCCGAGTCTCTACTTACAATGGAGGTCTCTACCTCCAAGACTAGCTTTCTCCACTCATCCTCTTGACAAGGAGGTCTAGCTCCAAGTCTCTCCTGAGGGCATGACAACTTATGTCATATGACCTAATCATGTATCTATTCTTTAGTTTACGCTTAATCTATTAAGCTTATGTCCATGACATATTATTTACATGCTTTTCATTAATTTGGTGGAGGATTCCTTAGACCTTATCAACCTTACCAATACCTCAAGAGGGTGAGGAAAAGAGAGAAAACCCTAATCCTTAAGGTCCTTAACAACATTTGAGTTGAGAAGGGATGAACAAGATGAGAGAATCCTAAAGGTATCTTCTTTTGAGTCAAATCTTGAGACATTGGCCAGGAAGTCACACTAATCTGGGATTCCTCGTATTCCGACTAGTGGTGTGAAGGAAAATCTTGCCAGCCCCCAGACGTGATCCTTTTCTAGACACCTCTGTCTTTATAAAAATCCTTTAATAACTCCCTTGGGTTCTATGGAATTTGTAAAATTTAATAATTATTAAAGATTAAACGAGGAACCTAGGATCTGATACCAAATGTAACGACCCCGCCTCCCAGTAACCCCCAATTAAGGGATACCAAGAGGTCAGACCCGTTATCCCAATCTTCGGATAAAAGGTTCAACAAATAATCAATAATCATTATCAAATTCTACTAAACTAAACTGAAAGGCTGTAATAAAAATTAACTTTGCATACCTTTTTCAAAAACTTGGATATATACTTTTATCCACATCTGGAGTCTATTCTAACTAATCCTCCTTTGTACTTTAGTTCTCATTTAATTCCACATATGCCACTTTACTGTTTGTTCTTTTCACTTGAACCTAAAACACTGACAAACAAAACGTTGGTCAGCATAAATGAATTATGCTGGTATGTGGGGGAAACAATAATTGTGCAATTAATTGTAACAATATATTGCAGTCAACTATGATTTAACAAACAACTTTACATTTTAAATATAACTGCGCAATCCATACATATCCTACCCTCTGCGCTGTCCCTGTAGTGGACCTGGATGCTACATTCCTTATGGTAGATCCCCATTAAACCCCTCATGATCCTACCTAACAGGTGAATCAATTTCTAGGGTTGAGTCACATGACACTACCCGTAGGTAGCCCACTCCTTAACTCAAGCTGTGGTAGAGAGTCTCATGGCACTACACATGGGTAGCCCAATTTCTAAGCCTAGACCTTGCTCTAGGTTACCCTTTTTAGCATTTGCAAAGCCACAGAGGAGGACCCAAATGTAAGCTAGTTATATATACATATTTATAGTAATAGTCACTTTATAGTTGCATGAAATAAAAGTCATCCAAGCAGTTATTTTTAGGCAACCGATAAAACTTCTAGGAATCGCCGTGAAACTAAATCGATTATCCATAAGCGTAACCACATACCTGTCAGGCTGATTTGAGACAGAATAATCCAATCAATCAAGAATTTCAAATAGGCAAGAAAGCACATAATGAGATCATGAAATATGCATACAATTTCCTATTATTAATCATGCCATCAAGATCTATTAAACCTAACTCGCTTCCTAGGGTTTCTAGTCCACTTTTAGGGTTTCCATTGCAATTAGGGTTTCACTTCATCTTTTACTATTTTAAACCCTAATTTTATACAATTACTCACAAACCCTAATTATCTCATCTATTATTCATGAAAGTATTAAGGTTACCTTTTAACAACATATAACCCTAATTTTGGATAAAAGGCACAATTAAAAGTCCATTAAGTTCACTTTTCCACTTTTACATTAAAGCTACCATTTTTATCCTTTTTAAGGCATGACACGATCATTAGGCCCAATTATCATCTTTGGTTCCTTTCAAATTAACAACTTATCTTTCATGAACTCTTTTCTACACTAATTCCACTTTTATTCATTAGAAAACCCTAATTACCATATCAAGGGTATTTATCCACAACTAGGAATCTTTATACTCGAAATAGCTTAGAACCATCATATCTCAACTTTAATCATGAATTTGAACATTTAAAGCTATTAAGAGTCACAATTAGGGTTTCAAGGCCCATTAAAGCATATTTATGCGCATGAAACTCTAAATGAAACCAATTACGTGCAAGGTTCATCCTTTTTGTTCTTAATGTACCTTTTTACAATTAACATGTTAATATCAAGTATATATGTTCTAGAATAGTTTTTTTTGTTATAGGTTGGAAAGATGCCTTGTAAATTCTTTGAGGCATGAAAGGGCTCATGTGTAAGGTTCTTTCTATATGGTTGTTTTATGAAAAAAAGTTTTAATGTTTAGCATTTTCCGAGTAATATATTAGTTAATATTTCTTCCACGGTTATGATTTGAGTAATGTGACTTTGTGTGGAGCGGGGCGTCACACTTTTAGCTCAAAGAGAATCCTAATTCTTCAAGTTGTTCCACATGTCCAATCATATTGTGAACATGGGTCTCTACTGAGTCTCCCTCTGTCATGTTACACTCAAAGAGTGCCTTTGAGATATTGTATCTTTCTTGCTTTGTATGATTATGGTTCAAGTTCTTAAGATATGTTACCATCTCAAGTATCCCCATGTCTTCACACTGTTCATGCAACTCATACTTCATACAGCTTAGCATAAGGTGCTTTATGTTGGTATGTATGCATCGAGATCCAATCATATGATGATTAGATTGGCATATGTTCTAATTTATTTGATTAATATCAATAACACGATTCCAATTTATTCTAGCTCAATCAATTATGAGATAAATGATGGAGCAGAATGAATTTCTAAAGGATGACAATACTCAATGATGTATGTCTTCAGGTTGAGGACCTGAACAATGAGATCATATAGATTCTAAGAGTATGTACATTCTTGTTATGTCCCTAGTCGGATGTCATTGTGGAAGGTTGATAGACAACAATGACACATCAAGACTAGATTGTGTGTTGGTTGATGACAATGTCTCATTAGTCATGATATACCAAACCAAGCACATAGATACATGTTGGAAAATAGTGTATTGGACAGACGCACCATGAGAGTGACACATGGAACCGTGACATGGTAGTTAAAATCATCTCTCATACTGATGGTGGTGATTGTGATTCTTAGACCTAAAATCATTGCACTTGTCGAATGTGATTGGGTACACTTTGACATCATCAAACACAGTCCTGAAACATGAGTTGTTATAACGGTTATGATTGGGTGGTTTTGACACATGACACATATTGTGAGTGATAGATTTGGAGTATGATGTCCAAGCCACTTGATAAGCGAGACTGAGAAAGGCATGCACATGCACATGTGAATCAATAGATGGTATTGATGTCACACATATTTCAAATAGTCTGCTCTAGTTCAAGAAACATGAATGAATATTGAAAGGATGACAACTCCACGCCTTGAGTTCATTAAAGATATCAGAGACAAAGGAATTATACATTCACTAAAACACCAATCACAGATTGTAGTATTGAAAGTTGTTCTCCAACTTTCCTTATCACTTGGGTAGCACTGATGTGCGATTAGGTACTGCTCTTTGCTTGTGATGTCATAAGATAGTTATGGACATTCACTGCCAATGTGAAATGGGACCTATAGGGTCACACACAAAGGATTAACCTAGAAGAGGATTTTATCCATGAATGATGTTTAGATTGATTACTATAGTGTTTAGGTACTCAATGAAACATTCAATCAATAGACTTGACTAAGAATCATCAAGTTCAAGTGTTGAACCAACTAATTAGTGTCGGATTGATTGAGAGATGAAAGTACTGTGTTCTACACAATTTGGACCACCAACAGACCAGTTCACTGGGTGAACCAATCGGCTCATGGTCAGTGATATGACCGGTTCACTCTGGTGAACCAATCGGTTCATTTAGACCAAAAGAGCAGTGTTGGGTTTTCCCAATTTGTGAGGAAAGTTTTTTGTTTCACTTGTTCAATTCGATTGGGATGAATTAATATTTGCGTTAATTAGAAATGAATAAGGAAAGTCAATTGTAAGAAGGTCTAGGAAGTGAAATGACCGATTCACTGGGTAAACCGATCAACTCACACTCCCAGCTGATCGGTTCACTAGTGAACCGATTGGCTCACCTTGCCAAATGACTATTTCAGTTATGAAACGACCTGTTCGTCTTCCGTAGTGCAAATTGTTCATGAAACTTCTGGATCCTTATACTCCCGCATAGACTGGGAACCCTGACCCTGCCCTCTACTACAAATAGAGGGGTACAAGAGTCTCCAGAGATACAAGTCAGAACATCAGTTGCTCTGCAAAGTTGTTTTCCTCTCTAGTTGTGGTAACCGATAGAACCCAAGCAAGTTCTACCTGTCCAGGGAGGAACAGTGAAGGAAAGACAACTACAGAAAAGCAACTGGTGGTGGGAGAGTGTATCAGTGACTAGTACAATGACAGAAGGGGACAACTCCTTCTAGTATGTCCTTCAGGATGACTAGAATTCCCGGTAGTCCATGTGGACTATCTATAGAGGCAGGAGACTTCTTCCACTCAGGAGGACGACAATCAACCGTAGTCCGGGTCAAGACTGGGAGCTACACAGACACCGTCAAAGATAGGTGGTTGAAGACCGCACTTGCTGCGATGTATAGTCACTGAGCAAGCCTCAGGACCATGTATATCTTGCTAAAACCATCCTTCTCATTACATAGATGTTGATGTGATCTACTGGTTATGGGTTTATGGTCAAGTAATTTTTTTGTTTTCGTTACCTACTCTGAGTACGTAAAACCCAACAGTGGTATAAGAGCCATGTCAATACTCTATGTTTGGGATAATCGTTATGATCAGATTTTAGTTTTTCCTTGTTTTATTTATTGCATACGATGTGAATATTTAAATGACTAATGTTAATATCCGATTAATGCCACATGATCCCAAACTAATATATACATATATGAAATGGTATATATGCAATCGATACACGTCACACTAAAATAGTTTTGACGGTGGATGTGTACCATGGTTATGGCCTATAAACCCTATGTGCATGTGTGTGGTTGGTTATGGTTGTTTGCATCTTGCTGCGCATTGAGCCCTCTTCTTCTATTCTGAATGTAACTTGAGATAACTCAAGATTCTCTTCTACCTTTACTCCCTTCGAATGTAACTTGAGGTTTCACAAAGATTATGTAAAATAGAATTAGCTTTGTTTCTTTTTATGATGAAGACTGAAGATGACCGCTTGATGGACCAAAATGACCCACTGAGGAGTAGTTGGTGGACCAACGAGAAGCCCATACGACTGGATGAGTGACCATCTGGAGGAGCCAGACGACTGGATGAGCCGACCATCTGGAGGAGCCAGACGACTGGCTGGAGGAGACCAACCGATCGGCCAAGAGGCGAGTTGACCAGTTCAAAAGTTGAACCAGTCAACTCAGATTGGCAAGCACAGATCTTCATAAATATCAGGTTTCATGTGATGTAGACCTTAGATGACTGTAGTTCCTTGTGGCTCCAAGGAACTACAATAGGATGGCCATAATCATCACTTTATCATTATTGCATGTTTTTTGTTAGTGGGATATAGAATGTATATGATACATACTATATATGTGGTGATTGGATACATACATTCATATATAAGCATATTAAAACCCCTCATCAAATATATTAGCACACATGAAAAGCTTGATCGACTAAGTGTGGGCATGCCTTCACATGGTGCACCGTCTATCTCATGAAAGTGTGATGGTGAATATGTGGGTCTGCCATTGTAGGGTGCATATTCATCGTGTTGGTTTTTGGGTCAGACTTAACTCAGTGACCGTGATTGGATCAAGCACCTTGAGGCATAAAGATGAACATGACAAGGAGTTGTGCATGGCATCTATCAAGAGTTGCATATGATGCAATTGGCAAATGTTGCCTACCTAAAAGAATCTAGTTGTGGGTGACATCCCTAGCTAGTCCATGACTTAGAGGAAATCATGATCTTGCTCACTAGAAGGTTATACGCTGCAATCTTCCAAATTGATACATGAGGGTTATCAATTTGATTAAAATAGTGGGAGAGATAATTAATTAAATACCTAATTAATATCGTCAATTTTCAAATCAAATCAAATCAAAAGAGTTTTGGACTAAACTTGCAAATTTCCTTTTTGTAGAACAAATGGCTACCAACAACAATCACTTTTCATTGTGATTGGTCCTTGAGAAGGACAAGCTAAATGGGAACAACTTCCATGACTGGTTTAGGATGTTGAGAATTGTTCTCACTCAAGAGAGAAAGCTCTATCTGCTAGATACACCAGAGCCAGATGAACCCACTCCCATCGCACCAAAGGCTGAAAGGGATGCTTACAAGAAGCATATTGAGGATGCCATTGATGTGAAGTGCTTGATGTTGTGTTCAATGAACTATGAGTTGCAGAGACAACATGAGAACATGGACATCATTGAGATGGTTTAATATTTCAAGAACATGTATCAAGACCAGGCATGACAATAGAGATATGATGTCTCCAAGGAATTGCTCAAGTGCGTCATGACAGAAGGAGATCTAGTAGGCCCTCACACACTTAAGATGATTGGGTATGTAGAGAACCTAACTTGATTGGGATTCCCTCTGTGCCAAGAGTTGGCTACTGATGGGATACTACAATCATTACCAGAATCCTACAGTCAGTTTGTGATGAACTACAACATGAACAACTTTGACAGGTCACTGACAGAGTTGTTGGGCATGTTGAGGACAGTCGAGGCACTGATGAAGAAAGACAAACCCAAATTTGTTATGATGATCAGTAGAAAGAAGGGAAAGTCTAAAGGTAAGGGTAAGGGCAAAGTAAAGAAATGTTTTTATGCTAGCCAACAACCCAAGTCATCTTCAACTCTCAAAGCCAAGGGAGGGATGAACAAGGGAGGCAAATCTCACCATTTTCATGAGCTAGGACATTGGAAGAGAAATTTCCCTCTCTATATAGATGAACTAAAGAAGAAGGAGGGGATGGAAGTCTCCACCTCAGGTATTGTGAAATAAAATTAAAATGCTTCTATATCTTAGGTATATGATACCAAGATATAGATCTGACATATATGATGTGCAAGATCTAAAAAGAAGCGATGGCCTTTATGAAAGAACCAAGAAGGAACACTCATCAAGATTGGAGCAAGTGTTGCTGCCATATATAGTAGTACCTTTTATTTTATTTCAGCCCAAAGGGCATCTAATAGATTTATGAACTGATATTTCATTTTGCCAATAAATAGAAACAATTTTCAATTCTGCATCCTGTAATGACAAGGATGTCTATCAATAAAACTCATGTTTCAATTTCAAAGATATGATCTTTTTTTGACAATGCCTTATTTATCTTGTGGTACTTGGTCTGCATGAGACAAAATAATAATACCTAAAAGTTATTGATGACTCAAACAATAAATTAGCATTATCATCTGAACAAATGAATGAGAAAATTCATCTCTAGGTTCCATGTTGATGGATAAACTAGACTCTCTTAGTTAATGAACCATTAAGAGATATGAATGTCTTGTTTATTGGGCATGATAACAAGTCAATCTTCACTAGATGTAGTGGGAGAATGACTATTCTATTAGGTATAATACATATTGATGTATATACATACCTATTGGAATAAATGCTAATACTTTAGATATGGTATTTAATGAAATACCAATATGTATATCTTGAAATGTTCAAGAATAAATGAAGAAAAAACTTGGTAAAAGTATTAACTCTTTGATATGATCAATGAATGAGATACTTAAACCAAATGTTTGAGGACCTTGTGAGTAACTATGATAGTGTATCATAGAGATCTCATGATTAAGGCATAATGATGTCTAAATCAAAGAAGGAATCATACTGTAAATGGTAAGAGCATGATCATCAAACAAATAACTAATATTCTAGAATTATTCTAAAGAACATGCTTAACACTAAATAAATGTACAAAAGGAGATTAAGAATCACAAGTGTTGTGGAATCTCAAATTCCTTATGTAATAGATACACCTCATATATCTAGTAGAAAACACCTTGATCTTGATGGATAATGATGTCCTACAAACTCAAAGGTGATTAATTGGTCATATGATGATGAGACAATAATCCATCTAGATGATGTTGAGGAACCACATTTTGAGTTATGGCTTGAATACATAAGATCCAAAATGACTTCCATGTGAACCAAATAAGGTATGACCTTAATGGTAGAACTTATAGGGATACAACCCATAAGTGCAATTGGGTCTTAAGAGTTAAGACTGACATGGATGACATTTGAAGAGATGATTGGTTGAGATAAATTTAAGTGAGTTCAAGGTGTTGAACCTGATGATTTTATTTAACCAATTGTAGTGTCTATAGGCCATAAAGGATCATGCTTGCTATTGGAACTTAAAAGACTATGAAATTTGGCATATGGATATTAAAACCGCATTCCTAGAAGGAATAACATGAGGTTATGTATGTGACACAACCTGAAGGGTTTTATAATTCCGTTAATGCAAATGTAGTCTAAAAGTTATAAGAGTTTAATCGAATATGATTGATTAAAGACAAACACCTCAGAACTGGAGTCTTTAATTTGATTATATAGTCAAAAGGTTTGATTTATATATCGAAATAAAGAAGGGATTTGTGATTACAAAGATTTAGTGGGAGCATATTCATATTCCACATGATGATGAGGAATACAACGAAACTGGTGTGGAAATACCTTCTTTAAAGGAATAAAGAGAAATGTCCTATGTGATAGGAATAGGGATAAATAGAGATAGTTCTCGAAAGTCTCTTGACTTGATAAAGAGAGAGAATACATTGGCAGTCTAGGCTAAAGGGTTTAGTGCAGAGATTCAGTGGGAGAAAACTTGTCCATATTACATGTTGTTAGTCTCTTAGATGCCTAGTGTCCCAAATTCTTATGAAGAATAGGAACACATAGATAGATGCCTTATGCATTCACAATTGGATCTATAATGTATGTAATCATCCCATTTTCATGTATGTATCAGACATGAAAAGAATATATATATATATATATATATATATATATATGCATTCATCATCTTGTATTTATTGGACATGACAATATGATATGCTCATCCAGTTATCTCATATGTAATGGACATGACGAGTGGATGTCTGTCTACTTCCAGTGAGAGTCACTCGAATACCATACAAAACTTATTTAAGTACTTATGAAGTATTAAAGGATTAGTTCTATGGTAATAAAGAGAAGAGTTGAGTGTAAATGAGTTACACTGATGCAAGCCTCCAAAATAACAGAAAAATGATCGCAAAATTAAAAATATAAAAGTTATATTCAATTGTAAAGTGAACAAGAGTTGTTAAATGGAAATGTTCAGAGTAAAATTAAAAGGGCCATTTGATTCTAAAGGGAATGCCGAGTATCCTTATGTTATGAACAACATAGGATACTATATGGATCTAGAAGTTCATAGAGATGAACTTATAGATATTCCAACCATTGATGACAAGGTAGAAATACTAAGTCAAACTATGGAGCTAATTATTAGGCAATGAATATCAAATAACATATTACGACAACTCCATCTCATATGAAATGTCGTACAATGAGGAGATGTGAAACATGTAATATACTGACTAAAGCAAAGTGTTGCTAACTGACTGGATTAGCACTATTACAACAGAAACATGTGGGACATGTTTGGAGATCACTAAGAATATGATTCAAAAGTGATTGACTCTAAGTGAAAGTGGGAGTCTGTTGGTATGTATGCCCATAGAGCCAATCATATGATGATTGTATTTTCATATGTTCTGATTGATTTGATAAATATCCAAGGCAAGCATCTAATTTATTCTAACTCAATCAATTATGAGATAAATGTTGGAGCAGAATGAAGGTCTAGAGAATGAAAATACTCAATGACGTATGTCTTTAGGTTGAGGACCTGAACAATGAGATCATATGTATGCTAAGAGTATGTACATTCATGTTTTGTCCCTAGTCGGATGTCATTGTGGAAAGTTGATAGACAACAATGAAACATCAAGACTAGAGTGTGTGTTGGTTGACAATGTCTCATTAGTCATGATATATGATATCAAACCAAACACATAGATACATGTTGGAAAATAGTGTATCGGACAGACCCACCATGAGAGTGACACATGGAACCATGACATGGTAGTTAGAATCATCTCTCATAGTGATAGTGGTGATTGTGATTCTTAGACCTAAAATCACTGCACTCTCGAATGTGATTGGGTACACTTTGACATCATCAAACACAGTCTTGAAACATCAGTTGTTATAACGGTGATGATTGGGTGGCTTTGACGCATGACACAGACTGTGAGTGATAGATATGGGATTTGTCCCTCCTAAGGGAGTATGATGTCTAGGCCACTTGATAAGTGAGACTGAGAAAGGCATGCACTTGCACATGTGAATCAGTATATGATATTGATGTCACACATATTTTAGACAATATGCTCTGGTTCAAGAAACATGAATGAATGTTGAAAGGATGACAACTCTATGCCTTGAGTTTATTCAAGATATCAGAGAAAAAGGAATTATACATTCATTGAAACACCAATCACATACTATAGGATTGAAAGTTGTTCTCCAAATTTCCTTTTCACTTGGGTAGCATTGATGTGCGACTTGGTACCACTCTTTGCTTGTGATGTCATAAGCTAGTTATGGACATTCACTGCCAATGTGAAATGGGACCTATAGGGTCACACACAAAGGATATCCTGGAAGAGGAGTTTATCCATGAATGATGTTTGGGTTGATTACTAAAGTGTTTAGGTACTCAATCAAAAATTCAATCAATAGACTTGACTCAGAATCATCAAGTTCAAGTGTTGAACCAACTGATTAGAGTGTCAGATTGATTGAGAACTGAATTGACTGTGTTCTGCACAATATGGACCACCAACAAACCGGTTCACTGGGTGAACCGATCGTCTCACGGTCAGTGATACGACTAGTTCACTCCGGTGAACTTATTGGTTCATTTGGACCAAACGAGAAGTGTTGGGTTTTCCCAATTTGTGAGAAAAGTTTTTTCGTTTCACTTGCTCAATTAGATTGGGACAATAATTAATATTTTCATTAATTAGAAATGAATAAGGAAAGTCAATTGCAGGTAGGTCTAGGAAGTGAAATGACTGGTTCACTGGGAGAACCGATTGGCTCACACTCCCAACCAATCGGTTCACTAGTGAACTGATCGGCTCACCTTGCCAAATGATAGTTTCAGTTATGAAACGACCGGTTCACCTGCCGCAGTGTAAATTGTTCATGGAAATTCTGAACCCTTCTACTCCCGTACAGATTGAGAACCCTGACCCTACCCTCTACTATAAATAGAGGGGTATAGGAGGTTTCTCCTAAGACACAACTTAGAACATCAGTTGATATGCAAAGTTGTTCTCCTCTATGGTTGTGGTAACTGAGAGAGCCCAAGCAAGTTCTACCCATCTAGGGAGGAACAATGAAGGAAAGACAAATGCAGAAAAGCAACTGGTGTTGGGAGAGTGTGTCGGTGACTAGTATGCTAACAGAAGGGGACAACTCCTTCTAGTCCATCCTTCAGGACAACTAGAGATCCCGATAGTCCATGTGGACTATCTATAGAGGTAGGAGACTTCTATCGCTCAGGTAGACAATAGTAGTTCTGGTCAAGATCAGGAGCTACACAGAAGCCGTCAAAGACAAGTGGTTGAAGACCACACTTGCTACAAGGTATAGTCACTGAGCAAGCCTCAAGACTAGGTATATCTCGCTAAAATCATCCTTTCCATTACATAGATGTTGATGTGATCTGCTGGTTATAGGTTTATGGTCAAGTAAAATTTTTGTTTCCACTGCCTACTCTAACCACGTAAAAACCAACACTTTATATCTAAGGCATCGTTGGAATGCTTCCAGTAAGCATCCATCTTAGCCCTAGGGCATCAGGAACAAGTATTTCTGGCCGTAATGTTTCCAGGATATAGTGCTTGTTCTCTTCATTAAGAATCCTTCTCAAAATCCAAAACCAGTCATGGAAATATGTCCCGTTAAATCTTTCCTTCCTAAGGACCAATTACAATGATGATTTGATTTCCATTTGGTTCTACAAGAGAAATTTTTTGCATTTGTCAAAACCCTCTTTGATATGATATGATTTGAAAATTTTGATGATATTCAGTTAGGCCTTTAATTAATTATCTCTCCCAATATTTTATTCAAATTAATAGCTCTCACATATCAATTTAGAAAATTGTAGTACACAACCTTCTAGAAAATTAGGATCCAAAATGATTCAATTATTACCCAGCCAATGCCAGCATTCACAATCAATCATTAAGGTAGGAAATATTTTCCAATTGCATCTTAGGCAAGTCTTGGATAAATGACATGCACAAATCCTTGCCATAGTCATCTACATGATTCTAGGTTCTTAATCTCTTAAGGACACCCAGTTAAGCCTGACCCAATAGACAACACGATAATAATGCACCCATTCAGCATGTCCACATTATTACCATCACACTTCCACGAGATAGGCAACACACCATGCTTGGCATGCCCACACATAGTCGATCAAGCTTTTCATATATGTTAGTAATGGAAAGCATCTTAGACTTAATATGTTATTGAGGGAGTTTATATTTATAAATATATATACATTATTCAATCACCACATATATATAGCACGTACCATATACATGCTATATCACACAACTAAAACATGCAATAAACATAAGTGATGGTTATGGCCATTCTATTGTAATTTCTTGGAGCTATAAGGAACTACCACCTCCTAGCCATCTACATCTCATGTAGAAACTTGTTGTTAGTGAAGAGTTGTGCTTGCCAATCTAGATTGACCGGTTCAACCTTTGAACCGATCAGCTCACCTCCTGGCCGGTCGGTTGGTCGTCACATCGGTTATCTAGTCTTCGATCCACCATCTTCTGGATCCTCTAGTCAATCTATTGGGGCCACCAACCGATCAGTTTGACTTGTCTTCCTCGGTGCTCCAGTCGGTTGGCTCACCTTCAATACAATCAGTTGGTCTGGTGCTAAGCATCTTTTTCTTCATTGTAATAGGAAATTAAACTATCCTAATGCTATTTTATATAACATGATAAAAGGAGAAACCTGGAGTTAGATTCTAGAGGAGAATATGTAGGAGAGAATAATACTTTTACAATTGGAAGATAAGGTTGAGGCTCGGTATGCAAACCGAGATAAAGGAATAACCAACCACACAACTATGCACAAATATATAAGGTTATTGGACATAACCATGCTTCAAATCCACCATCAAAACTCAGTTTTAGGGCGATATGTGTAGTTTGCATATATATCATATATATATTAATTGGGATCTTATGAGGTGTTTAATTGGATATGCACATTAATCAATTTAAGTACTTGCATTGTGTGCAATAAATAAATGATGAAAATAAAAAATCTAATCATGTCGATTATCCCAAACCTAATAGATTGACATGGCTCTAATACCACTATAGGGAAATATGCCGACAGAGTAGATAGTGGAAATAAAAATTTAACTATCATATTCCTCTTATAAAAATAGATCACATCTAACTATGTAATGGGAAGGACAATTTAGAGGATATATCTGGTCCCAGAGCAAGTCCAATGACAATGTCCTCATCATAGTACGTGCCCTTTCTTCAAGTCATACTCGAACAACGTGTGCAGAAGCTCCTAGTTGATCACCACAAACATCAATTTGACATTGTCCTCCTAGCGGGAAAAGCTCCACGCCTCTAGATTAGTCCACATGAACTACTAGGAACTCTTGTCATTCTAGAAGAACGGATAAGAAGGTGTTGTCCCTTCAAGTAGGTCTACTAGTCACCAACTTACTCTCCCACAATTGTTTTGCCTTGATATCCCTCTCTTAATCAGATATGACTTGTCTGTGTTCTCTCAGTTACCAAAATTGAGTTGTGTCTCTAGGAAGCCCCTGTTACCCTCTATTTATAGGAGGGTTAGGGTCAGAGTTCCCAGTCTGTGTGGGAGTAGAAGGGATCAAAATTTCACAAATTTTCACAACCTGTAATGGTAAAATGACCAGTTCACATGTAAACTGATCAGTTAACATGTGAGCCGATCGATTCACCCAGTGAATTGGTCATTTCACCATATTTTCTAATAAAAAATTTATTGGCAACTCTAATCTAATTAATGCATAACATGATGTCAACACTAATCTTTGATGCAATCAAATTGATACATGAAATGGATGGTTCATCTCATGAACTGATCGTCTAGTGACCTTGAGCCAATTAGTTCACTAAGTGAACCAGTCGGTTCATGTCCTGGTTCATCTATAATTTAGCCAATGCAATCTCTAATCTACCAGACACTCCAACCATTAGTTCAACATTTGAATCGGTATGTTTAGAGTTCAATAAGTCAAATGTTGTTTAAATTGAATACCTAAACACTTTCATAATCAATTTAAATATCATTCTTGAATAAACTCCTTTTCTAAGTGAATCCTTTGTGTGTGACCCTATAGGTTCCATTTTACATTGGTAGTGAGTGTTTATAACCATTATATGACATCACAAGCAATGACCGACATCTAGCAACACATCATTGCTACCCAAAATAGAAAGTTGGATAACAACTTCAACCTACAATCTATAATTGGTGTTATAATGTTTATAAAGTTCCTTTGTCACTGATATCCATATTGAACTTGAGGCATGGAATCGTCATCCTCTACAGTCATTCAATCCATGTTCCTTAAACTAGAATAGATTGTTTGAAATATATGTAAGCTCAATATCACATATTGACTCACATGAGCATGGCCATACATTTTTCAGTCTCGTTTATCAAGTGGTCGGGATATCATATTCCCATAGGAAGGACAAATCCCATCTACACCACTCACAGTTATCCCCATGTGTCACAGTATATGTGATCATCACCTTATGGCAACCCTTATTCTGAATCACAGTGGATGATGTCAAAGTACAACAAATAACATGTGATGAGTGTAGTGACTTCAAGTCTAAGAACCACAATCACCACCAACACCATAGAGATGATTCTGACTACCAATTATAGTTTCTATGTAGCACTCTTATGGGGTCTGTCCGATACAACTTTCTCTAACAAATGTCTATGTGTTTGGTTTAATATCGCATATCATGACTGATGAGATTTTATCATCATTCAATATACACACTGATCTTATGTATTAGACTTATCCTATAAATATCCATAATAATAATTGAATACAGATCTAATAAGAATGGATATTCTAAGAATGCATATGGTCTCATGTTCAGGTCCTCAACACAAATCGTATGTCATCATGTCAAAATATCCTGAAGAGATTATTACATTTAATCACGATCTCGATAATGAAACAAACATATTAAGTAGACTTACCTCTATTAATAATCAAATTATATACAATGTGTCTCTATTACAATCATCACATGATGACTCTCAAAGCATACAACCAACATCGACAACCTTTTCTTTTTTTATTTATTTGATTGTGTTTTTCATTTTCCAACAAGTTGTGTTTAACTCCACCTATTTTTTTTAGTGTTATATCTATTTCCCCTTGGCAGAGCGTTCAAATTTCTCCAAAATTAAGAATTGAAAAATCACACATGGTATTATTATATAGGAGGGGACAAATATGTGAAAATATGTGTGAATAATATTATGTTTTCTTGCAACATCTTGGTCCTCAACACCCAACTCGATCAAACTAAAAATATTTTTCATGAGTGATTCATTAAGCCATTTCCTAGATGTTATATATAAGCAACAAAGTGATGTCATATTTGCCAATAACTTGGCTTCCTTATTTGAATCTTAAATGAAATATTCAATTAGTTTATTAATCTGTAGCTACTAATACATGTTATAAGAGTATTGTATACAATTGCTAATATGAAAGGTCCCAAACATACAAAGAGGAGGTTTTGGCGACATGTTGACATGATGTCCTACAAGATTGGCCACTTCTCATTGACAGCACATGTGTTGCTCCCACTTTAAATGGAACAACGCTACTCCCATTTTCATCTACGTACACGTTTACCAATAGTTGTAAACAAAGGGTCGTGATTAGATTCAGGAGGCATATGGTATTAGATGTATGGAGCAACATCATCTTATAAAATCAAGAACAACAAAATTCCGGGCCTTTTCATGGCATGGATGTGCAAAATATTATGCGACAATAATATTCCACTCTGATTGAAGGTACATTATATCTAACAGGCTAAGCGCTCAACCATGTTGCATTGCCACAAGTGTCATACTGTAAGGAAACAAGAAACAAGGTGTTCCACATATCAATGTGACATAAATTAAGGGTTCACATCATTTGTGCCGGACACAATGTGCCTTGTACATCCGGACCGTACACTTAGTCATGGGTCCCACAGGTTAAGGAATTGGATGTTGTGGGCACAAAAGTGGGCACATAAGATGGGTACAGAAAATTTGAACCCATAAATTAGAGTGTGAATAGGGATAAAAACTTAAATATGATAGGAATGACGATATAAGGGAGTATAAAAAAGAAAGTATTGTATAAGAATTGAAGTACGGGTGCCACGTGCTGATGACAAAATTATGAATCGATCACCTAACTTGGTTTGGACATGTGGAATGACGACCGGCAAAGCTTTCAATTTGAAGAGATATTATCTGAGTCATACAAAGTTAAAAGAAAGGACAAATAGAGAGCGCTCTCCTACATAAGGAGAAATCAGGATTATTTACATCTCCAGATACAGCTGTACGGAAAAGAAGGATGCCAACTATCTAACCCTAATATGTTAAGGATGGAGGTTCTGATGAACGATCATGGAAAATATGTTACAAAAGTGGATTAGTGTAGCACTCCTTTATCTTACTTTTGTCATGATATAATTCACTTAAAGAAGATTATAAGTTTATGTTGGACATAACCACTACATTATTGTATAATACGGTGCGCAGTACACGTGTATGCCAACCGGTTTATATGCCAATCATATTTGAAAATGAGCAAACACAAGTCCCTTTCGAGAAAATATAGTTTACTGAAGCACCAGTGCCTAATGTGCGATGCTTGCTCAAAAGTTCTGGTGGTGGTGGACACATGCATCCAAACTTCCAAAGAGTTTAGCTAGTATCAAGTCGTCGTTGAAGGCAAAGAATAAAAAAAGGTGAGTTTGATCGAGTGGAGGTGTTGGGGCGCCCCTAGATGATGAACACGTAGATATTATATAACGGTACACGCACCATCTTTGCGTACGTCGTGTCCCCCTGAACAATGCCATCTCAACTTTTACTTGCAACAACAAACAGGACCTGCAAGTTTCCTTGACATTTTAGAGGTCGTCCGTCTACACTGTACGTCGTCAGCGTTTAGTAGCTATACGCGTATTCGACAGTGACCCATTCTGTACAATCTCTTGTCCATTTCGGGGACGGCAACATCTGAAGTGGCTTACGATTAGACTACAAATTAAGAAGATTCAGCTAGAAACGCAATGCAAAATGGAATCAGTGTGAATCAAGATATACTTTTGTTCTATCCCTCTTGCGTGATTCAGCGACGAGGAACTTGCATCCTCGCTTCCAACAACCAACGACGATTGAGATATGCGTCGTCATGGATTTCTTAAAGAAATGTTATTCATATTTTAATATGATAAGTAGAGTATGACATGCATCCACGTATATGTAAAGAAGAATGCTGCTGTATACAAACAAAGGCGAATTGCAGAATTAGATTGGGAAATTATTTACAGCACACAATTTCCATCAACATCCACACCCCCACATCAGGATACACAAAACAACTAATCTATACAACGTTTAGCACTGCGCGACACGGTACACTAAGTAAAAACATTGTCAGTGCCTTCTACACCATTTGCTTAAATTGCCGCTGCAATAATGCTATCACTGTCCAACAACTAGTACTTATTACTCATACAAACAAAATAATTAATTTGAAAATTTTAAATTTTCTTCTTCTAAATTTCCTCCACTTATTAGCATGATATAATGCTTGATCTGACCATACACACATATTTCATAGCTAAGTCCAGAATCAATACTTGAATCTTTTTGACATAGTGTCAAAAATCATCAACAAATGTACTAAATATAAACTAGCTCAATATGTACAGTCAGCGGTACATTTGATTAGCAAAACAAAATACAAAGTTGGTTATTGGTTATGTTTATGTATTTTTCTAACTCATTGTATAATGAATAAATTTGTTATGAAAATAGTATCACACCTTCTAGTATACTTGTAATATAGTACGACTTGTATAACGACATCATACAAAAAAAGTCACTATTAGCACTCTTCTATGACTTTTTTTAGCACAGTGCGACACAAATTTTTAGGTGTGGCTATATGGCTGTATGTTAGCATACATCTGCTGCAACAAATCTATATTGTCGTCCGGTCACCCACCACCAACCACCAACCAATCAATTTTATTTAATTTCTCACCCACAAAAAAATAACTCATTAAAATTTAAATTTCAAATTTTGTTCGTTTTCCCATCAATTTTTCTTTTCAACTGTTCAATCATATTTTTACATATTCACGTCTAAGTCCAAGTTTAGTACTTAAATATATTCAGCATTGTACCAAAAACTATTAACAACCATACCTAAAATAAAGTAATAGAGTACATCGCATTATAAAAAATATATTACCATTCATTTTAGGTATGGTTGTTACTTCACGTTTTTCTATAAATTTTAAAATATGTAGATTAGATTTTTTTTCACATTTTGCTGGAACTTTAAAAAATAATACTAATTAATGTACATTACACTATAGATAAACCACATCAAGGTTACCAAATACAAACCGAGACAGTGCTTACGATCAGAAGAATTTTTTTATCAGAAAATATAATATAAGACACCATATTCATTATTTCTCATAACTTTTATATAGTATGCATAACTCCAAGTTATTGCATATGATGCATATATGTTCACATTCGTCCACATGGAACAAGATGAAAACTTATTTACATGTGTCTTCATACCAAAATTCTTGGATACATGTCTAATTTTTATACATTACAATACCAATCATGCGTTGAACAATAATTGAAGATGAAAAAAGCTGGGGGCATGACGGTGATGTGCACGTGATGGTGTGGACATGACCATTGCTACCGATGTGCGTCGACACCTACTCTTATCATTGAAGATGTGCTCTGGGCACAAAAGAGGGGGGCGGAGACCAAGAGTTAGCCTTGGCATATGTCAACCATTGCAAGTTAGAGGCCTAGACGTAGCCCTGGCCTAGGCGGGACACTGCTCAAGGCTCTAGTAG
This sequence comes from Alisma plantago-aquatica, assembly GCA_963693085.1. NCBI lineage: Eukaryota > Viridiplantae > Streptophyta > Magnoliopsida > Alismatales > Alismataceae > Alisma > Alisma plantago-aquatica. The sequence continues at coordinate 1,426,074,806 of OY856412.1, forward strand.
AGTTTAAAGAATGACGACTGTCCCCACAGACCACCACTAGCCTTAATTGCGCGCTTTGTCCTCACTCACGCGCATGCCAAGATCAACTTTCTGACAGGTCACCCATCCCAGTACTACTCCAAGCTGAGCACGCTTAACTATGGAGTTCTTAGTGATGGGCTCCCAGAAAAGGAGGTGCACCTTGGTGATATGGGTAGTCTAATCATTCCTTTTAAGATCATGTTATCTGAGACCTCAAATCTTGGGACGTTACAATCTCCCCCACTTAGACTCTTGACGTCTTCGTCAAGGGTCAACTATGTGGCCTCATAATATTTCCCCATTTCAGTACAGACCCAAGATGGCCCATGAACACCCAGCTCTCGATCACAGAATACCAGCGCAAGAGTGGCTACATCACCATGGATAGCCCTTTCCTACATGCCTGGACCGTACGACACAAGACTGGCATGCCACATGCCCACGTGGGCCCCACCTACTGGAGGGATTATGGCTCTGATATCATTTGTAACACCCGACCCCACTGCCTAAGGCTCTAGTAGAGTTTCAGGAATGACGACTGTCCCCACAAACCACCACTATCCTTAATTGTGCGCTTTGTCCTCACTCACGCGCATACTAGGATAAACTTCCTGACAGGTCGCCCATCCCAGTACTACTCCAAGTTGAGCATGTTTAACTATGGAGTTCTTAGTGATGGGCTCCCAGAAAAGGAGGTGCACCTTGGTGATATGGGTAGTCCAATCATTCCTTTTAAAATCATGTTATCTGAGGCTTCAAATCTTGGGACGTTACAGTATCAGGTGGGACTATAAATTGGTGATGATGAGGCTCTAACCACGGTAGCCATGACATTTTGATCATGGCATCCAGACTTGGGTGATGATGACAATGTTGCGGGGGCCAAGTAGCGACGGAGGGCCGATGTGACGGTTGCCTGATCACAACAGAGGGATGGAGAGATAGTGGGATGGCCAAGACACGAAAAGGGTTGTTGTACGGAGGGATGACATGACAATGAGCCGCTCATGGCGGAGACACGGTGTGACAACGAGCTGGTCATGCAAGAACTGGGTGCTAGGGTTTGGGTTGGGAGGAGAGCAATAAGAGCGGGGAGGGGGAGAGTGGGGTGATTTTTATAGTCATGTGATATGTCTGTTCGCCTCCCACACTATGCTAATTTTTGTCTAGTATTATGCGAATGTGTCTCCTCGATACACGCATGGATGGCTGGATTTAATATTGTTTACCTGTCCTAAGGTTGGAGTGTGAAGTCTGGTGTCAATGGTGTGCTCTATATCAGTACTCAATTAGATTTGGCATGTGCCATTTTTATTCAAAAATATATTTATTTTCAAATACAAGACATAGATGGTGCATCCAATCTACCTGAACACTACATCCATGGTTATAGACCTAGATGGAACATTAATATACATAAATTTTTACACCCTTCTGAATTAGATTGATGGTTTCCCACTGATCAAACCTAACCTAATCTCAAACTCTCATGATCTAGTGTATATTGTAAAATGGTAGATACCATCAGGTTAGGATGCATCACAAGTGATTAAAAGACTTGTAAAAGTGAGAGTCTAGACAAGATATCACTCCTATACTCCTCAATGTGACTAGACACATACTTTGATACTTCCCCTCAAATTGGAATATGTGTGAAACACATATATTGTTTGAAAGGACAAACTCAAAATGTAAAATAAAGATATACTAAGTCCATACAAAATATCACTCATTTATCTACATCTGGCTTGATGTTGTGGTGATGCAAGTGGTGGCTAGTACCACAATAGCCGTACTTGCTAGTTTCCTATCAAATAGAAGGATGTCATTGTGGTTGGAATTGTTACATCTGAGTAGTGGAAATAGAAACTTTTTGTTGAAGGATGATGTGGACATCAATGAGGAAGGGGATTGGGAAATGAAAAGAGAACAAAGAAGAGCCTACCTTGATGTTGTATAGCTGCCGCTGCCAAAACCACATCATCTTGTTACCCTTCATGGTGCACCTATCATTAGATACCCCCACTCTTGAGCGAATCATGACACAACACACTTCAAACATGGATACACCATCACATGGGTCGTGGATGCAGAACAACATCTCGATCTCCTTATGGAAGGGTTGTTGCTTTCTACATGTATGACTATTAGGTCTACTAGTAGGCCCAACTAGATGTAAAGATGATCTTGACGATCAGAAGAGGAGTGACTGTCTGGTAGCTTAGTGAGTGTGGGGAGAGTTAAATGGGCACAAAAGACAGGGGAAGGTCTCTTGAGGGTGTTGAGAGGAAGGCCTTGTTGCACATAGTATTGTTGAAAGTATGGTGATGGTAGATTTGTAGGTTAGAAACAAGAGAGAAAGAGATGGTTGGATGACTGAAAATCATGTCAGAGGAGCGAGCAAAGGATCTATGCTAGTGTTGTGTGGATGGAAATGTAAGAAGTACTGGTGAGGAATCTGAGATGTGGGAGAGCTGGTAAATGAGTTACTTCATGGAACAAAGAAGGAGAGGACGATGACTGATGTGTGTATGTTTTTAAACCCCCATAGTAGTAGCCAAGAACAAAGATAGATGGGGCCAGGGAGAGAGATTCAGGAGTCTTAGAATGAAAAGAAGAAGAAGAAGAAGATGGGACATGATTAGGAAAATGAGATGGGGATTAGGAAACAAAATAAAAATGATTCAAGGTTTATAATAGAAAGGAATAAGAGAAAAAATTGATGCTAAGGGGGCTGGGACCATAAAAAGGGAGGAGGAAAGGAAACAAACCAATCAGAAGTGCAAATAAAAAATAAATAAAATAAACAAGAAAAATAGGAGGACAAAATGAAGTACAAAAGATGAGTAACATAAATAGAAACAAGTAACCATGAAAATAAGAAGAACAAGAAGAAGCAAGAATGAAGAAAAGGAAATAATGAGATTCACTCGGAAATTAATAAATATAGGACTTTGATTAGTAATAGAAAAAATATGAGTAAACCAGATGGAAGAAGAAGGACAACAAGAAGAACAACAAAATGAAAAGAAATGGAGAAGAACAAAACTATTTCCTTGGAGGATAAAAGAAAATAAAATGAAAGAAAGGAAGAGGGGGAAGTTAGACCTGCTCAATTAAGTCGACCATGGAGGCTGAGCATATGCCCGAATGGCATCAAGCCAAGAATTAATGGAGGCCGACTATGGGCAAAATACAATCTTTTTTCTGTATTAGAAGGATGAAGTTGGATCAGTGCTCTAATACCATGTAGAATGGTAAATACCATTAGTTTAAGATGAATAACAAGTGATTACAAGACTTATATTAATAGAAGTCTAGGAAAGGTCACACTCCTATACTCCTCAATGTGGGACTAACACAAACAAGTATACACATATGTCAATATATAATTTCCACCAAAACTACCACTATTTCAGTCTTCAATACTTATCCCTCTAGCTCCACCTTCATCAACCTAAGCTCCACATCCTATTGAAAATGATGACCATGAATCTTTGCAAAATTAACAATATTGCAACAATAAAGTTTAAAGTTGAGGAATCAAGACAAGATTGAGAAGGGTACAACAAACCAAGCCATAAATGGTAAAAATGAGCACAATATATTAGTAACTTATCTTGAAATGATATGTTTGTGAAAGATTTATCTTAGAAATGATACTGCTCGACCAATGGTGCAAGCAATGAATTTTCTTCCACAGGACAAACCATTAACACATATAAGATATACACCTTGTCTCGAGTAAACTTCAATCAAACATCAACCGTCTACAAGAAAATTCATAAGAAACAACAACAACGGTTGAATGCATAAATAAGAAGAGGAAGTAGGTTGGTTCTAATCACCTTACATCATAGTGATATAGGGTATACAAAAAATGTTTCCCTAATAACGATAGAGGCATATATGATGAATGTATCAAATTGTTTCTCTTTATCCCTCACACATATGCACATATATAATTCAGAATTGTCAACAAATTAATTCTTCCTTTCATTGGATTTAAACTTGACTTGATACATTTTGTATTTGACCAAGTCTAGATCAGAATCAAAAGTTGATCGAATACAATTTCAACTGGTCAATTACATGTCCTGAGTATAGCTAGAATACAAAATATCTCAAATATAGTTTCCTCTGGTTGAATATGTTACACAGATATAGTTTTGGCTACTTAAATGCAATTTAACTACTCAAATATGTCACTCACATACATGTCAAACACAATACTTGAATACGACAACTGCTCAAATACAAGTCGAATATAAGACCAATTACAGTTAAGATTTTTTTTTCTTTGTAGTATAATTAGAAACCAAAGACCATTTCCCAAGTCCCAATCACGACCCCATCAGACATGTATGGTATCATTAGAAATATGATTTGATATTGTGGAATCTTGTGTCTGTCCCCTACACCCAACCAAAAGGAGATATGGGCACATGGAATGAAGCAAGGTTGAAGAGGGCTCAAATTAATGCTAGAGAGATTAGCATCATCTACTTTGCCCTCACCCCTTCCAAGTTCAATCACATCTTCGCTTGTGGTAAAGCCAAGGAGATATGGAAAAAACATTGTTTGACATATGAAGGAACCAATCAAGTGAAAGAAACAAAAGTAAATAGGCTCACTCAACCATTTAAGAACTTTTATATGTACAAGATGGTTAACATTGTGAAGATCCACTCAAAGCTCAACACCATTGTCAATGGTATATCCACCTTAAGAAAAACCATGGAGACTGGAAATATGTGCTCAAAGATACTTCATTAATTCCTCATTGATGGGTAAATAAGGTGACCACCATTAAAGACTATGCAAAGCTCTCTATTTTTTCCATTGAGAACCTCCTAGGTAATATTCAAGCCTATGAAGTAAGACTAAACACTAGAGATGAGAGGACAAAGAAGAGTCCTCTAAGAAGAAGAAGTAGGCAACCTTCAAAGCTCAAGCGGAGGCCCCTATGAAAGTTCAAGTTCATGATCAATCCTCATGGTTAAGGGAAGATTACTACACAAACAAACTCAAAGCTCACTACTCTAATGGAAAGCCATGCAAAGGCAAGTCCCCCTACTCAAGTGAAGATTGCTTCCCAAGTGACCATGAATCTCACGACTTCAAAGGAAAGACATACAAAGCCAAGCCCTCCTCTTCAACTCCTAGGTCCTAAGAATGTGGAAGAAAGGGACATTTCAAAATGATTGCCCAAATCTGAGGAAGAACCACCACAAGAGCAGACATACAAAAAATTATGATAGACATAATGAGGGAAGGGACAAGAAGAGAGACAAGAAATATAAGAAGAACAAACAAATGACCCAAGAAACTTGGGACACTTCCTCCTCCACTTCTAGTGCCTCTAGCACAAGCAAAGAGGAATTCAACATGCTCATATCAAGCACATGTGATAAGGTAGTTGAAGTAAATATTCATGAACTTACCAAAGAACCTCTTATTTATAATATTCACACTTACCGTACCTCTTATAAACAATGATAATCTAAGAGAAAAAACTAGGTAAAATAACTTTGACTTGTATGCTAGAATATAGGATCTTGAACAAAATGATAAATTTTAATAGTAAGTATGGAATAACTCCAAGTTAAACTTTATCATGAACTAATATATTACAGTGTTGAGATTGAAAATAGAGTTTATCTTAATAAAGCAAAATATCTTAAATATGAAAACCAACTCTACGTTGATGAACTTGTTATTTTAAAAATGATAAATTTATTTCTAAAGTGAATGATGTTAAGTCTAGACATATCTTGATTTGTAACAAAGTTTCTAATACTACTCTTGAGAAACATTCTTATTTGACTAAAGATCACTAATTAGAGGTTGTCATCATATTGCATGTTCAAAATGATCTTTCTAGCTTGTCTAGTACTGTCACTACTTCTCTGGATTAAGATAAAGAAAAAACTTAATAAATTCTAGACCATTATACTTATCAGAATGGAAGACATGGAATTGAATATTATAGAGCCCAAGGAAAGAAGAAGAAGAAACAAAATAGACCTTTGATCTACCATGAATAGTCCTATACCTCCAACAAAAATATGACTTGTACTCTTTATAAGAAGAATGATCATTTTACTTCTATTTTTCCTTATAAGAAGAAGAGAGTCTAATGCAACATGGTTTTGGGTTCAAAAGATAAACCTAGACCCAAAGGTTTAGATTGAGCACCAACCTTTATTCTTTGTAGGTAAATGATAAATGGATCATTGATAGTGGATTAATTCTCCAAGCACATGGCTGGGTATTAATCTCACTTCAAATCACTCAAGAAAAAGAAAGGTGGTATAGTGACTTTTTCATATAATATGGTAAAGTGGTAGGTGGTGGTGATGTAGGTGATTCACTATGTATTAAGAATGTACCTCTTATGCATGAACTACATCATAATTTAATTAGTGTTGAACAATAATAATGGTTATCTTCTTCTATTTATTACTACTCAATTCTTGTTGCTAGACTCCCACACATACAAGCTGTTTGTAAGGGAACTAGGGTTGGAAGCTTGTATACTATTCTGGTCACTTCTTTTAAACCAATTCTTGATATATGCCTTTTTGTGGATAAAAATGTTATATCTCATTGGCACCATAGACTTGGTCATGTAAACATGCATCTAATGAAGAAATTGATCAAAAAATATTTAGCCTAAGGGTGTCCTAGGCAAGGTTGTAAGGTGCGTAAGGCGTAACAGGGTATTTTTCTCTCAATGAAGTGAGGTGTAAGCTTCAAGGCGTTTGAGGCGTAAGCCTCAAATATGTACGAGGCGTTCATAAATAAATAATTTATACATACTTATATGTATGTTAACAAGGAGTATATGTATGTATTATTGTGTATATATATGTATATATCTACGGATGTGTATCTTGATAATATAACTATGTACGAATAAGAAAAAGTAAAACAAAACAGAACACTTTTACCTGAGTTGACAAGGCGAAACATGGATTTAGAGCAACGTTAATAACTAGATCACCAAATATTAATATTAATATATAACAATAAATGAGATATCATTGCAAATAATGAGATATGAACAAAATTGTATGTAATTGTCTCAAATGCAAAAAATATCATGGTTAACATCAGATACAATAATATGTAATTGAGGCTTGCGCCTCAGCTTAGCCTCAGAGCCTAAATGTCATGAGGCGAGCCTCAGTCAAGGACATCGAGGCGTTAGCCTCAAGGCACAAATGGGATAGCCTCGCCTCAAGGCATAAGCCTCTAAAGCCTCGAGGTGGGTTTTTTAAAACCATGGTCTTAGGTTGGACTTTGAAAAGGTTGAAGGATTCCAACCTTCAATGAAATCAAATCAAATGCTCCTTCAAGTCCAAGGGAGTCCTTATGACTAAAAGAGCTCTGGAACTTCTTTACATTGATCTTGTTGGACCAATAAACACATAAACACTTAAATATAGTATGTATTGCTGGGTTATTTTGATGGTTTCTCCCTCTTTCTCAAACTTTCTTTTGATTTTTAAAAATTATATAATAAATATATTCCCCCGTTTTGAAACAAATTGAAAATGAAGCTTCTTTTCCAATTGCTTCTGTTTGTTGTGACCATGGGGAGAGTTTGAGAGCAATTGATTAGAATATTTTTGTGATAAATATGACTATGTGCACAACTTTTGTTCCCCTATTATACCTAAAAAAGTGGGTTGTAGACAGAAAGAATAGATCATTGTAAGAGCTAGCTAGAACCATGATTTTTAAATATAATACTCAAATGTTTTTTTGGTACAAAGCCATATGTATTGATTGCTTTGAACAAAATTGGGTTTTCACACACCAAATTTGAGGAAAAGTTATGGTTGAACAAATTTGGGTTTTCACACACCAAATCTGAGGAAAACCTGTTATGGTAGAAAACTATAAATTGATTTTTTCATGTTTTTGGAAGCCCAGAACCACTACAAAGTAGACTTACTAGCTTTACTCAAATCTATTCATGACAACGAAAATGTTCACAACATCATCAAACATCTAAACAAAACTTTTATCGCTATCATAAAAAAAACCAACCAACCCGACCTCATTACCCAATTTAGACCCATAAGTCTCATCAACACCTCCTACAAAATCATAGCCAAGACTTTAGCAAATAGAATAAAACCTCATATCAACAAAATCATCCCTCTCAACCAAAATGCTTTCCTCAAAGGAAGAAGTATTCAAGATGCATACATGATGGTTAACGAAACTATACATCTCTTTTATAAAAATAGAACACCCTTAATAGCCATCAAATTAGACTTTGAGAAAGCTTTTGATTACGTCAATTGGCAATGTATCACCAAAATGATCCATGACTTTGACTTTCCCGATAAATGGGTCAACTAGATCCACACTTGCATCTCCACAAATTATTTCTCTACCATCATAAATGGTGTCCCCTTCGGATATTTCAGAAATAAAAATGGCCTTAGACAAGGGGATCCACTCTCTCCATATCTGTTCATCATTGTCACTTCCATTCTTTCCCGCATGATACAACTGGGCAAAGATAACATACTGATACACTCACCTATGGAATGCAAAGAGAATATTATTCAGTTCGCAAATGATACCATCATCCTCACCTCTCCAGAGGACTCCTCTATCCTCAACACCATGAGAATAATAGGTATCTTCTCCTACATCTCTAGACTCAAAATAAATCTCCATAATTCATCCATCTTTGGAGTTCACATTGACTCCTTAGAGTTTTCCAGATTTAGGGAACTCCTTAGACGCAAGGTCGAAGACTTTCCCATACAATACCTAGGGCTCCCCATCACCCCCACAACATTAGAAATGCTACTTGGAAACCCATCCTCGACAGAATCAATAGAAAACTCTCATCTTGGACAAATAACTTCCTCAACCTCGCTGGACGACTTACTCTCCTAAATAGTGTCATCACACCCATCACCACTCATTATCTTAGTTGTATCCCCCTCCCTACCAAGACCAAAAAACTCATTGATAAAACTCGTAGAAAGTTCCTCTGGAACAACCATATTCCTTCCTCTAACTCTGGATGTCACTACCATCTTGTAAATTGTGACACTATTACTGCACCAATTGACCAAGGAGGTTGGGGTATTCTTAACATAGAAACCCAAGCATTCTGTCTTATCACAAAAATCATCAACATCCTGGCCAAAAACAAAAGGAAAATCTGGACCAGTCTCATAAATTTCAAATATTACCGAAAATTCCCGCCCTGGCACAAAGTTCCCAAAAAGTCTGCCTCACCTCTCTATAAATATATCAACAAAAACATCCAAAAAATAACCAGATCATTAACACCCCCCACACTACCATCTAAAAATCTCCTTTTGGTATGACCCATGGTTAAAAAATAACACTATCCATAATCTGCACACAAATTGGTCCATACCTAACAAACTCACAAAGATCAACACCGCCAAAGAACTTAACCAACTGACAACTAACAGATCAAATGCACTCAAAAGATGTATTCTCACACATCTCAACCCAGACAGCCTCTCCACTCTAATCCAGAAACTCAAACAAAATTCATCAAATCATATTACCTGGAAATGGGGTAACACATACTCTGTGAAGAAAGCTTACACTTACCTCTCCTATAGAGGTCTGTCCCCCCACCTCCAAAATCTGGAAGCAAAAGTGGCAACAAAAACATAAAATATTTCTTTGGCTACTTCTACATAACAAGCTGCTCACTGACCAAAACCTCATTAAGAGAGGCTTCAACGGCCCCTGTAGATGCGCACTATGCCAAAACAACACATAATCGATGGACCACATTTTCTTCAACTGTAACTTCTCACTTAGTATCATCTCACATTTCATTCAACATTTCCAGCTTGATCTCTCATCAGCAAAATTTCCTTTAGATCTCTCTCCCAACAGGTCCTTCACTTCATTTAGTGGTGATGATCTCTTCGTCACCATCAGTTGGACCCTTTGGCTTGAGAGAAACAACAAATACTTCAACAACTTGTCAAAACTGAATCATATCATCATCTCACATATTAGTGCAGATCTTCATACTCTCACCATGTGCAGGCAAGCAGGTACTAGAGGGGACTGAGGATTCTGATGAAGGCGAATCGAAGGCCCATTTTCTTAGTGACTTGAAGGCGATGGTTGATGACGAAACTGGTGTTAGTTTGCTGCTTCAACAGTAGCGATGATGGATTTTCTCCTGGTTCTGAACAACTCATTTTTGAAGTCTTTGATGCTCTATTCCTAGTACAACTTGTTTATTGTTAATGAGGCTTGTTAAGGTGTGCCTCCCCCATGAACTTTCACATTTTCAACATCTTTCCTGCTCAATCAAACTTCGATATTGTACCGACCGGATCAGTAGGTGTTTTCTTGCTTTGCCTTTTTAAGATATGCAATGACCATTATAAAAAAAAGTTTTTGGAAGCCCATGATTTTTTTAAACCAATGATTTTTAAATAAATTTGATGCTAAATCTTATAGAGATTTACCTCTTGAATTTAATTCTTCTACTAAAGCTTTCTATGTTTATAACAAAGATATCTCTAAAGTAGAAGAATCCATTAATGTTTACTTTATGGAGACTAACTCTTTGGCAAGGATGCTAGTTGTGATTATGCACTGGGAGATGTGATTCTAAAACTAAAAGAACTAGCCATCATCAACAATGATAAAGGCAAAGAGGTAATTCAAGTTGATCAAGATCCTATCCTTCTAGATTAAGAAAAGAAGGATTCAATCACATGTTCTTCTAAAGATCATCCTAAGGATCTCATTATAGGTGACCTATTTGAAAGAATGAACATACTTGATTCTTATATAAACAAAGTAAAAAGATCCTTCATATCATAATTAGAACCAAATAATGTCAAAGAGGCTCTTCAAGACGATGGTTAAATCTTAACTATGCAAGAGGATCTGGAGTAGTTTGAAAAGAACAAGGTATGGAATCTAGTGCCAGGACCAAAGGAAAGAATGATCATTAACACAAAGTGGGTATACCACATTGATCTTGATGATAAAGTAAAGGTGGTAAGGACCAAATAAAAGCTAGTAGCACAAGGGTACAACCAACATGAAGTAATTGACTTTGTTTAAACTGGTGCTCCTATTTCTAGGCTAGAATCTATCTAAATGCTACTTGCCTTTCCTACTCATAAAAATTTTCTTACTTTATCAAATGTATGAAATTTGCTTTTCCAAATGGAGAGATAGAGGAGGAAGTCTTTGTGTCTCAACCCCCCGTCTTTCAAAATGAAAGCATGTGAACCATGCTTATCTATTTCAAGCCCCTAGAGCTTGGTTTGACAAGCTTAAGACATTTGTTTCTTGACAATGGACATGTCATGGTAAATACGATTGTAAGCACTTTTTGAGACACACCTCCAGCATTTTTTTTGTTATTTATGTTTATGATATTATCTTTGGTGCTACACATCTTAATCTTTATCAATAATTTCATTCCCTCCTGCAAAGTGAATTTGAAATGAGAATTATGGGGAAGCTCACCTTTTACATAGGAATCCAAATTTAGAAAAAAACAAATAATGGGAACTTATTTAACCATAGCAAGTACACAAGTGAACTCATAAATTGCTTAGGATGGTTAATTGTTGATAAATATATACTCCCATGTCCAAAATTGCCAAGGTTGACAAATATAAGAAAGGTGAAATGGTAGATGAGAAGCTATGTATATGTATGATTGGTAGCTTTCTATATATTAATATCTCTAGACCAAATATTATGTTTAGATTTGTCTTCTATGTTAGATTTAAATCTAGTCCTAGAAAATATCATCGTATACATGTCAAGAGGATTTTGAGGTACTTAGCCAAAACCCCAAATTTTGTTCTGTGGTTTCCCATGTTAAGGGACTTCATTCTAACTACTTGTAGCGATGCATATTATGCTAGGTGCTTGATTGATAGAGTGTTCACAAGTGGAACTTGATTTTTACTAGGACAATGTTTAGTATCTTGGTTCTCCAAGAAACAAAATACACACCATTTTCAACAACTAAGGATGAATATATAACTTTTGATAAATGCTACACCTAGGTCCTATGAATGAAGAAAATGTTACAAGACTTTGTGAAACATTTCAATGCTTGTCTTATATATTGTGATAATAATTAACTTTTATTACAATCTATACTGCATAGTAAAGATAAAAATATAGAGGTCTTCCATCACTTTCTTTGTGACCACATTACTAATAAAGAATATATATATACATATATATATACATATATATACATATATATATATATTTATATATATCACATGGACACCCATAATCAACTTATGAATATATTTACAAAACCCCTTTCTAGGAAGTAGTTCAACTCTATCAAATCAAGATTTCTTATCAATCTCATTAACAATAGTTGTATGTCACCCAGCTAGAGAATCTTTATACGCCTATAATATGCCTTCTTGATATCAAATTGAGTGTTTCATTTATGCAAATGGACAATATTTATTTTGCCTATATATGTGTTTTAATCATATTTTGCATTTTTTTTTATTTTTTGTGTGTTTCAATGCTCAAGAATTGCCTATGTGAGTGAATATTGTTTAAACATCATTACATGCTAAATCACTTTCATTTTATATCTAAGTACATCTCTAGGACTTAATTTATTATTTTTGGGAACATGACATAATAGACCCTGTTGGCCTAGATTATTCTAGGGAATCTTGATCGATAAGTTTTTCTTTGGAGATTCCAACAAATACTGTCGGCTAAGTTTCCCACTAAATAAACTCGGCCAACAACATTGTGCCATTGATAGTAAATGATTCCTTTGGCCAACTCTTCTCCCTCTCAATTGGAGAAACTCAACTTCCATTTCTTAGTTTTGGTCTCTCATTCATCCCTCAACCCTCTATGCCAAAACCCTATCCCCTCAAGTCCTAGATCGACATTTTGCCATACTTTTCCCTAACCCTAGGATGTTATTCTCTCTTCTCCAAACTCTTTCCTCTTAATAATGGAAATTGGTAGGAAGAAGAGAGGTAACCTTAGATACTCTAGAGAAGAAACGTAGCTCCTACTCCTCCCCCATCATTGAGAGGTGTCACCAACAATGGCATCACTATTATCCATCTAAAACCTATTGATAGGTACAAAAATCTTCTCCTTAATAGTTCCTAAGATGACGTTGGGATGCATGACCTAGATATCCAATCCCTCTTTGTGGTATGATTGACTAGTGCCTTTTCCTATAGTACATGCAGTATTTTAATGAGTATTATTGCAAAAAGGTAGTAAATGGGTTCTATGCTAATCTTGTATGGAGCTACACTTTAGTTGTTCCCCCGAAAAATACAGAAGTTTTTCTTTCCTCTATGATTCCCAAAATTAGAATCCAAGTGACTAAGGAATTCTTGAACAGTTACTTCACTCATAGTGATCCCTTTTGCACCTGGATGAACTCTTATCCTAAACATAGTTATCTTATCTATCTTGACAGTTTCTATAAGATTTTGGACTCTAAATTTAATGTGCACGACTTGCACATGGACATGAAGAACCTAGGACACCCTTATTTTTAGAAGTTCTATTCCCCGTACTCATCTCTAGACACAAAGGCAAGGTTCATCCATGATAGTCAATTGCAATGTTTATCCAAGGGGGACATTGCAAAAAAATATTGAGCATCTATTTCCTTATGAAGAAAATCAAAGTCAAGTGGGACCCATATATTTTCCAATTCATGACATTCTTTGATTCCAAGAAGAACAATAAGGAAACCCACCAACCATACCCTAATATCATTCGCGGTTGGTCTCAACTTATAACTAAAAAACCCCTCATCACTAATTTCAAATACCCTAAAAGCCAGAAAGGGACAATGACATGTGAGACCTTACTAAATATATAAGATCCTCAAATTTTGCAAATGTATAGAATATTATATTGAATTTCATATCAAGTCAATCAAAGAATAATGAGCTCCAAAATATGACATTGGATGGTGAAATCTTTAAGCTAACCCAGTGTAACGATATTAGGGTTAATATGCTATTACTTTGAAGACAACTTACTATTTTTTTATTATCGAGAGAACCACCCCATGTTACATCATAGTTACACAAATAGTAACTATGACGATTTATCTCTAATTATGAAATTATGATTTTAATGGGTCACTTGGATCCATTATAAGGCACAAGTTCAACCTATGGCCCAAGTAAGGCCCAATTGGACTATTTGGAGTGCAAATAGGTCCATGGATTACATACTAGAGAAATCATTATTTCATTCCTAATTATAGTACTAATAGCTTTATCAGTTGGTCGGTAAATAAATTTAAAGATAATGTGTAAGATACTAGACAATTCTATATTGATAAGTGGTCTAGATAATTAACAAAGATATTATCTAGTATTTTCTTGGATGTTAAGTATTTGTGTATCAAATAATCATATAATGACTTAACACTTGACTCTATCCGAGATAATAATTGAATGAAGATAAATACAAGGTTTGAGATAATTTTTAGATTATATTTGACATAGATGGGTTAATTAATGAGATAATTTAGATGAAAGAAAATAGGATAAACTGTCTCCCCTTTGATCCCAAACTTTGCCCGATCTAAGATTATGATAATTAGAAGCGAATCTCCAAATTTGGAGTCAACTGGATAACACTACCTATAGGAATTTTAGAAGTTTGGTTTCATCTTATCAAATTGAGGAAAATACCCAATTTACATCAAATTTATTAAAAATCAAGCCAAGGTCCATATAATCTGGAACCTTGACGATGTAACACACAATACAGAAATGGCCCTCAGCCGTTGATCAAGGATCTGATGACCAACTACTTATTGTCAACCTTGCGATCAAAATCCTTCAATAATTGGACTCTCCTCTCTTACATTCTCTCTCTACCAGTCATCTTTTTCTTTGGTCACGATTTTGTTGGATTTGGGAGAAAGAAACAAACCTAACAGACTTGAGAATCGACATTATTATGGAGTCTTAGATAACACTCAATATGTAATGGGACTAGACGTCTGCGACTTAGAGAAATAGTGGATCCTCAATGACCCACATCTAGAAAAGGGTACCAGTAGTTCCGTCAGGTTGGGAAGAGAAATATCCTATTTTCAATGTCTTAGCATTGACTACCCAATAATCTTCTCGACTTAGTGCTTCTACTCCTCCATCTGGTTCATAAGTTAGCATCACCCGACCATCATTATCCACCAGAAAGGGCTCCTAGACTTCATAGAACCATGATGAAGGTGTATATTTCACCAATTTGGTCTCTAAAGATGAGGATTCAAGAGTTAGCTATGAGGTTGACTCCTTCAACAACACAACAACACACAACAAAGTGAGGAAGGGGAAGAAGATGATGTTGAGGAAAATTACTTAGCTACCTCAAGGACAATGCACTACAAGGGAGGGAACTTATTGTCCTTTAATACCTTAGTTTTGACTCAACCATGCCAGCTCTGGGAGCCATGATGGCAGGAGTGCATTGACAAAGGCCCGACCCCACTGATGACGCAGAAAAAGGGAAAATTTTCCTACATGGCATATCATGATTGGTCAGATTAGTATTATTTTTCAATTAATGTAGTAACTAGACCATAGCTCAGATGATAATGAAATTATATATCATTTTTATCAAAGAAACAAGTAGAGTACTAATAAAATGGTTTCAAAACCTAATTAGTCTTCTAGTTCAAATGTGTTCATTAAATGCTTATTATAAAAGACCGTGAGATGATAAATTAAATAATACCAATACGATGATTATGTGACTAAATCTAACGTGATCTATCCTGATTAGGAATGTTAGATAACCATAATAATTAAGATATTATATTTATATAGGGGTATGAACTCTAATGTGGATATATTTTTACATTGATATATAATGTAAGTAATATTTGGGTTCTTGTAATATGATCTAATACACTGATAATATGATCTAAGAGTTAGGCTGTCTTGGATATGCCTACTTATGTTTCTAGTTAGAAGATGTGTTTGATATATGCCAATGAAATAATGATTATATGGAACCCTACATCTTGTGAACTAATGTTGATATCATGATTAATTGATGTAGTCTAGTCTAAAATTATGTTAATACCATGATTAATTAGGGTAACCTAATCTAAAATGATGTATGATGATATAATGATTAATCTAATGTCATAGGATTACCCTAATGTTAAGTTAGGGTTTGTAACCCTTATGATTTATGATAAGGTAACATTAGGTTTTTGAGCCTAACCCTAATTTACAACACTAAGAAGACTCTACACCTTGACTAAGCCATGATAGGTCTAACTAGAATTGATATGATAAACTGGTGACACTTTAGGTTGTATGAAATTACAAATCATGTTTGTTGATTGGATGTACCTTTGATTGATTGATTATTGGATTGAATAAAGTATTAGAAGATTATTCTATGTGGTTCTTTAGTATGGTTTATTTTTGATAGAGAAGTCCATATATTATATATTAAGTTTGCAAACATCACCGTATGGAAACAGTGAACTACAAGGTGATTACTCTTGAATGACACTAGGGTATGTTAAAGAGTATCTGTTACAAGGATGAGGTAATAAAAGGATGGAAACACTTATGAAAATGAAGAAGTTGTTATATCTTGGGGAAGGCACCCCTTAATAGTAGGCCTCGACTAAGATAAATCCAAAAGATTGTAAGCCAATATCATCAACCATTTCCTCCAGTGTGAAGTGCTTGCCCTCACTACTATTGTTCACATAGATTGCCATCTAAGATTCCTCGTCTCTCCTCTTCATGGTCATTGTCATTTGATTTCCTATAATGTAGAAAGAGAGTGTATGTTTGAGCAATCATTGTAGTCATTTGTTGTGGCGTGTGATAGATGTTGTTATGTTTTCTAGAATTTCTTGCTATCCAAATATTCCATAAGATTATCCCCATTAGTATATTGGACTCATGAGATGAGTTAATAGGTGTAAGGTTGTGGATCAGAAAAGTAATAATCTTATTTGTGATATTCGAATGTCTATGGAAGAAATCATTTATAATATGTGAGGTGGAGGAAGAATGGATGAAAAGGTGTCCCATACTCTCTTCATTGTTGTGACACATGTAACATCTCGATGGTCCACAGAAACCTCTTTTTTCTAAGATTTTGTTAGGTTTGTATTTTGTTATGGATGATGAGCCAAATGAGGATTTTAGTTTTTTTTATAGACAATTGATTTCCAACAATCTGATAGGTTTCCAGTAATGCATCTATATGTCAGAAATGCGTAGGTTATGTGGAGTATATATATGCCCCCATTTCCTTGAAATATGATTAATGGTGTTGTACTACAAAACATGTATAATATCTATCATGGTGTTGTTTGATATGTTTTGGGTAAGAATCTATTTGAGGGAATTTCTTCTGTTACCAGTGAGGAGTTTCAAAGATTTTGTAGTGCTAAGATGTATCATATTTGAGGAATATGAAAATTAAGTCCCGTATATTGTATCATCATGTCATGATACCATGGATCTATCCAAAAGTTGATATGTTTGGATACATGTGGTGGTGTATTGATCGTATGTGTGATAGTGCTCATGTATTGATATATTTCCACAGTGGGGATGCATTACTTTTTTTTGTGTTCCACCAAGGATTCCTATTTTTATTATATTTGTGGATGATGATTGGTTTCTAGATGTTTGTGTTGTTTGTGGAATGTACATATATGATCTTTTCTATAAGATAAATAACATGTGTGTGGAGATTAATGATACTCTATCCACCACTTTTTTGGGTGAACAAATGGTTTTCTAGTATACCATGTGTATCTTTGATTTATTAGAGTTTGCGGTGAAATGATTCCATAATTTTTTTAATGATAGAATCAATAGCTCTAAAAGATTTATCAGGTAATGGTACATAACTGAGATAATGTGTGGTAATCAAATTAATAGAGCTATTTAGAAGAGTAAGTCTTCCTACCAGGATGAGAAAGTTGTTGGTCTAGGATGATAATTTATAGCTGATTTTGTCTATAATGGATTTCCATATATGGTATTCTATGGGGTAAGGTGTGATAGGCAAACCAAGGGACATGACAAGAGATTTTTCAATATTGCATTTGAGATGTGTT
This sequence comes from Alisma plantago-aquatica, assembly GCA_963693085.1. Classification (NCBI taxonomy): domain Eukaryota; kingdom Viridiplantae; phylum Streptophyta; class Magnoliopsida; order Alismatales; family Alismataceae; genus Alisma; species Alisma plantago-aquatica. Next base: position 1,426,092,969 of record OY856412.1, read on the forward strand.
TGATACCTATGCATTTTTTCCGGTGGAGTATTGACACCTATAATGGATGATTTGGTTAGGTTAATTTTAAGTCCATAAATGTACGAGAAAATATTGGTAATGCGAATGGTATTAAGAATAACGTTATCTTCTAGTTTTACTAGAATCATGGTGTCATCCACATATTGAATAATGTTTTTGAATCATTTTGTGGGGGATTGAATGAGGTCGTTTCCAGTACCAATCCTGATCATATTTGTGAGTAATGATGCATTCATAGTGAAGAGATATGTAGATAAAGGGTCGCCTTTTTTGAGTCCATTGGTGTTGTGGAAATGACCAAATGCAGAGCTGTTAAAATGGTGGAGAAAGTTCTTGTTGAGATGCAGGCATGTATTCAGTTGATCTAGGTTGGTGGGAACCTATAGCACTGCATAGTGTGTATGAGGCATTTCCAATTAACACAATCAAAGGTTTTTTCAAAATCCTATTTTAGTGCAAGAAGAGGTGTTTTATTTTTGTAATAGAATAATATAGTTTCATTCACCATAATGTATGCATGTGAATGTTACTATGTTTGAGGAAGGAATTCTGGTTTTTTTTCTATGATGTTTTCTATACATGGTTTGATTAAGTTGGTAACGATTTTATCCATGATTTTTATGATGTATTGATCAGGCTAATGGGAAAAATTGTCAAATTTTGTCAGGTTGTTCAACTTTTTTGACCAAGGCTATGTTTGTGTCATTAAGTACTTTGATGTGGTCATGAATATGCTCGTTTGTGTGGATCATGTTGAGGAGGTGCATGAAGTCATATTTGATATGATCCCACTATGTTTGGTAAAATTCAGTGTTAAGTCCATCCGGTCCCGGTAATTTGTCCTTACCAAGACTTAAGATAGGATTCTTGAGTTCATCTATGGAGAAGGGTTCTAAAAGGTTTAGGGAAGAGTCAGTGGTTTTTTGGCATAGAAAATTCCAGTCAATGGATGTTAGAAAGGTTGGTCGGTGTCAAATATCAAAGATGTTTTGAAAGTGTGTAACAATGTGGTTTGTTATGAGGTTTTGTTTGATGTACTGGTCCCATTAATATTTAGGCTAGATATTACATTGATTATAGCATTACTATTGCAATATTTGTGTAAGTATTTTGTATTTTTTCCGCCTTCTATAGCCCATTTGATCTCTGCTCTTTGTTTCCAAAAAGTATCAATAATATCTTGGATGTGTCTATATCTGATTTAATAGATAAAGTGATAGATAGGTATATGTCATGGTTGTTATCAGTAAGAAAATGGAAGTGTTCTAGGTCAGAAAGTTCTTTTATGATGTTTCCATATTTGTTTTTTTGCCATATTGTCAATGCTGACATGATCTTGTTGGTGTTTTATGTATATGGCATCCTGGATCCATGGATGTCTGCTGGTAATGGAGCTAATTTTGTTTACATATTTGTTGGAAAGTAGGGTCAGCAAGCTAGTAGTTTTCAATGTGAAAAGGCTTATGACCCCATTGAGTGTGGTTGGTGTTAATATAGATGGGATAATGGTTTGATATATACCTACACACTACAGTGGCACATGTTTGTGGATAAAGGTCTTCCCATGTGGGTGAGAATATATAATGGTCTATTCTGGCCCATGAATTATTTTTATTCTAGCTAAATTTTGAATTTGATGGGATAATGTTAATCATCTGATGTTTAATGTTACTATCTCTGAGGTGTTTGTCGAATTTTGATAGTACTACTGGTGTTTAGTTGGAGTTATATCTTCTTGACTCTTTGGTGTTAAGGTTGAAGTCGCCTCCTATTAGCTAGGGGTTGCCTGAGTAACTATCAAAAAGGTCTGTGATTTCATTGATGTATCTATGTTTATCAAAACTAGGTTCTCCATATATATCAGTGAAAATCCAGGTGTGTGAGTCATTAATGTTGGTCATATGTAAAGTAATACTAAAATCACAGTATACATGTTGAGTAATGTTGAAGATGTTCTTGTTGATTCCTATGATAACGCCACCCTTAAAGTAGATTGGTGGTTTTGAAACCATACATTTATATGTTTACCCCCTATGGATTTTCGTGCAAATGGGGTAAGTGTAGTTTTTGTTTCTTGTATGGTGATGACAGTGATATTATTCTTATAGATGAAATGTTAAATACACTTTCCCCTCTTAACATTAGCTGCTCCACAAATGTTCCAAGAGGATATTTTCATGTTGTAGGTAGTTTCAGTTGTATAATCAGACCGATGAGAATTTATGGGTCAAGTATAGTTATTGTAGGTTTATATTTGTGTTATGTATACGTCTTTGGTTTCTCCAACCCATAAAATGTCCTATATGATCTAGTGCTAAGTTTGTTGTGTTACCGTGTCAAAAGTGAAGCCTAGAGATTCAATGAATTTTAGTAGAAGGTTTCAGGTTGTTGTGGAATGAGAAAGGTTCAATGGCATCAAAAATAGAATTGTTCTTACGCTCCATTGACAATTATGATATACATGGTCTTTTGTTTGGACTGCTTGGGTTGGAGATATCATGAGAAAGGTTTGTAGAGCTCTTTCTTTCCCAGACCATCTTCCTATCTATTGATTTTCGAGAAAAATGAATGTTTTTTTGTAGTTAGCATTTCTGATAGGACAATACCAAGAAGGTGAGTGGTGTGTGATATCCAAAAAGGTGGTATATGAATGAGTAGGGTTTTCTACAAAATAGTTTGATGGTATAGATTTTTTTCACCCAATTTGATTTTCAAGGAAGTAGGAAGCATGATAGCTTTTTTGACAGAAAAAACACAGAAAGTTTTGTTATAGCTAGTAGGATGAAAGGTGTCTTAACTAACAAATTAAAGAGTAGCTCCTATAGCATGAGCTATAGTATGGAAGGTTTCTACCTCCCATAAGTGGGGAGGAAGGTCAGTGATGGAAACCCATCCTGAGCCCCC